>CP125978.1:368782250-370032250 GCA_030063025.1 Avena longiglumis | reverse complement strand
TGATTTTCCACAACTCAATGGAGGAACTGCACACATGAGACTTCATCAAAAATTGCCATTTGAGTAAAAGTAGATGCTGAAAGCCACGCCTGTTTTAGCCGTGGGGCACTTCAACCATGTGAGCCACGGATGTGCTGATTACCTATAGCCGTTTTCCTAGTAGTGAAGTTTGGGTGGATCACCCCTATTATGTATATGTGGGTGAGGGATAGGTGGATTGGCAGAATACACATGGGAAACCTCATTGTATCCTTCCTTGACACTATCCTTTTTCGAGGAGGAGCTCTTGCTAGTGTCATCACCAACCACTTCGTTATCTTTGGAATCGGTTTTACCCGTTTCCTTGGATTGCGGAGTGGTAGCCTCAGAGTTAGATGGAGGTGAAGCTGCGGATGTGGAGAGACGCATTATTAATTGACGCATCTCTTCCATCTTAGCCTCCATTGAACTCACCAAGGTTGTTTCCAACGTCTTGAGATCGTTCATGGTGACTACCTCCGGAGCATCACTCCCATCTACCTTGGAACCCATAGTTCTCTTAGGCGGTTAAGCCCGAAATAAGAGTCGGGGCTCTGATACCAATTGAAATGGATCGTATGGGTACCTAGAGGGGGTGAATAGCTGCTACCCAATTTTTAGTTCTTTTCAATTTTAGGCTTGACACAAAGTAAATTCTCTAGATATGTAGCTACGAGAATTTCCCTATATGCAAACCTAGCTACTAAGCACGTAAAGAGAGGAGCGGGGGAACTACAGTGGAGCACGCGGAGACACAAGGATTTGTTTTACCGCGGTTCCTTCCTTGTTAAGGGAAGTACATCTGCGTTGGAGGGGTGGGCGGTTCTAAGACCACCACGCCACAATAGACCTCACCCTATTCTCCGATGGATCTTGCCACGAAAGGCCTGATCCACCTTCTCCACTATTGGTACCCTTCGAGGCGGGAATCAGTGACTTTACAATGCTACCGAGGCACACACCCACAACTGAATTGGGGGCTCCCGAGATGACAACAAGTTG
This sequence comes from Avena longiglumis, assembly GCA_030063025.1. Classification (NCBI taxonomy): domain Eukaryota; kingdom Viridiplantae; phylum Streptophyta; class Magnoliopsida; order Poales; family Poaceae; genus Avena; species Avena longiglumis. The sequence goes on along the minus strand of CP125978.1, from coordinate 370,031,230 downwards.
TCACAAGAACAAGGTTTATCAATACAAACAAAACAAGGATCTAGGTATTTGCAAGAAGTACTAGATCGGTGATTCTCCAAATGAATGAAGAGGAGATGAAGCGCTTGATTGCAGTTGATGAAGATCGAGTTCTCCTCCTTCGATTCCCCAAGGGACAGGGCCTTTGGGTGGATCTAGGTGGAGCTCTCTTGGATGAAGGTTGCAGATCAGATCTTGACTTTTTCGAATGAACCAAGAGATCTGGCAGGAGGGGGAAGGCTGGCTTAAATACCCCCTGGATAGATCTGGCCGTTGAACAAGTTTGGGGGTGGATTATCCGCCCCTCACTAGGGGCGGACTATCCGCCCCGGGGGAAAACTCCGCCCCCAGGACGGATACTCTAGGGTGAAAATCCGCCCCCTCTCTGGGGATGGCGCCTGAAGAACTTGATGAAGACCTTGGGGGTGTATTATCCGGCCCCCTCCAGGGGCGGATTATCCAACGTGGCCGGAAAGTCCGGACGAAACTCCCCCTCCCCTCTCGGGCTTGCGCCTTGGCAATGAGTATGAGGGACGGATTATCTGGCCCCCTTGAGGGGCGGATTATCCGGCGGGGCCGCATTATCCGGACGAAACTCTGCCCCCCTTCTAGGGCTTGCGCCTATCTGGAAAAAGGGTGGGCGGATTATCCGCCCCTAAAGGCAGATTCCTTTTCCTTAGAGAGAACTGCAACACTTCAACACACATTAAATAATCCTTGATATTGTTATCTAACACACAAAACACTAGGGATTATGAAATGTTCTTTCACTTATCTCGCTGCTTTGAGATGAAGGACTTAGGAGTGGCTGATGTAATATTAAACATCAAGCTACTAAAGGATGGCAATGGTGGGATTACACTACTTCAGTATCACTATGTGGAAAAATATTGAGTCGCTTCGGGTATAGGGATTGCAAGTCTTCTCCAACGCCTTATGATCCGAGTGTGCTACTTCGAAAGAATCGAAGGATTGCTAAATATCAATTGAGATATTCTCAAATTATTAGATCGCTCATGTATTTAGCCAGCACTACTAGACCTGACATCTCCTTTGCTATAAGCAAACTGGGTCGATTTGTGTCAAATCCTGGTGATGATCATTGGCATGCTCTTGAAAGAGTTTTGCGTTATTTGAAAGGCATTGCGAGTTATGGTATTCACTATATTGGGTATCCACGGGTACTTGAGGGTTATAGTGATTCAAACTGGATATCTAATGCTGATGAGATTAAGGCCACAAGTGGTTATTTGTTTACACTTGGTGGTGGCGCTGTTTCCTGGAAGTCTTGCAAGAATACCATCTTAACGAGGTCAACAATGGAAGCAGAACTCACAGCATTAGACAGAGCCACTGTTGAAGCAGAGTGTGCTTCGTGAGCTCTTGATGGACTTACGTGTGGTTGAGAAACCAATACCCACCATGCATCCCGATGAACTGTGATAATCAAACTGTGATCGTCAAAGTAAACATTTTTATGGATAATATGAAGTCATCAAGGCATATGAAGAGGAGATTGAAATCTGTCATGAACCTGAGAAACTCCAGAGTTATTGTGTTGGATTATATCCAAACATCTAAAAACCTGGCAGATTTCTTCACAAAGGGTTTATCACGCAATGTGATAGATAATGCATCAAGGGAGATGGGTTTGAGACCCACGCTATGAGTTGATCCTAGTGGCAACCCACTCTATGTGATCGGAGATCCCGTGAATTAGAGCTAGGAGACAAGCTGTTGGTCAGCTGAGAGGAGAGTATGTCCATATTATAATTACATCTCCATAAAGATGAAATACTCTCTTAATCTGCATGGCAGGTTGATATTTATCTTAATCTGTTCCAAGTGGCTTTTATAAGCAGATATGTTGTCCTGCAGAACATCTCTTGAGGAACACACATATATGAGTCTGACTGTCAAATGTCGCAGTCTGTGAGAGTTGGGTGCTCTCTAATAAACTCAAGAAAGGCCCTAGAGTATGACGCATAAGCTCCAAACCGCGGGAAAGCCGATGGCAGCCCTGTACCGGTCTAGATTTTATGTGAAACAAGCGCGCAGAAAACTTGTAGTTCAAGGCATAGTCCACTATTCAAGTTGCTAGCTAGTGTAGCATGAAGTTTAACATGGAAGTTTAACTTAATAATCTCCACTACACACCGTTATATAAAACAATGTTCTGAAATAAAAGTGATGTGATGTGACAATGAGACCTTGTGGGGGATTGTTGGAATTTGATAAGTTTTGGGCTGCTGGCCCATTAGACAAATTCTGAAATTCTCTTTGGCCCACTTGTGCATGGCAGCATATGGCTGTGCTAGCGATGCTAAAGTTTAGTCCCATATTACTAGTGGAAGGAGAGTTGGATCACCTTATATAGTAGAGTGTTGCACCACTCACTAAGGTGTGACAAGGAGAGAAGCCCTCGCGCACTCCTCCTCCGACGCCGCCCGCCTTGCATCGCCTCACCTCGTCACGACGCGCGCGCTGCAGGTTGCGGGAATCTCTCTGATCTGAGCTTTATTTTGCTGTTTGGGAAAATTAATTATGAGTCACTAACAGACACATTAATTAATCAGCCGTTTCCAGTTTTTATGGATCGTGGGCTGTTACTGACTCGGACGTGGGCTGAACCCCACGATCTCCCTGACCATCACTATATAAGCGTCTGCGCTAAACCCGATTCCACACACGCGCCTACCTCCAGAACCTTGCGCATCCGTCTTCGTTTTCCCCATCCCGGCTTGCGGCGTGCACTGCGGATCAGGACAGTAGGCCTCCGGAACTCCGCTTCTCATAAACCTGTACGGGTGAGGGGCGATCAGGTTTTTGGGGAGCGCTCAAACGCGACTACTGCCAACCACGACGTCGTCCGACGACGAGTTCCGAACGACGACTTCTTCCCGGACATCAGCAACCTCCTCGGCAACCTCACCATGAGCGACGATGCTGTTGCGACCGCTACGGCTGCTACTGCCGCCGCTGCTATTTAGCCTACACTGTATGTGATTCTCAACTGTTTTTTTTTCTAGATTATGCTAGGATTCTTTGTTCTAGCGTTTGGTGTAGATGTGATAGGTTTATCTTTTATAGATGTAATCTGTTTATCTACTTTGTTGATCTGCATGATTGATTTTAGTATTATTTGTATAATCATGTTTTATCAGTTTATTATTCGGATTAAATCTTATGGATTATTGCTTATGTTTTCAACAAGTTCTTCTTTTGCATGGACTTCTTTGGGAGTCGTTGGACAGGTGAGGTGTAAGAAGGGCAGCGCATCAAGTATAATCCAAATGCTTTTGTCATCTCCTGATATGATCCTTTATCATTTTTAACGTAGTTGACATGGCGAATTTTGTCAAAAACAAAAATGCAAGTGGCAACGTGGTCAAGATGGGACCTAGACTAAGTGACGACGACGCAAGAAGCTATAGCACAAATAGACAATATGTATATGGCCATATGTATATACAGGTAAAGAACGAGTTGACTTTAGCATAAATCCTAGCTCCAGCCTTTCCGCGAGTGTGGTGTATCGTTCAGATAAGAGTTGAAGGGGTTCCTTTTTGTCCGTATGATTGCCAGCTGCGTGCAGTTAACGTGGCCCTCTAATGCGAAAATTTCAACTATGTATTTTATGCTGGAACATAGATTATCGTTTTTCTTGACATACTCACGTATCAAAAATATATATATTTGAGCGTCAGCTATACTGGCGAGTTGCCTCCACTGGTATATATATTTGAGCGTCAGCTATACTGGCGAGTTGCCTCCACTAGTTAGTATTTGAAAAAAATAATTTAATCATAAATTTGATCAATAATATATAAATCATACGTCATAAAAGTTATACCATCGGAAGCATAGTTTGAATATGGATCTAATGGTATAATTTTGTTAAATATCGTTTGTATTTTGTTGACCAAATTTCTGGTCAAACTATTATTTTAAAATATGTATTTGTCTTATAAACCAGAGTGGAGGTAGTATTATAGTTCTGCCTCAGATCCATCCTTGATAATTTATCTGTTTTAGCACATGAAAAGCCATACCAATGGCGTCCTCATGCATGCATGCAATGCGTGGACTCGATCGCTCGCTACCTTGTGCGCGAGACGATGTGCATGCATTAATGCATTTCCACTTGTTATTTTCTGATATATAATTATATATATACTCCCTCCGTTTAAAATATAAGATGTTTTAGCTTTGTAAAGCAAATGTATCTAGACATGTTTTAGTATATAGGTTCACTTAACATTGAGATGAATCTACACACTAAAAGAAGTTTAGATTCATTTTCTTTACAAACCTAAAACATCTTATATTTCGGAACGGAGGGAGTACATATAATATGTGCTCCCACGTAGCAGCTTGGTGGTGGAGAATACGCAACGTAGAGCAAGTGTACGTTTATTTATTGGAGCATCAAGTTAGGCAGCGATCTGTCAGAGTCAAACTTCACTGTTTGTTTGACCTGCATTTATTTAGTGCTTGTTGTCGTTGGCATTTTGCGCTTGATGAGTTTGTAATTCTAGCTAAGGTCAACTCATCAACTTGCGTTGCGCGGGCCTGATGAATATACATATGGCCCGGTTTTGACCTTTCGCCTTAACTTTGAAAAGGTGCAGTTCAGAGCTGTTTGGACAGTTTGGAAGCAGACCCTTTTTTTTGTTTGAAAAGTACAGGAACAGCCATTTTTTTGGTGTGAAAATATAAAGTATGCAGTCTTAAATATTAGCTGTCGACACAATGATACTACTTAACGTTACATCAGTCGTCAAGCTGTACAGCATATATATACAGAATATATCTTCTAGGAACACCATGATCACTGTGACGCGCACACAATCAGTCCATCCAAAATCCAGCTTTTTTAGGATCAATAATTTACTAGAGATTTGACTTTCCATTGGAAAGGATATTACGCATGCAGTGGCACACTGTTTGTCTGTCAATGAGTAGGACAGGTGGATCCTTATGATCTAATTGCTTCCATCGACCAGCTTCCTATGCCACTCTGGCACTCTGGATAGATGCATTGCACGGCTCAATTTATTTGTTATGATATACCCACAATAAGTTATTCCAAGATCCCAGTTTTTAAATTCTAACATTTATTCTAGGGCATAAAGACCCGTGCAGAATTACTATCTGATACTGTATATAATACTCTACAGGTATACAACCCGTCGTCAGACTGAAAATATTTTATGAGCGAGATCACATCTTCTTTTGAGGCCCATAGTGCACTGGCCTACTCACTGGTGACATCATTTACTTTGTGCCTGCTATATATTGGGCTCACCACACATCACAGGCCTTCACAGATCAAAATGTGTCAAGACTCTAGACCAATGTCTTGTGGGCTTTGTTTTAGAAAACAGAAATAATACAACATTTGCAGCAAAATCTCGCTAATATTTTTTTTGAAAGAAGCATATATAAATATCAAAATATACTAATTACACTCAACCTATGCAACAATGCATTGCCCTAGCAGCCATACAGATGTACACAGCCAAAAAAAAAGAAAGAAGAATTATAAAAAGAAAAGTCCCGCTACAGTGACCCATTCATTGGAACAATAGTACTACCACCACCAAGACAGCACCAGAAGTCCAGCTTCTCCAAAAACGACGCCTCCAAGAAGGAAATAGTGCACAAACACCATCATCGTCCGATCAAAGATTTTAGGTTTTTATCCTGAAGAAAGTCCACACACTCAAAACAATGCCTTCAAAAAGGCCATTGCCACACACAACAAATTGAGGCCAGACCCTGGGTTTTTACCCTGAAAGATAAAACCATGAATCTCTCATGTGCAGCCGTCCCCACTTGTATGCCACTGCTCCAAGTCACGAATCACCAAGCCAATTCTTCATCACCACCCAGACTCAAACCATCATTGTCAGTCCACAGATCTTGGTCTCCATGGCATTCTTTGTCAGCACCATGGAACGAGAACATGCACCATGATCTTAATAGCCAACAAGCGCACCCTCTGAAACCAAACGGTCAGAGAAAAATATGGCTGTGCATGACCAAATCTCCTCCGATCCAGCAATCTCTCGGCATGATCACACTTATGGAGTACGCCGACGGAGCCTTCCGGAACACAACACAGTAACCAGATCAATGTAGAGAAACATCAAGCGGATCTTCGTCTTGGCATGAGAGGGATCAAGGACCGCAAACTTTATTAGGTAGATCGCCGGGCCCCGCGCCGCCGCCCGCCAGCTCCCCATGGGCCCGGCCTCCCAATTCCCCACCAGCTAGGCCGACAAAGGAGTAGGCAGCCCAGGATCCTCTAAAATCCAAAGATCTACGGAGATCCTCTAAAATCCAAAGATCTATGGAGTACGCTAAGAGACCTACGGAGATCCTCTAAAATCCAAAGATCGAATGCGAGGGCGGGCGCATCTGGGCCAAGGGCCAGCCGTCCACACCCACCAGAGCTTCACCGGTCATCCCATCATCGCCATCCGCCATGGCGCCCACCACCAGCCTCCACGTATGCCTGCCACATCGGCGGCAGCCCGCACTCCCGGCGACAACGGGCCATGCCATACCACCAGCCAGTGGAGAGGGATCCCGCTGCCACCCTCCTTGGGGCACTTGGGCTTTGCCCACCCCCCCCCCTTCTCGGCAGCTGCGAGAAAGGGGAAAAGGCGGCGGCAGCTCCTAGGGTTAGGTCTGTGTATGAGTGACTTTGTCTGGTTTCAAATATCGCTAATATAAAAGTAGAGTAACCAATGAAAAAAGTAGAGTACAATCATCCCATTGCAATAGAACTTGTGGGCTTGACCGGTATGGTCATCGGATTAGGAATATATTAAAGTGTTTTTGGCTCCCAAGCTCTAGTGCTCCCTTCTTTAAAAAAAATAAAGATCATATTTAGAAGTTTCAAATAAATTTGAAAATAATTCTGGACATTGTCAATGTTGTATCCCACAATCATACAAATTTACAACACAAAATCCTTTGTATTATGGGCTACATAAAAATAACAAAATTTGATAAAATTTGAAAAGCATGCACAGGTCTACGCTTTTATCATTTTTGGAGAGCTTAGAATACAATGTATTTGAAATTGATATTTTACATATTTGTAGACAAAATCATTGGCATCCTCATGTTTTTTTTCATTTTTTGTGAAAATCATAAATATGATTTTTGATTTATTAAAATATATCTTCATTTTGTAGGATCACCCTTAAGCGCAACACAATGAGTCGATCCAAAATCTTCCTATTGTAGGATTAATAATTTACTAGTGATATTTGACTTTGCATTGGAAAAGATATTAGCATGCAGTGTCGCACTGTTTGTTTGTCAATGAGTAGGACAAGTGGATGCTTATGATCTAATTGCTTCCATCGACTAGCTTCCTATGCCACTCTGGCACTCTGGATGATGCACTACACAACTCAATTTATTCGTTATGATAGCATCAGTACTCACAATAAGTTATACATCTTGACTGATGTAACGTTAAGTATCATTAAGATGATAGCTAATATTTTTGTTAGAAATTAAGTGGATGTACAACCCAATCATATATGTTCAAATCCTTTCGGATACAGATTTGGATTCTTATTATTTAAAAATAAAATTCTTGTAGGAACTTTTCCTACCGCATTTCATCCAAAAAAGCACAATAAATTATTCCAATATCCCATATTTTAAATTTTAATATTTATTTTAGGATATAACGATTCGTGTAAAATTTAGAATTCTTTCAAAATTTCATCTGATATCTGATAATGCTACACTTACGGCAGTTTTCTACGAAATCCTAGTTACGGGCAGACGTGAAGAGCAGCTGAGCAATTCAAGTCCTGAAATCATGGAGGATACAATGATTTGCACCAACAGAACGTTAGCACGTCATCCCGTAAGTTCATTCCGTAAAAAAGATTCCATAAGTCTGGAATTTTCGCTGATACAACCCCCTTCCCCAAACACTTTAGGGCGAGAGCATTGCTTCGCGGCGTTTCCTATTTGCCGCCCAACGGAGAGCGCAACAGGCTCCGCTCACGTGGCATGGCTCGATGGCCGACCCAGTTTGCTTCTCCTCCTGTTTCACGTGAACGAATGGCTTCCTATTGGTTTTTTGGGGTTTCAGCTCTAGTTTGGTATCTGCTCGCTTTGGTCTGGTTTTTCGTTCTTGTTCGATTTTTGTTTCTTTTCTTTTTATTATGGCTATTTATTCCTTTTTTATGTCTATTTTATTTTTACTTGATATTTTATGATTTTCAAAATTTTGAAATTATTTAATTTTAAGAATGTTTGGATTTTGAAATATTCAGTTTTAAAAATGTTCAGGCATTAAAAAAGTTCATTTTCAGTTTTTTTTGTAAATGTTCGATTTTTAAAAAATGTTCATATAGCTAAAGAGTAATCAGTAGAGTGAACTTTTTTTTAACATTTCTGAACTTTCCTTTTATCGAACACTCACCATGTTCGAAGTAAACTTTTTCTAAAATATTAGCCATGTGCAAAGTGAACTTTCGCTTTCTAGGTGAATGAATTTTTTTCAACGCATGTAAACTTTCTTTTTAGCGAAAATCTATGTTTTTACGTGCAATTTTCTTAGCACGATGTTCAAACTATTTTATTTCCAACTTAGTGGACTTTTTCTCCAATAGAGTGAATTTTTTTTAAGAAATTTCTATTTTCGTGTTCTTGTTTTGTTAGTTGTACTCACTTTTCCTCAGCCGTTTAATATTTTCTCAATTTTGTCCATATCCTATTATGAAACTCTCACACGGTCTGAAACTCGTTGTTCGTCATCCTTGCTGTTAAGCACTGACATGTGGGGACGCGTTCAGTCGGGTCCCGTAGTGGACCCTCGCAGTTACGTACTGACAAGTGGTGTCGCGTTCTGTCGGATCATGTAGTGGACCCTTACCCTTACATGCTGACAAATGGGCCGCGTTTAGTCGGTTCCCGTAGTGGACACGCCTCTACACCGATCTAGATCAGCATGGGACCCATAGTTTATCCACGTGAGCGTCGGACCACAGCTTATCCAGGTTGGCGTTGCAAGATGGGACCCCAAGCCAGCCCCGTGCCCGCTCGTGCCGTTGCCTCCCCTTTCTTCTTCTTCTCCGGCGATGGCGGCCCTTTGTCGAGCTTTACTTTGGCCTCCCGTTCGTCCTGTCCGCACATGTATTAAGGATGACAATGGAAACTGTGTGCAGAAAAGGTTAGATCTCGCACCAAAATATTCCAATTAGACGGGGACGCTTCCTGTGGACAATCAATTGGCGCAACTCGGGAGCTCAATCAGGGCACGTGCTTGCTGTGAAGAATGCTGCCAGCGAGCCATTCCGATGATTTAATTGGTTTATCGAGTTAATATCTTGGCTGCAATCAAGTGAATCTATGAGGTAAAAGTCAAACTTTGAGATTTAGGGAGATGGATGTATAAGAAATAAGAGAATGGCATAACTCTTGAACACTTTCAAATTTAAAAAAATATAGAACTCTCAATGTAAAAGAGTGTTTATAATTGACACAACTCTTGAACACTTTCAAATTTAAAAAATTGTACAACTCTTAATGTAAAAGAGTGTTTATAATTGACACAACTCTTGAACACTTTAAAATTAAAAAAATATACAACTTTTAATGTAAAAAGTGTTTATAATTGACACAACTCTTGAACACTTCCAAATTAAAAAATTATACAACTCTTAATATAAAAAAGTGTTTATAATTGACACAACTCTTAAACACTTTAAAATTGAAAAAAATATACAACTCTTAATGTAAAAAAGTGTTTATAATTGATACAACTCTTGAACACTTTTAAATTACAATTTGGACATGATAAAGTTGTCCTAACAAAATCTTGAGAGTTTACCATTTTATAGCGTGAAAAGTGATCCCTAAACTAAAATCTTTATGGCTCGTGCATATATGAAAATTATACACCTTTGAAATCTTTGAAATCGCACTTAGTACATGATAATGGCGTGCTAATAAAATCCTGATCATTTATTATTTTCATCGAGTGAAATATAATGCACAAACTTGCGTATGCGAAAATTATAAACCTTGGAACACCATGAAATCACACTTAATACATGATAATGAAGTGCTAACAAAATTTGGAGAGATTGTCATTTTCTCCATATTTTAATAGAGTGGAATGTAATGCATAAACTTGCATATATGAAATCGCACTTAGGACAAAATAATGTTGTGCTAAGAAAATGTTGAGAGATTATCATTTTCATAGAATGTAATGCATAAACTTGCACATGGCAAAAAAATTATACACCTTTAAACTCTTTGAAATCACACTTAGGACATGATAATGTTGTGCTAATAAAATCTTGATCATTTATCATTTTTATGGAGTGAAATATAATGCATAAACTTGCATATATGAAAATTATACACCTTTGAACACTTTCCCTTCAAATCATATTCAAATTCATTTGTTTATGGAGTTAAAGTACCGGTGGCAAACTCGTTATTTTGCATGGATAGAGGGGTGCCCCCGACAGATATAGGGGTTATCATGTCCGCTAGACCACAGAGGATCAACGGTTGGTGGGCACGATCCGTGTGACAATTGTCTCGACCAATCAGAGCATAGCAGCCTGATACGCCCAATTTGCATCACCATTCTATATCATAATTTACCTCTATTCATTGATATTTGTCTTATTATGAGGTATTACTTATGGCTTTTCATATGTTTATGCATGTTGGATGATTCCTAGAGGATGGACTATCGGAGTCTGGATTCTGATGGAAAAGACGGCGTTCGGTGCGATTTCGCGAAGATCAGAAAAATATGGAAACATATTATTTTACCGAAAGACGAAGGAAGCCAGAAGGAGGAGCGAAGGGGGGCCTAGGGGGCCCACACCCCTAGGCGTGGGCCCACCTGACCCCGCGCCTAGGATGGGTTTGGCCCACATGTTCGGCCTCCGACTCTGCCCCTTCGCCTATATCTTCCTTACGAAACCCTAACATTAGGGGGCGACCACAGATAGACTTCCGTCGCCTTTGGAAGGCGGAAAACAACGAGAGAGAAAGATCTCTCTGGCAGACAGATTTCTGCCGGAGGAATTCCTTCCCAGAGAGGGGAGACCGTCGCCATCAACACCGTAAGCTAGGTTTCATCGGGATCATCATCATCATCCACACCATCATCTCCACCAGCACCATCATCACCACTCCGTCCCGCTGTAACAATTGTGTTGGATATTGCTTAGTTCATTAGGGGAAACTTTCCCGGTGTTGATTACTATTGTAGTTGATGCTTGTGAGTGGAACCATTGGATTATTGTTTATGTTCAGATTGTTATTCATTACCATATCATCTTTGATCTTGATCCATATGATGTCTTGTGAGTAGTTCGTTAAGTTCTTGAGGACATGGGATAAGTCATGTTGTTAGTATTGAATTTGTGATGAGTTATTATTCAATGGTTTAGTATTAAGTTGCGGTGCTATTCTTATAGTGGTGTCATGTGAACGTCGACTACATGATACTTCACCATTTATGGGCCTAGGGGAATGCATTGTGTATTTGTCTACTAATTGTGGGGTTGTCGGAGTGACAGAAACCTGAACCCCGTTAGGACACCTTTGCACAAGGGAGTGTAGGATCTCAGAGTTTAAGGCTGTGGTTAGAGTTATATCTTAATTACTTTCCTATAGTTACGGATGTTTGCAGGGGGTTTAATCACAAGTATGTATTAGTCCTAGGAAGGGCAGTATGTTAGCACAGGTTCACCCACACAACACTTACAAACACCAAAGAAGAGTACTCAGCTATTTGAAGCGAAAGCACTTGACATAATTCCCATGTGTCCTCGAGAATGTTTGGTCCTTATTACTATTTCCACCGGCTTGTACTTTGCTAAGAAAGGATTGGGTCACTTGATCCGTTAGTTTACTGTCTTTGTTACTTGCTCTCTGTTTTGTTGCCTTGTCAGAAAACCACTAAAAATCCGTTTGCTAAGTATTCACAGGGATTTCCTGCTCCATACCATCGCTCAAAGACCTCCTCGTTGGGATCGACACTCCTATTTATCGAAAGTACTACGATACACCCCATATACTTGTGGGTTATCACAGCCAAGATGATCACAAGTGTTAGAGTTTGTGACTAAAGGAGAGGGGAAAACGGAGTAGAATCCAAAAACCAAGGGCAAAAATGAGTAGAATTAAAACCAAGGGCAAAACTGACAAATGGATTGAAATATTAAATAGAAAGAGATTTCAAAAAATGGAAAATGCTTATTTTATATAATAAAATACATCTTGGCATACATCAAACTATTTGCAATTCAAATATACATCAGTTTGATAATTATTGCCTAATTCAGACAAACTATGTTTTGGGTAGGGATGTTTTGGGAAGAGGCTTGAGTAGAAAACCATGAACCTTCATAGATAGTAGGTGATTTGAGAAGTGGTGATTTATATACATTTCTTATGGTGGCAGGTCACATAATAAGACTCCTGGGTAGATGCCATTGTGTTTTGATCTTTTTTAATTTGTTGTCCATAAAATGACTCAATTAGCTAGCTCAAACCGATTTGTTGACTCTCTGTTGACCAACCACCAGAGGGTAAAAGTGAGTATATTGCACACGGTAGTGTTAGTACTGGAGGGAAAAACTGGGTACAACCAAACTCTCAGTGTTACACTCGAGGGTATAATTGAGCACAACTAAGTGTCCAGGGTTAGACACGAGGGAAAAAATGTGATGCACACTACGTGTGTCGTGGTGCACGGGGTGGTAGCGGACGTGTGTGGCCGTGCACAGTGCAGTAGCGTATGCGGTTATGCGGTGCACGATGGTGCAACGAAACGTCTCCTTCCTTCACCTTTATAGAGGCCTCCCCATTCTCACTCATCACTCACTCGCTCACTCACTCATGCAACCATATCCACTGTCCCATCACCTTCTACAAATCCCCAAGAAAATTGCAACCCCCGCCCAAGGCTATCGGCGATGGAGAAGAATGGCGCGTTGGCCATCATCGCCTCCAAGGCCGCCAGCGAGGAGGCCCATGTCCCCGTACATTCCCCATTGAGGCATCGAAGGCAACTGTCGTCCTGGTCTAGACCCCATCCCTTCTTCCGCCGTAGCTACCGGCGAGGAGGCCCTCGCCGGTCTCGGGCAGATCCCGCATGGCTGGGACTCCTACGAGGAGGAGGATTACATCAGGCTAGAGAATCCCTACGACACCAGCATCGCTGACCCATGGTCGGAGGTAACTAGGGTTTTCTCCCCTTCCTTTGTTCTTCCACTGTTCCCATCATTGGATGCTAGATCGTTTGTTATTAGAGTTTAGTTGTTCGTATTTTCAATCGTTGGATGCTAGGTATTTTTACAGTAGCTAATCCTCTTGTGTTAGATCTCGTATTTCGATGAATGCCCATGTTTGTATTTCAATCCTATTTTATTTATCCTCTGAGTTGCAGTTAAGGGATTCCCTAGTCAATACTAGCGCCGATCTGTAGTTAGGATCAGTATTCGATTTGGTTTGAGATTTTGGGATTGGGGATTAATCAGGGGATCTCGATCGGTTAATTTATGTAAGTAATAAATCCCAATAATTAAGGTATCTCAATCATATCCTTATTGCACTCTACTATTTTTCCAACAGGTAGATAGCAACAACGTCTGCAGCGACAACGAGTCCATGGACACCAAGACTCGTCGGGTGCTGAGGAGGCTGAAGTCCGGCCAGTACGATAACTTCTTCGCGGACGATGTCTATAGGTGCCCCTTCTGCACCAGGAGACTCACCACCGACTTCAACTCCCTCGTGAAGCATGCCGAGGATCTGAAGACCTGCGGCCCGTCCGTGAACGTCAGCGGCTTCAGAGCCAAGGACCAGGTGCTCGGTTTTCACCTCTGCAACCTCCAGAAGGCGGCCATCAAGGAGGGTCGCATGCCCCCGATCAATCCCAAGGCTCCCGAGGTCAAGGGACTAGGAAGAAAGAAGTGGAGGAAGCTCCAGAGGGAGGAGGACGAGGCCCTCCTAGTGGAGGCCATGAGGGGCCACTAATCTTGTGCTGTTGCTGCTGCTGTAAAGCAGCTTGTCTATGTTAAACTTGTCCGCTGCTGCTGCTGAGCAGCTTAATTGTCGAACCTCGTTTAATTATCGCACTATATATATATATATATCCTATATTAGCTTCTTTATCTACATCTGCTATGTTTATATATCCTATATTAGCTGCTTTATCTACATCTTCTCTGTTTACTGAATATATTTATAATGCTGGTTAGATTTGCTGCTCTAGATTTGCTATCAGATTGGGAAAAAACGAGGGCCAAAAGGAACCATGAATAAAGAGAGAAGCTGCTCTAGATTCGCTACCTTTTTGGGCAAAAAACACAACTGTTAGCGAGATAAAGGGGAAAAGGCGCTCTTAAAAAGGCCAATCATAAAAATAACAAAAAAGAACTTTTCCAATTTAGGCGACAGGGCGTACATAACTATCAAATGCGCCCCACATGGTCCCACATCACGTCCCCCAAAACGCGTTCCCAACAAGCCGGGACCCACGAAGTCCAACATGGCATGGCCCCACACGTCAGCATAACATGTACCTAACCAACCGGTCCCACTAGTCAGCATGTAACGACGAAGGTCCACTACGGCACCCGACTGAACGTGGCCCCACTTTTCAGCACGTAATGGCAAGGCTGACGGACAACGAGTTTTAGACCGTGTAAGAGTTTGGTAGTAGGAGCTAGGCAAAAGTAAGGAAAAGTTAAGCAGCTGGGAAAAAGTGAGTACATCTAACGAACCAGGGGCACAAAAATAGAAATCCCTTTTTTCAAAAGGGTTGTGGACTTTCTTTTTAGCCAAAATCGATTTTTTCGCGAGTTTTCTTAGCGCAACATTCGAACTTTTATTTCTAGCAGAGTGAACATCTTTTCCAATCTTGTGAACTTTCGTTTATCCAAAATCCATGTGTTTAACGAACAATGTTCTTAGCGTGATGTTTCAACCTTTTTACCAAAAATTGTGAACTTTTGTTTAGCCGTGAGGTTATGGGAGGCACCAAGGCTGTAAACTACGACATGAGGCGCAAGTGAACTGTCAGATGCACATTACCTAAATCCCCTTTGTAGGGGTTCATAGCATGGAAAACAAAAAAAAATTCTACCGCATGCACACAAACAAGCCAAGATCTATCTACTAGATTGTAGCAATGAGAAAATAGAAGCACACACCCTCGAAGATTCCAAAGCGGTTAGCGAGAGCAGATTCTCGTGGGTGATGTAGTCGTACACTTGTCGATCTCAAGATCACGTAGACGATCCTTCCGGCGCTGCGTTCTGGCAGCGCTTCCGCAGTCGGTCACACGTTCGGTACTCAATGAAGACCTTCCTCTCCCTTGTTCCAGCAGGCAGCAGAGGTTGTAGCACTCTCCTCGTGATTCCGGGAGCATGACGGCGTGGTGTCGGAAGTAGAGGGAAGATCCCGCAGGGCTTCGCCTAAGTCGGAGCGAGTATGGTGGAGTAAGAGAGGGCCTTGGCGATCTACGGATTAGAGGCACCAAGGGGAGGTGGTGTATCCGGCGGCTAGGATTTGGGAAACCCTAACTCGGTGACTTGGAGGAGCCCTAGGTGGCGGCAGCACTTGGAGGGTGGTGGCGCCTGGGAGCTAGGGTTTTTGGTGTGAGGGGTAGGGGTGTGCCCTACCCCTCCTTATATAGGTGGGGAGAGGCGGTTTAGGGAGGAGGGAGTCCTCCCCCAAATCCTCTTCATGGCCCGTGGGTGGAGGGAGTGGGATTCCTACCCTAGGTAGGTTTCCTACTCTCCCTCCACCAAGCAATGTTCGGATTTGACTTTTTCAAATTGACGTTTGACTTTCAAACTTGAATTTGATTTCTCTCTTCATATTGCCCAGCCAAGTGACCTAGTACATGATGCAACCATTCCACATTGCCATGACACATCCATGTAACCTTCCCCTTCCGGAGTGCCGGACCTTCCAGACCCTTCTAAAACATTCCCGGTGAAAACACCGAAATCATTTCCGAACTCCGAAATAGGACTTTCCTTATATGAATCTTATTCTCCAGACCATTCCAGATCTCCTCGTGATATCCCGGATCCCATCCGAAACTCCGAACAACATTCGGTCTCTTACACATCATTCCATAACTACTCAACAACATCGAATCCTTAAGTGTGTCTCCCTATGGTTCGTGAATTATGCGGACATGACCGAGACACTTCTCCGATCAATAACCAACAGAGGAATCTGGAAATTCATTTGGCTCCCACATATTTCTATGATTACTTTGCGATCGAATGAACCATTTACATACGATACCAATTTCCCTTTGTCTCACGATAGCTTACTTATCCGAGGTTTTGATCGTCGGTATCTCTACATACCTAGTGCAACCTCGTTACCGATAAGTACTCTTTTATCGTTCCCGTGATATGTGATCCCTTGTGAGCCATTCACACGGTTGCAAGCTAATTGGATGACATTCCACCAAGAGGGCCCAGGGTATATCTATCTGTCATATGGATGGACAAATCCCACTCTTGATCCATGTGCCTCAACCCATACTTTCCGAACACTCAATGCCACCTTTATAGCCACCCAGTTGGTGTGGTGTTTGATGTCATCAATGTTGGAATTATGCCCTAGAGGCAATAATAAAGATGTTATTATTATAATTCTTGTTCATGATAATGTTTATATTCCATGCTAGAATTGTATTAAGCGGAAACTTTAATACTTGTGTGGTTTGTGAACAACACCGGGTCCCTAGTATGCCTCTATGGACTAGCTCATTGATTAATGATGGTTAAGGTTTCCTAGCCATGGACATGAGTTGTCGATTAATAATGAGATCATACCATTGGGAGAATGATATGGTGGACAGACCCAAACTAAGCGAAGCAATTAGATCGTGTCATCGTGTTCGTCTTTGCGAAGCTTTTCTTATGTCAAATATTGTATTCCTTAGACCATGAGATAATACAACTCCCTGGTATCGGAAGAAAGCTTTGAGGTCATCAAACGTCATCCTATGAGAGGGTGATCATAAAGGTGTCTCTCAGGTGATCGGAAAGTATCGGTTGGGTTGTATGTATCGAGATGGGATTTGTCCCTCCCAAGACGGAGAGATATACTTCGGGCCCACTCGGTAATCGATATCAACACCGCTTGCAAGCATGTGGTTAAGGAGTTAATCGCAAAGTGATATCGAATTACGGAACGAGTAAAGTACTTGCTGTGAACGAGATTGAACTAGGTATGGCCAGTACGATCGAATCTCGGGCAAGTAAAATATCGCGAGACGAAGGGAATATATATATGGGATTGATTGAATCCTGGCATCGTGGTTCATCCGATATGATCATCGATGAATGTGTGGGATTCAATATGGGTTTTCAGACCCCGCTGTTGATTATTGATAGAAGATCATTGAAAGTACAAAGGAAGTCGCCTAGAGGGGGGGTGAATAGGCTTTTTAAAAATATTATGGTTTAGGCTCAAGTAAATGCGGAATAAAACTAACGTTTAATTTATTGAGCACAAAACCTAGCCACTAAGTTCACCTAGGTGCACCAACAACCTATGCTAAGCAATACATGCAACAAGGTGATATCAAGGTATAAGTACTTCAAGCACGATGGCTATCACAATGTAAAGTGCATAAGTAAAGGGTTCGGTTGAGAGATAACCGATGGATGCGAGACGAAGATTTGTTTCCCGAAGTTCACTTCCAAAGAAGCTACGTCTCCGTTGGAGAGGTGCGATGGCGCAATGCTCTCCGAACGCCACAAATGGCTCACCTCGAGGTGTGGTGGCTCGATGCTCACTCAACGCCACACAAGGCCTCACCCCGGATGCGGAAGCACGCAACTCACCGACGCCACAAAAGGCTCACCCTATTCTCCCAAGTGCGCACCACAAAAGGCGGGCACTTGCTCCACTATGGGACGCTTGAGGGCGGTCACCGAACCCGTACAAGATTGGGGCTAACTCCACAACTCAATTGGAGGCTCCCAACAAAGCCACAAAAGGCCAACAATGCCACAAAAGGCTACAAGACCACAAAGGTCAACAAGACCACAAAAGGTCAACAATCCAACCACTGCCTAGGGTTCCAAGGAACCCAAGAGAAAGAAGCTCACAAGCTTGAACTCATGAATCTCCGAGGAGAACTCAAACCTATGCACCAAATGCAAGGGCAAGTCCTTCTCCCCAAATTCCAACAAAGCTACAAAAGCTATTGGGGAATAAGGAGGAAGAACACAAGAGTAGAACTCAAACCTATGCACCAAATGTAGGCAGTCCTTCTCTCCCAAATTCCAACAAAGCTACAAAAGCTATTGGGGAATAAGGGAGGAAGAACACAAGAGGAGAACACAAAACTCTCCAAGATCTAGATCCCAATGATTCCTTCACAAAGAAGGGATTTGACTTGGGGGGATTGTAGATCTAGATCTCCTCTCTCAAATCCCTCAAAAAGATGCAAGAATCATAGGAAGGGAAAGGGAGAGGGAAAGCTTCTTCAAGGTTGACAATGGAGGAGAGAGAAAGCCAAGAACCAAGAAGAAAAGCTAGTGCCCACGAAGGGAAGAGGAGCCCTTTAAAGGGCTCCCAGATCTGCGTTATGGGCATTCGCGACACCGCCGAACTTCCGGTGGGAGGCCGAAGTTCGTGGCACCCACCAACGACGAAAACTGCAGCGAGAAAACCTGAAAAGCGAATCATGGCGGAACTTCCGCTCTGGGCAGGTTCCGACTGGCTCCAACGGTCATCGATCGTTGACGCTGCTCGAGCGCAACCGAAGTTCCGTCCAAACAGACGGAAGTTCCGTGAACTTCCGAGAAAGTTCACAAAGTTCCGCAAATAGAACGCTTCAAAAGCAGAAGGTTCGATCCTTCACCGAACTTGGGGCGGAACAAGGCGGAACTTTGAGACGCATAAAGTCGACCGAAGTTCCGGCCTTGATGAAGTTCCGCTCAAGAACTTTTGCCAGGACAAGTTCCGATGCAAGTTCCGGCCAAGTTCCGGCAAATAGCACACTTCAAAACAGAAGGTTACTGAACCGCCACCGGAACTTGGGCGGAACTAGCGTCGGAACAAACTGTAGAACAGTCCGCAGAAAGAAGTTTGAGCGGAACTTCCGGTCAGGGAAATTCCAGAAACCAGAAAACCAGAAACGCAATAACTTTTGCATCCGAACTCCAAACGGGATGAAACCAATTTTGTTGGAAAGATAACGACGAAATATTGGGTATCACCTTGGGAGAAAATATCATAAATATATATGTGAAGCATCCCCCAAGGTGTGGATCCGGAAAACTCGCAAGATCAAAAACCGCAATAAGATATGCAAGTGAAATCCTTAGATGATGAACTAGAGCTTGTTATGATGATGACCACAAGCTCTAGATCCTCTCATGGACAAGAACCAAATAACAACCAAGAAAGATGATGCTATGAATGCAAAGGTTTGATCTCTCTCCGAACGATGCAAACGAGACACCCGCTTGAGAGCCCCTCTTGATAGTACGACTATCTATCCTAAACCCGGTCTCCCAACTAACAACACGAGACCGACAAAAGAGAAGCCCTATCAACATACCTTTGCCTTGAGCGTCCCACTTGAACTTGATGTAGACCGTCTTGTTCTTCTATAGTGGGAACACCTTTCTTGTTTTCTCTTGCTCGCTCTTGCTTGATGAAGACTTGCAAAATGCTCCCCCATATTCCATGGGGAAACCTCTTCTTTGAACTTGTCTTCATCATTCCATGAGCACGAGGATGGCAAGCTTCAAGCATGAGATCTTCTAGAGATGGCGCATCTTGAGCTCGTCCTTCTTCATCCTTACTTGAGGTTGATCCATCTTGATGCAACTCTTTGCACATGCCTTGATCGACCTTCAAGCTCCTTCTTTCTTCATGATTCCAATGGGCACAAAGCCCTTGGACATTTCTTCATCTTCCAACCTTGAGACCAACACATGGCCCAAGGGATGCCAATGGACAAACCTACAAGTGAAACTCAATTTACACATTATTCCATAGAGATTGTCATTAATTACCAAAACCACACATGGGGGCATACATGCCCTTTCAATCATGTCTGCATATTCTCGAACCTGCAGGGTCACACACTTAACGTGTCTCGAAGCTAGGATAGATTGGATAATTGGTTTATGAGTTTTTGTTCGGAGTCTCGGATGGGATCCGGGACATCACGAGAGGTTCCGGAGTGGTCCGAAGAATAAGATTCATATAAGGCAGTGCAGTTTTTGGAGTTCGGAATTGTTCCGGGTTAATCGGTATTGTACCGGAAGCTTCTAGAACTTTCCAGAAGGGGACCAACATGGCCTCACCTTCCGGGAGGGGGCATGGGCCTATGAGGAAGTGCCCTGGCCGCATTGGGCCAGGCGCACAAGGCCCCATAGGGCCCAGCCGACCAAGAGGGTTTAAACTCTAGATAGAGCTTCTAGAAGGGGGGGGTTCCTTGCCCCCCACTCCTCCTCCTTGGCCGCCGGCCTTGGCTTGGGGGAGGGGGCTAGGATTGCCGCCCCACCCCTCTATATAAAGAGGGCTGGGGGCGCACCACCCCCCACACCTTCCCCTCCAACCCTAGCCGCCCTGCTGCCCTTTTCTCTCCCTCCCGACTGTTTGTAAGGCGAAGCCCTGCTGCAGAAATTCTCCACCATATACACCACGCCGTCGTGTTGTAGATCCAATCCGTCTCTCCACCATACTTGCTGGACCGAGGAAGGAGGAGACGTCGAGGTTCTGCACGTGTGCATCTCACGGAGGCACCGCCACTTGTGGTGCTAGATCGGATCGGATCGCGAGGAGGAGAAGCGAGTACGACTACATCACCCACATTCCGGATTAAGCGTTCCGTATGCGAATCTTCAAGGGTATGAAGATCTAATCCAATCTCTCTCGTTGTTTGCATCTCCTAGATTAGATCTTGGCTTTCCCTCTGTTCGCATCCGTAGAAAATTTTGATTTACTATGCCGCGAAACCCTTCAATCAAAGCATCCTTCCAGTGATGGTGATTAACATGATCTCATGGTCGAAGGAATTAGGTTACTATGTATCAGAAAGCTTATAGCAAAAGAACTATTAAAATGACTTGATCTTAATTCTACGCTTATCTATAGGAGTATGTCCATCATACCATTATCCTAATGATATGATCTTGTTATTAATAACATCTCAATGTTCATGATCGAGAAACCACGATCATCTATTAATCAACAAGCTAGTATTATAAAGAGTCTTTACCATGGACTCTAATTTAGTTTACAAATCACACAAGTATTAATGTTTCCGGTTAATACTATTATAGCATGAACGTAAACATTTATCATAAACACAAAGATATAATAATAACCACTTATATTATTCCCTATAGGGCATATCTCCAATAGTCTCCCACTTGAACTAGAGTCAACTAATCTAGATTACATGGTAATATACCGAACACCCATGGCGGTTTGGTGCTGGTCATGTTTTGCCCTCGGGAGAGGTTTTGTCAACGGATCCGCCACATTCAGATTTGTGTGTACTTTGCAAATCTTTATGTCACCATCTTGGACATGATCTGGAATAGCGTGAAAATGTAGCTTGATGTGCTTCAACTTCTTGTGTGACCTTGGTTCTTGCACATTGGCTATGGCTCCCATGTTATCACAGTAGATAGACACTGGGTCCAGCGCACTTGGAACCACACCGAGCTCTGTAATGAACTCCTTCATCCATAACGCCTCTTGTGAAGCCTCCGAAGCATCTATGTATTCTGATTCAGTTGAAGATCTCGCCACAACGCTTTGCTTTGCACTCCTCCAGCTAAATGCTGCACCATTCAAAGTAAATACGTATCCATATTGAGATTTAGAATCATCCGGATCGGTGTTATAACTAGCGTCGGTGTAACCATTAACAACGAGTTGTTCATCACCTCCATAAGAAAGAACCATATCCTTAGTTCTTCTCAAGTACTTAAGGATGTTTTTGACCGTTTTCCAATGATCCACTCCTGGATCACTTTGATATCTGCTAGTCAAACTAATAGCATATGCAATGTTGGGTCTAGTACATAGCATGGCATACATTAGAGATCCTATGGCTGAGGCATAGGGAGTCTTACTCATCCTTTCTCTATCTTCTGCCGTTGCAGGACTTTGAGTTTTACTCAAGGTCGTATTGGGCAACATGGGCAAGAACCCTTTCTTGCTATCTTCCATTCGAAACCTCTTTAGAACTTTGTCCAAATATGTACTTTGTGACAATTATATTAGGCAATCTCGATCTATCTCTATAAATCTTTATGCCTAATATGTAAGCTGCTTCGCCAACATATTTCATTGAAAACCTATTATTCAAATAATCCTTAACACTATTAAGAAGGTCTACATCATTTCCAATCAACAATATGTCATCTACATACAGTATTAAGAATGCTACAAAGCTCCCACTCACTTTCTTGTAAATACAAGCTTCTCCATAAGTTTGTATAAAACCAAAGCTTTTGATTACATTATCAAAACATTGATTCCAACTTCGGGATGCTTGCTTCAATCCATATATGGATCTTTGAAGTTTGCATACCTTGTAAGCATCTTTAGGATCGACAAAACCTTTGGGTTGCATCATATACAACTCTTCATCAATGTATCCACTGAGGAACGCCGTTTTGACATCCATCTGCCATATCTCATAATCATAATATGCAGCTATTGCTAACATAATCCTCACAGACTTTAGCTTCGCTACTAGTGAGAATGTCTTATCGTAGTCAACTCCTTGAATTTGTCGAAACCCTTTTGCGACAAGTCGAGCTTTATAGACAGTAACATTACCATCATCATTTGTTTTCTTCTTGAAAATCCATTTGTTCTCGACAGCCTTTCGGCCATCCGGTAAGTCCACCAAAGTCCATACTTGGTTTTCATACATGGATCCAATCTCGGATTTCATGGCTTCTTGCCATTTATTGGAATCTGGGCTCATCATCGCTTCCTCATATGCCGCAGGGTCATCGGCGTTATCCACCAACACGACACTCATAACAGGATCATACCAATCAGGAGTGGTACGAGTTTTCATTGACCTGCGAGGTTCCGTAGTAACTTCAACCGAAGTTTCATGATCAACATCATTAGCTTCCTCTCTTATTGGTGTAGGCGCCATAGGAACTACTTCCGGTGCTGCGCTACTCGCAAGTTCGAGAGAAGGTTCAACAACCTCGTTGAGTTCTACTTTCCTTCCAGACACTTCTTTCGAGAGAAACTCCTTCTCTAGAAAGGATCCATTCTTGGCAACAAAGATTTTGCCCTCGGATCTATGATAGAAGGTATACCTAATAGTTTCCTTCGGGTATCCTATGAAGACGCATTTTTCCGCTTTGGGTTCAAGCTTGTCTGGCTGTAACTTCTTTACATAGGCTTCGCAACTCCAAACTTTAAGGAACGACAATTTAGGTTTCTTCCCAAACCATAATTCATACAGTGTCGTTTCAACGGATTTAGATGGTGCCCTATTTAAAGTGAATACGGCTGTTTCTAATGCATAACCCCAAAACGATAGCGGTAAATCTGTAAGTGACATCATAGAACGAACCATATCTAAGGGAGTTTGATTACGATGTTCGGACACACCATTACGCGGTGGTGTTCCCGGCGATGTCAATTGTGAAAGAATTCCGCATTTCTTCAAATGCTCGCCAAACTCGTAACTTAGATATTCACCTCCACGATCAGATCATAGAAATTTAATCTTCTTGTTACGTTGATTCTCTACCTCACTTTGAAATTCCTTAAACTTCTCGAAAGTTTCGGACTTATGTTTCATGAAATAGATATACCCATATCTACTCAAGTCATCTGTGAAGGTAAGAACATAACGATAACCACCGCGCGATGCTACACTCATTGGGCCACACACATCGGTATGATTTCCAATAAGTCCGTAGCTCGCTCCATCATACCAGAAAATGGAGTCTTAGTCATTTTACCCATCAGATATGCTTCGCATCTTTCAGGTGATTCGAAATCAAGTGATTCAAGAAGTCCATCGGAATAGAGTTTCTTCATACGCTTCACTCCAATATGACCAAGACGACAGTGCCACATAGGTCTAGTTATCGCTCAATTTCAAAAGTTTAGCTTCAATGTTATTAATGTGTGTATTTCCACAATCGAGATTCAATAAGAATAGACCATCTATCAAAGGTGCATGTGCATAAAACATATTACTCATATAAATCGAACAACCATTATTGACGAACTTAAACAAGTAACCGTCTCGCAATAAACATGATCCAGATATAATGTTCATGCTCAACGCAGGCACCAAATAACAATTATTTAAGTATAAAACTAATCCCGATGGTAGATGAAGAGGTAGCGTGCCGACCGCGATTACATCAACCTTTGATCCATTTCCAACGCGCATCGTCACCTTGTTCTTCGCTAGCTTTTGTTATTCTGCAGTACCTGTTTCGAGTTACAAATATGAGCAACCGAACCAGTATCAAATACCTAGGCACTACTACGAGTACTAGTGAGATACACATCAATAACATGTATATCGGATATACCTTTCTTCTTGATGTTGTCGTTCTTCAAATCCGCCAAGTACTTTGGGCAATTCCGCCCAAAGGACCTTCTCCTTGCAAGAAAAGCACTCAAGATCGTGCTTAGGCCCAGCCTTGGTCTTCTTCGCCGGTCTGGCAACTTTCTTACCGCCTTCTTGAAGTTTCCTTTTCTTAGACTTGCCTCGCTTGAATTTGGTGGTCTTATTGACCAACAACACTTGGTGCTCTTTCTTGATCTCCACTTCTGCAGATTTCAACATGGAGAAGAGTTCTGGCAACGACTTGTCCATGTTTTGCATATTGTAGTTCATCACAAAGTTCTTGTAACTTGGTGGTAGTGATTGGAGGACACGGTGAATCCCCAAAGAATTAGGAATCACTGTACCCAAGCTTTGGAGTTTGCTTGCGTGCCCAGACATCTTAAGCACGTGCTCACTGACGGAGCTGCCCTCTTCCATCTTGCAGTTAAAGAACATTTCAGAAGCCTCATAACTCTCAACTGCCGCGTGAGCCTCAAATATCATTTTGAGTTCACGAACAATATCATGTGGGTCATGGTTCTCAAACCTTTTCTGAAGCTCCGATTCCAAACCATACAAGATAGCACATTGAACTGTGGAGTACTGATTCTTCCGAGCAAGGAAAACATTCTTTACCTCATCGGTAGCAGTAGCTGCAGGCGGGTCACCCAAATGCATCCAAAGACATAGGTCAAATTACCAGCATTGAGGACAATCCTCAAATTGCGGAACCAATCCGTGAAGTTGCTTCCATTGTTTTTCAACTTTTCTTTCTCTAGGAATGCATTAAAATTGATGGTAGGGGCCGCCATTGATCTACAACATATTTGCAATAGTTTAGACTAAGTTTATGACAAATTGAGTTCTAATTAATAGTTAAATTAATCTAGGTGAACTCCCACTTAAAACAATATCCCTCAAATTGTTTTAGTGATCACACGAACAAAATCCACCACATAAAAACCGATCATCACGAGAGTTGATGTAGCTTCAATGGCGAACAATCAACATGTTCATCATATCTACTATATGACTCATGCTTTACCTTTCGGTGATCCGTGTTCCGAGACCATGTCTGTACATGCTAGTGTTGGAGATATGCCCAAGAGGCAATAATAAAGTGGTTATTATCATATCTTCACACTTATGATAAATGTTTACATACCATGCTATAATTGTATTAACCGGAAACATTAATACTTGTGTGATTTGTAAACTAAAATAAGAGTCCCTAGTAAAGCCTCTTGTTAAACTAGCTTGTTGGTTAATATATGATCATGGTTTCCTGATCATGAACATAGAGATGTTATTAACAACAAGATCATATCATTAGGAGAATGATGTGATGGACATACTCCTATAGATAAGCGTAGCATAAAGATCAAGTCATTTCAATAGTTCAATTGCTATATGCTTTCTGATACATAGTAACCTAATTCCTTCGACCATGAGATCATGCATATCACCTTTTGCGGATGGATGCTTTGATGTCATCAAACACCACACCGTAACAGGGTGGCTATAAAGGTGGAATTGAGTGTTCAGAAAGTATTGGTTGAAACACATGGATCAAGAGTGGGATTTGTCCATCCATATGACGGATAGATATACTCTGGGCCCTCTCGGTGAAATGTCATCCAATTAGCTTGCAAGCATGTGACTGGCTCACAAGGGATCACATATCACGGGAACAAGAAAAGAGTACTTATCAGTAACGAGGTTGAACTAGGTATGCTGAGATACCGACGATCATAACCTCGGATAAGTAAACTATCGTGAGACAAAGGGAAATTGGTATCGTATGTAAGTGGTTCATTCGATCGCAAAGTAATCGTAGAAATATGTGGGAGCCATATGAATTTCCGATTCCTATTGGTTATTGTTCGAGAAGTGTCTCGATCATGTCCGCATAATTCACGAACCGTAGGGAGACACACTTAAGGATTCGACGTTGTTTGAGTAGTTATGGTATTATGAGAAAGAGACCGAATGTTGTTCGGAGTCTCGGATGGGATCCGGGATATCACGAGGTGATCCGGAATGGTCCGGAATAAGATTCATATAAGGAAAGTCCCGTTTGAGTTCGGGAATGATTCCGTGTTTTCATCGGAATGTTCTAGAAGGTTCGGAATGTCCCAAGACCGGGGAAGGGTACATGAATGTGTCATTGCATTGGAATGATTGCATCATGTACTAAGTGTTCTTGCTGTTCCAAATAAAGGATTAAATTGAATCCTAAACTGAAAAGTAAAACGGCCAGTCTGAAAGTCAAACGGCTAAAACAGGAAACTGGGAAACAAGCAAGAGGAGGTTGAAACCAACTTGGAGGAGGAGTCCTCCTCCAAGCTTGGCCACCCAAGGCCGACTTGGGAGGGACTCCTCCCTGGCCGCCTCCCACCTATAAAAGGAGGGCAGGGCCTCCTCTAGACACACAAGTTCCTATCCTCTAATCTCCGGTTTAGAGACGTTTTGGTTTAGAGCTTCTAATTGCCCTAGCCTTCGGTTTAGAGCCTTCTAATTGGTGTGTCTAAACCCTAGACAACTAATAGCTCTCTCTCTCTCATACTCCACCATACTCGCTCCGGCTTAAGGCTCATGATCTCCTCTACTTCCGGTGCCACGCCGTTGTCTTTGGAATCACGAGGAGAGTGCTACAACCTCCATTTGCTGGAACAAGGGAGAGGAAGGTCTTCGTCAGTACCGAACGTGTGACCGACTACGAAGCGCCGAACGCACGGAAGGATCGCTCACGCGATCTTGAGATCGGAAGTGTACGACTACATCATCCACGAGAATCTGCTCTCGTTAACCGCTTTGGAATCTTCGAGGGTAAGTTATTCCATCGACTCGTTGCTACAATCTAGTAGATAGATCTTGGCTTGTTTTTTTGTATGCGATAGAAAATTTTTGTTTTCCATGCTACGAACCCCTACAGCTAGGCTCGTCAAGATCAAACCTTAGCTTCCCCATGAGCAAATCTGGCTTGCTCACGTTGTATACACTCGCAGAATCTAACACACCCGATCATCACGTGGTGCTTAGAAACAACGAGCTTTAGCAACGGTGCTTACTAAGGATGAACACTTTAAAACATGAAATTGTGTGCTTGAGGGATCATCTTATAATGCTACCGTCACAAACTAAGAAATACAATATGCATAAAGGATTAACATCACATGCAATTCATAATATGTGATATGATATGTCCTTTCTTCTTGTGCTTCCGATCTCCATCTTCAAGCACGAACATGATCTCCATCATCATCGGTATGGTGTCAAGGTAAATGGCGTCGTTTCATGGTTGTCGTCCACCAGCTTCAACTATTACAACTACTTTGAATAGACACGCAGGTATTAACGAAATTTAAAATAAAACCATATGGCTCCTGCCGGTTGCCAACTTACAATAAGGAACATTGCATACATCATATATAATCACAATCATGGCCATATCACATCATAGCACACCCCTGCAAAACAAAGTTAGACGCCCCTAATTTTCTTTGCATATTTTACGTAGTTTGGGGCTTTCAATAAGTGTCGTTCTAACTTACGAACAAGAACCACAATGTTGATGTTTGAACTATCAAGTGCCCGTTGTAAATTGAATCTATACTATAATGGGAGAGACAAACACCCGCAAATACACTTATGCAATACAAGTTGCATGTTGAGTGTGGAGCAAGTCTCATGAACGATGTCATGTAAGGTTAGCCCGGGCCGCTTCATCCCATCATACTGCAAGATGCAAAGTACACAAAAAGCAATTGATAATAAAAGCACCACCGCCCACAATGACCATTGTGTTCTACTCCTGCAATAGATCTACATATAGACACGGCTCTGATACCACCGTACGGGTTCGTAGCATGGAAAACAAAAAAATTCTACCGCATGCACACAAACAAGCCAAGATCTATCTACTAGATTGTAGCAACGAGTCGATAGGAGTACTCACCCTCGAAGATTCCAAAGCGGTTAACGAGAGCAGATGTAGTCATACACTTGCCGATCTCAAGATCGTGTAGACGATCCTTCCGGTGCTGCATTACGGCAGCGCTTCCGCAGTCGGTTACACGTTCGGTACTCGATGAAGACCTTCCTCTCCC
This sequence comes from Avena longiglumis, assembly GCA_030063025.1. NCBI lineage: Eukaryota > Viridiplantae > Streptophyta > Magnoliopsida > Poales > Poaceae > Avena > Avena longiglumis. The sequence continues at coordinate 370,002,478 of CP125978.1, read as the reverse complement.
TTGTTCCAGCAGGCAGCGAAGGTTGTAGCACTCTCCTCGTGATTCCGGCAGCACGACGGCGTGGTGTCGGAAGTAGAGGGAATATCCCACAGGGCTTCACCTAAGACGGAGCGAGTATGGTGGAGTAAGAGAGGGCCTTGGCGATTTACGGATTAGAGGCACCAAGGGGAGGTGGTGTAGTCGGCGGCTAGGATTTGGGAAACCCTAACTCGGCGACTTGGAGGAGCCCTTGGCGGCGGCAGCACTTGGAGGGTGGTGGCGCCTGGGATCTAGGGTTTTTGGTGTGAGGGGTAGGGGTGCACCCTACCCCTCCTTATATAGGTGGTGAGAGGCGGTTTGGGGAGGAGGGAGTCCTCCCCCAACTCCTCTTCATGGCCGGCGGGTGGAGGGAGTGGGATTCCTACCCTAGGTAGGTTTCTTACTCTCCCTCCACCAAGCAATGTTCGGATTTGACTTTTTCAAATTGGCGTTTGACTTTCAAACTTGAATTTGATTTCTCTCTTCATATTGCCCAGCCAAGTGACCTAGTACATGATGCAACCATTCCACATTGTCATGACACATCCATGTACCCTTGCCCTTCCGAAGTGCTGGACCTTCCAGACCCTTCTAGAACATTCCCGGTGAAAACACCGAAATCATTTCTGAACTCTGAAACAAGACTTTCCTTATATGAATCTTATTCTCCGGACCATTCTAGATCTCTTCATGATATCCCGGATCCCATACGAAACTCCGAACAACATTTGGTCTCTGACTCATCATTCCATAACTACTCAACAACATCGAATCCTTAAGTGTGTCTCCCTACGGTTCGTAAATTATGCGGACATGACCAAGACACTTCTCCGATCAATAACCAACTAAGGAATCTGGAAATTCATATGGCTCCCACATATTTATACGATTACTTTGCGATCGAATGAACCATTTACATACGATACCAATTTCCCTTTGTCTCACGATAGCTTACTTATCCGAGGTTTTGATCGTCGGTATCTCTGCATACCTAGTTCAACCTCGTTACCGATAAGTACTCTTTTCTCGTTCCCGTGATATGTGATCCCTTGTGAGCCAGTCACATGCTTGCAAGCTAATTGGATGACATTCCACCGAGAGGGCCCAGAGTATATCTATCTGTCATATGGATGGACAAATCCCACTCTTGATCCATGTGCCTCAACCCATACTTTCTGAACACTCAATGCCACCTTTATAGCCACCCAGTTACGGTGTGGTGTTTGATGTCATCAAAGAATCCTTCCGGTGATGGTGATTAACATGATCTCATGGTCGAAGGAATTAGGTTACTATGTATCAGAAAGCTTATAGCAAACAAACTATTAAAATGACTTGATCTTAATGCTACGCTTATCTATAGGAGTATGTCCATCATACCATTTTTCTAATGATATGATCTTGTTATTAATAACATCTCATTGTTCATGATCGAGAAACCATGATCATCTATTAATCAACAAGCTAGTATTATAAAGAGGCTTTACCAGGGACTCTAATTTAGTTTACAAATCACACAAGTATTAATGTTTCCGGTTAATAATATTATAGCATGAATGTAAACATTTATCATAAACACAAAGATATAATAATAACCACTTTTATTATTGCCTCTAGGGCATATCTCCAACACCCTTTGCTACACACCACTAGACGACCACCAGCACATCACCAGTCTTGCATCCGTGCACCCCAGCAGAGGAAAACCAACAGAAGCCTTCTTGGGGAAGCACCTCCATAGAAGATGGAGGCATATGTGCATGGGGAGTGCTCGGCTGGCACCCAGACGAAGGTGGGGGAGTGAGGTGAGATGGGCACCGTATCCACGCCTTTGTTGAGGTGGAGGTTCACAACAGTGCCCCGTCGAGGAGGCGCGGGCGGCCGGGAACAGAGCAATGGGGTGGGTATGGAGGACGTGCGGGTGGCGGGGAACCAGGACAACACGATGGGGAGGGAGGAGGCACGGGCGACGGGGAACCAAGGCGGTGCGCTGGGGAGGGAGAAGGTGTGGGTGGGGACAGGGCGGCACGCTGGGAGAGAGAGGAGGCGCGGGTGGGCTATGGGGGTTTTCTCGATATTACATGGAAGGGGGTTCTGTAGGAGGCATCCCATAAAATAACCGTCTCTACCTTAACAATATATTCAGGCACTCCGCATATATTTTGACCCTCCGTATTTTAGTGATCCTAACATTTGAGAATTATTGAGAACCAAAAGGGAAAGGAAGGTGGTTATACATGTGTACTAGTGTTAAATTAAGTCCTAAGATAAATTAGGTTCATGTATTGAAGAAAATATATGGTGCAGTACAAACCTTGGATCTTATCTTTAAAGGTATGACAACTCCTAGTGTTCATGCGCTTGCTGCATAGAAATAAGGTGCAAGTGTTTAGAAATAGACCAATTCCAATGGTTAATCATGATGTGAGATCATTTGGTTACTCAAATATGAATTTATCATCAATTTAAACATTTTTTCATGAATTCCTTGACGAAAGTCTCCTTGAGCGGATAGGCGGAAGTCTAGATATATTTAGACACTCCATATTTTGATAATCCTAAAACTTGCGAATTATATTCAGGACCAAAAGGCAAGGGCGGTGAATGTGTTAAAAACATAGTAGTTCACAACATCGAATACTTCAAACACAGTTCTTCACAACATGTTGAATACTTTCAACATTGTTATTCACAACATTAACCATTATCCTACGTTATATCTAGCTAAACAAAAGAACGATGCAGGTCTTCCTTGGAGGGTTCTGTAAATTCTCGTCACGAACAAGCCAATGCAGTGTTACCTTATTTTGACACTCACAGAAACTAGTGAACCACCTTCAAGTTGGTTCATGTTGCAGAAGAGGTTCCACCATTATAGAACACTATCTAGTTCAATCTGCCACGCAAGATAATGTACTGGCCAGTAACTGTGTCGTCCATGGCATAACCATGAAACAAAGATGTGCCAATCTTTGGGATGTTGTAACCAAGTGCAAAGCTTGATGGCATGATCTGAAATAATTAAAACACATTAGTAAACACACAAGTAAAATTCAAACCATGTCCTTATTAGGTAGAATAACTCACAAAGGTATTGTTGGCTACATTAAGTGCACTAAAACTTGTAACATAGTATTGCATGTCAGAGAGATGGAAAAAAATCATCACCATCATCATGAAGTCGACATATCCTGCTTACATCCTTCATCATCTCAAAAGTAATGGCATACATGTCTTACACAGTAATTATATGCACATATGTGTAAACATGTAACATCCCAGCATTAGAGCTTAGAAATAAGCTGAGCTCGGGTGTGTGCACTGCATTCATGCATAGAAAATCTGAATAATTTTTGCGCTTTTGAATAAAACTTATCAAAGTGATTGAAGCTTCTCTTAACTTGATGGAACTGAAGTAGATCATCAAGTTAATTGCGATAAGTTTCAATATGACCTTTGCTAAAACCTTATTTTGGGTAAATATGATTTGATCTAAGGGTAGATCAAATGTAATAAAAATTAAACACATTACTTAATGATTAATACCAGATGTTCTAGATATCATATCATGGTATTCATTACAACAAATCTTGGATACCAACTTAAGTATATAACTCAAGTAACAAGAATTCAATTATCAAATATTCATCTATTTTATTCTTATCTATTCCTACCATGAGCATCATGGTAGTTCTTAAACACTAACTCCTTATTACTTATTGAGTAGAAAGGAGACCAAGTCAAGAACCTTCACCACATATCCTTATTTCCATACCAATCCTTATCATTTCTATTGAACCTTATTTCAATATCTGTTGGACATCAATGTTGAGTGAGAAACTATTGATCTATCAATTCCCAACTTATCATATCTTAATCTTTCAACTCTTGACCTACTATATTTGTTTCTTCTCAAGTCTTGAAAGAAAATAAGTAAGAAGAGATAAGTATTTATGCTAGTTTGAGTTATCATCTTTAGGATGAGATTAGTAGGAGAGAATCAAATCAACTTGGTAGTTGGTGGAGTTAACTCACTCCTAAATGGAATAGTAGAGTTATTTGAAATAAATATATATATGATAACAAATAGGATTATAAGGATGAATTTTGAAGATAAGTTACCAAGGAGTAATCTTATTGGATCAATTAGGCATAGTCATTGAATAATACCTCTTAGTCAAATGGAAATTCTAAGGAGATGATCATAATACAACTTTAATGTTGTATTGATGAAATCCTTGATTAACCAACTGGAAACCTAAGCCAAAAATGATCAAAGGATTATAATGATCATGCTTAAGTCACTATGAGTGATTGAATATATGATGCATAAGTGACATTGGTGGATATAACATGATTAAACCCTAGTATAGATATATTATCATAAGATTACACATGAAAAGTTACATTTATGTAAGATGAAGTGGAAGTGTGAGTTACTAAAGATAACTAAAGTTATGATAGTATAACCAAGCTCATACTAGAGAAACATTGAGCTATAGAGAATAGTAACCATTAGATGTATCAAACTAAAGGAAGTATACATTATTAGAATGATGTGGTGATGAATGATAAAGGAGAAGGTGAGTAAATCTAGAAGTAGTTGTTTGATGGTTATCATTAATAGTATGATATAACCAACTATAGATATGGGAAGATTATGAAAGGCTTCAATGACAAGATTTTGAGATTCATAATAAATATTACCAAGTAATTCATTAACAAAGAGAGTGATCATTCAAGTGGATTTGGATTCATTAGAAATATTCTAGAGATGAAAGTTATCTCTATGAGGAGATCATATAGAGCTTTAGTGCCAAGATCTTTGGATTTACAAAAGGATTTAGAAGGAGGAATTATTGGTAAGAATATACTTATGAAGTAAAGATCATCATGTTACTTCATGATGATGGATGTGAAGTAGTAGTATATCTAGGAAAGGAATTCCTCAATTAGGAATCAAGAATTATGAAGTAGGGAAGGTAGGAATTCTAGAGAAGCTATCAACAAAGACTGTATCAAGCCATATAAAATTCCATGTCAATCTCATTTTTCTAAAACCTAACAAAAAATTAGGGCCATGGAACTGTCAACATCACATTAGAAAGAAATCTCAATATCTCACTCTAACTTAATATCTTTCATAATCATAAATTTAGAAGTAATGTCCTTAAACCCGGATCGTTAGTAATGTTTACCAATGAACATAAGGATAGAAAATCCCCTTAACATGAGTGGCAGCTCTATGGCGGGCAAGTGGGTAAAAGCTGTGATTGACTGGAGTGATCTGAAGTTCTTTAGCTGCAGGATTTTTTCTCAAATTGTTCGCCGTCCTGCGTACATGGTTAAGTACTTTTTTTCTTTAAGATGTTTTCCTTCTATGTCACATTGGTTCGATACAACTGTTGTTTTTGGGCTAAATCTCTTTTTCTTGCACGAGCAGTGCTCTGTCTATGCACACATGGAATGCACAAAATGCGTTGGAAAATTATCCGATGGCAAGTTCCCGGGATGTGAGTACGGAGGGGTCTTTGAACCAACCACTTTTGTGGATCGTCTGTCCTCGGTACTGAGGTTCACTTGTGGCAACAAAGGGTGCGCCATAAGGGGCAGCTTATTTGAGTACATCGAACACGAGATGGCGTGCCCACATGTGAAGAGGGCTCCATAGGTTCTTGATGGAAAAGAACTGTATGATATGCGGGTGTCCATGTGTGTGCTAATTCCGTATATAGTATGGTTTTTAGTTTCTACTGTGGTTATGGAGTACCTGCACTTGTTATGTTACAAATAAATTGAATCATCATCACATCCACATAGTTTCTCTCTTTTACCAATAATAAGGGGAAGTACCACCAGCCTATGCATCCACATAGTTGATCTCCTTTAGCTAGAAAGCTTGAAAATTCATACAACCTGGGTTTTTACCACCGTATCCACATATTTTTTTCTCTTTTACATAAAAGCGGAGAACTAAATCCCATCTCAATTATATCTAGGTTTCAAAACAGACCAGGATTGGTAAGTTTGAAGTGCTAATTTCAATGATTTTGTGTTGGGGTTCAAATTTACATTTTCCCTACAAATTCAATGTTTATTTTGGAGTTTCCCCTATAAATAGAACCATGGAGCCCCTGCAAAAAAATAATTAAAAAAACAGAACCATGGAGAGAGGACTGATACGCCCAATTTGCATCACCTTTATATATCATAATTTATCTCTGTTCTTTGATATTTGTCTTATTATGAGGTTTTACTTATGGATTTTCATCTGTTTATGCATGTTGGATGATTCTTGAAGGATTGACTGCCGGAGTCTGGATTCTGATGGAGAAGAAGGCGTTTTGGTGCAATTTTGCGAAGATCAGAAAAATATGGAAACATATTATTTTCCCAAAAGACGAAGGAAGGCAGAAGGAGGAGCGAAGAGGGGCCACACCCCCCTAGGCGCGTGTCCCCCTGGGACGAGCCTAGGGCAGGTGTGGCCCACCTGCCCGGCTCCTGACTCTGCCCCTTCGCATGTATCTTCCCTACGAAATCCTAAGGCTAGGGGGCGACCACAGATAGATTTCCGCTGCCTCTAGGGGCGGAAAACACCGAGAGAGAAAGATCTCTCCGGCAGACAGATTTCTGCCGGGCGAATTCCTTCCCGGAGAGGGGAGACCGTCGCCATCAACATCATCATCAAGCTAGGCTTCATCAGGATCATCATCATCATCCACACCATCATCTCCACTAGCACCATCATCACCACTCCGTCTTGCTATAACAATTGTGTTGGATATTGCTTTAGTTCAATAGGGAAAACATTCACAGTGTTAATTACTATTGTAGTTGATTCTTGTGAGTGGAACCATTGGATTATTGTATGCTCAGATTGTTATCCATTACCATATCATCTTTGATCTTGATCCATATGATGTGTTGTGAGTAGTTCATTGTGTTCTTGAGGACATGTGAGAAGTCATGTTGTTAGTAGTGAATCTATGTTGAGTTATTATCCAATGGTTTAGTACTTAAGTTGTGGTGCTATTCTTCTAGTGGTGTCATGTGAACATCGACTACATGATACTTCACCATTTATGGGCCTAGGGGAATGAATTGTGTATTTGGCTACTAATTGTGGGGTTGCCAGAGTGACAGAAACCTGAACCCCCGTTAGGATACCTTTGTACAAGGGAGCGTAGGATCTCAGAGTATAAGGCTGTGGTTAGATTTATATCTTAATTACTTTCCTATAGTTACAGATGTTTATAGGGGGTTTAATCACAAGTATGTGTTAGTCCAAGTAAGCTCGGTATGTTAGCACAGGTTCACCCACACAACACTTACAACACCAGAGAAGAGTACTCAGCTATTTGAAGCGAAAGCACTTGACAGAATTCCCATGTGTCCTCGAGAACGTTTGGTCCATATAAGTATTTCCACCGGCTTGTCCTTTTCTAAGAAAGGACTAGGCCACTTGCTCCGTTTGTTCGTTACCTTTGTTACTTGCTCTTTGTTTTGTTTCCTTATCACAAAACCACTAAAAATCCGTTTGCTAAGTATTCAAAGGGATTTCCTGCTCCATACCACTGTTCAGCACCTTCTGCTCCTCGTTGGGATCGACACTCCTATTTATCGAAAGTACTGGGATACACCCCCTATACTTGTGGGTCATCAAGACTATTTTCTGGCGTTGTTGCCGGGGAGTGAAGCGCTATTGAAGAGTGGAACTGGTAAAGGAAACTTTTACTATGAGTATTGCTTTTGTTACTGCTTGTTACTTTGTTTCCAATATGGATAACCCACTTGGTTTTCTGTTTAGGAAAACTACTACCACTACTAGGGTAGTAGATGAACCACCACCTATTGAGATAGATCCTTTTAAGATACCTACAAGTATTGTTAATCATGTTATGGATAATTATTATTTAGGGGACGGAACTGTCCATCCCGGTGATCACTTGCTTTTTATCCATGAATTATGCGGGTTGTTTAAGTGTGCAGGTATCACAACTGAACAGGTGAAGAAGAAGTTACTCTCCATATCCTTGAAAGGGAGAGTTGAAGAATGGTATAAGCTGCTGAAGAATGGACAATCCATGGAATGGGATGAGATGGCATCTCTCTTTTACTCTAAATTTTATCCTCCTAGTGAAATTCATAAGGATAGAAATCTTATATATAACTTTTGGCCTCTTGATGGAGAAAGTACAACTCAAGCTTGGGGGAGATTGAAGTTACTAATGCTTAAATGTCTTATTCATGAACTCCCTAACAATATTATTCTCAATAACTTTTATGCTAGGCTTTCTCTTCATGATAAATATTTACTAGATACTTCTTGTGCTGGATCATTCACACGTATGAAGGAAGAAGCTAAATGGGATCTCCTAGACCGTATTAAAGATAACACTGAAGCTTGGGAGAATGACAAAGGAAGAAAGTCGGGTATAAACTATGATTATTAATGCATTAATATTTTATGGGAACTAATGACTTCCGTGATATTAGTAATGAGTTTGGTCTTGATTCCCAAAGTATTGCCAACTATTTTAAGACCTTTGCCTCTTACATAGAAATTCCCCAAACGAAGTGGAATAAGTACCATGCTCCTTATAAATATGTTGTTAGTCATGTTCATGTTAGAAGTACTCAAGTTTGTACTACTAATCATATTGTTCCTGAATCTCATGTTGAGAAAATTCCTTTCCCAGCTAAGGTAAAGGATTATTCTATGATTATTAGTGCAAATAGTAAAGGTACAAAGGGAACTGTGGGGCCTGATGAGCAATTGAACGTTGAACCTGTGGTAGCTATTGTGAAAGACACTATCACTAGAAATATAGAGGATGAGCACATTGTCTTCTGTGAAGATGCTTCTAATATTATATATCATCCTAGTAAAGCTATAAAAGCTAGTGTCCCCATTCTTTCTATTAGAATTGGTGATCATTGCTACTATGGTTTATGTGATATTGGTGCTAGTTCTAGTGCTATTCCTTATGAGCTTTACAGGGAAATTATGCATGAGATTGGTCCTTGTTAGCTTGAGGAAATTGATGTGGTTATCCACCTTGATAATAAGGAAACCATTAGCCCCATTGGCATTGTAAGAGATGTGGAGGTTCTCTGCGGTAAGATTAAGTATCTTGCTGATTTTCTAGTGCTTAACTCAACAGCTAGCAAAACATATCCTTTCATTTTTGGTAGACCTTTCTTGAACACTTGTGGAGCTATTATAGATTGTAAGAAGGAAAAAGTTTTAACTAAGTTTGATGGAGATTATTATGAGTTTAACTTTTCCAAGTTTTCTAAAGCTCCTTGTGAAAATAGTTTGCCTAATAAAGATTTCAGGATGGAACAACTTGCTTCTATTGATCCAGTCTATAACCATGGACCTCTTTTTGGTGACTTTAAGTATGCTTATTATAATGATAAAGTTGTTGCCAGTGAAATTTATATTGTCAACTTTATTCAAAGTTCTACTGAAAGTTATTTTGAGAGAGGGAAACATGGTTTTATGCATCTCAATGATGTTAAGTTTCCCCGTTTTATGTTGAAAGCTTTGAAGTTGCATCTGTTTTGTCTTCCTATGCTTGTGGCTTTTTGTTTCAACAATACGTTTTATCATGATACCCCCAAGCATAGGAAGTGGTTTAGACTCAAATGTGTTGGTTATTTGCTTCTTGATGCTCTCTTTCACTTCAAATATTTATCGCCTTTGTGAGCATCTTTAGAAGTTTCAAGCCTAACTTAAAGGCATTAAAGAAAAGTACTTGTTGGGAGATAACCCAAGAGTTTTGTCGAGTCTTGGAAGTTATTACCTCCGTAATAACCGGTCCTTATCCTTTTTTTTGGTTTTTGTGTCAAGTTCAACTACTTTTTTGTGAAGTAGAGGAGTTGTGAAAAATGGTTGTCCTAGGACAGATTTTTGTGCTGCATTGTAAAAATTCGTGAGGAAGCTCAGTACTTCGGATGGATCTACCTTTTTCTGAGCTTGTTCTCCAAGTTGTTACCCAACTTTCATTAGTTCTGCACTTTTTGATTTGAGCAACAGAAGGTTTTAAAAAAAAAACTATCTTTACCTGCTGGTCTGTTTTGATAGATTTCTGCCGTCATTTGCATTCACCTCTTACAGAACATTTTGTTTTGTTGGGTTTTCAGTTGAAGTGGGTACCCAAAGGTTTATTGTTTTTGCTTACACTAATGTTGTGATTGAGTTTGTGCAAGGGTTTTGTATGAAGGAAATTTTCAGGAGGAGAAAAGGAAACTGCAGAGTTCGTCGTTGAATAGGTAAAAGTGGTGAAAACAGAAGGTTCGTGAAACTCCAATATTTTTATATTTTTTATGTTTTTAATACATAAGGAAGACTACGAGACAGAACAGAGGAGGAAGCGGAGTCTGGGGTAGACAAACCCACCCAGGCGCGGGCCTAGCCTGGTCGCGCGTGGAGGGGGTGTGCCACCCTCGAACTCCGTCTCCTCCTCGTTTCCGTGTCAGTACCTTCCTTATGCATCGAAACTTCGTAATATATAACCCCCCGGACCCCCCGAGGTTCGTGCATCGTGTTTTCGTTCCGATATGTTTCTGTCAGGAAATCTTCTCAAGTTTAGAGCGCCATGGCCTCCGCCAACGACAAAGGCAAGAAGCCCGAGGAAGAATAACCTCAAGTCCCCAAGGAGGAGGAGATTTTCGTAGGGTATGAAGGTGACATGGAGGAGGACAAGCATCCCGACACCCGCGCTACCGTCGCAAGCATTGGAGTGGTGGCAACCCCTATCAAGCTTAGAAGTACAACACAGATGTCTACAGGAGGGAAATATCGACGTCATACTCTCTCTCCACGATCATCTCCTCCACGTAACAAGAGACCTTTCCATACTCTTATACATGAGCATCAATTTCAACATGTGCCCAAAGGTAATTTGCCCTCGGTTTGGGATATGCCTCGTTCTAACAATGCAGAGAAGGATCATGCTAAGGATGAAGAGTGGGGAAAGAATACAAGGACTGGGATTCTCGGTCTGACATGATCATGAACCGTATAGAGCAAAACTCGGAGTTAATCCGTACTCTTACTTTTGAGTTTGAGGATTTGAAGAAACTTATTGAAGAGCTTATCAAAAGAACACCACCACCACCGAAGGAGTAATTCATCATCAGGTTTGGCATCCCCTTGGCTTGTTCCAAGCTTGGGGGAGTGTCGCGGTATCACCACCATTATATTTTATCTTATACCTTTTCAGTGGGTTCATATCTTTGGTAGAGAAGTTATCTTATAGTTTGGGTTTGCATGTGTAAGTATCTCTCCTTTAGTTGATTATCTATGTATCCCTTGGTGTGAGTGCCTTTATTGAATATTAATGAGAAGTCTCATCTTTTAGTTTTTGCACTTCTTATTTTAGTTTGCAATCTATATTATATGATGGATCTTGTTGATCAGTATTGGCATCACTTTGGGAGCATCAAGTAACTCTAAATTGGTTTTGGCAAACCGAGTTCTGGTCAGTAGCAACACTTTTTGAGGTTTGAAAGAAAAAGAGAAAAAGCTTACAGGTATTTGGTATCATCTATTTTCTTTGTTGTTGGCTCATAAGCTTAGTATTCTTTATTTAAGATCTTTTGTGTCTTCAAGGAAGATTGCATGTTTGGCTTCATTACTTGTATGTTTGCTTGTTTCTTTCAACTCTCTTGCTTGCTACCCAGCCTTGCTAACCAAAAACCTATTTTGAGAGGGTATACTACTCATGTTTCCAAACCCCTTTGAACCAAAAACCTGTGCCATTTGTGTCCACCATATCTACCTAGTAGCATTGTTGCTATTCCAAGCAAATTCTCAAGCTTCATCTATTTTTCGAATTAAAAAGTATTTTGTTATGTGAAAACTAGTTAGTAAATCTCTCACGAACTTGATGGCACACCTTATTTCTTGCCCCTAATAGACTTGAACCATTATGCCATCGAAGTTGTATATGCTTGCATCTATACGTTGGAATTAACATAACTGTGTTGTCATGGGGAACGTTTTCATCATTGCACTTGTACTCTGTACACAGTTGATATCGTGCTCTTTTGTCTATGGATGTCAACGGTGTGAAATAAAGAGGGAACTTGTAAGTACATGGAGTCTGTATTTTGTGTTAGAGAAACGCCTGGGCCGCTAGCCTAAGCCATGCCTAATCATGGTGGAAACTTGCAGCATCACCTTAGTGAGCTATCTATGAAGCATCCTCAATAAAAAGCTATGCACATAGTAAATAAAAAGATCACTGAGATGCAAATTGTCTGCTTGCCTTGTCATTTTGGTTATGGGAAAGCTCCTGTACCATGTGCAAGCGGTACCCGTTGGCGGTTCTCAATGATATGCAAGTACTTACAATGACAAGAACTTACCTGTGACCAAAGTTGAGTAGCATGAGGAGTGGCCCTCATATTCAAGGGACATGAGATTGCCAACTTATATTTCGTCAAGCATATACTCCATCTTTGTGCACTTTAACCTTAATCTTCTCAAGATGCCTATGATAGGGGAAATGAGGGCTCAAAGCTAGTAAGTACCATAATCTTTTGGAAGCTCTTCATGACTTGTAATCCCTCCTTCCCTCTATAAAGGGACCTTTCTCCCACTTCCAAGTTGAATCACTAAACCTACTTCCTCTCTATCTCCAGCAAGCATTTGAGTTGTTGTGTTTCAAGAATTCATATGGTGATTTATTCAATCATGTTCTTTATCTTCCTTGTTTGCACAAAATTCTTATTTATTGAGTATTACTTTGAAAGCCTTCATTGAAAAACCTTTTTGAGCAAAGAGTGCTCCTATTTTGAAAACTTCTACAAAAAGCCAGGTGTTCTCTGACCAAGAACAAAGTTTTCCAATTCCAATTATGATTTATCTTTATGCATCACTATTGTGACTGTTGTACTTGGTTGCAAGCTAAGTTTTATAATGGTGAGTTGCTTTCTTCTATGAGTTGTGCAATGGTAAGTGTGATGCTTCTTGTTCGTATTCTTTTATTGACACTTCACTCCATAAACCTGTGGACATGTTTACCGAGCTTAGTTTTCGCTTGGGGACAAGCGAAGGTATAAGCTTGGGGGAGTTGATACGCCCAATTTGCATCACCTCTCTATATCATAATTAAACTCTATTCATTGATATTTGTCTTATTATGAGGTATTACTTATGGATTTTCATATGTTTATGCATGTTGGATGATTCTTGGATGATGGACTGCCGGAGTTTGGATTCTGATGGAAAATAAGGCATTTTGGTGCAATTTCGCGAAGATCAGAAAAATATGGAAACATATTATTTTTCCCATAAGACGAAGGAAGCCAGAAGGAGGAGCGAAGAGGGGCCGCAGGGGGCCTACACCCCCGTAGGCGTGGGTCCCCCCTGGGCCGCGCCTAGGGCAGGTGTGGCCCACCTGCCCAGCTCCCGACTCCGCCCCTTCGCCTATACAAGTCCGAGAGAGGACCAACACCCGCACCATACAACTCAACCCAGGCTAGACTAAGGGAGTATCTGGCGCAACCCCCTGGCCCCCGCCTCTGCCCACGACCTGGCCTCAGCTCTGATCGTGTCGACTAGGGAGGACACCGAGGGGATCTCGTTGTTGAAGACAATCGCGTTCCTATGCTTCCAAATCCACCACGCCGTGAGCATGAGCATCGACGAGGTTCCTTTGTGCATCTGACATGGGATGGACTTCACCACCAGCTTCCACCACTCCGCGAAGGGGCCTTCCACAACCGGGGGGCGCAGTAGATCTGATCCATGACAACACCTCGTGCCAGATAGTCCGAGAAAACGGACACCCGGTGAGGATGTCTGACATGGTCTCCGTAGCCTGGTCACAGATCGCGCAGGACGGCTTATGGGGTAGGCCCCGGCGCTCCAACCTCTCAACCTTCCAACATCTGTCTTGGCAAGCAAGCCAGAGGAAGAACTTCACCCTAGGTGGCACCCAAGATCTCCAAATCAACCTCCAAGGTCCTGAGACTATGGATCGCTGAAACAGGGCATAGTAACAGGATTTGGAGGAGTATTGGCCATCCGTCGTCCACTGCCAAACTAGCATGTCTGGCACACCTCCCAACTGCATGCTCTGCATCTTGATCCATAGTTGGACATACTGCTAGAGCACAAGGGGGTTAACAGCACCCAAGATGTCAGATATCCATGAACGGTCAACCACCCCCTGTCGGATCGTCCGTGTTCTCCAGAGTCGTCATGGGACCAGCGCTAGGAGGTATGGCGCTATCTCCCAACTGACTTCCCATCCACCCATCTATTTGTCCAGAACAGAGCAGTGGTCCCCTCTCCCACCACCATAGAGGTGGAGGCGAAGAAGATTTCACGCTCATCCTTGGTGAATTGCATATCCAGCCCGCTCCAAGGTCACGAGGGGTCTGTATGCATTCGCCACATCCATCGGGTCTGGAGACAAGTGGCAGTGTCGTCCAAGTCCGGAATCCCCAACCCTCCAAAATACAGGGGCCTACACACCTTTGCCCAGTTGACGTGGCAGTGCCCACCCTCGGCATCCTTCCTGCCCACCCAGATAAACCCGCGCAGTATCTTATTCACTTGCTTGAGTGCTTTATTGTTTAGGGAAAGCACCATCAGCTGGTGAAGAGGAATTGCCGCTAGCACCGACCGTATCAAGGTAAGACGCCCTGCTTTGGGCATCATAGAGGCCTTCCACGTGGGAAGCTTATCCGCGATACGATCAATGACTGGTTGGTAGGCTTCAATCGGCAGCCTACGAATCTCCAATGGTATTCCAAGGTATTTGACGAGGAAGGGGGCCAACTGGCATCCCATCACCGTGGCCGCCTCATTGGCTACCTCCTCCGAGCAGGCGATTGGATAAACCGAGCATTTCGCAAAGTTAGTGCGTAGACCGGAGGCCTGACCAAAAGTGTCGAGGATGCTCCGGATTGTGCGCAGCTCACCCTCATCCGGGTGATAGAAGATCACCACATCATCCGCATAGAGCGATACCGATGTCGTCAGCTCCTGTCGCGCAAGGCGCTTCAGCACACCCCACTCCATAGCTCTGGCCATCACCCTACTAAGCGTATTCATCATGAGGATGAATAGCATGGGGAGAGAGGATCCCCCTGCCTGAGGCCCCTCCGATGCCAAATGGGGGGGTCCCGGATCACCGTTAAGCATCACCCGTGTGCTGCTCGTCGAGAGAAAAATAGCGATAAGCTCACAGAACCTCGGACCGAATCACACTTTGCGGAGGACCTGGAATAAGAACCCCCAGGAGACCGAGTCGAAGGCCTTGGCTATATCAAGCTTCAACATCACCCTGGGTTCCTTCTCCCGGTGAAGGAACCTCGCCGTCTGCTGAACCAGCATGAAGTTGTCGTGGATGTTGCGCTTCCTAATGAAAGCGCTCTGGTTGCGATCCACCAACGACGCAACCCTCGGAGCCACCCTGTTGGCCTAAGTCTTCGCCACCAACTTTGTGAAGATATGGATCAAACTAATGGGGAGGTAGTCCCCTAGCACGCTCGCATCTGGACGCTTGGGCAGCAGAATGAGGAGGGCCTGGTTAAGACCTTGAAAACCGCGTCTGCACATCGCGAACAACTTGGTGAACGCCGCCATGAAATCATCCTTCACCGTAGCCCAGCAGTTCTGTAGAAATTCCGATGTGAACCCATCTGGGACCGGCGCCTTCCCGTGAGGGAGGTCCTTCACCACTCCCCAGATCTCATCCTCCGAGAACGGGGCCTCGAGCTCAGCCAGGTCTTCCGAGGTCAAGCCTAGAAAGTCTAGGTTGAGCGAGTACTCCCAGTCAAGAGAGGTGCCCAGGAGCCCCTGGAAGTGGTCAAAGGTCTCAGCCATGGCCGCATGGTCCGAAATGACCGCGCCGTCAACCTGCAAACTGTGGATCACGTTCTTCTGCCTCCGATAGGAGGCATGTTGGTGGAAGAACGATGTGTTCGCATCACCCTCTCTCAGCCAAGCAATCTTGGCCTGCTGCCGTACCATCATACGCTCCAGGGAGGCCAGCCCTAAGTATGTTTGTTTGAGGAGCGCACTAAGGCGGCGCTCATCCGGGGAGAGCTACCTAGACTCTCTCACCAAGTCTAGGCGCAAGACTACCTCTCGCGCCGTCATCAGCTGAAGCTTAATACACCCAACCTTCTTGTCGCTCCAAATCATGAGCTGACGGGCCGTGCGCTTCAGTTTGGCCATGAGCCTCCTGAAGGGATCTGGGTCTCCGTCGATCACACCCCAAGCTGAATGGACCACCTCGCCAAAGCCATCGAGCTTCATCCAGTAGCGCTCAAACTGGAAGCGCTTCCTACCCACCGTCTGTGTGGTGCAGTCGAGAAGTAGGGGCTATGGTCAGCAATCACCGAATCCAAACAGCGGAGGGAGCAACTATTATATAGTTCCTCCCACCCGGCCATGACAAACACCCTATCCAGCCTCACCAGCGTGGGGTTCTCACGCTCGTTCGACCAGGTATATAGGCGCCCATGCAGGTAAACCTCCTTGAGCTCATAAACATTGAGGAATCGCCGAAACCTCCCCATCATCCTCCTGTCCAGGTTGCTGTTGTTCTTATCTTAATCCTTGTAGATCAAGTTGAAGTCCCCATAGAGCATCCAGGGGCCTAGCCGGGTGGAGCGAAGGGTCCGCATCTCCGCAAGGAAGGTGACCTTGTCGACATCTTCCTGTGGCCGTAGACGCAAGTCAGCCACCACCCAGCCCCACTCCTGGCGGTCACACCCTCGCAATAACACACTATTAGTGCCAACGTGTGCGCTATCGAGCTGCACCTTGCGGCTATCCCAAGCCACTATGATCCCTCCCCCCGTGTCGGAAGCCGGCAAGCAGAAATAGTCATCAAAGACCGCGCCTAGGGTTTCAATTACAATCGAGCAAGTTACAACAGATAGTTTGGTCTCCTGCAAGCATACAATCGAAGCACCCGTAGTGTCCACTACACTCCTAACACCTGTGCGTCGTGCGCGGCTGTTAAGGCCTCGCACATTTACTATCATGACCTTAGGTTCGTAAATCATTGGAAAACGATCATCACCCTAGGTCAGGAGCCATCCCGCGGTCAAGCCGCCACGAGATGCCCACCCTGATGCCCCACCACTGGCAGGAAGAACCCTCTGATTGTAGACAGCGACCATCCGTACAGCTTGGCCACCGCCTGAATCATCCCATCCGTCATCGGCAGCTCGTACATCTTGTGGTAGGCCGCCAGAGCTGCCTCGGAAGGCGCTTCATCCCCGCTGATCAACCCAAGCTTCCTCATCAGGTTTCGGACAGCCTTCATCTCCGAGTTGAGCCCGCTCGGTTGACCCGCTATCCTCGAGCTACGTCGTGGCTGAAAGTTCATGGCAAGCAGCCGACATCAAACCGAGGGGGTATGGAGCAGAGCATCGGAGCGGGATTTAGACGCTTAAAGAAACCCCCCTAGCGTACGGGGACTCGCAGCGACCGAAGGTCGCGCGACACCTGTGGCGGAGAACCGAGAGCGAGAGAACGTGAGCGGAGGGTCAGCCAACAACGCGGACCTAATGGAGAGCGTCCTGGGAGTATGGACCTCAGCCATGCTGGGTGGAGGAGAGTCCACCTCGATCTCCTTGTCGGTCTCATCATCCTCAACCACCTGGGATCTGGGCTGGGCGTCAGAGAATACGGCCCAGGGGTCGGGGTCAATCTCCTCATGCGCCCTCCTAGGGTCCTCAGTCGTGGGATGGAAGGCATCCAGTCCCAACATACCAAGGTTAACCCTAAAGCCACCCAGCACCCCATCCAGATCATGCAACGGACCAGCCCGGCCCAAATTGGGCTCGCACCCAGTTGCCAGCCCTTTAGGCGCAACAGGCGCCGTGGTGCACTCTGCGGCGTTGGGCCCGGCATCCACCAATGGTCCATCTACAGACCCCTGCGCGGATGACGCCGAGGGCGCCACCCCGTAGGGCCCAACAGAAACCACGGCTCCAGGCGCATCCACGGACCCAGTCGCCTTCTCCTCCAAGCCGCCAGGGATGACAGAGGAGAGAGAGAAGACAGCTGGAAGTGGCCCCCGCTCCCTCCGATCACCACTAGCCGCCAAAGCCGCGAGAGCACCCTCCACTCCCACGTTCGAATTTCTGCCACCAACGACCGACGCAATTGATGCAACGTCATCCACGATGCCATCCTCCACCTCCCTGTTCAAACCATCGCCAACAACGACCGGCGCAGCTGGCGCTTGGCCATTTGCCGCCTGGTCCACCACCCCGTCTTGGCCCGTAGCGCCAGCTCCAGCAGCTTCGGTAGCTTTCCTGGCCCTGCTCCCTTTCCCTTTGCAGCTCGACCTCCTCCGACGGCACTATCGCGTGCTAAGCAACAGAGCGGATACAACCACCCTCGACGAAAGCGCGTGCGCCCCACCATCCCACCTTTGACCGCCCACCGTGTGGCCACTGGGGCCACCCGCCAGCGAGGGGCCACCCGGCAGCCCGTCCGGGGACCCTGGCATGTAGGGGTAGTGGCGCGTCGCCGGCCAGCCAGGGACTGTCCCGTCGCCGCCATGACCACCCTCCGTCCCGGACGCCGCAGGGTCATGGCGCCTGAAGTCCGCCGTCCGCACCACGTGCACGAGGAGTGGGTGCACCATGGTCGGCACCCATGGGGGAACCACCACCGCCGCTGGCGCCGCCATGTCCTATGCCGAGGAAGGGTCCTTTGGCTCCATGACGTGAAGATCAACCTCTCTAGCTATCGCCGCCGGGTCGAGACACCAGGCCGTGAGCCGAAAAATCCCCATGTCCGCCCGGCTACGCATTAGAGGATGGAGACGCTCAACCCACGCCGCCGGTGCCAGGACCGCCTCAGCCGCCACCAAACTCCACGTGTGCGCCGGCATCCCCTCAATCTCGATCCCTGCGTGCACGCAGAGTCCACCCGACGAAGCGCGGATCCTGCGAGACCACGGCCTGAGAAGACGGCAGATACGCGGCGACACTAGGAACTCGCCGTCGAGCACCCTGTTTCGCGCCTCCACCATCGCGAAGAACATCAGGAATTGCTCCGGACGGTGCCTGTGCACGGAGAAACTCCCCCTCGCCAGGTTGAAACCGCCGCTGAGCAACGCCGCCTCCACCTCCTCCACACCCATCTGTCTGTCCTCGCCGGTGATGAACCCCAGCAGTGCCTGTCCTAGCTCCATCTCCATCGCGTCCTCCTCCAGAGAGCGCGGGAAGATGACCGCTGTGCGGGCCGGATGGCGCGCAAGCGCACCCCCAACCCCCCACCGAGTGGGGTTGCGCACGCAGCCATAGGGGCTGCACTTGAGCATCCGCGGCGCGCCGCGGCGCAGCCACCTCCAAGCCCCGCCCTTGCGCTCTAGGAAGGACTGGAGCCACCGCCCTCTCGCTGGACCTGTCGACCGGCACTGGCACGATTGCGCGCACAACCTGTGACGGCAGCTCGTCCCAATGGTTCTCCGACGTCCCTGACCTCGAGGAAGAGCCGTGGAGCGTGCGCACTGGCCGCCCATGCTGGCCCAGTGGCGGCGCGTGCGTCCCGGTGGTTCCTCCCGCGCGAGGCGCCGCGGTGGCCCGACGCGCCTGCAGCTTTACTTGTTTTACTTGCAAGCTTTATACTTTACTTCTTTACCAAAGCTCTTACTTAGAGTTTACTGGAATAAATTGTAGATATTAGAAAGATAATTGAAGGTTGCATAAAGAGCATAAAACTTGGACTAAGCTAGATAATCCTTATGTCATCCTAAGGCATGAGATTAAACTTAGTTAAACTCCACTATTTTACCACCCCTCATTAGTACTTACTCCCACTTGTAGATGCTAGTGCTAAGCATAAAACTTGATCAACTTTAGATGGGAATACTTGGTGAAAATGGTTATGAAAACCTTGGAATGATGGATCATTCTATTGAAATGTTTTGGACATGTGTTTCCGAACACCAGATGATTTTGGTGATGAAAATATTGAGGCATGAGCCTTACCCCTTTATAAAACTGATGGTTGTCTGGATGCGATACCATTCCAATTTTACCGTACAACCACAATACCCGAGAATTGGGTAGGGCTTGACTGGAAACTTATATACCTTAGTATTGGTTCCCTCACGGCCAAGGTTTGAGATGAGGATACCTTGTGAAGATTGTCCACCTGTGCAGTACCAAAGATGATAGTTGGTCATGGTTGGGAGGCCAAACTCACAGGAGAGGTGCTTATACTAGGGCATGTAATTGAAAGGTTAGGATTGATTATCCGCATACTGAGTATGGTGAATTCAGGATTTGTTCCTGACGGATGTATCAAATGTTGTGGTGAAAGTGTACAATCTCTGCAGAGTGTCAAACTATTTGAATAGCTGTCCATGATTATGGACGATTGGAGTGGCCATACTGTTCCCCCGTCAGATGTTTTCAAAATGACTTGTGAAATGGATTGAGATCTTGACTTGACCACAACAGAGTTGTGATATGAAATACAAGTTCTCACTTAGGTGTTATAAAATTTCAACTAGCTTTCTTCATTTCTGAACTTAGTAGATGTAAATCTGGCTTTTTGCAAAACAACCCTAGAGCTTATTGTCCTACTACAAAAAACCCCATGCACTTGTTAGTATTAGTTTGCGAGTACTTAAAGAGTACTCATGGATTTGTCCCTGGCTATTCCCATGGCCAGACTATGAAGAGGAGTACCTGGAGGATGGACCCCAGGAAGGTTGCGACAACTAGGATCATCTCCCATCGTCAGCATTGCCTGTGACCCCGAAGATGGAGCTTCGCCTACGCTACCGTTATTATTACGTATTTCCGCTGCTTGAGTTGTATTAAGAACTGGATCATGAGATCCTTATTTGTGTAAGACCTTATGTTTGGTTTGTAATGGATGATGTACTATGGTATCCAATTCTATTATATCTCGCAAAAATGGTAATCCTGGGATTGCGATGTATGGCATAACAAGCATCTGGGATTAAAAATCTGGGTGTTGACAAGTTGGTATCAGAGCCATCCTGACCATAGGAGACCCTAGTTAGACTGGGCGTTTGAATCAAAAACTTAGTTTCAAACCCAAAGGAAGCAAATATTTACAAAAACTTATTCTCATTCTTACCTCTTGGACTCTTTCATAAAAATTCACGCTACTCCAAAATTATTTCAAAGCTTACATCAAATTTTTCATCCTAGATCTCTTTTAGTAAAACTCACAACTACGCTAGTGCACAAACGTAGTGAGTTGTATTCGGTCCCACTGTATCGTAGTTTCCAGAATGGTTCTTAAAACCATCTGCTTTTCTTGTTTTGTGGTGTGTGTTTGTATCATGTGCTATAAATGAATGAATGAAAAGCAAGTTGCTAGAAAATCCAAGTCAAACTTAAAAAACTTTTCAAAGTCCCCGAACCTTAGAAATTTCCCTCTTTTCTCATGATCTATCTCAATCTTCAGATGCCACGTGGAGGAAGTAGTTCATCCCCGGACCCGATGTTGCAGATCCTGTAAATGTTGGTTTCTGACCGCGAAGCTGAAAGAGCGGAACGTCAAGCCAACCTAGCCACCCTTCAATAGATAGACCAGCTAGCCCACAACAATCAAGGCCACGGAAATCAGGACAACCATGGATCTAAACTTAAGAATTTCCAGAACACCAACCCACCTGTTTTCACTCAGTCGGAAGAGCCCCTAGATGCCGACGATTGGCTGCAAACCATGGAAAATAACCTAGAAGTAGCAGGAGTGGAAGCTAACGAGAAAGTTTTGTTCGCCACCCACTATCTAGCCGGAGATGCCAGAGCATGGTGGAACATCGTTCGTGCGATGACCGGAGGACAGATGATGACCTGGGAGGAATTCAAGGTCAAGTTCAACAGAACCCATGTTCCACCGGGTTTGATCAAGAGAGATGAGTTCAGAGAACTGAAGCAAGGACGGATGACTGTAGTAGAATACCGTGACAAATTCTTGTCATTAGCTAGGTATGCCCCGGATGAGATCGACACCGAAGCCAAGAAGAAGGAGAGATTCTTGAATGGTCTACACGATGAGATGCAGACGGTGTTAGTCAATATCCCCTTTGCTGATATTGAAGCCCTGGTCGACTCTGCCATCCAGATGGAAGTGCCATCCAGATGGAAGGAAAGATCAACCAAGCCAATGAGAACCGCAAGCATCGCATGATGCATCAACCAGGAACCCATCAGACCCCAAAGTACCGCCCCAACCCATCTCCAGGATTCGCCCCGAGAACCAACAGACCCCCGATGAACCGTCCGACCTATCCCAACCGTGGAAACCCAAGGCCCGGAGGAAATCACAACAACCCCGGCAACTCTAACAATTTCAACCGTGCCCCACCCAAGTTCAACAACAACAATTCTACCGCCAACACCAACACTGCCCCGAGGACTGAAAGCAATGTTGTGCCTGTTGCAGCAAAGGACAAGTCGCAAGTGACTTGTTATGACTGTGGAAATAAGGGTCACTAATCCAACGAGTGCCCCAACAAGAAGAATGCCGCAGCCCCCAATGCCAATGCCCCAGCTCAGCAGCAGCGTCGTGTTCAGCCAGGAAGAAGGTTTGCCCCAGGGAATTCTCTCAGCCGCAATGGCCGTCTTTTTCTCATGCATGCCGAAGAAGCTCAGGAAGCGCCAAACGTCGTGCTGGGTATGTTTTCTGTTAATTCAGTACTTGCAAGAGTGTTGTTTGATTCAGGTGCATCGCATTCATTTGTCACCGAAGAATTTGCCTGCACTAGTAAGATTCAACCAACAAAACTGAAGCATGTTATGATCGTCCAAATTCTCGGTTCAACCACCAAGGCTAGGAAAATTTGCAAAGCCGTCCCTATCTGAATCCATGGCATAGATTTTTATGCTAACCTGATAGTACTCAGAACTAAAGGTTTGGAAGTAGTACTAGGAATGGATTGGATGTCCAAACATAAATGATTGATTGACTGTGCCAAGAAAGGCATCACCATGACCAGTACAGCCGGAATATCAGTCGAGCATATATCTGAAACCTTACCTCGTCAATTCAAGTGCAACAAGAGTATAGCCCAACCTACCATTGACCAAGTCCGGATAGTCTATGAATACCCCGATGTATTTCCGGATGTTTTGCCAGGTATGCCCCCAGATCGGGATATTGAGTTTATCATTGCACTAATCCCCGGAACATGACCCATAGCCCAGAGACCCTATAGTATGAACCCATCTGAACTAGCAGAACTGAAGAAGCAAATAGATTCCATGCTGATTAATTCAACCAAGTGCGTCACCATGGAGATCACCTGTCTTATTTGTGGACAAGAAGGATGGAGGTAACCGTTTGTGTACGGATTATCGGAAGTTGAATGATGACACCATCAAGAACAAGTATCCCTTGACCAAGATAGAAGATTTGTTTGATCAGTTGACCGGTGCCAAAGTGTTTTCTAAGATTGATCTTAGAACAGGCTATCATCAACTCAAGATTCGCGTAGAGGATATTCCCAAGACTGCCTTTACCACCAGATATGGATTATACGAGTATACTGTCATGTCTTTTGGATTAACCAATGCCCCCGCTTATTTCATGAATCTCATGAATAAGATTTTTATGGACTTCCTGGATAAGTTTGTCGTTGTTTTCATCGACGACATTCTGATTTATTCCAAATCAGAAGAAGAACATGAGCTACACCAAAGGACCATTCTTGGAACCCTTAGAGAGCATCAGTTGTATGCCAAGTTTAGCAAATGTGAATTCTGGTTACAGGAGGTAGGATTCCTCGGTCACATTGTATCAGTTGGAGGAATTGCCGTTGACCCTGCAAAGGTGAAAGATGTCGAAGATTGGCAAGCCCCAACCACTCAAACCCAAGTTCGTGCATTTCTCGGATTGGCGGGATATTACCGCAAGTTCGTAGAAGGATTCTCAAGTATCGCCAGACCCATGACCCAATTGTTGAAGAAGGACAAGAAGTTTGAATGGACCGACAAATGTGAAGCAAGTTTTCAATAACTCAAGAGGAGATTGATTTCGGCCCCAATCTTAATCATGCCGGATATCACAAAGCCCTTCGATGTGTATTGTGACGCATCCAAGATTGGTCTCGGATGTGTGCTAATGCAAGAAGGCAAAGTTATATCTTATCTATATCGACAACTGAAACAACATGAGCAGTCGAGCTCGCAGCCTAGTTCTAGCCCTGAAGACATGGAGGTATTACCTGATGGGAAATCATTGTGATATTTATTCGGATCACAAGAGTCTGAAGTATATATTCACTCAGAAGGAGCTGAATATGAGACATAGAAGATGGATTGAGTGAATCAAGGATTACGATCTGGACATTCACTACCACCCCGGTAAATCCAATGTGGTATCAGATGCCCTTAGCAGATTGCCGTGCCGCTTGAACTCCATGATTTTGAAGGAGCAACCAAGTTTGCACAAAGAGATGGAAGATTTTCGAATGGAATTAGTGAGTGAAGGATTTTTGGCTAGCATAGAACTTCAACCCACTTTGATCAGCTAGATCAAAGAGGCGCAGAAAGTAAATGCTAGTATCAATGGAATCAAGCGTCGTATCGATACAAGCAAGGTACCCGGATTCACCGAAGACGAAGAAGGAGTTCTGTGGTACAAAGGACGCTTTTGTGTACTAGCTGATTTTGAGTTGAAAGAAGTGATTCTGAAGAAGCTCATGATACTCTTTATTCTATCCACCCCGGAGGAACTAAGATGTATCAAGATTTGAAAGAGCACTTTTGGTGGCATAAGATAAAGTGAGAAATCGGAAGCTATATCGTCAAGTGTGATATATGTCAGCGAGTCAAGGCCGGACATCAAAGACCCGCTGGATTGTTGCAACCATTGTAGATTCCGGAATGGAAATGGGATTCCGTTGGAATGGACTTTATCACCGGATTGCCTACTTCTAGTAGGGGAAATGACTCTATCTGGGTCACAGTGGACCGATTGTCCAAAGTCGCCCATTTCTTACCAGTCAAGACCACATATCAGAGTTCGAAGCTAGCGGAGTTATACATCGCTATAATCGTCAGTTTGCACGGAGTCCCCAAGAACATCGTATCTGATTGAGGAACTCAGTTTACCTCGAGATTCTGGAAGAAAGTCCAAGAAGGTTTAGGGACCCGCCTAGATTTCAGCACCGTGTATCACCCTCAGACCGATGGACAAACGGAGCGAGTAAATCAAATACTCGAAGACATGTTGAGAGCCTGTGTGTTAGAATATGGATCTAAGTGGGAAGACTGTCTGCCATTTGCAGAATTTTCATACAACAACAGTTATCAAGCTAGTTTGCAAATGGCCCCATTTGAATTTATGTACAGAAGGAAGTGTCGCACCCCTTTGAACTGGTCGGAAGTAGGAGAGAGTCAGATTTTCGGACCCGACATCCTACGCGAAGCAGAATAAAAGGTTCACAAGATTTGTGAACACCTCAAGACCGCCCAGTCCAGACAGAAGAGTTACGCCGACAAAAGACATCGAGACCTCGCCTTCAACATAGGAGATTTTGTGTATCTAAAATTGTCGCCATTGAATGGAATGCAGCGTTTCCAACTCAAAGGAAAGTTGGCCCCCAGATATATCGGCACCTTAAAGATTCTGAACCGTCGAGGAGAAGTGTCGTATCAACTGGAACTACCCGAAGAGATGTCAGCCGTGCACAATGTGTTCCATATCTCATTACTTCGCAAGTGTCTCGAAGTCCCGGAGAAGACCGAAGTATTCAAGAATATTGATCACCGGACTATAGAGATCAATGATGACCTGACCTATCCTGAAGTACCCATCCGTATTTTCGAAGAAGCTTTCCGAACCACCAGAACCCGAAGCATCAAGTTTCTCAAGATTCAGTGGAGCAACCACACGGAAGAGGAAGCTACCTGGGAGCGCGAAGATCACATCAGGACGGAGTTTCCCAATCTCTTCAAATCCTAGGTAATCATTTCATCCTTTTTCAAATCTCGGGACAAGATTTTGTTTAAGGGAGGAAGGTTTGTAACATCCCAAAAATATTGAACTAGAATCATCAAACTCTAATCATCAAGATTAGGGTTAACAAAAACTTTTCAAATTAAAAATATGAAAGCATGCATATGTGTATGCATTCCAATTTGGATTCTTTTTGAATTACCTTGCTTGTGTGTTTCTTTGCTTGTAAAAGGATGCTTAGGTGAAATAAACATCATCTAAACAATTCCCAAAGACAAATAAATCAAAACAAACAAAATAAGGGAATGGTCACTTTGGCCAATTTAACTCCCATGCCTACTTTGGATATCTCTAACTTTCAGAACTTAACAGAAACTTGTTTGGATCTTTGCACCCCTTGATAGTACTCATAACAAAGTATCAAGGCCCACCTTGTGATCATCCAGAAACATTCAAATGCATAGTTTAAATGACAGTTTAAAATTGAATCTATATCATATGGGAAGATCCCACTTTTTCAAAAACCACTGAAACAAGCTCAACTTAAAAAACCCAAGCATCTACAGACTCACCAGCACATGCCTAGCACACCCACCAAAAATCTTTTCAAAATTCAAAACTTGAATTCATGCGGCCATTTCATCAAACACCTTGCAGATTCAAATCAACAAAATCACAAACACTATACTGTGCAGTGTTTTGGGCCAAACTTGTTCCCTCTCTGGACACCCCTAGCCTTAGTAGATCATCTAACAAACTTAACTAATCACCAGCACCACTGTGAGCTCGCCAATGTCATCAATGGTGAACAGCCGAGAGCACCCATGTCACCCTAGTGTGGACAGCAAGCTACAATCAGCACTAGCCTCGCCAACCTTGTCTGGGAGGTAGCCCATGCTTCACCGCCCCCTCTCGACTAGCCCTGCCTCGCAGACAACAGCCAGGACCGCCAGGAACGCCTCGCCCGTGCTGCTGTCGACCATGCTGACCCTCGCCGCAGAGCATGCGCCGTTCCCATTTAACCAGACCACCTCGAGCCCACGCCGCCCGCCAACATGCTCCCCACCGTCCCAGGAGACCGCCAGACATGACCATTTCACCGCCCGTACCCTGTAGCCACCGCTCGCCGTCGAAGACGCCGCCTCTGCCGCGCAGAACGTCGAGCGTTCCAGACCGTTTGCCACCGCCCCTACACACGCATTAAAGCCATAGAGCATCGCCAAGAGACCACCGATCGATCGCTACCCTCGGCCATGCCTCTAGCAGCCCGTAGCCATGTCGCCACCGTCGTCTTCCCATCCCGTTCGGTCTTACCGTCGAGCCTATAAAAGGAGGCCACCCCCAGCCGAATTGAGCACACCATCTCACTCCCCTCTCCTCACTGATCGTTCCACCCCGTTACCGGAGCAAGGCGAGCAGCACATCGCCGGAATTTGGCCGGAGCCCGCCGCTGCTGGAGAAGAAGGGAGCCAACGATTGGAGCCGCCCTAGGAGGAGCTGCTGGTACCAGGAGGTTCGCCTTCGGTGACTTCGTCGTTCGCCCACATCGCTGACCCTCGCCTGAGCCCCGGTGAGCCTCCCACGACCCCCACCTGCCGCGTTAGGGTTCTGTCTCGCCGGCGCTTCCCGACGTGGACGATGAGTAGCAGCCGTTCGATTAGACTTAGATCGTGCGGATGAGATTGCCCCGTACCGCTTCGCGTTTAAAGAGTCACTGACTAGTAGACCCCCTTGTCAGTCGCGCCCCGCGCCGCGGAGTGACACTGGGCCAGCCCATTAGCAGTTCCCGCGCAGCCTAGTCGTTTGAATTTGGATTTTTCCATTTTCATTCAAACACACCTCTGTACCTAGTTTCAAAAATCAACCCAGCTCTATTCAGTGAACCAAATTGAATGAAACCAAATTTGTTAGAAAGATATTGAAATGCCTAATCCAAGCCCGTTGGATTCAAATCATTTGAATCTATAAATCAACCTTGGTAAAAATAAAAGGCAGAACCTTTTCTGCATTCAAACATTTTTTAAATTTAAACCATAATAGCTTTTGAGTTGATTCCAACTCTCAAAAATCACATTTGATCATACCTTTCAGAATATATAAAATATATGGGTTTACTTACAGAAATAATGTTCAAGTAATAAAAGGATGCCACATAGGCATTTCTAGGCACTTTATTTAATTAAAATAAAAGGTTAAACCTTATTAAATTGTGACACCACTTTAAATCACATTCCCATGTACTGAAATGTGTGGTGATGACATGTGTCAACATGATCCCATGTTTGGTTTGGAGAATATTAAATCTTAAGTAGTTTTTCAATGAGTAGAAATTACTTTTCTAAAAATAAAAGAAATTAAACCAAGCTTTAATCTTGTAATGTTAGTAATGATTCTAGATCATCTATAGGACCCTTTTGTGTGATGATTGAAAATAGTTAAGTATTATTTGGTGATTGTGTACCTCGTATTTATTTATAGACGCTAGTACCGACCAAGGATACGAGGAAGAAGGAGGATACTACGAAGAAGAAGCCGAGGAGAACTTTAACCACTGCTCTGCATAAGGCAAGCCAATACCTGCAAGCTATTAACTTAGCAAGCCTAATACTACTAGTTGAATGTGCAAGCTAACACTTGCAACTATGAGAGTTAAATAACCTATGCAATGCACTAAGCATGCTTGGTTAGATACATTTGACGATACCCAATCCTAGTTTTACTTGCAAGCTTTATACTTTACTTCTTTATCAAAGCTCTTACTTAGAGTTTACTGGAATAAATTGTAGATATTAGAAAGATAATTGAAGGTTGCATAAAGAGCATAAAACTTGGCCTAAGCTAGATAATCCTTATGTCATCCTAAGGCATGAGATTAAACTTAGTTAAACTCCACTAGTTTACCACCCCTCATTAGTACTTACTCCCACTTGTAGATGCTAGTGCTAAGAATAAAACTTGATCAACTTTAGATGGGAATACTTGGTGAAAATGGTTATGAAAATTTTGGAATGATGGATCATTCTATTGAAATGTTTTGGACATGTGTTTTTGAACACCAGATGATTTTGGTGCTGAAAATATTGAGGCATGAGCCTTACCCCTTTATAAAACTGATGGTTGTCTGGATGCGATACCATTCCAATTTTACCGTACAACCACAATACCCGAGAATTGGGTAGGGCTTGACTGGAAACTTATATACCTTAGTATTGGTTCCCTCATGGCCTAGGTTTGAGCTGAGGCTACCTTGTGAAGATTGTCCACCTGTGCAGTACCCAAGATGACAGTTGGTCATGGTTGGGAGGCCAAACTCACAGGAGAGGTGCTTATACTAGGGCATGTAATTGAAAGGTTAGGATTGATTATCCGCATACTGAGTATGGTGAATTCAAGATTTGTTCCTGACGGATGTATCGAATGTTGTGGTGAAAGTGTACAATCTCTGCAGAGTGTCAAACTATTCGAATAGCCGCGTCCGCGGTTATGGACAGTTGGAGTGGCCATACTGTTCCCCCGTCAGATGTTTTCAAAATGACTTGTGAAATGGATTGAGATCTTGACTTGACCACAACAGAGTTGTGATATGAAATACGAGTTCTCACTTAGGTGTTATAAAATTTCAACTAGCTTTCTTCATTTCTGAACTTAGTAGATGTAAATCTGGCTTTTTGCAAAACAACCCTAGAGCTTAGTGTCCTACTACAAAAAAATCCCTACACTTGTTAGTATTAGTTTGCGAGTACTTAAAGAGTACTCATGGCTTTGTCCCTGGCTATTCCCATGGCCAGACTATGAAGAGGAGTACCTGGAGGATGGACCCCAGGAAGGTTACGACAACTAGGATCATCTCCCATCGTCAGCATTGCCTGTGACCCCGAAGATGGAGCTTCGCCTACGCTACCGTTATTATTACGTATTTCCGCTGCTTGAGTTGTATTAAGAACTGGATCATGAGATCCTTATTTGTGTAAGACATTATGTATGGTTTGTAATGGATGATGTACTATGGTATCCAATTCTGTTATGTCTCGTAAAAATGATAATACTGGGATTGCGATGTATGGCATAACAGGCATCTGGGATTAAAAATCCGGGTGTTGACAGGGAGGGGGAAGGGGAACACGGGGGAAGGGTGCCGTCAACGGGGAGGCTGGCGGCGGGGCTGGGTATGCTGGAGCCGGAGTGGCCGACGGCGGGGGGGCTGGGGGTAGGGCGCTCGCATGGCTCTCTCTCTCTTGTATCGGACATGGAGTTATGCTTTATTTATAACTAGCAAAAGTGCCCGTGTGTTGCAACCGGAGTACTAAAATGGTGCTCTAATAAATAATTAAGAATTTTCCCATGATCAACTTTATGTCTGATCCATAATCAGTTGATTAAACTATACATCAGACAAATACTACAAATATAGATAGTGTGGTAGATCACTAAACACCATGCGGCAACCATGTTTTGTTTTTTCAAACATAGGCAACCATGTTAAGCAATCTCAATTTTTTTAACGTAGATAGACATTCGTGAATTGAGTTCCCTACGGGGCCTTGCTCCTATCCACTCTGATTTTTCAAAGGTTACTTTCTAGTCAGCTTAATCACAAGTAACTACAGGTTAGGTCGCATCATATAAAAAATATCAAGTCTGAAACTCTGACATCGAGGCATATGTGCAGCGTTTCACCTGATGGTTATTCCCAAAGCCTCAATTACACACAATTGTGATGCGACCAACAGAACTAAACGGGAGAGCCTTTTATACCAAAGCCTTGGAATGGAATTGATACCACTTCCACTTTTGATTTGCCATGGCCTCAGTATTCACCGTGGTTTGCAGTAACTGCTCCTTGGGCTCCTCTCGAGTTTCAGAAATCCAAGCGGAATCCTCTGCCCGTCAATCGTCGGATGGCCTGACAACTCTACAGATGCCGGGGATGACTCGTAGGCTTCGTCTTCATTCACGGCGTTGCGGTATCAACACTGATGGCAACGACGACTACGATGAGACCGCCGCTGCAGTCTTCTATTACAAAAGATCCCTTCAAAGGCAACATCGTATTAATCTCTAAGAAGAGCTAACACAAATGCAAAAATATTTTTTATGATAAGCTAGTTCGCCATTGGTAAAAAAATTGGCTTATAGCTCCTATGCGACGTCTTTACATGAAATTGGAAGGAAAGCAACATCGTTGCAAACAATAGCTGGCATACGACGGTTGTGAGGCGGCAAATAGCTTCCGTACGACACTTCTACTTAACCCTACGAGACCGTCAACGAATTCGAATCAGCTGAGCACAGTAGGACCCACAGCCTCTCCACGTCACGGCGGAACTCACCTGATGTCCACCTCATGTCGTGGGACCCACCCTGTGGTCGAAGAGAGCCATTGGCCCCGATCCGTCCCTGCACCCGAGCACTCCCGCCACCGTTCCAGCATCTCATCCCCTTCCGTTTTCTTCTCCGGCGAGCAAGTGCGGCAACGCCGGCGAGGGATGTCGAGCTCTGCTTCCTCCCACCGCTCATGGCCTCGGTATGGCGCGGTGCCGATGAAGAGGTGCCCCAATTGCCCCCGTACCGCGCCCCTGAAGCGGCTTGTCACATCCACCGACAAGAACGGCAACATTGGCCGGGAATTTGTGAAGTGTGAGAGCAAGCCCGAGCCGGGAAAGGTGAGATCTGAGTGTTCCGAGCGCCAATTTCTCGCTTTTCTTTCGAAATTTCATGCATTTCATCGAATTTGGGATTTAGGGTTCATCTCTGCTATTTCAGGAACTGCCAAAATGTGGGCATTTTGAGTGTTTTGATGAGTACATTGAGCGAATTGGGGTGGAGGTAGCATCCCGGGAGCTCGAAAACCCATCCGTGGTGGAGCAATTGGGATGTGGAAACCCCATTTCCGCTGGTACTACGGTGGATGCGGAAGTGAAGGCCGAGCTGAAGAAGATGAACAAGCAGCTAAGACAAATCATCGAATTGAAGAAGCAGGACAATCTGATGGCCGGTTTTTTTTATTTTTGTGTAATTTCTCTCAGATTAGTTTATCTCCTCATCGTTAGTCATTAGACAGCGCAGTCAGTGTTCGAGTGATTCTTTGTAATGGATGTAATGGTCTATGTCTTTGGCTTGAATAAAATGCAACACAAATTCGGGCTAATTTTGAGCTGCTCTATTTTCGAAATCAGTGTTTCTTCAGTTCCGTCAGTGTTCCTTTTATCAGTGTGCAGGGGGCGCCCATGTGCAGGGAAGGGGGAGGGGTTGAAAAGTAAAAAAACAATTGACGAGGATTGAAAAAGGCCAGGCCCAAATATAACTTAGCCAGTCTAAAATGGACGTATCCAGGCCCAATAGTAACTATATGTTGATTGGGCAAAAAAAATGGTACTCACGTTACAATCTAAAATAGGGACGTGTGGATCTGCAGATACTCGTGCTCAGGTCACAATATTTTTTTTTGCGAAAGTAAATATATAAATGAAGTCTAAGGACATCCATTTAACTAACATAACTTGGGGGCTCATTTAACTTATGTAAATATGTAAATGACTTATTTGAAAATGAACCATGTGTTGTATGAACTTGTTTTTGTGTCTTTTGTTTTATACACTTGTAAATATATAAATATTGCACGAGTATTATATGAACTTGTTTTTGTGTCTTTTGTTTTATACACTTGTTTTTTTAGGTGTTTTGACAAATGACAATACAATAAAACACAGATTACAATAAAACAAGGGGATAGATAATATTGGGATAACATTACTTATATTAGATAGGGGGATCGATAACATTACAATAAAAATAAAAAAGTACAATAATATAGAAGGGAACAAGCGCCCCGTTTAAACCCTGGGCTAGCCCCTAAACCCTAACCCTAGCTACCCTACTCCATCGGCGGTGGAGGCGGTGCCGGTGCAGCCTCTTTCGCGGCATTCCACACCGCCAGCCTCTCCCGCTGGTCCCGCTTCCGCTGCTCCTCCCGGAAGGCCCGGCCATTGGCCTCCCGTTGCTCCTCCTCCTGCCGTCTGCGCCTTTTCTTCAAGGCGCGCTGGGCCTGCTTCTCCTCCCACCTGGCGATAGCAGCCTCCTGCTTTTCCTCGTCCTTCGCCTTAGCCCCGGTGGCTTGGAGGAGGTCGCCGCCGGGAGGTTGGGGACAGGTTGGTGACGATGGGGCCTGCTCCCCAGGCAGGCGGGGACTTCTTATTCTTGCCACGCTTGGGGCGGGGCCTCCTGCTCCCACCACCGCCAGGTCCGGGTGGTTGTCTCGTCGCTTACTTCGTGTCGGAAGGGAAGCGGAAGGGGGAGGTCGCCATGGTCGCCGGAGTGTTTGGGGGCTGGGAGGAGGCAAAGGGACGGGCTCGAGGTGGAAGATGAGGGGCAAGATGAGATGAGGAGGCAAAGGCGTTTTGTCTATTTGTTGAGGGCGGGGCGTGAAGGGCGGCGTGGGAATCCAGCGTCAGCCTGACGCAGGACGCAAAGGCGTGTCTTATGCGTTGCGTGTGGGAAGCGGACGTGATCAATATGAAAGAGAGAGAAAAATAGCTAGGATGCGACGTACTATAACCCCTGCACCGCCGCCCCCGCCCATGCATGCATGCATGCATTAATGCGAAAGAGAGAAAAAAACGTCCAAGGTAGTTGTTCATTGGCAGTGAAAAATTAAAAGAAAAATATAATTTGGCCTTTATTTACTTCGGTAATAAATGCAGGAATCTAGTACCAAGGTACTCGTTCGTTTTTACACACCGCATGCAACAAACTCGTTCGTTTTTACACACGCAAGAAAAATCGGTGGGAGTAATATTGACTTTTTGTATGGCGCATGAACCAGATGGAAGGAAGTTTGACTGAAGAAAGTTGTTCGACGTACACTTATTTAATGGGGCAGCGATGTTGCACGCAAAATAGCTAGACTGCGACGCTAGGGGCAGTTGCATGCATGGTGAAGCCCGCCCCGCCCAGCGCCCTCGCATGCCACGCTCGGTCCAACGGTCAATGGAGTGTGCCACGTTGTACGTTATATTTATTACATATTTTAGATTTTGATATTTTTTCTTAGGCTGGTCATAGTGACATGCATACTCCCTCTGTCCACAAATAAGTGTATGTTTGGCTTCAAATTTTGTTCACAAAAAGTATACTTCTACCTTTTCAATGCACTTGGGCATCCACTATATAGTCCATAAGGCTATCCACAAGCCAAAAAATAGTCCATAAGGCTATCCATATACATAGTGGAGGTTTACTTTAGAAGATTTTCCTTAAGTGTGACCTACAAACTTATGGGTTGCCCACAAGCAATAAACAATTATTTTACTCTCTCCTCTCTCTCTTGCTTGTGTGTACTTTTAACAGACATGTGGGTCCCAGCTTATGATGAACTTGACCTTATACATTGTAGCCATTTCCATAAGCTGTGTGGGTCCCATCTTATATCAAAGGTTCACCTTATACATAGCTGATGTGGTATCATGCATATGTTACTAGTCTAAGTTACTACTCCATAGTGCAAAATAACATAGATGTGGTATCATGCAAAGTCTCATTTATTACAATGAACCTGAGGGGAGTAAGTTTGACTGAAGAAAGTTGTTACACGTACACTTATTTAATGCGACAGAGGGAGTAAATACTGCAGTTGCACGTAAAATAGCTAGATCTGACGCTAGGCAGCTGCATGCATGGTGCAGCCGCCAAATACGCCCTCGCATGCCACGCTCGGTCCAACGGTCAATGGAGCGTGTCACGCTCGCATGCCACGCTGTTGCACGTAAAAACGATGAAGCCAATCAGATTCCAGAATCATCCATCCCACGGATCGCCAAGAGCTAGCCATGAAATCCTTCTAAGAGACGCCAACCAATCAGGTTGCAGAACAAGCTCTTCCACGGATCGTCCAGAGCCACCCGCGGAATCCTTCTAGAAGACGCGATCGGACGGCCACAGTGCCGCGCTAGGGTTAGATCTACGTTCCTCATTCGGCCTTAGGGTTAGCGGGGTTTAGGATGCAGTCAACGGGGTTTCACAAGTTTGACCAGACATTCAAATGTGCATAACTAATTTAAAAAAAAATAAAAAAAATACAAAACCTTCGCATGGTGTCATTTTATGTGACATAGTTGTGAGGAAAAATATCAAACTTGGTCTATTGATCATATTTCAAAAAACCCTTCACAAAATGACCTATCTCCTCCGGGGTTTCTGGCTTTCGGGTCAAATGACCAATGATATGGCTAGAATCAAGGCATAGTTTGTGATAATGTGCCCATATTTGGCATGCATGTCTATAATGGGATGACAATGTTGTAGCACAAAGTTTTCCTTTTCGACGCACAGAAAATCATTTTCATTTTTATGAGTGCCGAAAGAGGGGGGATTTGTGAAGCAACCACCAAATTGAAGTTTCAAAATGGTAACATCCTATTTTTCAAAAATACTAGACCACCTAGAATGTACAATTTACCAACTTGAGTATCTCAAACCTTTTATTCCATCCCTGGTGAAAAAGACAAATCCTGCCGAATCGGCTGGAAGTGGGTAAGATATGAACTACAGGTACATGATTTCATGCTGATGATTTTTTGTAAAAAACATTTTTAGGTTCACAACATGCTATTTCATCAGATATCCAATGCTAGTTTTGTGAGCCTCAGCCCCTAGCTAAGAATATTTATGAAAACCCTTCAAGTTTGACCAACATTCAAATGTGCATAACTAATTCAAAAAAATCAAAAAAATACACACCTTCGCATGGTGTCATGTTATGTGACATAGTTCTGAGGAAAAATATCAAACTTGGCTTTAGAAATGGTCGAAAAAAAACTTGCTTAGAAATGGGGTGGTTTACCCTAGCTTTGGAGCCCATTTCTACCCCATTTTGGGTGAGGGTGAGTTGTACTTCACAAAAGGGATCAGGGTGAGGATGAGTTGTATTATACATATGAGAAAAACATTGGAAGATCATACAAACATAGAAAAGTGACATAGCTACATTTGTTGAAATTCAAATTTACCATCATATTTGAATTTTGTCCAAATTAACAAGTGCCAAATTATTACAACAACAAGTGTCAAATGTTTACAATAATAACAAATGTTTACAACAATAACAAATGTTTACAATAACAAATGTTTACAATAACAAATGTCTATTTCTTTTAGCTCTTCTTACCCCTCGTTTTTTCTTCTCCTTCACAAGTTTCACACCACACAACAGGTTTATGCTCTTATTTTTCTTACCATTACCATCTGGCCTCCCCACAGCACGTCCAAGAGTCTCCTTCACCTCCTACACCTCCTCAACAACCTCATGATCATGATCCAGAGCCTCATCAACATGGTCACTTTGCACCAGAGCCTCAACAACATGGTCGGTTGCACTGAGCCTCAACAACAGGCTCATTTTGCACCAGAGCCTCAACAACAGGCTCATTTTGCACTAGAGCCTCAACAACAGGCTCATTTTGCCCCTCATTTTGCACCAGAGCTTCCAAATCATAAACGGTGTGCCCTAAAGCCTCAACAGTTTGCACATCATCCTCCAAAAAAAGTTCAGATTGCACCTCAGCAGCACCAAACATGATCTAGTTAGTTCTCTTCTTTCTTTGGCCATTGATTCTTGCCCTTTTCACTGGCCAGCATTCATCAACAACAAGAGGTGGGCCTTTTTCTCCACGCTTCCTCCTGAAAACAAGCAAGTTAGCTAGGGGAGAAAAATCATCAACAAGAAATGGGATAGATTTTGGATGAACATACTTTGGCTTTTCAGCAGTGTATCTGCACTTGGTAGAGCCAGCTCGGTGTCCAAGTTCTTCACAGAGTTTGCATCTATTCTTGTTACCTTTTTGGGCCCTTTTTGGCTTGGCATCTTTCTTTTCATCTTTCTTTCCCTTCTTGCTGCTCCCACCTTTCTCAAACCAAGCCTTAAATTTACTCTGCTTGGGCTGCCAAATTTTCTTTTCATCAAAGGAGGACACAAGGAGAACTGAATGTACACTTCAGCCGAGACTGATTTGTAAGTGCTGGAATTGGTGTTCCATATGCAGCCTTGAATTTTCTACTGAATAATACTCATGCAAATATGGGTGCATATTTAGCTTGTGTTTGGAGGCCAAGAAAAGTATGGCATGCTCACAAGGCTTCCAGTGTGTTGCCACTCAAGGCATGTGCATTCATGCAACTGAGTGTCAACAACATGCCTCTGCCGATCTTTGTATCTTTGACTTCAGACACCCACAATGAGGATTTCTCAACACGCAAATGTGCAAGATTTGCTCTGTTGACCACTGCACAACATCAGGAAGCTTATCTCCTTGAAGAACATCACCAAGCCTTCTTCTCAATTCCCACAACCTCATGATCATGATCCTGATCTGGTCAACCATGTCATGGACAGGCAAGTCTTTTAACTCCTTCACTTTGTTGTTGAAACTTTCTGCCAAATTATTGTTGATGCGATCACATTTGATGGCAGTGTTAAAACCAGACCTGTACCATAAAAGAGAATGGTAGGTTTCCAACCATGTACAAAACTTGACCCTATCCTCCTCAGAGCATGCCGCCTTAATGTTCTCAAGGTGATATGAATGTGTTCACTGGTGTAAGATCTTGTCACGGCCACATGCATCCAAAATCATCTCCTCTGAATTTTTTGATCAAATTCATCCACATATGGCCGAAGCACTCCCTCTGCTCAGCATGAGGGAAAACAATCTTCACTGCATTTTCTAAACCTTTACATGCATCTGTGTGCACTGCCAATGGAGAGACTGGCCCTATGCATCTTTTCAACTGCATCATGAACCATGTCCATGATGCCTCTGTCTCAGACTGAAACATGCCAATAGCTACAAGGAACATCCAATTGTGTCCATCTAAAGCATTGCATGCTGCTAGTTGACCATTCCACTTTCCAGTCAAGAAAGATGAGTCTATACTCAAATATGGACGGCACCCTGCTTTGAAGCCATCGATGCAAGGCTTTAAAGCCATGAAGAATTTAGAGAAGAAGACTTTCCCATCAGCTGTTACCTTAGTATCTATCTCCACAACACTGCCAGGTGACCTCTTCTCTACTTCTGCTTTGAAGTTATAAAGCATTCGAAAGGTATTTGCCCAATCACCATATAGCTCTTTCATTTCCCTTTACTTTGCCTTCCACACTATAGTATAATTGAGCTTAATGGGGTACTGCTTTTCCAAGTCTATTTTCAGTCTCTTTGCAGTGTTGTTTGGTGTTGTGGCTAAAATGGGCTTGATCTTTTCTGCAACCCATAATTGTGATGTCATCTTTGTAACTGTTTGAGAACTTGTAATGCAAGTATGAGGTTTTGGAATTTGATTCACTCTTATTGTCCTTCCATCAGGTTGGCGTCTAGCAGATATATACCACTTGCAAGGCTTGGCACCACCATCATAACCTATGCATTTTGTATAGAACTTCTTTTTATCAGTCCACATAGTCTTGGTAGCAAACTCACGTTTGACTGTATATGTCCTGAAACACATCCTGAATTCATCCATGCTTGGAAACAATCTTCCAACTTCAATAACTGGGTCCTCTTTGTCATAAACTGTTACTAGCTCATCATCATGTGCATCATCTACATGAACTGCAGCATTTTCCAACAACTCTAGATCTATATCTGCCTCTTCATCTCTTAAATGGTTTTCACCATCATTTGCAGCTTCATCCCTCTTCTTCTCCTTGTCTCTGTCATCTATAGGAATGCCAAAAATCTTTGCCATTTCAATGTCATCTATTGGTACAATGACCAAATCAGTCCGGTCATGTATCTCAACTGAATTCCAATCAACATTTACAATCCTTTGTGCATTACCATCTGCAGCCTCCCCTTGTGCATTAGCATCATCATCCTCCACTGTTAACACTTCCAACTCAGTAAGTAAAGGCATTATTTGCCTTTGTACAACCCAATCATCCTCGGCCATCTGAGCAGCCAGCTTCGAGGCCACATATCCAACCCTCGAATCAGGTTTCAGATCAATGAGCTCTGCTAAAAACAGAACAGTTTTGCTTGTCCAACCGTTTCGCTCATCGATTTCATCAACTATATGTTCCCCTGTCTCAACCCTAATATAGTCACATTTGCAATCATCAAATCGTAAGAAAGAAACTTCTTGCTCTGGCCCCCAAACCACACTATCCCCAATTTTTTCCACCATTTTCCTCACCGCCTCCTCTCCCATGTTTATTAGCTCTTGGGGATCAACATGTTCCAATTCCACCTCCCATTTAACAACCGTGTCTCTCTCAATGATCTGCGTGCTGCCATCAACTAAAACAGCCCTAGAGGGAAAGAAATTGATGCAAAATTCGAAGGTTTGGCGCGCAACATCGTCTCCCCTGTTTTTGGCGGGCACTGTGAGCTAGCGAAAGCGAACAAAGAGCTCAAACTTAGAGAAATTAAGTGCAGAGATACGGGATATACCGATTAGAAGTCCCCTCTCCATGCTCCATATCGTTCCCCCTCGCCCCGTTCAGCGCACCCTCGCCTCCACAATATAGCATCAATGGGCACGCTCAGATCTCGAATTGAGAAGAATGGGAGAGGAATTAGCTTTCAAATGGCACTCACCACCTTCGCTGTCGAACGAAAGCGCCGCCACCTAAATTAATTGTTGTGCCGCCGCCGGCGCCGAGAACGATGGGTGAGGTCCGCCGCCGTCGTCGGGGAAGCTACAGTCAGTGTGGCGCGCGCTCTCGGTCGGAAGCGGTTGATTTGACTGGCTTGACTGGCTGTCCCAACCAACCGGTTTGGCTTAACCCTAATCTTAGAACAAAGTTAAATGTGTCCTTACGGCCGTTTTAAGGCCCGTGTGGCCCTGGGATATTAGCTGCCTCACAACCGTCGCATGCGAGCTATTCTTTTCAACGATGTCGCTCTCCTTCCAATTCCATGTAAAGACGTCGCATAGGAGCTATAAGCCCGACAAATACAAGATGAGAAAACAATAGTGCTACGAAAAAGAGCCTATATGCTCGTGAAATTACTTGCCAACAAAACTTATCATCTTCCCATCGGTTTGATTGTATCTTGATTTTGAATAAGTTCTGCAGTCAACATCTCCCACATTGTCCATCTCTTCGCCGCATCAATCTAAATGGTCAAACAATAGGAATTCATGTCTGCTCATGGAGAAAATCAGTGCACGCATCAGTATATATATTTTAACCATAAGCCACGAAGAAGAGAAAGTACATTGCTAAAAAAGGAACACGCAAATTTATCTAGTAACAGGGACGGATGGTTCTACCTGGGCATCAGCGTCAGAAGAAGTTAGCCTTTTGTTGTATGCTTCTATAAAAACAATTCCTTTCGTCCTCAGGAATAAGATCTCTAAATGGTTCCCATGCTGCATATTAAACACGAAGTAAGAAATCTATTCGTCCAAGTACTTCTCAATATGAAATGTAATGCTTATATTTCATAGAGAAACTTCAGTGGTTTTAGCAAAAAAGACTCTGCTCATAAATTTTACGCTTTATTTTGGACAACTTCAACTCTGTGAGTGGAATTGCTCAGAGGGGCATGATGACAGAAGTAAATGTATTTTTCAATAGCCTGATAATGTTTAACAAAGTTATCTTTTTATGATTATCATAACCATCTGGGAAAATAGCTGCTGCACCACCCTCATAGAACCAATCAAGCTCTTTTTCCTAAGGATGCCAGTGACCTAGAAAATAATCCATCATGGTATTAATTTGATCTAACTCTTTCAGGGGCCAGTTTCAGGTTAGCACGAAATTGCAACAGACGATGAACTGCTAACCTTGTCAGGGTGAGTGTGGTTGTACGCAAGGGCCAATGTGCTTCCCCATGAATTGTCAAACACCTACACTATTATCATAGCTAGTGAACTTGTTTACTGAAGGTCAAGCAATAAGTTTTCGAGAAAAGATAGTTGCAATTAACTGCCACTTTGTAATGTCCACATGCTCTCAAAGCTTCTCAACAGCATGGAATTAAGGTCTCACAGTCCTTCAGTTGTGCAGCTTCGTGGACAATCATTAACTCCAGAAGACTTACTTTTCAGACTTCTTGAGCAATTGGCCAATACCAAAAGAAGATATGTACATTTGCACACAGCATAACCTAAAAGAGCTGGAAACTGTATGGAGAATTTCCCTCGTTCTGCAATGATTCGGAGCCTTTCTCAGTCCGGAGCTTTTTCTGTTGGCTCGGTCTACCGGGCCCTTTTTGGACGTGTAGCCCTCCCTTGGACTAAGGCCCTCTGGAAGGCTCCCCTTCCGCTGAAGACTAAGATTTTTGTTTGGCAGTTACTTCGCGATAGGCTACCCTCAGGGTAGAGGTGTCCAAGCGACATGGGCCGGGGGACGGTTTGTGCCCATTGTGTGGGATTCCCGAACCGGGCGCCCACATAATGTTCGCCTGTCCCGCTGTCCGGTTTCTGTGGAATTTCACGCGAGAGGCATTGGGCCCAGACTGGCAGGCCCATGATCTCGGTGAATTCCTAGAAGCCCAAGCGAACGAGCCGGAAAAGGCCGCCGCCTGTTCTGGCTAGTGTTTGCAGCGATGTCCTGGTCACTTTGGAACATCAGGAATAAGATGGTTATTGAGAAGATTCTTCCTAGGCGTGCGTTGTTTGACACGAGAAAAACGTTCTGGAAAAGTCAAACGTAGGCTACTCGAGGGGAGAAGAATGGTAGCGTGTTTTTCTCATGCGCCGGGGTAAAGAAAAGAAGTGCGGGCGTGCCAGTGTACCGTAGTACACAAGAAAATGTAGGGAAGATGCATTTCATTAATCTCTCGTGGAGAAACAAAGTACAAATCCCTAATACAGTGCTCTCCGTGGCCTACTTGCGCGGCCAGCCTGACTAAGGCGATTGCGATCTCATGGTTCCCGGGGCCTCGGAAGGCACCCGGTTAATTACTCCCGCGGGTTACGCCGCGAGACACCTCCGATTAAGCCGTGTGGTCGTCTTCGTCGTCTTCGCTTCACGTTCTCCATGCATGATGTGGTGGTGGTGTGTGTGTGGGCGGCGGCAGAGCCCGTGTCCTCGTCGGTACACGCGCCGCGAGTAGCGTGACCTTTACTCCGGCCATGCCCGCCCTCGCCGTCGTGCCTCGTCGGTCTTGACGGCGTTGATGTAGTTGGAGTTGGGGTAGCATGGGTCCGCTCAGCTGGGACTTCTCGACGACCAGCAGCCTCGTCGGGTGCGCAAGGGGTATGCCTCGCAGGAGTAAGTGTTGGTGGAGATCGGCGTCGGTGCAAAACCGACGCGCGCCTACAAGTCGGTGCAACCGATGTGGTCGACACCTCGTCTCGGTCCGACGCCGAGTTCACGGCTGTCGTCCTAGACAAGAGCGTCGTCTCACGGGCTCGTGAAGATGAAGGTGGGGTATGTCGCTGGATTGCGAGTCGGCAGTGCTTTCTCCCATGCCCAACGTCTTCACGGAGATGGAGCTAGCACCGGGCTGTCCGATGGACACCCCGATGCTATCGCCTATGGCTCGCGAAGATGCAGATGGCGCCGGCTTGCATACTAGCAGCCCGTCATCACTCGTCTTCGGCACGCCTCGCCGGAGTGAAGAAGGCACCGGGCTCGATGGGAGAAGAGATGGCGCCAGGCTACGCGCCAGGCCGCCGTGCGCCCTCGGGCCTTCGTCTGTGGCGTTGGAGATAGCGCCGGGCTGT
The DNA here is from genome assembly GCA_030063025.1 of Avena longiglumis. Taxonomy (NCBI): domain Eukaryota; kingdom Viridiplantae; phylum Streptophyta; class Magnoliopsida; order Poales; family Poaceae; genus Avena; species Avena longiglumis. The sequence goes on along the minus strand of CP125978.1, from coordinate 369,959,844 downwards.
ACGCCGGTAGCCGCATGCCCTCGGAGCCGTCGTCTTGTTGGCGTTCGTAGGAGGTGAAGAAAGGTTGGGCTACACGCCGGCAGCCCCGCCGCCGTCTTGGGCAGCATGGTTCGTCGAGATGGACGTGGTGCCGAATGCACGCCGGCCGCCTTATCGTCGTCGTCTTCGGCACGCTTCTCCGGTGTGAGGAGGTATCGGGCTCCACGCCTCCATCGTCTTCGGCGCCGCCATAGAGCATGGCTCGACGGGGGAAGAGATGGCGCCGCTATGGCCCGCCGGCAGTCCCGAGGCTGCCATCTTGGCGCGCCACACCAGAGCGGAGATGGCGATGGCGCCGGGCTGCACGCCAGCAGCCTCACGTCCTCGAGGCCGTGCTCTTGGTGGCGGCGAATATGGAGGTGGCGCCGGGTTGTACGCCGGCAGCCGCGCGCCCCCGGTCCGTCGTCTTGGTGGCGGCGGAGATGGAGATGGCGCCGGACTGCACGACGGCAGTCGCGTGCCCACGGGGCCATCGTCTTGGTGGCGGCGGAAATGGAGGCGGCACCGGGCTGCACGCCGGCAGTCGTGCGCGCCGTCGGGGCCATAGTCTTGGTGGCGTTGGAGATGGCGCCAGGCTGCAACTCGGCAGCCGCGCCGTCGAGTCCGTCCTCTTGGTGGCGGCACCGGCATCCACGCGTCCTTGAGGTCGTCCTCTTGGTCGCGGCGCCGGCAGCCGCGTGCCGTCGAGGCCGTCGTCTCGGGCACGGCTCGTGGTAGTGGAAACGGCGCCGGCTTGCACGCCGGCAACCCCAACGTCGCCCGTCGGAGCCTGTCGCCGGAGTGGACATGGCCGTCGTCTTGTACGCCGGCAGCCTCGTCGTCGAGATGAAGCGAGCGTCCGCCATCGGCCTTCGAGGCCTTCGTCTTGGCGCCGGGCTGCCAGCTGGTAGCCGTTGATGTATTGGGCGCAGTGGGTATGGCGCCGGGCTGCGCGCCGGCAGCGCCGCTGATGCCGTCTTCTTCAACACCGCTCATAGCCGGAACGGCAACAGCATCGAGCTGCCGTTTCATGTGCTGCCCGCCGGCTCCATGCGTCACCGTGCGAGATGAATCTTGCATGCGTGTGCTGTACAGAGAGAGAGAAAGAAAAGAGGAGGGAGGATTCAACCGTGGTTCTCACCATTAGGGACCATCATCTTCTCCTCCGTGGCCTCCTTGCTCCTGATCACCACTACGTGTATGTGTATGAAGTTTGGAGTTTGTGTGTGAGTGCTGATTAGAGTCAGGGGCCGTGGGTGTGAGAGTAGTGGTGATGTTGAAGGCCTATGAGTTATGCGGATGGTCTTCGCCGGATGAGAGCTGCGCCTCCTTCCTCGAGAGCTCTGCGTCTCAGGGTCAGGAGGGTGCTCTGCGTGGGTCTCCTGGCGTGTGCGTGAATGATCGTGAGTCCTCTCTGTCGAGGACTCTCCTGTTTTTATAGGCAGCTGGCGTCGCAAGAAGGATAGCGACGAGGCGCTGATTCTTTGGACTCAGTTATGTGAAGAGGTTGATCTCTTCGTTGCACGCGATGTTTGTTCCCTGAAATCCGAGGTTGTACTTATCTATTCCCGTGGATAACATGGATTGGCACAACCCTGCCGCGCGCGTATAACCTGGATGAACAACGGTGTTGCGCGTCTGACACCTACCGAACTCAAATATGAGTATGCCGGCCGGCCGGTTCATTGTATCTCATCTGATACGTACACTCCTATTCCTTGATACATGAACGTATGGGTACGTGAAGGAGCTCGACACGTACACATGCAGAGCAGTACAAGTCGTGTACACGTGAACTCCCACTAGCTTTATGTTTCTCATCTACCATGCACCGGTACTTTCCACTTGCGCCGGTACAAAATCTGGTCGAACAAATCCCCCCTAACCAAGTAGATTTCGAGAGCAAAGCGAATCGGAGTCTACTTGGTGAGAAAACCAATTTGACGCAAATATTTCATTGCAGCCTTAGTTCATCACGTAGTGGTGATGTGGGTAAATCCTTCCACGCTTCTTTTCGTTTGAGAAAATTAGTTGGGCCATGTAGCAGCTATGGCGCCAACCAACAAAACATCCCCAGTTTGCCTCCGTTGCGCAGCGAAGTACCATGCTACATTTTGGGAGAATTTTTTTCGACCTAGTCGTGACCGCTTAGCTGCAACGGTGCCAGCCGACTAGATTGAAGGGTTTCACAGATTCGTGCTAGCCGCACTGGTGCACTGCACTGCTCCCGTATCTTGATGTGTTGGTGCAGATGGGACGCCGGAGAGACATTGGCGTCGACACCACCCCGGTATTGCCGGTGAGGTTGGTGGAGCCACTTGACGTTGAAGGCACTCGATGTATTGCGAATGCCCAATCGCCATTCCGCTTGTAAAAGCATATGGCCGATTATTTGTTCGAGGAATAAAACACGCAAGAGCCAGAAAATATGCAATCGAGAGAAAAACATGGTTTTGGTTTTTGGATTTTTAAAATGTTGGCTTTCCTGTTATACACTAGCTATATGTGTGATGTTGGAAAAGGCAGCCGAAGGACTTGTCTTCGAGAATCGTCGCAAGACCATGACGATTACAACTTCGTCCTTCCGTGTACGTGTGTGGTGACGCCGTCCCCGGAGATGCTTCCAAGAGGCAGTAGAGAATCATACTCTAGCCCATCCTGGTACCGAGAAGCCCCACGGCTCAGCCATGCCCCCTGCACGATACCCTGCGAACCCAGAGACTTGGGCATGGTAAAACAAGGGAGTAAGGCTTTGAGACAACAGCTCTGAAACTTCCGCGCCTTATTGAGGGGTGGTGAACAGCTACCTTCCGCCTTCCTTATGCTCGGGACGGTTTAGACTTGCGTCTTGGAGTTTATGTATTTTTTTCTCCTACGGGGATTGCTTGCGAGGTCCACTTGGGTGATCATGGACTTCATGAGATTGCTTGCGCTCTTGGAGATATTTTTTTTGTTTTTTTTTTGGCTTCACCTTCCGAGGTTCTCTTCTTCTTTCTTCGCTTGGGGAACCATCTTGGGAACTTGGAAGGCACCGTCCACCTTGGTGGACTAAGGAACCCTCTTGGCACTTTATCTGGAGCTTTTTGTGGCACGCCCCAGGGTTGTCACGCGGCTACGCACCGAGTCGGGCAGCCTTTTCATGATCTTTTCCTATGGTATTCCCCAGGGTGTGAGCCTCTACGAACGCGAGGCACGCCGGGGAGCATGAGGGGCGTGGAGTCTCGGTACGCTGAAGTGCCCAAGTGATCTTCTCCACTGCCTCTAGAAGCATGCACTTGGTACGTGTCGTGCTTTGTGGGTGTAGGTGTCGCTCCACTTGCAATTTGGCACCTCGTGCCGCCCTCCAACAAGTCCTAATGCAGCCAAATCTTCAATCACCAGCACGGTATGTTTGGGGAAAGCCAGTTTTTTTTGTTATTGGGGGAAAACAGACGATCCACACTATGCAAAGGAGAATGCATCATGGACTTGAGCCGACTGAAGGACTCCCCATAGAAAAAAAACGGAAAAAGAAAGGCAACGGAAGAAGCAAATATTTAGCAGAAATATTTTTTAAGAAACCTTCCGTTGATTGGAGGCATGGGCCGGGCTCCTTGAGGATCGACCAGCTTGTATGCACCCCCGTCGTAGGCTTGCTCGATGGCGTAGGGTCCTTCCCACTTTGGCTCGAACTTCCCCTTCAGACAGCGTGATTTGGCGATGGGGCGCCTGAGGACAAGCACTAGCTCGACCTTCCGAAAGACGCGTTGCCTCACGAGCTTGCCGTAAGCTCTCACCATGTTTTGACGGTAAAGCTCCAAGTTCTGCAGGGCTTGGAGACGCTCCTCCTCTAGGACGTCAAGCTCCTGGAATCGCGATTGTACTGTTCATCTTTTGTGAGTTCATCTTGGATGGCGACGAAGAGAGGGTAGTTGGACCTCCAATGGAAGTACCGCCTCCCATAGACAAGGGAATAGGGTGTAGACAGTTGGGGTGCAATTTATGTGTGATCGCCCATAGAGACTCGAAGAGACGGTCGGGCCAGTCCCTTCTATGTCTTGTCACTGTCTTCTTGAGTATCTTGCCGAGCGTCTTGTTGAAGGCCTCGATTGCTCCATTGGCTTGAGGGTAGTAGCTGGTGGAGTAGTTCCACTTGATCTTGTACTTCGCCATGAACCTGTACATCTTGTTGGATTTGAATGCCTTGCCGTTGTCGGAGGTGATACGGTGTGGTATCCCAAAGCGATGTATGATATTTCGCTCTAGGAAGTTGATGACGTTGTCGCTCTTCACCTCCCGCAGCGGAACGGCCTCCGCCCACTTGGAGAAGTAGTCCGTCGCTGCAAGGATGAAACGATGGCCCCTGGATGATGGCGGGTCGATGGGTCCGATGACGTCAATCCCCCAGGCGTCGAATGGCCATGAGGGAATGGTGGGGTGTAGAGGAACTGGCGGCTGATGCTTGAAGTCGCCATGGATTTGGCAACCATGGCATGACACAGCCACCGAGGCGATCCTTCATGATCTTGGCCAATAGTACCCAGCCAGGCGTATGGCATGGTACATCTTGGCTCCACCTTGGTGTCCACCGCAGACCCCGTGGTGCACCTCTTGTAAGATCTTTTTGGCTTCATCTTGGTTGACACACCGAAGTAGAATCTCTTGCCCGTGAGACCGTCTGTACAAGACGCCGGCCTTATATACATAGGAGGGAAGTCGTCGTTGGAGTTGGCGCCTCTCGACGGGGTCGTCGGGGAGGCTGCCGTGCTTGAAGTAGTTGAGGAAGGGTTGTAGCCACTCGTCCTCCTCCACGACGTTCGTCATGATGGTGTTGACTTCTTCTTCCTCCGGGATGAGTTCTAGGACAGCGGGAAGAAGCCACCTTTCTTCCACCGTCACTTGCGTGGATTTATCACCTGGGAGCACCAGTGCTGATGCCAGTTTTGCCAAGGCATCGGCAGGTGCATTCCTGCTTCGCGGGACATGGAGAACTTCAACATGTTAGAATTTCTCCATAAGCTTCCGGGCCGCACCGTAGTATGGCACCAGTCCCGGCTTGCGTACCTCGTAGATGTCGTTGACTTTCCGAACGATGAGCTGGGAATCTCCATAGGCCCGTAAAGAACGGACCTCCATGGAGATTGCTAGGAGGAGGCCAAAGATGAGCGCCTCGTACTCCGCCTCGTTGTTGGAGCATTCTTCCTTGAGAAGGGAGAATGAGTGATACATCACCCCTCCTTGTGGAGTCTTGAACACCAATCCTGCTCCTGCTCTCCGCTTGGGTGTGCCATCAGGGTCGGCCTCCGTGCGGGAAGCACCATCGAAGTAGAGCTCCCATGGAGCCTCGACCTCCGCGGTGAAAACCTCCTCGTTGGGGAGGTTGGTGATGAGCGGAGAGTCGTCAGGGACGGGATGCGCCGCAAGGAACTCCGCCAAGGCTTGGCCCTTGATCGCTTTCTGATACACAAAGGTGATGTCGAACTCCATCATGATCAATGCCCATTTTCCGAGTCATCCCATTAGTGCGGGCTGACTTAGCACGTACCTTATGGGATCCGCTCTAGCAACAAGCTGGATTTGGAGTGCTAGCATGTAGTGCCTCAACTTCTTCAATGCGAATATAAGCGCCAAGCATAACTTCTCTATTGGAGAGTAGTTTCGCTCAGTGCCCACCATGGTGCGGCTCAGGTAGTAGCAAGCCACCTCCTTCCCTTCCTCATTGTGCTGAGCGAGAAGAGCACCTACTGAAGTAGGTTGCGCTGCAATGTATAGAATAAGAGGGCGCTCTTTTACAGGAGCTGCCAAAATAGGTGGGTTAAGTAAGTACTTCTTGATGTCGTCGAATCCTCTTTGACACCCTTCATCCCATACGAACGGAGCTCCTTTCTTCATGAGACTTGAGAAGGGTTGGATGCGTCCCGAGAGGTTGGAGATGAACCGACGGATGTACGCCAACTTCCCTTGTAAACCTCTCAATTCCTTGAGATTACAAGTTGGTGGCATGTTGAGGATGGCATTGATCTTCTTCGGTTCGATCTCTATGCCTCGATGATGGACAACGAAGCCTAGGAAGAGGCCTGATTGAACGGCGAAGGCACATTTCAACGGGTTCATCTTGAGCTGGTGTCGACGTAGGCGCTCAAAGATGACCCGGAGGTCCTCCTGATTATCCCGGCGGTCCTTGGTCTTCACCACCATGTCATCTACGTAGCACTGCACCGAATGGTGGATCAGGTCGCCGAGGATGTATGTCATGGCCCGCTGGTACGTCGCACCAGCATTCTTCAAGCCGAATGGCATGACGGTGTAGTAGAAGTTGCCCTTCGGGGTCCTGAACGCGGTGTTGATGGCGTCGTCCGGATCCATCTTGATTTGGTTGTAGCCTGACGAACCATCCATGAAGGATAGCGCACCATGGCCCGTGGTGGAGTCGACGACCATTTCCGTGACTGGCAGGGGAAAGTCATATTTGGGGCATGCTCGATTTAGGTCGCGGAAGTCTTGGCACACCCATACCTGGCCATTCTTCTTCTCCACGGGGACGATGTTTGCGAGCCACTCGGTGTATTTCGCCTCTTTGATGAAATCTGCAATGATTAATTTATCGACCTCGGCGATGACTTGGTCTTGAAACTCCGGACGCAAGCGCCGTGCAGGCTGCTTGACGGGGCGGTGTTGCGGGTCAATCGCCAGCTTGTGTGTAGCGACACGAGGGTCGAGCCCCGGCATATCTTTGTAGCTCCAAGCGAAGCAATCTCGATACTCCATCAAGAAGCGTCGATATCTTTCCTGTTCCTCTTCCGTCAGCGTGGATCTGACGAAAGTGGGACGTGGATCGTCCTCGGTTCCGAGGTTGACTTCGACAAGTTCATCGATGGTGGGCTGACCACCGTCTTCCATCTCCTGTGGAGCCAGCGTGGGTTCGACCTCTTCTTCTTCCTTGACCGACGCGTCGTCGATGGAGTTTTGGCGGTGAAGGCCATGACGTGGCAGTTCCATGTCGTCTCGTGAAGAGAAAGACGTAGCATGGCATGTGACTTGTGCGACGCCGTTGAGTCCTCCTTCTTCTTCATCGTCGTGGCCACCCGGGTGGGTGTACCCAAGCCCGAACTTGGTCCGAGTCTTGCCCTTCTGCTTGATGAGGTCCTCGGCTTGCCTCCACCATGCCTCGCAAACCGCGGGTGGCGGCGGTATTCTCTGTTTTGCGGCGTGAACCCCGCCTTCTCCAGCAAGCGAGCCATCTTGGGCTCGGCCTTCATTGTGGATAGCGCTTCTTCTGTATCACCGCGAGGTTGGGGAAGCTCAAATATGGAGTCGCAATGTTGTACCTGTGGAACTTTATAGAAAATGGTTTGGGTTCTAGACCCAGATGAACTTGGGATAGCCCAAACCTCCAATGGATAAGCCGTGGATATGTAGAGGGATGGGGGCTGCATGACACGAGCTCCCCGTGCAGCTTCCTCTATCTCCTTTATTCTCCTCCTAACCACCCCCGGATGAGTGGGTGCACCTTCCTCTTTTGGAGTGTTGCGCACCCGCAGCGTGATCGTAGGGGGCGCATCACTGCTGTCGATCAATGCCTTCGGTCCTTCACAGGCACTGCAGAGCCGCCAAGTGTTAAACAACTAGGCTCTTGGTGCGCCAAGTCGATGAAGATGTAGGAGCCTCTTGTAGGCGTCATTGCCGACCTCAACGTGATTGGCATGGGCTTCGTACCTTGCCTTCAATAGCAACGGGCTACGGGCAGGCGTGAAGAGCTTGCCCCAAAGATCGGGTAGAGCTCCCCATCCCGTCCGGGGAAGGGCTTGTAGTCGTGTTGCAGTCGAGGAAGATCGTCACGCCAGGGTTCCTTCGGCTGCGAGAGGAGGAACCCCGTGCGTCCGCGGGGGAGCATGGTATGATGAGTTGTCGTGCTTCGGCGACTGGCGCAACACCCGGTTTGATTAAGACATCAACCGCTGGTGTTGTCTGCCCGACATGTTGGTCGCTGTCTTCGACGGGGAAGTAGTACTTCGCATCTGCATGATGCGACTCTTGCACGGTGTAGGGGTTGGTGTTGTCGATGATGCGTTGTTGTGTGCCATTGCCGTCGAGGAACTTTAGTCATTGGTGAAGGGTAGAAGGCACCACGCGATATTTGTGGATCCAAGGCCTCCCTAAGAGAGCCGAGTAGGAGGTGTTCGCTTCGATGACGAAGAACCGCACCTTGAAGCTGAATGTAGACATCTGGATCTTCACCGTGATGGCCCCCAGTGTTGGCTTCCCTTGGTTGTCGGCCGCATATCATCACGCGTCGGTGGACTCCAGGTCGTCCAGTGAAACCTGCCCGCTTCAAACTCCGGACGGGCGGTATGTTCACTGGACCACTGGTCGATGAGGATCCGACGAAGATGCGCGGCCCCAATGTTTCCCTCCACATAAAGTGGGCGGTTATGGGCACCATCTTCTATGAGATTGTCCTCTTCGTCGAACGTGATCTCATTCACGAACAAGGGATTGGCCAAGAGACGATGCTTCGCCATGCACACTTCATAGATCTCCGAGAACTGAGCGCCTTGATGAGGGCTTCACGCAGGTTTGGCACCAGCATGAGCGCATCGTGCACACTCAGGAGTGCTGGAATTCGCTTGAGGTGGGCGATGATGTTGTAGTCGATGTCCTGTGGTTTCGCCTTCCCACCATCATGCGCTTCTGGTGCCTCTTCATGCGGTGTTGCCTCCTTATGGGCCGTCGGCTTGTCCACTCTCGTTTGCTTGGCCTTCAGGGGGTCGGGTAAGACCTTTCCCCCACGCAGGTTCATGTTCACCTCTTCCACCTGCGGGTTCTTTGTGGCACTTTCTGCGTGGAACGCCTCGTGCTCTTCAGGAGTGAACATGTCGTCCGACTCGGAGCTGGGCACGTCCTTGTAGTCGAGGACGACGTTGCAACTCGCCATGTTTCGTGCTTGAGAGGATCGAGCCTCATCTTGTACTCCTTCGACACCCTCCGTTGGCCCTTGGTCCCAACCATGGGGTAGGAACTGCGCCAAAGTGCGTAGTCCCATACTGGTCGGGGAATGACTCATCTCCCTCGGACTTGGGGACGAACCTCGGTGGGGGACGGCGTTGACTTGGATCAACTCGCCTTAGAATTGTTGGGGGAGCGCGTGTTGATGATGTCGGACGAGGAGGTCGAGTTGGAAGGTCCCTCGGGTATGGCTTCCGACGGAACGTGCTCCAAGGCTTCTCCATGGACGCGGTTGGTGTAGAATCCTGTTGAAGGAGAGGTGTTGATGCTGTCGCCAGGACGAGGTTGGATAGTTGGCCCTCAACTTGTGAGAGGGGCGCCCATCCATCTTCATATTCATCGCCTTGCCTTGATGAAGAGGGCACAACTACGCTCACCATGTTCACAGCTTGGTAATCTGGATTGATAGCTTCCGGGTCCAAGTTGATCCTCTTTTCATTGACGGCTCTGGAGCCATTCCTTGAAAAGCGCAGCCCTCGATGACATGTCCCATTACCTATGATATGGGAAAAACAAAGCATTATCTGTCATCCCTAGTTGATCGGGTCTTCGAGCTTCTGGAAGGTTCAAAGCTCGATGTTCCATCAGCTGGTTGAACATGTCCTTCACCAGCTCTCTGCGGAAGATGTATTGCTTCTTGAGGAGCTCTTGCATCGTGGGTCGTTGCCTTACTCCCGCTTGCTCGCCTCTTGCGCCCAACATTGGCACATTGCCTTGGGGAGTGGAGGAGAAGACCCTAGTGGCATTTGCCTCCGCCGGTGCCTTCATCTTGGCCCCATTATTGGTTGGCTTGGATGTTGATGCGAAGCGCTTGGACGGGTCGAATATAGTGGCGTTCTTGTAGAGCTCCATGATCTGTGGTGATTTCTCGAACTCTAGCTTCGTTGCCGCCGCCACCGTGCTAAGAACCTTGAAGGTCCTAGGCTCGCGCCGAGAGACCTCGAGTGACCAATGTTGTTGCATCCCGTGGACACACATCTCGATGGCGTCCTCAAGGTGCATCTCCCGGGCGAGCCGCACATAGCTGTTGCGGAAGCGAATGACGTACTCATCGATGGACTCATCTCGTCGTTGACGAACTTGTGCAAGCTCGACGACAGAGAAGTCCTTCTTCATGGCGATGAAGTGCTTCTTGAAGACCTCCTTCATGCCTGACCAACTTTCGATGGATCCAACCGCCAGGCGGCTGTACCAGTGGAAGGCAGGGCCGGTTAAGGACCCTGAAAAATGTCGAAGGAGAAGTGACGCGTTGTTTGCAGTGTCGCCGCACGCCGCCTCGAAGTACGCCAAGTGCTCCCTTGCATCACCCGTCCCATCGAATTGACGGAACTTTGGTGGGTGCCACCCTGCAGGGAATGACACCAGGTCGTGCCATGATCCATAGGGCTTCTCCAGCTCGCTCCCCGTGGTGCGAGGAGCATTATCGACCTTCAATTGCTCGAATCTTTTGTCCACCATGTCTTTAAGCATGTCGTGGTAGCCTTTCAGCATGCTTTGTTGTGGCGTTGTGTCGGCTGGACCAGAGGGTCTAGCCCACTGGCGAGCATGTGTGCTTGTTTCTTCGTGCTGGCGCTCATGATGGGGTGGCGCACTTGTTAGAGCGCCCGCCTGCAACTCCTCCACTTGTGGGTCTACTACTCCTGGTGGTACGCTTTGTGGCGGGACACCGTTTTTGTTGTTGTTGTTCATCATGAGCTCGATGAACTGGTCGAGTTTTGATGTCAATTGATCAATCTTCTGGCGCTGCTCCTTCATCTCTTCTTCCAGTGCAGCTTCTCTCCCCGCCGCTGCACTAGCTCAAGGGATGCAGAGCCGTCGTTCTTTCCACCGTCTACCGCCATGTGGGCTGGTGCGGTATGGAGATCTTCAAGTCCATCTTCACAGTCCGATAGGACCGAAGGGGAGAGCTCGTGGTATGGAGGGGAGTTTGTAAGTTTCTCCAACGAAGAGGTGGAAGAAGAGTCGGAGAAGCTCTCTTCATTGTCGGCGTAGTTGGCAATCCCTTCCTCTTTGGTTGATCTGTCCGTCACACTCCGAAGTGCGACAGACCTTAGCAGTGTCTTGGCTCTAGGTCGACTTGCAACCTGCAACAACTCGTCGGGATCTCGTGGGAGTCTTGAGGTGATGTCGGTGTAGAGTCACGGCGAAATGTTCGGGTGATATCCCGAGTCTCCATCAGAAAGTGAGCCTTTCCCTGCCATGATGGGAAGGCATGGGGCAGTGGATCTTGCTCCCTCTTCCCTTGTAGAAGCGTTGGCCTTGGCCTCGTCGCTGCCCTTGAACCATGAACGTACATGGCCGAGGCGTGGCAAGAAAGCCTTCTTGAAGTCAGCTTTGGGGTTCGGCACGATCTCCTCATCCGAGGGATAGCCAAACTCGTGGGTGACTTGAGGAGGTTGCCAACCGTCGTTTGGCTCAAACCTTGGGCGCACTGCAACAGTGCCGCACAAAGCAAGGTTCTTCTTTCTTGCCTCCTTTTCCTTTCCATCCCCCTGCTGAAGGGCATCATCTCCGATCTTCTCGTCCACTTGCGAAGAGGTAAGCGGAGGTTTTGTGGGAGGCATCTCGTCTTTTCCCGGGGCAACGGAGGTTGAAACCCCAAGATCCGCCTCGGGGTTGGAGGCAGTTGCGGATGGAGTCTCCTCGACGCCCTCCATTGGCGTGGCTGTCGGTGTTGGTGTCTTTTGCCTCCGAGGAGGTAAAGATGACGATGTGTCCATCGCCTGTTCATCGCCTTGTTGAGGATTTGCTGAAGGAAACGGTGGTGGAACCGCTTCGCCCTTTTGTTCGACACCCCCTAAGGGCATCTTGCGTGGTTTTGGAGCGAGGCGCCGAGGTGTAATTGTACCGCCGTGCCGCTCTAGGTTTGGAGAGATACTGAGCCGATCCTATCACTTTCTTGAATGACCCCACCATCGGGTCGCATCGAACTTGGGTATGGCGGAGCACCGTGTCTTCGAGTTCTTTGTAAAGAACTTGGCGATTCCTCCGGCGCCTCGCGCTATGCTGGTTCTCGTGAGGACCTGCCGGGTTCTTGAGGGTGCTGGTGGAGTTGGTAGAAGAGCGGTGCAGCTCATGGCGTTGATGTGGTAGGCACGCCTTGCAGGCGAACTTGAGTCGCCTCCACGCCTAGGCGGGGATGAAGGCCGTGGTGGAAGTGCATCTCGTGGAGGATCCCTAGGTCTCCACCGTTGAGTGGGACGAGGGTCCTCTCATCATCTTGATGTCGTGACCAACGGTTCCAACGTGGGGGCATGTTAGGATGCCCCCGGTGTGCATGTCTGATGGGTGAAGGTTGGCGTCGGGGCGCCAAGGTATGACGCTCATGTTGAGGACGATGACTAGGGGCTTGGTGCCTAATCCTGCCTCACCGGTGCTGATGAAGAACTTGGCGCTCCTTGCTCATGGAGCCGCCTCTGGATGCTATTCATTTGATCTTGCAAGCAGCGGAACTCCTGCCGTAGATCTTCTCCGCGTGGTGCAGGTACCTCGTTCCGAAGAACGGCGAACCTGTTGTCGTTGGGGATGGGGCGGTCATTGATCGCTGAAGTGTGGCAGCATGGTGCACACATGCTTCTTCGAGGGTCTTCAAGGTTGATGGAGAGCGTTGGGCCCGGCAAGACGGACTCTTTTCGGGAGTACCGTTTCCAGAACTCCTTCATGATGGCTCTTCTCACCACCAACTTGACCTCTGATGGTTCAGTGCTAGTACATGTGAACACCTTGTCCGCGAGGTCCCTTGCGCCGAGGGACCAATCTTCCGCAAGAACCATGCTCCTGGTGATGCGAGAGCTTAATAGCTGGTGAAGGCGTTGTACCTTACGGCACTTCCTCCTATAGTTCCTTAGTGGATGCGGGCTTTCTGACGAACGGGCGTTTGCCATGAGTCTCCGCAGGTCATCGGAGGCGGCTTCCAAGCCTCCAAGAAGCTCCACTCCGGTGCGCCTAGGTGTTGGCGTCGGCAGCTCCGGGTGCAAAGGCGGGGTAGGCGGTGACACCGCCCCGCCCGCTTGTCGGCGACGTTGGAAGAGAGGCGTTGAGCGCCCCATGTTCCTTTTGACGTTATGTCCGTTGACTCCTTCAACAGACGCGCCGAGCATCAACTCGCGGCGCTCCTTCTGGCCATGGCGGATGCCCGCCTTTGCGCCTTCTTGGATCGCAGTTTGGAACCGCGCCGCTCGGCTTGGTGCATGAACATCTTGGTGCCGACCTCGACGACCACCATGGGCGGAAAGGATGATCCAAAGTGGATCACCCAGGGCTCCGTGTTGATGGCGTGGGGGATTCCTCCTGCATGAAGATGACCTTTGATCAGCGGAGGTCCTCGCCATTGGCTTGTCGTGCAGGATGCTGTGTGGGTTGGGTGAACGGGCGAAGACGATTCTGACGACCACAGCGGAGAAAAGATGGGAGGAGAACCACGTCCCACCGGGCGTGCCAATTTGTTTGACACGAGAAAAACGTTCGGAAAAGTCGAACGTAGGCTACTCGAGGGGAGAAGAATGGTAGCGTGTTTTTCTCATGCGCCGGGGTAAAGAAAAGAAGTGCGGGCGTGCCAGTGTACCGTAGTACACAAGAAAATGTAGGGAAGATGCATTTCATTAATCTCTCGTGGAGAAACAAAGTACAAATCCCTAATACAAGGTTTCCTCCGTGGCTCACTTGCGCCACCGACTAAGGCGATTGCGATCTCATGGTTCCCGGCCTCGGAAGGCACCCGTTAATTACTCTGGGTTACGCCAGAGACACCTCCGATTAAGCCGTGTGGTCGTCTTCGCCTTCGCTTCACGTTCTCCATGCATGATGTGGTGGTGGTGTGTGTGGCGCGGCAGAGTGTCCTCGCCGGTACACGCGCGAGTAGCGTGACCTTTACTCCGCCATGCCCGCCGTCGTGCCTCGCCGGTCTTGACGGCGTTGATGTAGTTGGAGTTGGGTAGCATGGGTCCGCTACTGGGACTTCTCGACGACCAGCAGCCTCGTCGGGTGCGCAAGGGTATGCCTCGCAGGAGTAAGTGTTGGTGGAGATCGCCGGTGCAAAACCGACGCTACGCCTAAGTCGGTGCAACCGATGTGGTCGACACCTCGTCTCGGTCCGACGCCGAGTTCACGGCTGTCGTCCTAGACAAGAGCGTCGTCTCACGGGCTCGTGAAGATGAAGGTGGGGTATGTCGCTGGATTGTGAGTCGGCAGTGCTTTCTCCCATGCCCGACGTCTTCACGGAGATGGAGCTAGCACCGGGCTGTCCGATGGACACCCCGATGCTATCGCCTATGGCTCGCGAAGATGCAGATGGCGCCGGCTTGCATACTAGCAGCCCGTCATCACTGCCTTGACACGCCGGAGTGAAGAAGGCACCGCTCGATGGGAAGAGATGGCGCCAGTTACGCCAGCCGCCAGGCGCCGGGCCTTCGCCCGTGGCGTTGGAGATAGCGCCGGGCTGTACGCCGGTAGCCGCATGCCCTCGGAGCCGTCGTCTTGTTGGCGTTCGTAGGAGGTGAAGAAAGGTTGGGCTACACGCCGGCAGCCCCGCCGCCGTCTTGGGCAGCATGGTTCGTCGAGATGGACGTGGTGCCGAATGCACGCCGGCCGCCTTATCGTCGTCGTCTTCGGCACGCTTCTCCGATGTGAGGAGGTATCGGGCTCCACGCCTCCATCGTCTTCGGCGCCGCCATAGAGCATGGCTCGACGGGGGAAGAGATGGCGCCGCTATGGCCCGCCGGCAGTCCCGAGGCTGCCATCTTGGCGCGCCACACCAGAGCGGAGATGGCGATGGCGCCGGGCTGCACGCCAGCAGCCTCACGTCCTCGAGGCCGTGCTCTGGTGGCGGCGAATATGGAGGTGGCGCCGGGTTGTACGCCGCAGCCGCGCTTCGTCCGTCGTCTTGGTGGCGGCGGAGATGGAGATGGCGCCGATCGCACGACGGCAGCGCGTGCCACGGGCCATCGTCTTGGTGGCGGCGGAAATGGAGGCGGCACCGGCTGCACGCCGGCAGTCGTGGCGCCCGTCGGGCCATAGTCTTGGTGGCGTTGGAGATGGCGCCAGTCGCAACTCCGGCAGCGCTGCCGAGTCCGTCCTCTTGGTGGCGGCACGCATCCACGCGTCCTGAGGTCGCCCTTGGTCGCGCGGCGCCGCAGCCGGCCGCCGAGGCCGCTGCCTCGGCACGGCTCGTGGTAGTGGAACGGCGCGCGGCACGCCGCAACCCAACGCCGCCCGTCGGAGCTCGCCGGAGTGGACATGGTCGTCTTGTACGCCGCAGCCTCGCCGTCGAGATGAAGCGAAGGCCCGCCATCGCCTTCGAGGCCTTCGTCTTGGCGCCGGGGCTGCCGGTAGCCGTTGATGTATTGGGCGCAGCGGGTATGGCGCCGCGTACGGCAGCCCGATGCCGTCTTCTTCAACACCGCCATAGGAACGGCAACAGCATCGAGCTGCCGTTTCATGCTGCCCGCGGCTCCATGCGCCACCGTGCGAGATGAATCTTGCATGCGTGTCAGTGTAGAGAGAGAAAAGAAAGAGGAGGAGGATTCAACCGTGGTTCTCACCATTAGGGACCATCATCTTCCTCCGTGGCCTCCTTGCTCTCGATCACCACTACGTGTATGTGTATGAAGTTTGGAGTTTGTGTGCGAGTGCTGATTGGAGTCTGGGGTCGTGGGTGTGAGAGTAGTGGTGATGTTGAAGGCCTATGAGTTATGTGGATGGTCTTCGCCGGATGAGAGCTGCGCCTTCCTCGAGAGCTCTGCGTCGTGGTCGAGGGTGCTCATGTGGGTCTCTGGCGTGTGCGTGAATGATCGTGAGTCCTCTCGCCGAGGACTCTCCTGTTTTATAGGCAGTCAAGGCGCAAGAAGGATAGCGACGAGGCGCTGATTCTTTGGACTCAGTTATGTGAAGAGGTTGATCTCTTCGTTGCACGCGATGTTTGTTCCCTGAAATCCGAGGTTGTACTTATCTATTCCCGTGGATAACATGGATTGGCACAACCCTGCCGCGCGCGTATAACCTGGATGAACAACGGTGTTGCGCGTCTGACACCTACCGAACTCAAATATGAGTATGCCGGCCGGCCGGTTCATTGTATCTCATCTGATACGTACACTCCTATTCCTTGATACATGAACGTATGGGTACGTGAAGGAGCTCGACACGTACACATGCAGAGCAGTACAAGTCGTGTACACGTGAACTCCCACTAGCTTTATGTTTCTCATCTACCATGCACCGGTACTTTCCACTTGCGCCGGTACAAAATCTGGTCGAACATGCGTCTGACTCGGTTTTTCGTTTTCTGGCCTCTTTGCAGCTCTGGTACCCGTTGTGTAGACAGAGGGACAAGGCGAGGCTGGACGCTACTCTTCAGCGACTCTTGGAGGCGGCTCAGTGGCTCCCCCCTAGTCCAGCTTAGCATGCTTTTATTTTCGGTTGTGCTCTCGCGTGGCGAGGTGGTCTTTCCTGTTTGGACTGTCTTGTGTTGTGACCCCAGCTTATGTGATGTATGGGACCTCGTACTTTGTTACCTGTGTGGACGGTTGCTTTATTTATAAAGCGGGGCGAAAGCCTATTTCGAGGTGCAATGATTCGGAAGCTCTAATTTTTTCTGATATTATAATGCAAGTGTGTATATCAAATCTGTTGCACAATTTCCGTTAAACCATGGCTCCTCCAAAAAAAAAACCTCACCTTCGCAGGGCTGGCCACTGAGTGGAAGATAACGGCATGGCGGCATCGTCGCCGCCGGCGCTAGTGGACTCGCAAGCGACGTGGGGATGGGCGAGGTTAGGGGTGGGATTCCCATTCCTCCCGCTGGAGACGGGTAGCCACCAGCGCAGTCTAGGCTGTCGGCGTTAGGGAGCTCGCAGGAGAGGTCGTGCATGGTGCATGCGACGTGGGGATGGGTGAGGTTGCGGGTGATGTTCCCGTTCCTCCCGCTGGGGAAGGGCCTGCTACCACCACCGGCCATCATCGGAGTCCATCGCCCCCTACTGGATTCAGTCGTGGGTGGTCAATCCCGATCTAGATCCAAAATTGGGCCTCATCGATCCCGTACTGGAGCCACGCATCGTACCTATAGAACAGGGATCCTCTCGCCGACCACCTTAGCCGTCGGCGCTGGACACGGAGATATGCCGGAGCCGTGGGGGCGGAGAGAGGCCCGGGTTGGGGAGTCTAGAGGAGGAACGCGAGGCGGCGACGGGGGAGCAGGAGAATCATAACCTTTTTTCCAAACGAACGGTTCACGCTACTCAGCGGTGGCAGTACCTGTAATTCCTCCAAACACGTGAGGGCAAAACTGTCTTTTCTAGATGGACCGTGGGCAAAACTGTCTTTATTATTATGCCCGCGCGTTGCGACAAAAAGACAATAAGAAAATTAAGATGATAAAATCACATGTATCATCATTGGAGGTGGGCCATAGACAGCGACCTTGCAATCAGCCAAGCAAAACACATAAATGCTGCGATAGAAAACGAGCTATTTAGAAGATGACCGGTATGGTAATTGCAGGAGTTTGGGCCGGCATAATGGAGAAAAAGGAGAGGCGATGACACCACAATTTGAGTAAGGCGACCGGGCGTAGCAATTTGGTCATTGAACTATTGTTGGTGTTTCGTTTGATCTATAAAGCTAAGCTACGGTCTGATGTTTTAGAAAATCTGATCATTGATGGAGCTCGGCCATGCTGTAAGCGGTTTTTCTCTCTATCAGATCGGTCACTCTGTGGCAAATCTTTTTTGATCTTGTCGCTGGTTACTTAGATCTTGCTCATTTCTTGGAAAATTTAAAAAGAAAGAAACGAGAGGGTTTTTAATAACAAATCTTCTATGCCTTCGGATCTCATGAAATGAATCAAGGAGGAAGGAAAAGATTGAATCTTAGCCGGTGCTAAAGATCT
This sequence comes from Avena longiglumis, assembly GCA_030063025.1. Taxonomy (NCBI): domain Eukaryota; kingdom Viridiplantae; phylum Streptophyta; class Magnoliopsida; order Poales; family Poaceae; genus Avena; species Avena longiglumis. The sequence continues at coordinate 369,941,954 of CP125978.1, read as the reverse complement.
GACAGATATCGCGAGTTGATTCGTGCTCTATTATCCTAACAAATCTTATGGGTTGTTCACCTTTTGGATGTAGCTGTCCTTTCTGTTTACCTTTTTCCTTTTTGATGGCTTAGGCCCCCTGTTTTATTCCTCCTTTATCAAGAGAGAGAGAGCTTTTGCCTCATTTAAAAAAAGTATGTGTTCCATCTACGGATCCTTCCATCCCCTCTTCCTCGATGAACTATGGCATGGAGGCCATTGCGTCAAGTTGCAATTAGAAACTCCGACACCTCATGCGCGGAGCCCTCGTTACCACAATGCTACCGCGCGGAGCCCTCGTCTTAGGCATGGCCACGCGGTATCTACCATCGCACAAGCCAGCGCGGACGTGCAACGGCATAATGTATGTAGGTATGACGTGACGTGGGCAATCGCACATTAACATGACTACAACAACCATAGTTACATGCTTGCACCAGATGTATATAAAAATAGGAAATATGCAACTGGTTCGAATTTAAAAACACGATCTGAATCCATTAGTAGAAGAACACAGGCCCGGGCCCACAGTGGTGCCAACTGTGCCAGCAGCACAGGGCCCACGATTTTGAGGGGCCCAAAAAAATTATATATACACGTATACAGCCTTGCAGGCTTTGTAGCTAGCTAGCGCACTGCTGTATGTATGCCTGTATCTCGCGCGGCGGCACGCGGCGGTCCGTATCCCGCGCGGTTCCTGGGCTCGGGCTGTATCGCTATGCGGTGGTGCTGGACGACAAACCGTCCTGATCGATTGGTATTCCCTGAGTCCCTGTATCCCACGTCCACGGTTCCAGCTTGCCAACACACACATAGAACGCCAAGCGGGGACAGGAACGGACGAGGCGAGTCGGCGTCTCAGCTACACCACGACACGGAATTCAATCGATCGAGTGGCCACGGCGAATCGGCGACGAGCGACACGGTGACAGGTGTGACCCACTGGCCGCAATTTCTTCAACTCTTCGTCGCCTCAATTCTTATCGGCCGATCACGCAAATAAATAATCCCTTCGATCCAAATTAGTTGATTCATATTTATCTAGATTTAGATGTATCTAGACTAAAACATGTCTAGATATATTCGAATCTAGACAAATCTAAGTCAAGTAATTTGGATTTGAGGAAGTACTTCTAATTTTCTGATCATATCCGTACTTTAATTTTATTATTCTGTTTTAATAATACAGCTTCGACATGGGAAAACATCAGTCTGGTTCTCAGAAGCGTAAGAGAAAAGAAAAGGAACAGAATTTCATTAAATCTCAAAAAGGTGCTATGGAGAAGTTTATTATAAAAGAAGCATCAGAAGTGTCATCTGGTAATCAGTCTATTGATCCTTCTACCCTTGCACTTGCAATTGTTCCTTACAATCATTCTCGAGATAGCCGGACAGAGACGGAGAATATTGAGGTAGAGGAAGAACATATTGATGTTAATTTGAATAATTCACTTGGCACGGATGTTGATGATTCTTTTCAGTCTGATATATTTGATCCAAGAAATTGGGATTCTCTTGATTCTAAACAGATTGATATTTTAGCACAAAAGGGTCCAAGAAGAGACTTAACAATTAAAAAAGGCTCTAAGGATATATATCGTAAAAGGTTTACTGCAAAGTTTTATACTAGATCTCTGTCAAATGGGGAGCATTGTGATAGGGATTGGCTTGTCTATTCTAAGGAACTTGATAAAGTCTTTTGCTTTGGTTGTAAATTATTTACAAGAGGTCATCGGAAAGGTCAGTTGGCAAATGAGGGCTCTAATGATTGGTCACATATGAAAAATAAACTGCAAGATCATGAGACGAGTGTGGATCATGTTTCGAGTATGACCAATTGGTATGAGTTGCGTAGCAGATTGGCAAAACATCAAACTATTGATAAAGTTGCTCAACGACAACTTGAGAAAGAGAAGGACCATTGGAGAAAGGTATTATTCAGAATTGTTTGCATTATAGAATTTCTTGCCAAGCATAATCTAGCCTTTCGTGGTACTAATGGCAAGCTGTATGAAGATAGCAATGGTAATTTCTTGGGTTTGGTAGAGATGTTGGCTGAATTTGACCCCGTTATTCAGGAGCATGTGTGTCGCATTACAAATGAAGAAACTCGTGCTCATTATCTTGATCATAAGATCCAGAATGAATTGCTACACTTGCTTGCTTCTGCTATTAGGTCCGAAATTCTTAAAAAAATAAAGAGTTCAAAGTATTTCTCTGTCATACTTGATTGTACCCCTGATGCGAGTCACCAAGAGCAAATGTCTTTAATTATAAGATATGTGGATTCATCTTCAAGTGATATTTGCATAGAAGAATCCTTTATAGGATTTCTAGATGTAAATGATACGACTGGTCAAGGACTTTTTGATGTGCTAGAGAATGAGCTAAAGCTTCTTGGTCTTGATATAAATGATGTGAGAGGACAAGGTTATGATAACGGGTCCAATATGAAAGGAAAGCATCAAGGGGTACAAAAGAAACTTTTGGATGTAAATCCTAGAGCTTTCTATTCTGCGTGTGGTTGCCATAGTCTTAATTTAACACTTTGTGATATGGCCAAGACAGATGGTAGAGCTAAAGACTTCTTTGGAATCATCCAGCGCATCTATACAATTTTTGCTAATTCTACTAAGAAGTGGCAAATTTTGAAAGAGAACATATCAGGGTGGACTCTCAAGTCTGTGTCAGCTACACGTTGGGAGAGTCGTGTTGAAAGTGTTAAAGCTATTAGATTTCAATGTTCAGACATCCGGAAGGCTCTACTTCAGGTAACCAATATGTTCATATTTATAATTATGTAATTCCGTTATACTTTGGCTATATCCAACTATAACATTTATGAATTTTCTTTTAATTTCAGGTATTTGAAACTGATAATGATCCAAAGACAAGCAGTGAGGCTCTGGGTTTGGCAAAAAATGAACTTGGAGAGTATGAATTTATAGTGGCAATAGTCATTTGGTATGAGGTATTGTCTGCTGTTAATTTAGTGAGCAAAAGTTTGCAAACAAAGGATATGCTTATAGATGTTGCTATTGAGAAAGTGCAAGGGCTTATATCTTTCTTCGAGGGATACAGGGAAACTGGTTTTTTAGAAGCATTGGAGATAGCCAAAGGAATTGCAATTGAGATGGATATTGGTACAACATTTCGTACAAGGAGAGAAATTAAAAGAAAGAGACAGTTTGATGAGAATCCAGATGACACAAATGTTACCAGACAGTCTGCAGACGAATCATTTAGAATCAGCTATTCTATACCTCTTGTGGATCAAGCAATTTCGTCACTCAAAAGAAGATTTGATCAATATAAGGGTTTCCAGAAATTTTTTGGTTTCTTATTTACCTCAGAAACATTGCGCTCATTGGATTATGATAGGTTGAAGTCTTCTTGTGATCATCTTGAGGCTGCCCTTAAAAAGGATAAAAAATCTGATATTGATGCCAATGATCTATTTGTTGAGCTGAAGTTTTTTCAAAAATTCATGCCAAAAGAAAATATTGGGCCTGTTGAAATTTTGAAGTTTATAAAGAGGCATGATTGTTTTCCAAATGCGAGTATTGCATATAGAGTTTTGTTGACCATTCCTGTGACGGTTGCGTCGGCGGAACGAAGCTTTTCTAAGTTAAAGCTATTGAAGTCCTATATGCGTACTACAATGACACAACAAAGACTCAACGATTTGGCCACGATAGCACTTGAGGGCGAAGTGTTGGAGAAGATTGATTATGAGGATATCATTGAACATTTTATTTCAAAAAACACAAAAAGAATGATGATGTTCAAATAAACGTTATGATGCAACTTCGATTTATATAGGTATGATTCTCAATATATGCAATTGTCACTCGAATATATTCTGTAGTATATATTAAAATTATTTATTTGTTCAAACTTTTGTGTGAGATAGGGCCCTATTTTAAATTTTCGCACGGGGCCTCGGATTTTGCCGGCCCGGCGCTGGAAGAACACAGCTTTTGTCAAAATCCATTAGAGGGATAGATGCAGAGCAATTCTCTTGCAAGTTTCACCGGCCCACTTTGTCGTCCGCTTTCGGTAGCGCCTCCCAATGAACAGATCAAAAGTTCTTGTTTAACAAATAGAAATTGGTCTCCGGTCTTATATTCCCGTACAGAGGGAGTAGCTAAGGATTGCGATACTAGACCTGCGCGCGCGGCGCACGGCCGGAGCTGGTCTGCGAGCGCGAGCAGCTTTGACACGATGTGGCGCTTCACCTAGTTGTCTGTCTTCTCGCTGTTGGGCTTGATGATGGCGTCGATCTCCTACATAAAGATGATGTATGTCGTCTTCTCCTCTCCCTGCACTAATCGCCGCTCTGGCTGGCCATGGCGGAGATGATCCTTAAGCATGTCGTGTAGCGCCTTGCTGTTGACACGTAGGCTTCGACCAGCTTCCTCCTAGAAGTATTGTCGATTGATTCATTGACTTCTTGTACATGGTCCGGTTGATACCTGACTTTTTTTCTTCTCATACGGATACATCCTTGATGTACAATTTTTTTTGGGGGAATCTTTGATGTATAATTGATGTTGGACCGTCCTAGCTTAGGTGTATGCGTAGACCATGTCCAGGCGCGAGGAGGACTAACTGCACCTATCGATAGATGGAGTCTGCTAATCTTGTTTGTATACAGGGTGTGAACGAACTCATCGCCACCGCGCACACGTACCTTCGACACGAGACCATATAAAATTAGACTGAGAGACGAACGGGCTACAGGACTCATAACCAACACGGATCGACTATGTACGAAAAGATCAACGCGAACGAAAACCACCTTAGTAAAGATCTATATCTATATCTCTACTAGTCGAATGCTCGTGCGTTTCAGGGGCGGAGCTGCGGCTACGGTCTACCGAAAGACTGTCCAAAGAAAGTCAGTACACCTGATTAGCTTGTATTAATTCAGGGCATTAACACCACCGTACCGGTTCCATCTGAAAACCATCTGCATGCATGCATGCTGTGTTCGGAGACGACGATCGCAATTTAGCATGGCTAGCGGGCAGTGCTAGCTCCGTCCTCCGTTTCTATTTTCTGCTCTCTATGTTGCTTAGCTCCCTATAATTTCTCATATTCCTCATTGTCTTTGTGTGAATTTTTTAACTTATCCATTTTGATTTTCGTATTAGATTATTTATGTCAATCCATTTTACTATGGTTCATCTTAGTTGCATGCTATAATTTTTTTTACCCACTACAGGTTAGCACCCGTCTTGCTCCGTTTCTAGCTCCGCCACTGCGTGCGTTGTCACGATCAGCTCTAGTTACCAACTTGGCGGGGTGCGCGATTTTCCAAAAAATGTTAACGAATTGAATTGTGATAAAAATACCTATATAAGCTGCTTGTAGTTTTTCTCAAGATATAATATACTATACCTCTTATCCACATTATAACTTTGTCAAACCAATCTAAGGGCACGTACAATGCGGTGACGTCAGTCTTTCCTTATGCTCGCCACGTTGGATTTTTGCTTAGTTGGAGGAGAGAGAAATAAGAGAGAGAGGGTTGTCTTCCCTTAGCTAAGGGATGACCTCTTAGCAATAAGAGAAGACTATTTTTCTCCATTCTACCATATGCCTTCTCTTAGTCAACCAATTTTTTACTAAAAATAGTTAATTTTATTAATTGCTAGAGATAGCAATAAGAGATAATGCATTGTACAAGTTATATATTGTGTCTTCTCTAAATAATGTGGAGAGCTAAGAGAAGGCATGCCTTCTCTAGCATTGTACATGCCCTAAGTTGCTTGCAGTTTTTCTCGAGATATACTATACTATACCTCTTATCCACATTATAACTTTGTCAAACCAATCAAGCTTGAGTCCCTCCCTTTTTTTGTTGAAACTTTAGTACCAAGTGAAAATCAAAAGAGTAAATGAGAAACAAATTATATGCACTCATGAATTAAATTCCTATCAGTATAACTCACCAATAAAGGACCAGGGGATTGCAAGACAACACTTCGGCTTTGTTCGGTTGCTGTGGAACCAATCCACCTAGGAAAGAAAACGCCCAGGGTTTTGGGTGAACCCCCTCCGTCACCCCAATCCCCACTCTTCCCCTCTCGGGAGGCTCCCCCAAGAATCCATGTATTATGCATCGTTCGGTTAAACCCCAACCCGCTATTGTATCCCAGACTGCTTAGACCAACATTGGTTTACATAGCATTGATACACGTACAATCACAAATGACCAATATGATAATTGGTTTCGGATAGCACTGGTATTATAGTAAGCAATGACCTGCATATAAATAAGCTATATTTACAGGCATCTTGGAATACCCCAACATGCTCAGTGTCACCTACATGTCCATGGATCCTATGAAGAACCTCTCACCGACCTCAGCCGGAGCTCCTTCCGCCGGCCCTATGGCCAAGAGCACATCGTCTAGGTCCTGCACCACTGCATGTTGATCACCACACCACCTATGACTCGACGGTGGTGGACACCACATCTAGATCCCAGAAGAAAACGGGGTCATTGTGTGTCACGAGCTCATTCGAATGGCACGATGGCGTGCACATAGATGGTGACAGGCACGGCATCATAGTGGTACTGTCCTGGCTTGCCGACTGTTGCAATGGCATTGCTGTGTTAGTGGTGCAAGTGCAGATGAAATTAGTTATTGCAAAAGAGTTGGAACTCAAAAGCAAAGGTACACGAATCACATTGCAACTCATCGATACCATGTCTCTACACAGATTAAAAAGAACGGTCCAACATACCTGCTTGATAAGAACTTGCTGCTACATCAAGAATGCATGTTGACTGCAACATAAACTAACTAATGGCAGATTACTCGAGTTGAAATAGCATTATATCATAAATCATTGTAATGCTTCTGCTATATCAAGTGTGAGAAGGTCTACTCAAGAGCGGAAAAATACTTCATCATGTGATGCCTCCATGGGAACATGTCACAAACTGGAAAAATGCTTAGTTACCGGCAAAGAATTTCGAATCATCGTCATCATCTGCAAAAAGGTAGAATAAAATTTCAATGAGCATAAATGTTTAAGAAAGGGTATGGCACCTATAGCTATTGATATCAGTGAGCATCAAACCAAGGAAATGTTTCATTTGGAGTTGTACAAATTAGATCTTTATATTCTCTCTTCTCTAAAATAATTAGGAACCTAGTTCTAGTTCTATAGGATCTCAGGACTTCAGGATTAGCTTTCACTCATCCAATTATACAATGCTCAAGAACAGATTGAACAAAATAAATAGGTCCTGCACTGGGGACAATGCACAACTCCAGCACTTGTGGTCTTAATCAAATTCCGCGCAACATTGAAAATACGCTTCATATAACATAAACCTACATATCATAATGGTTTTGGACGAGGAGATAAGTGGTGTAGGTTATTGCCGTCCCACCAATCTAAATAACAAAGAACCATAAGCAATGGCAACATTATTAACAAGAAACAAAATTTTGATGTTCGACACAATGACAGACATATTTTTATTTTGTGAAGAAAACGCGAGTGTATTTGGATGTTCGCAAGGATCAGAAGCTAGCAGCATATACATGCATCCCGCTAGCAGTAGATGATGGTTCCATGTCGGCCAGGAGCTTATTTCCTTCGCTAGTAAGACAACTAGTGAATTGTAAGCATGCCTTTTAAGTTTTGGTTCCAGCAGAAAATCGGTAGAAATGATCACATGGAGTACTTCATTACATCAGCTAACTGGCTAAATTCTAGGTCAACTAGTGTCCCAAATCCTAAAAAATCTGACATAGTCATACGGGGCTGTCAACCCTTTCGGCAATCACATGGTCATATTGTAGTAAGCACGATCACACAAGAGTATCTCAAAGAACTAGTGGCAAATGCAGGACATGATTAATTACAACAAGAGTATCACACAAGAGTATCTCATAAAACTAAGAAAAGCCAACATCTTATTTTTCACTTTGAGCTCCATGGTGTATTCAACAAGGATGGGATCTTACCACTACTGTGAATCCATGACAGCGGCAACCAGATCCAACAAGATAAGATCCTACCACTACATCAAAATCTCCCAGCTCGGCAAGAAGACAAACATGCTATAGGCCCAGAACCATCCAACACGAACAAGCCCTAACTGCACAAGACGAGGTGGAAGGATGAGCAGGAGGGAAGATTAGCTTACCTTCTATCAGCCACCATCGCCCGTCGTCCGGGTGGGAAAGGGAGATGCCAGAGATTTGGAGCTGTTGGGTCGAGTGGCTAGGGCTTCTGTCCAGGCTCCATGGTGAAGGGAGGCGTACGCGTTGGGGAAGGGCCGCGAGACTAGAGGAGCACCTCTCCTCCAGTTGGTTCGGCAGCCGCTGACCGCCGCCGCCGCCCTCGTAGCCGCCACCGCTGATGTTGCCTCCCCAAATTCTGTTTTCCTTTTCGTACTGGCTCGGGTAGATTCCACGGCTCGAACCACGATTATTATTTCCCCCACGGAATGGACGGGTTTGGCGGGGTTTGGGTCGAGAACTCAGCCCGGGCGAGGCTAACCGAAGGGGTTTGATCCCCGGCCTGTCGATCCCGGCCGATCCACGGGGGTCGGGCCGCAATCCCGGCGGGGTGGGGACAAACCGAACAAAGCCTTCGTGGGAAAACAACCAACCAAGTACTGTACTCCATATCAAGCTACAGTAGTGGCTACACGTATAAGTACAGCCCCATATCAAGCTACCCATCAGAAAGGAAAATCACAAGCAAAAAGTGATTAGCGACACTAAATACTTTTTTGTCCCGTGACTAAATACTTTGATAGAGAACTATATACAACCAGAAGAGGGTACCATCAATTGGGTTGGGTTTGATCATACGTAGCCAGCGTAGAGAAGATGTGAAAATTTCTCTACTTTGATGGAATGCCGTGCAATTCTCCTCTTCCCTGTATCAAATTTGTTACACGCTATCTCATGTCGCCCATTCAGTCAGTGTTTGGAACAATGTCTGACCAAATGCAATAGTAAACTAAATATGAATAAGTAAATATTAATTAATAATGTTTTTAATCAGTGGCTTTGGAAGGAAGTTCGACATGCAGTGATAACTGAACTTTATACTGATGGTTGTGTTTATATATTATACTCCTATACCGCATAGAACATGCGACAATGGAAATTCTCCCAACACACAATTGGCAATTACGAGAAATTGACCAGCTTCAACTCAAACTCGAGATCACTTTATATCTCTGGCTCCACTTTGCTTGTTAATTACGTCCAATGGCACTTGTACCGGCAAGTAATTTCTAAGTTTCTTTCTAGTATACTTATCAGACTCCATGCTTATTAAAAGCCTCTCATCTTAAGTTGTTTCGTGCAACGTAAATATTATCATGTCCAGCCTCACAACAACTATTGCAATAGAACTACAGAGTATGTTTGATTCTGTCTTGTTCGTGACACAAGAGATCCTAACATCAAGGAAAATTATGGAAAGAAAAATACTTTCTCCGTTTTTAAAATATAAGATGTTTTAGGTTTGTGAAGCAAACGTATCTAGACATCTTTTGGTATATAGGTTCACTCAAATCTAGACACTAAACCATGTCTAGATACATTTGCTTCGCAAACCTAAAACATCTTATATTTTGGAACGGAGGGAGTAGCAAACAATAGTTGGATCCATGTTTTGATATTCAAGCATCTATCAAGCATGACGTAGAGCTGGCTTTGCCTCCTGTTCATGCTCCACGGGGACATACATGCTCTAGTTGCCAAGCGCCCAAGCACTAAAGAAGACGATATGAACTAAAGAAGACGATATAAATTGACAGGCATAGTTACGTGTAGTGTACGACGCTTCGTAGGGTTGGCAACCGCCTTGATCCAGACGGGTCCGTGAACGCTGTTGAGCACGTAGCAGCTGGAGGTGCCGTTGCTGCTTATGCCCAGTAGTGAATATGAGGGTGTACTGGGAGGACGGAGCTGAAGCCGACAATGAACCACAACGTCTTCTCCTTGTTCTTCACCAACGGTGGCCAGACGGTGACCTGGACCTCTGTCAGCATGTTGTTGCTGAACACGAACAGCAGGCTCGCTGAGGCGCGGATGTTGCTGAATACCCTGCTCGACATGTCACCACGGATCATGTAATCCCGAGGCGGCGTGTGCATGCCATCTTTGAGGGAAAGCGCACATGCCGCCATGATGTAGATGAGGCTGAAAACCTTGGAGAATCCAAGACAAATGCCCAGGGCCAGCAATCCCGAATGTGAAGAGAACGTGAAGAGCATATAACGAGCCCGGCCACCACGACGCAGTACGACATCTTTGTTGGAGTAACCTTGTTGTTTTTAAAAGTTTCTTCATGTTTAAGTTTAGTTTATACATGTAGTTGGAGTAGGCTGCGGCAAGTACACAAAGAATAGAAGTGATCATCTGTGTACGGGCAAGCAGATGATTAGTTAATTAGCAAATAAGTACATGCAGATTAGAGAAGATACATGGAGAACGGCTTGATGGTCATGCCAAGATGTGAGCGTCGCATGGCGCCGTGCGTGTAGTGGCACAGTGTGTGTGCCGTTGCATTAGTTTGTAGCCTGATGATCTGCATGCAGGTTACTTTAGCAACACACAGGAAGATTCGTTGAGTCCAAGCGGCCGAGTCGTATGGATCAGCATGCAGCAAGGAATTAGACAGTTAGTTGAGTCCTGTATGTTCGTGCCATTGTGGGCTAGCTGAAACTGATCGATAAACTTGGAAGTGACTCAAACGCCTGCGTGCGTGTGTTAGTGGTCAGTAGAGATCGGATCAAGCCGGTATGTGGCTTGACCGTGCATGCATGTTTCCCTTTAAAAAGGCTTGTAACCTGTTGTTATTTGACGAGAGAAAAAGGAAAGCACAAGTGCGGTGCTGTGAAACAGACTCTGTGTATTTTTAGTACTCGTGTGAGTCTTCTTCCACCTCCAGCTATAGCTTTCAATCTTCACGGTGTTTGTCTTGCTAGTACGATAAACCCTTTATTGATCATGAAGAGGTTGGCATACTTCAGCTCCCAGGTGAGTATGTATATCTTCTGTTTGTAGCTGTGTCCGGCGAGGTCCCTGTAGAATAGTCGTCGGCACGGAGGGCCGGCCGCAGGAGGGCCGGCGGGCGCCGGGGTCGTCGTCGAGGGTACCTGCTGAAACGGAAACACCAACTCGTCAAAGTAAACGTGCCGTGAGATAAAGACACGATGCGAGACCGAGTCGTAGCAGCGGTAGCCCTTGATGTTGGTCGGGTAGCCGAGGAACACACAAGAGAGAGAGAGAGCGGCGCGAGCTTGTGCGCGGCGGTGCTAGGGTAGCAGCGGCAGCCGAAGATGCGAAGGTCATCGTAGGAGGGCGGCACACCGAAGAGGAGCTGGTGCGGCGTGTATTGCCAACACACGCGGCAGGGACGGATGTTGACGAGAAGAGTCGCCATGGCGAGGGCATATGGCCAGAACCGTGGGGGCATGTAGGCATGGAACAAAAGGATGCGCACACAGTCGTTGAGAGTACGGAGGATACGTGACCATTTTGTTGAAAAGTATGGACACGTGAGACGAAAGATGGCACCATGAGAGGTGAGAAGGGTGCGGATGGTGATGTTGTCAAACTCTTTGCCGTTATCAGTTTGTAAGGCGTGGATGGGGCGGCCGAATTGAGTGGAGACATATGCGAAAAAGGCGGTGAGAGTGGCGGGGACGTCGGATTTTTGGCGAAGAGGAGAAGTCCACACAAAATGCGAGTAATCATCCAAAATCACAATATAATAGTATAACTAGAATTACTCGAAACCGGTGAGGTCCAAACATCACTATGAATAAGCTCAAAAGGGAAAGACGCGATTGTGGAGGAAAAGTTAAACGGAAAACGAACATGTTTGCCTAGACGACATGCTTCACAAGAATGAGCATCCGTTTTATTACGAGTAAATCAAATCCTTGCATTATTTGACGCATGGGTGGTGGAGCTAGGATGGCCGAGGCGAGCATGCCATAGGTCGACACCGCCAGAGAGGGCAAGTGGGCTGCTGGCGGTGGTGGAGGACGACCAAACAGGGTACAAATCGTCGGGGCTGTCACTGCGGTGGAGAAGCATCCGAGTACGACCATCCTTAACAGAAAAATCAGAGGCGTCAAATTCCACAGAAACATTATTGTCGCGAGCAAGAGAACAAACAGAAACAAGATTTTGGATTAACTGAGAAGAAACAATGACATTATTGAGAGAAAGAGGGGTGGAGGTGGAGTGAAAATAGGCGGAGCCAGTGTGAGTAATAGGAAGGGCATGACCGTTGCCGACGATTATGCGGGAGGAAGTGGAGGCGGGAGTGGAATTAGAGAGGTTACCGGGGTGGGCGGCCATGTGCACAGAGGCGCCGGTGTCCATGAACCAGTCCCCGCCACCGCCATACACGTCCGCCGTGGAGGCGGACTGGAGGGCGGTCAACAAGGCAGGGTCCCACTGGGCCGTGCTCGGGGGCGCGGCGTAGTAGGCGGGAGGAGCAGGGGACGCGGCGGCGGGCTGGGGCGCCGCGGCGTAGAGCGCCTGGTGCAAGGCTGGACGCTGCCCATGGTGCCCGGGTATGGGGCGCGCGGCACGGGCATGGTGTAGGCATGGACAACCCCGGTCCAGGGGTTATGACCGGCGATCCATGGCGGCGTGGGGGCGATCTGCTGCGGTGGACGAGGCGTGGTGGCGGTGTCACCAGCATGACCACCACCGTTGTGATGTCGACGAACGTTACGTACTCCGTTGCGTCCTTCGTTGTCACCATCGTGGGGAGGTGGTATGGGCGCGAGCGGCGGGGGCGAGTAGAAGCCCGGGGAGCGCGGGGCAGGGGCCGGGGCACGTGGCGCGGGGGCAGGTCCACCCAGGGAGTAGCCAGCGACGAAGGCGGTGTGGGTCGCCCGAGCCCGAAGGTGCTTGATCCGGCGCTACTCGAGACGGAGATAGGCCACAGCCTGCTCGAACGTCGGCGTGGTGAGGAGCGTGAGATTGGAGGCGGCGTTGCTAAGGTCCTCGCCGAGGCCGACCGACAGCGTGGAAAGCATGATCTTGTCATCGATCGGGAACTCCAAGTCGCGAAGCTCGTCGGAGAGGCTCTTGAGACGGAGGCAGTGGTCGTCGAGGGATAGGTCGTTCTGGTGGGTGCCGAAGAACTCCTGTTGGAGGAACATGGTGCACTGGATCTTGTTGTCGGTGAAGAGGCCGGTGATCTTGGTCTAGACGGCATGCGCGGAGTCGCCGTCGCGGACGACGGTGCGGAAAATCTCGTTGGAGACGGTCTGGAAAAACCAGCGGATGATGGTCACATCGATGGCCAGCCAGTCGGGGTTGTGCGGCATGGCGAGGAGGTCGATGGTGTCATCGACATGATCGAGGAGATCATACTCGCGGAAGAGGAGGCCGAAGTACGTCTTCCACGGGAAGAAGTTTGCAGCGGTGTGAGAGAGCTTCATCGGCACGCGCTCGAGGATGGGGACGTCGCGGATGATGGCAACGGAGGGGCCGGCGAAGGGGTTGCTGCTCCCGGAGACGGTGTCGCTGAAGGGGTTCCCAGAGTACGGGGAGTTGAGACCGGCCATGACGGCGTCGGGGGCAGAAGTTGTAGTGGTGGGGAGGGGCGGAAGCGGTGTAGGTGAGGAGGGGCCGGCGGCGCACTGGGAGGCGGCGGCGGGAGAGGAGAGGGAGGAGGCCGGCGGCGCTCGGGGAGGCGGCGGGTAGGGTTTGGGGAGGAGGGGCCGGCGGCGCCAGGGAGGAGGCGGCGGCTAGGATAGGAGGACCAGAGGGACCTCTGATACCATGTAGAATAGTATGGGACAATGCACAGGTCCAATAGGTCCGGCTGCTCTCACATATATAGACAGAATTACAAGTACAACCCTGAAATACACGAAAACCTATATTTATACGATATATATCTCAACAGTCCCTGAGCTTGATGTGGAGCTTGCCGCCGAGGACATGGGGACGGGTGTTTGCTGTGTACATGGAATCATCGACACGAAACGTTGCATCCTCCGCATCGATACAAGCACCACATCGACCAGCAATAAAAATCCCCATCCCTTACGTGACTCTTATGGTCAGATCGAACAAACACCGGATCGATTTGGATCAGAGTCACGCGCTCGCGCACACACGACATCGATCCGATGTCACAGATTCATCCCCGCGTCTTGGACAAACACCGGATCGATTTGGATCAGAGTCACCGGATCGTTGTAGTAAAATTGATTAGGCTCAGTTGTGCCATGTAGGATGAGCGTGGCCTAGAAGGCCTCCTTGTCGAACTTGGTGGTGGCCTGCTGCTATGATGGGATTCGACTTGATTTCGAGAGGAGGCTTCCGTTTGTTCGCTGGCTATATAGGTGGGAGGAAGGAAGCACTCATGGATCCGTTTTGTTCTCCTCGGGTGGCCCTCAAACTGAAACCAACACGGAAGCTCCGAAAGGAAACGACGTACGAAAGCTTTGAAAGGAAACGACGTACGAAAATCATCGCGAACGAAAACCATCGTAAGCAAAATTATATAATAGATAGATAGATAGATAGATAGATAGATAGACTATATCTATATCTATACCTATAACCAATACCATCGGTAATTTTCTCTATCTATATGGTTCCTCTCTTTTCGTAGAATTTAGATCAACATATAACACTTTCTCTATATACCCCTCTTCCGCTGGTGCTTGGATCGAGAATGGGCTACTGCTATGTATTGGTTACTCATTATTATATGTTAGATTTGTGAACTTCAGGCTTCCGGCTGCCGAGAGAAGAATGCGCCTACCATCTGCTATGCGATGTAAGATATGTGTTCCTCTGCATTGATCCGATGAGACAATCTTGATCTGTTTCTTGGCTGGATGTCTTGAATTGATTAATCTTGATTGATATCACTTCCTCTATTCCCTTGGAAAAAGCTTGATCAAATTCTTGGTTGGTTTGTTGTCTCTCTGCAGGAGGGCGGGCGCACTCGCAGATCACCCAGGTGGTCCTGGAGCTCCCGCAAGACGTCGTAGGGAGTGCGCGTGGCCATCTTGGTAACTAATGCTCCCATCTCAGAGTACTTTTTGCCTACAATTTGACAGGATTAACTTCTAATTTCATAACATCACTCAAGTGAAATTTGAGATAGGGTCATCATGATGGCTTTGACTGGACTGCACAATTTTATATGAGCAAAGTGTACCGTGGATTACAAATTTAGAATTGATCACTTTTGGTGCACTGATGCTAGAAATTTATCCTTTTTGGACGGCAGAAAGAGCAATCTGATATTGTCTTTTTTATTACGGTCATATTTCCCGATAAATTTGTACGACATACTTAGAGATGTTAAATGTAGGGTAAAACGTTGACGTTTGTTGTCCCTATATTTGGGTCATTGCTTAACGAGCACACAAGGAAATCAGAAGTACTGATTAGGCCATGACTCAGAGTGTTTTGGTTCTGCTATGAAACAGCAGTGCCTGAACAGGCTAGTTCATGGTGCGGGAGCGAGTAGGGAAGCGAGCGATGGCGTCCGTAGGTGGGATTGGACACAAACAAGCATTGGGGACACAAGAAGTACCCAGGTTCGGGACCCTCGTGGTGAGGTAACACCCCTACTCCTGCCGATCCGACTAACTAGATGATCACACAAAGGGCTGCAAGTGCTTCTTGAGCTGTATCTGTCCTAACTAGTAGAGAATGAGGGTCCAACCCTTGCTACGATGCCCCTGCCGCCAATTATATAGGCCAAGGCGGCATGGGCAAAGACGATGCCGACTGGCGGGTCCCACAGGCGAGCCTGGCCGACTATTTTAGTACAATGTTCTGTCTCACTAACGTCTGGTATAGTGTTGCGCCCCTCGGCCCGCACGGGAACAGCGGCGGCCGCCCCTCGGCCGGCACGGGCGGTGGGCCCTGTTCCCGCCAGACATGGGTACGGGCCGGCTCCTTCGATGTCGGTGCCGCTGCGTCTGTCCTTCTGCCTGCCAGGGCTGTGGGATACTGTGCCCCACGTCACCCGTCTATCTTGAAGGTCCGGCTAGGTCGCCCTAGCCGGCTACTCTGTCCTGGCCGGATGGTCGGACCCATCCGGCTAAGCGTCTGCTCCTTGCTGTCTTATCCGGCTGGCAGCTCTGCCGGCTCAGTCTTGACTTGTCTTGTCCTGTCTGGCTGGCATGACCTAGCCGGCTAGATGCCTTTGGGAACGTTTCTTATCCGGCTGACCATTTTGCTAGCTTGCTCTTCGTCGGGTCTTCTTTCTGATTTGTTCTTTGGGTTTTTACATTCGGCTGGGATCAGCCGGCTAGCAGTTACATTGCCCCTGTATCCTGTCTGGTTAGCCTACCCGGGGGTGATCCCCCGACAGCTATCTACCAGAGAGCTAGCTATTTAGGTATTACTTCACGGCCTTTGGTTAACCGTTGATTTGATTTATATACATACGGTGAAAAATGATGGTGACTTCCTCTTCTTACTGGTATGATGGTGACTTCCTCTTCTTACTAGTAGATGCGCGCGGGAGTTACAACAGAATGAACT
Organism: Avena longiglumis; assembly: GCA_030063025.1. Taxonomy (NCBI): domain Eukaryota; kingdom Viridiplantae; phylum Streptophyta; class Magnoliopsida; order Poales; family Poaceae; genus Avena; species Avena longiglumis. The sequence continues at coordinate 369,925,398 of CP125978.1, read as the reverse complement.
CTCACTTTGTAAGTCACGTTCAAATACAGTTTGTCGATTACGGAGACCTATCATATTTTGCAGTACCAATATGGGAACCCTGATGTCGTGTGCTCCCTACTAATCAATGCAAAACATTCTCTTTGGAGCTTCTTATACTTGTTATTTTCAATCTAAAATATAATTATGTAATGAGATAAATAGGACACATAATTATATGTTTGTGAAGACACCAACGAGAGTAATGCAGTTAAACTTTGAAGTATTACGACACTTTAAACATTTCAAATTCCACATGAAATTGGCTTCTAATTATTTTTATGTCTATTTATCCTATCTTAACTTCCTAATTTCTTGGCTGACCCTCTTTTCGGCATTCAAGATTTTTTTTTGTGGATATATATACCTAGATCTGCGAAATTATCTCTACTCGCGTTGTAGTGAACATATGGATGAAAAGTAACTGCACGAAGTGCACGAAGTATGGGTTTGATACTTTATTTGGTAGGTCCAGCTCTTCCTTAATTTATTTTTGTTTTCATTGTTCCCTTTTGCAAAAATTTATGATCAATGTTGCTACACCAAGATAGCTAAAACTCTATGCTCTTGACGTACCTTTTACCATTCTATTTTTAAAATCTTCTCCATATGCATATCGGTAGCAGCATCATTATGTAGCCTTTGCATGCATATTTTTATATGTATAATAATTTGAATGCTTGCTTACTGTAATAGGATTTGGGACCAAATAGATAATGTACTTTATTTTTGCAGTTGCTCATCTCGTCTTTTTTTGCCATAGATTTTTGATCATTGGGATTTTTTCTCATATTTGCACCATGCCAATGCTAATAAAGATATAGAAGCCGTTGCAACGCACGGACGCGTTTCCTAGTAAAGATCTATCTACTAATTTACACAGAGGTAGGTTCGTCTTTCTGATTTTCGTTTTGATTTTTAGTTGGACCGTTTTGCCCCTTCTTCTTCTAGGTATTTACCCGCAACTGACACCGCCAAGTGTTCCCTTGTTTTTTTCTCCTGTCCCGAGCAAACCATATCGTCATCCCTTCCTCCATGGACGCCGCCGCAGGCCCGCAGCCACGGACCAGAACCGTTCCGGAGGGCGACAAGGAGGCTTTCTACTAGGAGGAGGAGGAAGTCTACAAGGGGGAGGGGCTGCCAGGCCCCGACGGCGCCGGGCGGTTCCATCCCGGAGGTCGACGAGGCGGCCATGTCGCACAGCGAGCTCGTGCCCCCGCCGCCGCTCGCTCTGGCCGCGGTTCATTGCCGCTCGCTCTATCCGCGGTGCGCCGCCTCAGCAATCTGGTACGTGCCTAACTACCTACCTCCGTCCTCCTCCTCCTCCTCCTCCTCCTCCTCCTAACCACCGACACCCATCCCATCTCTCCCTCGGCGCCTCATCCCCTCCCAGGCGGAAGAAATTGGCCGGAGTGAGATGGACAAGGAAGACCATGTTGGAAATATAGAATGCAATATAATTAAAATAATTCTGAATTTGTGTGACAACAAAGATAGATCTAACAGTTTTACACATGTGATTATGAACATTAAATCTAACAAGGCACAGCATATCGACATGGATCTCAAACCCACTTCTATAACATGAAAGAGAGGGTCACGAGATTGATTTCTTACAGTGATGCAGACGAACGTTGATGAAGAACAGTTGGGGAAGATGAAGCAGACGGTCGATGCAGTCGATGAAGAAGAAGCAGTCGTGCGAAGCACTGTCCAGAAACTTTATCACCCGGCTCCCTCGTGCGGGACGCCAAACGCCAGGGAAAGTCCGGAGACTACTGATTTCCTCTCCCCGCGGCACGGCAGGGAAAGGATCGACAAAGATCGGTGGCGGCTGCAGAAGAGAACGGAGTAGGGTTTTGTGTATCTGGTGTCTTCTGTCGAGAGGGACGTCTTCCTCTTATAGACTCGAAAGGATAACCCCCACGCAGCACGTTCCGCCTATATTCCAGGATCCGCCCCCTGGTATATCTCCATCAGGAGCGATTTCCTAACTCCCCTCAACGGGAAGTCTATCTTCGAGTCGTGCGTGAGACAGACGCGGGTGGATAAGATAAATAAAATGCTCGGCAAAAACATTAAAACGAGATGCAATTTAACAGGTCACGGTCGCGCTCGCCTCGCCAAAGCCCAAAGATCCAAAGTCACAAGTCACGTGTAATTAAACGCAGATAAATGCAAAATGCGAGTGAGCGCGCGCGTGTGTGCGCGTGTGGTGTACACGTAGCATAGCTCTCTCCAGTCTTTTTAACTAGTCTCACCATGAGATGCCCCCTTATAAGCAGGTCAAAATCTTGCTCCCTTGGCAATGTGGGACTAAACTCCCATAGCCTCCACCCCCCTTGACTTCTCTCCAATTTCTGAAATTTATATGAGCCCAATTCTTGTAGAGGCCCATTTATTCCAACAATCCCCACCAAGAAGTCAAAACTTGTTCTCATCTGGCTTTTATATACCAGCTTTTGTAGTATAGACCCGTCTCAGGTTGAGCTATACCTAGCACTCCAGGATCCACACTTATTACAACTAGGAAATGGACAAAGCCTTGAATTTCAAGTCTTGTGTAGAAGAGGTTCACCAGGAGCCATCGTTAATACTAGGCTGCCTGAATCCACGCCTAGGGTTTGGAGCATTACGGTCGTGCTCCCTAGTCCTTTAATAAGCTCATTAGAGATCACCCGAATCTCATGTACTGCGACCACATAGTTAAGCTCACATAGGTGTGTTCTTTTAAGAGTACCCTGCAGGACGGTATCTTGCTGAAGTATTTCAGCCTCAAAACACATTAAGACTAACAGTCACCCTCCCATGCAGTACTAAGAGTACTCATCTTAGCGGGAAATGGATAAATATATATGTACTCTCTCTTGTTGCTCCAACAACGTGTTTTTCCCTTTTCCTTATTCACGGGATCTTCGATCACTAAGGCTGGGTTTCTATTGTCGTGCAACTCAGGTGGGTCTCAAGCCCATCTCCCTCGATGATCCATCTATCACCGCACGTGATAGCCCTTTTGTAAAAGGATCTGCTAGGTTTTTGGTAGTGTTAATATAATCAACGGCAATCACTCCCTTGTATCTCAAGTTCCTGACGGATTAGATACGCCGTTTCACATGTCTTGATGATCATTCAAGAGCTCCCGCAACCACTCTGCCTCTACAGTGGTTGAGTCAAGTGCTACAAGTTCTGCCTCCATAGTAGACTTTGTTAAGATGGTCTGTTTGCGAGACCTCCAAGAGATTGCATCACCTCCAAAAGTGAATATGTATCCACTTGTTGCTTTGATCTCATCTGCATCTGAGATCCAATTAGCACCACTATACCCTTCTAGTACTGCTGGGTACCCTGTATAGTGAAGTCCATACGTTGTGGTTCCTCTCAAGTACCTCATTACTCGTTCTAGTGCAGTCCAATGATCATTTCCCGGATTCGAGTTAAACCGACTCAGTTTGCTTACAGCAAATTAAATGTCGGGTCGTGTTGCACCAACAAGGTACATGAGAGAACCTACGATTTGAGAGTATCTTAGCTGATCAACCCCTTGTCCTCTGTTCTTTCGAAGCTTTAGACTAGGGTCATAAGAAGTTGGAGACGTTCTGGAGTCCTCAAAACCAAAGCGACTCAGAATTTTCTCCACATAATGGGATTGACTTAAGATAATCTCATTATCATCCTTATTCAACTTTATGTTAAGAATAACATCTGCCTCTCCCAAATCCTTCATGTCAAAATTTTGAGATAGAAAGGACTTAACATCATTTATGGCATCCATACTAGTCCCAAAAATTAATAGATCATCAACGTATAAACATAGGATTACACCCTTACCCCCACCATATTTATAAAACACACATTTGTCTCCTTCATTCACCAGAAAGCATGCTGAAGTCAGAGTATTGTCAAACTTTTCATGCCGTTGCTTTGGGGCTTGCTTGAGACCGTAGAATGATTTCTTTAATCTACACACCATGTTCTCTTGCCCGGTTGCTATAAAACCATCGTGTTGCTGCATATAAATTTCCTCATCGAGCACTCCATTTAGGAAAGCTTTATACTTTTCAATGGAGCCATCTGGTCATATCTTCTTTTAAAATATCCATTTGCATCCAATAGGTTTGCAACCCATTGGTCGTGGACATATTTCCCATGTTCCGTTAGTGAGAATGGAATCCATTTCACTTTGAACAACCTCCTTCCAGTCATCTGCATCCAAGGATGCATATGCTTATGCGAGAGTTCTGGGAACGTCATCCACGAGATACACAGTGAAGTCATCTCCAAAAGACCTTTTGGTCTGTTGTCTCTTACTCATTCTCGAAGCCACTTCACTGTCATTCTCCTCATTGAAAATTTCAGGAACTACCAGAGGTGTGTGTTCGGGTTCAGGTTCTACTTGTAGAGTAGGTTGACTAGTGGATGCCAAATTTTCCTTCATGGGAAAGATTGTCTCAAAGAAAGTAGCATCCCGAGATTCAATCATAGTGTTGGTGTGTACATCTTGAATCTCGGATTTTATAACCAAGAATCTGTATGCATTGCTGTTATGTGCATAACCTAGGAAGACACAATCAACAGTTTTAGGTCCCAATTTTCGCTTCTTGCATGTTGGTACATTAACCTTGGCCAAACAGCCCCATGCACACAAGAAACGAAGAGTTGGTTTATCTCCCTTCCATCTTTCATACGGAGCTATTTCTCCTTTTGATGAGGGAACTCTATTGAGAGTATAACATGCCGCTAAAGCAGCCTCCCCCCACCATGACTTAGTTAAACCGAAACTGTCCAACATTGCATTCACCAAGTCCGTAAGTGTTCGGTTTTTCCTTTCTGCCACTCCATTAGATTGGGGCGAGTAGGGAGGGGTTACTTCGTGTATAATTCCATGTTCTGCACATAATTGAGTGTAACTCGTGAGATACATACTCTCCTCCTCTATTCGACCTTAGACGTTTGATTTTCTTCTCTAGTTGGTTTTCTACTTCGGCCTTATAAATCTTAAAGCAACTCAGAGCCTCATATTTTGATTTTACTAGGTAAATATAACACCACTTAGTCGCATCATCTATCAAAGTCATCATATACTTTTTCCCTGCCTTAGTAAATACTCCATTCATTTTACACAAATCTGAATGTATTAAATCTAGAGGTGACAGACTTTTCTCCCCGATTGGCTTGAAAGGCTTTCGGGGTTGCTTTGCTTGCACACAAGACTGACACTTAGATCCACGGACTATGGAAAAGTTCGGAATTAAATTAAGCTTGCATAACCGAACAATGCGATCAAAATTAATATGACATAAACGAGAGTGCCAAACAACAACATCTCCAACATGATTTCCAGAGTACGAAGAACACGATAAATTGTTTACGATATTACAATCATCTAGAATGGAAAGGCGGAACAAGCCTCCGCTGTTATAGCCTTTTCCAATAAACAAAACAAATTTCGAAATAATAAATTTATTCGACTCGAAGACCATCTTGTAGCCATCACGACAGATCAGCGAGCCAGACAGCAGGTTTCTATTTATTCCTGGGACATGTCGTACGTTCTTCAACGATAGATTCATCCCTGAAGAAAGTCTTAGGTCAACTCTACCGATCCCACGTACATCTGCCCGAGTGTTGTTTCCCATCTCGACGGTGGAACTGCTGCAAGCCTGGTAAGAAGAAAAAAAGTTGTAGTCAGCACAAACATGTACATTAGCTCTAGTATCTACCCACCAATCAGTGGATTGACATGCAATAAGGACACTAGGCACGTACCCAGATCCTTCACCTGCCTTGCTAACGGTGACATTCGCAGATTGCTGAGCATCTTCCTTCCTGCCTTTGCGCATGCGACACTTCCTGGCTATGTGCCTAGGTTCTCCACACACAAAGCAGTTGAAGTCACCCTTTTCCTTGTTCTTCTTTTTCTTAAAGCCAGTGGTTTGTTTTGCCTTTCCTTTGTTCTTGAAGTTCTTTCTCCCAGAGCCACCAGCCCCATTATGCACGACATTGGCATTGGGAGTCGGATGAGGTTGGTTTTTCTCGACGTCTTGCGCCCTGGCCTTTTCCTCAACATCAAGAGTGGCGATGAGACTTTCAACAGTCATCACCTCCCTCCCGTGTTTGAGTGTACCGACAAAGATCCTCCATGATGGAGGTAAATTGGCAATAATGCCCCCACCACAAACTTGTCAGGCAGAACGACTTCAAAACCGGCGAGTTCCCCACCAGAAGCTGGATCTCATGAGCTTGCGTCACCACCGAATTATTATCGGTCATCTTAAAATCGTGATAAAGATCATTCACATACAGCTCACGCCCAACGTCCGACTCTCCATACTTTCTGTCGAGAGCTTCCCACACAAGGGCAGGACTGCCATAGTTCATGTAAATGCCACAAAGCTGGAGAGTCATGAGGGAGAGCAGGCAGCCCATGGTAGTGTCCGAAGACACCTCCGAGTCACGCTGCTGTTCCTGCGTGAGTGGCCTTTCAACCGTGGAGGAAATCACCCACCACAAGTTCTGGCTCATGAGCCAAAACTTCATACGAGTCTGCCATCTCTTAAAGTTCTCACCACCAAACCTCTCAGGTTTCATCACATCGCTAGGTCCAGCCATTGCACAGTAATAAAGTTTCTGGATTGTTGGAAATATAGCATGCAATATAATTAAAATAATTCCGAATTTGTGTGACAACAAAGATAGATCTAACAGTTTTACACATGTGATTATGAACATTAAATCTAACAAGGCACAACAGATCGACATGGATCTCAAACCCCCTTCTATAACACAAAAGAGAGGATCACGAGATTGATTTATTACAGTGATGCAGACGAACGTTGATGAAGAACAGTTGGGGAAGATGAAGCAAACGGTCGATGCAGTTGATGAAGAAGAAGCAGTCGTGCGAAGCACTACCCAGAAAATTTATCGCCCGGCTCCTCGTGCGGGACGCCAAACGCCGGCGAAAGTCCGGAGACTACTGCTTTCCTCTCCCTGCGGCACAGCAGGGAAAGGATCGACGAAGATCGATGGCGGCTGCAGAAGAGAATGGAGTAGGGTTTTGTGTATCTGGTGTCTTCCGTCGAGAGGGACGTCTTTCTCTTATAGACTCGAAAAGATAACCCCCACGCAGCACGTTCCGCCTATATTCCAGGATCCGCCCCCTGGTATATCTCCATCACGAGCGATCTACTAACTCCCCTCAACGGGAAGTCTATTTTCGAGTCGTGCGTGAGACAGACGCGGGTGGATAAGATAAATAAACTGCTCGACAAAAAAAATAAAACAAGATGCAATTTAACAGGCCACGGTCTCGCTCGCCATAGTCACAAGTTACACGAATAAATGCGAAATGCGAGCGAGCGCGCGTGTGCGCATGTGGTGTATACTTAGCATAGCTCTCTCTAGTCTTTGCAACTAGTCTCGCCATGAGATGCCCCCTTATAAGCAGGTAAAAATCTTGGTTCCTTGGCAATGTGGGACTAAACTCCCACAGCGTCCACCCCCTTGACTTCTCTCCAATTTCTAAAATTTATATGGGCTCAATTCTTGTAGAGACCCATTTATTCCAACAGACCAATCCCAGCCTGATGGTAGCATCCCAGCGCCCGTGCTTTCTCCCGTCGAGGCGCCGTCCAAGGTTAAGCGCTCGAGGCAGCATGGGAGGCGTATGTGATGGGGTCGCACAGGACCTCTAGGCTACTGACATCCACTACTAAACCGCTGTTGGATCTAGATCAGTTCTTCATATGTTCTCTTGATTTGTTCACTGTTGGTAGGATGCTGTTAGAGAGCGCTAGGCATGGGGTACCCTTGACCGGAGCGGCACAGTTGGACGAGGTCCTGGCCGGCCAGGAACGGAAGGCGAGATCGAGGAAGGAGATGCCAGGGTGGAGCTCCGGGGCTGAGCCATGAAGGGGAGAGGCCGGCGACGCTCGAGGCAGGAGGCGGACGGGGTCGCAGGAGGAAGCAAGGTCGAGGAGGCGCATGCGGGGAGGCGACCATCGACGCATAAGGCTTGGCGAGGTGGCGGCTGGACCTGGGAGATTGCGGCGGCGGGGCAGAAGGGCGAGGGTGTGCCCCTGGCGGCGGCTCTGCAGGAGAGGAAGGAGAGGGAGGTGTCTGGCCGCGTGGATGCGGGCTCGGGTCTGGAGGTAGCTAGGAGGAAACGACATGGGGAAGAATACGGTAGGTGGGGGTCGAAGGAGGCGTGTGTGCATGACTTGTGGTAGTGTGGGTCGCGTTTGGAGCATTCATGCGTGGTGTGCTGGTGTTGCGCGTGACAGCATGTGTGTGTGTGCCAGGACCTCTAGGCTACTGACATCCGCTGCTAAACCACTATTGGATCCAGATCAGTTCTTCATATTTTTTCTTGATTTGTTCACTGTTGGTAGGCTGCTATTGGAGAGCGCTGGGCACGGGGTACCCTCGACCAGAGCGGCGCGGTTGGACGAGGTCCTGGCCTGCCGGGAACGGAAGGCGAGATCAAGGAAGGAGAGGCCAAGGTGGAGCTCCGGGGCGGAGCCATGAAGGGGAGAGGTCGGCGGCGCTCGAGGCAGGAGGCGGACGGGGTCGCAGGAGGAAGCAAGGTCGAGGAGGCGCATGCGGAGAGGCGACCGTCGATGCCTAAGGCTTGGCGAGGTGGTGGTTGGACCTGGGAGCTTGCGGCGGCGGTGCAGAGGGGCGAGGGCGCGCCCCTGGTGGCGGCTCTGCAGGAGAGGAAGGAGAGGGAGGCGTCTGGCGGCGTGGATGCGGGCTCGGGTCTGGAGGTAGATAGGAGGAAACGGCATGGGGAAGAAGATGGTAGGTGGGGGTCGAAGTAGGCGTGTGTGCGTGACTTGTGGTAGTGTGGGTCGCGTTTGGAGCATTCATGCGTGGTGTGCTGGTGTTGCGCGTGACAGCGTGTGTGCGTGCGTTGTTTCAGCGGTGGTGTGTGTACGTGTTGGTCGGGGTGGATTGCGTGTGTGGATCCAGATTAGGCTGCTAAAATTGAGCTTTCACACTGAAACGGAGTTCAGGTCTTTCTTGATTTGTTTACTCTATTTTGTCAGTGAGTTTGTTGTGTGAGGTTTGTAAATTTGTGATAATAATAATTGATAATATTACAATGAGAGAATACAATGGTTTATATAGGAGATGGGGGAGAGGAGGTGCAGTGCACCGGCCTAAACCCTAACTTGATATGCAAGTAAATATAATCTAACATCCCCCCGCAGTCTCAACCGTGGGCTCGACAACGTTGAGACTGAAACGAATCTCTGTAAATGGTGTAGTAGCAAGTCCTTTGGTAAAAATATCTGCAAACTGGGCCGTAGAAGGTACATGAAAAACACGCACTTCTCCCAAAGCGACCTTCTCTCGAACAAAATAGATTTCAATCTCGATATGCTTTGTCCGCCGATGCTGAACTGGGTTTCCAGACATGTAAACAGCTGAAATGTTATCACAATATACCATTGTGGCCTGACCAAGAGGTCGATGTAACTCAAAAAGTAACTGACGCAACCAAACTGTTTCAAAGAATCAAGGTGAGCAACAAAGACGGTACTCAGCCTCTGCGGACGAGCGATAAAACATAAGCTGACGCTTCGAAGACCAAGAAATTAAATTATTGCCAAGAAAAACACAGTATCCTGAAGTGGATCCCGATGAAAGACTTAGGCAAAACCCAAATAGTTGGCATCAATAGACGCTAATATGGTTGTGCCAGAAGTACATAGACAAGATATTGAATGAGTTCAATATAGAAACTACAGGAGAGGTTCTTGTCGCACAGAAAGGATTGAATGAGTTCAATGTTGATTATATATTCAAATGTATTGACATTTGGTAAAGTGAAACAAATAATCAAGTATAGATTGATACTTGATGTCTGAAATCACAAAGAGTATTTATATCAATCATACTGTGATATGTACAAATCCAGATATGTCCTATGCTCTAAATGTTGTGAGCATATACCATAATGATTCGTAAGATGATCATTGGACAATAGTAAGGATATTCTTATGATCTTTTGGAAGAACTAAGAGTATAATATTTGTAGAAGTGACAAATAGATGGTTAGTTCATTATAAAAGTACTACATTGATACTAGCTTTGTCACAAAGTACAAATTAAGTTTATCTCAATCTAAACTAAGGGTGGCACAATATAATGGAAAGTGAAGTTCCATAATGGATTTGGATGAGTTCCAAAGTTAAGACATTGTGACAGATACTACAACAAAAGGCTAAGTATATGACTGCTATTTTAGCAGCAAAAGAGGGCATTTGTGTCAAGTAGTTTGTTATCAAACTAAGTGTAGTTCACGTGGGATAATACTATGAAGATATATTGCGACAATATTATCAACATGTTTTAACCCCAAAGAGCTAAAGGTCACACCGAAAGACCAAATTTATACAAAGCCATCTCATTAGAGAATGAGTGATGCGTGAGGCAAAGACATGCAATTACACACGGACCTGGAAGTGTCAGATCCGGAGATCAGTTGACCACTAGCAATCGTGTACATACAACACCGGAAAGCCATAGGTGTTGAATACACAAAGGTTTGAAACTAGATTATTGACTCTAGTGCAAGTGGGAGACTGTTGGAGATATGCCCAAGAGGCAATAATAAAGTGTTTATTATCATATCTTCACACTTATGATAAATCTTTACATACCATGCTATAATTGTATTAACTGGAAACATTAATACTTGTGTGATTTGTAAACTAAAATAAGAGTCCCTAGTAAAGCCTCTTGTTAAACTAGCTTGTTGGTTAATATATGATCATGGTTTCCTGATCATGAACATAGAGATGTTATTAACAACAGGGTCATATCATTAGGAGAATGATGTGATGGACATACTCCTATAGTTAAAGCGTAGCATAAAGATCAAGTCATTTAATATAGTTCATTTGCTATAAGCTTTCTGATACATAGTAACCTAAATCCTTCGACCATGAGATCATGCATATCACCTTTTCCGGATGGATGCTTTGATGTCATCAAACACCACACCGTAACAGGGTGGCTATAAAGGTGGCATTGAGTGTTCAGAAAGTATTGGTTGAAATACATGGATAAAGAGTGGGATTTGTCCATCCATATGACGGATAGATATACTCTGGGCCCTCTCGGTGAAATGTCATCCAATTAGCTTGCAAGCATGTGACTGGCTCACAAGGGATCACATATCACGGGAACGAGAAAAGAGTACTTATCGATGTGAGGTTGAACTAGGTATGCAGAGATACCGACGATCATAACCTCGGATAAGTAAACTATCGTGAGACAAAGGGAAATTGGTATCGTATGTAAGTGGTTCATTCGATCGCAAAGTAATCGTAGAAATATGTGGGAGCCATATGAATTTCCAGATTCCTCTATTGGTTATTGTTCGGAGAAGTGTCTTGATCATGTCCGCATAATTCACGAACCGTAGGGAGACACACTTAAGGATTCGACGTTGTTTGAGTAGTTATGGTATTATGAGAAAGAGACCGAATGTTGTTCGGAGACTCGGATGGGATCCAGGATATCACGAGGTGATCCGGAATGGTCCGGAGAATAAGATTCATATAAGGAAAGTCCCGTTTCGGAGTTCGGAAATGATTCCGGTGTTTTCATCGGGAATGTTCTAGAAGGTTCCGGAATGTCCCAAGACTCCGGGGAGGGTACATGAATGTGTCATTACATAATGGAATGATTGCATCATGTACTAAGTGTTCTCGCTGTTCCAAATGAAGGATTAAATTGAATCCTAAACTGAAAAGTCAAATAGCAAGTTTGAATAGTCAAACGGCTAAAACAGAAAAGTGAGGGAAAGAGGAAAGAGGAGGTTGAAACCGACTTGGGGGAGGAGTCCCTCCTCTCCAAGCCGGCGCACCACCCAAGGCCGAGTTGGGGAGGGACTCCCTCCCCTTGGCCGCACCTCCCACCTATAAAAGGAGGGGCAGGGCCCCCTCCTCTATACACACAAGTTCCTATCCTCTAATCTAAACCCTAGCCACAGCCTCCGGTTTAGAGCCGTTTTGGTTTAGAGATTCTAATTGCCCTAGCCTTCGGTTTAGAGCCTTCTAATTGGTGTGTCTAATCCCTAGACCACTAAAGCCTCTCTCATACTCCACCATACTCGCTCCGGCTTAAGGCGGCCTCGGGATCTCCCTCTACTTCGGCACCACAGTTGTCTTGCCAAATCGCGAGGAGAGTGCTACAACCTCCGCTGCTGGAACAAGGGAGAGGAAGGTCTTCGTACCGAACGTGTGACCGATTGCGGGAGCTGCCGAGCGTGGCGGAAGGATCGCTCACGCGATCTTGAGATCGGAAGAGTACGACTACATCACCCACGAGAATCGCTCTCGTTAACCGCTTTGGAATCTTCGAGGGTAAGTTATTCCATCGACTCGTTGCTACAATCTAGTAGATAGATATTGGCTTGTTTGTTTGTATGCGATAGAAAATTTTTGTTTTCCATGCTACGAACCCCTACAAAGGGTATCGAGCCGTGTCTATATGTAGATCTGTTGCCGAGTAGAACACAATGGTCATTATGGGCGTTGATGCTTTTATTGTCGTTTGCTTCTTGTGTACTTTGCATCTTGCGGTATGTTGGGATGAAGCGGCCCGGGCTAACCTTACATGACATCGTTCATGAGACTTGCTCCACGCTTGAAATGCAACTTGTATTGCATAAGTGGCTTTATGGTGCTGTTTCTCCTAGCATAGTTAAGATCCAATTTACAACGGGTGATCAACAATGCTAGTATCAATGTTGTGGTTCTTGTTCGTAAGTTAGAATGACACTTATTGAAAGCCCCAAACCACGTAAAACATGCAAAGAAAATTAGAGGCGTCTAACTTTGTCTTGCGCAGGTGTGCGATGATGTGATATGGCCATGATTGTGATTATATATGATGTAAGCAATGTTCCTTATTGTAAGTTGGCAACCGCAAGAGCCATATGGTTGTCTTTAATTTATGTTAAGACCCGTGTCTATTCAAAGTAGTTGTAATAGTTGAAGCCGTGGGCGACAACCATGGAGAAGCGTCATTGACCTTGATGCAATGCCGGTGATGATGGAGATCATGTTCGTGCTTGAAGATGGAGATCGGAAGCACAAAGAAGAAAGGCCATATCATATCACATATTATGAATTGCATGTGATGTTTATCCTTTATGCATCTTGTATTGCTTAGTAGACGACGGTAGCATTATAAGATGATCCCTCATGCACATGAATTTCAAGTCATAAAGTGTTCACCCTTAGTTAGCACCGTTGCTAAAGCTCGTTGTTTGAGCACCACGTGATGATCGGGTGTGTTAGATTCTACAAGTGTATATACAACGTGAGCAAGCCATATTTGCTCATGCGAAACTAAGGTTTGATCTTGACGAGCCTAGCATACGGACATGGCCTCGTGAACACGGATTACCGAAAGGTAGAGCATGAGTCATATAGTAGATATGATGAACATGTTGATTGTTCGCCATTGAAGCTATATCAACTCGTGATGATCGGTTTTGATGTGGTGGATTTGGTTCGTGTGATCACTAAAACAATGTGAGGGATATTGTTTTGAGTGGGAGTTCACCTAGATTAATTTAATTATTAATTAGAACTCAATTTATCATAAACTAAATCAAAGTGAATTTGCATAGTTGTTGTAGTCATTGGCATCCGTTTATCACCTTGCGCTTAGTTATAATTGAGATGATAGAACTATATAATTCGTTAGTTACTTTACTGATGGTATCGTATTGTTTTGAAGTGTTAATCTAAAGTTTAAAAGTCCCATTGCAAACTTTCAGTAAGTTTTGATTACTCCATGAAGTTTAATAGTTGGTATTAAAATCAAGAGTAACAATTCCAATGTTAGTATATAAGTATCATGTTTGTCTCCATGGTTCTTGATATTCAAAGGATTGTCTTAATATCAAGGTTATCTAGGATCTGAAAGAGTTGGTTCAGAAACCATGATTTGTGGAAGATATTATGATATCTGAAACGAAGTTTCGGTTGCAACATGATAGAGTATAATATGGCTAAAGTCATGTTCTCATATTTGATGAGAATTTGCAAAAGGTTGGAGACACTAGTTGTCCTAATCCTCCCAAAAGGTTTTGGAGAGCAACATTATACTCGCGATTCACCATTACAAGCTAAAAGTAGCTTGATCATGGATAAATCCATGATGAGGGTGAATATTTGATGTAGGTAAAATGTTTACTACACCAAGAGATTACTAAAGAAAGGAATTTGAAAGAACACCAAACATTTGATAATGGTGATCTACTTCAAAGTGCAAGTCCAAAGACATTGGTATTTAACTATACACGCTTTGGACTATGTGTCATATGTATGACTCCACTAATTGATGTTGATAGATTCTTTCAAACAGAAAAGGAAATACTGAAAGAGAATCTCATAAGTATATGGCAGAAAATAAAAGACTAGAATTGTTCAGTTTAAGTATATAGATGATATACATGTTATGGCTATATTCTTTGCTTATTAAACAATGTGGTTCTTAAGTATTTGATACTGAATTTGTTGGTGTGAATCGTCATACGAAACAACACAATTCATGAACTACAATGGCCTAAGTAACTAGCAAAAGAATATGTGATGATGTTCATCGAGAACAAAATAAAGGGTTATTGTGTTGCTCGTTAAACATCAAAGCTTGCCTTCAAGATTTGTTTTATCAGGTATTATAAGAACAAAAGGGTTGTTCAAATAATTGTCGTAATCTATAAAAGATGGATGATTCACAAATCTCGTTGGAGAAATCACATCCATAAAACTTGTGCTAAAAATGTCGAAAGACAAATTGATTGAAAGATCACTTAGGAAGTGACATCGCCGTTTAAATTATATTGGAAAGAAAACATGAAGAAACTCCATGTGGATGGAATTTTGAGTCTTTTTGATTTTGATCAAATGACGCTTGTGAAACTTTCCTAGAGATAATTAAAACTTCGTTCATAGGCCAAAAAGGAACGAATGACTAGCTTATTGGAACTTGTACATATTGTTGTACGAAGTCCATTATGTGTAGTCAAGAGCGATGGATTTCAACTTCATATGCTTTCTCCGAAAATTTGAGTGAATATATGAATATTTACTTAATAAGGATGAAGTGTGAAATATTTGAAAAGTTCAAAGACTTTCAAGATGAAGTGCAAAATCATTGTAACAAGAATATAAATAGTTTATGATAAGATCATAAAGGAAGATATTTGAGTTACAAGTTTAGCATAATACCTAAGATTTAAGGAATCGTTCCGTGAATTTGCATATCCCGAAACACCATAAGAGTATGGACCGTTCGAGATATGTAATTAAACCTTGTTTGACATGGTAAGATCAAAGGTATAATTCATAAAACTGCCATTGTATTTTAAAGATTAAAAACTTTAGAGATTACCGTTTTCCACTGAAAAGAGCTCCATCATAATCCGCTGAAATGACACCATATAAAGTTATGGTTTGGGATTAAACCCAAGTAGTCCTTTCTTAAACGTTGGTATGTTATGCATAAGAAAGATGTTTTGCAACCAAAGTCGGATGAACCTGTCTTTGTTAAGTATTCCTCCATAACACCGGAGACAAAAGTGTTTGTCACTTAGAACGTCGAGTTTCTTTTAGAAGGAATTTTTCGTGAAAAGTTAAGTGGGAGGACAATAAAACTTTGATAAGGTTAAAAGAACCTTAGCTATATGTGCAGAGTTGCGACAAGAAAAGTGTTCGGGCAGCAACAATGCTCATGGCTCACGTGCCTCAAAGGTGTGGTTATGAAGGTCAAAGTTTCTGTTGAACCAAGTAGGTCGAGTAAACAATCAAATACCAAGGTTTGAGGGTTGAATCATTATTTGAGAATAATGAACGTACTACATGCAAAGAAGCGATGATGGGCCCTGACTCCGTAAAATGGCTTGAAGCCATAAAATCCGTGATAGTTCCATATACGAGAGATCAAGATTTGAACTTGAAAGACCCTCTGGGAAGGTACAAGACCTTACAGTCGTATTTGGATCTATAAAGAAATAGACATGGATGTTTCACATCTATGAAATAGTCGACATGTTGGGAAAGAGTTCACAACAATGTTCAAAGGTTGTATATGACAAGATTTGATCTTTCATAGCGATTTTTAGTCTAGACGGATTAATGTAGCAACCACTACATATAATTTGTTATATGGTAGTTGAATAAACAAAACAAGTTCTTCTAATAGAATCATTACCTAGGACATGTGCATAACACGGTCCATAGGGTTTTGTTAATTCAAAGGATGCTAAAAGCATATGCAAACTTCAATGGTTAAAGTGAGCATCGCGGAGTTGGAATCTTCACTGTGATGAAACTGTTAAAGGAGTTTAAAAGTTCATTAGAGACGATGAAGATGCTTGCATTTGCAAGAAATTAAGTGGGAGCGCTAAGACATGTTTCTAATACATTATGTGGAAGACATATTGTTGATTGGAAATAATGTATCTTTTATTAACACATATTAAGAATTTCATCCCGATGAAAGACTTAGGCAAAACCCAAATATTTGGCATCAATAGACGCTAATATGGTTGTGCCAGAAGTACATAGACAAGATATTGAATGAGTTCAATATAGAAACTACAAGAGAGGTTCTTGTCGCACAGAAAGGATTGAATGAGTTCAATGTTGATTATATATTCAAGTGTATTGACATTTGGTAAAGTGAAACAAATAATCAAGTATAGATTGATACTTGATGTATGAAATCACAAAGAGTATTTATATCAATCATACTGTGATATGTACAAATCCAGATATGTCCTATGCTCTAAATGTTGTGAGCATATACCGAATGATTATAAGATGATCATTGGACAATAGTAAGGATATTCTTATGATCTTTTGGAAGAACTAAGAGTATAATATTTGTAGAAGTGACAAATAGATGGTTAGTTCATTATAAAAGTACTACATTGATACTAGCTTTGTCACAAAGTACAAATTAAGTTTATCTCAATCTAAACTAAGGGTGGCACAATATAATGGAAAGTGAAGTTCCATAATGGATTTGGATGAGTTCCAAAGTTAAGACATTGTGACAGATACTACAACAAAAGGCTAAGTATATGACTGCTATTTTAGCAGCAAAAGAGGGCATTTGTGTCAAGTAGTTTGTTATCAAACTAAGTGTAGTTCACAGTGGGATAATACTATGAAGATATAGGGCTTGTTTGATTCATAGGATAGGAAAAGTATAGGAATAGGAAAAACATAGGATTGGGATGTCATGCCAATGTGAATCCTATAGGAAGAGGGATTTTGTTTGATGTGGCAAAGGAATTTTTCCATGAGGTGTGGTCTAATGTTGTTTTCCTATAGGAATTGCACTACAAGATTCCTATAGGATTAATTCCTATGGGATGTGTTCCTATGAATCAAACACTAACATAGGAAAAAATCCCATAGGATTCAAATCCTACACAATTCCTATGTAATTCCTATGAATCAAACAAGCCCATATTGTGCGACAATATTATCAACATGTTTTAACCCCAAAGAGCTAAAGGTCACACCGAAAGACCAAATTTATACAAAGCCATCTCATTAGAGAATGAGTGATGCGTAGAGACGCAAAGACATGCAATTACACACGGACCTGGAAGTGTCAGATCCGGAGATCAGTTGACCACTATCAATCGTGTACATACAACACCGGAAAGCCATAGGTGTTGAATACACAAAGGTTTGAAACTAGATTATTGACTCTAGTGCAAGTGGGAGACTGTTGGAGATATGCCCAAGAGGCAATAATAAAGTGGTTATTATCATATCTTCACACTTATGATAAATGTTTACATACCATGCTATAATTGTATTAACCGGAAACATTAATACTTGTGTGATTTGTAAACTAAAATAAGAGTCCCTAGTAAAGCCTCTTGTTAAACTAGCTTGTTGGTTAATATATGATCATGGTTTCCTGATCATGAACATAGAGATGTTATTAACAACAGGGTCATATCATTAGGAGAATGATGTGATGGACATACTCCTATAGTTAAAGCGTAGCATAAAGATCAAGTCATTTAATATAGTTCATTTGCTATAAGCTTTCTGATACATAGTAACCTAAATCCTTCGACCATGAGATCATGCATATCACCTTTTCCGGATGGATGCTTTGATGTCATCAAACACCACACCGTAACAGGGTGGCTATAAAGGTGGCATTGAGTGTTCAGAAAGTATTGGTTGAAACACATGGATCAAGAGTGGGATTTGTCCATCCATATGACGGATAGATATACTCTGGGCCCTCTTGGTGAAATGTCATCCAATTAGCTTGCAAGCATGTGACTGGCTCACAAGGGATCACATATCACGGGAACGAGAAAAGAGTACTTATCAATAACGAGGTTGAACTAGGTATGCAGAGATACCGACGATCATAACCTCGGATAAGTAAACTATCGTGAGACAAAGGGAAATTGGTATCGTATGTAAGTGGTTCATTCGATCGCAAAGTAATCGTAGAAATATGTGGGAGCCATATGAATTTCCAGATTCCTCTATTGGTTATTGTTCGGACAAGTGTCTCGATCATGTCCGCATAATTCACGAACCGTAGGGAGACACACTTATGGATTCGACGTTGTTTGAGTAGTTATGGTATTATGAGAAAGAGACCGAATGTTGTTCGAAGACTCGGATGGGATCCGGGATATCACGAGGTGATCCGGAATGGTCCGGAGAATAAGATTCATATAAGGAAAGTCCCGTTTCGGAGTTCGAGAATGATTTCGGTGTTTTCATCGGGAATGTTCTAGAAGGTTCCGGAATGTCCGGCACTGTAACACCCTCGGAATCGGCCCTATGCAAGTTTTAGCGAAACCCGCCAAACCCGCATAGAAACGATTCAAAGGTGCCCACTAGGCACTTGCGTGCGGGTGGAAAACGAAATAATAACATTACACAACAGTCCTCGATGGGACCCACAGAACAGATATATTTACAACACGACTCCATGAGTCAAGATTACAAATATAATATACAAAGATCGAAATCACCTTGAAAACGAGGGAGCGTCCAGCTACGGACAAGATGCAAATGGGGCTAAGAGCCCTGAAGAATAACCAATGGCGTCCATAACCCTGCCCAGGCCAAGCCGGAAGGGTAACCCTGCTAACGACGTCGATCTCAAAACCTGATTAAACAAAAGGGGTGCCGACAAAGGGCAAAGGAAAAAGAGGAGCGTCAGTACTGAGGCCAGTACACGGCGAGGCTAGAATTCGGCGGTCCTCGCCTACATAGGTATGGTGGACTGAGCGGCAGCGCAGCATGCACTAAACAACCTATAGAGACTCGATGTAACTGACGGCTATCAGAGAGGGGTAAGAAAGACCTATCCGGAACCAGCCTGATACTAACACCAAACAATCCCATCCTGGTATTCCCCCTCGAGACCAAACGAGGAAGTCAACCGAGGAACTCACACAGTTGGCAGTTTTATTTATTTCAGTTATCGTTGCAACAATTACTAGTCAGGTTTAGATAATCATCCTGATAAAATAAGCAGTGGGAACTTTTAGTTGACCATTCCGTGATAGTTGCAACACTTACTAGTCAGATACAATTAGCATGAGATAACCCCAAAACCTAGCAGTCGTTGGTACTTTTACTTAGCCATTCCGTTATAGTGAAGCTGATTACTAGTCATATCGGATACAAGTCAATTTATAACAATAAACTTTAGTTATAGTTGTATATGATCAAGCACTGTGCTCCAAGTCGTCCATAACATGACACGGCTTCTAAAAGATTTAACCTGCAGGGTGCACCAAAGTATCCACAAGCACTTGACCCTTTTGCGGATCGTTAACATACACCCATCGGTATGTCGGCGGGGCATAAGTCATGACGTTCCTGCACCCAAAAGCACGGGGCCACCCCACTAAGTCTACCCATAAAGAAGTCGGCCGGTCTCGAGACGGACTCGGGGTTTGCGTCGATGGCAGTAACACAATGAATCCCAAAACTAGGACTGTCGATACCGCGAAAACACTCCGCTTCCTAAACAGTACAGCGTGCTCCTCACACAATCGTAAATAAAGAAGTAAAGCATGGCATAAGTACAGGATAGTAAATAAAACCTCAAACTAGTTTGTGGCCCCCAGTACAATACTTTGAAATCAGGTAATAATCAATGGGGGGCCCATATCTCCCCATCTGTGGTTAGCGCGTTCGATCTCGGAACAGGTGTCAAGAACTCGGGGTCCTACGGGACACAAGTGGGCGGTCGGAAACCAACATTATCTATCACCCACCGATGCCTCTGCTTACTTACTTCAATTTTAGTTGTTAAACAGTAATTAAAGTGAACGAAAAGTAAAGCCATGATCATCTCCAACATCAACATGCGGCAATTACTCCAACACTGTGGTTCTTGGAGACACGCAACAGCACTTGAGCAAGCGACTACGACGCGCAAGTCCAACTATCTACCAAACAACAGGTAATAGGATGTGTCCAATGCAATGTGAGGCTGCAAGGGATATCACGGGTACGAAAACTAGAGCATCGCAGCACAGATAGCAATAGATCAACAGGAGGGAATAAATACTATAAAGTAAGATAGGTAGAAAGGGGAAGATGCTCACCTGAAAACATTGCCGAAGGTTCAACCGAAGATCGGGGCGAAGCTCACATCAACTCAACGGTCCAATCCGCGAAGAAGCAAAACACTAGAATAAACACCGGATGCAATATTTATTACTACGGCAAAAGATCGGCATGATGCATGTATGATGTATGACATGGCAAAGGTGCAATGCGATTAGGCCATATTAAGCGGAACCGGGGTCCCGACATTTAAATATATGGTTCAAGTTGTTTATCTACCCCGCAAATTAAATGTCGTCTTAACATGGCGGAAGATAGTACCGGGTTCGCTACACAAATTTAAATGAGGCCAATATGAGACTAGATTTGCCCGCATATGGGCCCCATATTTAATTATTAAGTGAATCGGCATAAGGCCCCCAAACCACACAATATGCATGCGAGATGAACAATTAATATGCTACAAGTTGTATTATATTATAAAATAGGGTTTCGGGAAGGGGTTCGCACTTTAGAGGGTCTCGACGAACTTGGGGTTCCGGGGTTCGGTCTCAGGGTTCAGGGTTCGACAGGATCAGCGGGATCGGGTACCGGGGTCTTCGGATCCGTGAAGTAGACCTTGTCGCACGAGCGTCAATGCTTCCGGAAGGGGAACTTGTCGTCGTGGTCTCGTGTCCGGGTGAAGTACTCGGCGTCCTCGAGGGAGTACTTGTCGTATCCGTGAGGGCGATCATGTCGGTCCACGGGGGTCGGGCTTCGAAGCCAGGAAGGAGCACTCGTCGTTCCGAGGAGAAGACCTTGGCGTCATATGTTGAGGTTGTCGGTTGTCGGTGCCGGACTCGGGCGTGGCGTCGATGGTCTTTCGTGGCCCGATGGTTCCATGTAGGAGATTCCGGGGTACCGCGGCGAAGGTCTTGGTGGTTCTGATTTCACTTGTCGGTGCCGGACTCGGTTGCGGTGGACCTTGTCCATGTCGAAGATCTTGCCGGAGGTTCGTCGAGTGTCATCGGTTCCGTAGGGGAGCTCGGGTGGAGGCGTGACGTCGGCGACAGGAAGGAGGAGGCGGAGGCGCGGCCGGTGTGAGGGGAACCTAGCGGGGCGAGGGAGCAGCTTCGGCGAGGAGGGCTCGGGCGGTGGCGCTCGCGGAGGCGAGGAGGCGAGGCGAGAGGAGCGGCGGCCGGTGGCGTGGTCATGGAGAAGAGGGAAGGCCGTGGCGGAGGATCATGGGCGCGCCGGAGGAGGAGGAGAGGCGAGGGTTGCGGGCGTGGGGAGAGGAGCCCGTGGGGAGGATCGCGTCGGTGGGCTGGGCGGTGGGGCAGGGTGGTCCCATGACAGGCGTGGGTCTTGGCGCGTGGGGCCAGCGGGTGGGCAGCGTGACTGCGTGGGGGCGTGTGGCGCGTGGGGCGTGGCCAGGGGAGGCGGGACCCACAGGGCAGGGAGAGAGGTGGCTGAGTGGGTGGGAGGTTGAGTGGAGAGTGGGGCCGGGGTGGGGCCCGGTTGTCGGTGGGGAGAGAGAGAGGGAGGGTAGATAGGGCTGTGGTGAGAGAAGGCGTGGGGGGAAGAGGGTGGATTGATGAGGTGGCAGGTGGGTAGGGAAAGGGGGGAGGGGTGAGGTGGCGAGCTGTGAGTGGTGGGTAGATTAGGATTGGGTGGAAATAGGATTTCGGGTAGGCTGGTTTAGGTGGACCGTTTTAATACTGGGGGTGGTCGACTGGGTCGAATCGGCCCGTTCGACTGCCCTACTAAAAATAATTAAATGTTTTATTTATTTCAAACAGACTTTTGCAAACCGATAGCAGACAAAACAAAAATAATCCGGAGACCCGGGTTTTGCGTTTGGAACATAGACGGGGCGTTTAGAAAACAAGGACAGGTTTTTTCGCAAATAGTTTTATGCTAGCAAATGCAAGATGATGGCGATGCTCAAATGCAATGTGGTATGATGACATGAGCATGCGGTCATGATGATGCAATGCACAAAAACAACGCGATTTTCTAGTAGTGGTTTTTGCGGGATGCCACAGGCACTCCGGGGGGGGGAGGGGTACATGAATGTGTCATTACATAATGGAATGATTGCATCATGTACTAAGTGTTCTCGCTGTTGCAAATGAAGGATTAAATTGAATCCTAAACTGAAAAGTCAAATAGCAAGTTTGAAAAGTCAAACGGCTAAAACAGGAAAGTGAGGGAAGAGGAAAGAGGAGGTTGAAACCGACTTGGGGGAGGAGTCCCTCCTCTCTAAGCCGACGCACCACCCAAGGCCGAGTTGGGGAGGGACTCCCTCCCCTTGGCCGCACCTCCCACCTATAAAAGGAGGGGCAGGCCCCCCTCCTCTATACACACAAGTTCCTATCCTCTAATCTAAACCCTAGCCACAGCCTCCGGTTTAGAGCCGTTTTGGTTTAGAGCTTCTAATTGCCCTAGCCTTCGGTTTAGAGCCTTCTAATTGGTGTGTCTAATCCCTAGACCACTAAAGCCTCTCTCATACTCCACCATACTCGCTCCGGCTTAAGGCGAAGCCTCATGATCTCCCTCTACTTAGGTACCAGTTGTCTTTGGGAATCGCGAGGAGAGTGCTACAACCTCCGCTGCATGTTGGAACAAGGGAGAGGAAGGTCTTCGTCGAGTACCGAACATGTGACCGACTGCGGGAGCGCTGCCAGAACGTGGCGCCGAAAGGATCGTCTACGCGATCTTGAGATCGGAAAGAGTACGACTACATCACCCACGAGAATCTGCTCTCGTTAACCGCTTTGGAATCTTCGAGGGTAAGTTATTCCATCGACTCGTTGCTACAATCTAGTAGATATATCTTGGCTTGTTTGTTTGTATGCGATAGAAAATTTTTGTTTTCCATGCTACGAACCCCTACAGTATCATGGGGATGAAGGACTGCTGCTTGTCGAAGCGTTGATTAAGGCCGACGAGGAGGATCTTGATGAGCTGTTTGTCCTCAACGGGATCACCGAGTTCACGGAGTTCATCGGCGATGGTCTGGAGGCGCTGGTAGTATACCCCCACGGGCAAGTCATACAGGCGGTGTTCAAGCTCCGTGTTGGCGTGTTGACACGGCGTCGGCGTTGTCTGAAAAAGGCGGGATGGCTGCCCAAAGGCGGCGCTGGTGGCGACCACGAAAACAAGATTGAAAATCTCGGTGCTCACCACGGTAGATCCACCTATCACCGAGATCATCCTTGACCCAGCGGGGATCCGAGGGAGACGGCGGGATGTTGGGGTCGACGTGCGCCAGGAGGTTGCAGCGGCCCAAGTGCACCTCAAAAAGATGCCTCCAATGGTAGTAGTTGTGTTTGGGGAGATCTAAAGTGATGGGAATCAATGGAGTAACGTCGGAGATTGTATCGGCGAAGTTGATGGTGGTGGCGATAGGAGGTAGGGCGGATGAGGTGGATGGTTTGGCAGCCGCGACGGCGGCCATGGCGGCGCGCCACTCGAAGAACCCCGGAGGGGGAGGCGGCGGCGGGGTGGGAGGCGTGGGAGCCATGCCCTAGAATCTAACCTTAATCTGATACCATGTAAATTTGTGATAATAATAATAATTGATAATATTACAATGAAAGAATACAATGGTTTATATAGGAGAGGGGGGAGAGGAGGTGCAGCGCACCGGCCTAAACCCTAACTTGATATGCAAGTAAATATAATATAACAAGGTTGATCCAAGACCAAGAGCACGGTGCAAAACAAGAAAAATCTCGCGTTACTGTTTGAAGTCTAAACCAATGAATTACATCGTGGAACCAAAGTTTGGACAATTATAAAAACATGCGTATGCAATATGTCCATATTATTGAGAAATTTAGGATTCATTATTGATATATTGCAGTTACTTTCATTCTCTAAAATTATATAATGCCAATAGAACTAGAACCACGGGATGAAACACAACAAGATTTTCTTTCCTGCTAAACTGCGAGGGTAGTGATGCTTCATACATGAAAGTTTCGGTCTCTGAAATCAATGTGATGTACTAATAAAATAAATTCTTAAGTCTATGATACACCAAATGCATAGAAGAATTATATCCCTCTACCTACGAACAAGACGTGTAATGTAAGTGATTAATATGCTCCCAATATCAACCGAGGGGTGCCACTTTCTTTGTGATTTCTCCAAGTCCCTAAGAGCATCTCCAACAGACGCTGTAAAATACGTCTGTGCTAAAATAACTGCTATTTTAGCGCGTGAAAGGCTTAAAATCGTGCTCAGCACATGCCTTATAATAGCACACGCTAAAAAAAAGTTTTCAGTATGCGTCAAATTGCGCTATCCTGTGTCGCAAATCTAGAGCGTGCAGTCGCGCACGTCGGAAAATCGAGTCCATGGCGGGAGCCCCAACTGCCATCCGGAAGTTTCAGGTGCGCGCACGGAGCCGGCCAAAATCGGGCCGTCCGCCAGAATTGCGAAGCCCACCACCAGCCTGGACCTCCTCTGCACGTCTCCCGTCACCCACCGCCCACGTGACCAGGCCCGGGCCCACAGTGGTGCCAACTGTGCCAGCAGCACAGGGCCCACGATTTTAGGGGTCCAAAAAAATTATATATACACGTATACAGCCTTGCAGGCTTTGTAGCTAGCTAGCGCGCTGCTGTATGCCTGTATCTCGCAAGGCGGCACTCGCCGGTCCGTATCTCGCGCGGTTCCTGGGCTCGGGCTGTATCGCTATGCGGTGGTGCTGGACGACAAACCAACAAGTCCTGATCGATTGGTATACTCCCTGAGTCCCTGAATCCCACGTCCACGGTTCCAGCTTGCCAACACACGCATAGAACGCCAAGCGGGGACAGGAACGGACGAGGCGAGTCGGCGTCTCGGCTACACGACGACACGGAATTCAATCGATCGAGTGGCCACGGCGAATCGGCGACAAGCGACACGGTGACAGGTGACCCACTCGCCGCAATTTCTTCAACTCTTCGTCGCCTCAATTCTTATCGGCCGATCACGCAAATAAATAATCCCTTCGATCCAAATTAGTTGACTCATATTTATCTAGATTTAGATGTATCTAGACTAAAACATGTCTAGATATATTCGAATCTAGACAAATCTAAGTCAAGTAATTTGGATCTGAGGAAGTACTTCTAATTTTCTGATCATATCCATACTTTAATTTTATTCTTCTGTTTTAATAATACAGCTTCGACATGGGAAAACATCAGTCTGGTTCTCAGAAGCGTAAGAGAAAAGAAAAGGAACAGAATTTCATTAAATCTCAAAAAGGTGCTATGGAGAAGTTTATTATAAAAGAAGCATCAGAAGTGTCATCTGGTAATCAGTCTATTGATCCTTCTACCCTTGCACTTGCAATTGTTCCTTACAATCATTCTCGAGATAGCCAGACAGAGACGGAGAATATTGAGGTAGAGGAAGAACATATTGATGTTAATTTGAATAATTCACTTGGCACGGATGTTGATGATTCTTTTCAGTCTGATATATTTGATCCAAGAAATTGGGATTCTCTTGATTCTAAACAGATTGATATTTTAGCACAAAAGGGTCCAAGAAGAGACTTAACAATTAAAAAGGCTCTAAGGATATATATCGTAAAAGGTTTACTGCAAAGTTTTATACTAGATCTCTGTCAAATGGGGAGCATTGTGATAGGGATTGGCTTGTCTATTCTAAGGAACTTGATAAAGTCTTTTGCTTTGGTTGTAAATTATTTACAAGAGGTCATCGGAAAGGTCAGTTGGCAAATGAGGGCTCTAATGATTGGTCACATATGAAAAATAAACTGCAAGATCATGAGACGAGTGTGGATCATGTTTTGAGTATGACCAATTGGTATGAGTTAACGTAGCATTGGCAAAACATCAAACTATTGATAAAGTTGCTCAACGACAACTTGAGAAAGAGAAGGACCATTGGAGAAAGGTATTATTCAGAATTGTTTGCATTATAGAATTTCTTGCCAAGCATAATCTAGCCTTCGTGGTACTAATGGCAAGCTGTATGAAGATAGCAATGGTAATTTCTTGGGTTTGGTAGAGATGTTGGCTGAATTTGACCCCGTTATTCAGGAGCATGTGTGTCGCATTACAAATGAAGAAAATCGTGCTCCTTATCTTGATAATAAGATCCGAATGAATTGCTACACTTGCTTACGCTATTAGGTCCGAAATTCTTAAAAAAATAAAGAGTTCAAAGTATTTCTCTGTCATACTTGATTGTACCCCTGATGCGAGTCACCAAGAGCAAATGTCTTTAATTATAAGATATGTGGATTCATCTTCAAGTGATATTTGCATAGAAGAATCCTTTATAGGATTTCTAGATGTAAATGATACGACTGGTCAAGGACTTTTTGATGTGCTAGAGAATGAGCTAAAGCTTCTTGGTCTTGATATAAATGATGTGAGAGGACAAGGTTATGATAACGGGTCCAATATGAAAGGAAAGCATCAAGGGGTACAGAAGAAACTTTTGGATGTAAATCCTAGAGCTTTCTATTCTGCGTGTGGTTGCCATAGTCTTAATTTAACACTTTGTGATATGGCCAAGACAGATGGTAGAGCTAAAGACTTCTTTGGAATCATCCAGCGCATCTATACAATTTTTGCTAATTCTACTAAGAAGTGGCAAATTTTGAAAGAGAACATATCAGGGTGGACTCTCAAGTCTGTGTCAGCTACACGTTGGGAGAGTCGTGTTGAAAGTGTTAAAGCTATTAGATTTCAATGTTCAGACATCCGGAAGGCTCTACTTCAGGTAACCAATATGTTCATATTTATAATTATGTAATTCCGTTATACTTTGGCTATATCCAACTATAACATTTATGAATTTTCTTTTAATTTTAGGTATTTGAAACTGATAATGATCCAAAGACAAGCAGTGAGGCTCTGGGTTTGGCAAAAAATGAACTTGGAGAGTATGAATTTATAGTGGCAATAGTCATTTGGTATGAGGTATTGTCTGCTGTTAATTTAGTGAGCAAAAGTTTGCAAACAAAGGATATGCTTATAGATGTTGCTATTGAGAAAGTGCAAGGGCTTATATCTTTCTTGAGGGATCTGGAAACTGGTTGTTTAGAAGCATTGGAGATAGCCAAAGGAATTGCAATTGAGATGGATATTGGTACAACATTTCGTACAAGGAGAGAAATTAAAAGAAAGAGACAGTTTGATGAGAATCCAGATGACACAAATGTTGCAGACGATGCAGACGAATCATTTAGAATCAGCTATTCTATACCTCTTGTGGATCAAGCAATTTCGTCACTCAAAAGAAGATTTGATCAATATAAGGGTTTCCAGAAATTTTTTGGTTTCTTATTTACCTCAGAAACATTGCGCTCATTGGATTATGATAGGTTGAAGTCTTCTTGTGATCATCTTGAGGCTGCCCTTAAAAAGGATAAAAAATTTGATATTGATGCCAATGATCTATTTGTTGAGCTGAAGTTTCTTCAAAAATTCATGCCAAAAGAAAATATTGGGCCTGTTGAAATTTTGAAGTTTATAAAGAGGCATGATTGTTTTCCAAATGCGAGTATTGCATATAGAGTTTTGTTGACCATTCCTGTGACGGTTGCGTCGGCGGAACGAAGCTTTTCTAAGTTAAAGCTATTGAAGTCCTATGTCATTACTACAATGACACAACAAAGACTCAACGATTTGGCCACGATAGCACTTGAGGGCGAAGTGTTGGAGAAGATTGATTATGAGGATATCATTAAACATTTTATTTCAAAAAACACAAAAAGAATGATGATGTTCGAATAAACGTTATGATGCAACTTCGATTTATATAGGTATGATTCTCAATATATGCAATTGTCACTCGAATATATTCTGTAGTATATATTAAAATTATTTATTTGTTCAAACTTTTGTGTGAGATAGGGCCCTATTTTAAATTTTCGCACGGGGCCTCGGATTTTGCCGGCCCGGCGCTGCACGTGACGAGGAGGAGCTCGTCGGGGATGCACATGCGGTCACTGCCTCCATGGCTCCATGGCGTTGTCGAGCTCGGCGTTCCTGGCCTCTGCCTCGAGCTTCGCCGTCGCCGCTGGCCCGTCGTGGCACTCCCTTGCGCGGCTGACATGGGCGTCTGCGCGGCCAGCTCGAGCTCCACCTCGCCGCTGGCGGCTGCGCCCCGGAGGTGTGCCTCGCAGCTAGCCACTGGTCGCGCCCATTGCTCTCTTCCCTCCCGACGCAGGCCCGCTGCTACGGATTGTATACAACAAATTATGAGAAACTATTAACAACTTCTAAACTCTTTTGCAAGTTAAAACAATCATCTGATCAATGCTACTACATAAAATACATTTTTGTTGATTCGTAGTAACACACGGAAATTTAGCTAGTCTATCTATCTATCTATCTATCTAGTCTATCTATCTCTTCTCTACTATATAAAAAGTCTTGAGGTGGTTTTCATCGTTCCCGTTTTCGTCCGTCCTCTATGCGCCTTCGTATAGATACTCCTACATCTCAACGTGTACGCGTTCCCAGCTTTGCCTTGGCCCGCAATCCAACCCTGCTCGGATACGTCAAACCCCCGATATTACGGCAGCGAGGAGTCCATCCACCTCAGAGTTTCTCGCGTTAGGCGCTGGCGGTCTTCGAGTACATGATACGAGGTGTGCGCGCCTGCCGTCGAGCACACCCGACCTCGGCATCTGCCTGGAAGCGCCGATGCTTGGCATCTGCGCGTGTGGAAGCGCGCGAGGGCAGCGACACGGAGGTCCATCGCACTGCCACACATCACGACAGAGGCGTGCCCCTGCCGCTTCCTCTGCACAAGTCATAGCGAATCCATGAAGGCAAGCTACGTCCAGGGTCATCTGAGGCGACCAGGAAAGAGTGTGGTCAGGATAGCAGCTCATCGTGGCCTTCTCCTCTGCCCAGATGTGTGGAATAAATACAGGCCGCCTGCAACATTGTTTGAATTGATGGTAGAAAAGCTAGATGACGTGAGAGAGACGATCTCCATCTCAATACTCTCTTTAATTTCCAGCGGATGGGAGAAGCCAGCCATGGTGGAGGGTCGCATAGCAGGATTCAGATTTCTGCAAGAGCTCGCACATAGCCCCTGGAGTAGTACATCGCCCCGACTATCTCGCCGTCTCTTGGAGGGGCGCATAGCCAGGATGCTGCATGAGCTCCGACTACGACGGTGACGCGACTATCTCGCCATCTCTCTTCCCGACTATCTCGCCGTCTCTCGCCCCCGACTCCGACGGCGACGACTTGAACGAGGCTTACTTTCGGCACAATAAAAAAGTTCCAACATGGATCCTCCGGCTTAAAGGATTACACAACAAACATTATTGATGTTGTACGGAAGTGCCTAAGACGACATCAAGTAGTAGATCTTGTTTACACACTTTATCTACAAAAAGTTAAATGAATTAATTTTCTATTATAAAAATACTACTATACTTGAGTTTCTAGATGAAAGTCTCTAGACTATTAATGTTGTGTGTATATACCAGTAGGAGGTCGGGTCGGGGAAGTACATCGCAACGACCAAATAGGCACAAGATAGGGCAATGGTGTGGTGCGAGCATGTTGTCGTTCAGGAAGGGCGTGAAGCTATGAGTTATGGAAAGTCAGACATAGTGTTGTGGGACCACATGCTCGTGGTGGTGACATATGTGATATGTTCTAAAATAGAATGTTATAGAGAGCGCTCGCTTATGGATGACGAGGTGGATACAAAGTAGGTAGTCATGTCGGACCAGTTTTGATTGAGAGGAGTTGACATTGTCACCGTTGATGACAGGCAGTAAAAACACATAAGCAAAACTATAGAGTCGGCAAGGGAGATCGATAATACACTATATTTTCATATGTTAGAGAGTGCGCAAAGGAGGACCATGACAATGAGCATGGTGGTAAGAAAGGTTTGCGGTGAGGGGAGGAAGAACATCATTAGGTGTTCTAGCGGTGTCGTTCTAATAAAAGAGGCAATACACCAGGGAGATGCGCAGGGACAAACTTTGACATGGGAAAGGTTTACATGACTAGATATTGAATAGTGGAAGTTTTACGAGCCCGTAGCAAAGCACGGGTATTCAACTAGTCTATCTACTAATTTACAGAGAGGTAGGTTCGTCTGTCACAATTTTCGTTCCGATTTTTGGTTGGACGATTTTACCCCCGTCGTTTTGAGGTATTTACCCGCCACTGCCATCCGTCAGTCGTACCGCTTAGATTTTTTTTCTCATCCACCGCCCTGACCCGCACAGGCGATGGGTCAACGCCTGCCTACTCCTCCACCGACGGTAGCCGACTACGCTCGCCGATTCCTCCCACCTAAATCGATGCAGGATCCTTTTGAGCCGCCGCCGGGAACCTCGTTGCCGGATCCGTTCAAGGAGAAGGCGCGGAGCCCACCTGCCTACTGGGAAGAGGAGAGGCGCCACCTCCTCCGCCCCAACAGCGCCGCCTCCGCCAGAGCCGGCGGCACCTCCCTCCAGGTCGCCTTCCCCCGGCACAGCTGGGACACCACATAGTCTGGCGAGAAGGGAACTGAGACGACCGTGCATATTGGGAACCGTCGGGGGTGGAGAGCCCAGATCTTGCCTTGGAGGATATGGTCTCGCTGTCCTCCAACATGCTCCTCCGAAATTCGATTAATCTTCAAACAATATTTTCTCTTCTCCCCCTCCATCACCAGCGGCCATGCAAAGGTCATTGGATCGCCCAGCTCCGCCTTTTCTCCCTCTCCATCACCAGCAGGCACGGTGACCGGCGGCGAGTGGGAGGGAGGCTCTGTGTATTGGATTTTGTCTCCAAATGTTCCAGATCTCAGTCAATAGGATTCCCCTCTTTCTTCCTTCGTATTGTCCATGGAGACCGAGGTGGAGGTCGTAGGAGGAGACCTTGTTGCCGGATTTGTGGGCTGGTTCTCAGCCATGTTCATATGGTCTTTGATTTGGAGCCTTTGCCATGTCCCCTGTTTCTGCCTTGCTGCCATGTGGTGGCCCGGAGCTTGGAGCACCGACCAGGGTGTGGCGCACTTCACGACCATCCACAAGGTCTTCGGCGCCAAGAACGCTGCCAAGCTGCTTGCCCACTTCCCCAGCGCCGAATGCTGAGTTTCTTGTTTGTCAGCAACGCGCGCGGTGAGTCACCATCACCAGCAGAAGCGGCCGGATAGTAGCATCACTGCCATGCTCTGGAAGCAGGACACAAACAGCAGCGGCTTTGGCACCGGCGGCGTGCCCCTGCCGGATCTCATGGATGGCAGCGACATGGCCACCATGTCCATGATGCAGCACCATTGCGGCAAGGCAGACATACGATGGCAGTATAGGGAGCTCCATTACCTGGTCCAAGACATGATGAGGTGCTCCAACTACTCCTTCTATAAGAGAATCGTCAAACTGTGCATTTTGCATGCTTCCATCGATCCCAGGGTGTCAGATCAAAGCTTGCTAGAGTGGCAAAGGATTATGGAGGAAATCAAATAACCTGAAGTTTTTATCACTTTTTATTCGGATTCTACAAGTTAAGTATAATTATATATTAGTGGAAAGTCCAGGTTGATTATCACATGATTAGAACCTGTGAGCACGCATTTTATTGCAAGTATTGATATTGAGATCAATTTCAAATGATATATATGTGTGGAAGTATAATCTGTACTAGAAACTGAAAACATCTGAACTTTGCTTAGTTATACCCTTCTACTTGCAGGCTAACAGGACAATGAACAGTACAACTCTCTGTTGTCTACACCTTTTATTTCTCTACGAATGTTGTTACATTTTAGTAAAAAAATCAAAATAACTTTGACTATTGGTGTCGCCTCCCCGTTCAACGTCTTGGCTCTGTCGTTCCCATCAGCCATGACGAGATGCCTCTCGAGAGCCATGTCTCGATCCTCCCATGACATCAACAACCGCAACTTCGGCATCCCCTTTCTGTGTGGCTACCCCTATCCCGGGAAGGAGGTTCGCTGCATCTGCGATGGCACCGCAATGATCTCCAACAATGGTGAGGCTGGAAACAGTTTTTATTATTTTATGATTGGATGATCACGTACTCCCTCCATTTCAAAATATAAGACGTTTTAGGTTTGTGAAGAAAACGAATCTAGACTAGATTCGTTTTCTTCACAAACCTAAAACGTCTTATATTTTGAAACGGAGGGAGTAGTTCTTTACTTTATTTTTGATATTTCTTGTGACGCCTCTTTCAATTTCATCATGCAAAGTCGATGCATTTTTTAATCTTAACCATGCAAATTTGCAGCAAATTAAAACGGACTAAAGAAAACGAGTAGGAATCCTACTTAGCTATGGACCGGGGCAAATTACAAACCTCCTCCTCCAACTTAGCTACGGAGGAGTCCTGATCTAACTTGGTAACGAAGCAAAAACATAAGGCAACGAGTTAGGATATACCACAAGGATGTTCAAATAGTGGCTATTCAGGTAATTTGACTTGTCTAATTTTGTAGCTCCTTTTACACAATACGGTGGTTGTGAGGGATAAATCTGGTAGCTATTTTGGAAAAATCTGCTACTCGTTTGAACACAAACTGGTAGATATATAGGACAACATGGTTGTAGCTTTGTCGGTAAATCTTTGTTCTATACAGCCCAATATTTGACTGGTATCATTTAGGTTTCCTTTGAAATACAATATGATGTTCCGTGGCAACGCACGGGCACTCTGCTAGTATATATATATATATATATATATATATATATATATTTACTAATTTTAGTTGCGGTAGGTTTGTCTCACAGGATTTTCCGTCCGAACTTTTTTGGACGGTTTTGCCCCTGCCTGTTTGGGGTATTTACATGGTATGCCACCGCTAAGTGGAAAGAAAAGAAAAAGGAAAAGTCCACACACGCGCGACCGTCCCAGCATGCTCCACCTCGCGCCGCCGGTCGTTGCTTTCATCGATGAGCTCTTCTCTCAAGCCTCCTTCCCGTAGCACCAGATCTACGCCCGCCGCCACTCGATTCATTCCCGCCGACGGTGAATCGAGACCTCTGGGAACTGAATCGATTTACTTGAGGCTGGAATCAAACTTAGCCATCTGATTCATCCTCGCAGTTACGTGCAATCACCAAGTAAGAACTGTAAAAAGATTAAGAGCGCAAATACAGAAAGGATGGAACCCTGAATACCGACTAGAGGTGGATACAGAGAGAGAATCGAGTTGAGAACCCTATGCCTGGCAGATGTACTGAACCTCAACTGAAAGCATTGACCCCGAAGATCGAGTAGGAAGAGAGGAGACGATCGTCTTCTCTCAGTTCGGTGGCTTTCTTTCCGGATGTCGATTAGGATAAGGGTTTGATCGAGAGCTAGGAGATTAGATTGTTTAATCTAAGAGAAGAGATCCAGTTTACATAGGAGATGCCAGGGGCAGTGGCTGTTCAAGGAAAGGGTATGGTTTAGGGTGCGGGGCGGCGCAGGCGTAGGGAGATGAGGCGGCGGAGAGGTTTCGGACGGTAATCGGGAACTGGCGCACCATGGCCATGGAGATGGAGCTAGACTTGTGTCTCAGTGTCAGGCAAGTAGATCTCGTGCGAGTAGCCGCGGCACCCAATTTTTGCTTCATGGTACGCTGTAAAATGTGTTTGCTCGTATCTAGATGGAGCGAACATTGCCGAGCTCTGCTCCGGCTTGAATTCAGTACCAGGCTGCAGGTTGATAATGGGACCAATTGAAATCAAGATTACCTAACGTGAATAGGACAGAGAACATGAGTTGATGTAGAAAAGTGCTAGCTGTGGCGGTGGATCAGCGGTGGCAATGAATATTGTTGTGCTTTTGCGCTAGACTAAGGTGTGTATTCAGTTTGTGCTGTTGTGCTAGGTCAATGTGAATGTATAAAACATTTTTTTTTTACTTTTTGCACATTGTTTAAAAGAAATTTGTCTACTTTCTTTATATTTGTACAGAAGAACTTTGTGTATTTTTATTGCATTTTCTATACGCATATATACATCAAATTGGTTTAATTTAATCTATGTATTTGAAATGTCACTAACTGAGCTACAATCAAATAGATAGATAGATAAATAGATATTATATGAAGAGAGCAAATATAAAATTGATAGTCGCTCGATGTGGCATTTTAAAGTTATCTGAACTACGTGCCTGCCTGGACTCGTGGCCGCGAAGCTACCACATGATGTGGTGCAAGGCCTCGCTTACCTCGATGGCGCACAACGCAGACACACTGGAAAACGAGCAAAAAAGTCAGCATTTTGCAGACATGCGTCATTGGTTGGCAGGAGGAGGAGAGGAGGAAGCGGCTGCGGCAGACATGAGCCGAGGCTGCTCGGTGGCGCAAGGTCCGGCGTCGAAGAAGTAGGGGCTGACACTAGAGACGGACATGACCGATGCGGGTGCTCGCATGGCTAGAGCACCGGGAGTTGGTGGCCGGAGCATGGCTGTTTGGAATTGTATGTGCGTGTGTGGGAGGGGGATCACGACTGCTAGATGACAGATGAGGTGAGGAAGATAGGAAGGCAGGGCCGGTCATGGCTAACAGCGTATGAGGAAGGTTGAATACGGGAGTGAGAAAGATAACGTGAGAGACGAGGGGGGTGGGTGGAAGCACTTGTCTGCTTGCATGCGTGCTCGCCTATGGGGCTAGCTGCGGGTATGGATGGAGCACTGAAGGGGGTGGCCGGCTAGGGCCTGGGGTGTGCATGCGTCAAGGTGCGGTGTGGTAGAACTAGGGTTCTTACATGGGCTAGCCTCGTTGGGCCTTTGGGGGTGGCCAGCTAGGGCCTAGGGTGTGCATGCGTCAAGGTGCTGTATTGTAGAACTAGGGTTCTTACATGGGCTAGCCTCGTTGGGCCTTTGGGGGTGGCCGGCTAGGGCCTAGGGTGTGCGTGCGTCAAGGTGCGGTGCGGTAGAACTAGGGTTTTTACATGGGCTAGCCTCGTCGGCCTGTAGTTTTTTTCTTTTTATAGTTTAAGATTTTAGGGAAAACGATGTCTTTTAAAAAAAATAGACAAATTATATTATTTGAAAACTACCCAGTGGCACAAGTATCATTCGGTAAAAGAAATCTAACGGACGAGAAGATTAAAAGGTCAAGGCGTCTAGTGTCATGAGAATAGTTGGAACAGATCTCGATTTTTTCGCTGTACATTCCTTAATCAACCGCTATAATGCAAAATCATATTTTCTACCTGTGGTATGCCGTAGCAACATACGGACATTCGTCTAGTAAAGATAGAAACGGAAAAAAACTGTTTCATAAAAAGAGTCGCCCGAGGAAACATTTAGATAAGAGACAACTCGGGCAACCCGTGGCTTCCGATCGGAAGCCTAACTCCCAGCCCAACCCAGAGCACTTTACCCCGATACGCCCTACTAAGGGCTTTTTCCAAAATTAGGAGCCCAACACAGCCCGCCCAGTACATGGACTGCCAGTGGCCTGGCCACTGGCCGACCAGTGGGAAAAGGTGAAACGACGACCGTGGGGATCGGGATCGGCGGCGATGGCGGCGGCGGCGCGGGAAGGGGAGGCGAGGCGGGCGCACGCGGCGATGGTGGGGGCGCAGTTCGTCAACGCGGGGTACCATGTCGTCGCGAAGCAGGCGCTCAACGTCGGCGTCAACCGTGTCGTCTTCTGCGTCTTCCGCGACCTCCTCGCCCTTTCCGTCCTCGTCCCGCTCGCCTTCTTCCGCTACCGCGGCTCGCCCGCCCAGGCGCGTCCGCCGCCGGTAACGCGGCGCCTCCTCCTCTCCTTCTTCCTCCTCGGGCTCACGGGGTAAGCCAGCCACCCGCTCGCCCGCTCGGCGTCACACACTGATCGGTTAGCAATGCCGCTTCTGCGCTTGCAAATTTCGTTCCGTGACGTTTTCGTGTGTTCGTCCTGTAGCATCTTTGGAAACCAGCTGCTCTTCTTGGTCGGCCTTGGCTACACCAATCCAACCTACGCCGCCGCCATTCAACCGTCCGTTCCCGTCTTCACCTTCATCTTGGCCCTCCTCATGGGGTCAGTGTCACTCACTCCTGAAAATATTCAGAAGTTCACATTTCTCTTTGTTCTCCGGTATAAGATTTTTGCTTGTTCCAGGACTGAAACGGCAAGATTGGGCACCCATGAGGGCCGGGCCAAGGTTGGTGGCACCATCGTCTGTGTGCTTGGTGCTGTTCTTATGGTGCTGTACAGAGGAGCAGCTGTGTTTGGTAGCAGCGAGCTCGATCTTGATGTTAATAGCAATGGAGTCATCACCGACATGTTGCAGCCAGAGCCAGTATCTTCTTGGTTCATTGCGTTTGGGTTGGAAAAGTGGCACATTGGAGTTCTGTGCTTGATTGGGAACTGCCTTTGTATGGCAACTTATCTTGCTTTGCAGGTATTAGTGAGTTTCAGGCTGTTGTTACACTCTATTGTATTACTCATTATATGCTTTGATGTTTGCCAACTGGGACACCTCAAACTTAAGTTTTCTATCAAGCATATTTTGTGGCACAGTTTTGAAAGCCCCTCTTAGTTAGATCAGCAATCTAGGAAGAATTAAGATGGTACCATTTTTTTTTTAGATTTGAGAGCATTCTATTTTGGTGAGCATTTCAGTATGAGTATGACCAACTGGCAACAGCAACGCCGAATACTGAATCTGATCTGTTTGGTGAATTGTTAAAGGAAGATTTGTCATCGGCTGAGCAATTGCACCCTTGTATATTCATCGGAGGATATCATGCGCCTGACATTGTTAGAATAACTGCATGGTTGTGTTGTATTTGGTTCCACTTAAGTATTTTGATATTTTGCGTTCAGAACAAAAACTTATGATAGAAGCAATGTGCTGCAGTTTGTTCTGCTTTCCTATTTGTGATGCTTATCATGCTTATGTGTTGTTTCAGGCTCCTATTTTGGTGAAGTACCCCTGTAGTTTGTCATTGACAGCGTACTCATACTTTTTTGGAGCTATTTTAATGGTCATCTCAGGAGCGTTTTCAACAACTAATAAGGAAGATTGGACTTTGACTCGGTCTGAGTTTGCTGCTGCTGTATATGCTGTAAGTTCTTAGATTTATTTATTGTTCTTGGAGTGTGCCTTTTTTTCATGGCTTACACATCATTATTATTCTCACATATTATATAAGTGATAATTTATCTATTGGTGATGCTCTGTTGTGAGGTTATTGCATCCCATGTGTGGAACGATGAATTGAAATTGTACAGCTATATGTGGTACTATGGAGGAGATATTAGTTGCAATTTACACTAGTTTGTGTTAGGCCATATAAAATAAATAGTTGATGCATGCCACCATAAAATTATTAACTCTCTTATTTTCTCCCAAATTTCAGGGAGTTGTTGCATCTGCTCTTAATTATGGTTTATTGACATGGTCCAACAAAATTCTGGGCCCTGCTATGGTGGCACTATATAACCCCCTCCAGCCAGTGCTCTCTGCTCTCTTGTCTGTACTTTTTCTTGGAAGTCCAATTTACTTCGGAAGGTAAGTTAGTTTTTCATATGTTCTATTCTTTAATGGACTTAGCATTTTTCTTTTTACCTTCTCTTCAATGTGAAAGATACTGTTCTAGAACCTTTCCTACTTACATGTTAATATGTACAATAACATAGGATGTTTGCACATTGACGTCTTATTCGATTTGACTACCTGATAATCTGATAGATCAGTAGTACTACAAGTTTCTAACATTGATGGATAAACTACATTTTTTTATTTCATAGAATTTAATGTTTATCATTTCTTTTGATCTGAAATACAATTTGCTATGTTTTTCTTGCAGTATTATTGGAGGGCTTCTAATCGTCTCTGGTTTATACCTTGTCACCTGGGCCAGACGTAGAGAAAAGCTGAATGGCATTGGAGTATCTTATGTAAAAGTCGCACTGGAACCGCGTGATGATGCTTCTCAAGTGGTAAAAGGCGGAAATTTGAGCCCTAGACCCTTTATATCCCTTTCTAGGATGTGGAATGTGCCACATGAATCTTGAGAAGTTGGTGGTCCAAGCTATCCAACTTATTTTGGCATCTCCTTGTTGAGAATATAGATACAAAATGCATTAGGTTTTAGAAAGAGAATTGGTGCAGAGCAGATGTAGCGAAGATTAGTATGGTAGTCATCTACAGCTTGCCTTGCAGAAAATCATACTTATAACTTTTGCAGTAACACTTTAGGTTAATTTAGCCACGAGAGGTCATGTTCATTTAGTTTTGTGAGAATGGTAACCCTGAGGATGCTGAATTGATGATCCTTGTATCAAATGCAAAGCCAGCTTCCACCGGATTTTACTGAAATCCAATGATATGTATATATCCTATTCAATCCCTGCATATTTATGAACTCTGTAACCATTGGGATCAAGCTTGTAAAAGTCTGGCAAGAAACAAATATGTGTTCCAGCTCATCAATCCGGTCGTCAACTCAAGGCGAGACGAACAGTTGAGGAGGCACTCCCGGAATGGGAATTGGATTTATGAAATTAAAAAGCAGCTTTTAATACTGAGCTTCATGCAGGTTCTTACAATATCGGAGGAGCTACTTTAATGTTCAGCTCACCCCGAACAGAATGGACATGGGACCTGAATGGTACCTACTATGCACGTTCAGCTTACATAGCACACTTTGCACCTTCTAGAAACTACAGTATTGCTAGTTACAATTGGGGATGCTGGGCTCCGTCGCGATGAAAAAACAGTGGGAAAGAACGGCGGAAAAAAACGGCGCGAAGAGACGGCGTGAAATAAACGGTCCCAAACCTAAAACGTATTTAGACGTGCATGTAGTGTGCATGATCAATACAACCTTCTTCATTTCAAAAGATTAGATTTGCAAATTTCCCATTTCGCGTATTATTTTTAAAATTGAATAAAAAAATGTATTATTTAAAAAAAAATTAGCCCCGGATACACCGGGAATCAGAAGTTCAGCATGCCAATTTCCAGGATTCATAGTTGGGGGTTTGATTTATCTTTCTCTATAAGTTTAAGGTTTATTTTGGACCTTTTCCTATCTTATGAGTTCATAATTCCGAAAGTGTGTTTTCTCAGGCTGTTTTTCTGGTGTAGGTATTGCTCTACCAATAATTTGTTCTTGTAGAAGTGTATAAAGGGTCTTGCCCGATAATTGCATACTCCCTCGGTTTCAAAATATAAGATGTTTTAGTTTTGTGAAACAAATGTATCTAGATTTTTTTTAATGTGTAAGTTTACTCTCTTAGATAGATCTCTCCCACGTTCGGGCCCAACGGCCCGAACGGAGTCCCTCATCGCGTCCTAATCGGGGGCGCCCAACCCTATCCATGGTTGGTGGGCCCCTGTCGCCAGCGCGTATATAAAGAGGTGGGGGGCCGGACGCACACGGTGCGAGGTTCACCGTGCGCCGCAGCCCCCCACCTACACACCCACTGATTAGGGTTCGCGCTAGGCCGACGGGAAGCTCCGCCGCCGCCACACTCAACCACCCACGCTCA
The DNA here is from genome assembly GCA_030063025.1 of Avena longiglumis. Taxonomy (NCBI): domain Eukaryota; kingdom Viridiplantae; phylum Streptophyta; class Magnoliopsida; order Poales; family Poaceae; genus Avena; species Avena longiglumis. The sequence goes on along the minus strand of CP125978.1, from coordinate 369,885,352 downwards.
CGTCGTCGACCTTCTCCCATGGCCAATGACGGCGGATCCAGCTCTGGTGCTAGCTCCGGCATCCCCTCTGGCTCGTGTTTGTCGAGTCAGGGCGCAGGTAGTTCACTCCCTCTCTCTCCCTCTCTGGTTCTCACCTAAATCGTGCAAAGGTAAAAGTACTACCGATTCTAGTCTAGCCTAGCCGATCCTAAGTAGTATCTATCAATGGTATCAGAGCTACTAGATCTAGACTTTTTTTCGGTAGAAAAGAAAAGAATTCAACAGAAAAAACCCTAGATCTAACCCTAAGAGTGCGCCTTGCCCCTCTGGCCGCGCGGTTCCTCTCGATCCCGACGCATCGGCAAGACGAGGTCGGGAAGAAGAACAAACCCCTAACGGGGCAAAGGAAAAGTCAAAGAAATTTCCCAAGATCCCCAGATCTAAAGCCCCAAAGAATCAAACCCTTTTCCTCCCCAGATCCCGCAAGAAAGGAAAATCCCAAAGTGCTCCAAATCCCCAAAGCCCCTACTTAACAGAGAAAAATCAAGCCAAAAGAAAAGTGTTCACCGGCCATTGCCGGCCATGGGCGTCGCCGCTGCGCCGCTTGACAGTGGTGTGCCCACCCTCGGGTGGACACACTATTGCCAAGAGGGGCAGGGGGCGCGTGCGTCCTCCACCGTTCCATCTCTCCTTTCGCGGGGTGGGGAAGTGGCTAGGACAGAGAGCAAGAAGGGGAAAGGGGGAAACCGCGTGAGAGAGAGAGGGAGGGCTACATGCCGCGTCGCTGGGAAGGCCGCCTCGCCGCTTCGCTTCAAGCAGAAGGTGTGTGCCACAGGGAGGTCTTGACCTGGGGAGAGGGAGCCTCGCCTCGGACCAAGCGGCCAGCCGCCGCCAGAGAGAGGACGCGGGGGGAAATGAACCTAGGGTTTTCAGGGGGGCTGCGGTGCGGGTCCTTTTATCCCTCCGAGGGGCGCGGGAGGGGGGGGCATTAGATCTAGGGTAGGCCGATCGTGCGGCCAAGATTGAATGGTCATTGGGCTGGCGTGGCAGGCTGCTTGGCTGAGCCATCTTTGGCGAGTTAAGGCTCTGGCGGCTCAAGCGATCATGTTGGCGCGCCAGTGGCTTCTCTCTGAACTGGCTGGGCGAAGGTGGCATGGGCCGTCATGGCAAGCGCTGAATGGCGCTGTCCACCAAGCGTCACGATAGATACTGCAGCCAGATCTGTAGATTCTGTCTTTTTATTTTTACAGAGTTGTTTTTAATTGTTTTTGCTTAGTTTTAAGCATATTTTTAACATAGTTTTCTCTATTCAATATTTCCGTGAATATTTGACTAGAGAATATGAAAGAGGCATAATTTTTTCTGTAAAGTTTAAAGTTTTGAAAGTTATTATAAATGTTTCCGCTGCAAATAGTTGTATTAAATTGCAATAATGCAATAAAAGTTTTTTTAAATTTTTTGTTTTAAAAGATGTGACAAAGTAATTAAAGATGATTGTGTCCCTGTTATTAATTGACCAACGTTATTAATAGGCATGATCATGATTGTTTTCATTGAGTATTAAAGGTGCATTTAACTTTATTTCTACCCAACGGTGATATAATTTTAAATAGCACAAACAATTGCATGCTTAATTTATACCAACGTTGGATTAATGCATACAGTTGTTTTGGTTATCTCACATCTTCTGTGATTTTCAGGAGGTCTCAACCTCATGAGCTGCTTGAAGGACATCCCATTGCTAAGGGGGGACAACTAATCCGAATGGAGGAAAAAGGTTGATCTGGCGTTTGTATGCGCCGAAGTGGACTGGGTGGTTGACACCAAGCAACCAGTCAAGCCTGCTGACCCTGTGAGGGGTGATGCTGAGGAAAGTGCTGCATTTGAAAAAAGAAAGAGGGACCATGCTCCTTTGGAGCTGGCCTACTCGATAGATAATCAAAAGTGGGTGAACGACAACAAGAAATGTTTGGCTTTTGTAAAGAACACAATTGAGAACGCTATAGTGGGCTCAATTGGAGAGTGTGCCTCTGTGGGCGAATACCTTACAAAGATAAAGAGCCAATTTACTGGCTCTTCAAAGATGTATGCAACCCAGCTGTTAAAACAGCTGGTGACAGAAAAGTACACGGGAGGGCCACATGGCATAAGAGAGCACATCTTGAGGATGTCAAACATGGCGGCCAAGCTGAAGCCCATGGATGAGGACCTCAAGCTAAATCCTGCACTTCTGGTGCACCTGGTCATGGCCTCTCTTCCACAGCCATTTGAGAACTTCGTAATCAACTATAACATGTCTCCTGAAAAGTGGGACATTGAAAAGACCATAGGTATGTGTTCCCAAGAGGAGGAAAGGCTGAAGGCTCTTCATGGTGGTTCCTTGAACTTTGTGAAGGACAATAGGAAGAGGAACTTCACCAATAGTAACCATGGTGGCTCACCTTCCAAGCCACATGGCAAGGGCCCACAACAGCACCAGCATCAGTACCAGTAGTCTACCCCTGAGGAAAAAGACCAGTGCCACCACTGCAAAAAGGTTGGCCACTACAAGAAGGATTGTCCAGTATGGCGAAAGTACATAATAGCCAAAAAGGTAAAGATATAGTCTCTTTTGTTAATGAATCTCTGTATGAAAAGTTTTATTGATCTACTTGGTGGATTGACTCTGGTGCAACTGTTCATGTTGCCAACTCTTTACAGGGGTTCCATTCGACAAGGATTTTGCCAAAAAGAGAAAGACTCATTCAAGTGGCGAATGGGATTGTAGCAGAAGTGGAGGTTGTTTGCAACATTCCTCTGGAGCTGGCTGATGGCTCTTCTCTTTTGCTTAAAGATGTTCTTTTTGTTCCTTTCATTCATAGAAATTTAATAAGTGTATCGTGCTTGGACAAAGATTCGTATGATTGCTATTTTGGACATGGCAAATGTGCCATTTGGTTGAAAGATACTTGTGTGGGTGTTGCTACCCTACATGACAAGCTATATTTATTATCTTTGCATGAGAAATTATTTTCTGTGTGTGATGTGAATGAACAAGTTCCCTTGTCGAACAAAGAACAAAAGAAAAGAAAGCGAACTCTTGACTCATCGAAGTTATGGCACTGCAGATTAGGCCATATTTCGAGGGGAAGAATAGAAAGCCTCGTTAAAAATGACATTCTTCCTCCGTTAGAGTTCTCGGACATAGAACAATGCATAGATTGCATTAAAGGAAAGTATGTAAAACAAATTAAAAAGGGTACAAACCGAAGTATAGCTACACTAGAAATAATCCACACGGATATTTGTGGACCGTTTTCGGTGAAAAGTGTGGATGGCTATGATTCATTCATAACATTCACGGATGATCACTCCCGATATGGTTATATTTATCCAATTAAAGAACGATCTGAAGCATTGGATAAATTTAAAATTTTCAAAGCTGAAGTAGAAAATCAGCATGATAAAAGAATTAAGATAGTTCGGTCCGATCGGGGGAGTACTACGGTCGGCATACTCCATATGGTCAAGTACCATGTAACACCCTCAGAATCGACCCTATGCAAGTTTTAGCGAAACCCGCCAAACCCGCATAGAAACGATTCAAAGGTGTCCACCAGGCACTTTCGTGCGGGTGGAAAACGAAGTAATAACATTACACAACAGTCCTCGATGGGACCCACAGAACAGATATATATACAACAGCGACTCAATGAGTCAAGAATACAGATATAATATACAAAGATCCAAATCACCTTGAAAATGATAGAACGTCCGACTACGGACAAGATGCAAATGGGGCTAAGAGCCCTGAAGAATAACCAATGGCGTCCATAACCCGCCTGTGCCAAGCCGGAAGGGTAACCCTCTAACGACATCGCATCTCAAAACTGCTTAAACAAAAGGTGCCGACAAAGGCAAAGGAAAAAGAGAAGCGGTCGATCGAGGCGACACGGCGAGGCTAGAATTGGCGGTCCTCGCCTACATAGGTATGGTGGATCAAGGCGTGGCGAGATGCACTAAAGAACCTAGAGACTCGATATCACCGCCGGCCATCGGAGGATAAGAAAGACCTATTCGGATCCAACCTGATGCTACCATCAAACATACCTATCCTGGTATTTCCCCCTCGAGACCAAACGAGGAAGTCAACCGAGGAACTCACACCGTTGGCAGTTTTATTTATTCAGTTATCGTTGCAGCAATTACTAGACAGGTGTAGATAGTCGTCCTGATGGAATAAGCAGTGGGCAGTTTTAGTTAACCATTCCGTTGTAGTTGCAATACTTACTAGTCAGATACAATTAGCATGAGATAACCCAAAACCCAGCAGTTGTTGGTACTTTTATTTATCCATTCCGTTATAGTTGCAATACTTACTAGTCAGATACAATGGTCGCAAGAGACAACCCAAACAAGCAATTGTTGGCAGTTTTATTTAGCCATTCCATTATAGTGAAGCTGATTACTAGTCATTATAAAGTCAAATTTATAGCACTACTTTAGTTATAGTTGTTTATGATCGAGATACTGTGCTCCAAGTCGTCCATAACCGCGGACACGACTTTCAGAAAGTTTTACCTCAGGGTGCACAAATAACAACACACACTCGATCAACCTCGGAAAAACCAAATCAAAACCCAACGAGGCCTTCACGACAAAGCAATCACAGGATTCAGAAATATTTCGTGGGCACCCCATTAAGCTACCCATAGCGAAGTTAGCTGACTCGAGACGGACTCAAGGTTTGCGTCAATGGTACATGATTTGGGAACCCAAAACTGGGCTTGTCGATACCGCGAAAACACTCCGCTTACCTAAACAGTATAGGTGCTCCTCGCACAATCGTAAATAAAGCAGTAAAGCATGGCATAAGTACAGAATAGTAAATAAAACCTCAAACTAGTTTGTGGCCCCAAGAAATAAGAATGAATCAAGCTCGCCTGCTCGGGTCCCATAATCCTCCGGATGTGGATAGCGAATATTCAAGGAACAGTATCAAGTACTGGGTCCTCACAGACACAAGTGGACGGTTAACAACCAAATAACATCTATTGCCCACATGTGCCTCTGCTTACCTACTTCAATTTTAGTTGTTAAACAGTAAATAAAGTGAACGGTAATTAAAGCCATGAACATCTCCAACATTAAACATGCGGCAACACTCCAACAACTGTGGTACTTGGCGACACGCAACATCACTTGAGCAAGCGACTACGACGCGCAAGTCCAACTATCTACCAAACAACAGGTAATAGGATGTGTCCAAGGCAATATAAGGCTGCAAGGGATATCACGGGTACGAAAACTAGAGCATCGTAACACAGATAGCAATAGATCAACAGGAGGGTATAAATACTATAAAAGTAAGATAGGTAGAAAAGGGGGAGGTGCTCGCCTGAAAACATTGCCGAAGGTTCGTCCGAAGATCGGGTTGACACTCGCATCAACTCGACGGCCTTATCCGCGAAGAACCAAAACACTAGAATAAACACCGGATGCAATATTTAATACTACGGCAAAAGATCGGGCATGATGCATGTATGATGTATGGCATGGCAAAGGTGCAATGCAATTAGGTCATATTAAGCGGAACCGGGGTCCCGACATTTAATTAAACGGTTCAAGTTATTTAACTACCCCGCAATTTAAATGTTGCATTATCAAGACAAAAGATAGCACCAGTTCGCTACACAAATTTAAATGAGGCCAATATAAGGCTAGATTTGCCCGCATATGGGCCCCATATTTAATTATGATGTGAATCGGCATAATGCCCCCAAACCACACAAATATGCATGAGAGTATGACAATTTAATATGCAACAATTTATAAATATGGCATTTATAAAATAGGGGCTCGGATAAGGGTCACACATTAGGGTTCGACGATCTTGGGGTTCCGGGGTTCGGGTTGGTCTCGAGTTCGGGTTCGACGGGATCGGTCTTCGAAGGTCGGATACAATTAAGCGCTTGGCATTCCGGGAAGAAGGACTTGGTGTGGCGTCGGGGCGCATCGGACTCGCCCTGGTCGGTGTCGATCTTGTCGGGCCCGCGTATCAGGTCAGCCTTGGCGTCCGGGATGAAGAACTTGGCATCCTCGAGGAAGTACTTGTCGTATCCGGGTCGACGACCTGGGCGTCCGGGTTCTCGGGCATCAGATCCGGGAAGAAGTACTTGTCGCATATGTGGTCTTCGGGTTCGGGTTTTGGCGTCCGAGGAAGTACTTGGCGTTCCGGGTCGGTCTCGGATCCAGGATGGTGACCTTCGGGTTCCATCTCTTACGTCGGTACCGGTACGGGGGTCTCCGCATCAAAGATCTTGGCGACCTTGTCATACCCGAGTCGCAACAGTATCAACACAATGCACCTTCCCGTTACAGAAACCATCACCACACATACAACATCGGTAGCACCAGGGGCACGCACGGGGAAGGAAACAGGTGGTCACAACACGGGGTACCCTGGCGAGGCACGGAAGCACTGACTGCACTGGAGGTGGCGAGTGTACTTGTGGCGTCTGCGGCCGAGGAAAAGCGGATAGGCAGCGGTCGGCGAAGAAGGAGGCTGAGGCCTTGCTGGCGTCGATGTCGACCGACAGGCCTCGGGCGACCACGGTGTGAGGCGCGAGAAGCACGCCGACGGCGGCAGCGACAGAGGCCAGCGGCCAGGGACGGCGGGAGGCGTGCGATGGCAGCGGACGCCTTGAAGAAAGAAGTGAGAGCTCGGCGGGCGGAGGCCGGAGGAGCGTGGCGGTGGCCGATACAGCCGTGTCAGGTGGAGCCCGGATGGGGAGGTGGCGTGGCGTGCTTTCGCGGGCTAGAGGAGAGCGGGAGCGCTCATGGAGGCAGGCTCATGGTGGCGATGGCGAGGAGGAAGGTCGGCCGGAGCGGCCGTGGCGAGACATCGGCCTTCATGAAGAGCCATGACAGCGACGTCAGGCCTTGAGCGGAGGAGGAGGAAAGCCGGCAGGGTTGAGGAGAGCAGGGGTGGGGGCGGAGACAGGGAGGGTGAGGTCGGCGCTTGGGGCCTGTGGCGTGGAGGCCGGGAGAAGGGAAGAAGGAGGAGGCGGGAGGGCGGGCGCCGCTGGGCGCCAGGCGGGGCGGTGGTTGGGTGCGGTGGCGAGGAAGGTGGGGAGCGGGGGTCGCGTGCGGGGGGTCTCGGGTGGGGCCAGGGGGTCGACGCGGGGTGGGGCGTGGGCCCGCGTGAGTGGCGTGCGTGTGTGGGTGTGTGGCCGGGGGTGTTGGGTCGGTTGGGGTAAGAGAGGGAGTGGGTGAGGATCCAGGGGTGGGTCCGGGCTGGCAGGGAGAGGGGGTAGGTGAGGGCTAGGTGAGAGAGAGAGGGGTGTAGGTGGGGGCTGTGGATTGGTGAGGTGGCGGTGGGTGTGGTGAGGTGGAGGGAAGGTGAGGTGGCAGGCTAGGATAGGTGGGTAGACTAGTTTTAGGTAGAAAAGGTTTGGTCTAGGTTTGGGTTTTATTATTTGTAAAATGTTTATGGTGTTGCTTTGTTTTAAATCTTTTTAAAAAATAATTTTTAGGCAATTAATTTAACAGATAATTATGAGACTTATTTTGAAATAAGAGAAGGGTATGTTTAGAAAACAAAAATAGGCTTATTGAAAATAGTTTCAGACAATCAAATGCATGATGATGACGATGCAATGCACAAAAACAACGCGATTTTCCAGTAGTGGTTTTGCGGGATGCCACAATTCGACACCACTAACAATGGATCTCGCCCTCGAGATCCGCCTCATGGTACCGGAAAGAAGGTCGGTGATCTGCATCTTCTCGCTTCGTGTAGATCTTCGCGACACCACTAACAAGAGGTCGTTATCCGTGATCGACGAGAGAACACTCCGGGAAACAAAGGCGAAGGTAGAGGTATCAACCAAGCAATCCACCTCTAACTTCGATAGAAAGAGAGAATCGATGCATTCTCATCCACTTCAATGTACACAAGCGAATAGAGTGAGTAGTAGGCATGGGGGCCAATCCATCACGCACCCAAACTATTACTTTGCACAATCAGTAGAAAAGCGTGCAACCATTCTCGGAATCAGACTGAAGATCTCGACAATCGAGGTTCAGGAACAAAGGAGTGATGCAGATTCTGCATCAGATCTGGCGTAGATGATGTCGTCGCGTCAGAAAGCACTGGAAGGCACAAGAAGGAACAAAGAGAAGTCCACCAGACGAAGGATTCCTCGGATAGCATGAAGACCAGATGTAGCAACACCGTTACCAAAGGAGGAAGCGAAACCACGAAGTGCGATGGAACCCAACCAGAAATCCTGGACTCGGAGAGGAAGAAGAGAGCGGATTCAAAACACGCAGAGGTGAGAGGAGAGCAGCGGAGGGTAAGGAGTAAAATCAGACCTAATCGAACTATCCCGATTTTGCAAAAATAGTTTTGACACTCTACTTGGTAGTTAGCTAGGTTATCCTACATTTGGACTTGTGGGGTATCGCAATGGCCGAGCTCGATACCACTCTGTAACACCTCGAGAATCGACCCTATGCAAGTTTTAGCGAAACCCGCCAAACCCCGCATAGAAGCGATTCAAAGGTGCCCAGCACTTTCGTATGCGGATGGAAAGCGAAGTAATAACATTACAACATCCTCGATGGGACCCACGCAGATATATATACAACAATACTCAATGAGTCAAGAATACGATATAATATACAAAGATCCAAATCACCTTGAAAATGATAGAACGTCCGACTACGGACAAGATGCAAATGGGGCTAAGAGCGAAGAATAACCAATGGCGTCCATAACCACCTTGAGCCAAGGAAGGGTAACCCTGCTAACGACGTCGATCTCAAAACCTGCTTAAACAAAAGGGGTGCCGACAAAGGGCAAAGGAAAAGAGAGAGCGGTCAGTACTGAGGCCAGTACACGGCGAGGCTAGAATTCGGCGGTCCTCGCCTACATAGGTATGGTGGACTGAAGCGGCAGCGGCAGCATGCACTAAACAACCTATAGAGACTCGATATCACTGTCGGCTATCAGAGGGGGATAAGAAAGACCTATTCGGAACCAACCTGATGCTACCATCAAACATACCCATCCTGGTATTTCCCCCTCGAGACCAAACGAGGAAGTCAACCGAGGAACTCACACCGTTGGCAGTTTTATTTATTCAGTTATCGTTGCAGCAATTACTAGACAGGTGTAGATAGTCGTCCTGATGGAATAAGCAGTGGGCAGTTTTAGTTAACCATTCCGTTGTAGTTGCAACACTTACTAGTCAGATACAATTAGCATGAGATAACCCAAAACCCAGCAGTTGTTGGTACTTTTATTTAGCCATTCCGTTATAGTTGCAATACTTACTAGTCAGATACAATGGTCGCAAGCGACAACCCAAACAAGCAATTGTTGGCAGTTTTATTTAGCCATTCCATTATAGTGAAGATGATTACTAGTCATTATAAAGTCAAATTTATAGCACTACTTTAGTTATAGTTGTCTATGATCGAGATACTGTGTTCCAAGTCGTCCATAACCGCGGACACGGCTTTCAGAAAGTTTTACCTGAGGTGCACAAATAGCAACACACACTCGATCAACCTCGGAAAAACCAAATCAAAACCCAACGAGGCCTTCACGACAAAGCAATCATAGGATTGAAATATTTCGGGGCACCCATTAAGCTACCATAGCAAGTTAGTGACTCGAGACGGACTCAAGGTTTGCCTCAATGGTAGAACGAATTTGGGAACCCAAAAGCTGGGCTTGTCGATACCATGAAATCACTCCGCTTACCTAAGCAGACAGTGCTCCTCGCACAATCATAAATAAGATAAAGCATGGCATAAGTACGAATAGTAAATAAAACCTCAAACTAGTTTGTGGCCCCAAGAAATAAGAATGAATCAAGCTCGGCTCGGGGGGTCCCATAATCCTCCGGATGTGGATATAGCGAATATTCAAGGAACAGGTATCAAGTACTCGGGGTCCTACGGGACACAAGTGGACGGTTAACAACCAAATAACATCTATTGCCCACCTGTGTCTCTACTTACTTACTTCAATTTTAGTTGTTAAACAGTAAATAAAGTGAACGGTAATTAAAGCCATGAACATCTCCAACATTAAACATGCGGCAACACTCCAACAACTGTGGTACTTGGCGACACGCAACATCACTTGAGCAAGCGACTTCTGACGCATAAGTCCAACTATCTACCAAACAACGGGTAATAGGATGTGTCCAAGGCAATATAAGGCTGCAAGGGATATCACGAATGCGAAAACTAGAGCATCGTAACAGATAGCAATAGATCAACAGGAGGTATAAATACTATAAAAGTAAGATAGGTAGAAAAGGGAGGTGCTACTTTGAAAACATTGCCGAAGGTTCGTCCGAAGATCGGGTCGACACTCGCATCAACTCAACGGCCTTATCCGCGAAGAACCAAAACACTAGAATAAACACCGGATGCAATATTTAATACTACGGCAAAAGATCGGGCATGATGCATGTATGGTGTATGGCATGGCAAAGGTGCAATGCAATTAGGTCATATTAAGCGGAACCGGGGTCCCGACATTTAATTAAACGGTTCAAGTTATTTAACTACCCCGCAATTTAAATGTTGCATTATCAAGACAAAAGATAGCACCGGTTCGCTACACAAATTTAAATGAGGCCAATATAAGGCTAGATTTGCCCGCATATGGGCCCCATATTTAATTATGATGTGAATCGGCATAATGCCCCCAAACCACACAAATATGCATGCGAGTATGACAATTTAATATGCAACAATTTATAAATATGGCATTTATAAAATAGGGGCTCGGATAAGGGTCACACATTAGGGTTCGACGATCTTGGGGTTCCGGGGTTCGGGGTTCGGTCTCGAGTTCGAGTTCGGCGGATCGGTCTTGAGGTCGGATACAATTAAGCGCTTGGCGTTCGGAAGAAGGACTTGGTGTGGCGTCGGATCGGACTCGCCAGTCGGTGTCGATCTTGTCGGGCCCAGCGTGTCGGTCGGCCTTGGCGTCCGGGATGAAGAACTTGGCATCCTCGAGGAAGTACTTGTCGTATCCGGGTCGACGACCTGGGCGTCCGGGTTCTCGGGCATCAGATCCGGGAAGAAGTACTTGTCGCACATGTGGTCTTCGGGTTCGGGTTTTGGCGTCCGAGGAAGTACTTGGCGTTTCGGGTCGGTCTCGGATCCAGGATGGTGACCTTCGGGTTCCATCTCTTACGTCGGTACCGGTACGGGGGTCTCCGCATCAAAGATCTTGGCGACCTTGTCGTACCCGAGCCGCAACAGTATCAACACAATGCACCTTCCCGTTACAGAAACCATCACCACACATACAACATCGGTAGCACAAGGGGCACGCACGGGGAAGGCAACAGGTGGTCACAACACGGGGTACCCACAATGGCGGCGAAAGCACGGAAGCACGACGCTGCTCGAGGTGGCGAGGTGGCCTATGTGGCGTCTGCGGCCGAGGAAAGCGGATAGGGCGTGCGGTCGGCGAAGGAGGCCGAGGCCTTGCCTTGCTGGCGATGTCGACACTGGTGGCTCGGCGGACAGTGTGACGGAAGAGGCGCGAAAGCCGTCGGCAGCGAGGGCGATGGAGAGGCCATGGCGCATGACCGGCGAGGCGTGGCGATGGGCAGGGGCCTTGCGAAGAAAGCGCGAGGAGCTCTTGGCGGGAGGCCCGGAGAAAAGCGTGGCGGTGGCAGCATGTGCCAGCGGCGTCGGGTGGAGCCCGGCGGGGAGGTGGCGTGGCGTGCTGGCCATGAGCTAGAGGAGGAGGCGGGGCGCTCATGGAGGCGCTGTGGCAGCGATGGCGAGGAAGGTCGGCGCCGAGGCGGAGGCGACCGTGGCTGACTCGGCGGCCTTCATGGAAGAGCCTTGCAGCAGCGTCGAAGCCTGGAGCCGGAGGAGGAAAGCCGAGGGTTGAGGAGAGAGGGTGGGCGACGGAGGGAGGGGAGGGTGAGCGGCGGCGACGCTGGGCCACGTGGTGGAGGCGGGAGAAGGGAAGAAGGGCGAGGAGGCGGGCGAGGCCTGGGGCGGGGCCGAGCAGTGAGGCGGTGGTTGGTCTTGATGAGGAAGGTGGGAGGCGGGGTCGCGTCTTGGGGTCATGGTGGGGCGAGGTCGGCGCAGGGGTGGGCGTGGGCCAGCGTGAGTGGCGTCGTGTGTGGGTGTGGCCGGGGTGTTGGGTCGGTTGGGGTGAGAGAGTGGGTGAGGGTCCAAGGGTGGTCCGGCGAAGGGAGAGGGGGTAGGTGAGGGCTAGGTGAGAGAGAGAGGGGTGTAGGTGGGGGCTGTGGATTGGTGAGGTGGCGGTGGGTGTGGTGAGGTGGAGGGAAGGTGAGGTGGCAGGCTAGGATAGGTGGGTAGACTAGTTTTAGGTAAAAAAGGTTTGGTCTAGGTTTGGGTTTTATTATTTGTAAAATGTTTGTGGTGTTGCTTTGTTTTAAATCTTTTTAACAAATAATTTTTAGGCAATTAATTTAACAGATAATTATGAGACTTATTTTGAAATAAGAGAAGGGTATGTTTAGAAAACAAAAATAGGCTTATTGAAAATAGTTTCAGACAATCAAATGCATGATGATGACGATGCAATGCACAAAAACAACGCGATGTTCCAGTAGTGGTTTTGCGGGATGCCACATACCAGGACCCTTTGCAAGGTTCCTGCAGGAAAATGGAATAGTCGCCCAGTATTCTATGTCAGGCAAACCTCAGCAAAACGGAGTAGCTAAAAGGCGTAACCGTACCCTTATGGATATGGTGCGCAGCATGATGAGCTATTCCACCCTCCCATTGGGATTGTGGATGGAGGCGCTTAAAACCGCCATTCACATTCTCAACAGAGTACCAAGTAAGTCGGTGCCCAAAACACCGTATGAATTGTGGACAGCAGTAGTCACCTCTGCACCACTTGAGGTCAGGGGAGCCATGAGGCAAAAGTTTTCAATCCAAACATTGCAAAGTTAGACCCAAAAACAGTATCTTGCCACTTCATTGGCTATCCACATAAGTCAAAAGGCTATCGTTTCTACTTCCCTGACAGATACACAAAGTTTGTAGAAACGAGACATGCAGTCTTCTTGGAGGACGAATTGATGAGGGGGAGCACGGTAGCTCGGGAAATTGACCTTGAGGAGAAGAGGGTGCATGCACCTAATCCGATGACTCAGAGCCATTTTCTCGCTACTGTTGTGCCACCATCTACAACCCCTGAGGTTGTGGTGCCGGCACCTGTTGTGACTCCACACGTGACAACAATGGGCGAAAGTTCGGAACCTGTCCATCAGGAGCCACCTGAACCCACTGTTGAGCACGAAAGGGAGCCAGAACAGCCACATACTGTAAATGTACCTAAACCCGAGGCAAGAAATGAGCAAGAGTCTGATGAAATCAGAAGGTCTAAAAGAGAACGAATACCAGCCATTTCCAAAGAAAATTACAAAGTCTACAACGTAGTTCATATGGAGGGTGATCCTACCTCATATGAAGAAGCCATGAGTAGCCCTCACTCAACCAAGTGGGTGGAGGCAATGGAAGATGAAATGAAATCAATGAGTTCCAACAATGTTTGGGACTTAGAGGAAATTCCTAAAGGAGCCAAAACAGTAGGATGCAAATGGGTCTACAAAACAAAGTATGACTCAAATGGGAATGTAGAAAAGTACAAAGCTAGACTCGTGGCAAAAGGCTTTACGCAAAGAGAAGGCATAGATTACAATGCGACTTTTTCTCCGGTCTCGTGTAAGGACTCCTTCAGAATCATCATGGCACTAGTTGCACATTTTGATTTAGAGTTGCATCAAATGGATGTTAAGACGGCATTTCTAGATGGAGATTTAGAAAAAAATGTTTACATGAAACAACCCAAGAGTTTTTTCATGGAGGGTAAGGAACATATGGGATGCCGCCTAAAGAAATTCATTTATGGGTTAAAGCAAGCCTCTAGGCAGTGGTATTTAAAGTTTAATGATACAATTAAAAGATTTGGATTCAAGGAAAATGTTGAGGACAACTGCATTTATGCAAAGTTCAAAAGTGGGAAATATATTTTCCTAATTCTATATGTGGATGACATCCTACTTGCCAGTAGTGATGTTAGTCTACTACTAGAGACAAAGAAGTTTTGTCATCAAATTTTGACATGAAAGACCTTGGTGAAGCTTCTTATGTTTTGGGCATAGAAATTCACCGAGATAGAAAGAATGGAGTGTTAGGACTGTCGCAGAAAGCGTATTGTGAAAAGATTTTAAAGAAATACAATATGCATGCGAGTAATGCAACACCTGCTCCCATAGTCAAGGGCGATAGTTTTAGGAAATCCCAATGTCCAAAGAATCAATATGAGATCGATCAAATGAAGTCAGTACCATATGCTTCGGCTGTTGGAAGCTTACAGTATGCACAAGTGTGCACTCGCCCCGACTTAGCTTTTATCACTGGGGTACTCGGTAGATATCAAGAGAATCCAGGCATAGAGCACTGGAAGATGGTAAAGAAAGCTTTGCGTTATGTGCAAGGCACAAAAGGCCTCATGCTAGCATATAAAAGATCTGATTCCCTAGAGATAAAAGGGTATTCAGATGCAGATTTTGCGGGAGATAAAGACGAAAAAAAGTCCACGACAGGGTATGTCTTTACTCTCGCAGGAGGTGCTATTTCGTGGAGAAGCACCAAACAGTCAATAGTTGCATCATCTACGATGTATGCAAAATTTATAGCATGTTATGAGGCCATGGGACAGGCGTTATAGTTAAAGAAATTTTTACCCGACTTGAAAGTGGTTGACTGCATCAGCAGGTCACTAAAGATGTACTGTGACAACGAGCCCGCAGTATTCTATACTCACAACAACAAGTCGAGTAATGCTACAAAGTCTATAGATATAAAGTATTATGTTGTGAAGGACAAAGTCCAGGATCAAACTATAAGACTCGAGCATATAAGGACAAAGGATATGCTTGCGGATCCGCTAACGAAAGGCTTACCTCTCAATATGTTCAAGGAACACATAGCCGGCATGGGTTTAATGGAAAGCATATGATTCATGGAATACAGAGGCCCAAAAGTAACAGGATTTGTTTCAAAACATGAAGATATATAGTGGTTGTCTGATTCTATCGACAATTGAGCTGAGACGATGAAACATGCTCTTTGTATCGTTCTGTGATGAAATAAGTAAAGTACAAAGTTAAAAGTAAAGTCAAGATCCAGGGGGAGAATGTTAGATAGATCTCTCCCACGTTCGGGTCCAACGGCCCGAACGGAGTCCCTCATCGCGCCCTAATCGGGGGCGCCCAACCCTATCCATGGTTGGTGGGCCCCTGTCGCCAGCGCGTATATAAAGAGGTGGGGGGGCCGGACGCACACGGTACGAGGTTCACCGTGCGCCGCAGCCCCCCACCTACACACCCACCGATTAGGGTTCGCGCTAGGCCGACGGGAAGCTCCACCGCCGCTACACTCAACCACCCACGCTCACGCCATCGACCTTCTCCCATGGCCAATGACGGCGGATCCAGCTCTGGTGCTAGCTCCGGCATCCCCTCTGACTCGTGTTTGTCGAGCCAGGGCGCAGGTAGTTCTCTCTCTCTCTCCCTCTCTGGTTCTCACCTAAATCGTGCAAAGGTAAAAGTACTACCGATTCTAGTCTAGCCTAGCCGATCCTAAGTAGTATCTATCATACTCATGTTTAAAGTGAATCTATATACTAAAACAAATCTAGATACATTTTCTTTACAAACCTAAAACATCTTATATTTTGAAACGGAGAGAGTACAAAGTATATACATCACCTATTTCTCCTATGTGTATGCCATGGAATCCTATTCATGACCCATTTCATGCAGCATCGTGCTGGTGTAAGGACTGTACATCACGCGCGCGATCAATGCCGTATTGCACGGAAACATCGCACGTGTCGGTGTGTGTGCCTGATGATCAATGGTGCTGCTGTGACCGGAGCTCGGCCTGCGTGACGAACAGGCCGTGGAAGCCGTAGGGGACACGGGAGGGAAGCTCCACCTCTGCGACGATGTCCAGCTCTGGCGTCCGCGCGTCCATCACCACGAACCGGTTGTCGCCCGTGCCCTCATCGTGCACGTAGCACACCACGTAGCCGTCGTCCTCGTTGCCGTTTCCCTCGACATCGTCAGGGACGAAGAAGGGCTCCCCGGCGAAGCACCCTGGCCCGAAGTCCCGCCTCGCCACGGTGCAGTCGCCCTCACCGGCGCGGTCGAAGTCGAGCTTGGCCACTCCACCGATCTTGGGCATGGGGTCGCCCACGCCGAAGTACCCGTAACGGTTGCGGCGGCCGAGGCAGCCCGGGTTGATCACGCCGAAGTCGAGGTTCCCCGCCGAGAGGGGCGTGCGCGTGACGTTGCCGGTGCGGAGGTTCATGCGCACCAGCTCCACGGAGGCATGGATCAGCTCCATGCGCTCCAGCGCGTGCTCGATGGACAGGATGTTGGGCGCCACCATCACGATCTCCTCGCCGCCGGCCTCCTCCCACGCGTTCACCGAGTGCATCATGTTGAACCCCGGCACCTCGAACCATCGCATCTCCGACTCATCCGTGGCGAACTTGGGGATCACGCCGAGCCGGGGCACCATGCCGGAGTCCGCGCCCACGGGCGCCGCCGCCCACCACCATGCCCATGGGGTTCATCACGATCTGTATCTCCGGGAATATCGCGTAGTTCTCCGTGACGGCGAAGTCGTGCAGGAAGGACGGCTGCTTGACGGAGAAGATGGGCACGTCGGCTCCCTTGTTCCCGGCCGGGTCGAACCTGAAGTAGGTGACGAAGGGCGGCATGGGGCCGTAGCGGAACGCGAAGAGCTCGCCGGTGATGGGGTCCTTCTTGGGGTGCGCGGTCATGCCCATGCTGAGGCGGCCGCCGAAGTCGCACCTTCCCTGCGTGGTGACCTCGCCGGTGGCCGGGTCGACGTGCACGGCGTACGGGAGGTCCGACTCGCCGAGCGCGTAGAGGCGGCCGCCAAAGACGGCGAGGCTGGTGTTGGCGAGCCCCACGCCCTCCACCGGGTTCATCTGGCCCGTCAGCACCCTGGCCGCCGTGACGGCGCCGCGCGCCATCCCGGCCATGCCGTGGAAGCCGGAGAAGACGTTGGGCATGACCGGCTCGCCGGCGTTGCGCTCCACGAGGTACTTGTACGTCTGCACGTAGCGGGAGCAGAGGATGGGGTCGGAGTCGGGCGTCGTTGGGAGGAGCAGGGAGTGCAGCATGCCGTCGCCGTCGAAGAGGTGGTGCGGCCCGCGAGGAGGTGCTGCGGGTTGGGCCCGTTGCGGATGTAGGCGCCGCCGGCGAGGCAGCGCGGGATGGTGCCACGCACGACGGGGCAGGGCGTGGGCGGCAGCTCATCCACGGGCGCGAAGTTGGAAGACAGCACGTGCCGCGGATCCACCGACGGCCTCAGCACTGGCGGGTCGACGAACGTGTTGATCGCCTCCTCCAGCGCGTTGCAGAACGCCACTGGCAGCGACGCGGCAGGTCGGCGGCGAGGCCGAGACGACTGAACCCGCTGCCTCGGCGCGTCGGATGCCCTGCTCGTTCTCGTGGTGGCGGCTCTTGGTGCAGTTGCATTTGTTGTCTTGGCAACGAAGTGCTCCTCGCGGTCTTGTTGCTCGACCTGCTTCGGCGGTGGGGTGAGGACGGTGGCAGAGGCGGCGGCCGACGGCGGGGGCGACGACGTGCTCTTCTTCCTTCTGTAGCTTGGGTTCGGTGCAGCAGCAGAAGAGGCGGCAGGGGAGATGTAGGAGAGCCTCCTTGATCTTGGAGCATGGACGGCATTGGCTTTGGATGGGTAGAGATCAGACATGCTGAAGTTGGAGGTGACAAGTGCTCCCTCCATTTTTTCTGCAACCTGCAGATCAGCGTGTTTGGATTGCTACTGGGTGAGTAGATTTTTTTAGTTGGAACTCAGGTGAGTAGCAAGCTCTGAGTCTGAGACCAGCTTGAATGCTACTGCCTTTGCTTGCTTGTATATATAGCCGCAGTAAAAGGCTAACTTGCTTTGTGAAATGTTCGTTTGGTAAAAACTTGAAATTTTATGTGGACCGTTGGATCGCTACCGGAGAGACGCGCCTGGTAAGGCGGCGATCATCTGTATCGTTCAGATTTGTGAAGTTTTCGGCAAACGGACATTCTCATATGTTCTGAAGAATTTTATCAGATCTAGGAGCAAGGTAGAATCCTTGCTGGATTATGTATGGAAAAAAATGAGGTGTACAAGTTTACAAGTGGCTATCTAGCTTGCAAAGGTCATATTTGCAACAAAAGTTGAACTTCCAAGGCATGTATCCAGGTTTGGTTAAACATGACATATAAATACAAAAATTTCAGTACTTATTACCTTTGATCTAAATTAGTTATCGCAAGTTCGTTGAACCTAGGCAGATTTTAGGAGACATTTTGCCTAATCTACGACAATTAATTTGGATCGGAGAGAGTATTTGTTTTACCGTTCGTACGGGGAACAAAAAGTTCACAAATAAAAAATGAATTATATGTGTTGTGGCCTGTGGGAACCACTGTCTTTTGTTAAACAGCGGTGAGTAGAAATCCTGCCAATATGCGGTTTAGAACCTGTTGGTTGGCTAGGTCAATTTACGTAGACTATATGAAGTGTTAAAGGAGTGGCCACGATGGATATGGTAGAGCATCCCTACAATTTTCTGAATTTTCCATAGAAGGGTAGGTGGATCACAGTTAATTATCCGAAACATGATTGGGCAGGACAGGATAATGAACACCCATTTTTCAGAACATTTTCCCAATTTACTTGGATGGGGACTGATGGGACCCACAGTCAATATCAGCCATCAATGGCCGGCCCCAGCCAGCACTGATCCATGGTTACTGTTTGCTTCCTCGTCTCCATCCTTCCTTTCCATTTCTATCTTCACCGGAATAATATCATGCGCAACTCCTCAAGTGTACAACACTGTTCCTGATATTCCACTCCTAATAACCACCGACAATGCACTCTGGCAATGTAGTACAGTATTACGAAGGAAAAGCCCCATTTAATTCTGAAGAAAATAACCCGCAAAAAAAATGTGAAGAAGATGAAACACCTGCAAGAACATAACAAGGTTTGTTGGTGACCTACTACCATCCATGTTCAGAAGCGACACAACCAGGTGGCCCTGAACGCCGTGCACGCAACAGCATCAATACACGGCAAGGACCCGAGGCCCTCACTCTGTTTCACAAGAAGCATAATTAGCTCAAATCATGCTCGCCTTCTAACTCCGAACGGAGCAAAACTGAAGCCCCAAGAAGCAACCGGCTATCGTGTGAACTAAGGGCATCTTCAACAGCCAACCTATTTCGGACATGGGATACACCCTCAGTCCGTAAATAAGTGTACATCTAGCTTTTGTCTAAGTCAAATATAATTAAATTTGACCAATTTTATAGAGAAATATAGAAACATATATTACATCAATTTGACATATTATGAAAGTAGATTTAAAAATAAATCTAATGGTAATAATTCAGTGTCATAAATGTTAATACGTTGTCCTAAAAAGTTAGTCAAACTTTATTATGTTTGACAACCGTTCCACGGATACAAAAACACCTATTTGTCCGTTTGGATCATGGATGACTAGCGGACATGACCCATTCTGGCTGGACACGGCTAGGTGGCCCCTTTTTTCAAATATTTGATCAATTGGCAATAAATTTTGCTAATTGGCAACATATTTCATTCAATTGACAACAAAAATAGGCGAGATTAGCAAATAAATTACCACAAATTACTAAATATCATAGTTCAAATATCGTAGTACCGAATCATACTATAAAATAACATAAATTTAATAGAAAATACGCAAAAGAGGTAGATCTCATGGCAATAGATCATCGATGAGATCACATTTGGCAGTTGTGGATGTCGTTTTGCTTCTTCTCAAACCAACTCCTTCGAGCCGGATCCAAGATGGTCAAGTCCATTATCATGAGCTTAGTCTCGGCCACGATCTCGGCCTCGGCCTCCTTGGCCCTTGACCGGGCATTGGCGTCTTCCACCTCAAGAGCTTTCTTTGTAAGGTCAACGAGCTCGTGGACGATGTACCTGCCCCGACGCCCGCCCTAGCCATTGCTAAGACTTCCAGCGCGTCAGGGTTGTAGAGGAGAAGAAGGACCTAGGAAGCTATACCAGATACGGCGAGCTTGGCGGCGGCTTCGGCCTTGGCCTTGGCCCGCATGCCGGCGACGACCTCGGCGTGCTTGGCTATTGCGAGGACGGCTAGTGCCTCCTCCATCATTTCCTTCACCGAAGCACTACAGAAGGAACACTTCCTACTCTGCCCCATACGCTCCTCAGCCGTCTGCTCCTTCTTGGCGGTTGACACAAATTTGGGCTTGGCCATCCTCTTTGTCTTGGCCAGACGTTTGGTGGTTGCTGCTGGGGCTGGGTCGGCAATGGCGACGATGTGGGCATCCTCCATCGCAGGTTAAGAGGTTTTAGCGCCTCCGATTTGATTTTGGTGGGAAGTGGGAGGGGTGGAGGTCGGTTTTAGGGGAATGGGCATTTTCACCCACTGGCTGGTGAGCCAGGGGAGAAGGCGCAAAACCAGTGCTAATTTGAGTTGCGGATGGGCCGAGACCCCTATCCCCTTAGACACGTTCGGTCAACAAATGGTCGAATGAATTGACCTACTGGAGATTGCCTAAGTCACGCAACCAATCAGTATCATCGGCTTCAAATAATATCGGGGATGATCGGCGTGCATACTCCTCCAAAAATAATGCAGTGGATCGGTAAAATCGAGGAGGACCACCATGGATGATACGTCCAAAATGTATCTACTTTTCCGAACACTTCTGCTATTATTTCTCCTCTAAACTTGTGTGATTTGGATACAACTAGCACGGACCGATGCTGTTTTCAGCAGAATTACCTTGGTGTCTAGTTTTTGTGTAGAAAATCAACTATCAGGAAAAATTTCGGAAAATATGCCAAAAATTCTATTTCACCAGAAAATCCACGGAGGCAGAATACGAGACGGAGTGGAGCCCTGGGGGTCCAACACCCCATGCTGCGCAGGTGGGCCCAGCCCACGCCTGGGGGTGCGGCCTCCTCAGGCACCCCCTCGGCCTCCCTCTTCGCTTATAAGTTGCGTTCTGACCTAAAAACTCAGGGGGGTTCGACGTTTTTCCAGAAAGAGTTCCGTTGTGCCGCCACCACCAGAAGCCGCGATTCAGAACCAGAAACTCTGTTCTGGCACCCTGCCGGGACGGGGAATTTGGGGAGGATCATCGCCATCGTCATCACCAACGCCTCTCCATCAACCATCAATGTTTCTCTCATCCATCAGTGATTAATCCCCCGATGTAGGCTATGGGGATGTTAGGGATTGGATGAGTTCTATCATGTAATCGAATAAGATTGTTAGGGCATGGTGCCTAGTATCTCTATTAGTGCTATTTGACTTTGTTGCAACTTGTTGTGCTTAATGCTTGTCACTAGGTCCCGAGTGCCATGATCTCATATCTGAACTTTTTATTGAATCATTATGATAGTATTGTTTGTGATCTTATCTGCAAGTTGTGTACACATATCATTGTCCGGATCAAAAGGCCCCAAAGTGACAGAAATTGGGACAATCTGAGGGGATGGATGTGGTGTGAGGATCACATGTTTTCATAGAGTGTTAATGTTTTGCTCTGGTGCTCTATTAAAAGGAGAACCTTAATTGCCAGTAGTTCCCTTGAGGCCCGGCTGCAACGGGCTGGCAGGACAAAAGATGTTGTGCAAGTTCTCATTGCGAGCACGCATGACTATATATGGAGCACATGCCTATGATTGTTTAGTACTTGGATGCTTATTCTTATTATTTGCAACTGCCCTAGATCTTGAAGTTACATGTTTAGAATTGTCCATGCAACGCCCGTCCATCCATCCCAATTCCTACCGCGCTCATATCCTACTGTTTGCTACTACTGTTACTATTGCTCCTTTTTTTACTGCTGCTGTTGCTACTACAAACTGTTGCTATTGATAAACATCTGTGAGCAAGAACTATTTCCAGGTGCAGCTGAATTGACAACTCAGTTGTTAAGGCTTGCAAGTATTCTTTGGATCCCCTTGTGTCGAATCAATAAATTGGGTAATACTACCCTCGAAGACTGTTGTGATCCCCTATACTTGTGGGTCATCAAGACTATTTTCTGGCGCCGTTGCCGGAAGCATAGCTTTATTCGTAAGTTCACTTGGATATATTATTGTTCACTGCTAGTCCTTTCATCATGGGGAAGTATCGTGATGGAAAGTTTCCTATTTTACCATCCACTACAAGAAGAGGTACAATCCTAAACACCTCTGCTGCTCTTGATTCACCATCTGTTATAAGTAAGCTTGTTACTCCACCACCACATACTCATGCTACACACTCTACTACTACTGCTGAATCTGAAACTGCTTTTGATACTCATGATGTTACTTCTACTACGCTTGATGAGAGTGGTTTATTAGGTCCTTTATTAGATGCTAATATGGCTAGTCTAGGGAATACTGAAACTCCTAGTGAAGACATTGTCACTCCTGTTAGCTCACATGAGTCTAGAGAGAGATACGATATTAATGATGGTTACATTTATTGGGAATATGCCCTAGAGGCAATCATGTATGATGAGATTTCCCATTGTATTCATAAATATATAAAGTTGTCCTTGTATAAACATCTGATGTGTACCATTGAATATGTGATTCAGTTGTGGAACTATGCATTCATGTTGTTTGTACTAAATGTCCTTGGTCATTGAGGTTGTGCTGGACACACAACTTAGACCAATGTGAAAGTCGGCTTGATGACTCGGTTCCACTTGTCATGGGCATGGTGATGCCATTCCGACTTACACAGATTCGGCTAAAGAGTTTAGCAAGTCGGATTGACCCATATTGAGGTACAATGAACAAGTAGTCATTTGTATATCTCAATCAATGTAATCCTTAGACCTGAGGTTGTTGCATAGTCTGAGTTGAGGATCACCGACTTAGGTTCTGTCAAACGCTGATCCGAATCGGGCGATTATAAAGGCGTAGTTCGGTCGACTGAGAATCAAGCTGCGTGATGTGAATAACCAAGATGGGATTTTGCCCCTCCACTCAGAGATATATTCTCTGGGCCCTCTCTGATGATATGATTCAGAAAGCATGGCCATGCACGACTCGGTTAAGTGTTAACCGAGGCGGTCGACTAAGAGTTAGTTGGGTGAATCACTTATCTCGGATCGAGAAGAGAGTCGGACTATTTAAGGGATGACAATTATTCGCCTATAGTCTGACAAGGTATATCGTGAGGCAAAAGGGACTCGGACGCAAGTCACGTTGGAAAGGCAAGTCATCATGACTCTTTGGTACTTGGGAGTCGGCACGTTCTGCTAGGAGCCGCTACCGAATGATCGATTGAGAGTCGGACTCTAATCATGTCCAAGTAGCCATGAGCCTGCGGGGTCACACACTTAAGAGCAGGAGCAAGTTCGGATTGGATCTGAACCGGAAATCTGGTTGGGTCGGACCCAAGCCGGATCAGGACTAAGTCAGTGAGTCGGACTCACGGTGACTAGTGTTATATGGGCTTTAGTGAATGGGCCACTAGAGTGGAGCCCACGTTCACTCCCTATATATAGTGGAGCACCGTAACCCAGAAAGGTTAATCGTTGATCGGTTAGGTCATTCCATGTGTTGGAAACCCTAGCTCCATAGCAGTCCTGCCGTCGTAACGAACCTAGCAGTTCGCCGCCGGTGCTCCTCCTTGCCAATGTGGATACCAGCAGAGGTGTTGTACGATCAGTACCAGGACGATCGGATCGCAAAGGAATGCACTGCATCAACCGACGCGCTTCATCAGTAATCCGCAACTGCGCGTCTAGTGGTAAACCTCGTGGCCTTCTACCTCAGCTGGATCTTGGGATCACCACGTTAGAGGAAAAAAGTTTTGTTTTATCTCTACGTGGCCTAACAACATTGAGTTTACTGATGAATTTATTGAGGAGTGCCGAAACACACATGATGCTAGTGCTATTAAGAGTCTCCTTGAGAGACGTACCATTATTCTTAATTTTTCCTTTGATCCTAAGTTTGCCACCTCTCCCATAGATATTAAAGATAAATATTATGATTTCTCTCTTGATTTATCCTATTTAGACATTGTTGAGAAAGAAACTTTCTGTGGGACTAAAAATGAGAGTGTTGTGGCACATATGAATGAGCTTTCCACTATGAGTGCTTTATTCTCTCATGATTTTAAGATGCGCGAGTACTTTGTTACTAAGATCTTCCCTTTTTCACTAAAAGGAGAAGCTAAGCTTGGTTTAATAGATTACCTCCTGGTTCCATTGATAGCCCTGATTGTTTGATTGATTATTTCTTCCATAAATATTTTCCTCTCAGTGCTAGACATGCTGCTTTGTAGAGACTTTGATTTTAAACAGGGAGAAGAAGAGAAATTGCCTGAGTCATGGACAAGGTTCTATGCCTTGATTCATGCACATCCTGGATGTCCATTGCCTAAAAATGAGCTTATTGATATTTATTATAATGGACTAACTGATGATTCTAGGACATACCTAGATAGCTTTGCTCATTGTGTTTTCAGGAAAAGAACTCCTACAGATGCCGAAGAATTAATGGCTAAAATAAGCAAGAATTATGATGATTGGACTTCAACTGAGATAAATATACCTGAGCCTACTACTCCTGAACCAGTTGTGCCTGAACCAGTTTCAACACCAACACCAAAGAAGAGGGGAGTAATTGCATTAAATGATGAAGTGATGAAAGAAGCTAAGAAATGTCTTAAGGGGAAAGGTATTAGAGCTGAAGATGTGAAGAATCTACCTCCTATAGAGGAATTATGTAAGCCAATTCCCCACTCATCTACTATTGAGGTACACTCTCTCCACTTTGATGAAGGTGATATTCCCTATGGTAAGCCTCCTGATCAATGCTTAGATGAACTTGACACATTTATTGTTAAACAAGGCAATTATAATAAACAAGTCCAGAATCATTTATTGGAAAACTCTAGAGCTATTAATGAGTTGAAAGATATTGTGGAAAGAACTGCTAATGATATTAAAATGCTTTGTAAACACTTTCAAATGGTTCAAACCCAAATAGATCAACTTGCTAAGGTATAAAAGGATATGCTAGTAAATGCCTCGGGAGATAAACATGCTTATGGGATTATAACTAGGAGTGGTATATCTACTCAAGATTCCTTATACCCTGAAGGACACCCTAAAAGAATTGAGTAGGATTCTCAACAAGGTGAAAGTAGTGGTAGTCCTTGTAAGAGAAAGAAAAAGAAACATAAAATAGTTGAGGAACCACTTGAACCTGTTGTAAATCCTAATAGTATATCTATCTCTGATGCTGAAACTGAGAGTGGTAATGATAAAAACAATGCTCCTAATAAGGAGGAAGTTGAGGAAGAACCCAAGGAGCACACTAAGAACACTAGGTACACTAAGTAAGATTTTATTGCTAATAAACATGGTAGTGAGAGAGAACCTTGGGTGCAAAAACCTATGCCTTTTCCAAATAAGAAACACAAGTCAAAGGAGGAAGAACACTACAACAAATTTTGTTAGTGGATGAAACCTTTATTTTTGCAAATTTCTTTGACTGATGCTATTAAGTTGTCTCCTTATTCAAAGTATATGAAGGATATCGTCTCTAATAAAAGGAAGATTCCTAACGAGGAGATTTCTACTTTGCTTGCTAATTATTCCTTCAATGGTAAGGTTCCAAAGAAACTTGGTGATCCAGGTATACCAACTATTCCTTGCTCTATTAAGAACAATTATGTTAGAACTGCTTTATGTGATTTGGGAGCTGGAGTTAGTCTTATGCCTTTTTCTCTCTATAAGAGACTCTAGCAAGAAAAGTTGATACCAACTGATATATCTTTGCAAATGGCTGATAAGTCAACTACTATTCTTGTTGGTATATGTGAGGATGTTCCTGTTCAAGTGGATCATAATTGCTTGGTTATAACTGATTTTGTTGTGCTTGAAATGCCTGAAGATGATAATATGTCTATTATTCTTGGGAGACCTTTTCTTAATACTGCAGGTGATGTCATCAATTTTAATCAAGGAAAAGTAACTTTTAATATTAATGACAAAGAGCATACTGTCTATTTTCCCAAAAAGGTTTCTAAGAGCTATTGCCTGAATTCCATTGAAAATATTGAGAGCATCAAGGTTGGAGAAATATATTGTCCCATTCCACAAGAAAGTTTTGAAACTATTATGATTGGGACCATTGCTATCAAGTTCGAGGTAACATAATCACCTTGTGGAATGCAAAGTTTTGTTTCATATAAGATTGTTTTGGTAACAAGACTTGATCAACCTTGTTTACAAAAGGATTTTAATGAACAAAATAATGCTTTATTGTGGTTATACTTGCTCACTTTTACTTTCTCCTTCCTAGTCTTTGCTTTTTCTCTTGTTAGCTTTGGTTTTGCTAGGTGTTTGCTTGTTAGAGTGTCTTAGAACTTCTATAGCTGGTGTTTGTTTGCTTTTGCTTTTTCTAAAAAAAAATCTTTTTTGCGAGAAAATCAATTTTCATACCCTGAAAATTGGCCAAAAATAAAGTTTCCCGAAAAATCCCAGAAAATTCATAATAAATTTTTCCTCAAAAAAGGGGCAGAGGGACACCTGGAGTGGCCCAGGGGGACCCACCAGGCTAACACACCCCTGGGTGGCGCGGCCAGCCCTAGGTGGCGCTAGGCCAGGGTGTGGCCCACCTGTGGCCCTCCAAAGTGTCTCCTCCCAGCCATCTTCTTTCTCTATACCGAAAAACACCGGAAAACTTTCTCAAGCTCGAGTTCCTGCTGTTCTTGCTCCCAATTTTCGATCTCCTTGCTCAGCCCATCTTTGCTGCTAAATTTTGGAGGAATCGCTCCTTGGTATGTGCCTCCTCCGCTTGTCCAATTAGATTTGTGATTGGTAGATTGTATCTTGAGTATTTTGCTGCCATAGGTGTCAGATTGTGTGAGCTTGCTGATACGCCCAATTTTCATCACCATTCTATATCATAATTTACCTCTATTCATTGATATTTGTCTTATTATGAGGTATTACTTATGGCTTTTCATCTGTTTATACATGTTGGATGATTCTTGGAGGATGGACTGCCGGAGTCTGGATTCTGATGGAAAAGAAGGCTTTTCGGTGCAATTTCGCAAAGATCAGAAAAATACTAGAAAAATATGGAAACATATTATTTCTCCAGAAGAATGAGGGAGCCATAAGGAGGGACGAAGAAGGGCCTCAGGAGGGCCACACACCCCCTAGGCGCAGTACCATCTGACCTCCGACTCCGCCCCTTCGCCTATATCTTCCCTACAGAACCCTAAGCCTCGGGGGGCGACCACAGATAGATTTCCGCCACCTCTGGGGGTCGGAAAACACCGAGAGAGAAAGATCTCTCCGGCAGACAAATTTCTGCCGGGGGAATTCCTTCCCGGAGAGGGGAGATCTTCGCCATCAGCACCGTCATCAAGCTAGGCTTCATCGGGATCATCATCATCATCATCCACACCATCATCTCCACTAGCACCATCATCACCACTCCGTCCCGCTATAACAATTGTGTTGGATATTGCTTTAGTTCTTAGGGCAAACTTTCCTGGTGTTGATTACTATTGTAGTTGATGCTTGTGAGTGGAACCATTGGATTATTGTTTATGTTCAGATTGTTATCCATTACCATATCATCTTTGATCTTGATCCATATGATGTCTTGTGAGTAGTTCGTTTAGTTCTTGAGAACATGGGAGAAGTCATGTTGTTAGTAGTGAATCTGTGATGAGTTATTATTCAATGGTTTAGTATTTAAGTTGTGGTGCTATTCTTCTAGTGGTGTCATGTGAACGTCCACTACATGACACTTAACCATTTATGGGCCTAGGGGGATGAATTGTGTATTTGGATACTAATTTTAGGGTTGCCGGAGTGACAGAAACCTGAACCCCCGTTAGGACACCTTTGCACAAGGGAGAGTAGGATCTTAGAGTTTAAGGCTGTGGTTAGATTTATATTTTAATTACTTTCCTGTAGTTACAGATGTTTGCAGGGGGTTTAAGCACAAGTATGTATTAGTCCAATTACGGTCGGTACATTAGCACAGGTTCTCCCACACAACACTTACAACACCAGAGAAGAGTACTCAGCTATTTGAAGCGAAAGCACTTGACAGAATTCCCATGTGTCCTCGAGAATGTTTGGTCCTTATAAGTACTTCCACCGGCTTGTCCTTTGATAAGAAAGGATTTGGCCACTTGCTCCGTTTGTTCGTTACCTTTGTTACTTGCTCCTTGTTTTGTTGACTTATCAGAAAACAACTAAAAATCTGTTTGCTAAGTATTCACAGGGATTTCTTGCTCCATACCACTGTTCAGCACCTTCTGCTCCTCGTTGTGATCGAAACTCCTATTTATCAAAAGTACTACGATACACCCCCTATACTTATGGGTCATCAAGACTATTTTATGGTGTCGTTGCCAGGGAGTGAAGCGCTATTGAAGAGTGGAACTGGTAAGGGAAACTTTTACTGTGAGTATTGCTTTTGTTATTGCTTGTTACTTTGTTTCCAATATGGATAGCCCACTTGGTTTTCTGTTTGGGAAAACTACTACCACTACAAGGGTAGTAGATGAACCACCTCCTGTTGAGATAGATCCTTTTAAGATACCTACAAGTATTGTTAATCGTGTCATGTATAATTATTATTTTGGGGATGGAACCGTCCATCTCGGTGATCACTTGCTTTTTATCCATGAATTATGTGAGTTGTTTAAGTGTGTAGGTATCACAACTGAACAGGTGAAGAAGAAGTTACTCTCCATATCCTTGAAAGGGAAAGCTGAAGAATGGTATAAGCTGCTGAATAATGGACAATCCATGGAATGGGAGGAGATGGCATCTCACTTTTACTCTAAATTTTATCCTCCCAGTGAGATTCATAAGGATAGAAATATGATATATAACTTTTGGCCTCTTGATGGAGAGAGTATTGCTCAAGCTTGGGGGAGATTGAAGTTACTAATGCTTAAATGTCCTATTCATGAATTCCCTAACAATATTATTCTCAATAACTTTTATGCTAGGCTTCCTCTTCATGATAAAGATTTACTAGATGCTTCTTGTGCTGGATCATTCACATGTATGAAGGAAGAAGCTAAATGGGATCTCTTAGACCGTATTCAAGATAACACTGAAGATTGGGAGAATGACAAAGGAAGAAAGTCAGGTATAAACTATGATTATGAATGCATTAAATCTTTTATGGGAACTGATGACTTCCGTGATATTAGTAATGAGTTTGGTCTTGATTCCCAAAGCATTGCCAACTGTTTTAAGGCATTTTCCTCTTACATAGAAATTCTTAAGAAGAAGTGGAATAAGTACCATGCTCCTTATAAATATGTTGTTAGTCATGTTCCAGTTAGAAGTACTCAAGTTTGTACTACTAATCATATTGTGCATGAACCTCATGTTGAGAAATTACCTTTCCCAGCTAAGGTAAAGGAGTATTCTATGATTATTAGTGCAAATAATAAAGGTACAATGAAAACTATGGAGCCTGATAAGCATTTGAGTGATGAACCTGTGGTATCTATTGTGAAAGACACCGTAACTAGAAATATAGAGGATGAGCATATTGTCTTCTGTGAAGATGCTACTAATATTGTTTCTCATCCTAGTAAGGCTAGAAAAGCTAGTGTTCCTGTGCTTTCTGTTAAAATTGGTGATCATTGCTATTATGGTTTATGTGATATTGGTGCTAGTTCTAGTGCTATTCCTTATGAGATTTACAGGGAAATTATGCATGAGATTGGTCCTTGTGAGCTTGAGGAAATTGATGTGGTTATTCACCTTGCTAACAAGGAAACCATTTGCCCCATTGTCATTGTAAGAGATGTGGAGGTTCTCTATGGTAAGATTAAGTATCCTGTTGATTTTCTAGTGCTTAATTCAGCAGCTAGCAAAACTTGTCCTATCATTTTTGGTAGACCTTTATTGAACACTTGTGGAGCTATTATTGATTGTAAGAAGGAAAAAGTTTTAACTAAGTTTGATGGAGATTCTTATGAGTTTAACTTTTCAAAATTTGCTGAAGCTCCTTGTGAAAACAGCTTGCCTAATAAGGATTTCAGGATGGAACAACTTGCTTCTATTGATCCGGTTTATGACCTTGGACCTCTTTTTGATGACTGTAAGTATGGTTATTCTGATGATAAAGTTGTTTCCAGTGACAGTTATATTGTCAACTTTATTTAAAGTGCTACTGAAAGTTATTATGAGAGAGGGAAACATGGTTTTATGCATCTTAATGATGTTAAGTTTCCCCGCTTTATGTTTAAAGCTTTGAAGTTGCATATGTTTTGTCATCCTATGCTGGTGACTTTTTGTATCAAAAATTCATTTTCTCATGATACTCCCATGCATAGGAAGTGGGTTAGACTCAAGTGTGTTGGTTATTTGCTTCTTGATTCTCTCTTTCATTTCAGATATATATATCCTATGTGAGCATCTTTGGAAGTTTCAAACCTAACTTAAAGGCATTAAAGAAAAGTACTTGTTGGGAGATAACCCAAGAGTTTTGTCGAGTCTTGGAAGTTATTACCTCTATAATAACCGCTCCTTATCCTTTTTGTTTTGGTTTTTGTGTCAAGTTCAACTTCTTTTGTGAAGTAGAGGAGTTGTGAAAAGTGGTTGTCCTGGGACAGGTTTTTGTGCTGTATTGTAAAAATTCGTGAGGAATCTCAGTACTTCGGATGGAGCTGAATTTTTATGTGCTTGTTCTCCAAGTTGTTACCCAACTTTCATAAGTTCTGCACTTTTTTATTTGAGCAACATAAGGTCTTCTAAAAAATCAATCTTTACCTGTTGGTCTATTCTGACAGATTTCTGCCATCATTTGCATTTTCCTCTTACATAAGCTTTTGTTTTGATGTTTTTTCAGTTGAAGTGTGTACCCAAAGGTTTATTGTTTTTGCTTACACTAATGTTGTCATTGAGTTTGTGCAAGGGTTTTGTAAGAAGGAAATTTTCAGGAGAAAGAGAAAAGGAATCTGCAAAGTTCGTCTTTGAATAGGTAAAAGTGGTGAAAACACAAGGTTCATGAAACCCCAATCTTTTTATATTTTGGATGTTTTTAATACATAAGGGAAGTTGCGAGACGAAACTGAAGAGGAAACGGAGCCCGCGGTGTACAAACCCACCCCAGGCGCGGGCCCATCCTGGCCGCGCCTGAGGGGGGTGTTCTCCCCGCGGGCTCCGTCTCCGCCTCGTTTCCATGTCAAAACCTTCCTTATGCATTGAAACTTCGTAATATAACCCCCTCGGATCCCCCGAGGTTTGTGCATCATGTTCTCGTCGTGTTTCCGTTTTAATCTGTTTCTGTCAGTAAATCTTCTCAAGTTTAGAGCACCATGGCCTCCGCCAACGACAAAGGCAAGAAGCCCGAGGAAGAAGAACCTCAAGTCCCCAAGGAGGAGGAGATTTCGGTAGGGTATGAAGGTGACATGGAGGAGGACAAGCAACCGGACACTCGCGCTACCGTCGCAAGCATTGGTTTGGTGGCACGGCCTACCAAGCTTAAGAGGACAACACGGATGTCTACATGAGGGAAATCTCGACGTCATACTCTCTCTCTACGATCATCTCCTCCGCGTAAAAAGAGACCCTTCCATACACTTATACATGAATATCAATATCAACATGTTCCGAAAGGGAAAATTTTCCCTCGGTTTGGGATATCCCTCGTTCTAACAATGTAGAGAAGTATCATGCTAAGGATGAAGAGTGGGGAAAGAATAACAAGAACTGGGATTCTCAAACTGACATGATCATGAACCGTATAGAGAAAAACTCGGAGCTAATCCGTACTCTTACTTTTGAGTTCGAGGATTTGAAGAAACTTATTGATTAGCTTATCAAGAGAACACCACCACCACCAATGGAATAATTCGTCATTAGGTTTGGCATCCCCTTGGCCTGTTCCAAGCTTGGGGGAGTGCCGCGGTATCACCACCATTATCTTTATCTTTTACCTTTTTAGTGGATTCATATCTGTGGTAGAGGGTTTATCTTATAGTTTGGTTTGCATGTGGAAGTATCTCTCCTTTAGTTGATTATCTATGTATCCCTTGGTGTGAGTGCCTTTATTAAATATTGATGAGAAGTCTCATCTTTTACTTTTTGCACTTCTTATTTTAGTTTGCAATCTCTATTATATGATGGATCTTGTTGATCAGTATTGGCACCACTTTGGGATCATCAAGTGGATCTAAATTGGTGTTGGCAAACCAAGTTCTGGTTAGTAGCATCACTATGAAAGAGAAAAAGAAAGAAAAAGCTTACATGTATTTTGTATCATTTGTTTTCTTTCTTGTTGGATCATAAGCTTAGTATTCTTTATTTAAGATTCTTTTGTGTCTTCAAGGAAGATTGCATGTTTGGCTTTATTACTTGTATGTTTGCTTGTTTCTTTCAACTCTCTTGCTTGCTACCCAGCCTTGCTAGCCAAAAACTGTTGGAGATATGCCCTAGAGGCAATAATAAATGTAGTTATTATTATATCTTTGTGTTTATGATAAATCTTTACATTCATGGTATAACAGTATTAACCAGAAACATTAATACTTGTGTGATTTGTAAACTAAATTAGAGTCCCTAGTAAAGCCTCTTTATAATACTAGCTTGTTGATTAATAGATGATCATGGTTTCTTGATCATGAACATTTGAGATGTTGTTAATAACAAGGTCATATCATTAGGAGAATGATATGATGGACATACTCCTATAGATAAGCATAGCATAAAGATCAAGTCATTTTAATAGTTCAATTACTATAAGCTTTCTGATACATAGTAACCTAATTCCTTCGACCATGAGATCATGCTTATCACCATCACTGGAAGGATGCTTTGATGACATCAAACACCACACCGTAACTGGGTGGCTATAAAGATGGCATTGAGTGTTCGGAAAGTATGGGTTGAGACACATGGATCAAGAGTGGGATTTGTCCATCCATATGCAGATAGATATACTCTGGGCCCTCTCGGTGGCATATCATCCAATTAGCTTGCAAGCATGTGACTGGATCACAAGGGATCACATACCACGGGAACGAGAAAAGAGTACTTATTAGTAACAATGTTGAACTAGGTATGTAGAGATACCGACGATCAAAACCTCGGATAAGTAAACTATCATGAGACAAAGGTAAATTGGTTTCGTATGTAAGTGGTTCATTCGATCGCAAATTAATTGTAGAAATATGTGGGAGCCATATGAATTTCCAGATTCCTCTATTGGTTATTGGTCGGAGAAGTGTCTCGATCATGTCCGCATAATTCACGAACCGTAGGGAGATACACTTAAGGATTCGATGTTGTTGAGTAGTTATGGAATGATGAGTAAGAGACCGAATGTTGTTCGGAGTCTCGGATGGGATCCGGGATATCACGAGGAGATCCAGAATGGTCCGGAGAATAAGATTCATATAAAAATGTCCTGTTTCGGAGTTGGGGAATGATTTCGGTGTTTTCATCGAGAATGTTCTAGAAGGGTCCGGAAGGTCCGGCACTCCGGAGGGGAAGGGTACATGAATGTGTCATAACAATATGGAATGGTTGCATCATGTACTAGGTCACTTGGCTGGGCAAAATAAAGGGTGAAATCAAATCCTAGTTTGAAAGTCAAACGCTAATTTGAAAAAGTCAAACGACAAGCTTGGTGGAGGGAGAGTAGGAAACCTACTTGGGAAGGAGTTCCTCTCCCTCCACCCGGCGGCCAAGGAGTCCGACTTGGGGGAGTACTCACTCCTCCCAAGCCGCGCCCTCCCACCTATATAAAGAGGGGCAGGGCTGCCCCTCTTCCCTACACCCAACACCACCCAAAACCCTAGCCCTAGCCGTCGGCCTCCCCCAAGTCGCCGCCGCCTCCTAGGGTTCCTCCAACTCGCCGAGTTGGGGCTTCCCCAAGCCCTAGCCATCGGCAAAGCTCTCCCCTTGGTGCCCTCTAAACCCTAGATCACCAAGGCCTCTCTCATAGTCCACCATACTCGCTCCGGCTTAAGGCGAAGCGCTGCGAGATCTCCCCTCTACTTCCGGTACCACGCCGTCGTGCTGCCGGAATCGCGAGGAGAGTGCTACAACCTCCGCTACCTGCTGGAACAAGGGAGAGGAAGGTCTTCATCGAGTACCGAACGTGTGACCGACTGCGGAAGCGCTGCCGAAATGTAGCGCCGGAAGGATCGTCTACGCGATCTTGAGATCGGCAAGAGTACGCCTACATCACCCACGAGAATCTGCTATCGTTAACCGCTTTGGAATCTTCGAGGGTGAGTTCCTCTATCGACTCGTTGCTACAATCTAGTAGATAGATCTTGGCTTGTTTGTTTGCATGCGGTAGAATTTTTTTTTCCATGCTACGAACCCCTATAATGGTATCAGAGCCAGGTCTATATGTAGATATGTTGCACGAGTAGAACACAATGGTCATTGTGGGCGGTGGTGCTTTTATTATCAATTGATTTTTGTGTACTTTGCATCTTGCGGTATGATGGGATGAAGCGGCCCGGGCTAACCTTACATGACATCGTTCATGAGACTTGCTCCACGCTCAACATGCAACTTGTATTGCATAAGTGGCTTTGCGGGTGCCTGTCTCTCCCATCATAGTATAGATCCAATTTACAACGTGCACTTGATAGTTCAAACATCAACATTGTGGTTCTTGTTCGTAAGTTAGATCGACACTTATTGAAAGCCCCAAACCATGTAAAATATGCAAAGAAAATTAGAGGCGTCTAACTTTGTTTTTCAGGGGTGTGCTGTGATGTGATATGGCCATGATTGTGATTATATTTGATGTATGCAATGTTCCTTCCTGTAAGTTGGCAACCGGCAGGATCCATATGGTTGTATTTAAATTCTGTTAAGACCCGCGTGTCTATTCAAAGTAGTTGTAATAGTTAAAGCTGGTGGACGACAACCATGGAGCGGCGTCATTGACCTTGATGCAATGCCGGTGATGATGGAGATCATATTCGTGCTTGAAGATGGAGATCGGAAGCACAAAGAAGAAAGGCCATATCATATCACATATTATGAATTGCATGTGATGTTAATCCTTTTATGCATCTTGTATTGCTTAGTTCACGACGGTAGCATTATAAGATGATCCCTCAAGCACACAATTTCAAGTTTTAAAGTGTTCATCCTTAGTAAGCACCGTTGCTAAATCTCTTTGTTTCGAAGCACCACATGATGATCGGGTGTGTTAGATTCTGCGAGTGTATACAACATGAGCAAGCCAGATTTTCTCATGCGGAAGCTAAGGTTTGATCTTAACGAGCCTAGCATGTACAGACATGGTCTTGGAAAACGGATCACCGAAAGGTAAAGCATGAGTCATATAGTAGATATGATGAACATGTCGATTGTTGGCCATTGAAGCTACATCAACTCTCATGATGATCGGTTTTGATGTGGTGGATTTGGTTCGTGTGATCACTAAAACAATGTGAGGGATATTGTTTTGAGTGGGAGTTCACCTAGATTAATTTAACTATTAATTAGAACTCAATTTGTCATAAACTTAGTCTAAACTATTGCAAATATGTTGTAGATCAATGGCGGCCCCTACCATCAATTTTAATGCGTTCCTAGAGAAAGAAAAGTTGAAAAACAATGGAAGCAACTTCGCGGATTGGTTCCGCAATTTGAGGATTGTCCTCAATGCTGGTAATTTGACCTATGTCTTTGGATGCACCATTGGGTGACTCCGGCCGTGATGCTGCCGATGAAGTAAAGAATGTTTACCTCACTCAGAAGAATCAGTACTCCACAGTTCAGTGTGCTATCTTGTATGGTTTGGAATCGGAGCTTCAGAAAAGGTTTGAGAACCATGACCCACATGATATTGTCCGTGAACTCAAAATGATATTTGAGGCTCACGCGGCAGTTGAGAGTTATGAGGCTTCTGAAAAGTTCTTTAACTGCAAGATGGAAGAGGGCATCTCCGTCAGTGAGCACGTGCTTAAGATGTCTGGGCACGCAAAAAAACTCCAAAGCTTGGGTATAGTGATTCCTAATGCTTTGGGGATTTACCGTGTCCTCCAATCACTACCACCAAGTTACAAGAACTTTGTGATGAACTACAACATGCAAAACATGAACAAGACGTTGCCAGAACTCTTCTCCATGTTGAAATCTGCAGAAGTGGAGATAAAGAAAGAGCATCAAGTGTTGTTGGTCAATAAGACCACCAAATTCAAGATAGGCAAGTCTAAGCAAAATGGAAAGTTCAAGAAGGGTGGTAAGAAAGTTGTCGCACCGGCGAAGAAGACCAAGGCTGGACCTAAGCCTGATACTGAGTGCTTTTACTGCAAGGGAGAGGGTCACTGGAAGCGGAATTGCCCAAAGTACTTGGCGGATTTGAAGAACGGCAACATCAAGAAGAAAGGTATATCCGATATACATGTTATTGATGTGTATCTCACTAGTACTCGTAGTAGTGCACAGGTATTTGATCTTGGTTCGGTTGCTCATATTTGTAACTCAAACAAAGCCGCAGAATAAAAGGAAGCTAGCGAAGAACAAGGTGACGATGCGCGTTGGAAATGGATCAAAGGTTGATGTGATCGCGGTTGGCACGCTACCTCTTCATCTACCATCGGGATTAGTTTTATACTTAAATAATTGTTATTTGGTGCCTGCGTTGAGCATGAACATTATATCGGGATCATGTTTATTGCGAGACGGTTACTTGTTTAAGTCCGAGAATAATGGTTGTTCGATTTATATGAGTAATATGTTTTATGCACATGCACCTTTGATAGATGGTCTATTCTTATTGAATCTCGATAGTGGAAATACACATATTAATAACATTGAGGCTAAACGTTTGAAATCGAGCATTAACTCGACCTATATGTGGCACTGTCGTCTTGGTCACATTGGAGTGAAGCGTATGAAGAAACTCCATTCCAATGGACTTCTCGAATCACTTGATTTCGAATCACTTGAAAGATGCGAAGCATGTCTGATGGGTAAAATGACTAAGACTCCATTTTCTGGTATGATGGAGCGAGCTACGGACTTGTTGGAAATCATACATACCGATGTGTGTGGTCCAATGAGTGTAGCATCACGCGGTGGTTATCGTTATGTTCTTACCTTCACGGATGACTTGAGTAGATATGGGTATATCTATTTCATGACACATAAGTCCGAAACTTTTGAGAAGTTTAAGGAATTTCAAAGTGAGGTAGAGAATCAACGTAACAAGAAGATTAAATTTCTATGTTCTGATCATGGAGGTGAATATCTAAGTTACGAGTTTGACGAGCATTTAAAGAAATGCGGAATACTTTCACAATTGACACCGCCGGGAACACCACAGCGTAATGGTGTGTCCGAACGTTGTAATCGAACTCTCTTAGATATGGTTTGTTCTATGATGTCACTTACAGATTTACCGCTATCGTTTTGGGGTTATGCATTAGAAACAATGCATTCACTTTAAATAGGGCACCATCTAAATCCGTTGAAACGACACTGTATGAATTATGGTTTGGGAAGAAACCTAGATTGTCGTTCCTTAAAGTTTGGGGTTGCGAAGCCTATGTAAAGAAGTTACAGCCGGACAAGCTTGAAACCAAAGCGGAAAAATGCGTCTTCATAGGATACCCGAAGGAAACTATTGGGTATACCTTCTATCATAGATCCGAGGGCAAAATCTTCGTTGCTAAGAATTGATATTTTCTAGAGAAGGAATTTCTCTCAAAAGAAGTGACTGGAAGGAAAGTAGAACTCGACGAGGTTGTCGAACCTTCTCTCTAACTTGCGAGTAGCGCAGCACCGGAAGTAGTTCTAGTGGCGCCTACACCAATAAGAGAGGAAGCTAATGATGATGATCATGAAACTTCGGTTGAAGTTGCTACAGAACCTCGCAGGTCAACGAGAACTCGTACCACTCCTGATTGGTATGATCCTGTTATGAGTGTCATGTTGGTGGACAACACCGATGACCCTGCGACATATGAGGAAGCGATGGTGAGCCCAGATTCCAATAAATGGCAAGACGCCATGAAATCCGAAATTGGATCCATGTATGAAAACCAAGTATGGACTTTGGTGGACTTACCGGACTAGGAAGGTCCGAGAACAAATGGATTTTCAAGAATAAAACAGATGCTGATGGTAATGTTACTGTCTATAAAGCTCGACTTGTCGCAAAAGGGTTTCAACAAATTCAAGGAGTTGACTATGATGAGACTTTCTCACCAGTAGCGAAGCTAAAGTCTGTGAGGATTATGTTAGCAATCGTTGCATATTACTATTATGAGATATGGCAGATGGATGTCAAAATAGCGTTCCTCAGTGGAGACATTGATGAATAGTTGTATATGATGCAACCCAAAGGTTTTGTCGATCCTAAAGATGCTAACAAGGTGTGCAAACTTCAACGGTCCATATATGGATTGAAGCAAACATCCCGAAGTTGGAATCAACGTTTTGATAAATTAATCAAAAGTTTTGGTTTTATACAAACTTATGGAGAAGCTTGTATTTAAAAGAAAGTGAGTGGGAGCTCTGTAGCATTCTTAATACTATATGTAGATGACATATTCTTGATTGGGAATGATGTAGACCTTCTTAATAGTGTCAAGGAATATTTGAATAATAGTTTTTCAATGAAAGATCTTGGCGAAGTAGCTTACATATTAGGCATAAAGATTTATAGAGATAGATCGAGATGCCTAATATCATTGTCACAAAGTACATATTTGGACAAAGTTCTAAAGAGGTTTGGAATGGAAGATAGCAAGAAAGGGTTCTTGCCCATGTTGCCCAATACGACCTTGAGTAAAACTCAAAGTCCAGCGACGACAGAAGATAGAGAAATGATGAGTAAGACTCCCTATGCCTCAGGCATAGGATCTCTAATGTATTCCATGCTATGTACTAGACCCGACATTGCATATGCTGTTAGTTTGACTAGCAGATATCAAAGTGATCCAGGAGTGGATCATTGGACAACGGTCAAAAACATCCTTAAGTACTTGAGAAGAACTAAGGATATGGTTCTTTCTTATGGAGGTGATGAACAACTCGTTGTTAATGGTTACACTGATGCTAGTTGGAACACCGATCTGGGTGATTCTAAATCTCAATCTGGATATGTATTTACTTTGAATGGTGCAGCAGTTAGCTGGAGGAGTGCAAAGCAAAGCGTTGTGGCGAGATCTTCAACTGAATCGGAATACATAGCTGCTTCAGAGGCTTCACAAGAAGCGATATGGATGAAGGAGTTCATTACAGAGCTCGATGTGGTTCCAAGTGCGCTAGACCCAATGTCTATCTACTGTGATAACATGGGCGCCATAGCTGAAGAACCAAGGTCACACAAGAAGTTGAAGCACATCAAGCTACGTTTTCATGCTATTCGATAACATGTCCAAGATGGTGACATAAAGATTTGCAAAGTACACACATATCTGAATGTGGCGGATCCGTTGACTAAACCTCTCCCGAGGGAAAAACATGACCAACACCAAACTGCCATGGGTGTTCGGTATATTACCATGTAATCTTGATTAGTTGACTCTAGTGCAAGTGGGAGACTGTTGGAGATATGCCCTAGAGGCAATAATAAATGTAGTTATTATTATATTTTTGTGTTTATGATAAATGTTTACATTCATGCTATAACAGTATTAACCAGAAACATTAATACTTGTGTGATTTGTAAACTAAATTAGAGTCCCTAGTAAAGCCTCTTTATAATACTAGCTTGTTGATTAATAGATGATCATGGTTTCTTGATCATGAACATTTGAGATGTTGTTAATAACAAGGTCATATCAATTAGGAGAATGATATGATGGACATACTCCTATAGACAAGCATAGCATAAAGATCAAGTCATTTTAATAGCTCAATTGCTATAAGATTTCTGATACATAGTAACCTAATTCCTTCGACCATGAGATCATGCTTATCACCATCACCGGAAGGATACTTTGATGGCATCAAACACCACACCGTAACTAGGTGGCCATAAAGATGGCATTGAGTGTTCGGAAAGTATGGGTTGAGACACATGGATCAAGAGTGGGATTTGTCCATCCATATGACGGATAGATATACTCTGGGCCCTCTCGGTGGAATGTCATCCAATTAGCTTGCAAGCATGTGACTGGATCACAAGGGATCACATACCACGGGAACGAGAAAAGAGTACTTATCAGTAACAATGTTGAACTAGGTATGCAGAGATACCGACGATCAAAACCTCGGATAAGTAAACTATCGTGAGACAAAGGGAAATTGGTTTCGTATGTAAGTGGTTCATTCGATCGCAAATTAATCGTATAAATATGTGGGATCCATATGAATTTCCAGATTCCTCTATTGGTTATTGATCGGAGAAGTGTCTCGATCATGTCCGCATAATTCACGAACCGTAGGGAGACACACTTAAGGATTCGATATTGTTGAGTAGTTATGGAATGATGAGAAAGAGACTGAATGTTGTTCGAAGTCTCGGATGGGATCCGGGATATCACGAGGAGATCCGGAATGGTCCAGAGAATAAGATTCATATAAGGAAAGTCCTATTTCGGAGTTGGGGAATGATTCCGGTGTTTTCATCGGGAATGTTCTAGAAGGGTCCAAAAGGTCCGGCACTCTGGAGGGGAAGGGTACATGAATGTGTCATAACAATATGGAATGATTGCATCATGTACTAGGTCACTTGGCTGGGCAAAATAAAGGGAGAAATCAAATCCTAGTTTGAAAGTCAAACGCCAATTTGAAAAAGTCAAACGACAAGTTTGCTTGGTGGAGGGAGAGTAGGAAACCTACTTGGGGAGGAGTTCCTCTCCCTCCACCCGCCGTCCATGGAGGCCGACTTGGGGGAGGACTCCCTCCTCCCAAGCTGCACCCTCCCACCTATATAAGGAGGGGCAGGGCTGCCCCTCTTCCCTACACCCAACACCACCCAAAACCCTAGCCCTAGCCACCGGCCTCCTCCAAGTCGCCGCCGCCTCCTAGGGTTCCTCCAACTCGCTGAGTTGGGGCTTCCCCAAGCCCTAGCCGTTGGCCAAGCTCTCCCCTTGGTACCCTCTAAACCCTAGATCACCAAGGCCTCTCTCATATTCCACCATACTCGCTCCGGCGAAGCCCATGAGATCTCCTCTACTTCCGGTACCACGCTCGTCTTTAGGAATCGCGAGGAGAGTGCTACAACCTCCGCTGCCTTCTAGAACAAGGGAGAGGAAGGTCTTCATCAAGTACCGAACGTGTGACCGACTGCGGAAGCGCTGCCGGAACGCAGCGCCGGAAGGATCGTCTACGCGATCTTGAGATAGGCAAGAGTACGACTACGTCACCCACGAGAATCTGCTCTCGTTAACCGCTTTGGAATCTTCGAGGGTGAGTTCCTCTATCTACTCATTGCTACAATCTAGTATATAGATCTTGGCTTGTTTGTTTGCATGTGGTAGAATTTTTTTTGTTTTCCATGCTACGAACCCTACAAAAACCTTTTTTGAGAAGACATACTTCTCATGTTTCCAAAATCCTTTGAACCAAAACTTTTGCCATTTGTGTCCACCATATCTACCTAGTATCTTTTGCTATTCCAAGCAAATTCTCAAGCTTCATCTACCTTTCGAATTAAAAAGTATTTTGTTATGTGAAAATTAGTTAGTAAAGCTCTCATGAACTTGATGTCACACCTTATTTACTTGCCCTAATATACTTGAACCATTGTGAACATCGAAGTTGTATATGCTTGCATCTATACGTTGGAATTAGCAGAACCGTGCTGTCACGAGGAACGTTTTCAACATTGCACTCGTACTCTGTACACGGTTGATATCATGCTCTTTTTTCTATGGATGTCAACAGTGTGAAATAAATAGGGAACTTGTAAGTCTATGGAGTTTGTATCCTGTGTTAGAGAAAAGCTTGGGCCGCTAGCCTAAGCCATGCTTGATCATGGTGGAAACTTGCAGCATCACCATAGTGAGTCATCTATGAAGCATCCTCAATAAAAAGCTATGCACATAGTAAATAAAAAGATCGCTGAGATGCTCATTGTCTGCTTGCCTTGTCATTTTGGTTATGGGAAAGCTCCTGTACCATGTGCAAGGGGTACCCTGTTGGCGGTTCTCAATGATATTCAAATACTTACAATGACAAGAACTTACCTGAGACCAAAGTTGAGTAGCATGAGGAGTGGCCCTCATATTCAAGAGACATGAGATTGCCAACTTATATTTAATCAAGCATATACTCCATCTTTGTTCACTTTAACCTTAATCATCTCAAGATGCCTATGATAGTGGCAATGAGGGCTCAAAGCTAGTAAGTACCATAATCTTTTGGAATCTCTTTTTGACTTGTAATCTCTGCTACCCTCTATGAAGGGACCCTTCTCCTAGTTACCAGTTGAGTCAGTAAACCTACTTCCTCTCTATCTCCAGCAAGCATTTTAATTTTTTTGTTTCAAGCATTCATATGGTGATTTATTCAATCATGTTCTTTATCTTCCTTGTTTGCACAAAACTCTTTGATATTGAGTATTACTTTGAAAGCCTTCACATGTGAAAAACCTTTTTGAGCAAAGAGTGTTCCTGTTTTGAAACTTCTACAAAAAGATTTTATGAAACTATTTGCCGTGTGTTCTCTGACCAAGAACAAGTTTGCCAATTCCAATTATGATTTATCTTTATGCATCTCTATTGTAACTGTTGTACTTGGTTGCAAGCTAAGTCATATAATGGTGAGTTGCTTTCTTCTATGAGTTGTGCAATGGTAAGTGTGATGCTTCTTGTTCGTATTCTTTTATCGACACTTCACTCCATAAACCTGTGGACATGTTTACTGAGCTCAGTTTTCGCTTGGGGACAAGCGAATTCTAAGCTTGGGGGAGTTGTGTAACACCCTCAGAATCGGACCTATGCAAGTTTTAGCGAAACCCGCCAAACCCGCATAGAAACGATTCAAAGGTGCCCACCAGGCACTTTCGTGCGGGTGGAAAACGAAGTAATAACATTACACAACAGTCCTCGATGGGACCCATGTAACGATATATACAACATGACTCAAAGAGTCAAGAATACGATATAATATACAAAGATCCAAATCACCTTGAAAATGATAGAGCGTCCGACTACGGACAAGATGCAAATGGGGCTAAGAGCCCCAAGAATAACCAATGGCGTCCATAACCGCCTGCCAAGCCGGAAGGGTAACCCTGCTAACGACGTCGATCTCAAAACCTGCTTAAACAAAGGGGTGCCAACAAAGGGCAAAGGAAAAAGAGGAGCGTCGATCGAGGCCAAGACACGCGAGACTAGAATTCGCGGTCCTCGCCACATAGGTATGGTGGATCAAGCGCGTGGCAAAGATGCACTAAACAAACTATAGAGACTCGATACAACTGGTGGCTATCAGGGAGGGGTAAGAAAGACCTATTCGGAACCAACCTAATACTACCATCAAACAAACCCATCCTGGTGTTTCCCCCTCGATACCAAACGAGGAAGTCGACCGAGGAACTCACACAGTTGGCAGTTTTATTTATTCAGTTATAGTTGCAGCAATTACTAGTCAGGTGTAGATAATCATCCTGATAAAATAAGCAGTGGGTCGTTTTAGTTAACCATTCCGTGGTAGTTGCAACACTTACTAGTCAGATACAATTAGCATGAGATAACCCAAAACCCAGCAGTTGTTGGTACTTTTATTCAGCCATTCCGTTGTAGTTGCAATACTTACTAGTCAGATACAATGGTCGCAAGAGACAACCCAAACAAGCAATTGTTGGCAGTTTTATTTAGCCATTCCATTATAGTGAAGCTGATTACTAGTCATTATAAAGTCAAATTTATAGTACTACTTTAGTTATGCTTGTCGATGGTCGAGATACTGTGCTCCAAGTCGTCCATAACCGCGGACACGGCTTTCAGAAAGTTTTAACCCGGCCGGGGTGCACAAATAGCAACACACACTCGATCAGCCTCGGAAAAACCAAATCAAAACCCAACGAGGCCTTCACGACAAAGCAATCACAGGATTCAGAAATATTTCAGGGGGCCACCCCATTGAGTAGACCCGCCACGAAGCCAGCTGACTCCGAGATGGACTCAAGGTTTGCGACAATGGCTGTAAACGACTGGGAACCCGAAAGTGTGGCTGGTCTTGTCGATACCGCGAAAACATTCCGCTTACCTAAACAGTACAGTGTGCTCCTCGCACAATCGTAAACAAAGCAGTAGCATGGCATAAGTACAGGATAGTAAATAAAACCTCAAACTAGTTTGTGGCCCCAAGAAATAAGAATGAATCAAGCTCTGGCTCAGGGGGGTCCCATAATCCTCCTGGATGTGGATAGCGCGATAAATCAAGGAACAGGTATCAAGTACTCGGGGTCCTACGGGACACAAGTGGGCGTTCGGAAACCAAATATTATCTATCACCCACCGATGCCTCTGCTTACTTCAATTTTAGTTGTTAAATAGGAATTAAAGTGCACGATAAGTAAAACCATGATCATCTCCAACATCAACATGCGGCAATACACCAACAACTGTGGCACTTGACGACACGCAACAACAATATAGCAAGCGACTACAACGCGCAAGTCCAACTATCTACCAAACATCAGGTAATAGGATGTGTCCAAGGCAATATAGGGCTGCAAGGGATATCACGGGTACAGAAACTAGAGCATCGCAACACAGATAGCAATAGATCAACAGGAGTAAATAAATACTACAAAAGTAAGATAGGTAGAAAGGGGGAGATGCTCGCCTGAAAACATTGCCGAAGGTTCAACCGAAGATCGGGGCGAAGCTCACATCAACTCAACGGCCTTATCCGCGAAGAAGCAAAACACTAGAATAAACACCGGATGCAATATTTAATACTA
This sequence comes from Avena longiglumis, assembly GCA_030063025.1. Lineage (NCBI taxonomy): Eukaryota > Viridiplantae > Streptophyta > Magnoliopsida > Poales > Poaceae > Avena > Avena longiglumis. The sequence continues at coordinate 369,840,385 of CP125978.1, read as the reverse complement.
CGGAAAAAGATCGGGCATGATGCATGTATGATGTATGGCATGGCAAAGGTGCGATGCAATTAGGTCATATTAAGCGGAACCGGGGGTCCCGACAATTAATTATACGGTTCAAGTTATTTACCTACCCCGCAATTAAATGTTGTATTAACATGGCAAGATATGGTACCGGTTCGATGCACAAATTTAAATGAGGCCAATATGAGACTAGATTTGCCCGCATATGGGCCCCATATTTCATTATAAGGTGAATCGGCATAAGGCCCCCAAACCACATGAATGTATGCATGCAAGACAATTATTATGCGACAATTTGTATCATGTTGTAAAATAGGGTTTTGGGAAGGGTTCACACGTTAGGGTTCGGCAGATCTTGGGGATCGAGGGGTTCGGGGTCGGTCTCGGGGTTCGGATCTGGGGTTCGGTGTCGACGGGTCGTTCTCGGACTCCGGGTTCGTTCTCAGATAACGGAGGTAGGTCTTGTCGCATCTGTGGCCTTCGGGTCATGTCGACGGTCCTGGCGTTCGGGCTGAAGTACTTGTCGCGTCAGGGTCTCGGTGTCCGGGGTGAAGTACTCGGCGTCCTCGAGGGAGTACTTGTCGTTCCGGGCTCTCGACGAATCTTGGCGTCCGGCGGTAGATCTTGTTGGTATCATTCCGAAGGACTCGTTGTTCTGCAGCGGAGATCATGGGGTCATCGGGTTCGGGCCTTGGCGTCCGGGGGAAGGAGTACTTGTCGCACGGTGTCCGGGTAGGCAAAATTGTCGGTTCCGGCTTCGATTGTCGGTGTCGGACTCGAGTCTCGGCACTGGGAGATCTTGGCGTCCATGAGAAGGATCTTGTCGGGATACTTCGGGTCTCATCATCCATTGTCGATCTTGTCGACTCAAGCCAGGGGAAATCCTGGTTGTAGCACCACACCATCAACACACCTTGTCGGCACAACACCATCTTTCCTTGGTCACCACCGTCACAACTCCAAAACACCCAACATCCACACCCCGAAGCAAGCAACAGAGGACACTAGGGTCATGCTGGACAAAGGAGTAGCAGGGGCGAGACATGGGCACTGCTAAACCCGGAGGAAACGTCGAGGCGGTCAACACAGGAGGGAGGGCCCCACGACAAGGAAGGCAAGGCCGACGGCGACTGCCGGGCTCGAGGACGGGCATCGGAGAGAGAGAAGGCGAGCAGGCGCCGGCGGCGGGGCGAGGAAGGGCGCGGGAGGAGGGACGGGCCAGGACGGCCGCGGGCGGCTGACGCGGGCTCGCCGGCGGGAGGCGGACGAGGAGAACGGCGGTTGGTCGAGGTGGCGGAGGCGGGCCAGCGGCGCGCGGGTCGGGTCGGGGAAGGCGGGCACGGCAGGGGCTGAGGACGGCGCTCCGCTGAGAGGCGAGGGCGGGCGCGAGCGGCTTGGGCGACGCTGCAAGTGAGGCGCTGGGCGGCGCGGTGCAGGCGGCTGGAAGGGTCACCGCGGAGGAGGCGGTGCGTGAGCTCGAGGTGGGCGACGCCGAGGCGGGCGGGCCAGGGCGGCCGGACGCGAGGAGAGAGCGGTGGAGTGGAGGCCGCGACGCGGAGGGAGGGCCAGGAGGGAAGCGGGTGGTGGCCGGAGAAAAGGCCGGGCGCGCTGGGAGACGCGGGAGAGGCGGAGGAAGAAGGGAGGGAGGCCGAGGCGGATGGAGGCGGTCTTGACGGGAGGGTGGCCGGAGGCGGATGGAGGAGGAGGGCGAGGCTACATGGGCGCAGAGAGAGGGAGGAGGCGTGAGGGATGATGGGGACGGGCGGGGTCTGGGGGTGGGCCAGGGGTCGGTAGGGTCCGCGGGGCAGGTGGTTGTCGGTGTGGGGTGGGGATGGGCGCGTGGGGCGTGTGTGCGTCGTGTGCTGCCCTGGGTGAGTGCTGTGTGGGTGGGGAGGGTGAGAGAGAGAGAGGGTCTAGGTGGAGGGCTAGGATTGGTTAGAGGAGAGAGGGTAGCTGAGGTGGCGAGAGGCTATTGGAGGGAGCGATGTGGCTGGGGGTGGGTAGAATTAGGATGGGTAGGAAAAGAAAACGGGGTGGACCGGTTTGTATATTCCTGGGGTGGTCGTTCGGGTCATTCGGCCCGTTCGACTGCCCCACTAAAATAATATAATAATTTTATTTAATGCTAAATGCACCGTTTGCAAACCAATAGTAGACAACAAAATATTCCGGCGACCCGGGTTTGAATTTGAAAACAAGACGGGGCGTTTTAGAAAACAAAACAGGCTTTGCGAAAAATAGTTTTAGGCACACAATGCATGATGATGACGATGCAATGCACAAATTCAACGCGATTTTCTAGTAGTGGTTTTGCGGGATGCCACAATTCGACACCACTAACAATGGATCTCGCCCTCGAGATCCGCCTCATGGTACCGGAGGAAGGGCGGTGATCTGCGTCTTCTCGCTTCGTGTAGCTCCTCGCGACACCACTAACAAGAGATCGTTGTCCGTGATCGTCGAGAGAACACTCCGGAACAAAAGGTCGAAGATAGAGGTATCAACAAATAAAGGCACCTCTAGCTTCGATGGAAAGAGGGAACCGATACATTCTCTTCCACTTCAATGTACAAAAGCGAATAGAAGGGGTAGTCGGCATGGGGGCCAATCCATCACGCACCCAAACTATTACTCCGCACAATCAGTGGAAAAGCGTGCAACCATTCTCGGAATCAGACTGAAGATCTCGATAGACGAGGTTCGGAATAAAGGAGGGATGCAGACTCTGCATCGAATCTGGCGTAGATGATGTCGTCGCGTCGGGAAACGCCGGAAGGCACAAACAAGGAACAAAGAACGGTACCACAGCAGACGGATTCCTCAGGCAGCATGAACACCGGATGGTAAAACACCGTTATCAAAGAAGGAAGCGAAACCCTGAAGGTACGACGGAACCCATCCGCGAGAAATCCTGGACTCGAAGAAAAAGACGAGAGCGGATTCAAAACACGTAGAGGTAAGAGGAGAATAGCAGAGGGGTAAGGAATAAAATCAGACCTAATCAGAACTATCCAACCGATTTTTCAAAAATAGTTTTGACACTCTACTTCGGCCGTTAGCTAGGTTATCCTACAGGCTGGACTTGTGGGGTATCGCAACTGCTGCGCTCTGATACCACTCTGTAACACCCTCAGAATCGGACCTATGCAAGTTTTAGCGAAACCCGCCAAACCCGCATAGAAACGATTCAAAGGTGCCCACCAGGCACTTTCGTGCGGGTGGAAAACGAAGTAATAACATTACACAACAGTCCTCGATTGGGACCCACAGAACAGATATATACAACAGCGACTCAAAGAGTCAAGAATACAGATATAATATACAAAGATCCAAATCACCTTGAAAATGATAGAGCGTCCGACTACGGACAAGATGCAAATGGGGCTAAGAGCCCTGAAGAATAACCAATGGCGTCCATAACCCCCTTGCCAAGCCAAGAAGGGTAACCCGCTAACGACGCCGATCTCAAAACCTGCTTAAACAAAAGGGGTGCCGACAAAGGGCAAAGGAAAAGAGGAGCGTCGATCTTGAGGCCGACACATGAGACTAGAATTCGGCGTCCTCGCCTACATAGGTATTGGTGATCGGCGGCAAAGATGCACTAAACAAACTATAGAGACTCGATACAACTGGCGGCTAGCAGAGAGGGGTAAGAAAGACCTATTCGGAACCAACCTGATACTACCATCAAACAAACCCATCCTGGTGTTTCCCCCTCGATACCAAACGAGGAAGTCGACCGAGGAACTCACACAGTTGGCAGTTTTATTTATTCAGTTATAGTTGCAGCAATTACTAGTCAGGTGTAGATAATCATCCTGATAAAATAAGCAGTGGGCCGTTTTAGTTAACCATTCCGTTGTAGTTGCAACACTTACTAGTCAGATACAATTAGCATGAGATAACCCAAAACCCAGCAGTTGTTGGTACTTTTATTCAGCCATTCCGTTGTAGTTGCAATACTTACTGGTCAGGTACAATGGTCGCAAGCGACCCCAAACAAGCAATTGTTGTCAGTTTTATTTAGCCATTCCATTATAGTGAAGCTGATTACTAGTCATTATAAAGTCAAATTTATAGTACTACTTTAGTTATGCTTGTCTATGATCGAGATACTGTGCTCCAAGTCGTCCATAACCGCGGACACGGCTTTCAGAAAGTTTTAACCCGGCCGGGGTGCACAAATAGCAACACACACTCGATCAGCCTCAGAAAAACCAAATCAAAACCCAACGAGGCCTTCACGACAAAGCAATCACAGATTCAGAAATATTTCGGGGCCACCCCATTGAGTAGACCCGACGAAGCCACCGACTCGAGACGGACTCAAGGTTTGCGACAATGGTCAGAAACGATGGGAACCCGAAAGTGTGGCTGGGCTTGTCGATACCCATAAAACATTCCGCTTACCTAAGCGACAAAGTGCTCCTCGCACAATCGTAAAAAGCAGCAAAGCATGGCATAAGTACAGATAGTAAATAAAACCTCAAACTAGTTTGTGGCCCCAAGAAATAAGAATGAATCAAGCTCGCTCGGGGGTCCCATAATCCTCCGGATGTGGATAGCGATAAATCAAGGAACAGTATCAAGTACTCGGGTCCCACGGACACAAGTGGGCGTTCGGAAACCAAATATTATCTATCACCCACCGATGCCTCTGCTTACTTCAATTTTAGTTGTTAAACAGGAATTAAAGTGCACGATAAGTAAAACCATGATCATCTCCAACATCAACATGCGGCAATACACCAACAACTGTGGCACTTGACGACACGCAACAGCAATATAGCAAGCGACTACGACGCGCAAGTCCAACTATCTACCAAACATCAGGTAATAGGATGTGTCCAAGGCAATATAGGGCTGCAAGGGATATCACGGGTACGGAAACTAGAGCATCGCAACACAGATAGCAATAGATCAACAGGAGGAAATAAATACTACAAAAGTAAGATAGGTAGAAAGGGGGAGATGCTCGCCTGAAAACATTGCCGAAGGTTCAACCGAAGATCGGGGCGAAGCTCACATCAACTCAACGGCCTTATCCGCGAAGAAGCAAAACACTAGAATAAACACCGGATGCAATATTTAATACTACGGCAAAAGATCGGGCATGATGCATGTATGATGTATGGCATGGCAAAAGGTGCGATGCAATTAGGTCATATTAAGCGGAACCGGGGGTCCCGACAATTAATTATACGGTTCAAGTTATTTACCTACCCCGCAATTAAATGTTGTATTAACATGGCAAGATATGGTACCGGTTCGATGCACAAATTTAAATGAGTCTAATATGAGACTAGATTTGCCCGCATATGGGCCCCATATTTCATTATAAGGTGAATCGGCATAAGGCCCCCAAACCACATGAATGTATGCATGCAAGACAATTATTATGCGACAATTTGTATCATGTTGTAAAATAGGGTTTCGGGAAGGGTTCACACGTTAGGGTTCGGCAGATCTTGGGGATCGAGGGGTTCGGGGTCGGTCTCGGGGTTCGGATCTGGGGTTCGGTGTCGACGGGTCGTTCTCGGACTCAGGGTTCGTTCTCAGATAACGGAGGTAGGTCTTGTCGCATCTGTGGCCTTCGGGTCATGTCGACGGTCCTGGCGTTCGGGCTGAAGTACTTGTTGCGTCGGGGTCTCGGTGTTCGGGGTGAAGTACTCGGCGTCCTCGAGGGAGTACTTGTCGTTCCGGGCTCTCGACGAATCTTGGCGTCCGGCGGTAGATCTTGTTGGTATCATTCCGAAGGACTCGTTGTTCTGAAGCGGAGATCATGGGGTCATCGGGTTCGGGCCTTGGCGTCCGGGGGAAGGAGTACTTGTCGCACGGTGTCCGGGTAGGCAAAATTGTCGGTTCCGGCTTCGATTGTCGGTGTCGGACTCGAGTCTCGGCACTGGGAGATCTTGGCGTCCATGAGAAGGATCTTGTCGGGATACTTCGGGTCTCATCATCCATTGTCGATCTTGTCGACTCAAGCCAGGGGAAATCCTGGTTGTAGCACCACACCATCAACACACCTTGTCGGCACAACACCATCTTTCCTTGGTCACCACCATCACAACTCCAAAACACCCAGCATCCACACCCCGAAGCAAGCAACAGAGGACACTAGGGTCATGCTGGACAAAGGAGTAGCAGGGGCGAGACGTGGGCACTGCTAACCCCGGAGGAAACGTGGAGGCGGTCAACGCAGGAGGGAGGGCCCCACGACAAGGAAGGCAGGGCCGACGGCGACTACCGGGCTCGAGGACGGGCATCGGAGAGAGAGAAGCGGGCGGGGCGAGAAGGGCGGGAGGAGGGACGCAGACGGGCCGCAGCGGCCGACGCGGCTCGCCGGCCGGAGGCGGACGAGGAGAACGCGTTGGTCGAGGTGGCGGAGGCGGGGCTCGCCAAGCGGTGCGCGCGGTGGTCGTCGGGAAGGCGGGCACGGCGGAAGCAGGGGCCGGCTGAGGACGGCGCTCCCGCGCGGAGGCGAGGGCAGGCGGCGGAGCGGCGGTATGGCAAGACGCTGGCAGGCGGAGGCTGGCGAAAGGCGCAGCGCGGCTGAAGGGTCACCGGCGGGAGGAGGCGGGTCATGAGCTCGAGGTAGGGCGACGCCGAGGCGGCCAGGCGGCGGACGCGAGGAGAGAGCGGTGGAGTGGAGGAAGAAAGGGAGGGAGGCGGGAGGCGGATGGAGGCGGATGGAGGCGCAGACGGGAGGTGGCCGAGGTGGATGGAGGAGGAGGGCGAGGCTCGCCAAGGCGCAGAGCAGGGGAGGAGAGAGGCGCGTGAGGGAGGATGGGGACGGGCGGGGTCTGGGGGTGGGCCAGGGGTCGGTGGGGTCCGCGGGGCAGGTGGTTGTCGGTGTGGGGTGGGGATGGGCGCGTGGGGCGTGTGTGCGTCGTCTGCTGCCCTGGGTGAGTGCTGTGTGGGTGGGGAGGGTGAGAGAGAGAGGGTCTAGGTGGAGGGCTAGGATTGGTTAGAGGAGAGAGGGTAGCTGAGGTGGCGAGAGGCTATTGGAGGGAGCGATGTGGCTGGGGGTGGGTAGAATTAGGATGGGTAGGAAAAGAAAACGGGGTGGACCGATTTGTATTTTCCTGGGGTGGTCGTTCGGGTCATTCGGCCCGTTCAACTGCCCCACTAAAATAATATAATAATTTTATTTAATGCTAAATGCACCGTTTGCAAACCAATAGTAGACAACAAAATATTCCGGCGACCCGGGTTTGAATTTGAAAACAAGATGGGGCGTTTTAGAAAACAAAACAGGCTTTGCGAAAAATAGTTTTAGGCACACAATGCATGATGATGACGATGCAATGCACAAATTCAACGCGATTTTCTAGTAGTGGTTTTGCGGGATGCCACAAGTTGATACGCCCAATTTGCATCACCATTCTATATCATAATTTAGCTCTATTCATTGATATTTACCTTATTATGAGGTATTACTTATGGCTTTTCATCTGTTTATGCATGTTGGATGATGCTTGGAGGATGGACTGCTGGAGTCTAGATTCTGATGGAAAAGAAGGCGTTTCAGGGCAATTTCGCAAAGATCAGAAAAATACCAGAAAATATGGAAACATATTATTTCTCCAAAAGAATGAGGGATCCAGAAGGAGGGATGAAGAAGGGCCTCAGGGGGCCCACACCCCCCTAGGCACGGGCCCACCTGACCCTGCGCCTAGGGCAGGTGTGGCCCACCTGCCCGACCTCCAACTCCGCCCCTTTGCTTATATCTTCCCTACGGAACCCTAAGCCTCGGGGGGCGACCACAGATAGATTTTTGATGCCTCTGGGGGGCAGAAAACACCGAGAGAGAAAGATCTCTTCGGCAGACAGATTTTTGCCGGGGGAATTCCTTCCCGGAGAGGGGATATCGTCGCCATCAACACCGTCATAAAGCTAGGCTTCATCGGGATCATCATCATCATCCACACCATCATCTCCACCAGCACCATCATCACCACTCCGTCCCGCTGTAACAATTGTGTTGGATATTGTTTTAGTTCTTAGGGGAAACTTTCCCAGTGTTGATTACTATTGTAGTTGGTGCTTGTGAGTGGAATCATTGGATTATTGTTTATGTTGTTATCCATCACCATATCATCTTTGATCTTGATCCACATGATGTCTTGTGAGTAGTTAGTTTAGTTCTTGAGGACATGGGAGAAGTCATGTTGTTAGTAGTGAATTTGTGATGAGTTATTATTCAATGGTTTAGTATTTAAGTTGTGGTTCTAATCTTCTAGTGGTGTCATGTGAACGTCGACTACATGACACTTCACCATTTATGGGCCTAGGGGGATGCATTGTGTATTTGGCTACTTATTGTGGGGTTGCCGGAGTGACAGAAACCTGAACCCCCGTTAGGACACCTTCCCACAAGGGAGTGTAGGATCTTAGAGTTTAAGGCTGTGGTTAGATTTATATCTTAATTACTTTCCTATAGTTACGGATGTTTGCAGGGGGTTTAACCACAAGTATGTATTAGTCCAAGTATGGTCGTTACATTAGCACAGGTTCACCCACACAACACTTACAACACCAGGGAAGAGTACTCAGCTATTTGAAGCGAAATCACTTGACAGAATTCCCATGTGTCCTCGAGAACGTTTGGTCCTTATAAGTACTTCCACCGGCTTGTCCCTTGCTAAGAAAGGATTAGGCCACTTGCTCCGTTTATTCGTTACTTTTGTTACTTGCTCATTATTTTGTTGCCTTGTCAGAAAACCACTAAAAATCCGTTTGCTAAGTATTCACAGGGATTTCCTGCTCCATACCACTGTTCAGCACCTTCTGCTCCTCGTTGGGATCGACACTCCTATTTATCGAAAGTACTATGATACAGCCCCTATACTTGTGGGTCATCACTTGCAAGCTTGTTCTATGCTTAGAGATTACATTTTGATGCATGTGTAGCCCTCTAGCAAGTTCCCATAGTAGTTTCTCATCATTTATCAACTTGGAAATCACTTGGGTTGATGTTTATCTAAAAATTTCAGAAAAAAGGTCATGGACAACCAGACCTTTGATGAAATATTTGAGAGTGATGCACCTAGGAGGGCAAGGCCTTCAAGATCATCCTCCCGAGCTAGGCCCTCATACAATGAGGATCTCATTACATCGCGATTTGGCGACGAGGGAGATGCACACCCTTCTACCTTTCCTTGTCCTACCTTTTTGTGGGCAGCTGGGATTCTCAATGATTTCCTAAACTTGACTCAGTGGGTTGGATTAACGAGTTATATGCAGGATGAGAGCGTGCAACCTTACTCTATGACATTGAAGAAATTTTTTGAGACCCTGGGTATTGGTACAGCTGGGACAGTGAAGAAGATTCCAGCTCAACCCACTGATTTGTTGGAGCTCAACCGCGGGATAACCAATGATGATGGCCATAGAGCCCAACGGGGAAAGATAAGAAATATTTAACTCCCAGCTATCAGGTACTTTGCTTATTATCTTGCCACTAGTGTTCTTGGTAGGGAGAACACTAGCAATATTTCCAACTATCATTTGGCCTTCCTAGCTGCTGCTCTCAACAATGAAACCAGGTACAGTCTTGGTTCTCTTATTGCTCGTCGCTTAGCTGCTAAGGGACCCATTTATGGGGGAATTATTGTTGCACGTGTTGTTGATGCCTTAGACCTTTCTATTGATCCAAATGATATAATTTTGGCTCCTCAAAGGCTTGATCTTGCTGCCATGAAGGCACATCACTTTGTCACTACTAGATCTACCCTTGAGAGCCTGGTTTATAGAATGTTGTTTACTGACGGTAAAGAGAGAGAGATCTCTCTCCCCCAAACCACTTTGTTCAGTATTTCCCAGGGACCTTTGTCATGCTTCAAGGAGGAGATGGACGAGAAGCTACGCATTCTTGGCTTCCATGGACACTATCAAGGGGACGCACCCTCATACGACCCCTCTATGCACTACACAGGGGAGTCCCCGAGCTCGTACCAGGACGAAGGGGCCTCCTCGTCGCATTATGGAGGTGCACCTTCTTGGTCACCATGGAGTTGAGCCCCACTTAGGCCAAAAGCCTAAGCTTGGGGGGAGGTATACCGACATCACACTCATCTATATATCATGTTTCGTCGGTTCTTTGTATATCCATTGTTTCGCTTTCTTTTTGGTTTTTGTTTCTGCTTTCTCAAAACACAAAAATACCAAAAATATTTTTGTTGTTTCTCTTGGTTTGTTTCTTTGTTTTCTAGCTTTGTTTTTCATTAAAGAAAAATCTAAAAAGATTTTGCTTTGTTTGCTTGTTTTAAAAAATCGAAAACACCAAAAATATTTGTTGCTCTTCTTTGGTTTTGTGAGTTCTTTGCAGGGTTCAGCCGTCCTCAGTGGAATTTGGTTTCATGTTATTATTCAAGCCACACAAGTGAAGGGAAATAATGAAGATTAAGACAACTTGAGGTGTGGTATGAGGCTGGTAATGAACTCTATTTGTTTTCATTTTTGTACATATACTCATCATTGTGAGTATGTTTAGTCTGTTCATGTAAGGTGTATGTTATTTATGGATGATTAGTAGTTCTTGCTCTCTTGTGATTAGCTCCATCTTGCTAATAGTTTGTAGCATGTCATATGAGTGTTTGCTTGCATTGTTCTATTCATATTTTGGTATGATATTGTGGTATCCTCCTCTGAATGTTTCATGTGAATCGACTTAGCACATGCTCACGCATGGATATGACTAAAACAATAGTCAGTAAGCCTCGATGATTTATTTTGCCTCAGAGTTCTTGTATAACTTTCATGCCATAATTAGTCTTGTTTTGTTGCAAGCACGATTATGACAGTTATTGCTCTCTCGTTTGTCGCTCCCTCTCTATTGCTAGCCTTCACCTGCACTGAGTACGAGCTCCACTTGTGCATCCAACTCCCCAAAACCAATTTTGCCAACAGTGTCCACCATACCTACCTATTAGAATTATTTGCTATTCAGTGCATATTCATTATGCCTTGTTTTCTTCCAAATAAAATGTTTGACTGTTTTGAGAAAGTTAGTTAGTAAAGCTCTCACAAACTTGATGGCACACTTTATTCCTTGCACTTAATAAACCTGAACCATTGTGACTGTCCATGAAAGTTATATGCTTGCAAATTATAGGCTGGGAGTTAGTAGAACCGTGCTGTTATAGGGAACGCTTTCAACACTTATGGATACATATCCAGTTGATACCATGCGCTTTTGTTTGCGGATGTCGTCGATGTGAAATAAAAGGGGAGCTTGTGAGTTCATGGAGTTATATATATATATATATATGTGTGTGTGTGTGTGTGTGTGTGTGTGTGTGTGTGTGTGTGTGTGTGTGTGTGTGTGTGTGTGTGTTAGAGAAACGCCTGGGCTGCTAGCCTAAGCCATGCCTAATCATGGTGGAAACTTGCAGTATTAACATAGTGAGCATTTATGAAGCATACTCAATAAAAACCTATGCAAATAGCAAATAAAAATATCGGTTAGATGCTCATTGTCTTCTTGCCTTGTCATTTTGGTTATGGGATAGCTCCTGTATCATATGCAAGGGGTACCCCGTTGGCGGTTCTCTATGATATGCATGTATTTACGATGACAAGAACTTACAGGTAACTAAAGTTGAGTAGCATGAGGAGCGGCCCTCGTACTCAAGGGACATGGGATTTCCAGTTTATGGTATGTCAAGCATATAACTCATATTGGACCTCACTTTCACCATTAACCACGTAAAGATGCCTATGATGGAGGCAATGAGAGCTCAAAGCTATTGAGTTCCTTACTTTCAGTATTTGGAATCCCTTCAAACTTTTCAAAACCTTTTCACTTCCTTGTTGAGTCACCACTTATTCTATGAGCACCTTCTTGAGAGCATAGTTGTCATTCTTAGTGTAATGTGCTTGTCTCAAAACTTGGTTAGTTATGTCATGACTTCGATGCTTGTACCTCTGATATCTTTACTTCTAGTATTCACTTGAACTTCAGAGGTGCCTTAGCATTTATTTTGTGCTCTACAAACAAAGGCAAGCGAGATACCACTCTATCATACCTTATTATGAGCATTGAAATGTTGCTTATGTTTATGTTTCATACTACTTATTATTATTGAGTTGGTTTATTTTCATAGCTTGCAATGGCTATTGAGTAGACTTAGTTGCATACTTCTTATTATGAATGGTTTAAGTATCTACTCCTGTGCTGAGAATATTTACATCTTATGAAGAAAATGTGTTCGTGAAAGTTCTTTTATCGCACTCATTTTTCAACTGAATTTCTTGAGGATAAGCAATAAGCAAAGCTTGGGGGAATTGATACGTCCAAAACGTATCTACTTTCCTGAACACTTTTGCTATTGTTTCTCCTCTAAACTTGTGTGATTTGGATACAACTAACACGGACTGACGCTGTTTTCAGCAGAATTACCTTGGTGTCTAGTTTTTGTGTGCAGAATCAACTATCAGGAAAAATCTCGGAAAATATGCCAAAATCCTATTTCACCAGAAGATCCCAGAATACGAGACGGAGTAGAGCCCTAGGGGGCCCACACACCTGCCGCGCGGGTGGGCCCAGTCGTGTCTAGGGGGGTGCGGCCGCCTCAGGCATCCCTCGACCTCCCTCTTTGCCTATAAGTTGCCTTCTGACCTAAAAACTCATGGGGGAGGGTCGATGTTTTTCCAGAAAGATTTTCGCTGCGCTGCCACCACTAGAAGCCGCGATTCGGAACCAGAAACTCCTTTCTGGCACCCTGCCGGGACGGGGAATTTGGGGAGGATCATCACCATCGTCATCACCAACGCCTCTCCATCAACCATCAATGTTTCCCTCATCCATGAGTGAGTAATCTCCCATTGTAAGCTATGGGGATGGTAGGGATTGGATGAGTTCTATCATGTAATCGAATAAGATTGTTAGGGCATGGTGCCTAGTATCTCTATTAGTGATATTTGACTTTGTTGCAACTTGTGCTTAATGCTTGTCACCAGGGTCTGAGTGCCATGATCTCAGATCTGAACTTATTATTGAATCATTATGATAGTATTGTTTATGATTTTATCTGCAAGTTGTGTACACATATCATTGTCCGGATCCAAAGGCCCCAGAGTGATAGAAATTGGGACAACCTGAGGGGATAGCTGTGCTGTGAGGATCACATGTGTTCATAGAGTGTTAATGCTTTGATCCAGTGCTCTATTAAAAGGATCACCTTAATTGTCAGTAGTTCCCTTGAGGCCCCGACGGGCTGGCAGGACAAAAGATGTTGTGCAAGTTCTCATTGCGAGCACACATGACTATATATGGAGCACATGCCTATGATTATTTAGTACTTGGATGCTTATTCTTATTTATCTGCAATTGCCCTAGATCTTGAAGTTACATGTTTAGACTTGTCCATGCAACGCCCGTCCATCCATCCCTATGCCTACCGCGCTCATATCCTACTGTTTGCTACTACTGTTACTATTGATCCTTTTTTACTGCTGTTGTTGCTACTACAAACTGTTGCTACTGATAAACTTTGGTGAGCAAGAACTATTTTCAGGTGCAGCTGAATTGATAACTCAGTTGTTAAGGCTTGCAAGTATTCTTTGGCTCCCCTTGTATCGAATCAATAAATTGGGTAATACTACCCTCGAAGACTGTTGCGATCCCCTATACTTGTGGGTCATCAATGGGCGAGAGCAGTCTCTAGGATCGACAGGCAACATAGGTGTCCCTCGTCGTCTCCTTCATAGTTCACGCGCCACCGGAACCCTGAAATGGACGACTCCACCATGGACTACCGTTGCTTCCACTCAATCTTGACGGTACCATTTTTAAGTGCACGAGAATTCGGAGTAGAGCATTTGACAACTTCCTATAAGTTAGAAACCTTGCAAGGAAGTTTCACAAATCATGAACTCTGGCTTTTATCTTCAGGCTTGATATCAAAAAAGCATTTGACTCTATTCGATGGGACTACTTAATGGATATTCCAAAACATCTTGGTTTCCCAAGCAAGTTGTATGATTGTATATTGACGCTTCTCTCTACTTCCTCTCCTAGAGTAATCCTCAATGGTGTTGCCAGATATCCTATAAATCATGGTAGGGGGTTGTGGCAAGGAGACCCCTTCTCCCCTCTCCTTTTTGTTGGCCATTGATCCCCTTTCACCACATCCTACACAAGGACACCGAGCAAGGCCTCCTACATAGGCTTCGAGGAAGAGTCCCTAAGATACACACATCCCTCTATGCCAATGATGCCGCTATTTTTCATGACCCCCAACAAGGATGCTATCAATTTTTTGGCCAATACCTTGGGAAATTTTGGCGAGGTAACCTGTCTAGTTACAAATTGTGGGAAAATTCATATGGGCCCTATCCATTGTGAATGCATAGATCTTGAAAACATCCTCCAAGATTTCTCGGCTAATCGAGCAACCTTCCCTATGAAATATCTTGGGATCCCTTTGTCGGTGAGGCACCTCAAGAGAATCCACTTCTAACTATTGGAGGACAAAGTGGCCACTAAGCTCACTCCGTGGCTTGGGAAGCATATAAACTTGGACGGCTGAACAAATCATGTCAAAGCAGTTCTTAATAGTGTGGTCATCTACTTCATCACCGTTTGCAAGCTTTGCAACCAAACCCAAGACTCGCCAAACTAGCTATTTATTGCTTCTTCAAAGGAAGGCAAACAATCAATATTGCTTGAAATCGATCAGGCACTGGGTCCTCATGAAGCAAGAACTAGCCTGAGCAATTAGTTAAGCCACTTTTGCAGAGCATCATTAAAAGAGGGATTTGCGTAATAATCAGGAAAAACTTGCCTTGTTTAAAGAAAAAGTGGCAAATATTTTGCCTCATGTGTATTTTGCAGTATTACGTACCGAAAAGCCCCCCCCCCCCGACCTGTGAAGAAAACAAAGCCATGCATCCAATATTGTTACGGTTTTCAAGGGATTCTTAAGCCCTGACACTTGGAAGAACAGAGCAGAGGCAGCCAGCGGTTCAGAAGTGACGAATCACATCTGCATCACCCTGAATCTTTTGCCGTGGGTTTTGCTCACGGCCGAACGCGTGCACACATCAGCCGTCAATATACGGCGAGAATTCGAGGACCTAACACTACGTGCACATTTTGTTTCACGTGAATGCATAATTAGCAGCAATCATGCTCGCCTTCCAGCTCCAAACAGAGCAAACATCGAAGCTTAAGAAGCAACCCCCGATACTGTCTTTTTGGGTTTGGGTTCCACTCCGGTCCCTTCCTTTTTTTTAATCGCCTTCCGTTCTGCTATTGCAATGAAAATAGCAGCCCTCCTGCTGGTCTTAAAAAAAATTGTCTGACACAACCAATCAGTATCATGGACCTCCGATAATATCTGGACGACTGGACTGCTCGACGTGCGTACTCCTCTGGAAATAATGCAGTGGATCGGCAAACTGATTGAACCCGGATGTGAACCACAAAAGGAGGCTTTGAAGCTTGATGACATCGGAAGCGAGTGGCGCTGTGGCGAGGATGGCATCTGTTGCTGTCGCATGTTTTTATTTTCTTGTCAGAACTCTCTCTTAATTAATGGATACAGGTAATTTTTTTTGCCTCTGTTTCGAAAAAAAAACTAGCACAGTCATGCTCGCCTTCTAACTCCAAACAAGAGCAAAACTGAAGCCAGGAAGCAACAGGGTCACGCACCAATCAGTATCATCGGTCTAAGATAATATCACCACCGGCGTGCGTACTCCTCCGGAACCGGAAATAATGCAGTGGATCGGCAAACCGAGGAGGACCACCACGGGCGGGAGCAGTCTGTGGTATCGACAGGCAGCAGTAGACAGCTTGGTCGCATCGGAAGCGAGTGGCGAGGATGGGGCAACATAGGTGTCGCCCTCCGTCTCCCTCACAGTTCACGCGCGCCACAGGAACCCTGAAAAGGACGACTCGACCGTGGATTTGCCGTTGCTTCCACTCAATCTCGACGGCACCATTTTTAAGCGCACGGGATTCGGAGTAGAGCATAGATAATCTATATCCTGGTAGATCCCGGTAGGATAGGATCGCCTGGTCGGAGGCCGTGGTAATTTGGTAGGAGTAGGTGAAATACTGACCGGACGGCAAGCATAGAGAGGGGATAACGGCAGCGACGGCGACGGGGCAATATCGGCGTGCGCTAGCGTGCTGCTACACACACATATCTGGATCGATCACCTAATGCACGACCGACCTGTGGACTAGGGCCGCCGCCGATGGCAGGCGACAAGATGCTGTAAACATCGTGATGCTGCGTGTTTCGTTCACGAGCGATGCGCGAGGCGGGACTCACTCACTCACTCAGCGGTGCCCAGTTTCAGGGTGTTCTGGAGCTCAGGATCGGGACCCGATATTTCTCGGCGATGCGTGGAGAGCTGGTTCGGTGGTGGGGACATTGCTTTGCGGGGACATTGCTCTGCAGAGATGCCCGGTTGCGTGTATGATAGTATCAGGATACGTTTGGTTCAGTTCTGAACTAAAAGCAGGGCAAACTTGACTGCTTCTGGAGGCGTTTTGTTTCTCTGCACCTAATTATGAGATGCGCCATTTTTTGGGGGGCATCGGAAGCTTTTAGGAGGCGTTTGGTAAGTTGCATGGTTTTCGTCAAACCAGGATGAAAGTGGCAGTGCTAGGTACAAACAATCCTTTGGCCACTTTGTGCAATCCCGTTTGAAATTCCTTATTTGACACTACTTTTAAATATGTTTCTTTATTTGACACTAGAAAATTTCAACTTTCTTATTTGACATTGGGTGTAATTTTTTTCTGTTACCTTGTTCCGTTAATTTTGTTAGCCTAAACCAGAATACCCTCACTTGGTCGATCGCTCGCTTGCAGAAAAAAACGTTGACCCGATCGATTGAACTCTACTGAGCCCGTCCCTCTCCAGTTTTCACGGTAACCTAGTGTCTGCCCCGGTAGGTGGTGTATTTGTATGCATTCTGTTAATTAATTTAATAGCCTGCTGTAGCACGTAGATCAGCATAATTTCTAGAATCGAATGAGGCAAGTAAATTACAGCGTTTGATAGAGTCCTGCTAAGGTGCATAGAGGCACGTCACGATTTTCTAGAAAAACGTTGTTATTTAGCAGTTATTGACTACGATCTGGACTCAAACTTACCTACAAACATATGGCAAGCAAGAAGATTTTTGCATGACGGGCACGGATGGCACAGCGGACGGAAAGAAAATAAAAACATATTTACCTACTACAAACCAATCTAAGCAATTTATAATACTGAGTAGTATATAGATAGATAGATAGATAGATGGACTCTGCTAACATGCGGCGCCGCATATTAGTTGCGTCATGCGGCGTCTAATTGCCATATTAATTAGGCAAAATTGCCATATTAATTAGGCCTAAACTAATTAATTCGCAGAACACTAACGTGTTTCTCCATTGTCAGATTAGTTTTTTCGCAAAACCTAATTACTCTAGGTTAGTTGTCAGATTAATTTTTCCACAAAAAAAAGTTGCCAGATTTACAGTATCAACGAAAGGGTGCACGGTGCGGTGCCTC
Source organism: Avena longiglumis (assembly GCA_030063025.1). Lineage (NCBI taxonomy): Eukaryota > Viridiplantae > Streptophyta > Magnoliopsida > Poales > Poaceae > Avena > Avena longiglumis. Next base: position 369,822,851 of record CP125978.1, on the reverse strand, counting down.
TTTTTAGATTTTTCCTAGATAGATACACTTCTCTACACAATTGACATATTTAAAAATTTGAACTACTAGAGCTCAAAAAAATAGTACATATCAACTGCACATTCGCTGCTTCTGTTGAACTTGAAGATATATACGTTCTTGTATATACCATGAGCAACGTACGAACGATGACTAACTATATTACAACACAACCACTTTTATCTTGATAGACAATTTTCTGGTCACATTATGCACTAGGGGCACAAGCGTCTTTTTATGTCCCCAACTAACACCGTTAGATCTCAAAATAAACTAGAGTGTCATATAAGGAACAAAAATTACACCAAGTGTCATATAAAGAAGAGAAAAAATTTCAGTGTCAAATAAGAAATCATATTTGGAGGCAGTGTTAAATAAGGAATTCTCTCTTTGATATTCTGCATCAGAGGTCATTGTATGGGTTGGACTTCTATGTTCAATGGTTGCCTGTGCGACACATTTTTTAGAGCGTGTTTGGTTGCTCGGTCTTTTGTTTCTGGGTTTTTTCTTTTGACCCTATTAAATACCGTATGAAGAGAGATTTGATTTGGCCTAACCTTTGGATTCTTGTTTGGTTCTCCGTATTCTCGTTTCTCCCCAAAAGTTTGGTTCCTCTCTGCACAAAGTAGGCAATAAGTGTTATCTCTCTAATCTAACATACTTGATCTTAATCTCTTCTAATCTATCTAACTATGCCTCCATTCAAAATAAGTTGTACACAAAAAAGGTGCCCCTTGATGTTATGAATCCGTTGCCGCGAACAATTTTAATTCCGTTGAGTATTTAAAACGCTACGTTATTTTCCCTTTTAGAGCTTTTTTGAACAAATTTTGTCAAATTTGTCACACATGCAGTTGATCATTTGAAATTTCCTAGCTTCACTTCATCATTTCACACGACTTTGATGTTGTAAGTTTTCTGTTTTGCGAGTAGATTTACATGTACGTACATATAATATGACGGTTTAGATCTATATAGTTATGAATGTCAAAACGAAAAACTCACAACACGAAAGTTGTGTGATATGGTGAGGCAAAGCTACACCCTAAAGGAAATTTCAGACGTCGCATGTGTAAAAGGAATTTAGCAAAATTCGTTCAGAAAACATATAAACATGAACAGAAAATAGACCCCTAAAAGCTCAACGAAACTAGGAACCGGTCGTCGGATGGATTCACAACGTCGATTTGCATCTTTTTTATGTACAACTTATCTTAAATTGGTGCATGATTTTGTAGATCAGATTGGATTAACTTAACCACGTTTATGGAGGAAAGTATAGCTGGTTGGGTTGCACCACGGGAAAGAACTTGCAGCCATCGGGCTGCTCCCGTGGAAACGCCCAAAATCAGCGTTTTCAGCAGGCCAAGTTTTGGCTTACTTTAAGAACCATGTGGTATAGTAATTCTATGCGACTCAACTCTCCAAACGGGCTTATTTCTTTCCGTGTCGTGCAAGAAACGGGCGTCGGCCCAACCAAACACGCCCTTAGACCATCTCATGCAAATTGTGCTTGTTTGGTTTCCATTTGCATGCTAGTACTATCACCTTCTTCTTCCTTCTGGTGGGGTTACCATGTTGAAAGTAGCGTCAAATAAGAACAAGGAAGTTTATCCCAATAGAAACAATAGAAACAGAAAATCCTGAACAACAAGACCAGAGCATCATGAACAACACAATCATGACACTAGGATGAACACAATCAGGACATTAGCAAGAACATAATCAGGACATCGGGATGAACACAATCAGGACACCGGTTAGGACATCAGAAAGAACACAATCATGACATCAACAAGAACACAATGAGTACATCAGCAAGAACATGATTAGGACATGATAACAAGAAACATATTATAGTAACATGTTTATGCATGATCGTTGCCAAAAGAGGATCAGTTCATCATATCACCACTAGTTCACCATCACATGAGAGGTTACTATATATCACCTCATTAGAATTTTCTTAGGACATAGTTAAAACAGCAGTGCAACTAGAAGTCATCCATCATAGATTTCCTTGATATTCTTCATCTTATCCCTATTAGCCTCACTACCTTTGAAAAGGCCAAAGATGATGTATTCAAGCTTTTTCTTTTCATCCTTCAAACTCTGTATTTCCTCATCACATTTCTTCTGCTTTTTTTTCATCACCTCCGTTTGAGGTTTTTGCACCTTCTTAAGCATATCCACTTCATCCTTCAACGCTTGCACCTTCTTGAGCATATCCACTTCATCCTTCATCCTTCAACGGACGTCTTCTAGAGGGGGGGGTGAATAGGCTTTATAATAATTATGGTTTAGGCTCTAATAAATGTGGAATAAAACCAATGTTTAATTTATTAAGCACAAAACCTAAAACCACTATGTACAACTAAGTGCAACAACAACCTATGTTAAGCAAGACAAGAAACAAGGTGATAGAAAGATATAATACTTCAAGCACGGTGGCTATCATGATGTAAATTTCATAAGTAAAGGGCTCAGTTAAGAGATAACCAAATGACATGGAGACAATGATTTTTATCACGAAGTCCACTTCCAAAGAATATACGTCTCTATTGGAGATGTGTGATGGCACAATGCTCTCTGAACGCCACATGTGGCTCACCTTGAGGTGTGGTGGCTCGATGCACACCCAACGCCACACAATGCCTCATCCCAGATGCGAAGGCAAGCAACTCAACGATGCCACAACAGACTCACTCTATTCTCCTGTCAGCTTGCCATAAAGGCCTACTCACGATCCACTAAGGGACACTTGAGGGCGGTCACCGAACCCGTACAAGGTTGGAGCAATCTCCACAACTCAATTGGGGGCTCCCAACAACAAAGCTACAAAAGGCTACAAGCTTGAGGCATCTCCACAACTCAATTGGAGGCCGCAAAAAGTCAACACACCAACCGCACAACCGTCTAGGGTTCCTTCACTCCTAAATTCTACCAAACCTACAAAATCTATTGGGGTAATAAGGGAGGAAGAATACAAGAGGAGAACACAAAACTCTCCAAGAGCTAGATCCCAAGGATTCCTTCACAGAGAATTGATTTGGTTTGGTGGGGTTGTAGATCTAGATCTCCTCTCACAAATCCCTTAAAAATATGCAAGAATCATAGGAGGGGAAAGTAGAGAGGAAAAGCTCTTTAAGGTCACCAATGGAGGAGAGAGAGAGAGAGGACCAAAAAAGCTAACCCCGTGAAGGGGAAGATGATCTCCTTTTAAAGGGTTCCCGAAATCTGACCATTTGGGCCATTTACGTGTCTGGCCGGTACTACCGATGGGTGGCCGAAACTATTGTGGGTGGGTCATCGGTACTTCCGTCGGGGACGGTACAGCCGCCGAGGACGGTACAGCCGCCTTTACTTCCGACCAAAATTTCGTCAAATAACACTCTCTAAACAGAGAGATACCGAACCGAAACCATACTGAGCGGAAGTAGCTCCGGTACTTCACCTGGTACTACCGGCGCCAAATTGGCCTAGCGATACTTTTGGTGAGGCAGCGGTACTTCCAGTATGAAAAAACTCTAGAACCAAAACTGCCATAACTTTTGCATCCGAACTCCAAAAAGGATGAAACAAATTTTGTTGGAAATATAACAACATATAGAATCCACCTAGGGAGAAAATATCAGGTATATATATGTGATATCTACCCTGGTGTGGAGCCGGAAAAACCTACAAGATCAAGAATGCAATAAGATATGCAAGAGAAATCTGTTTTTGATGAACTAGAGCTTGTTATGAAGATAACCATAAGCTTGTTATGAAGATAACCACAAGCTCTAGATCCTCACATGGACAAGATCCAAAACCAGCAACAACCAAGAAATATTATGCAAGAATGAAAAGGTTTGAGCTCTCTCTAAAAGATGCGATCGAGTCGCTCACTCGAGAGCCCTTCTTGATAGTACGACTATCTATCCTAAACCCGTTCTTCCAACTAACAACATGAGACTGGCAAAATATAAACCCTATCAAGATCATACCTTTGCCTTGAGCATTCCACTTGAGCTTGTTGTAGACCGTCTTGTCCTCCTCAAGATGGAACACCTTTTTTGATTGCTCTTGCTTGATGAATACTTACAAAATGCTCTCCCAAACACCATAAGGAGGCCTCTTCCTTGAACTTGTCTTCATCAATCCATGATCACCGAGGATGACAAGCTTCAAGCATGAGATCTACTAGAGATGGCGCATCTTGAGCTTGCCCTTCTTCATTCCTTCTTGAGGTTGATCCATCTTGATTCAACTCTTTGCACTTGTCTTGATCAACCTTCAATCTTCTTCATCTTTCAACCTTGATACCAACACATGGCCCAAGCAATTTCAATGGACAAACCTATAAGTGAAACTCAATTTACACATTAGTCCATAGAGATTGTCATTAATTACCAAACCACACATGGGGGAATACATGCCCTTTCAGCTTGTGTATGCTTGTTCTTCTACAATGATTCCTCCTCGACCCTAGGAGTGGTTCCCTTGATCCTGGACAAGTTCTCCCCCAGCACCTTTTTCTCAGTTTCCTCCATAAATTTATTGACATCAACTAGCAGACTTCAGTATCTCTTCTCAATCTTGTTCTTCTCATCAACCAGCTCATCCACTAACTTTGCATTCTCAATTAACTCATTGATTCTTGTAGTGTTTTTGTCATGATACATGCCCCTAAGTTATCCTAGTGCACTTTTTGCTGGTTCTGGCCATTCCTTATCGAACCAGGCAACAAACCCATAGTTCACAACTTCCTACAAAGCAGAATTACGAGCTCATAACTACTGGATGAACAAGTAAAGGGAAGATCACAAGCTAAGAACTTACATTCTGCTGTTGGCATGGATAGAATATATGGCCAGTGTTGGTTCCTTCAAATGCAACACATTTGACTGGCTGAAGATTATGGACGCAACACACCTCAAGAAAATCTACTGCTATGCCGCATAATGCGAGATCTTTGATGCGGTCAGGAGCATAGTCCATGTCAGTGAGGTCCTAACAGACCGAATCGAGTTCATCCGAGGCCTAATCGGAAATTACCAAATTGCAAGGAATCCCTAACCCTAGGGAGGAATTCGGGGAAACTGAGCTTACCCCTAGATACAATTGGTTCGAGCTCTCACCATCATTCCATCTCGACATGGCGACTAGAGAAACGACTCAATGAAGCGGTGGCAGTACTCTTCATGGGACCACCAGTGCTACCTCCGCCGATGACCGGATGTGAGAAAGCCGCCGGCCAGGGAATATAACTCGATGGGGCTCCCGCTTGCACCATCGTTGGCCACACTCATGCGCGAGAGCTTTGATTTTGCATCAAGTGGGTGAACGATGAGCCTGGATCGCTAGAAAAGCATGACTTGAGCGTTGCCCATGTGCTTGGCTATGGACTGCTTTATGGTTCATGCTGGCGCAACCCAACCTCTGATGTGGGCATCCAAACAGACCATTTTTGCCGTGTGTGGGCCAGGCCGAACCTCCTACGGGATACCAAACGTGTCCTTAGAATCCGACCACCCTCTATGGAAACACCACTACTTGATTAGGGGTGAGAGCCACGAGATGAAGGCAAGATGGAGATCCGGAAAGTCATCTAACTTCCAAAAATAATCAGCAACATCAAACACAAGATGGGAAATAATTGAGACACTAACCACACATCAAACATAGAACTTTTGATGTGAATAGGACCTAAGAGCTCTCCATGGGCGACCCAAAACAGACATTCATTTTGGTCCGTTTAAGGTGCACCACAGACAGATCATAGACCCATATCCATCTTGGCCATGGAACCACACCCAACATAACCCGTTTGATTGTGGGCTGGCCATTGTTTCCTCATTTTCTCTATTATGGGCATTTATAACATTCCAACATAAATAAAACATCATCAAGTAGTTTATACAACAATTTAAACAGCATAATTCACACACAATTAAATTTATATTTTGTTCTTAAGTAATTCACACAATCAAATAAGATGAGACAATATCCCTAGTGGTTTCCTACATGACTGCGTATGCTCAACAAAATCATCTTAAATTTCATTGTGAGTTGCCCAATCACGAATCTCATGATGGGCATGGAGGACCTGCAGGCACGGGCGCGACCAATCCAATTTGATATTTTCTTCCTTTGTCATAGAGGCGATCATCATGCTTCTCCTCAACTATCATGTTGTGATGCAACATCTTCAAGTATAAATATGCACTCAGCAACATGTTCCTTATATTGCCACCTCCATGCAAATAGAATGTTCTTCCACTTCCAGTGCATGCAGTTTACGCTTCCAAGCATTCTAGGAAACCTTTTTTACTCTTGAATTGACAACAGTCGGGCAACAATATTTGGTTCTTTCAAGTATTCTTTACCGGACACCTAAGCTACTTCTTTGCAGAACTTATACATTGAGTCAAAACATGTAGCTCATGAACATGTACTCATCAACGAAATTAGCGGAAAACACCATATGCAAGCATCCTAACAGCTATAGAGTATTTATGCTAAGAAGAGAAGCCAAGCTTACCTGCCGATGACATCTGGCTTCAGTTGAAAGTTATCATCATATACCATCACTCCATGAAGAATCCGCATGGACACTTCTCTTGATATATGGAAGCAGCACCGGAAAAAATCACAGGGGTATAGTGGATTGGTACGATGAAAGTAGTCGGTGTAAAGTTAGACATGGAAGGTCCTATGTTATGGTTCAACGCAGTTACACATCCCTTCGCCGAGCCCTAATTACTGTGGTCATGGATGAGAACAACTGTGACCATAAAATGAAGGTAGCATCCTCAGACTCATCGCCTGACGGGATGAAATGGTAGTAGAAAAACTCGCATGTGCTATTCATCATGATATATGCAACAAAATGAAGGAACAATGCTCACATACGTCGGTAAACATCAATGTTTGTCATAAAATTGGCCAAATAGGTTGTGGGCGGCACAGTTCGTGAGCGTGAACGAGCCCACGACTAGTGAAGCATCCTGACTAGATCTAGGAGCTGAGTCATAAAAGGCGACCTGCTCTAGCGACGACGTGGACCGAAGTGATGGTGTGTTGGTTGCAAGGCCCGTGATCTCCTGACGGTGCCAGAAGTGTCCAGAAAATGCCAGAAAACAACTGAACGCCTCCGACTAGCAGCAACCGAAGCACATTCGGCGGAGGCCAAACGCGGCAGAGACAGTGATGCAGCGCTAAGTTGATGTAGGATGGCTTCGTTGGGAACCCCAAGAGAAAGGTGTGAAGCAGCACAACAACAAGTTTTCCCTCGGTAAGAAACCGAGGTTATCGAACCAGTAGGAGGAAGGAAATGCCACACAGGTGTTACAAGCAACACAGAGACCTTCACAACACAAAATCAAGACTTTGCCCCAACGAATCAGTGAGGTTGTCAAGCTCACCGGTTTGCTGTAACAAAGGATTAAACGTATGGTGTGGAAGGTAATGGTTTGCAACAAGTAAACAAGTAACTGTGGAAGATGTATCAATGGTAAAGATTGGACTGGGGTCCATAGTTCACTAGAGGTGCTCTCCTTAGATAAACAACATGGCATGAAGGGTAAACAAATTATAGTAGGGCAATTGATAGGAACTGAGCAAGGCATAACAATGCAATACCAGACAAAAAGATCCTATGAGATTCGATTGGGAAATACAACAATATACATAGACCGCCATCCAACTGCATCTATGACTAGAAGTCCACCTTCGAGTTATCATCGAACCCTCCAAAGATTAAGTTGCAAGCAACAGACAACTGCTTTAAGAAAAGTGTGTAAGGTGAACAATCCACTTGTTCCATGAACAAGAGACCTTTGTTTTCTCCCTAGTAGCAATATCACATCTACAATCGAAGAGATTTCTGTCACTTCCATTGGAAACTAGAGGCATGAACCCACTATCGAGCATAAATACCCTCTCTTAGAGTCACTAGAAACTACTCAGCCAAGATATCTACTAACAACGGAGAGCATGCAAGATCACAAATAACACAGACATGATAGAATCATAAAGACAAAACCATTAATCAATCTGACATAGCAATCTCAATATCCATCGGACCCCTGCAAACACAACATGCATGATTACAAATAGATTAGATCTTGATCATGAACGGAGCTCACAAGATCTATACATGGAAGCACAAGGAGGAGATACAATCATCTAGCTACTACATGGACCCATAGTCCAAGGTGGAACTACTCACGCATCATTACCGGAGAGAAGGCCTCCGGGATGATCTCCCCTCTGGCAGGGTGCCAGGAAGAACTTCAGATCCCCCCAATCTAGGGACGACGGTGACGGTGGCTACAAAAGGTTTCGTGGAGTTTTGATCGAGTACTTAGGGTTTCTGCATCGGGGGCTTCTTATAGGTGAAGAGGTGAGGCCGCGAGGCGACCAGGGGGCCACACCCTGCCCAGGTGTGGGCCCACCCCTGGCCGCTTCTAGGGGGGTTGGCCACCCTGGTTTGCGTCTCCGTCTCGTCTTCTGGATTCGTGTCTCTCACGGTCAAATATTGACTTTGGCTTTTGTCCCGTCCAATTCCGAGAATATTGATTTTCTTCCTTTCTGGAACCAAAAACAGAAGAAAACAGGCAATTCACACTGTGACAACTTGTTAATAGGTTAGTTCCAGAAAATATATAAAGACACCTCAAAGTGTAGACAAAGCAAAGCAAAGTAGATACTAAATAAGCATGGAGCATAAAAAATTATAGATATGTTTCCAACGTATCAAGCATCCCCAAGCTTAACTCCTGCTCGTCCTCGAGTAGGTAAGTGATAAAAAGAATAATTTTTGAGGTGACATGCACCATCAAAACCAAGATCAAACCATTTGCAAGCATTGAAAGCTGGCATCAAAGAACTCTAAACATGTGCATGAAAGATGGAGTTCTAACAATAAGACATAGTAACTATGCATGCAACATGAAAGTCTACAAACAAAGATCATGAATAACATGCATTGAAAAACGTTTGTTTGTTTCACATACAGAAAACATAGCATAGTGGCAATCAGCTTGTCCCTCATAGAGTAGCAAATAAATTCAAAGTACACCTTCAAAATTCACAAGGGTGACTAGAAACAAGTAGCACAAGAACAAGTAATATCACAACATGCATCAATCAATAAGCTTTGGGACACTGCACATAGAACTATGCTCTCTTAATGGTGCCTAAAGGTAGAAGGTGTAGACTCAAATAATGGTGGAAGAAAGGCCCTTCACAATGGGAAGCAGGGATTTCAAGTTTCAAAAAGAGCTTCCAAAAATTATGGTACTTGTTAGCTTCAGCCCTCATAGACCCTATCATAAGCATCTTGAAGTGATTAAGGTTAAAGTGGCAAAGATGGAGTATATGCTTGACAAAGTATAAGTTGGCAATCTCAAGTACCTTGAATACGAGGGCCACACTTCATGCTACTCAACTTCAGTCACCTATAAGTTCTTGTCATTCTAAGTAAATGCATATGATAGAGAACCACCAACGGGGTACCCCTTGCACATGGTACAGGAGCTATCCCATAACCAAAATGACAAGGCAAGCAGACAATGAGCATCTTAGCGATCTTTTTATTTACTATATGCATAGCTTTTTATTGAGGATGCTTCATCTAGCTCACTATGGTGATGCTGCAAGTTTCCACCATGATTAGGCATGGCTTAGGCTAGCGGCCCAGGCGTTTCCCTAACACAAAATACATACTCCATGGACTTACAAGTTCCCTCTTTATTTCACACCGGTGACATCCATAGACAAAAGAGCATGATATCAACTGAGTACAAAGTATAAGTGCAATGTTGAAAATGTTCCCCGTGACAACACGGTTCTGCTAATTCCAACGTATAAGTGCAAGCATATACAACATAGATGACACAATGGTTCAAGTTTATTAGGGGCAAAGAATATAAAGTGTTCCATCAAGTTTGTGAGGACTTTAATCACTAAGTTTTCACAGAACAAAATAGTTTTTAATTGGAAGATAGCTGAAAACAAGAATATACTTGGAATGGTGTAACACACCATGCATAGAAGTTTATAGTGGAAACTTTGGAATAACTTGGTTTCTTGAGAGTTGGAAGCATGAGTAGATCTTACTCATACAAGTGGGGGCTAGCAAAAGACAGGGAGCAACCAACTAAGAGAGCATAATGGCCATAATCATGCAGAGCAACAAAACATTACTAATCAAAGCATAGAGTGGTACTACAAGTCAAGGACTAGACGATCATAGAGGCTATGGTGACTTGTCATAGTCATAACATGGTGTGAGCATGTGCCAAGTCAACCCAAACAAAGCATCAAAGGAGAATACCACAATACTATGCTTTTGCATGCTAAAACAACGGATAATTTCTTCAAGGCACACTAAGAAATCCCAATTGTTTGGAGCAAGACATGCTACAGCAATAATCACTAAGCATAAGGTCAAAATAACACCTAGCATGTCATGCTAAAGTCCAAGTCACAGTTAATGCAAGCTCCTCTTGCACATTCAAGCAGGAACTTCCTACTCCTTTCCAACACCAAGCAACTTATTTGCAAAACAACACAACGAGAATGGAGGTCCAAACTACTTCATTCAAGCAAACTAAACAAACTAAGCAATGCAAAAGAAAACTAAGACGCTCCAAGAACAACACAACAACGCATGAAACAATAAAAACGAAGTGTCTAAACAGACTTGAGATTTTTATTGATGAAGAAGGGGATGCCTTGGGAATCCCCAAGCTTTGACGCTTGTACCTCTTGGATATTTGTTGGGGTGACACTGGAGTGGCATCCCCAAGCTTGAACTTTTTTCCACTCTTCATCTCATTACATCATTCTCTCTCTACACTTGAAGTTTTTTCCTTCATATAAAACTTCACACAATCTTCATTAGCAACATTAGTGTATTAAAAATATATTAGACCTTAGGAAAAGCTTTGGAACAGCAAAAAATTTCACTAAAAACACAAGCTACTGTAGTAACTCCTTCAAAAAGCTCAATTCCCCAAAAAAGAACTCAAAAAGGAATCAATAAGAAGCAAATGCAAATAATGGCAGAAATCTGTCAAAATAGACCAGCAGGTAGAAACCATTTTTTCGAACATCTTCTGTTGCTCAAATCAAAAAATGTTGAACTAATGTAAGTTAGATAACATACTGGGGGATTTATTCGTAAAGTTTCATCTCAATCCGAGTTACAGAGACTCCTCGCGATTTTTTTTGTGGACGACATAAATCTGTTTCAGAACAGCAACACCCCAAATCTTACTTCCCTCTCATTAGAAGTCATTCTTGGCAAAAAAAGCAAATAAAAAGGATAAGGAGAGGTCATTACTAAAGTAATAACTTTCAAGGCTCAAGGAAACTCTTGGGTTATTTCCCAACAAGTATTTTTCTTTAACGCCTTTAAGTTAGGCACAAGAAGCAAGAAGAATCAAGTATTTTTAAATGAAGAAGCATTAACATCAAACCATGCTTTCAAAGGAGGAGCAAAAAGCAACTTCTCTCTCCTCATAGGGAAGTGTTCAATACCTTTCTTGAATGGAAAATGATATTTAATGGTGCCTTCTTTCATATCAATGATGGCGCCAACTGTTCTAAGAAAAGGTCTTCCCAAAGTAATAGGACAAGAAGCATTGTATTCAACATACAAAACATAGAAATCCACAGGGACATAAGCATTATTAACCATAATGAGAACATCATTAATATTCCTCATGAGTTTCTTTTTAGCATTATCATTGAGTGGGACATCCAAATAACAATCTTCCAAAGGTGGCAAATCAAGAATTTCATATTGATTCAATCAAACTCCTTTGATCACGGTACATCGATTTTAGATCTAGGTTCCGATTCGATCAATCATATTGATCTTCGCGTGATTCAACAGGATTTATGTGTCACCGTCTACCCCGATGTCGGAAACCGACCGGTAGGGGTAAGTCGTTCGACAACCTTAGAATCACGATCACGGAAAGCAAGATCATAGATCAATCCTGAACCACCGCAATATAAACGATCACATCATTCATATCAATCTGCATATCACCATATGCAAACATCCCGAACCTATAACTGAACAACATCGTCTCTGATACCATTGAAGGGATACGGGTAGGCTACACTAGCGCAAATCAAAATTTTCTACCACGTAAACCAGGGTTACTGTTGTCATAGATCACGGGATTACCACTAGACGCGTAGTTGCGGAATTGATGAAGTGCGTCGAGGCAGTGCAGACGTTCCATGTCTCCTCCTTGTCCTTGTCCCACGAGTAGCTCCCCTTGCGTGGTTCGTCCAAGTGCCACAAATGCAGCACCTCCGAGGTATCTGAAGGGAATATGCCCTGAGAGGCAATAATAAAGTGTTTATTATGTGTATTCCAAGTATGGAGGGTAAGGAACATATGGGATGCCGCCTAAAGAAATTCATTTATGGGTTAAAGCAAGCCTCTAGGCAGTGGTATTTAAAGTTTAATGATACAATTAAAAGATTTGGATTCAAGGAAAATGTTGAGGACAACTGCATTTATGCAAAGTTCAAAAGTGGGAAATATATTTTCCTAATTCTGTATGTGGATGACATCCTACTTGCCAGTAGTGATGTTAGTATACTACTAGAGACAAAGAAGTTCTTGTCATCAAATTTTGACATGAAAGACCTTGGTGAAGCTTCTTATGTTTTGGGCATAGAAATTCACCGAGATAGAAAGAATGGAGTGTTAGGACTGTCGCAGAAAGCGTATTGTGAAAAGATTTTAAAGAAATACAATATGCATGCGAGTAATGCAACACCTGCTCCCATAGTCAGGGGCGATAGTTTTGGAAAATCCCAATGTCCAAAGAATCAATATGAGATCGATCAAATGAAGTCAGTACCATATGCTTCGGCTGTTGGAAGCTTGCAGCAAGTGTGCACTCGCCCCGACTTAGCTTTTATCACTGGGGTACTCGGTAGATATCAAGAGAATCCAGGCATAGAGCACTGGAAGATGGTAAAGAAAGCTTTGCGTTATGTGCAAGGCACAAAAGGCCTCATGCTAACATATAAAAGATCTGATTCCTTAGAGATAAAAGGGTATTCAGATGCAGATTTTGCGGGAGATAAAGACGACAAAAAGTCCACGACAGGGTATGTCTTTACTCTCGCAGGAGGTGCTATTTCGTGGAGAAGCACCAAACAGTCAATAGTTGCATCATCTATGATGTATGCAAAATTTATAGCATGTTATGAGGCCATGGGACAAGCGTTATAGTTAAAGAAATTTTTACCCGACTTGAAAGTGGTTGACTGCATCAGCAGGTCACTAAAGATGTACTGTGACAACGAGCCCGCAGTATTCTATACTCACAACAACAAGTCGAGTAATGCTACAAAGTCTATAGATATAAAGTATTATGTTGTGAAGGACAAAGTCCAGGATCAAACTATAAGACTCGAGCATATAAGGACAAAGGATATGCTTGCGGATCCGCTAACGAAAGGCTTACCTCCCAATATGTTCAAGGAACACATAGCCGGCATGGGTTTAATGGAAAGCATATGATTCATGGAATAGAGAGGCCCAAAAGTAACAGGATTTGTTTCAAAACATGAAGATATATAGTGGCTGTCTGATTCTATCGACAATTGAGCTGAGACGATGAAACATGCTCTTTGTATCGTTCTGTGATGAAATAAGTAAAGTACAAAGTTAAAAGTAAAGTCAAGATCTAGGGGGAGAATGTTAGATAGATCTCTCCCACGTTCGGGTCCAACGGCCCGAACGGAGTCCCTCATCGCGCCCTAATCGGGGGCGCCCAACCCTATCCATGGTTGGTGGGCCCCTGTCGCCAGCGCGTATATAAAGAGGTGGGGGGGCTGGACGCACACGGTACGAGGTTCACCATGCGCCGCAGCCCCCCACCTACACACCCACCGATTAGGGTTCGCGCTAGGCCGACGGGAAGCTCCACCGCCGCTACACTCAACCACCCACGCTCACGCCATCGACCTTCTCCCATGGCCAATGACGGCGGATCCAGCTCTGGTGCTAGCTCCGGCATCCCCCCTGACTCGTGTTTGTCGAGCCAAGGCGCATGTAGTTCACTCTCTCTCTCTCTCCCTCTCTGGTTCTCACCTAAATCGTGCAAAGGTAAAAGTACTACCGATTCTAGTCTAGCCTAGCCGATCCTAAGTAGTATCTATCATACTCATGTTTGAAGTGAATCTATATACTAAAACAAATCTAGATATATTTTCTTTATAAACCTAAAACATCTTATATTTTGAAACGGAGAGAGTACAAAGTATATACATCACCTATTCCTCCTATGTGTATGCCATGGAATCCTATTCATGACCCATTTCATGCAGCATCGTGCTGGTGTAAGGATTGTACATCACGCGCGCGATCAATGCCGTATTGCACGGAAACATCGCACGTGTCGGTGTGTGTGCCTGATGATCAATGGTGCTGCTGTGACCGGAGCTCGGCCTGCGTGACGAACAGGCCGTGGAAGCCGTAGGGGACACGGGAGGGAAGCTCCACCTCTGCGACGATGTCCAGCTCTGGCGTCCGCGCGTCCATCACCACGAACCGGTTGTCGCCCGTGCCCTCATCGTGCACGTAGCACACCACGTAGCCGTCGTCCTCGTTGCCGTTTCCCTCGACATCGTCAGGGACGAAGAAGGGCTCCCCGGCGAAGCACCCTGGTCCGAAGTCCCGCCTCGCCACGGTGCAGTCGCCCTCACCGGAGCGGTCGAAGTCGAGCTTGGCCACTCCACCGATCTTGGGCATGGGGTCGCCCACGCCGAAGTACCCGTAACGGTTGCGGCGGCCGAGGCAGCCCGGGTTGATCACGCCGAAGTCGAGGTTCCCCGCCGAGAGGGGCGTGCGCGTGACGTTGCCGGTGCGGAGGTTCATGCGCACCAGCTCCACGGAGGCATGGATCAGCTCCATGCGCTCCAGCGCGTGCTCGATGGACAGGATGTTGGGCGCCACCATCACGATCTCCTCGCCGCCGGCCTCCTCCCACGCGTTCACCGAGTGCATCATGTTGAACCCCGGCACCTCGAACCATCGCATCTCCGACTCATCCGTGGCGAACTTGGGGATCACGCCGAGCCGGGGCACCATGCCGGAGTCCGCGCCCACGGGCGCGCCGCCGCCCACCACCATGCCCATGGGGTTCATCACGATCTGTATCTCCGGGAATATCGCGTAGTTCTCCGTGACGGCGAAGTCGTGCAGGAAGGACGGCTGCTTGACGGAGAAGATGGGCACGTCGGCTCCCTTGTTCCCGGCCGGGTCGAACCTGAAGTAGGTGACGAAGGGCGGCATGGGGCCGTAGCGGAACGCGAAGAGCTCGCCGGTGATGGGGTCCTTCTTGGGGTGCGCGGTCATGCCCATGCTGAGGCGGCCGCCGAAGTCGCACCTTCCCTGCGTGGTGACCTCGCCGGTGGCCGGGTCGACGTGCACGGCGTACGGGAGGTCCGACTCGCCGAGCGCGTAGAGGCGGCCGCCAAAGACGGCGAGGCTGGTGTTGGCGAGCCCCACGCCCTCCACCGGGTTCATCTGGCCCGTCAGCACCCTGGCCGCCGTGACGGCGCCGCGCGCCATCCCGGCCATGCCGTGGAAGCCGGAGAAGACGTTGGGCATGACCGGCTCGCCGGCGTTGCGCTCCACGAGGTACTTGTACGTCTGCACGTAGCGGGAGCAGAGGATGGGGTCGGAGTCGGGCGTCGTTGGGAGGAGCAGGGAGTGCAGCATGCCGTCGCCGTCGAAGAGGTGGTGCGGCCCGCGAGGGAGGTGCTGCGGGTTGGGCCCGTTGCGGATGTAGGCGCCGCCGGCGAGGCAGCGCGGGATGGTGCCACGCACGACGGGGCAGGGCGTGGGCGGCAGCTCATCCACGGGCGCGAAGTTGGAAGACAGCACGTGCCGCGGATCCACCGACGGCCTCAGCACTGGCGGGTCGACGAACGTGTTGATCGCCTCCTCCAGCGCGTTGCAGAACGCCACTGGCAGCGACGCGGCAGGTCGGCGGCGAGGCCGAGACGACTGAACCCGCTGCCTCGGCGCGTCGGATGCCCTGCTCGTTCTCGTGGTGGCGGCTCTTGGTGCAGTTGCATTTGTTGTCTTGGCAACGAAGTGCTCCTCGCGGTCTTGTTGCTCGACCTGCTTCGGCGGTGGGGTGAGGACGGTGGCAGAGGCGGCGGCCGACGGCGGGGGCGACGACGTGCTCTTCTTCCTTCTGTAGCTTGGGTTCGGTGCAGCAGCAGAAGAGGCGGCAGGGGAGATGTAGGAGAGCCTCCTTGATCTTGGAGCATGGACGGCATTGGCTTTGGATGGGTAGAGATCAGACATGCTGAAGTTGGAGGTGACAAGTGCTCCCTCCATTTTTTCTGCAACCTGCAGATCAGCGTGTTTGGATTGCTACTAGGTGAGTAGATTTTTTTAGTTGGAACTCAGGTGAGTAGCAAGCTCTGAGTCTGAGACCAGCTTGAATGCTACTGCCTTTGCTTGCTTGTATATATAGCCGCAGTAAAAGGCTAACTTGCTTTGTGAAATGTTCGTTTGGTAAAAACTTGAAATTTTATGTGGACCGTTGGATCGCTACCGGAGAGACGCGCCTGGTAAGGCGGCGATCATCTGTATCGTTCAGATTTGTGAAGTTTTCGGCAAACGGACATTCTCATATGTTCTGAAGAATTTTATCAGATATAGGAGCAAGGTAGAATCCTTGCTGGATTATGTATGGAAAAAAATGAGGTGTACAAGTTTACAAGTGGCTATCTAGCTTGCAAAGGTCATATTTGCAACAAAAATTGAACTTCCAAGGCATGTATCCAGGTTTGGTTAAACATGACATATAAATACAAAAATTTCAGTACTTATTACCTTTGATCTAAATTAGTTATCGCAAGTTCGTTGAACCTAGGCAGATTTTAGGAGACATTTTGCCTAATCTACGACAATTAATTTGGATCGGAGAGAGTATTTGTTTTACCGTTCGTACGGGGAACAAAAAGTTCACAAATAAAAAATGAATTATATGTGTTGTGGCATGTGGGAACCACTGTCTTTTGTTAAACAGCGGTGAGTAGAAATCCTGCCAATCTGCGGTTTAGAACCTGTTGGTTGGCTAGGTCAATTTACGTGGACTATATGAAGTGTTAAAGGAGTGGCCACGATGGATATGGTAGAGCATCCCTACAATTTTCTGAATTTTCCATAGAAGGGTAGGTGGATCACAGTTAATTATCCGAAACATGATTGGGCAGGACAGGATAATGAACACCCATTTTTCAGAACATTTTCCCAATTTACTTGGATGGGGACTGATGGGACCCACAGTCAATATCAGCCATCAATGGCCGGCCCCAGCCAGCACTGATCCATGGTTACTGTTTGCTTCCTCGTCCCCATCCTTCCTTTCCATTTCTATCTTCAACGGAATAATATCATGCACAACTCCTCAAGTGTACAACACTGTTCCTGATATTCCACTCCTAATAACCACCGACAATGCACTCTGGCAATGTAGTACAGTATTACGAAGGAAACGCCCCATTTAATTCTGAAGAAAATAACCCGCAAAAAAAATGTGAAGAAGATGAAACACCTGCAAGAACATAACAAGGTTTGTTGGTGACCTACTACCATCCATGTTCAGAAGCGACACAACCAGGTGGCCCTGAACGCCGTGCACGCAACAGCATCAATACACGGCAAGGACCCGAGGCCACAAGAAGCATAATTAGCTCAAATCATGCTCGCCTTCTAACTCCGAACGGAGCAAAACTGAAGCCCCGAGAAGCAACCGGGTATCGTGTGAACTAAGGGCATCTTCAACAGCCAACCTATTTCGGACACGGGATACACCCTCCGTCCGTAAATAAGTGTACATCTAGCTTTTGTCTAAGTCAAATAATCAAATTTGACCAATTTTATAGAGAAATATAGAAACATATATTACATCAATTTGACATATTACGAAAGTAGATTTAAAAATAAATTTAATGGTAATAATTCAGTGTCATAAATGTTAATACGTTGTCCTAAAAAGTTAGTCAAACTTTATTATGTTTGACTTAGGACAAAAGTAGAAATACACTTATTTGCGAAACGGAGTATGTCTTAAAATCAATCAGTTTTGAACCGTTCCACGGATACGAAAACACCTATTTGTCCGTTTGGATCATGGATGACTAGCGGACATGACCCATTCTGGCCGGACACGGCTAGGTGGCCCCTTTTTTTCAAATATTTGATCAATTGGCAATAAATTTTGCTAATTGGCAACATATTTCATTCAATTGACAACAAAAATAGGCGAGATTAGCAAATAAATTACCACAAATTACTAAATATCATAGTTCAAATATCGTAGTACCGAATCATACTATAAAATAACATAAATTTAATAGAAAATACGCAAAAGAGGTAGATCTCATGGCAATAGATCATCGATGAGATCACATTTGGCAGTTGTGGATGTCGTTTTGCTTCTTCTCAAACCAACTCCTTCGAGCCGGATCCAAGATGGTCAAGTCCATTATCATGAGCTTAGTCTCCTCGGCCACGATCTCGGCCTCGGCCTCCTTGGCCCTTGACCGGGCATTGGCGTCTTCCACCTCAAGAGCTTTCTTTGTAAGGTCAACGAGCTCGTGGACGATGTACCTGCCCCGACGCCCGCCCTAGCCATTGCTAAGACTTCCAGCGCGTCAGGGTTGTAGAGGAGAAGAAGGACCTAGGAAGCTATACCAGATACGGCGAGCTTGGCGGCGGCTTCGGCCTTGGCCTTGGCCCGCATGCCGGCGACAACCTCGGCGTGCTTGGCTATTGCGAGGACGGCTAGTGCCTCCTCCATCATTTCCTTCACCGAAGCACTACAGAAGGAACACTTCCTACTCTGCCCCATACGCTCCTCAGCCGTTTGCTCCTTCTTGGCGGTTGACACAAATTTGGGCTTGGCCACCCTCTTTGTCTTGGCCAGACGTTTGGTGGTTGCTGCTGGGGCTGGGTCGGCAATGGCGACGATGTGGGCATCCTCCATCGCAGGTTAAGAGGTTTTAGCGCCTCCGATTTGATTTTGGTGGGAAGTGGGAGGGGTGGAGGTCGATTTTAGGGGAATGGGCATTTTCACCCACTGGCTGGTGAGCCAGGGGAGGAGGCGCAAAACCAGTGCTAATTTGAGTTGCGGCTGGGCTGAGACCCCTATCCCCTTAGACACGTTCGGTCAACAAATGGTCGAATGAATTGACCTACTGGAGATTGCCTAAGTCACGCAACCAATCAGTATCATCGGCTTCAAATAATATCGGGGATGATCGGCATGCGTACTCCTCCAAAAATAATGCAGTGGATCGGCAAAATCGAGGAGGACCACCATGGATGATACGTCCAAAACGTATCTACTTTTCCGAACACTTCTGCTATTATTTCTCCTCTAAACTTGTGTGATTTGGATACAACTAGCACGAACCGATGCTGTTTTCAGCAGAATTACCTTGGTGTCTAGTTTTTGTGTAGAAAATCAACTATCAGGAAAAATTTCGGAAAATATGCCAAAAATTCTATTTCACCAGAAAATCCACGGAGGCAGAATACGAGACGGAGTGGAGCCCTGGGGGTCCAACACCCCATGCTACGTAGGTGGGCCCAGCCCACGCCTGGGGGTGCGGCCTCCTCAGGCACCCCCTCGGCCTCCCTCTTCGCTTATAAGTTGCCTTCTGACCTAAAAACTCAGGGGGGTTCGTTTTTTCCGAAAGAGTTCCGCCAGCCGCCACCACCGTAAGCATGATTCAACCGTAAACTCGTTACGGCACTCGCCGGACGGGGAATTTGGGGAGGATCATCGCCATCGTCATCACCAACGCCTCTCCATCAACCATCAATGTTTCTCTCATCCATCAGTGATTAATCCCCCGATGTAGGCTATGGGGATGTTAGGGATTGGATGAGTTCTATCATGTAATCGAATAAGATTGTTAGGGCATGGTGCCTAGTATCTCTATTAGTGCTATTTGACTTTGTTGCAACTTGTTGTGCTTAATGCTTGTCACTAGGTCCCGAGTGCCATGATCTCATATCTGAACTTGTTATTGAATCATTATGATAGTATTGTTTGTGATCTTATCTGCAAGTTGTGTACACATATCATTGTCCGGATCAAAAGGCCCCAAAGTGACAGAAATTGGGACAATCTGAGGGGATGGCTGTGGTGTGAGGATCACATGTTTTCACAGAGTGTTAATGTTTTGCTCTGGTGCTCTATTAAAAGGAGAACCTTAATTGCCAGTAGTTCCCTTGAGGCCCGGCTGCAACGGGTTGGCAGGACAAAAGATGTTGTGCAAGTTCTCATTGCGAGCACGCATGACTATATATGGAGCACATGCCTATGATTGTTTAGTACTTGGATGCTTATTCTTATTATTTGCAATTGCCCTAGATCTTGAAGTTACATGTTTAGAATTGTCCATGCAACGCCCGTCCATCCATCCCAATTCCTACCGCGCTCATATCCTACTGTTTGCTACTACTGTTACTATTGCTCCTTTTTTTACTGCTGCTGTTGCTACTACAAACTGTTGCTATTGATAAACATCTGTGAGCAAGAACTATTTCTAGGTGCAGCTGAATTGACAACTCAGTTGTTAAGGCTTGCAAGTATTCTTTGGATCCCCTTGTGTCGAATCAATAAATTGGGTAATACTACCCTCGAAGACTGTTGTGATCCCCTATACTTGTGGGTCATCAAGACTATTTTCTGGCGCCGTTGCCGTAAGCATAGCTTTATTCGTAAGTTCACTTGGATATATTATTGTTCACTGCTAGTCCTTTCATCATGGGGAAGTATCGTGATGGAAAGTTTCCTATTTTACCATCCACTACAAGAAGAGGTACAATCCTAAACACCTCTGCTGCTCTTGATTCACCGTCTGTTATAAGTAAGCTTGTTACTCCACCACCACATACTCATGCTACACACTCTACTACTACTGCTGAATATGAAACTGCTTTTGATACTCATGATGTTACTTCTACTACTCTTGATGAGAGTGGTTTATTAGGTCCTTTCTTAGATGCTACTATGGCTAGTCTAGGGAATACTGAAACTCCTAGTGAAGACACTGTCACTCCTGTTAGCTCACATGAGTCTAGAGAGAGATACGATATTAATGATGGTTACATTTATTGGGAATATGCCCTAGAGGCAATCATGTATGATGAGATTTCCCATTGTATTCAT
Organism: Avena longiglumis; assembly: GCA_030063025.1. Classification (NCBI taxonomy): domain Eukaryota; kingdom Viridiplantae; phylum Streptophyta; class Magnoliopsida; order Poales; family Poaceae; genus Avena; species Avena longiglumis. The sequence continues at coordinate 369,801,600 of CP125978.1, read as the reverse complement.
AAAGATATAAAGTTGTCCTTGTATAAACATCTGATGTGTACCATTGAATATGTGATTCAGTTGTGGAACTATGCATTCATGTTGTTTGTACTAAATGTCCTTGGTCATTGAGGTTGTGCTGGACACACAACTTAGACCAATGTGAAAGTCGGCTTGATGACTCGGTTCCACTTGTCATGGGCATGGTGATGCCATTCCGACTTACACAGATTCGGTTAAAGAGTTTAGCAAGTCGGATTGACCCATATTGAGGTACAATGAACAAGTAGTCATTTGTATATCTCAATCAATGTAATCCTTAGACCTGAGGTTGTTGCATAGTCTGAGTTGAGGATCACTGACTTAGGTTCTGTCAAACGCTGATCCGTAACTGGGCAGTTATAAAGGCAGAGTTCGGGTCGACTGAGAATCAAGCTGCGTGATGTGAATAACCAAGATGGGATTTTGCCCCTCCACTCAGAGAGATATTCTCTGGGCCCTCTCTGATGATATGATTCAGAAAGCATGGCCATGCACGACTCGGTTAAGTGTTAACCGAGGCGGTCGACTAAGAGTTATTTGGGTGAATCACTTATCTCGGATCGAGAAGAGAGTCGGACTATTTAAGGGATGACAATTATTCGCCTATAGTCTGACAAGGTATATCGTGAGGCAAAAGGGACTCGGACGCAAGTCACGTTGGAAAGGCAAGTCATCATGACTCTTTGGTACTTGGGAGTCGGCACGTTCTGCTAGGAGCCGCTACCGAATGATCGATTGAGAGTCGGACTCTAATCATGTCCAAGTAGCCATGAGCCTGCGGGGTCACACACTTAAGAGCGGGAGCAAGTTCGGATTGGATCTGAACCGGAAATCTGGTTGGGTCGGACCCAAGCCGGATCAGGACTAAGTCAGTGAGTCGGACTCATGGTGACTAGTGTTATATGGGCTTTAGTGAATGGGCCACAAGAGTGGAGCCCACGTTCACTCCCTATATATAGTGGAGCACCGTAACCCAGAAAGGTTAATCGTTGATCGGTTAGGTCATTCCATGTGTTGGAAACCCTAGCTCCATAGCAGTCCTGCCGTCAGAATTGAACCTAGCGTTCACCGGTGCTCCTCCTTGCTAATGTGGATACCAGCAGAGGTGTTGTACGATCAGTACCAGGACGATCGGATCGCAAAGGAATGCACTGCATCAACTGACGCGCTTCATCAGTAATCCGCAACTGCGCGTCTAGTGGTAAACCTCGTGGCCTTCTACCTCAGCTGGATCTTGGGATCACCACGTTAGAGGAAAAAAGTTTTGTTTTATATCTACGTGGCCTAACAACATTGAGTTTACTGATGAATTTATTGAGGAGTGCCGAAACACACATGATGCTAGTGCTATTAAGAGTCTCCTTGAGAGACGTACCATTATTCTTAAATTTTCCTTTGATCCTAAGTTTGCCACCTCTCCCATAGATATTAAAGATAAAGATTATGATTTATCTCTTGATTTATCCTATTTAGACATTGTTGAGAAAGAAACTTTCTGTGGGACTAAAAATGAGAGTGTTGTGGCACATATGAATGAGCTTTCCACTATGAGTGCTTTATTCTCTCATGATTTTAAGATGCGCGAGTACTTTGTTACTAAGATCTTCCCTTTTTCACTAAAAGGAGAAGCTAAGCTTGGTTTAATAGATTACCTCCTGGTTCCATTGATAGCCCTGATTGTTTGATTGATTATTTCTTCCATAAATATTTTCCTCTCAGTGCTAGACATGCTGCTTTGTAGAGACTTTGATTTTAAACAGGGGGAAGAAGAGAAATTTCCTGAGTCATGGACAAGGTTCTATGCCTTGATTCATGCACATCCTGGATGTCCATTGCCTAAAAATGAGCTTATTGATATTTATTATAATGGACTAACTGATGATTCTAGGAAATACCTAGATAGCTTTGCTCATAGTGTTTTCAGGAAAAGAACTCCTATAGATGCTGAAGAATTAATGGCTAAAATAAGCAAGAATTATGATGATTGGACTTCAACTGAGATAAATACACCTGAGCCTACTACTCCTGAACCAGTTGTGCCTGAACCAGTTTCAACACCAACACCAAAGAAGAGGGGAGTAATTGCATTAAATGATGAAGTGATGAAAGAAGCTAAGAAATGTCTTAAGGGGAAAGGTATTAGAGCTGAAGATGTGAAGAATCTACCTCCTATAGAGGAATTATGTAAGCCAATTCCCCACTCATCTACTATTGAGGTACACTCTCTCCACTTTGATGAAGGTGATATTCCCTATGGTAATCCTCCTGATCAATGCTTAGATGAACTTGACACATTTATTGTTAAACAAGGCAATTATAATAAACAAGTCCAGAATCATTTATTGGAAAACTCTAGAGCTATTAATGAGTTGAAAGATATTGTGGAAAGAACTGCTAATGATATTAAAATTCTTTGTAAACACTTTCAAATTGTTCAAACCCAAATAGATCAACTTGCTAAGGTACAAAAGGATATGCTAGTTAATGCCTCGGGAGATAAACATGCTTATGGAATTATAACTAGGAGTGGTATAGCTACTCAAGATCCCTTATACCCTGAAGGACACCCTAAAAGAATTGAGTAGGATTCTCAACAAGGTGAAAGTAGTGGTAGTCCTTGTAAGAGAAAGAAAAAGAAACATAAAATAGTTGAGGAACCACTTGAACCTGCTGTAGATCCTAATAGTATATCTATCTCTGATGCTGAAACTGAGAGTGGTAATGATAAAAACAATGCTCCTAATAAGGAGGAAGTTGAGGAAGAACCCAAGGAGCACACTAAGAACACTAGGTACACTAAGGAAGATTTTATTGCTAATAAACATGGTAGTGAGAGAGAACCTTGGGTGCAAAAACCTATGCCTTTTCCAAATAAGAAACACAAGTCAAAGGAGGAAGAACACTACAACAAATTTTGTTAGTGGATGAAACCTTTATTTTTGCAAATTTCTTTGACTGATGCTATTAAGTTGCCTCCTTATTCAAAGTATATGAAGGATATCGTCTCTAATAAAAGGAAGATTCCTAACGAGGAGATTTCTACTTTGCTTGCTAATTATTCCTTCAATGGTAAGGTTCCAAAGAAACTTGGTGATCCAGGTATACCAACTATTCCTTGCTCTATTAAGAACAATTATGTTAGAACTGCTTTATGTGATTTGGGAGCTGGAGTTAGTCTTATGCCTTTTTCTCTCTATAAGAGACTCTAGCAAGAAAAGTTGATACCAACTGATATATCTTTGCAAATGGCTGATAAGTCAACTACTATTCTTGTTGGTATATGTGAGGATGTTCCTGTTCAAGTGGCTCATAATTGCTTGGTTATAACTGATTTTGTTGTGCTTGAAATGCCTGAAGATGATAATATGTCTATTATTCTTGGGAGACCTTTTCTTAATACTGCAGGTGATGTCATCAATTGTAATCAAGGAAAAGTAACTTTTAATATTAATGACAAAGAGCATACTGTCTATTTTCCCAAAAAGGTTTCTAAGAGCTATTGTCTGAATTCCATTGAAAATATTGAGAGCATCAAGGTTGGAGAAATATATTGTCCCATTCCACAAGAAAGTTTTGAAACTATTATGATTGGGACCATTGCTATCAAGTTCGAGGTAACATAATCACCTTGTGGAATGCAAAGTTTTGTTTCATATAAGATTGTTTTGGTAACAAGACTTGATCAACCTTGTTTACAAAAGGATTTTAATGAACAAAATAATGCTTTATTGTGGTTATAATTGCTCACTTTTACTTTTCTCCTTCCTAGTCTTTGCTTTTTCTCTTGTTAGCTTTGGTTTTGCTAGGTGTTTTCTTGTTAGAGTGTCTTAGAACTTCTATAGCTGGTGTTTGTTTGCTTTTGCTTTTTCTAAAAAAAATCTTTTCTGCGAGAAAATCAATTTTCATACCCTGAAAATTGGCCAAAAATAAAGTTTCCCGAAAAATCCCAGAAAATTCATAATAATTTTTTCCTCAAAAGGGGAGGGACACTGAGTGGCCTGGGGACCCACTGTGCTAACACACCCCTGGGTGGCGCGGCCAGCCCTAGGTGGCGCTAGGCCAGGGTGTGGCCCACCTGTGGCCCTCCAAAGTGTCTCCTCCCAGCCATCTTCTTTCTCTCTACCGAAAAACACCGGAAAACTTTCTCAAGCTCGAGTTCCTGCTGTTCTTGCTCCCAATTTTCGATCTCCTTGCTCAGCCCATCTTTGCTGCTAAATTTTGGAGGAATCGCTCCTTGGTATGTGCCTCCTCCGCTTGTCCAATTAGATTTGTGATTGGTAGATTGTATCTTGAGTATTTTGCCATAGGTGTCAGATTGTGTGAGCTTGCTGATACGCCCAATTTTCATCACCATTCTATATCATAATTTACCTCTATTCATTGATATTTGTCTTATTATGAGGTATTACTTATGGCTTTTCATCTGTTTATACATGTTGGATGATTCTTGGAGGATGGACTGCCGGAGTCTGGATTCTGATGGAAAAGAAGGCGTTTCGGTGCAATTTCGCAAAGATCAGAAAAATACTAGAAAAATATGGAAACATATTATTTCTCCAGAAGAATGAGGGAGCCATAAGGAGGGACTAAGAAGGGCCTCAGGAGGGCCACACACCCCCTAGGCGCGGGCCCATCTGACCTCCGACTCCGCCCCTTCGCCTATATCTTCCCTACGGAACCCTAAGCCTCGGGGGGCGACCACAGATAGATTTCCTCCGCCTCTGGGGGTCGGAAAACACCGAGAGAGAAAGATATCTCCGGCAGACAAATTTCTGCCGGGGGAATTCCTTCCTGGAGAGGGGAGATCTTCGCCATCAACACCGTCATCAAGCTAGGCTTCATCGGGATCATCATCATCATCCACACCATCATCTCCACTAGCACCATCATCACCACTCCGTCCCGCTATAACAATTGTGTTGGATATTGCTTTAGTTCTTAGGGGAAACTTTCCTGGTGTTGATTACTATTGTAGTTGATGCTTGTGAGTGGAACCATTGGATTATTGTTTATGTTCAGATTGTTATCCATTACCATATCATCTTTGATCTTGATCCATATGATGTCTTGTGAGTAGTTCGTTTAGTTCTTGAGAACATGGGAGAAGTCATGTTGTTAGTAGTGAATCTGTGATGAGTTATTATTCAATGGTTTAGTATTTAAGTTGTGGTGCTATTCTTCTAGTGGTGTCATGTGAACGTCGACTACATGACACTTAACCATTTATGGGCCTAGGGGGATGAATTTTGTATTTGGATACTAATTTTAGGGTTGCCGGAGTGACAGAAACCTGAACCCCCGTTAGGACACCTTTGCACAAGGGAGAGTAGGATCTTAGAGTTTAAGGCTGTGGTTAGATTTATATTTTAATTACTTTCCTGTAGTTACAGATGTTTGCAGGGGGTTTAAGCACAAGTATTTATTAGTCCAATTACGGTCGGTACATTAGCAGTGTTCGCCACACAACACTTACAACACCGAGAAGAGTACTCACTATTTGAAGCGAAAGCACTTGATGTAATTCCCATGTGTCCTCGAGAATGTTTGGTCCTTATAAGTACTTCCACCGGCTTGTCCTTTGATAAGAAAGGATTTGGCCACTTGTCTGCTTTGTTCGTTACCTTTGTTACTTGCTCCTTGTTTTGTTGACTTATCAGAAAACAACTAAAAATCTGTTTGCTAAGTATTCACAGGGATTTCTTGCTCCATACCACTGTTCAGCACCTTCTGCTCCTCGTTGTGATCGAAACTCCTATTTATCAAAAGTACTACGATACACACCCTATACTTATGGGTCATCAAGACTATTTTATGGCGCTGCTGTGGAGTGAAGCGCTATTGAAGAGTGGAACTGGTAAGGGAAACTTTTACTGTGAGTATTGCTTTTGTTATTGCTTGTTACTTTGTTTCCAATATGGATAGCCCACTTGGTTTTCTGTTTGGGAAAACTACTACCACTACAAGGGTAGTAGATGAACCACCTCCTGTTGAGATAGATCCTTTTAAGATACCTACAAGTATTGTTAATCGTGTCATGTATAATTATTATTTTGGGGATGGAACCGTCCATCTCGGTGATCACTTGCTTTTTATCCATGAATTATGTGAGTTGTTTAAGTGTGTAGGTATCACAACTGAACAGGTGAAGAAGAAGTTACTCTCCATATCCTTGAAAGGGAGTCAAGAATGGTATAAGTCATTTGAATAATGGATAATCCATGGAATGGGAGGAGATGGCATCTCACTTTTACTCTAAATTTTATCCTCCCAGTGAGATTCATAAGGATAAAAATATGATATATAACTTTTGGCCTCTTGATGGAGAGAGTATTGCTCAAGCTTGGGGGAGATTGAAGTTACTAATGCTTAAATGTCCTATTCATGAATTCCCTAACAATATTATTCTCAATAACTTTTATGCTAGGCTTCCTCTTCATGATAAAGATTTACTAGATGCTTCTTGTGCTGGATCATTCACATGTATTAAGGAAGAAGCTAAATGGGATCTCTTAGACCGTATTCAAGATAACACTGAAGATTGGGAGAATGACAAAGGAAGAAAGTCAGGTATAAACTATGATTATGAATGCATTAAATCTTTTATGGGAACTGATGACTTCCGTGATATTAGTAATGAGTTTGGTCTTGATTCCCAAAGCATTGCCAACTGTTTTAAGGCATTTGCCTCTTACATAGAAATTCTTAAGAAGAAGTGGAATAAGTACCATGCTCCGTATAAAGATGTTGTTAGTCATGTTCCAGTTAGAAGTACTCAAGTTTGTACTACTAATCATATTGTGCATGAACCTCATGTTGAGAAATTACCTTTCCCAGCTAAGGTAAAGGAGTATTCTATGATTATTAGTGCAAATAATAAAGGTACAATGAAAACTATGGAGCCTGATAAGCATTTGAGTGATGAACCTGTGGTATCTATTGTGAAAGACACCGTAACTAGAAATATAGAGGATGAGCATATTGTCTTCTGTGAAGATGCTACTAATATTGTTTCTCATCCTAGTAAGGCTAGAAAAGCTAGTGTTCCTGTGCTTTCTGTTAAAATTGGTGATCATTGCTATTATGGTTTATGTGATATTGGTGCTAGTTCTAGTGCTATTCCTTATGAGCTTTACAGGGAAATTATGCATGAGATTGGTCCTTGTGAGCTTGAGGACATTGATGTGGTTATTCACCTTGCTAACAAGGAAACCATTTGCCCCATTGTCATTGTAAGAGATGTGGAGGTTCTCTATGGTAAGATTAAGTATCCTGCTGATTTTCTAGTGCTTAATTCAGCAGCTAGCAAAACTTGTCCTATCATTTTTGGTAGACCTTTATTGAACACTTGTGGAGCTATTATTGATTGTAAGAAGGAAAAAGTTTTAACTAAGTTTGATGGAGATTCTTATGAGTTTAACTTTTCAAAATTTGCTGAAGCTCCTTGTGAAAACAGCTTGCCTAATAAGGATTTCAGGATGGAACAACTTACTTCTGTTGATCCGGTTTATGACCTTGGACCTCTTTTTGATGACTGTAAGTATGCTTATTCTAATGATAAAGTTGTTTCCAGTGACAGTTATATTGTCAACTTTATTTAAAGTGCTACTGAAAGTTATTATGAGAGAGGGAAACATGGTTTTATGCATCTTAATGATGTTAAGTTTCCCCGCTTTATGTTTAAAGCTTTGAAGTTGCATCTGTTTTGTCATCCTATGCTGGTGACTTTTTGTATCAAAAATTCATTTTCTCATGATACTCCCATGCATAGGAAGTGGGTTAGACTCAAGTGTGTTGGTTATTTGCTTCTTGATTCTCTCTTTCATTTCAGATATATATATCCTATGTGAGCATCTTTGGAAGTTTCAAACCTAACTTAAAGGCATTAAAGAAAAGTACTTGTTGGGAGATAACCCAAGAGTTTTGTCGAGTCTTGGAAGTTATTACCTCTATAATAACCGCTCCTTATCCTTTTTGTTTTGGTTTTTGTGTCAAGTTCAACTTCTTTTGTGAAGTAGAGGAGTTGTGAAAAGTGGCTGTCCTGGGACAGGTTTTTGTGCTGTATTGTAAAAATTCGTGAGGAATCTCAGTACTTCGGATGGAGCTGAATTTTTATGTGCTTGTTCTCCAAGTTGTTACCCAACTTTAATCAGTTCTGCACTTTTTTATTTGAGCAACATAAGGTCTTCGAAAAAATCAATCTTTACCTGTTGGTCTATTCTGACAGATTTCTGCCATCATTTGCATTTTCCTCTTACATAATCTTTTGTTTTGATGGTTTTTCAGTTGAAGTGTGTACCCAAAGGTTTATTGTTTTTTCTTAAACTAATGTTGTCATTGAGTTTGTGCAAGGGTTTTGTAAGAAGGAAATTTTCAGGAGAAAGAGAAAAGGAATCTGCAAAGTTCGTCTTTGAATAGGTAAAAGTGGTGAAAACACAAGGTTCATGAAACCCCAATCTTTTTATATTTTGGATGTTTTTAATATATAAGGGAAGTTGCGAGACGAAACTGAAGAGGAAACGGAGCCCATGATTGTGACCCACCCAGTGGCGGGCCCATCTGGCCGCGCCGAGGGGTGTTCTCCCATGCTCCGCCTCGTTTCCATGTCAAAACCTTCCTTATGCATTGAAACTTCGTAATATAACCCCCTCGGATCCCCCGAGGTTTGTGCATCATGTTCTCATCGTGTTTCCGTTTCAATATGTTTCTGTCAGTAAATCTTCTCAAGTTTAGAGCACCATGGCCTCCGCCAACGACAAAGGCAAGAAGCCCGAGGAAGAAGAACCTCAAGTCCCCAAGGAGGAGGAGATTTCGGTAGGGTATGAAGGTGACATGGAGGAGGACAAGCAACCGGACACTCGCACTACCGTCGCAAGCATTGGTTTGGTGGCACGGCCTACCAAGCTTAAGAGGACAACACGGATGTCTACATGAGGGAAATCTCGACGTCATACTCTCTCTCTACGATCATCTCCTCCGCGTAACAAGAGACCCTTCCATACACTTATACATGAATATCAATATCAACATGTTCCGAAAGGGAAAATTTGCCCTCGGTTTGGGATATGCCTCGTTCTAACAATGTAGAGAAGGATCATGCTAAGGATGAAGAGTGGGGAAAGAATAACAAGAACTGGGTTTCTCGGACTGGCATGATCATGAACCGTATAGAGAAAAACTCGGAGCTAATCCGTACTCTTACTTTTGAGTTCGAGGATTTGAAGAAACTTATTGATTAGCTTATCAATAGAACACCACCACCACCAATGGAATAATTCGTCATTAGGTTTGGCATCCCCTTGGCCTGTTCCAAGCTTGGGGGAGAGCCGCGGTATCACCACCATTATCTTTATCTTTTACCTTTTTAGTGGATTCATATCTGTGGTAGAGGGTTTATCTTATAGTTTGGTTTGCATGTGGAAGTATCTCTCCTTTAGTTGATTATCTATGTATCCCTTGGTGTGAGTGCCTTTATTAAATATTGATGAGAAGTCTCATCTTTTACTTTTTGCACTTCTTATTTTAGTTTGCAATCTCTATTATATGATGGATCTTGTTGATCAGTATTGGCACCACTTTGGGATCATCAAGTGGATCTAAATTGGTGTTGGCAAACCAAGTTCTGGTTAGTAGCATCACTATGAAAGAGAAAAAGAAAGAAAAAGCTTACATGTATTTTGTATCATTTGTTTTCTTTCTTGTTGGATCATAAGCTTAGTATTCTTTATTTAAGATTCTTTTGTGTCTTCAAGGAAGATTGCATGTTTGGCTTTATTACTTGTATGTTTGCTTGTTTCTTTCAACTCTCTTGCTTGCTACCCAGCCTTGCTAGCCAAAAACTGTTGGAGATATGCCCTAGAGGCAATAATAAATGTAGTTATTATTATATCTTTGTGTTTATGATAAATGTTTACATTCATGGTATAACAGTATTAACCAGAAACATTAATACTTGTGTGATTTGTAAACTAAATTAGAGTCCCTAGTAAAGCCTCTTTATAATACTAGCTTGTTGATTAATAGATGATCATGGTTTCTTGATCATGAACATTTGAGATGTTGTTAATAACAAGGTCATATCATTAGGAGAATGATATGATGGACATACTCCTATAGATAAGCGTAGCATAAAGATCAAGTCATATTAATAGTTCAATTGCTATAAGCTTTCTGATACATAGTAACCTAATTCCTTCGACCATGAGATCATGCTTATCACCATCACTGGAAGGATGCTTTGATGACATCAAACACCACACCGTAACTGGGTGGCTATAAAGATGGCATTGAGTGTTCGGAAAGTATGGGTTGAGACACATGGATCAAGAGTGGGATTTGTCCATCCATATGCAGATAGATATACTCTGGGCCCTCTCGGTGGCATATCATCCAATTAGCTTGCAAGCATGTGACTGGATCACAAGGGATCACATACCACAGGAACGAGAAAAGAGTACTTATTAGTAACAATGTTGAACTAGGTATGTAGAGATACCGACGATCAAAACCTCGGATAAGTAAACTATCATGAGACAAAGGTAAATTGGTTTCGTATGTAAGTGGTTCATTCGATCGCAAATTAATTGTAGAAATATGTGGGAGCCATATGAATTTCCAGATTCCTCTATTGGTTATTGATCGGAGAAGTGTCTCGATCATGTCCGCATAATTCACGAACCGTAGGGAGATACACTTAAGGATTCGATGTTGTTGAGTAGTTATGGAATGATGAGTAAGAGACCGAATGTTGTTTGGAGTCTCGGATGGGATCTGGGATATCACGAGGAGATCCGGAATGGTCCGGAGAATAAGATTCATATAAAAAAGTCCTGTTTCGGAGTTGGGGAATGATTTCGGTGTTTTCATCGAGAATGTTCTAGAAGGGTCCTAAGGTCCCAAGACTCAGGAGGAAGGGTACATGAATGTGTCATAACAATATGGAATGGTTGCATCATGTACTAGGTCACTTGGCTGGGCAAAATAAAGGGAGAAATCAAATCCTAGTTTGAAAGTCAAACGCTAATTTGAAAAAGTCAAACGGCAAGCTTGGTGGAGGGAGAGTAGGAAACCTACTTGGGAAGGAGTTCCTCTCCCTCCACCCGCCGGCCAAGGAGTCCGACTTGGGGGAGTACTCACTCCTCCCAAGCCGCGCCCTCCCACCTATATAAAGAGGGGCAGGGCTGCCCCTCTTCCCTACACCCAACACCACCCAAAACCCTAGCCCTAGCCGCCGGCCTCCTCCAAGTCGCCGCCGCCTCCTAGGGTTCCTCCAACTCGCCGAGTTGGGGCTTCCCCAAGCCCTAGCCGTCGGCCAAGCTCTCCCCTTGGTACCCTCTAAACCCTAGATCACCAAGGCCTCTCTCATAGTCCACCATACTCGCTCCGGCTTAAGGCGAAGCCCTGCGAGATCTCCCCTCTACTTCCGATACCACGCTGTCGTGCTGCCGGAATCGCGAGGAGAGTGCTACAACCTCCGCTACCTGCTGGAATAAGGGAGAGGAAGGTCTTCATCGAGTACCGAACGTGTGACCGATCATGGAGCGCTTGAAGCGCCGGAAGGATCGTCTACGCGATCTTGAGATCGGCAAGAGTACGCCTACATCACCCACGAGAATCTGCTATCGTTAACCGCTTTGGAATCTTCGAGGGTGAGTTCCTCTATCGACTCGTTGCTACAATCTAGTAGATAGATCTTGGCTTGTTTGTTTGCATGCGGTAGAATTTTTTTTGTTTTCCATGCTACGAACCCCTACAGTGGTATCAGAGCCATGTCTATATGTAGATATGTTGCACGAGTAGAACACAATGGTCATTGTGGGCGGTGGTGCTTTTATTATCAATTGCTTTTTTTGTACTTTGCATCTTGCGGTATGATGGGATGAAGCGGCCCGGGCTAACCTTACATGACATCGTTCATGAGACTTGCTCCACGCTCAACATGCAACTTGTATTGCATAAGTGGCTTTGCGGGTGCCTGTCTCTCCCATCATAGTATAGATCTAATTTACAACGTGCACTTGATAGTTCAAACATCAACATTGTGGTTCTTGTTCGTAAGTTAGATCGACACTTATTGAAAGCCCCAAACCACGTAAAATATGCAAAGAAAATTAGAGGCGTCTAACTTTGTTTTGCAGGGTGTCTTTGTGATGTGATATGGCCATGATTGTGATTATATTTGATGTATGCAATGTTCCTTCTTGTAAGTTGGCAACCGGCAGGAGCCATATGGTTGTCTTTAAATTCTGTTAAGACCCGCGTGTCTATTCAAAGTAGTTGTAATAGTTAAAGCTGGTGGACGACAACCATGGAGCGGCGTCATTGACCTTGATGCAATGCCGGTGATGATGGAGATCATATTCGTGATTGAAGATGGAGATCGGAAGCACAAAGAAGAAAGGCCATATCATATCACATATTATGAATTGCATGTGATGTTAATCCTTTTATGCATCTTGTATTGCTTAGTTCACGACGGTAGCATTATAAGATGATCCCTCAAGCACACAATTTCAAGTTTTAAAGTGTTCATCCTTAGTAAGCACCGTTGCTAAAGCTCGTTGTTTCGAAGCACCACATGATGATCGGGTGTGTTAGATTCTGCGAGTGTATACAACATGAGCAAGCCAGATTTGCTCATGCGGAAGCTAAGGTTTGATCTTAACGAGCCTAGCATGTACAGACATGGTCTTGGAACATGGATCACCGAAAGGTAAAGCATGAGTCATATAGTAGATATGATGAAAATGTCGATTGTTTGCCATTGAAGCTACATCAACTCTCATGATGATCGGTTTTGATGTGGTGGATTTGGTTCGTGTGATCACTAAAACAATGTGAGGGATATTTTTTTGAGTGGGAGTTCACCTAGATTAATTTAACTATTAATTAGAACTCAATTTGTCATAAACTTAGTCTAAACTATTGCAAATATGTTGTAGATCAATGGCGGCCCCTACCATCAATTTTAATGCGTTCCTAGAGAAAGAAAAGTTGAAAAACAATGGAAGCAACTTCGCGGATTGGTTCCGCAATTTGAGGATTGTCCTCAATGCTGGTAATTTGACCTATGTGCTGGATGCACCCCTGGGTGACCCGCCTGCGGCTGATGCTACCGATGAAGTAAAGAATGTTTACCTCGCTCAGAAGAATCAATACTCCACAGTTCAGTGTGCTATCTTGTATGGTTTGGAATCGGAGCTTCAGAAAAGGTTTGAGAACCATGACCCACATGATATTGTCCGTGAACTCAAAATGATATTTGAGGCTCACGCGGCAGTTGAGAGTTATGAGGCTTCTGAAAAGTTCTTTAACTGCAAGATGGAAGAGGGCATCTCCGTCAGTGAGCACGTGCTTAAGATGTCTGGGCACGCAAAAAAACTCCAAAGCTTGGGTATAGTGATTCCTAATGCTTTGGGGATTTACCGTGTCCTCCAATCACTACCACCAAGTTACAAGAACTTTGTGATGAACTACAACATGCAAAACATGAACAAGACGTTGCCAGAACTCTTCTCCATGTTGAAATCTGCAGAAGTGGAGATAAAGAAAGAGAATCAAGTGTTGTTGGTCAATAAGACCACCAAATTCAAGATAGGCAAGTCTAAGCAAAATGGAAAGTGCAAGAAGGGTGGTAAGAAAGTTGTCGCACCGGCGAAGAAGACCAAGGCTGGACCTAAGCCTGATACTGAGTGCTTTTACTGCAAGGGAGAGGGTCACTGGAAGCGGAATTGCCCAAAGTACTTGGCGTATTTGAAGAACGGCAACATCAAGAAGAAAGGTATATCCGATATACATGTTATTGATGTGTATCTCACTAGTACTCGTAGTAGCGCCTGGGTATTTGATACTGGTTCGGTTGCTCATATTTGTAACTCGAAAGTCTTTGCAGAATAAAAGGAAGCTAGCGAAGAACAAGGTGACGATGCGCGTTGGAAATGGATCAAAGGTTGATGTGATCGCGGTTGGCACGCTACCTCTTCATCTACCATCGGGATTAGTTTTATACTTAAATAATTGTTATTTGGTGCCTGCGTTGAGCATGAACATTATATCGGGATCATGTTTATTGCGAGACGGTTACTTGTTTAAGTCCGAGAATAATGGTTGTTCGATTTATATGAGTAATATGTTTTATGCACATGCACCTTTGATAGATGGTCTATTCTTATTGAATCTCGATAGTGGAAATACACATATTAATAACATTGAGGCTAAACGTTTGAAATCGAGCGATAACTCGACCTATATGTGGCACTGTCGTCTTGGTCACATTGGAGTGAAGCGTATGAAGAAAATCCATTCCAATGGACTTCTCGAATCACTTGATTTCGAATCACTTGAAAGATGCGAAGCATGTCTGATGGGTAAAATGACTAAGACTCCATTTTCTGGTATGATGGAGCGAGCTACGGACTTGTTGGAAATCATACATACCGATGTGTGTGGTCCAATGAGTGTAGCATCATGCGGTGGTTATTGTTATGTTCTTACCTTCACGGATGACTTGAGTAGATATGGGTATATCTATTTCATGACACATAAGTCCGAAACTTTTGAGAAGTTTAAGGAATTTCAAAGTGAGGTAGAGAATCAACGTAACAAGAAGATTAAATTTCTATGTTCTGATCGTGGAGGTGAATATCTAAGTTACGAGTTTGACGAGCATTTAAAGAAATGCGGAATACTTTCACAATTGACACCGCCGGGAACACCACAGCGTAATGGTGTGTCCGAACGTTGTAATCGAACTCTCTTAGATATGGTTTGTTCTATGATGTCACTTACAGATTTACCGCTATCGTTTTGGGGTTATGCATTAGAAACAGCCGCATTCACTTTAAATAGGGCACCATCTAAATCCGTTGAAACGACACCGTATGAATTATGGTTTGGGAAGAAACCTAGATTGTCGTTCCTTAAAGTTTGGGGTTGCGAAACCTATGTAAAGAAGTTACAGCCGGACAAGCTTGAAACCAAAGCGGAAAAATGCGTCTTCATAGGATACCCGAAGGAAACTATTGGGTATACCTTCTATCATAGATCCGAGGGCAAAATCTTCGTTGCTAAGAATTGATATTTTCTAGAGAAGGAATTTCTCTCAAAAGAAGTGACTGGAAGGAAAGTAGAACTCGACGAGGTTGTCGAACCTTCTCTCGAACTTGCGAGTAGCACAGCACCGGAAGTAGTTCTAGTGGCGCCTACACCAATAAGAGAGGAAGCTAATGATGATGGTCATGAAACTTCGGTTGAAGTTGCTACAGAACCTCGCAGGTCAACGAGAACTCGTACCACTCCTGATTGGTATGATCCCGTTATGAGTGTCATGTTGGTGGACAACACCGATGACCCTGCGACATATGAGGAAGCGATGGTGAGCCCAGATTCCAATAAATGGCAAGACGCCATGAAATCCGAAATTGGATCCATGTATGAAAACCAAGTATGGACTTTGGTGGACTTACCGGACGGCCGGAAGGCTGTCGAGAACAAATGGATTTTCAAGAATAAAACAGATGCTGATGGTAATGTTACTGTCTATAAAGCTCGACTTGTCGCAAAAGGGTTTCAACAAATTCAAGGAGTTGACTATGATGAGACTTTCTCACCAGTAGCGAAGCTAAAGTCTGTGAGGATTATGTTAGCAATCGTTGCATATTACTATTATGAGATATGGCAGATGGATGTCAAAATAGCGTTCCTCAGTGGAGACATTGATGAATAGTTGTATATGATGCAACCCAAAGGTTTTGTCGATCCTAAAGATGCTAACAAGGTGTGCAAACTTCAACGGTCCATATATGGATTGAAGCAAACATCCCGAAGTTGGAATCAACGTTTTGATAAATTAATCAAAAGTTTTGGTTTTATACAAACTTATGGAGAAGCTTGTATTTACAAGAAAGTGAGTGGGAGCTCTGTAGCATTCTTAATACTATATGTAGATGACATATTCTTGATTGGGAATGATGTAGACCTTCTTAATAGTGTCAAGGAATATTTGAATAATAGTTTTTCAATGAAAGATCTTGGCGAAGCAGCTTACATATTAGGCATAAAGATTTATAGAGATAGATCGAGACGCCTAATATCATTGTCACAAAGTACATATTTGGACAAAGTTCTAAAGAGGTTTGGAATGGAAGATAGCAAGAAAGGGTTCTTGCCCATGTTTCCCAATACGACCTTGAGTAAAACTCAAAGTCCAGCGACGACATAAGATAGAGAAAGGATGAGTAAGACTCCCTATGCCTCAGGCATAGGATCTCTAATGTATTCCATGCTATGTACTAGACCCGACATTGCATATGTTGTTAGTTTGACTAGCAGATATCAAAGTGATCCAGGAGTGGATCATTGGACAGCGGTCAAAAACATCCTTAAGTACTTGAGAAGAACTAAGGATATGGTTCTTTATTATGGAGGTGATGAACAACTCGTTGTTAATGGTTATGCTAGTTGGAACACCGATCCGAATGATTCTAAATCTCAATCTGGATATGTATTTACTTTGAATGGTGCAGCAGTTAGCTGGAGGAGTGCAAAGCAAAGCGTTGTGGCGAGATCTTCAACTGAATCGGAATACATAGCTGCTTCAGAGGCTTCACAAGAAGCGATATGGATGAAGGAGTTCATTACAGAGCTCGATGTGGTTCCAAGTGCGCTAGACCCAATGTCTATCTACTGTGATAACATGGGCGCCATAGCTGAAGAACCAAGGTCACACAAGAAGTTGAAGCACATCAAGCTACGTTTTCATGCTATTCGATAACATGTCCAAGATGGTGACATAAAGATTTGCAAAGTACACACAGATCTGAATGTGGCGGATCCGTTGACTAAACCTCTCCCGAGGGCAAAACATGACCAACACCAAACTGCCATGGGTGTTCGGTATATTACCATGTAATATTGATTAGTTGACTCTAGTGCAAGTGGGAGACTGTTGGAGGTATGCCCTAGAGGCAATAATAAATGTAGTTATTATTATATTTTTGTGTTTATGATAAATGTTTACATTCATGCTATAACAGTATTAACCAGAAACATTAATACTTGTGTGATTTGTAAACTAAATTAGAGTCCCTAGTAAAGCCTCTTTATAATACTAGCTTGTTGATTAATAGATGATCATGGTTTCTTGATCATGAACATTTGAGATGTTGTTAATAACAAGGTCATATCATTAGGAGAATGATATGATGGACATACTCCTATAGATAAGCGTAGCATAAAGATCAAGTCATTTTAATAGCTCAATTGCTATAAGATTTCTGATACATAGTAACCTAATTCCTTCGACCATGAGATCATGCTTATCACCATCACCGGAAGGATGCTTTGATGGCATCAAACACCACACCGTAACTAGGTGGCTATAAAGATGGCATTGAGTGTTCGGAAAGTATGGGTTGAGACACATGGATCAAGGTGGGATTTGTCCATCCATATGACGGATAGATATACTCTGGGACCTCTCGGTGGAATGTCATCCAATTAGCTTGCAAGCATGTGACTGGATCACAAGGGATCACATACCACGGGAACGAGAAAAGAGTACTTATCAGTAACAATGTTGAACTAGGTATGCAGAGATACCGACGATCAAAACCTCGGATAAGTAAACTATCGTGAGACAAAGGGAAATTGGTTTCGTATGTAAGTGGTTCATTCGATCGCAAATTAATCGTATAAATATGTGGGATCCATATGAATTTCCAGATTCCTCTATTGGTTATTGATCGGAGAAGTGTCTCGATCATGTCCGCATAATTCACGAACCGTAGGGAGACACACTTAAGGATTCGATGTTGTTGAGTAGTTATGGAATGATGAGTAAGAGACTGAATGTTGTTCGGAGTCTCGGATGGGATCCGGGATATCACGAGGAGATCCGGAATGGTCCGGAGAATAAGATTCATATGAGGGAAGTCCTGTTTCGGAGTTGGGGAATGATTCCGGTGTTTTCATCGGGATTGTTCTAGAAGGGTCCAAAAGGTCCGGCACTCCGGAGGGGAAGGGTACATGAATGTGTCATAACAATATGGAATGGTTGCATCATGTACTAGGTCACTTGGCTGGGCAAAATAAAGGGAGAAATCAAATCCTAGTTTGAAAGTCAAACACCAATTTGAAAAAGTCAAACGACAAGTTTGCTTGGTGGAGGGAGAGTAGGAAACCTACTTGGGGAGGAGTTCCTCTCCGTCCACCCGCCGGCCAAGGAGGCCGACTTGGGGAAGGACTCCCTCCTCCCAAGCTGCGCCCTCCCACCTATATAAGGAGGGGCAGGGCTGCCCCTCTTCCCTACACCCAACACCACCCAAAACCCTAGCCCTAGCCACCGGCCTCCTCCAAGTCGCCGCCGCCTCCTAGGGTTCCTCCAACTCGCTGAGTTGGGGCTTCCCCAAGCCCTAGCCGTTGGCCAAGCTCTCCCCTTGGTACCTGTAACACCCTCAGAATCGGACCTATGCAAGTTTGAGCAAAATTCGCCAAACCCGCATAGAAACGATTCAAAGGTGCCCACCAAGCACTTTCGTGCGGGTGGAAAACGAAGTAATAACATTACACAACAGTCCTCGATGGGACCCACCAGAGAATATATATGACTCAAAGAGTCAAGAATACGATATAATATACAAAGATCCAAATCACCTTGAACTAAGAGCCTGAAGAATAACCAATGGCGTCCATAACCCAGCCCAAAGAAGGGTAACCCTAACGGCCGATCTCAAAACCGCTTAAACAAAAGGGTGCCGAAAGGAAAAGGAAAAGAGGAGCGTCGATCTTGAGGCCAAGACACGGCGAGGCTAGAATTGGCGGTCCTCGCCTACATAGGTATGGTGGAAGCGGCAAAGATGCACTAAACAACCTATAGAGACTCGATACAACCGGCGTAATCGAGAGGGTAAGATAGACCTATCCGGACCCAACTCAAGCTAACACCAAACAAACCCATCCGGTGTTTCCCTCGAGACCAATCGAGAAGTCAACCGAGGAACTCACACGTTGGCAGTTTTACTTAATTAGTTATAGTTGTGGCACTTTACTAGTCGTTTAGATACTGCCCCGATTAAGTAAACAAGGGCACTTTTAGTTAACCATTCCGTTATAGTTACAACAATTACTAATCGACATGCATAGCATGAGTTAAACCCAAAACCCAACAGTTGTTGGTACTTTTATTCAGCCATTCCGCTTGAAGTTGCAAGATTTACTAGTCAGTACAATGGTCGCAGTTTACACACACAAAACAAGCAATTGTGGGCGTATTATTTAGTCATTCCATTATAGTGGAACTGATTACTAGTCATTATAAGTCAAATTTATAGCAAATAAACTTTAGTTATGCTTGTCTATGATCGAGATATCAGCTCCAAGTCGTCCATATCCGCGACACGGCTTTCAGAAAGTTTTACCCGGCCGGTGCACCAATAGCAACACACGCCGATCAACCTCGAAAACCAAATCAAAACCCAACGAGGCTTTCACGATGAACAATCACAGGATTCAGAAATATTTCAGGGGCCACCCTTAAGTAGAATCCGCAACGAGTAATCAAGCTCGAGACGGCCTCAAGGTTATGGGGACGTGAACGATCGGGAACCCGAAAGTGTGGCTGGGCTTGTCGACATCATGAATCGTGCCATGATCCTAACAAAGCAGTGTGCTCCTCGCACAATTTAAATACGTAGTAGCATGGCATAAGTACAGGATCGTAAATAAAACCTCAAACTAGTTTGTGGCCCCAAGAAATAAGAATGAATCAAGCTCGCTCAGGGGTCCCATATACCTCCCGGATGTGGATAGCGCGATAAATCAAGGAACAGTATCAAGTACTCGGGGTCTTACGGACACAAGTGCTCGAAAACCAAATATTTTCTATCACCCACCGATGCCTCGCTTATTTCAATTTTAGTTGTTAAACAGAAATTAAAGTGACGATAAGTAAAACTAGAATCATCTCCAACATCAACATGCGGCAATACATCAAGAATCGTGGCATATGACGTCAAACATCAAGACTTGAGCAAGCAACTACGACGCAAGTCCAACTATCTACCAAACAACGTAATAGGGTGTCCAAGGCAATATAGGGCTGCAAGGGATTTCACGGGTACGAAAACTAGAGCATCGCAACACAGATAGCAATAGATCAACAGGAAGGAGTAAATTACTATAAAAGTAAGATAGGTATAAAGGGGGAGATGCTCGCCTGAAAACATGGTCGAAGGGTTCAACCGAAGATCGGGGCGAAGCTCACATCAACTCAACGGCCTTATCCGCGAAGAAGCAAAACACTAGAATAAACACCGGATGCAATACTTAATACCCGGCAGAAGATCGGCATGATGCATGTATGATGTATGTCATGGCAAAGGTGTGATGTAATTAGGTCAGATTAGGCGGAACCGGGGTCCCGACAATTAATAAGGTGGTTCATGTTGTTTAGCTACCCAGTTTAAATGTTGTTTTAACATGGCAAAGAGATAGTACCATCGCTACACCAATTTAAATGAGGCCAATATAAGGCTAGATTTGCCCGCATATGGGCCCCATATTTAATTATTAGGTGAATCGGCATAAGGCCCCCAAACCACAAGATTATGCATGCAAGTATGACAATTCAATATGCAACAAGTTGTGATTTCATTTATAAAATAGGGCTCGAGAAAGGGGTTCACACATTAGGGTGTCTCGACGATCTTGGGGTTTCCGGGGTTCGGGGTTCGACAGGGTCCAGGGTCCGGACGGGGTCGTTCTCGGACTCCGGGGTTAGGGTCTCGGATCGGGGAAGAGCTTGTCGTATCCGCCTCGGCGTTCTTGGCGTTCGGGTTCTCGATTCCGCATTCGGGGCGAAGGTCTTGTCGCATGTGGGTTGCCGGGATCGGCCTTCGGGGTCTGGCATCTTATCCATGCTGGAGATCTTGTCGGTCGTGACGGTGGTCTTGACGGCTCTGGGGAAGGACTTGGTTCCCGTGAGGTAGACCTTGTCGCGTCCGGCTCTCGGGGTTCAGTCTTCGGATCGGGGGCATCGGGGTCTTGGGTTCGCGTCCGCGTGGAGAACTTGAGGGTCCAGCGTCTCGGCGGCACTTGTCGTCTTGCGAGTACATCCGTCACGCCACGACCTTGAAGGAGATCTTGACGGTTGCTAGTCGCATCCTCGCATGCATCCCAAGCGTTTGTACATCGCCATCTCAAACTGTCTTGGGCCGCGTGCGTGAGGTGAGCGAGGCGTTGGCGAGGTTGCGCTTCGGGAGACGCGGCGGGCCGGAGGTCGACGAGGGCGACGCAGGGCGGCTCGGCGAGCTCGGCTCGAGGCAGCTCCGACGGCCGACGGTGGCGGATGCGCCAGCGAAGTGGTGTCAGGCGGGGCTCGCGAGCGGAGGCGGCCGGAGGCGGGGAGGAGCACGGAGGCGCTGGCGGGCGGGTTGCGGGTCAGGCTCGAGGCGGGCTGGCCCGACGGACGGAGAAGGCGGCGCGGCGAGGAGGAGCACGGCTGCTGGCGCGGCGGCCGGAAGGCGGGAGGCGCCAGGCCGCGGAAGGATCCGGGGCGGCGCTGCTCGGGCGGAGCCCGCCGACGCTGGGCGGGCGGAGGAGGTCGCTGGGGCGCGGGCGCCGAGGGCGGCGCTTGAGGCCAGGCGGCGGCGCCAGGGGGAGCGGTTCGGGGAGGCGAGGTTGGTGAGGGGCGCCGGAGGGGAAGCTCGACGCGGGCGAGGAGACCGAAGGCGGGCGAGCTTATGGGCGGGAGATGGACGGAGGCGGGCGACGGCACGGGCGGGCGGAGCGAGGCTGGGGCGGCCACGGAGCGCAAGGGACGCCTGCTGGGTGGGGGTCGGGGGAGGCACGCGGGTACGGCGGGGCGCTGCGGTTGTGCATGCGAGAGGGCGTCGGTGGGGAGGGGGTTGGGGAAGAGAAACAGGAGCGGCGCGGTTGGGGCGTGGGGCCCAGGTGGGTCCCGCGGTGGGCCAGGGGCGCGCCAGGGGAGAGAATCTGGGTGCGTGCGTGGTTGGCTCGGTGGGAGTGGGTGGGGCTGCGCGCGGGGACAGGTGGGAAGAGAGAGGAGGGAGGGTGAGAGGGCCACGTGGCGGTGTGGGATAGGATAGATGGAGGGGAGAGGTGACGTGGCGAACAGGGATTGGAGGGGGTGAGGTGGCCAGGGGGTGTGGGTAGATTTTTAGGTAGCTATAGGATTAGGAGTTGGACCGATCTGGTTTTTCTGGGGTGGTCGTTCGGGCTAAATCGGCCCGTTCGACTGCCCCGCTAAAATAATTTAATATTTTTATTTGATTAAAACATGGCCTTTGCAAACCAATGCAAGACAAAATAAAATAATCCGGACAAGCCCGGGTTTTGGGTTTTGAATAAAGACGGGGCGTTCAATATAGAAAACAAAATTAGGGTTTTTAGCAAAATGGTTTCAAACATATAGTGCATGCTGATGTTATGCTGATGCACCGAGACAAGACATGCGATTATGACGATGCGATGCACAAATTTAACGCGATTTTCTAGTAGTGGTTTTGCGGGATGCCACAATTCGACACCACTAACAATGGATCTCGCCCTCGAGGTCCGCCTCATGGTACCGGAAGGAAGGTCGGCGATCTGCGTCTTCTCGCTTCGTGTAGATCCTCGCGACACCACTAACAGAGGTCGTTGTCCGAGACCGTCGAGAGAACACGCCGGGAAACAAAGGCGAAGGTAGAGGTATCAACAAGTTTAAGCCACCTCTATCTTCCATGGAAGGAGTAAAATTGCATCGATCCACCATTCGATGTACAAAAGCGAATGATAAGAGTAGTGGTATGGTCGCGACTCCACCCCGCACTCAAAGCATTACTATGTACACGAATAGACAGATTATGCAACCAACCCTCGGATTCAGACTGAAGATCTCGACAAGCGAGATTCGGAACAAAGGAGTGATGCAGACTCTGCATCGGATCTGGCGTAGATGCTGTCGTCGCGTCGGAAAACACCGGAAGGCACAAACAAGGAACAAAGAATGGTAACACCGTAGACGGATTCATCGGATAGCATGAAGACCGGATGTAGCAACACCGTTATCAAAGGAGGAAGCGAAACCCTGAAGGTACGACGGAACCCAACCACGAGAAATCCTGAACTCGAAGAAAAGATAAGAGAGCAGATTCAAAACACGTCGAGGTAAGAGGAGAACAGCAGAGGGGTAAGGAGTAAAATCAGACCTAATTCAGAACTATCCAACCGATTTTCAAAAATAGTTTTGGCACTCTACTGCGGCCGTTAGCTAGGTTATCCTACAGGCTGGACTTGTGGGGTATCGTGAATCGGGCTCGATACCACTCAGAACACCCTCAGAATCGGACCTATGCAAGTTTGAGCAAAATTCGCCAAACCCGCATAGAAACGATTCAAAGGTGCCCACCAAGCACTTTCGTGCGGGTGGAAAATGAAGTAATAACATTACACAACAGTCCTCGATGGGACCCACAGAACAGATATATATAACAGCGACTCAAAGAGTCAAGAATACAGATATAATATACAAAGATCCAAATCACCTTGAAAACGATAGAGCGTCCAGCTATGGACAAGTTGCAAATGGGGCTAAGAGCCCCAAGAATAACCAATGGCGCCCATAACCCAGCCCGTGCCAAGCGGAAGGGTAACCCCGCTAACGGCCGATCTCAAAACCTGCTTAAACAAAAGGTGCCGACAAAGGGCAAAGGAAAAAGAGGAGCGTCGATCGAGGCCAAGACACGGCGAGGCTAGAATTCGCGGTCCTCGCCTACATAGGTATGGTGGATCAAGCGGCAAAGATGCACTAAACAACCTATAGAGACTCGATACAACTGGCGGTAATCAGAGAGGGGTAAGATAGACCTATCCGGACCCAACCTGAAGCTAACACCAAACAAACCCATCCTGGTGTTTCCCCCTCGAGACCAGTCGAGGAAGTCAACCGAGGAACTCACACAGTTGGCAGTTTTACTTAATTAGTTATAGTTGTGGCACTTTACTAGTCAGGTTTAGATACTCGTCCTGATTAAGTAAACAGTGGGCACTTTTAGTTAACCATTCCGTTATAGTTACAACAATTACTAATCAGATACAGACAGCATGAGTTAAACCCAAAACCCAACAGTTGTTGGTACTTTTATTCAGCCATTCCGTTGTAGTTGCAAGATTTACTAGTCAGGTACAATGGTCGCAAGCGACACACACAAAACAAGCAATTGTGGGCAGTATTATTTAGTCATTCCATTATAGTGGAACTGATTACTAGTCATTATAAGTCAAATTTATAGCAAATAAACTTTAGTTATGCTTGTCTATGATCGAGATACTGTGCTCCAAGTCGTCCATATCCGCGGACACGGCTTTCAGAAAGTTTTACCCGGCCGGGGTGCACCAATAGCAACACACGCTCGATCAACCTCGGAAAAACCAAATCAAAACCCAACGAGGCTTTCACGACTGAACAATCACAGGATTCAGAAATATTTCAGGGGCCACCCTTAAGTAGAATCCGCAACGGAGTAAGCAAGCTCGAGACGGCCTCAAGGTTATGGGGACGGTCAGGAACGATCGGGAACCCGAAAGTGTGGCTGGGCTTGTCGACACATGAATCGTGCCATGATCCTAACAAGACAAAGGTGCTCCTCGCACAATTTAAATACGTAAAGTAGCATGGCATAAGTACAGGATCGTAAATAAAACCTCAAACTAGTTTGTGGCCCCAAGAAATAAGAATGAATCAAGCTCGCTCGGGGTCCCATATACCTCCCGGATGTGGATAGCGCGATAAATCAAGGAACAGTATCAAGTACTCGGGTCTTACGGGACACAAGTGGGTTCGAAACCAAATATTTTCTATCACCCACCGATGCCTCGCTTATTTCAATTTTAGTTGTTAAACAGAAATTAAAGTGACGATAAGTAAAACTAGAATCATCTCCAACATCAACATGCGGCAATACATCAAGAATCGTGGCATATGACGTCAAACATCAGCACTTGAGCAAGCAACTACGACGCGCAAGTCCAACTATCTACCAAACAACAGGTAATAGGGTGTGTCCAAGGCAATATAGGGCTGCAAGGGATTTCACGGGTACGAAAACTAGAGCATCGCAACACAGATAGCAATAGATCAACAGGAAGGAGTAAATTACTATAAAAGTAAGATAGGTATAAAGGGGGAGATGCTCGCCTGAAAACATGGTCGAAGGGTTCAACCGAAGATCGGGGCGAAGCTCACATCAACTCAACGGCCTTATCCGCGAAGAAGCAAAACACTAGAATAAACACCGGATGCAATACTTAATACCCGGCAGAATATCGGCATGATGCATGTATGATGTATGTCATGGCAAAGGTGTGATGTAATTAGGTCAGATTAGGCGGAACCGGGGTCCCGACAATTAATAAGGTGGTTCATGTTGTTTAGCTACCCCGCAGTTTAAATGTTGTTTTAACATGGCAAAGAGATAGTACCGGTTCGCTACACCAATTTAAATGAGGCCAATATAAGGCTAGATTTGCCCGCATATGGGCCCCATATTTAATTATTAGGTGAATCGGCATAAGGCCCCCAAACCACAAGATTATGCATGCAAGTATGACAATTCAATATGCAACAAGTTGTGATTTCATTTATAAAATAGGGCTCGAGAAAGGGGTTCACACATTAGGGTGTCTCGACGATCTTGGGGTTTCCGGGGTTCGGGGTTCGACAGGGTCCAGGGTCCGGACGGGGTCGTTCTCGGACTCCGGGGTTAGGGTCTCGGATCGGGGAAGAGCTTGTCGTATCCGCCTCGGCGTTCTTGGCGTTCGGGTTCTTGATTCCGCATTCGGGGCGAAGGTCTTGTCGCATGTGGGTTGCCGGGATCGGCCTTCGGGGTCTGGCATCTTATCCATGCTGGAGATCTTGTCGGTCGTGACGGTGGTCTTGACGGCTCTGGGGAAGGACTTGGTGCCCGTGAGGTAGACCTTGTCGCGTCCGGCCCTCGGGGTTCAGTCTTCGGATCGGGGGCTTCGGGGTCTTGGGTTCGCGTCCGCGTGGAGAACTTGAGGGTCCAGCGTCTCGGCGGCACTTGTCGTCTTGCGAGTACATCCGTCACGCCACGACCTTGAAGGAGATCTTGACGGTTGCTAGTCGCATCCTCGCATGCATCCCAAGCGTTTATACATCGCCATCTCAAACTGTCTTGGGCCCTGCGTGCCAGGAGGTGAGCGAGGCGGCGTTGGCGAGGTTGCGCTCGGTGGAGACGCTGGCGGCGGCGGCCGGAGGTCGACGAGGGCGACGCTGGCAGGGGCGCGGGGCTCGGGCGAGCTCGGCCTGGGAGGCAGCTCCGACGGCCGACGGTGGCCGGATGCGCCAGCGCGGGGTGTCAAGGCGGGCTCGCGAGCGCGGAGAGGAGGCCGGAGGCGGGAGGAGCACGGAGGCGCGGGCTGCGGGTCGGGCTCGAGGAGGCGGGGCTGACGGACGGAGGCGGCCGGGCGGAGGAGCACGGAGGCCTGCTGGCGGCTGGGGCCGGGAGGCGCCAGGGGAAGCGGTCGCCGGGAAGGATCCGGGGCGGCGGCTCTGGCTCCCGGAGCCCGCCGGACGCGCGGGCGGAGGAGGTCAGGGCGGCGCCGAGGCGTCGAGGCGGCGGCGCTGAGGCCAGGGCGGCCTGTGGGAGCGGTTCGGGAGGCGAGGTTGGTGAGGCGCCGAGGGGAAGCTCGGCGGCAGGCGAGACCGAGGCGGGCGATCTTGCGGGAGGAGGCAGGGCGGGCGGGAGATGGACGGAGGCGGCGGGCGGGGCGAGCGAGGCTGCGGGCCACAGGAGCGCAAGGGGACGCCTTGGGTGGGGGGTCGGGGGAGGCACGGCGGGCGCTGCACAGTGCATGCGTCGGGGAGGGTTGGGGAAGAGAAACATGAGCGGTTGCGCTGGGCGTGGGGCCCAAGGGTGGGCAGGAGCGCCAGGAGAGAATCTGGTGCGTCGTGGTTGGCTCGGTGGGAGTGGGTGGGTGGCAGGGGACAGTGGGAAGAGAGAGGAGGAGGGTGAGGGCCGTGGCGGTGTGGGATAGGATAGATGGAGGGGAGAGGTGACGTGGCGAACAGGGATTGGAGGGGGTGAGGTGGCCAGGGGGTGTGGGTAGATTTTTAGGTAGCTATAGGATTAGGAGTTGGACCGATCTGGTTTTTCTGGGGTGGTCGTTCGGGCTAAATCGGCCCGTTCGACTGCCCCGCTAAAATAATTTAATATTTTTATTTGATTAAAACATGGCCTTTGCAAACCAATGCAAGACAAAATAAAATAATCTGGACAAGCCCGGGTTTTGGGTTTTGAATAAAGACGGGGCGTTCAATATAGAAAACAAAATTAGGGTTTTTAGCAAAATGGTTTCAAACAGATAGTGCATGCTGATGTTATGCTGATGCACCGAGACAAGACATGCGATTATGACGATGCGATGCACAAATTTAACGCGATTTTCTAGTAGTGGTTTTGCGGGATGCCACAGTACCCTCTAAACCCTATATCACCAAGGCCTCTCTCATATTCCACCATACTCGCTCCGGCTTAAGGCGAAGCCCTGCGAGATCTCCCCTCTACTTCCTGTACCACGCCGTCGTGCTGCCGGAATCGCGAGGAGAGTGCTACAACCTTCGCTGCCTGCTAGAACAAGGGAGAGGAAGGTCTTCATCGAAAATCTTAACATATGACCGATCATGAAGCGCCTTTAGCATGGCCGGAAGGATCGTCTACGCGATCTTGAGATAGGCAAGAGTACGACTACGTCACCCACGAGAATCTGCTCTCGTTAACCGCTTTGGAATCTTCGAGGGTGAGTTCCTCTATCGACTCCTTGCTACAATCTAGTATATAGATCTTGGCTTGTTTGTTTGCATGCGGTAGAATTTTTTTTGTTTTCCATGCTACGAACCCTACAAAAACCTGTTTTGAGAAGACATACTTCTCATGTTTCCAAAATCCTTTGAACCAAAACTTTTTCCATTTGTGTCCACCATATCTACCTAGTATCTTTTGTTATTCCAAGCAAATTCTCAAGCTTCATCTACCTTTCGAATTAAAAAGTATTTTTTTATGTGAAAATTAGTTAGTAAAGCTCTCATGAACTTGATGTCACACCTTATTTACTTGCCCTAATAGACTTGAACCATTGTGAACATCGAAGTTGTATATGCTTGCATCTATACGTTGGAATTAGCAGAACCGTGCTGTCACGAGGAACGTTTTCAACATTGCACTGCATACTACTGCATACGGTTGATATCATGCTCTTTTTCTATGGATGTCAACAGTGAAATAAATAGGAACTTGTAAGTCTATGGAGTTTGTATCCTGTGTTAGAGAAAAGCTTGGGCGCTAGCCTAAGCCATGCTTGATCATGGTGGAAACTTGCAAGATCACCATAGTGAGTCATCTATGAAGCATCCTCAATAAAAAGCTATGCACATAGTAAATAAAAAGATCACGAGATGCTCATTGTCCTTGCCTTGTCATTTTGGTTATGGGAAAGCTCTGCACCATGTGCAAGGGTACCAAGGCGGTTCTCAATGATATTCAAATACTTACAATGACAAGAACTTACCTGAGACCAAAGTTGAGTAGCATGAGGAGTGGCCCTCATATTCAAGAGACATGAGATTGCCAACTTATATTTAATCAAGCATATACTCCATATTTGTTCACTTTAACCTTAATCATCTCAAGATGCCTATGATAGGGGCAATGAGGGATCAAAGCTAGTAAGTACCATAATCTTTTGGAATCTCTTTTTGACTTGTAATCTCTGCTACCCTCTATGAAGGGACCCTTCTCCTAGTTACCAGTTGAGTCAGTAAACCTACTTCCTCTCTATCTCCAGCAAGCATTTTAATTGTTGTGTTTCAAGCATTCATATGGTGATTTATTCAATCATGTTCTTTATCTTCCTTGTTTGCACAAAACTCTTTTATATTGAGTATTACTTTGAAAGCCTTCACATGTGAAAAACCTTTTTGAGCAAAGAGTGTTCCTATTTTGAAACTTCTACAAAAAGATTTTATGAAACTGTTTGCCAGGTGTTCTCTGACCAAGAACAAGTTTGCCAATTCCAATTATGATTTATCTTTATGCATCTCTATTGTAACTGTTGTACTTGGTTGCAAGCTAAGTCATATAATGGTGAGTTGCTTTCTTCTATGAGTTGTGAAATGGTAAGTGTGATGCTTCTTGTTCGTATTCTTTTATCGACACTTCACTCCATAAACCTGTGGACATGTTTACTGAGCTCAGTTTTCGCTTGGGGACAAGCGAAGTCTAAGCTTGGGGGAGTTGATACGCCCAATTTGCATCACCATTCTATATCATAATTTAGCTCTATTCATTGATATTTATCTTATTATGAGGTATTACTTATGGCTTTTCATCTGTTTATGCATGTTGGATGATGCTTGGAGGATGGACTGCTGGAGTCTAGATTCTGATGGAAAAGAAGGCGTTTCAGGGCAATTTCGCAAAGATCAGAAAAATACCAGAAAATATGGAAACATATTATTTCTCCAAAAGAATGAGGGAGCCAGAAGGAGGGACGAAGAAGGGCCTCAGGGGGCCCACACCCCCCTAGGCACGGGCCCACCTGACCCTGCGCCTAGGGCAGGTGTGGCCCACCTGCCCGACCTCCAACTCCGCCCCTTCGCTTATATCTTCCCTACGGAACCCTAAGCCTCGGGGGCGACCACAGATAGATTTTTGCTGCCTCTGGGGGGCGGAAAACACCGGGAGAGAAAGATCTCTTCGGCAGACAGATTTCTGCCGGGGGAATTCCTTCCCGGAGAGGGGAGATCGTCGCCATCAACACCGTCATAAAGCTAGGCTTCATCGGGATCATCATCATCATCCACACCATCATCTCCACCAGCACCATCATCACCACTCCGTCCCGCTGTAACAATTGTGTTGGATATTGCTTTAGTTCTTAGGGGAACTTTCCCAGTGTTGATTACTATTGTAGTTGGTGCTTGTGAGTGGAATCATTGGATTATTGTTTATGTTGTTATCCATCACCATAGCATCTTTGATCTTGATCCATATGATGTCTTGTGAGTAGTTAGTTTAGTTCTTGAGGACATGGGAGAAGTCATGTTGTTAGTAGTGAATTTGTGATGAGTTATTATTCTATGGTTTAGTATTTAAGTTGTGGTTCTAATCTTCTAGTGGTGTCATGTGAACGTCGACTACATGACACTTCACCATTTATGGGCCTAGGGGGATGCATTGTGTATTTGGCTACTTATTGTGGGGTTGCCGGAGTGACAGAAACCTGAACCCCCGTTAGGACACCTTCCCACAAGGGAGTGTAGGATCTTAGAGTTTAAGGCTGTGGTTAGATTTATATCTTAATTACTTTCCTATAGTTACGGATGTTTGCAGGGGGTTTAACCACAAGTATGTATTAGTCCAAGTACGGTCGGTACATTAGCACAAGTTCACTCACACAACACTTACAACACCAGAGAAGAGTACTCAGCTATTTGAAGCGAAAGCACTTGACAGAATTCCCATGTGTCCTCGAGAACGTTTGGTCCTTATAAGTACTTCCACGGGCTTGTCCTTTGCTAAGAAAGGATTAGGCCACTTGCTCCGTTTATTCGTTACTTTTTTTACTTGCTCATTATTTTGTTGCCTTGTCAGAAAACCACTAAAAATCCATTTGCTAAGTATTCACAGGGATTTCCTGCTCCATACCACTGTTCAGCACCTTCTGCTCCTCGTTGGGATCGACACTCCTATTTATCGAAAGTACTATGATACACCCCCTATACTTGTGGGTCATAACTTGCAAGCTTGTTCTATGCTTAGAGATTACATTTTGATGCATGTGTAGCCCACTAGCAAGTTCCCATAGTAGTTTCTCATCATTTATCAACTTGGAAATCACTTGGGTTGATGTTTATCTAAAAATTTCAGAAAAAAGGTCATGGACAACTAGACCTTTGATGAAATATTTGAGAGTGATGCACCTAGGAGGGCAAGGCCTTCAAGATCATCCTCCCGAGCTAGGCCCTCATACAATGAGGATCTCATTACATCGCGATTTGGCGACGAGGGAGATGCACACCCTTCTACCTTTCCTTGTCCTACCTTTTTGCGGGCAGCTGGGATTCTCAATGATTTCCTAAACTTGACTCAGAGGGTTGGATTAACGAGTTATATGCAGGATGAGAGCGTGCAACCTTACTCTATGACATTGAAGAAATGTTTTGAGACCCTGGGTATTGGTACAGCTGGGACGGTGAAGAAGATTCCAGCTCAACCCACTGATTTGTTGGAGCTCTACCGCGGGATAACGAATGATGATGGCCATAGAGCCCAGCGGGGAAAGATAAGAAATATTTAACTCCCAGCTATCAGGTACTTTTCTTATTATCTTGCCACTAGTGTTCTTGGTAGGGAGAACACTAGCAATACTTCCAACTATCATTTGGCCTTCCTAGCTGCTGCTCTCAACAATGAAACCAGGTACAGTCTTGGTTCTCTTATTGCTCATCGCTTAGCTGCTAAGGGACCCATTTATGGGGGAATTATTGTTGCACGTGTTGTTGCTGCCTTAGACCTTTCTATTGATCCAAATGATATAGTTTTGGCTCCTCAAAGGCTTGATCTTGCTGCCATGAAGGCACATCACTTTGTCACTACTAGATCTACCCTTGAGAGCCTGGTTTATAGAATGTTGTTTACTGACGGTAAAGAGAGAGAGAGATCTCTCTCCCCCAAACCACTTTGTTCAGTATTTCCCAGGGACCTTTGTCATGCTTCAAGGAGGAGATGGACGAGAAGCTACGCATTCTTGGCTTCCATGGACACTATCAAGGGGACGCACCCTCATACGACCCCTCTATGCACTACACAGGGGAGTCCCCGAGCTCGTACCAGGACGAAGGGGCCTCCTCGTCGCATTATGGAGGTGCACCTTCTTGGTCACCATGGAGTTGAGCCCCACTTAGGCCAAAAGCCTAAGCTTGGGGGGAGGTATACCGACATCACACTCATCTATATATCATGTTTTGTCGGTTATTTGTATATCCATTGTTTCGCTTTCTTTTTGGTTTTTGTTTCTGCTTTCTCAAAACACAAAAATACCAAAAATATTTTCGTTGTTTCTCTTGGTTTGTTTCTTTGTTTTATAGCTTTGTTTTTCATTAAAGAAAAATCTAAAAAGATTTTGCTTTGTTTGCTTGTTTTAAAAAATCGAAAACACCAAAAATATTTGTTGCTCTTCTTTGGTTTTGTGAGTTCTTTGCAGGGTTCAGCCGTCCTCAGTGGAATTTGGTTTCATGTTATTATTCAAGCCACACAAGTGAAGGGAAATAATGAAGATTAAGACAACTTGAGGTGTGGTATGAGGCTGGTAATGAACTCTATTTGTTTTCATTTTTGTACATATACTCATCATTGTGAGCATGTTTAGTCTGTTCATGTAAGGTGTATGTTATTTATGGATGCTTAGTAGTTCTTGCTCTCTTGTGATTAGCTCCAGCTTGCTAATAGTTTGTAGCATGTCATATGAGTGTTTGCTTGCATTGTTCTATTCATATTTTGGTATGATATTGTGGTATCCTCCTCTGAATGTTTCATGTGAATCGACTTAGCACATGCTCACGCATGGATATGACTAAAACAATAGTCAGTAAGCCTCGATGATTTATTTGGCCTCAGAGTTCTTGTATCACTTTCATGCCATAATTAGTCTTGTTTTGTTGCAAGCACGATTATGACAGTTATTGCTCTCTCGTTTGTCGCTCCCTCTCTATTGCTAGCCTTCACCTGCACTGAGTACGAGCTCCACTTGTGCATCCAACTCCCCAAAACCAATTTTGCCAACAGTGTCCACCATACCTACCTATTAGAATTATTTGCTATTCAGTGCATATTCATTATGCCTTGTTTTCTTCCAAATAAAATGTTTGACTGTTTTGAGAAAGTTAGTTAGTAAAGCTCTCACAAACTTGATGGCACACTTTATTCCTTGCACTTAATAAACCTGAACCATTGTGACTGTCCATGAAAGTTATATGCTTGCAAATTATAGGCTGGGAGTTAGTAGAACCGTTGTAGCATCCCAGTTGTCTAACCACTGTAATGCTACTAAGTTTAATAATAAAATGGGCCACTTCCAACATATAATTGTTGCATCATCATCATATCATGCTCATGTCATCATGTCCCCTTGCATTTGAGCATCATATAAAACCTTTTCTTGTTTGCTTCTTATCTCATGTGCATGATTAATTGTAGTTGCTTCTTGATATTGTATTTGGTTCTTACTAAATTGTTATATGCCCAAGTTGAGTTGGGGGCATCTCTCTTTTGACTCCACCACCTTATCTTGCACCACCTTATAATTCCACCATCCAATAATATGGGCTTGGCTTTTATTGAGTTTCTCTAGCCCATGTTGTTGGTTGGATCCACTCCTAATCTATTGCTTGGCCTTTGCCCACCTTTTGGGAATGCAAGGATTAAAAGCCACAAGAAACAATGTTGTTTTCACAATGTGACCTTTGGGCTCTAATTGTCTTGCATGGGCCATGCAAGTATCCTTTTTCCTAGCTTTTGGTTTTGTTGGCATTCTAAATGGTTTCATTCTAGCTTGCTTGATCTTGTGTTGGTAGTGCTATACCTCTCTCTCCTTTCCTTTGGATACATCAAAAACCCTTGGACCTTGCACCCACTTGTGCTAATGAGCATTGCTAAATCTTAAACCACCCCTTCTTTTGTTCTTGCTTGACCTATGTATGGATCATGCATGAACCCAAAACCCCATCACCAACCTTTTGGCCATCTCTCTCCTTTCCCCCTCTTTTCTTGCTTTTCTTGTTAGTGTTTGCTTGTAGTTGGCTTGACCAAGATTAGTACCCCTCCACCTTCTTACCCTTGCAAGCAAAAGACCCTAATTAAATCTATCCTAAAAACCAAAACCTAAACCCTATTTTATATCTATCCTAAATCCAAAACTCTATTTTACTATTAACCTAAACTAAACCTTAAACTACTTTTTTCCTCTAACAAAAACCCAAACAACATCTCTCTCCCTCTTCTTTCTCTCTAAACTAAACCCTAATTACTTATACCAAAAACAAACCCTACATCTACTTCTCTCTCTAAGCCAAACCCTAGCTACATCTATCTCTAATCAAACCCTAAACTACTTTTCCCTCTAACTAAACTAGCTACCACCACCATGCGCCTACCCCAGCACCCCCCATGCCTCACCCGACACCCCTTGCCACGACCATGCCCAATCCCTCCTAGCCCTAGCCAGTGGCCTTCCCTCTTATCCTCCTCTCTGCCTTGCCCTACCCACGCTCCCTAAGGCCACAGTTTGCTTCCTGTTGCCCAGGCCAGCCCTCTCCTCTCCCGTCCTTCTACCACGCCACCTCGCCGAGCACGTGAGAAGAGGAGGCCAACGTGCTGCCACTTTCCCCCACGCCCACACACCTTCCCTCCTTCTTATCCTCTCCCTCATCCCTCTCTGTCTCGCCCAGAGCCCCAGATCCACAGAAACCCTGCCTCTCCCCTTTCTTCCCCAGGCCGACATCGCCGTCTACCTCTGTTGCTCTAGTCGGAGAAGGGGAGGCTGTCGAGGAAGACCAGGCCGCACCTCAGCGCCAGCGAGGGAGGCGCCAGGGAGCCAGAGCGCGCAAACCCTAGCTCGCCCGCCTCACCGAGATCGTGACCACCTGCCGTTTCAAGCATGCACGCCTAAACCCCGGACAAAGTCCGTCGTCGTTCGCTTCCTGGTTGCCGAGTCTCGCCCGAGCACCTCGGTCTTGGCGTCGTCGACGTCGCCGCTCCAGCGTCGCCACCTTAGCTAGACGCAGACGCCCTAGCAACAACCACCGCCTACCGCGGCTCCGCAGGCGCCCGGTCGCGGGTTGAACCTCTGCGGAAAAGGGAAGATCCACGGTACCACGGGCGCGCTTTACAAGACTACGAAACCCCTCTCGCCTGCTTTGCTCAACCCGCGAACCTCGAGGCCCCACCGTCAGCGGCGGTGGCCTTTTTCTAGAAAGGCTCCCGAAAGAATCCAGCCACCACC
The DNA here is from genome assembly GCA_030063025.1 of Avena longiglumis. Taxonomy (NCBI): domain Eukaryota; kingdom Viridiplantae; phylum Streptophyta; class Magnoliopsida; order Poales; family Poaceae; genus Avena; species Avena longiglumis. The sequence goes on along the minus strand of CP125978.1, from coordinate 369,766,506 downwards.
AGAAGTCCTTCCCCTGGCCGCGCGTGCGTTTTGCACATGACCCCCTGCTCTGTTTAGATCCTCAACCCGCGGGTCCTTCGGCCCCGGCTCTCTGGAAGATTTGCAAAAGGTCTGTTGTTCATCTTATAAACCAGTCGAGACTACGGCGTGTGGGCGAGGACCCCTGGCTGCGGCTCGAGGCTGGGTGAAAACGTTCAGAGCTGTTTAAAATTCAAATCTGTTAAATAAATCCAAATTTTCAAATTATTTTCAGATTTATATAACTTTTGCATGCTTTATCCAAATTAGGCAAATGATATATGTTTTTGATTCAGAAGAATGAGAGGAATTCAAATATGCCATCTGTTTTGTATTTTGCTCAAGTAAAATTCCAAGTTCATGTTAATTACACCAAATGCCACTGGAACTTCAACAATTAATAACTTTTGTTTTGTAAATCCAAATTTGGCAAATAAATAGTCTAAAATGATCAGCTCGACGAGACCTTCCTGTTTATACTATCCTTGACTTCAATTGCAGCATGCATCATATAACTATATAATGAACAACAAATGTTATGACAACAAATGTGGTTCTAAAACCCATTAAATGCTACTTTCTTGTTCTTCACACCTCACCATGCCATGCTACCTTCCTTGCCATGTAAATTGTGCATCATTCATCATGGCATGATTGTTTGTTTGACGCATCTTATTCTTATGCTTGTGCTCTATATTCATGTTGGCCTTGTTTGTTTGGTTTTTCTCGGATGAACCTTTGAAGGTTGTATCAAGAGCACCGGAGCACTACCCACCTTGCTTCAAGAGATACCGTGCAAGCACTACCACATGCTTGCATACATACCTATTGCCTCTATCTTATTCTTGCATCATTGAGTCGCGATTGCATTAAATTGAATCCCAAGTAAGCATAACCTTTACTTTTAAACTCCACCAAGCTTGTATCCTCCATCCCATGAGCCACTACTATAGGAGTTGTTTGAGCCATGCAGTCGTGGAAACACATGTGTAGGGTTTGTGAGAGTCGATGGATAACGAGGTACTTAAACAACTTAACTTTGAGTAGATGGGATAACTAAAGAAAGTGGCACGGTGAGCAATATCTGCTATTTGGTTTTCCTGCTCACTTGTGTCCGTAAGACCCCAGTACTTGATTCCTGTTCCTTGATTTATCGCGCTATCCACATCCAGGTATATGGGACCCCCACAGGCGAGCTTGATTCGTCTTATTCCTTGGGGCCACAAACTAGTTTGAGGTTTTATTACGATCTGTACCTATGCCATGCTACTATATCTTTGTTTAGGTAAGCGTAATGTTTTCCCCGATTGGGGACCCATTGTGCAAACCTTGAGTCCGTCTCGAAGCTTGCTTACGGTATACTTGGTGGCCCTGAAATATCTCTCAATCTGTGATTGTTCGGTCGTGAAAGCCTCGTTGGGTTTTGATTTGGTTTTCGAGGTTGATCGGCGTGTGTTGCTATTGGTGCACCCGGCGGGTAAAACTTCTGAAAGCCGTGTCCGCGTTATGGACGACTTAGACACAGTGGAGCATTCTTGATCATAGACAAGCATAACTAAAGTACATTAATTTGACTAAGTAACTTGACTAGTAAATAGTGCAATACTCATGGAATGGTTAATAAAATTGCCAACGGAAGGGGTTGTTCTTCCTTGTTGGTAGCGAGGAGGAGGATGGATCGGATGAGATTACCATTATAAGCTGTGTATTTAAATTCACGGACATCCGTTTATCATTGGTTAGGCGGATGGTTGGCGTATATCGTAGAATTGCTAGGGTTTATCTTTTGCTGCAATTCGTCACCCCAGGTTGTGTCCCTTTAGAGGCATTAAGACTTCTTTGAGTACCCTTAGGGTCTCACACGATAAATTCTTGATTCGGATGAGCAGTACCTTCTCGGCCGGATCTTTGGGTGGAAGAAGCCGATGATGGGCAACTATGGTGTAGAGATTCCGACACGAGGATCCATGAGACCTGTAGTTGGGATGTGCTTATTTTCTCGGCATCTTATGCCTATTTGCTTCTTATCCGTACTCGGATCTTGTTTGCCTTCCATGATACTCGATGTGTGTTGTATGAGGAGTTATCCTAAATTATAGATGTATCTAGGTCATTTGAATCTTGCCGTATGGCGTTGGTATATTTCCTTTCTTTCTAGCTGGTGTGGCTCGATGTACTCTTGTATGGTGGCTTGCGTACATACCCACTTGTGTCGTAGTTGATCCGTCCCGTTGAGAGGTTAGCGGTTGGGACGTCTGAAAGGACTACCGGTGAGTGGCTTTTGGGCCCCGCGTACTATTTCAACCGCTATCTCTCATCCGGGCTTGTATCTAGGGCGTAGTTTACGAGGTAGTTACAATTGGTATCGAGCCATCCGACCTTGAGGTTTCAAGTTGTCGATCTAGCAAATATTTTGAGTAGTTATGTATATTAGGGAAAAACAAAAGCGAGTAGGACTGCTTCCATTTTTCTTCTTACCCTCCCCACCCTTTTACGGTAAGGAAGTGTAACGTTTTCAATTCTCTTCTCAAAGTTCAAACTAGGATTCACGTGTTGGGTTTCCGTAGTACCATAGGATGTGTGTGTGTGTGTGTGTGTAGTCCTTGTCTATCTGTTGCATCCAAGTTGTTATCTTATCGCCTTTGGTTATCAACTGTTGGTACATTCCATACCAAGGCTTTTGTAAAACGCAATCTATCTTCCTTTTGTATCGACGCTATCTTGTTTGGGGTGTTCGTTTCCGTAGTACCAATCTTTAGGTTTGTGAGAAGAAGAAGGGGTTAGGATATGTGTTCCACTTGTTCATGTCGGAGTAATGATTTGAGTGCGGGATGGAGTCGACCATACCACTACTTGTATCATTTGCTTTTGTATATTGGATCGGTAGAGTCACTAATCTTGATTCGTTAAGTAATTTTGCGCATCTATTGGTATTTTAATGCGAAATTTGTGGAAAATTTTTCTTTGATATGTTGTGTACCACACTCCTTTTCTGCGATATGCTTAATATCTTTGAGGTGCTATGAACTTTGTTGATATTTTCATATCATCTCGATAAATTGTATCCTTTAATCTTGGTTAATTCCATCTTGGTACTATTTTGGATTATTATCATTCTCCATTATAGTCTTGACTTGAGTTTTACATCAATGAGGATGGCTCCCCATGGGCCGAGGAGGACATTCCTCCAGGCTCGGCTCGCTCTTCGAGCAGCAGCACCGCAAGAGCTGCCCATGCAAGAGAATCAAGCTGCGCTTTGAGGAGGCGTCCAAGGAACGAGTTCACTCCACTTCCTCCACCTCCCAAGCGTGGTGACATCAAGAGCTTCCTCAAGTTCGTCCTCGGCGGTTTGGGTGTCGGACCGACCTCTTGATCTGATGATTGGCTGCGCGAGATCTCAAGGCTGCTAGAGCTGCGATGTGCGAGCAGAATGGGTAAAGTGTGCTACTCACTTGCTCAAGGGAGATGCGGCTCTATGGTGGGAAAACTATTTGAAGGCTGGCCCCACCTACTTGGGAGAGGTTCTTGGAGCTTTCAAGGCGGTTCTCTCGAGATTGTGATGGAGCGGATGAAGGATGCTTTCCTCAACTTGAAGCAGGCAATGATAACGTCAACACCTACATCGAATTTCATGAACTTGTCTCGCTATGGTGGTGATGAGGTATCGATGACAAGAAGAAGAGATTCGTGCAAGGGCTCAATCGTCGATCAAGTATGCACTCACGCATGCAAGACCGGCAACCTTCTATGGCACTACAAGAGGAGGCTAGTAGGCGGATGTTCGAGAGTCCAAGAAACATAGCGGATGCATCAAGTTCGGCAACAATGGCAACTCCTTCTAAGCGGCGTGTGCGGGTTCCTAACACCCCGTCGCTCCGGCTCCAAGATCTGCAACTTACGCAAGGCCATCAAACTTCACCACTGCGGCTCCGGGGCTACAACAACCCTTACCTGGAGCGCTGGCGGAGTCCTCGCCACTCGCTCCACGTGTGCACGCTTCACATGTGGAGATCTGGACATCAAAACTGAATCGCCCAATGAAGAACAAAGCTCTCCCTCCGCCAAGATCTGCAACAAGCTCTCCCTCGGTTGCACCACCCTCGGGCTCTCAACATCAACACTAAGCCCGGTCTGCGGTTGTTCGAGCTAATCGCTAACGCCTCTCAAGCTGACTGAGTCGTCATGGGTATGCTCTCGCTAACTCGGTTCTGGTTCTCTTTGATTACGGTGCATCGCATTCCTTTGTGTCATACAAGTTTGCAAGTGAGAATGGGTTAGCGGGATCCTCTTCCCAAGCGGCTAATGGTTCTTTCTCCGGAGCAAATATGGTAGCATCTAAGATCACCATGGCAACAAAGTGGAGATTGGTGGTTCTTCATTCTTGGCTTCTTTGATTATTCGGCAACTCGACATTGATGTCATCCTCGGCATGGATTGGTTGACGACAAATGCAGATTGATTGCTTGACGGTGTCTCGAAGATCCCTAAGGCCACATAGTCTTTTCTCCAAGTCGACTCCGGATGTCCAGCTCTATTCCTTGGCTGCTCGAATGATGATGCCATGGAAGCTATTCGTAAGGTACCGTGAGTTCCGGATGTTTTTCACGAAGAGTTGCGGTATGCCTCCGGATCGCGAGGTTGAATTCGTGATCGAGCTTGAACTGGAACGGCTCCTATCTCCAAGAGGCCATACAAAATGGGTCCTGGCTCGAGAACTCAAACGACAACTTGATGAACAAGAGAAGTTGGGTTTCATTCAGCATAGCACTTCCTCTTGGGGTAGTCCAACAATCTTCGTGAAGAAGCGTGTAACCGATAGGCTATGTTGATTATCGGGCTCTCAATGCTAAAACCATCAAGAACAAATATCCTCTCCCGGATAAATGATCCGTTTGACCAGCTAGCATGGTGTTCTCTAAGCTCGATTTGAGAAGTGGTTATCACCAAATCAAAATTACAAGGAGGATGTGCCCAAAACAGCTTTCACCACTCGCTATGGCGTACACGGTCATGTCTTTCGGTCTCACCAACGCACTGCTACCTTCTCGAGGCTGATGAACTCCGCTTTCATGGAGTACTGGACAAGTTTGTGGTGGTATATCTGGATGATATTCTCGTCTATTCCAAGTCCAAGGAGGAGCATGAAGAGCACCGAGGTGTGTCTGAACAAGCTTCGTGAGAACCTTGTATGCCAAGTTCTCAAAGTGTGAGTTCTGTTTGCTGAAGTAACCTATCTGGGCCATGTTATCTCGCAAGGGCATTGACCGTGAAGACAATAGTTGAATGGCTTCCTCCGCTAATGTCAAGGAAGTGCGGAGTTTTCTCGGCTTGGCTAGCTATTGTCGCTTTGTGCGAACTTCTCAAGATAGCAAAGCCTCTCACCGACCTCCTCAAGAAAGGCAAGAAGTACATGGACACACCTTGCCAAGAGAGCTTTGAGACACTCAAGAAGCTCACTTCCACCGCCTTGGTTCCTCCGGATACATCCAAGCCTTTCCGGATCTTCTGCGATGCCTCTTTGCAAGGATTGGGTGCGGTCCTTATGCAAGAGAGACAGTGGTTGCTTATGCCTCGTCGATTGAAGACGCATGAGGTCAACTATCCCACACATGACCTGAGCTAGCAAAGATGGTCTTCGCCTGTGGAGGCACTACTTGCTTGGGAACCGTTGTGAGATCTTCTCGGACCACAAGAGTTTGAAGTATATCTTCACTCAACCGGATCTCAATCTTAAAGGAGATGGATTGAAGCCATCAATGACTTGATGTGACCATCAACTACACCCTGGCAAAGCAAATGTCATGGCGGATGCTTAGTCGTAAAGCTTATGTCAACAACCTCATGGTAGAAGAGCATTCTCAGGCGAGAATTCCAACACGGAGATTGTGGAACAAGGGCACCTCAACCTTCCGCTCCTCTCTTGGAAGAACAGATTCGGTCTCGTCAGTGGTGATCCGCACCAAGAAGCTCATCGCTAAGCTTGGCACTCAAGTATGAATCCTTCCATGTTGATGATCAGGCACGCTCTTCTTTGATCACGGATGTTTGTTCCAAACTACGTCTGGAGATCAATTGCTCAAGGAGGCACATGATTCGTCCTTTCTATCCATCCTGGCAGCACAAAGATGTACATGGACTTGAAAACACAGTACTGGTGGCCTGGGTGGAAAAGGTATTGTGCCAAGTACGTCTCAGAATGTGATGTCTGCCGCAGAGTCAAGGCTGTTCATCAGAAACCATTTGGTCTCCTACAGCCATTGCAACCTCCAGTGGAAGTGGGAGAGAGTTGAGATGGACTTCATCACCGCTTTCCAAGGTCGCAGGGCAACAATGCAATTTTGTTGTCATCGACAGCTTTCAAAGTGGCACACTTCTTCCCGATCAAAGAAACAATTTACGGACTTGATTGGTGAGCTCTATATCAACAGGATTGTCTCTTTGTATGGGGTTCCACTGAAATCAGTTAGCGGAGCATCTTCACCTCAAAGTTGGAGAGTTTCCAAAAGCTTTGGGAACAAAGTTGAACTTTACCACCCTCGGCAAGGACAAGTAGAGAGGATCAATCAGTTCTCGAGGACATGCTTAGAGCTTGCGTCATCTCGTTTGGCATGAAGTGGGAAGAATGTCTTCCATATGCTGAATTCTCCTACAACAACGGCTTCGTAAGAGTCTCAAGATGGCACCATTCGAGGCTCTCTATGGTAAGTGCAGAACTCCCATTGGTTGGTCGGTGTGCGGAGAAAGAATCTTTGGCCCCGACATTGTGACTCAGCCGAGAAGGTGCATATCATTCGAGAACAAGATTGCTCAAAGCCGTCGGAAGAGCAACTATGACAGAAGCACAGATATGGCATATGCCCTGGTGATCTCGTCTACCTTCGTGTCACTCCCATGAGAGGAACACACCGCTTGGTATCAAAGGAAAGTTGGCTCCTAGATACATCGGTCCTTTCAAGATACGTGGTAGAAGAGGAGAAGTTGCTTATGCGAGCTTAGGAAAAACTCAAAGTCCATGATGTTTTCCACATCTCGCAGCTCAAGAAGTGCTTCAAAGACCCGGCAAGACCGTGGATCACGAGCTAATAGACCTCCAAGAAGATCTCTCTTATCAAGAGCACCCACCAAAATTCTCGAGACCGCAGCGAAGGACTGCAACAAGTCCATCAAATTCTGCAAGGTGCGGTGGTCACACCATTACATTGATGAAGCAACTTGGGAGCGTGAAGATGAACTCGTACCAACCATCCTTCTCTCTTTGTGTCTTCTTCTTCTTCCTAGAATCTAGATTCCTGTTTAGTGGGGAGAGTTGTAGCATCCCGGTTGTCTAACACGTAATGCTACTAAGTTTAATAATAAAATGGGCCACTTCAACATATAATTGTTGCATCATCATCATATCATGCTCATGTCATCATGTCCCTTGCATTTGAGCATCATATAAAACCTTTTCTTGTTTGCTTTTTATCTCATGTGCATGATTAATTGTAGTTGCTTCTTGATATTGTATTTGGTTCTTACTAAATTGTTATATGCCCAAGTTGAGTTGGGGGCATCTCTCTTTTGACTCCACCACCTTATCTTGCACCACCTTATAATTCCACCATCCAATAATATGGGCTTGGCTTTTATTGAGTTTCTCTAGCCCATGTTGTTGGTTGGATCCACTCCTAATCTATTGCTTGGCCTTTGCCCACCTTTTGGGAATGCAAGGATTAAAAGCCACAAGAAACAATGTTGTTTTCACAATGTGACCTTTGGGCTCTAATTGTCTTGCATGGGCCATGCAAGTATCCTTTTTCCTAGCTTTTGGTTTTGTTGGCATTCTAAATGGTTTCATTCTAGCTTGCTTGATCTTGTGTTGGTAGTGCTATACCTCTCTCTCCTTTCCTTTGGATACATCAAAAACCCTTGGACCTTGCACCCACTTGTGCTAATGAGCATTGCTAAATCTTAAACCACCCCTTCTTTTGTTCTTGCTTGACCTATGTATGGATCATGCATGAACCCAAAACCCCATCACCAACCTTTTGGCCATCTCTCTCCTTTCCCCCTCTTTTCTTGCTTTTCTTGTTAGTGTTTGCTTGTAGTTGGCTTGACCAAGATTAGTACCCCTCCACCTTCTTACCCTTGCAAGCAAAAGACCCTAATTAAATCTATCCTAAAAACCAAAACCTAAACCCTATTTTATATCTATCCTAAATCCAAAACTCTATTTTACTATTAACCTAAACTAAACCTTAAACTACTTTTTCCTCTAACAAAAACCCAAACAACATCTCTCTCCCTCTTCTTTCTCTCTAAACCCTAATTACTTATACAAAAACAAACCCTACATCTACTTCTCTCTCTAAGCAAACCCTAGCTACATCTATCTCTAATCAAACCCTAAACTACTTTTCCTCTAACTAAACTAGCTACCACCACCATGCGCCTACCCCCCCCCATGCCTCACCCGACCAGACACCCCTTGCACCTGCGACCATGCCCAATCCCTCCTAGCCCTAGCCCGAGTGGCCTTCCCTCTTATCCTCCCTCTCGCTTGCCCTACCCACGCTCCCTAAGGCCACCTGGCTGCTTCCCACGATGCCCAGGCCAGCCTCCCTCTCCGTCCCGGTTCTACCACGCCACCTGGACCTCACGTGAAGAGGAGGCCAACGTGCTGCCATTTCCCTCCCCACGCCACACCTTCCCTCCTTCTTATCCTCTCCCTCATCCCTCTGTCTCGAGCCCCAGATCCACCCGAAACCCCTCTCCCCTTTCTTCCCCATCGGCCGACATCGCCACCTGCCTGTTGCTCTAGTCGGAGAAGGGCGAGGCTGTCGAGAAGACCAGGCCGCACTGCCCAACGCCAACAGGAGGAGACGCGCCAGGACGCCAGAGCACGCACACCGAAACCCTAGCTACGGCCGCCGGAGATCGTGACCACCCCGTTTCAAGCACGTCGTCACGCTGCCGGACGCCTAAAACCCCTGCATAAAGTCCGTCGCTTCCTGGTTGCACGAGTCTCGCCGTCGAGCACCCTCGGGGCGTCGTCGACGTCGCTGCTCCGTCGCCACCTTAGCTAGACGCAGACGCCTCCTAGCAACAACCATCGCGGCTCCGGCGCCCGGTCGCGAGTTCGAACCCTGCCGCGCCTGTGACGAAGCCCATGCGCGGTTCAGAAAAAAGGGAAGATCCACAGGCGCACTTTGCGAAAACCCCTCTCGGTTTCGTTTTGCTCAACCCTGAACCTCGAGGCCCACCGTCGTGGCGGTGGCCTTTCTAAAGGCTCGCAAGAATCCAGCCACCACGCAGTCCTTCCCTGACCGCGCGTCGTTTGCACATGACCCCCTCTGTTTAGATCCTCACCCGCGGTCCTTCGGCCCTCTCTGGAAGATTTGCAAAAGGTCTGTTGTTCTCTTATAAACCAGGACCCTAGGCTGGGTGAAAACGGTGTTTAAAATTCAAATCATTAAATAAATCCAAATTTTCAAATTATTTTCGATTTATATAACTTTTGCATGCTTTATCCAAATTAGGCAAATGATATATGTTTTGATTCAGAAGAATGAGAGGAATTCAAATATGCCATCTGTTTTGTATTTTGCTCAAGTAAAATTCCAAGTTCATGTTAATTACACCAAATGCCACTGGAACTTCAACAATTAATAACTTTTGTTTTGTAAATCCAAATTTGGCAAATAAATAGTCTAAAATGATCAGAGACCTTCCTGTTTATACTATCCTTGACTTCAATTGCAGCATGCATCATATAACTATATAATGAACAACAAATGTTATGACAACAAATGTGGTTCTAAAACCCATTAAATGCTACTTTCTTGTTCTTCACACCTCACCATGCCATGCTACCTTCCTTGCCATGTAAATTGTGCATCATTCATCATGGCATGATTGTTTGTTTGACGCATCTTATTCTTATGCTTGTGCTCTATATTCATGTTGGCCTTGTTTGTTTGGTTTTCTCGGATGAGGGTTGTATCAAGAGCACCAGAGCACTACCCCTTGCTTCAACAGAGATACCAGCAAGCACTACCACATGCTTGCATACATACCTATTGCCTCTATCTTATTCTTGCATCATTGAGTCGCGATTGCATTAAATTGAATCCCAAGTAAGCATAACCTTTACTTTTAAACTCCAAGCTTGTATCCTCCATCCCATGAGCCACTACTATAGGAGTTGTTTGAGCCATGCAGTCGTAACAACATGTGTAGGGTTTGTGAGTCGATGGATAACGAGGTACTTAAACAACTTAACGTAGATGCAGGATAACTAAAGAAAGTGGCACCGGTGAGCAATATCGCTATTTGGTTTTCCTGCTCACTTGTGTCCGTAAGACCCCGAGTACTTGATTCCTGTTCCTTGATTTATCGCGCTATCCACATCCGAGGTATATGGGACCCCCGGCGTAGCTTGATTCCGTCTTATTCCTTGGGGCCACAAACTAGTTTGAGGTTTTATTACGATCTGTACCTATGCCATGCTACTTATATGCTGTTTAGGTAAGCGTAATGTTTTTATCGACGTCCCGATTGGGGACCGTTCTGACCATTGTCGCAAACCTTGAGTCCGTCTCGAAGCTTGCTTACCGTTGGGTATACTTGGTGGCCCCGAAATATCTCTGAATCTGTGATTGTTCCGTGAAAGCCTCGTTGGGTTTTGATTTGGTTTTCGAGGTTGATCGGCGTGTGTTGCTATTGGTGCACCCGGTAGTAAAACTTCTAAAGCCGTGTCATGTTATGGACGACTTGGAGCACAGTTTCTTGATCATAGACAAGCATAACTAAAGTACATTAATTTGACTAAGTAACTTGACTAGTAAATAGTGCAATACTCATGGAATGGTTAATAAAATTGCCAAGCGGAAGGGGGTTGTTCTTCCTTGTTGGTAAGCGAGGAGGATGGATCGGATGAGATTACCATTATAACTGTTGTATTTAAATTCACGGACATCCGCTTATCATTGGTTAGGCGGATGGTTAGCGATATCTAGAATTGCTAGGGTTTATCTTTCTGCAATTGCGTCACCCCAGGTTGTGTCCCTTTAGAGGCATTAAGACTTGAGTACCCTTAGGGTCTCACACGATAAATTCTTGATTCGGATGAACAGTACCTTCTCGGGATCTTTGGGTGGAAGAAGCCGATGATGGGGCAACGACCGTATGGTGTAGAGATTCGATCCGTGAGACCTGTAGTTGGGATGTGCTTATTTTCTCCGGCATCTTATGCCTATTTGCTTCTTATCCGGGATCTTGTTTGCTTCCGCATGATACTCGATGTGCTGTATGAGGAGTTATCCTAAATTATAGATGTATCTAGGTCATTTGAATCTTGCCGTATGGCGTTGGTATATTTCCTTTCTTTCTAGTGTGGCTCGATGTACTCTTGTATGGTGGCTTGCGTACATACCCACTTGTGTCGTAGTTGATCCGTCCCGTTGAGAGGTTAGCGGTTGGGACGTCTGAAAGGACTACCAGTGAGTGGCTTTTGGGGCCCCGCCGTACTATTTCAACCGCTATCTCTCATCCAGGCTTGTATCTAGGAGCGTAGTTTACCGAGGTAGTTACAACCGTGCTGTTATAGGGAACGCTTTCAACACTTATGGATACATATCCAGTTGATACCATGCGCTTTTGTTTGCGGATGTCGTCGGTGTGAAATAAAAGGGGAGCTTGTGAGTTCATGGAGTTATATATATATATATATATATATATATATATATATATATATATATATATGTGTGTGTGTGTGTGTGTGTGGTAAAAATATTCGATTTCAATCTAAGTATTTTGCACAATGAAGATGTCTCTCCACGTCTATCCCTCTCCTTTCTCTAACTCCACGGTGGTTAGCTCCGGTGATCGTCGGGAGTTGATCGGGAGTTGGAGGGCCATATTCCGTGAGGCGGTTGCTGATCTGATTAGTCCTTGCCGACGGGGCCAGATCTCGAGGGCGAGCTCGGGACAGGTGTCGCTGTGGGATGCCGCGGGGCAGTTCGTAACAAGTTGGTGCTCGGTGGCGAATTTTTCGTACGGGACACGTTTGGTTCACGAGCGATGGCACGTTCTCGTGGGTCCGCCGACGGTGGCCAGGGCAATTTCTGGCGGTGTCGCCGATGCGTCGCCCTACGTGCGTACGTGCCGGGTGATACGGCTTGGCGGTTGTGGGAGTACAGTGCGCGCCGATGGTGGGGTTTCTCTGGGGGAGGACCACCTGCGGGGAATCATGAGTACTAATACGGAGGGAGCCAGTCGGTTTCGCCTTCCACTTGTGTTTTCCTAACCCTAAATCGAGAGCAGTTTCCCTTTCGCCATTTCTAGATCTCGCGGTGTGTGGTGTGGTGTTCGTTCGAACCGCCTCGTTCAACCATCGCCGCCGGGTTCTTTGTTCCGGTGAAGTGGAGCAGTGTTGTGACAGGTGATTCTAGATCGTTTGCTCAGGTGGTAGCTGCAGATTCTGATATGGATCGGAGGTTTCGTGGTGGGCGTGGTTCACCTTCTCGACCCCCAGTCCGATCTGGTCCCTATGCGAGCAGATTCGGATCTGGGTATGGTCAGGGTCGTTTTCCTGTGGATCGCAGAGGTTTGGAGGGGGATTCTAGGGAGAGTGGGTGGATCCATGAGAGCGGCGCCGTGAGGAGCGGGATGCTCGGCGTCGTGATTTGAGGCATCGTGATGAATTGAGGCGGGAAATCGGCCCGATTGGAGGATCGGCGAGGAAGCTTTGGCACGGAACGTCGTTGTCGGAGGCTTCGCCGTCGTGAAGCGGTCGGGCTTGTAATCGGGCGGTGGAGTCATCGCCCGGAGATGCAGCAAGGATCTGGATCTGATGCGACGTCTTTCCCAGGCAGATCAGGTAATTCTGACTCAAATCCTAGAAGAGGGGAGCCGGTTTTTGCACGAACTGTTGAGCAAGTCAATGTGCCTAGAGCTGTGTTGAATACTTCTGTGCCTACCTTTCGATCTGCTTCTGGTATAAACACATCGGCATCTACTTCTGTTAATGTGCCTGTGGGAGGGAATCGCCCTGTAAGTTTGTCTCCAATTTTATCAGTTTCTCAGTCTGATGCTGTGGCTACTACTCTGGTGGGGTCCTCTGTACTACCACCAGTAGTGAGTATGCCGAGAGATGGTGGTGTGGCTGGTGGGTCTGGAGATGTGCAGTTGCTTGATGTGATTGAGGAAGAGGCTGTTTGTGATAACTGTGGGAAAGATCATAGTATTTTGTGCATCAGAGAGGAAACCATGGGAGTATGTTCCTCTTTTCTTTGGCAGTACTGATTTTGAGCAGGGTTTTCATTCTATTCCTGTAGTGGAGTCTAATGTACAGTCTATGGAGCAGCTGCATTATGCTCACATAAGTGTGGTGAGGGGTGATGTCACCGCAAGGATCGAGAAGGAATTTCAGATTTGGGCTGATGCTTTGGGATCTGGATGGAGATTCAATGCCAGATCTATTAATGATGTGGAATTTCTTATAAGGTTTCCTTCTGCCAGGTCCATTGATGATTTTCATTTTGGGAAGGTCTTTATGAAAACAATTCCTGATGCTGTGATTCAGCTGTCTAAGTGGAATGGGATTTGCAACTGTTGAGTGGTTGGAAGAAGCCTGGTTTTAATTGTGGGTATCCCTATGAAGCATGTGGAGAAATCAAGCATCTTCTATGTTGCTTCTTTAGTAGGCAAGCTCAGGCCCTGGCAGAAACAGTTTGAGGAACTTGGCATATGTGAGTGAAAATTTCCTGCTTAGATGTCTCTTTGGTTCCTAATACCGTAGGGGAGATGCAAGGTGGCATTTATGAATTCAAATATACCAGGAGATTTTTGCTCAGATCTGTCTCTAATCCTTCTCATGGGGATTGAAGGACAGGATGGTGATGTTGGGGTGAATAAGGAGAGTGAAGGTCTTGATGTGCTTGGGAGGCCTGATGATAATGGACAAAGAATTCTGGTGCAAGCAATGCTTTGGAGATCTTTGGGTCGTCAACATGGTGGGATGATCTTTGGTGAGGTGGTTTGGACAAAGGTAAACAGTTATGGTGGAACAGAAGACTGGGGTGTTTCTTTTGGGACTCGAATGGCTAACATATGGGCTAATGAGGGAGGTGGTGGTGGATTCGAGGGGACTAGTGATTAGAGAAAATCTAGCAGTGGCTCTGGTCTTTGAGGTGGGACAGATTTCAAAATAAATCAGTCTTTGTAGGAATGCAGTTGATTCTCGTGAAAATGTGGTTGGGGGGGCTGGGCTGGGAGGTAATCTCATGGATGTGGAGCAGGATTTTTCTTCTGGGGGGGTAAAGAGGTTACTACTGAGGTTATTGCTGGTCCTCAGAGGTTTGATGACTTTATCAAAGGGTTGTTGAAGGATAAGAAGAGTGACAAACACTATGAACTCATGAAGCAATATGGGCATCTGCTGGAAGAGGAAAATGAGCAAGAGGAGGGTGCACAGGGAAGGAGTGATAGTACTTCTAATGATACTTCATTTGGGTCCTCTGGTGATAGTGAGAAGAAAGATGTTATTTAGGGTTGGGTGAGGGTGATCAGGTCATGGAAGTCAATCGTGATCGGAAAGCTGGTTATTGGTTTGTCTCACCGATGGTTCTACCCGAAAGTGTGGATTCTCAATCGATCCGGTGGTTGGTGTGGAAGAGCGGCGGTATTAGAAGAAGCTTGAGGGTGATTGATCGTGGTGGTGCTAGAAACTTGGTGAAGGGCATTTGGCTCAACAAAACCCTAGAGACCTTTCGGTACAAATCTAAACTTTCATAATTCTTTTCTGTTCGGATGATGAGGTTATTATGCATAGGCGTTGGAAATGGGGATAGATGCTTCTTCTATTTCTTTGGAACATATTAACTCTTTAAAAGAATTAGAGATTGCTAGGCATAGTTTGCGGATAGGAGGCGGTAGTGGATGAATGTGTTCTGATATGAATGAGAAGGTTTTGTTTTGGATTGGAAGGAGGTCGAATGATGAAGAGGAATTCACTCTGTGGTCTCTAGGAGACAAAAGAAAAGTTGAGGGTTGGTTCTGTTATGAGGAGAGAAAGTTAAAGGCTCTTCTGTGAAGGTTCACAATTATCACCCTATGAGTGGTATTGTGGTGGAACAAGGAGAGAAAATCTGTTTTATGATAGGTGCTATTCTGAATATTAGGGGTGTGGGGAAGAAAGGCGGTGCTTATTTGAATAATTTGTTGAGACAGGAGGTGGATTTTATTGGTTTGCAAAACTATTAAGAAGGACTATTAGGCTTTTTCGGAGAATTGATCCTATGAATCAATTTTCCAGTTGGTTGCCATCATTGGGAAATCTGGGGCATTTTGGGGGCTCGTTCCTCCAAATTGACTCGAGTTGGCGTGTCTGTGGGTAAATTTCATGTTAAGTTGAAGGTGTTCGATGTTTTGAAAGCAGATTCAATGGCATCCGTGATTGTGTATGGGCTGCCCAAGAGGAGAATAAAGAGGATTTTTGGTAGAATTAGGCGAGGTTTGTCGGGATCAAACTATTCCTTTGTTGGTAGGGTGATTTTAATGTGATCGGATGTGTTTGAAAAGAACAAAGGTCATGTTTTGAACAAGTGGGGGCATATGTTTAATTCGATTATCAATGCGTATGGGCTAAGAGAGATCTGTATGTCGGTGGGCAATTTACTTGGTCTAACAATCAAGAATCGACTTTGGAGAAATTGGACAGAATCTTAGTTTGTAGAGAATGGGAGAAGTTGTTTCCTCTTACTACAGTACATAAGCTGTCTAGGGAGGTTTCTGATCATAGTCCTTTGATCCTGGATACTATGGAAGTGCAAGAACCTGTGGGTAGGGAATTCAGGTTTGAGAAAAGTTGGTTCTGATGTGATGACTTTTGGCGTGGTGGAGAAAGTTTGGAAAAAGCATGTGAATGGCAAGAACAGTTTGGATAGATTGCAGAAAAAGATCAAAAATGTCAGAAATGATTTGAAAGGTTGGGGGGTACATTTAAGAGGAGAGGAAAAGAAAAGGAAGAAGAGGTTGGTTGATGAACTGATGGAACTTGAAAGTATTGAGGAATTGATTTTACTTTCGGCTGAGCAACTTCAAAGAAAGGCAGTTATTCAGAAAGAGCTGCTGGAGGTGTATGAAAATGAGGAGAGATTTTGGCAGCAAAGGTCGAGGGACAATTGGTTGCTTAGGGGTGACAATAATACTGAGTATTTTCATAGGATTGCTAATGGGGTGAGGAGAAAGAAAATGATTTTTTCAATGAAAGATGGGGAAAATGAAATTCGGGGGACCTATGATCTCCTGAAGCATGCAACTAGCTTTTACAAATCTTTATTTGGGCCGGCTGGTGGGTTTTCTATTAGGCTTGCTGATGATAATTGGCAGGATGGGGAGAAACTTAATGATGATGATAGGGAGAAAATGGGAGTGCCTTTACTGAGAAAGAGATTAAGGAGGTTATTGATCGATGGAGAAAATAAAATTTCTTGGTCCTGATGGGATTCCTATTGAATTCTTTCAGACTTTGGGAAGTTATTAAATCGGATGTTATGGCATGTTTGAGGATTTTTTGCTCATAAGATTGATCTAAGCAGTATTAACTATGGGGTGATTACTTTGCTGCCAAAAGGTGATGATGCCGATGTGATTCGTATATAGGCCTATTTGCTGCTCCTGGTTTTGTTCAAAAATTTACCAAGACCACCGAGTTAGAATCGAGCCTGTGATGGGGAAATTAATTGCCTTGCCAAACTGCTTTTATTAAAGGGAGATTTATTGCATGGTGTGACCTTATTGCATGAGATTTTGAAAGAGTCGAAAAGTCGAAAATAGGGGTGGTTTTGAAAATTGACTTTGAGAAAGCTTATGACAAAGTTAATTGGGATTTTTTGTTCTATTGTTGTAAGCAGAAAGGTTTTAGTGATGATTGGATGATTTGGCTAAAGAGTGCTGTGACTCAGGGTACTCTCAATGTTAAGGTCAATGGGGAAACTGGTCCTTACTTTGGCAGCTTTAAGGGGGTGAGGCAAGGGGACCCATTTTCTCCTTTCCTGTTCAATTTGGCTGGGGAATGTTTGGCTAAGATGGTGTCTAATGCTCAGGCTGGTGGTTTGTTCACTGGTTTGGTTGGAAATTTGTTTGATAAAGGAATTGCCATTCTGCAATATGCTGATGATACCATTTTGTTTATTAAGGAGGATCCTGAGGGGGCTAGAAATTTAAAATTGCTGTTATATTTGTTTGAATCCATGTCTGGTCTCAAGATTAACTTTGAGAAGAGTGAGGTGCTGATGGTGTTAGAGGATGAGGAGAAATTGTCCAATTATCTTTGAGATGTTCAATTGTCGAAGGGTAATCGCCTATTAAATACTTGGGTTTGCCTGCTAGCAGGAGATGTTCAGTAGCTGAAATGGGCTTTGTTGGTGATAGGTTGAAGAAAAAATTGGATGGTTGGATGGGGGGAGCTTTGTCCTTGGGAGGGAGACATGTTAAAATCACTGCTTGTGTTTCTAGTGTGGCTGTTTATCCTATGACTATGTTTCTCTTACATAGATCAAATGTGGAAGAAATTGAGAAACTGACTAGAGCTTTCTTCTGGTATGGAAAAGTGGGTAAGAAGAAATATCATCTGGTGAAATGGAAATATGTGTGTAGGCCCAGGAAAAAAGGTGGTCTGGGGATTAAGAATATCAAGCTCTTTAACATTTGTTTGCTGTGTAAATGGTGGTGGCGTCTGGAATCTGAGGAAGGTCCCTGGCAAGATTTTGCGAGGAGGAAATATTTGAAAAAGGGTGGGATTAGTAATGTGAAACACAGGCAAAGTGACTCTCCATGTTGGCATGATTTGATTAAGCTTAGGGGATTCTATTTGGCTGGTAGGAGAATGAAGGTTGGTAATGGGGAATTGACTGATTTTTGGCATGATGCTTGGTGTCTGGACTCACCTTTGAAAGATAGGTTCCCTGATTTATTTGATGTTTGTCAGAACCAGAGAATCACAGTGGCAGACATGGCAAAAAAAAGATGGGGTTTATCTTTTAGGAGATGGTTGGATATTGAAGGGTTAAATCATCAGGAACAGTTGAGAAATTTGTTATCTGGGGTGTGTCTGAATCAGGAAAGGGACAGGCCAGTGTGGATGTGGAGTAAATCTGGCAAGTTTTCTGTTAAGTCCATGTATACTCATCTGTCGAATGTGGGGATTGATAGAAGTTTTAAACATCTGTGGAAAGCAAAAATCCCTTTGAAAATTAAGATTTGGTTGTGGCTTATTTGGCATAATGCAATTCTCACCAAAGACAATATGAGGAGAAAGAAGTGGGTTGGAGATTTTGCCTGTCGGTTTTGTAGGAAGGATGAGAGCATTGGGCACCTGTTCTTTTCATGTGTGGCTGCTAGATATGTTTGGGGGGTGGTTGCCAGAACTGTTGGGGTTGCACATAGACCTGGTTCCTTTTCCCAGTATTTTTGGTGGGCTTCTCAGTATGTGGGGGTTAGTAGGAATGTGCAGATTACGGTGGTGGCGGCTATTTGCTGGGCTATGTGGAAACTTAGGAATCGAGCTTGTTTTGATAAAAAGCTCATTAATTCACCTGTTGATCTGATCTTATATGCTTGTGTTTTCATTCGTTATTGGGCAGGTTTGCATGGGGAGGATGACCGTGTGGTGTTGCAAGTCGGCGGACACCCTCTTGAGAATCGTTGGTGATCTGGCGGCTATGGATGTGGCCCCTGTTCCTTTCTTAGGTCTGCCTGCAATCCCTGGTGATCGTGGTCGTGAGGCTCCGGAGCTGGAAAGAGGGAGGGAGAAAAGAAGGAGAACTGGGAGATAAAAAGCTTTTGAGGGACTGGCAGAAATATAAAAAGCTTGGCGCTGGTGTGGCTCTCAGTACTTGTGCTCCTTTTGGGATGTTATGTTTTGGAAATAGTTTCTCACTAGGCTGCGGGCGGTGTTCTTGCGTCTCCATCTTCCCTCCTTTCTGTCTGGTTTGGTTGGTTTGTAAGGTGAACTTCTATTTCCGTTTTGACCCCCTAGGTGGGTCAGTATCATGACGTTTGTGTGTGGTTGTTGTTCCGTTATCTGATGATAGTGGAACCCGATCCCTCTTTCTGGGGGATTGTATGGAAAAAAAAATATGTGTGTGTGTGTGTGTGTGTGTGTTAGAGAAACGCCTGGGCTGCTAGCCTAAGCCATGCCTAATCATGGTGGAAACTTGCAGTATTACCATAGTGAGCATTTATGAAGCATCCTCAATAAAAACCTATGCAAATAGCAAATAAAAATATCGCTTAGATGCTCATTGTCTTCTTGCCTTGTCATTTTGATTATGGGATAGCTCCTGTATCATATGCAAGGGGTACCCCGTTGGCGGTTCTCTATGATATGCATGTATTTACGATGACAAGAACTTACAGGTAACTAAAGTTGAGTAGCATGAGGAGCGGCCCTCGTACTCAAGGGACATGGGATTTCCAGTTTATGGTATGTCAAGCATATAACTCATATTGGACCTCACTTTCACCATTAACCACGTAAAGATGCCTATGATGGAGGCAATGAGAGCTCAAAGATATTGAGTTCCTTACTTTCAGTATTTGGAAGCCCTTCAAACTTTTCAAAACCTTTTCACTTCCTTGTTGAGTCACCACTTATTCTATGAGCACCTTCTTGAGAGCATAGTTGTCATTCTTAGTGTAATGTGCTTGTCTCAAAACTTGGTTAGTTATGTCATGACTTTGATGCTTGTACCTCTGATATCTTTACTTCTAGTATTCACTTGAACTTCAGAGGTGCCTTAGCATTTATTTTGTGCTCTACAAACAAAGGCAAGAAAGATACCACTCTATCATACCTTATTATGAGCATTGCAATGTTGCTTATGTTTATGTTTCATACTACTTATTATTATTGAGTTGGTTTATTTTCATAGCTTGCAATGGCTATTGAGTAGACTTAGTTGCATACTTCTTATTATGAATGGTTTAAGTATCTACTCCTATGCTGAGAATATTTACATCTTATGAAGCAAATGTGTTCGTGAAAGTTCTTTTATCGCACTCATTTTTCAACTGAATTTCTTGAGGATAAGCAATAAGCTAAGCTTGGGGGAGTTGATACGTCCAAAACGTATCTACTTTCCCGAACACTTTTGCTATTGTTTCTCCTCTAAACTTGTGTGATTTGGATACAACTAACACGGACTGACGCTGTTTTCAGCAGAATTACCTTGGTGTCTAGTTTTTGTGCAGAATCAACTATCAGGAAAAATCTCGGAAAATATGCCAAAATCCTATTTCACTAGAAGATCCCAGAATACGAGACAGAGTAGAGCCCTAGGGGTCCCACACCCTTGCCGCGCGGGTGGGCCCAGCCGCGTCTAGGGGGGTGCGGCCGCCTCAGGCATCCCTCGACCTCCCTCTTTGCCTATAAGTAGCCTTCCGACCTAAAAACTCATGGGGGAGGGTCGACGTTTTTCCAGAAAGAGTTTCGCTGCGCTGCCACCACTAGAAGCCGTGATTCGGAACCAGAAACTCCTTTCTGGCACCCTGCCGGGACAGGGAATTTGGGGAGGATCATCACCATCGTCATCACCAACGCCTCTCCATCAACCATCAATGTTTCCCTCATCCATGAGTGAGTAATCTCCCATTGTAGGCTATGGGGATGGTAGGGATTGGATGAGTTCTATCATGTAATCGAATAAGATTGTTAGGGCATGGTGCCTAGTATCTCTATTAGTGCTATTTGACTTTGTTGCAACTTGTGCTTAATGCTTGTCACCAGGGTCCGAGTGCCATGATCTCAGATCTGAACTTATTATTGAATCATTATGATAGTATTGTTTAAGATTTTATCTGCAAGTTGTGTACACATATCATTGTCCGGATCCAAAGGCCCCAGAGTGACAGAAATTGGGACAACCTGAGGGGATAGCTGTGCTGTGAGGATCACATGTGTTCACAGAGTGTTAATGCTTTGCTCTGGTGCTCTATTAAAAGGATCACCTTAATTGTCAGTAGTTCCCTTGAGGCCCCGACGGGCTGGCAGGACAAAAGATGTTGTGCAAGTTCTCATTGCGAGCACACATGACTATATATGGAGCACATGCCTATGATTATTTAGTACTTGGATGCTTATTCTTATTTATCTGCAATTGCCCTAGATCTTGAAGTTACATGTTTAGACTTGTCCATGCAACGCCCGTCCATCCATCCCTATGCCTACCGCGCTCATATCCTACTGTTTGCTACTGATGTTACTATTGATCCTTTTTTACTGCTGTTGTTGCTACTACAAACTGTTGCTACTGATAAACTTCGGTGAGCAAGAACTATTTTCAGGTGCAGTTGAATTGATAACTCAGTTGTTAAGGCTTGCAAGTATTCTTTGGATCCCCTTGTATCGAATCAATAAATTGGGTAATACTACCCTCGAAGACTGTTGCGATCCCCTATACTTGTGGGTCATCAATGGGCGAGAGCAGTCTCTAGGATCGACAGGCAACATAGGTGTCCCTCGTCGTCTCCTTCATAGTTCACGCGCCACCGGAACCCTGAAATGGACGACTCCACCATGGACTACCATTGCTTCCACTCAATCTTGACGGTACCATTTTTAAGTGCACGAGAATTCGGAGTAGAGCATTTGACAACTTCCTATAAGTTAGAAACCTTGCAAGGAAGTTTCACAAATCATGAACTCTGGCTTTTATCTTCAGGATTGATATCAAAAAAGCATTTGACTCTATTCGATGGGACTACTTAATGGATATTCCAAAACATCTTGGTTTCCCAAGCAAGTTGTATGATTGGATATTGACGCTTCTCTCTACTTCCTCTCCTAGAGTAATCCTCAATGGTGTTGCCAGATATCCTATAAATCATGGTAGGGGGTTGTGGCAAGGAGACCCCTTCTCCCCTCTCCTTTTTGTTGGCCATTGATCCCCTTTCACCACATCCTACACAAGGCCACCGAGCAAGGCCTCCTACATAGGCTTCGAGGAAGAGTCCCTAAGATACACACATCCCTCTATGCCAATGATGTCGCTATTTTTCATGACCCCCAACAAGGATGCTATCAATTTTTTGGCCAATACCTTGGGAAATTTTGGCGAGGTAACCTGTCTAGTTACAAATTGTGGGAAAATTCATATGGGCCCTATCCATTGTGAATGCATAGATCTTGAAAACATCCTCCAAGATTTCCCGGCTAATCGAGCAACCTTCCCTATGAAATATCTTGGGATCCCTTTGTCGGTGAGGCACCTCAAGAGAATCCACTTCTAACTATTGGAGGACAAAGTGGCCACTATGCTCACTCCGTGGCTTGGGAAGCATATTAACTTGGACGGCTGAACAAATCATGTCAAAGCAGTTCTGAATAGTGTGGTCATCTACTTCATCACCGTTTGCAAGCTTTGCAACCAAACCCAAGACTCGCCAAACTAGCTATTTATTGCTTCTTCAAAGGAAGGCAAACAATCAATATTGCTTGAAATCGATCAGGCACTGGGTCCTCATGAAGCAAGAACTAGCCTGAGCAATTAGTTAAGCCACTTTTGCAGAGCATCATTAAAAGAGGGATTTGCGTAATAATCAGGAAAAACTTGCCTTGTTTAAAGAAAAAGTGGCAAATATTTTGCCTTGTTTAAAAAAAAGAAGCATGTGTATTTTGCAGTATTACGTACCGAAAAGCCCCCCCCCCCCCGACCTGTGAAGAAAACAAAGCCATGCATCCAATATTGTTACGGTTTTTAAGGGATTCTTAAGCCCTGACACTTGGAAGAACAGAGCAGAGGCAGCCAGCGGTTCAGAAGTGATGAATCACATCTGCATCACCCTGAATCTTTTGGCGTGGGTTTTGCTCACGGCCGAACGCGTGCACGCATCAGCTGTCAATATACGGCGAGAATTCGAGGACCTAACACTACGTGCACATTTTGTTTCACGTGAATGCATAATTAGCAGCAATCATGCTCGCCTTCCAGCTCCAAACAGAGCAAACATCGAAGCTTAAGAAGCAACCCCCGATACTGTCTTTTTCGGTTTGGGTTCCACTCCGGTCCCTTCCTTTTTTTTAATCGCCTTCCGTTCCGCTATTGCAATGAAAATAGCAGCCCTCCTGCTGGTCTTAAAAAAAAATTGTCTGACGCAACCAATCAGTATCATGGACCTCCGATAATATCTGGACGACTGGACTGCTCGACGTGCGTACTCCTCTGGAAATAATGCAGTGGATCGGCAAACTGATTGAACCCGGATGTGAACCACAAAAGGAGGCTTTGAAGCTTGATGACATCGGAAGCGAGTGGCGCTGTGGCGAGGATGGCATCTGTTGCTGTCGCATGTTTTTATTTTCTTGTCAGAACTCTCTCTTAATTAATGGATACAGGTAAATTTTTTTGCCTCTGTTTCGAAAAAAAAACTAGCACGGTCATGCTCGCCTTCTAACTCCAAACAAGAGCAAAACTGAAGCCAGGAAGCAACAGGGTCACGCACCAATCAGTATCATCGGTCTCAGATAATATCACCACGGGCGTGCGTACTCCTCCAGAACCGGAAATAATGCAGTGGATCGGCAAAATCGAGGAGGACCACCACGGGCGGGAGCAGTCTGTGGGATCGACAGGCAGCAGTAGACAGCTTGGTCGCATCGGAAGCGAGTGGCGAGGATGGGGCAACATAGGTGTCGCCCTCCGTCTCCCTCACAGTTCACGCGCGCCACAGGAACCCTGAAAAGGACGACTCGACCGTGGATTTGCCGTTGCTTCCACTCAATCTCGACGGCACCATTTTTAAGCGCACGGGATTCGGAGTAGAGCATAGATAATCTATATCCTGGTAGATCCCGGTAGGATAGGATCGCCTGGTCGGAGGCCGTGGTAATTTGGTAGGAGTAGGTGAAATACTGACCGGAGGGCGAGCAGGGAGAGGGGATAACGGCAGCGACGGCAACGGGGCAATATCGGCGTGCGCTAGCGTGCTGCTACACACACATATCTGGATCGATCACCTAACGCACGACCGACCTGTGGACTAGGGCCGCCGCCGATGGCAGGCGACAAGATGCTGTAAACATCGTGATGCTGCGTGTTTCGTTCACGAGCGATGCGCGAGGCGGGACTCACTCACTCACTCAGCGGTGCCCAGTTTCAGGGTGTTCTGGAGCTCAGGATCGGACCCGATATTTCTCGGCGATGCGTGGAGAGCTGGTTCGGTGGTGGGGACATTGCTCTGCAGAGATGCCCGGTTGCGTGTATGATAGTATCAGGATACGTTTGGTTCAGTTCTGAACTAAAAGCAGGGCAAACTTGACTGCTTCTGGAGGCGTTTTGTTTCTCTGCCCCTAATTATGAGATGCGCCATTTTTTGGGGGCATCGGAAGCTTTTAGGAGGCGTTTGGTAAGTTGCATGGTTTTCGTCAAACCAGGATAAAAGTGGCAGTGCTAGGTACAAACAATCCTTTGGCCACTTTGTGCAATCTCGTTTGAAATTCCTTATTTAACACTACTTTTAAATATGTTTCTTTATTTGACACTAAAAAATTTCAACTTTCTTATTTGACATTGGGTGTAATTTTTTTCTGTTACCTTGTTCCGTTAATTTTGTTAGCCTAAACCAGAATACCCTCACTTGGTCGATCGCTCGCTTGCAGAAAAAAACGTTGACCCGATCGATTGAACTCTACTGAGCCCGTCCCTCTTCAGTTTTCACGGTAACCGAGTCTCTGCCCCGGTAGGTGGTGTATTTGTATGCATTCTGTTAATTAATTTAATAGCCTGCTGTAGCACGTAGATCAGCATAATTTTTAGAATCGAATGAGGCAAGTAAATTACATAGCAAATTACAGCGTGTGATAGAGTCCTGCTAAGGTGCATAGAGGCACGTCATGATTTTCTAGAAAAACGTTGTTATTTAGCAGTTATTGACTACAATCTGGACTCAAACTTACCTACAAACATATGGCAAGCAAGAAGATTTTTGCATGACGGCACGGGTGGCACAGCGGACGGAAAGAAAATAAAAACATATTTACTTACTACGAACCAATCTAAGCAATTTATAATACTGAGTAGTATATAGATAGATAGATAGATGGACTCTGCTAACATGCGGCGCCGCATATTAGTTGCGTCATGCGGCGTCTAATTGCCATATTAATTAGGCAAAATTGTCATATTAATTAGGCCTAAACTAATTAATTCCCAGAACACTAACGTGTTTCTCCATTGTCAGATTAGTTTTTTCGCAAAACCTAATTACTCTAGGTTAGTTGTCAGATTAATTTTTCCGCAAAAAAAAAGTTACCAGATTTACAGTATCAACAAAAGGGTGCACGGTGCGGCGCCTCTTTTTAGATTTTTCCTAGATAGATACACTTCTCTACACAATTGACATATTTAAAAATTTGAACTACTAAGAAATTAGTTCACGAGAGCTCAAAAAAATAGTACATATCAACTGTACATTCGCTGCTTCTGTTGAACTTGAAGATATATACGTTCTTGTATATACCATGAGCAACGTACGAACGATGACTAACTATATTACAACACAACCACTTTTATCTTGATAGACAATTTTCTGGTCACATTATGCACTAGGGGCACAAGCGTCTTTTTATGTCCCCAACTAACACCGTTAGATCTCAAAATAAACTAGAGTGTCATATAAGGAACAAAAATTACACCAAGTGTCATATAAAAAAGAGAAAAAATTTCAGTGTCAAATAAAAAATCATATTTGGAGGCAGTGTTAAATAAGGAATTCTCTCTTTGATATTCTGCATCAGAGGTCATTGTATGGGTCGGACTTCTATGTTCAATGGTTGCCTGTGCGACACATTTTTTTAGAGCGTGTTTGGTTGCTCGGTCTTTTGTTTCTGGGTTTTTTCTTTTGACCCTATTAAATACCGTATGAAGAGAGATTTGATTTGGCCTAACCTTTGGATTCTTGTTTGGTTCTCCGTATTCTCGTTTCTCCCTAAAAGTTTGGTTCCTCACTGCACAAAGTAGGCAATAAGTTTTATCTCTCTAATCTAACATACTTGATCTTAATCTCTTCTAATCTATCTAACTATGCCTCCATTCAAAATAAGTTGTACACAAAAAAGGTGCCCCTTGATGTTATGAATCCGTTGCCACGAACAATTTTAATTCCGTTGAGTATTTAAAACACTACGTTATTTTCCCTTTTAGAGCTTTTTTGAACAAATTTTGTCAAATTTGTCACACATGCAGTTGATCATTTGAAATTTCCTTCAAGGGAAAGCTTCACTTCATCATTTCACACGACTTTGATGTTGTAAGTTTTCTGTTTTGCGAGTAGATTTACGTGTACGTACATATAATATGACGGTTTAGATCTACATAGTTATGAATGTCAAAACGAAAAACTCACAACACGAAATTTGTGTGATATGGTGAGGCAAAGCTACACCCTAAAGGAAATTTCAGACGTCGCATGTGTAAAAGGAATTGAGCAAAATTCGTTCAGAAAACATATAAAAATGAACAGAAAATAGACCCCTAAAAGCTCAACGAAACTAGGAACCGGTCGTCGGATGGATTCACAACGTCGATTTGCATCTTTTTTATGTACAACTTATCTTAAATTGGTGCATGATTTTGTAGATCAGATTGGATTAACTTAACCACGTTTATTGAGGAAAGTATAGCTAGTTGGGTTGCACCCACGGGAAAGAACTTGCAGCCATCGGGCCTGCTCCCGTGGAAACGCCCAAAATCAGCGTTTTCAGCAGGCCAAGTTTGGGCTTGCTTTAAGAACCATGTGGTGTAGCAATTCTATGCGACTCAACTCTCCAAACGGGCTTATTTCTTTCCGTGCCGTGCAAGAAACGGGCGTCGGCCCAACCAAACACGCCCTTAGACCATCTCATGCAAACTGTGCTTGTTTGGTTTCCATTTGCATGCTAGTACTATCACCTTCTTCTTCCTTCTGGTGGGGTTACCATGTTGAAAGTAGCGTCAAATAAGAACATGGAAGTTTATCCCAATAGAAACAATAGAAACAGAAAATCCTGAACAACAAGACCAGAGCATCATGAACAACACAATCATGACACAAGGATGAACACAATCAGGACATTAGCAAGAACATAATCAGGACATCGGGATGAACACAATCAGGACACCGGTTAGGACATCAGAAAGAACACAATCATGACATCAACAAGAACACAATGAGTACATCAGCAAGAACATGATTAGGACATCATAACAAGCAACATATTATAGTAACATGTTTATGCATGATCGTTGTCAAAAGAGGATCAGTTCATCATATCACCACTAGTTCACCATCACATGAGAGGTTACTATATACCACCTCATTAGAATTTTCTTAGGACATAGTTAAAACAGCAGTGCAACTAGAAGTCATCCATCACAGATTGCCTTGATATTCTTCATCTTATCCCTATTAGCCTCACTAGCTTTGAAAAGGCCAAAGATGATGTATTCAAGCTTTTTCTTTTCATCCTTCAAACTCTGTATTTCCTCATCACATTTCTTCTGCTTTTTTTTCATCACCTCCGTTTGAGGTTTTTGCACCTTCTTAAGCATATCCACTTCATCCTTCAACGCTTGCACCTTCTTGAGCATATCCACTTCATCCTTCATCCTTCAACGGACGTCTTCTAGAGGGGGGGGGTGAATAGGCTTTATAATAATTATGGTTTAGGCTCTAATAAATGTGGAATAAAACCAATGTTTAATTTATTAAGCACAAAACCTAAAACCACTATGTACAACTAAGTGCAACAACAACCTATGTTAAGCAAGACAAGAAACAAGGTGATAGAAAGATATAATACTTCAAGCACGGTGGCTATCATGATGTAAATTTCATAAGTAAAGGGCTCAGTTAAGAGATAACCAAATGACATGGAGACAATGATTTTTATCACGAAGTCCACTTCCAAAGAATATACGTCTCTATTGGAGATGTGTGATGGCACAATGATCTCTGAACGCCACATGTGGCTCACCTTGAGGTGTGGTGGCTCGATGCACACCCAACGCCACACAATGCCTCATCCCAGATGCGAAGGCACGCAACTCAACGATGCCACAACAGACTCACTCTATTCTCCGACTTGCCATAAAGGCCTACTCACGATCCACTAAGGGACACTTGAGGGCGGTCACCGAACCCGTACAAGGTTGGAGCAATCTCCACAACTCAATTGGGGGATCCCAACAACAAAGCTACAAAAGGCTAAAAGCTTGAGGCATCTCCACAACTCAATTGGAGGCCGCAAAAAGTCAACACACCAACCGCACAACCGTCTAGGGTTCCTTCACTCCTAAATTCTACCAAACCTACAAAATCTATTGGGGTAATAAGGGAGGAAGAATACAAGAGGAGAACACAAAACTCTCCAAGAGCTAGATACCAAGGATTCCTTCACAGAGAAGGGATTTGGTTTGGTGGGGTTGTAGATCTAGATCTCCTCTCACAAATCCCTTAAAAATATGAAAGAATCATAGGAGGGGAAAGTAGAGAGGAAAAGCTCTTTAAGGTCACCAATGGAGGAGAGAGAGAGAGGACCAAAAAAGCTAACCCCGTGAAGGGGAAGAGGATCTCCTTTTAAAGGGTTCCCGAAATCTGACCATTTGGGCCATTTACGTGTCTGGCCGGTACTACCGATGGGTGGCCGAAACTATTGTGGGTGGTTCATCGGTACTTCAAGGGGCAGTACAGCCGAGGGCAGTCTGACCGCCTTTACTTGACCAAAATTTCGTCAAATAACACTCTCTAAGCAGAGATACCGAACGAAACCATCTTGGCGGAAGTAGCTCCGGTACTTCACCTGGTACTACCGGCGCCAAATTGGCCTAGCGATACTTCCGGTGAGGCAGCGGTACTTCCAGTCTGAAAAAACTCTAGAACCAAAACTGCCATAACTTTTGCATCCGAACTCCAAAAAGGATGAAACAAATTTTTTTGGAAATATAACAACATATAGAATCCACCTAGGGAGAAAATATCAGGTATATATATGTGATATCTACCCTGGTGTGGATCCGGAAAAACCTACAAGATCAAGAATGCAATAAGATATGCAAGAGAAATCTGTTTTTGATGAACTAGAGCTTGTTATGAAGATAACCATAAGCTTGTTATGAAGATAACCACAAGCTCTAGATCCTCACATGGACAAGATACAAAACCAGCAACAACCAAGAAATATTATGCAAGAATGCAAAGGTTTGATCTCTCTCTAAAAGATGCGATCGAGTCGCTCACTCGAGAGCCCTTCTTGATAGTACGACTATCTATCCTAAACCCGGTCTTCCAACTAACAACATGAGACTGGCAAAATAGAAACCCTATCAAGATCATACCTTTGCCTTGAGCATTCCACTTGAGCTTGTTGTAGACCGTCTTGTCCTCCTCAAGATGGAACACCTTTTTTGATTTCTCTTGCTTGATGAATACTTACAAAATTCTCTCCCAAACACCATAAGGAGGCATCTTCCTTGAACTTGTCTTCATCAATCCATGATCACCGAGGATGACAAGCTTCAAGCATGAGATCTACTAGAGATGGCGCATCTTGAGCTTGCCCTTCTGTAACACCCTCAGAATCGGACCTATGCAAGTTTGAGCAAAATTCGTCAAACCCGCATAGAAACGATTCAAAGGTGCCCACCAGGCACTTTCGTGCGGGTGGAAAACGAAGTAATAACATTACACAACAGTCCTCGATGGGACCCACAGAACAGATATATACAACAGCAACTCCATGAGTCAAGAATACAGATATAATATACAAAGATCCAATCACCTTGAAAAACATGGAGCGTCCGACTACGGACAAGATGCAAATGGGGCTAAGATCCCTGAAGAATAACCAATGGCGTCCATAACCCTGCCCAGGCCAAGCCGGAAGGTAACCCTGCTAACGACGTCGATCTCAAAACCTGCTTAAACAAAAGGGGTGCCGACAAAGGGCAAAGGAAAAGAGGAGCGTCGATCGAGGCCGATGCAGCGAGGCTAGAATTGGCGGTCCTCGCCTACATAGGTATGGTGGGCGGAGCGGCGTGAGATGCACTAAACAACCTATAGAGACTCGATACAATGGCGGTTATCGAGAGGGTAAGAATGACCTATCCGGATCCAACTGAAACTAACACCAAACAAACCCATCCTGGTGTTTCCCCTCGATACCAAACGAGGAAGTCAACCGAGAACTCACACAATTGGCGGTTTTACTTATTCGATTATCGTTGCGTAATTACTAGTCGATATAGATATTCATCCCGATAAAATAAGCGTGGGCACTTT
This sequence comes from Avena longiglumis, assembly GCA_030063025.1. Lineage (NCBI taxonomy): Eukaryota > Viridiplantae > Streptophyta > Magnoliopsida > Poales > Poaceae > Avena > Avena longiglumis. The sequence goes on along the minus strand of CP125978.1, from coordinate 369,736,191 downwards.
TAGTTAACCATTCCGTTATAGTGGTAACACTTACTAGTCGAGATACAAGTAGCATGAGATAACCCATAAACCGGCGGTTGTTGATACTTTTAATCAGCCATTCCGCTAGTTGCGATACTTACTAGTCAGTCGGTACAATGGTCGCATGGCGACACTCCAACAAGCAATTGTGGGCGTATTAATTAGCCATTCCATTATAGTGAAGCTGATTACTAGTCATTATAAAGTCAAATTTATAGCAATAAACTTTAGTTATGCTTGTCTATGATCGAGAATCTTTGCTCCAAGTCGTCCATATCCATGGACACGGCTTTGAAAGTTTTACCGGCGGGTGCACCAATAGCAACACACGCTCGACCAACCTCGGAAAAACCAAATCAAAACCCAACGAGGCTTTCACTGAACAATCACGGATTCAGAATTATTTCAGGGCCACCCATTGAGTAGACCATAGCAGCTAGCTGACTCAGACGGACTCAAGGTTTGCGTCGGGTACATGCGATGGGAACCCGAAAGTGTGGCTGGGCTTGTCGATACCGCGAAAACACTCCGCTTACCTAAGCGATGCAGGTGCTCCTCGCACAATTTAAATACGAAAGTAGCATGGCATAAGTAGGATCGTAAATAAAACCTCAAACTAGTTTGTGGCCCCAAGAAATAAGACTGAATCAAGCTCTGGCTCAGGGGGGTCCCATATACCTCCCGGATGTGGATAGCGCGATAAATCAAGGAACAGGTATCAAGTACTCGGGGTCTTATGGGACACAAGTGGGCGTTCGGAAACCAAATATTTTCTATCACCCACCGATGCCTCTGCTTATTCAATTTTAGTTGTTAAACATGAATTAAAGTGACGATAAGTAAAACTAGGATCATCTCCATCAACATCATGCGGCAACACATCAACAATGTGGCATTAGGCGACATAGCACTTGAGCAAGCAACTACGACGCGCAGTCCAACTATCTACCAAACAACGGTGATAGGGTGTGTCCAAGGCAATATAGGCTGCAAGGGATTTCACGGAACGAAAACTAGAGCATCGCAACACGAGATAGCAATAGATCAACAGGAAGGAGTAAATTACTATAAAAGTAAGATAGGTAGAAAGGGAGATGCTCTTTGAAAACATTGTCGAAGGTTCAACCGAAGATCGGTAGCTCACATCAACTCATCGGCCTTATCCGCAAAGAAGCAAAACACTAGAATAAACACCGGATGCAATATTTAATACAACGGCAGAAGTTCGGCATGATGCATGTATGATGCATGACATGGCAAGGGTGCGATGCGATTAGGTCATATTAAGCGGAACCGGGGTCCCGACAATTAATTAAACGGTTCAAGTTATTTAACTACCCCGCAATTAAATGTTGTTATAACAAGGCAAGATAAGATACCGGTTCGCTACACAAGTTTAAATGAGGCCGATATGAGACTAGATTTGCCCGCATATGGGCCCCATATTTAATTATGAGGTGAATCGGCATAGGGCCCCCAAACCACATAAATATGCATGCATGAACAATTAAAATGCGACAAGTTGTATTATATTATAAAATAGGGTTTTCGGGAAGGGGTTCACACATTAGGGGTCTCGATGATCTTGGGGTTCCGGGGTTCGGGGTCCAGGGTCTAGGGTTCGATCTTGGCGTAACATTCTCGACCACCGGGGTAGGTCTTGTCGCAACCGGGAAGCAGGGCTTGGTTGGCGTCGGGGGCGCATCGGGTCCGCCCTGGTCGGTGCCGTTCTTGTCGCATTCGCGGTCTTCGGGTCATGTCGACGGTCGTGGCGTTCGGGATGAAGCACTTGTCGCGTCGGGGTCTCGGTGTCCGGGATGAAGTACTCGGCGTCTCCGCGTCGGTGGCCTTGACGGTATCGGGTTCGGACTCCGGATCCGGGCACGGTCTTAGCGCTCCGTCTTCAGTGTCGTTGGCGAACTTGGGCTCGATACCGGGGTCCTTCGGAACCTTGAGGCGATCTTGGCGGTCGTCGGGTACGGGCTCGGCGTTCGGGGGAAGGAGTACTTGTCGCACGGTGTCCGAGAGTTCCTCCAAAAACCGTGGCGCGTCCGTGATGTAGATCTTGTCGGTTTCCTGTCGAAGAGCTTCGGGTACGGGGTCTCGGCGAACTTGGCGTGGTTCCTGGGGTTGTTTTGGTGGATGTCGATCTTGTTGTCGAGATCTGGGCCTCGGAAGATCATAGCATGCCGATGGATTGGTCTTGAATCCGGGAAGGAGATCTCGCCGTCCCGTGTGACAGATCTTTTCAACGTTCCTTCGAGAGATGACTTGGATGTTAGCGCGTGCTCGCGGCAGGGACACCTCTCGACCCTCTCGAATTCTTCAAAACTCCGGCGTCGAGAAGCTGGCAGACGCCTGGGACAACAAAAGCACTGCCCACCACCACAAGCAGCATCCAGGGAAACCGACAAACCAGGAGCTTGACTCCAGAAGGCCACGCGGGCACGCATCGAGGAGCAGGCTCGAAGCGGGGAAACGCGTCCTGGCCGGGACACGGGCTCGGGGCGGAGAAGAAGGGCCGCGCGCGGAAAGGTTGTCGGGCGAGCTGGGCAGGAAGAGGCCCGCGAGCCGACGGCGGGCGGCGAGGAGGCTCGGGCGCTCCGGGTGGCAGGCAGCGGCGTGAGCAGTGAGGAAGGAAGGCGGCGGGACCGTCGGTGAGGAAGGAGGAGAGCCGCGGCTCGGGCGCCGGACGCTGAGGCCGGCGCCAGTCTGGGACCGCGGTTGGGGAAGGCGGCGAGGGACGCAGCGACCTCGGGCGGAGGGCCGCATGGGAGACTCATGGTGAGGGAGCTTAGTGAAGGCGCCGAGGCGAGTGAGAAGGAGGTAGGCGGTGGTTGGAGAGGAGGCGGGGCCGGCAGTGGAGAGGCTTGTGGCCATGGAGGCGAGAGGTTGGAGAGGCGGCCGGCTGGGTGGAGCGAGCGGAGGCGAGGCTTCGGCGTGCGCTGTGAGGCGGCGGGGGCTGTGGCGAGGAGGAGGCGGGGAGGCGGGCGTCGGTGGGTGGTAGAGGCGAGAAGGCGGGAGGTTGGGGAGAGGACGCGGGGCAGGGGTGGGCCTGGGGAGGTGGGACCATGAGGCCAGTGTGTGGTGTTGGGGGAGTGTGGCGTGCGTGTGTTGGGTGCTGGTGTGGGGGGTTTGTGTGGTGTGAGTGAGTGGGTGTGTTTGGTGGGGATTGGGTAGAGGGGAGAGGGGAGCTGAGGTGGCGAGAGGCTATTGGAGGGAGTGAGGTGGCCAGGGGGTGTGGGTAGGATAGTTGGTAGGTTTAGAAAAAGGGGCGGACCGTTTATATTTTTCTAGGGTGGTCGATCGGGTCAATCGGCCCGTTCGACTGCCCCTATTAAAAATAATTTAATATTTTATTTGATTGCGACGAACTTTGTAAATAGTTTTGAACAAACAAAATATCCGGCAGCATCCGGGGTTTTGTGTTTGAATTAAGACGGGCGTTTAGAAAACATGAGCCGGTTTATCCGCAATTAATTTTATGCAAGCAAAATGCAAGATGATGACGATGCTAAAATGCAATGTGGCATGATGACATGAGCATGCGGTCATGATGATGCAATGCACAAAAACAACGCGATTTTCTAGTAGTGGTTTTGCGGGATGCCACAATTCGACACCACTAACAATGGATCTCGCCCTCGAGATCCGCCTCATGGTACCGGAAGGAAGGTCGGCGTCATCTTCGCTTCGTAGATCCTCGCGACACCACTAACAAGAGGTCGTTGTCCGTGATCGTCGGGAGAACTCTCCGGAACAAAAAGGTCGAAGGTAGAGGTATCAACAATAAGCCACCTCTAGCTCCGATGGAAAGGGGGGAACCGATGCATTCTCATCCACTTCAATGTACGAAAGCGAATAGAAGGGGTAGTCGGCATGGGGGCCAATCCATCACACACCCAAACTATTACTCTGCACAATCAGTAGAAAAGAGTGCACCCATTCTCGGAATTAGACTGAAGATCTCGACAAGCAAGGTTCGGAATCAAAGGAGTGATGCAGACTCTGCATCGGATCTGGCGTAGGGGATGTCGTCGCGTCGGAAAACACCGGAAGGCACAAGCAAGGAACCAAGAATGGTAACACCGTAGACGGATTCCTCAGGCAGCTTGAACACCGGATGATAGAGCACCGTTATCAAAGAAGGAAGCGAAACCCTGAAGGTACGACGGAACCCAACCACGAGAATTCCTGGACTCGAAGAAAAGATGAGAGAGCAGGTTCAAAACACGTCGAGATAAGAGGAGAATAGCAGAGGGGTAAGGAGTAAAATCAGACCTAATCAGAACTATCCAACCGATTTTCGAAAATAGTTTTGACACTCTACTTCGGCCGTTAGTTGGGTTATCCTACATTTGGACTTGTGGGTATCGCAAGCCGAGCTCGATACCACTCATAACACCCTCGAATCGGACCTATGCAAGTTTGAGCAAAATTCGTCAAACCCGCATAGAAAGCGATTCAAAAGGTGCCCACCAGCACTTTCGCGGGTGGAAAAGCGTAATAACATTACAACAGTCCTCGATGGGACCCACAGAACAGATATATACAACAGCAACTCCATGAGTCAAGAATACAGATATAATATACAAAGATCCAATCACCTTGAAAAACATGGAGCGTCCGACTACGGACAAGATGCAAATGGGGCTAAGAGCCCTGAAGAATAACCAATGGCGTCCATAACCTGCCCGTGCCAAGCGGAAGGTAACCACCGCTAACGACGTCGATCTCAAAACCTGCTTAAACAAAGGGTGCCGACAAAGGGCAAAGGAAAAGAGGAGCGTCGATCGAGGCCAAGATTAGCGAGGCTAGAATTCGCGGTCCTCGCCTACATAGGTATGGTGGATCAAGCGGCAAAGATGCACTAAACAACCTATAGAGACTCGATACAACTGGCGGTTATCAGAGGGGGGTGAGAATGACCTATCCGGATCCAACCTGAAGCTAACACCAAACAAACCCATCCTGGCGTTTCCCCTCGAGACCAAACGAGGAAGTCAACCGGGGAACTCACACCGTTGGCAGTTTTACTTATTCAGTTATAGTTGCAGTAATTACTAGTCAGATATAGATATTCATCCTGATAAAATAAGCAGTGGGCACTTTTAGTTAACCATTCCGTTATAGTGGCAACACTTACTAGTCAGATACAAGTAGCATGAGATAACCCATAAACCCGGCAGTTGTTGATACTTTTAATCAGCCATTCCGTTGTAGTTGCGATACTTACTAGTCAGGTACAATGGTCGCAAGCGACACTCCAACAAGCAATTGTGGGCAGTATTAATTAGCCATTCCATTATAGTGAAGCTGATTACTAGTCATTATAAAGTCAAATTTATAGCAATAAACTTTAGTTATGCTTGTCTATGATCGAGATACTGTGCTCCAAGTCGTCCATATCCGCGGACACGGCTTTCAGAAAGTTTTACCGGCGGTGCACCAATAGCAACACGCTCGACCAACCTCGGAAAAACCAAATCAAAACCAACGAGGCTTTCACGGGAACAATCACAGATTCAGAATTATTTCAGGGGCCACCCATTGAGTAGACCCGACGGAGCTAGCCGACTCGAGACGGACTCAAGGTTTGCGCTGGTCAGAACGAGGGAACCCGAAAGTGTGGCTGGCTTGTCGATCACCGAAAACACTCCGCTTACCTAAGCGATAAAGTGTGCTCCTCGCACAATTTAAATACTGAAAGTAGCATGGCATAAGTACAGATCGTAAATAAAACCTCAAACTAGTTTGTGGCCCCAAGAAATAAGATCAATCAAGCTCGCTCAGGGGGTCCCATATACCTCCCGGATGTGGATAGCGCGATAAATCAAGGAACAGGTATCAAGTACTCGGGGTCTTATGGGACACAAGTGGGCGTTCGGAAACCAAATATTTTCTATCACCCACCGATGCCTCTGCTTATTTCAATTTTAGTTGTTAAACAGAAATTAAAGTGACGATAAGTAAAACTAGGATCATCTCCATCAACATCATGCGGCAATACATCAACAACTGTGGCATTAGACGACACGCAACAGCACTTGAGCAAGCAACTACGACGCGCAAGTCCAACTATCTACCAAACAACAGGTGATAGGGTGTGTCCAAGGCAATATAGGGCTGCAAGGGATTTCACGGGAACGAAAACTAGAGCATCGCAACACAGATAGCAATAGATCAACAGGAAGGAGTAAATTACTATAAAAGTAAGATAGGTAGAAAGGGGGAGATGCTCGCCTGAAAACATTGTCGAAGGGTTCAACCGAAGATCGGGGCGAAGCTCACATCAACTCATCGGCCTTATCCGCAAAGAAGCAAAACACTAGAATAAACACCGGATGCAATATTTAATACAACGGCAGAAGTTCGGCATGATGCATGTATGATGCATGACATGGCAAGGGTGCGATGCGATTAGGTCATATTAAGCGGAACCGGGGTCCCGACAATTAATTAAACGGTTCAAGTTATTTAACTACCCCGCAATTAAATGTTGTTATAACAAGGCAAGATAAGATACCGGTTCGCTACACAAGTTTAAATGAGGCCGATATGAGACTAGATTTGCCGCATATGGGCCCCATATTTAATTATGAGGTGAATCGGCATAGGCCCCCAAACCACATAAATATGCATGCATGAACAATTAAAATGCGACAAGTTGTATTATATTATAAAATAGGGTTTTCGGGAAGGGGTTCACACATTAGGGGTCTCGATGATCTTGGGGTTCCGGGGTTCGGGGTCCAGGGTCTAGGGTTCGATCTTGGCGTAACATTCTCGACCACCGGGGTAGGTCTTGTCGCAACCGGAGCGTGGCTTGGTTGGCGTCGAGGCATCGGGTCCGCCCTGGTCGGTGCCGTTCTTGTCGCATTCGCGGTCTTCGGGTCATGTCGACGGTCGTGGCGTTCGGGATGAAGCACTTGTCGCGTCGGGGTCTCGGTGTCCGGGATGAAGTACTCGGCGTCTCCGCGTCGGTGGCCTTGACGGTATCGGGTTCGGACTCCGGATCCGGGCACGGTCTTAGCGCTCTGTCTTCAGTGTCGTTGGCGAACTTGGGCTCGATACCGGGGTCCTTCGGAACCTTGAGGCGATCTTGGCGGTCGTCGGGTACGGGCTCGGCGTTCGGGGGAAGGAGTACTTGTCGCACGGTGTCCGAGAGTTCCTCCAAAAACCGTGGCGCGTCCGTGATGTAGATCTTGTCGGTTTCCTGTCGAAGAGCTTCGGGTACGGGGTCTCGGCGAACTTGGCGTGGTTCCTGGGGTTGTTTTGGTGGATGTCGATCTTGTTGTCGAGATCTGGGCCTCGGAAGATCATAGCATGCCGATGGATTGGTCTTGAATCCGGGAAGGAGATCTCGCCGTCCCGTGTGACAGATCTTTTCAACGTTCCTTCGAGAGATGACTTGGATGTTAGCGCGTGCTCACGGCAGGGACACCTCTCGACCCTCTCGAATTCTTCAAAACTCCGGCGTCGAGAAGCTGGCAGACGCCTGGGACAACAAAAGCACTGCCCACCACCACAAGCAGCATCCAGGAAAACCGACAAACCAGGAGCTTGACTCCAGAAGGCCACGCGGGCACGCATCGAGGAGCAGGTTCGAAGCGGGGGGAAACGCGTCCTGGCCGGGACACGGGCTCGGGGGCGGAGAAGAAGGGCCGCGCGCGGAAAGGTTGTCGGAGCGAGCTGGACGGGAAGAGGCCGACGCGGAGCCGACGGCGGGCGGCGGAGGGAGGCTCGGCGCCCGGAGGGGTGGCAGCGGCGGAGAGGCAGCGGTGAGGAAGGAGGCGGCGGGACCGTCGGTGAGGGAAGGAGGAGGCAGCGGCTCGGAGGCGGCCGGGCGCTGGGCGAGGCCGCGCCTGGTCTGGGACGGCGGTTGGGGAAGGCGGCGGCAGGACGGCGACCTCGGGCGGAGGGGCCACATGGGAGACTCGGGGGGCGGAGGGAGCTTGGTGAAGGGGCGCCGGGGCGCGCGAGGCGGGGGAGAAGGGAGGTAGGCGGCGGTGGTTGGAGAGGAGGCGGGGCCAGGCCGCAGAGCGCGGTGGGGGGAGGCTGGCAAGAGGCGGAGAGAGGTTGGGGAGGCGGCCGCTGGGTGGAGCGGGCGGAGGCGAGGGCTCGGCGGTGCGGGGCTGCCTTGAGGAGGCGGCGCGCGGGGCCGAGGAGGAGCCGGGCGTGGCGCGGTGGGTGGTAGGCGGGCAGGAGAGAGAAAGGAGAAGAAGGGGAGGTTGGGGAGAGGACGCAGGGGTGGGCTGGGAGGTGGGACCCATGGGAGGGCCAGTGGCAGCGGTGTTGGGGAGTGTGGCGTCGTGTGTTGGGTCTTTGGTGTGGGGGTTTGTGGTGTGAGTGAGTGGGTGTGTTTGGTGGGGATTGGGTAGAGGGGAGAGGGGAGCTGAGGTGGCGAGAGGCTATTGGAGGGAGTGAGGTGGCCAGGGGGTGTGGGTAGGATAGTTGGTAGGTTTAGAAAAAGGGGCGGACCATTTATATTTTTCTAGGGTGGTCGATCGGGTCAATCGGCCCGTTCGACTGCCCCTATTAAAAATAATTTAATATTTTATTTGATTGCGACGAACTTTGTAAATAGTTTTGAACAAACAAAATATCCGGCAGCATCCGGGGTTTTGTGTTTGAATTAAGACGGGCGTTTAGAAAACATGAGCCGGTTTATCCGCAATTAATTTTATGCAAGCAAAATGCAAGATGATGACGATGCTAAAATGCAATGTGGCATGATGACATGAGCATGCGGTCATGATGATGCAATGCACAAAAACAACGCGATTTTCTAGTAGTGGTTTTGCGGGATGCCACACCTTCTTCATTCCTTCTTGAGGTTGATCCATCTTGATTCAACACTTTGCACTTGTCTTGATCAACCTTCAATCTTCTTCATCTTTCAACCTTGATACCAACACATGGCCCAAGCGATTTCAATGGACAAACCTACAAGTGAAACTCAATTTACACATTAGTTCATAGAGATTGTCATTAATTACCAAACCACACATGGGGGAATACATGCCCTTTCAGCTTGTGTATGCTTGTTCTTCTACAATTATTCCTCCTCGACCCTAGGAGTGGTTCCCTTGATCCTGGACAAGTTCTCCCCCAGCACCTTTTTCTCAGTTTCCTCCATAAATTTATTGACATCAACTAGCAGACTTCAGTATCTCTTCTCAATCTTGTTCTTCTCATCAACCAGCTCATCCACTAACTTTGCATTCTCAATTCTCTCATTGATTCTTGTAGTGTTGTTGTCATGATACATGCCCCTAAGTTATCCTAGTGCACTTTTTGCTGGTTCTGGCCATTCCTTATCGAACCAGGCAACAAACCCATAGTTTACAACTTCCTACAAAGCAGAATTACGAGCTCATAACTACTGGATGAACAAGTAAAGGGAAGATCACAAGCTAAGAACTTACATTCTGCTGTTGGCATGGATAGAATATGTGGCCAGTGTTGGTTCCTTCAAATGCAACACATTTGACTGGCTGAAGATTATGGACGCAACACACCTCAAGAAAATCTACTGCTATGCCGCATAATGCGAGATCTTTGATGCGGTCAGGAGCATAGTCCATGTCAGTGAGGTCCTAACAGACCGAATCGAGTTCATCCGAGGCCTAATCGGAAATTACCAAATTGCAAGGAATCCCTAACCCTAGGGAGGAATTCGGGGAAACTGAGCTTACCCCTAGATACAATTGGTTCGAGCTCTCACCATCATTCCATCTCGACATGGCGACTAGAGAAACGACTCAATGAAGCGGTGGAAGTACTCTTCATGGGACCACCAGTGCTACCTCCGCCGATGACCGGATGTGAAAAAGCCACCGGCCAGGGAATATAACTCGATGGGGCTCCCGCTTGCACCATCGTTGGCCACACTCATGCGCGAGAGCTTTGATTTTGCATCAAGTGGGTGAACGATGAGCCTGGATCGCTAGAAAAGCATGACTTGAGCGTTTCCCATGTGCTTGGCTATGGACTGCTTTATGGTTCATGCTGGCGCAACCCAACCTCTGATGTGGGCATCCAAACAGACCATTTTTGCCGTGTGTGGGCCAGGCCGAACCTCCTACGGGATACCAAACGTGTCCTTAGAATCCGACCACCCTCTATGGAAACACCACTACTTGATTAGGGGTGAGAGCCACGAGATGAAGGCAAGATGGAGATCCGGAAAGTCATCTAACTTCCAAAAATAATCAGCAACATCAAACACAAGATGGGAAATAATTGAGACACTAACCACACATCAAACATAGAACTTTTGATGTGAATAGGACCTAAGAGCTCTCCATGGGCGACCCAAAACAGACATTCATTTTGGTCCGTTTAAGGTGCACCACAGACAGATCATAGACCCATATCCATCTTGGCCATGGAACCACACCCAACATAACCCGTTTGATTGTGGGCTGGCCATTGTTTCCTCATTTTCTCTATTATGGGCATTTATAACATTCCAACATAAATAAAACATCATCAAGCAGTTTATACAACAATTTAAACATCATAATTCACACACAATTAAATTTATATTTTGTTCTTAAGTAATTCACACAATCAAATAAGATGAGACAATATCCCTAGTGGTTTCCTACATGACTGCGTATTCTCAACAAAATCAACTTAAATTTCATTGTGAGTTGCCCAATCACGAATCTCATGATGGGCATGGAGGACCTGCAGGCACGGGCGCGACCAATCCAATTTGATATTTTCTTCCTTTGTCATAGAGGCGATCATCATGCTTCTCCTCAACTATCATGTTGTGATGCAACATCTTCAAGTATAAATATGCACTCAGCAACATGTTCCTTATATTGCCACCTCCATGCAAATAGAATGTTCTTCCACTTCCAGTGCATGCAGTTTACGCTTCCAAGCATTCTAGGAAACCTTTTTTACTCTTGAATTGACAACAGTCGGGCAACAATATTTGGTTCTTTCAAGTATTCTTTACCGGACACCTAAGCTACTTCTTTGCAGAACTTATACATTGAGTCAAAACATGTAGCTCATGAACATGTACTCATCAACGAAATTAGCGGAAAACACCATATGCAAGCATCCTAACAGCTATAGAGTATTTATGCTAAGAAGAGAAGCCAAGCTTACCTGCCGATGACATCTGGCTTCAGTTGGAAGTTATCATCATATACCATCACTCCATGAAGAATCCGCATGGACACTTCTCTTGATATATGGAAGCAGCGCCGGAAAAAATCACAGGGGTATAGTGGATTGGTACGATGAAAGTAGTTGGTGTAAAGTTAGACATGGAAGGTCCTATGTTATGGTTCAACGCAGTTACACATCCCTTCGCCGAGCCCTAATTATTGTGGTCATGGATGAGAACAACTATGACCATAAAATGAAGGTAGCATCCTCAGACTCATCGCCTGACGGGATGAAATGGTAGTAGAAAAACTCGCATGTGCTATTCATCATGATATATGCAACAAAATGAAGGAACAATTCTCACATACGTCGGTAAACATCAATGTTTGTCATAAAATTGGCCAAATAGGTTGTGGGCGGCACAGTTCGTGAGCGTGAACGAGCCCACGACTAGTGAAGCATCCTGACTAGATCTAGGAGCTGAGTCATAAAAGGCGACCTGCTCTAGCGACGACGTGGACCGAAGTGATGGTGTGTTGGTTGCAAGGCCCGTGATCTCCTGACGGTGCCAAAAGTGTCCAGAAAATGCCAGAAAACAACTGAACGCCTCCGACTAGCAGCAACCGAAGCACATTCGGCGGAGGCCAAACGCGGCGGAGACAGTGATGCAGCGCTAAGTTGATGTAGGAGCGCTTCGTTGGGAACCCCAAGAGCAAGGTGTGAAGCAGCACAACAACAAGTTTTCCCTCGGTAAGAAACCGAGGTTATCGAACCAGTAGGAGGAAGGAAATGCCACACAGGTGTTACAAGCAACACAGAGACCTTCACAACACAAAATCAAGACTTTGCCCCAACGAATCAGTGAGGTTGTCAAGCTCACTGGTTTGCTGTAACAAAGGATTAAACGTATGGTGTGGAAGGTAATGGTTTGCAACAAGTAAACAAGTAACTGTGGAAGATGTATCAATGGTAAAGATTGGACTGGGGTCCATAGTTCACTAGAGGTGCTCTCCTTAGATAAACAACATGGCATGAAGGGTAAACAAATTATAGTAGGGCAATTGATAGGAACTGAGCAAGGCATAACAATGCAATACCAGACAAAAAGATCCTATGAGATTCGATTGGGAAATACAACAATATACATAGACCACCATCCAACTGCATCTATGACTAGAAGTCCACCTTCAGGTTATCATCCGAACCCCCTCCAGTATTAAGTTGCAAGCAACAGACAACTGCTTTAAGCAAAGTGTGTAAGGTGAACAATCCACTTGTTCCATGAACAAGAGACCTTTGTTTTCTCCCTAGTAGCAATATCACATCTACAATCGAAGAGATTTCTGTCACTTCCCTTGGAAACTAGAGGCATGAACCCACTATCGAGCATAAATACCCCCTCTTAGAGTCACTAGCAACTACTCAGCCAAGATATCTACTAACAACGGAGAGCATGCAAGATCACAAATAACACAGACATGATAGAATCATAAAGACAAAACCATTAATCAATCTGACATAGCAATCTCAATATCCATCGGATCCCTGCAAACACAACATGCATGATTACAAATAGATTAGATCTTGATCATGAACGGAGCTCACAAGATCTATACATGAAAGCACAAGGAGGAGATACAATCATCTAGCTACTACATGGACCCATAGTCCAAGGTGGAACTACTCACGCATCATTACCGGAGAGAAGGCCTCCGGGATGATCTCCCCTCTGGCAGGGTGCCAGGAAGAACTTCAGATCCCCCCAATCTAGGGACGACGGTGACGGTGGCTACAAAAGGTTTCGTGGAGTTTTGATCGAGTACTTAGGGTTTCTGCATCGGGGGCTTCTTATAGGTGAAGAGGTGAGGCCGCGAGGCGACCAGGGGGCCACACCCTGCCCAGGCGTGGGCCCACCCCTGGCCGCTTCTAGGGGTCACACCTGGTTTGCGTCTCGCCTCTGGATTCATGTCCCTCACGGTCAAATATTGACTTTGGCTTTTGTCCCGTCCAATTCCGAGAATATTGATTTTCTGCCTTTCTGCAACCAAAAACAGAAGAAAACAGGCAATTCACACTGTGACAACTTGTTAATAGGTTAGTTCCAGAAAATATATAAAGACACCTCAAAGTGTAGACAAAGCAAAGTAGATACTAAATAAGCATGGAGCATAAAAAATTATAGATATGTTTCCGACGTATCAAGCATCCCCAAGCTTAACTCCTGCTCGTCCTCGAGTAGGTAAGTGATAAAAAGAATAATTTTTGAGGTGACATGCACCATCAAAACCAAGATCAAACCATTTGCAAGTATTGAAAGCTGGGATCAAAGAACTCTAAACATGTGCATGAAAGATGGAGTTCTAACAATAAGACATAGTAACTATGCATGCAACATGAAAGTCTACAAACAAAGATCATGAATAACATGCATTGAAAAACGTTTGTTTGTTTCACATACAGAAAACATAGCATAGTGGCAATCAGCTTGTCCCTCATAGAGTAGCAAATAAATGCATAGTACACCTTCAAAATTCACAAGGGTGACTAGAAACAAGTAGCACAAGAACAAGTAATATCACAACATGCATCAATCAATAAGCTTTGGGACACTGCACATAGAACTATGCTCTCTTAATGGCGCCTAAAGGTAGAAGGTGGAGACTCAAATAATGGTGGAAGAAAGGCCCTTCACAATGGGAAGCAGGGATTTCAAGTTTCAAAAAGAGCTTCCAAAAATTATGGTACTTGTTAGCTTCAGCCCTCATTGCCCCTATATGCATAGCTTTTTATTGAGGATGCTTCATCTAGCTCACTATGGTGATGCTGCAAGTTTCCACCATGATTAGGCATGGCTTAGGCTAGCGGCCCAGGCGTTTCCCTAACACAAAATACATACTCCATGGACTTACAGGTTCCCTCTTTATTTCACACCGGTGACATCCATAGACAAAAGAGCATGATATCAACTGAGTACAAAGTATAAGTGCAATGTTGAAAATGTTCCCCGTGACAACACGGTTCTGCTAATTCCAACGTATAAGTGCAAGCATATACAACATATATGACACAATGGTTCAAGTTTATTAGGGGCAAAGAATATAAAGTGTTCCATCAAGTTTGTGAGGGCTTTAATCACTAAGTTTTCACAGAACAAAATAGTTTTTAATTGGAAGATAGCTGAAAACAAGAATATACTTGGAATGGTGTAACACACCATGCATAGAAGTTTATAGTGGAAACTTTGGAATAACTTGGTTTCTTGAGAGTTGGAAGCATGAGTAGATCTTACTCATACAAGTGGGGGCTAGCAAAAGACTGGGAGCAACCAACTAAGAGAGCATAATGGCCATAATCATGCAGAGCAACAAAACATTACTAATCAAAGCATAGAGTGGTACTACAAGTCAAGGACTAGACGATCATAGAGGCTATGGTGACTTGTCATAGTCATAACATGGTGTGAGCATGTGCTAAGTCAACCCAAACAAAGCATCAAAGGAGAATACCACAATACTATGCTTTTGCATGCTAAAACAACGGATAATTTCTTCAAGGCACACTAAGAAATCCCAATTGTTTGGAGCAAGACATGCTACAGCAATAATCACTAAGCATAAGGTCAAAATAACACCTAGCATGTCATGCTAAAGTCTAAGTCACAGTTAATGCAAGCTCCTCTTGCACATTCAAGCAGGAACTTCCTACTCCTTTCCAACACCAAGCAACTTATTTGCAAAACAACACAACGAGAATGGGGGTCCAAACTACTTTATTCAAGCAAACTAAACAAACTAAGCAATGCAAAATAAAACTAAGACGCTCCAAGAACAACACAACAACGCAGGAAACAATAAAAACGAAGTGTCTAAACAGACTTGAGATTTTTATTGATGAAGAAGGGGATGCCTTGGGAATCCCCAAGCTTTGACGCTTGTACCTCTTGGATATTTGTTGGGGTGACACTGGAGTGGCATCCCCAATCTTGAGCTTTTTTCCACTCTTCATCTCATTACATCATTCTCTCTCTACACTTGAAGTTTTTCCTTCATATAAAACTTCACACAATCTTCATTAGCAACATTAGTGTATTCAAAATATATTAGACCTTAGGAAAAGCTTTGGAACAGCAAAAAATTTCACTAAAAACACAAGCTACTGTAGTAACTCCTTCAAAAAGCTCAATTCCCCAAAAAAGAACTCAAAAAGGAATCAATAAGAAGCAAATGCAAATAATGGCAGAAATCTGTCAAAATAGACCAGCAGGTAGAAACCGTTTTTTTCGAACATCTTCTGTTGCTCAAATCAAAAAATGTTGAACTAATGTAAGTTAGCTAACATACTGGGGGATTTATTCGTAAAGTTTCATCTCAATCCGAGTTACAGAGACTCCTCGCGATTTTTTTTGTGGACGACATAAATCTGTTTCGAAAGAACACCCCAAATCTTACTTCCCTCTCATTAGAAGTCATTCTTGGCAAAAAAAGCAAATAAAAAGGATAAGGAGAGGTCATTACTAAAGTAATAACTTTCAAGGCTCAAGGAAACTCTTGGGTTATTTCCCAACAAGTATTTTTCTTTAACGCCTTTAAGTTAGGCACAAGAAGCAAGAAGAATCAAGTATTTTTAAATGAAGAAGCATTAACATCAAACCATGCTTTCAAAGGAGGAGCAAAAGCAACTTCTCTCTCCTCATAGGGAAGTGTTCAATACCTTTCTTGAATGGAAAATGATATTTAATGGTGCCTTCTTTCATATCAATGATGGCGCCAACTGTTCTAAGAAAAGGTCTTCCCAAAGTAATAGGACAAGAAACATTGTATTCAACATACAAAACATAGAAATCCACAGGGACATAAGCATTATTAACCATAATGAGAACATCATTAATATTCCTCATGAGTTTCTTTTTAGCATTATCATTGAGTGGGACATCCAAATAACAATCTTCCAAAGGTGACAAATCAAGCATTTCATATTGATTCAATCAAACTCCTTTGATCACGGTACATCGATTTTATATCTAGGTTCCGATTCGATCAATCATATTGATCTTCGCGTGATTCAACAGGATTTATGTGTCACTGTCTACCCCGATGTCGGAAACCGACCGGTAGGGGTAAGTCGTTCGACAACCTTAGAATCACGATCACGGAAAGCAAGATCATAGATCAATCCTGAACCACCGCAATATAAACGATCACATCATTCATATCAATCTTCATATCACCATATGCAAACATCCCGAACCTATAACTGAACAACATCGTCTCTGATACCACTGAAGGGATACGGGTAGGCTACACTAGCGCAAATCAAAATTTTCTACCACGTAAACCAGGGTTACTGTTGTCATAGATCACGGGATTACCACTAGACGCGTAGTTGCGGAATTGATGAAGCGCGTCGAGGCAGTGCAGACGTTCCACGTCTCCTCCTTGTCCTTGTCCCACGAGTAGCTCCCCTTGCGTGGTTCTCCCAAGTGCCACAAATGCAGCACCTCCGAGGTATCTGAAGGGAATATGCCCTGAGAGGCAATAATAAAGTGTTTATTATGTGTATTCCAAGTATATGATAGATGTTTATTTTGCATGCTATAATTGTATTAATACGGAAACGTTAATACATGTGTGTTTAATAAACAAACAGAAAGTTCCTAGTTATGCCTCTCTCATAAACTAGCTCGTTGATTAACAAGATGATCAAGGTTTCCTGATCATGGACATTGGATGTTGTTAATAACGGGATCACAACATTAGTGTAATGGTGTGATGAACATTCATCTGAAGTATAGCATTACGATCAAAGTCATTGAGTTTATATTGCTATAACAACTTACGAAGTGGTCCTAATCCTTAGACCATGAGATCATGTCAATCACTAACACCGGAAGAGTTTCTTGATAACATCAAACGTCACACCATAACAGGGTGATTATAAAGATGGATTCGAACTAATAAAGTGTTATGTTGAGGCTCATGGATCGAGAGTGGAATTTGTTCATCCCGATGACGGATAGATATACTGGGCCCTCTCGGTGATATCACATTGATTAGCTTGCAAGCAAGTGATTTGATCACTAGAATGTTATATCACAGAACGAGAAAAGAGTGCATGTCGAATTAGATCAAACTAGGTATGGAGATACCGATGATCGAATATCGGACATGTAATATATCGTGAAACAAAGGGATTAAGATACTAGCGTAAAGGTTCCGACGATCACAACAAAGTCATCGTTGAATGTGGGAGTCGATGGGTCTCGGATCCCGCTTCGATTATAGATCCGAGAGGGTCTCGATCATGTCCGCATTATTCATGAACCGTAGGGTGACACACTTAAGAGACACATCCAATTGGAGCAAATGTTTCATGCCGAAGAATGAATAAGCACGTGAATTTATTTCACTAGATACCAAAACAAGTTTTCGGTGAAATTGCATAAAGTGGTTATGCATGTGAAATAGAATTCTAGCAAGGGTTATTTGTGAATGTTTGTCATTAAAGTAATTGACAAAATTCTGAATAAAATAAAAGAGTTTTATTTAATGAGAGTTTGCATTAAATTTGGTGGAAATTTAATGGGAATTTGAGTGGAATTTTGAGTGGAGGGAATTTAAAGGAGATTTGTGAGTGGAGTGTCCACCCACATGAAGAGGGAGGGCAAGGGGCAGCCCCATGCAGGCCACCCCTTGGGGTTCCCCTCCTCCTATAAAAGGAGCTCCTCCTCACTTGTCTCTCACACCTCCTCGTGAAGGATCTCTCCCCTCTAGAATTTATCCCCATGGTCTCGGACTAGCGAGATACATGTTACCGGTGGCTATTCGGCAAGAAAGAGTTGTGCTTCACATCACGCCGAGCGAGGAGGCGGAGGTTGCTCGGTGCCTCGAACGTGTGTGCGAGCACGGATGCTCTGCTGATTTGCGGCGCTAGGACTTCCTCTCGATCTTGAGATCGGCAAGAGATCGTCTACATCAACCACGAGTTGAACTCGTTAAGCTTTGTCGGTCTTCAAGGGTATGTTCTCGGATATACATCCGCCCGTTGTTTGTATCTAGTAGATAGATCTTGGTATATAGTTCACATCGTAGGAAAAATTTTGTTTTCTATGCTGCGAACCCTACAGTGGTATCAGAGCCGGATCTATGCGTAGATACTTTACACAGGTAGTACACATATGAATATGTGGGCGATGATGATCATTTTGTTGCTCCTTTGTTGTAATTTTGGATATTGGTGGCATAGTGGGATGAAGCGGCCCGGACAAACTTTACATGTCCTCGCACATGAGACCTGTTCCACGCTTGACATGCAACTAGTTTGCATAAGTGGCTAGCGGGTGTCTGTCTCTCCTACTATAGTCAATATCTATTTTGCAAGCGAGTTGTCAACTATTTGATTATCCTCGTTGTGGTTCATGTTCGTAGGTAAGAACGGTTCTATCTCGAAAGCCCTAAGCCACGTAAAACTTGCAATGGATAAATTAGAGGCGTCTAGTTTAGATTGTTGCTGGGCTAGTGTTATGATATGGTAGTGTTGTAAGTACAAGTATGAGATGATACTCTTACAACACACATAGCGTGTAAAATCCATAAACCTTGGATTTACACATATAGGTATGATAGTGATCATACCACGATGCACATGATAGAGATCATCTGCGGAACCATATCATTTCACTAATAAACATATGATGTTTGATAGCATCTTATATTGCTTGTTTAGCGCTTTGTTAGCATAATAAGATGATCCCTCATTTAAATATCAAGATAAGAATGTGTTCTTCCTTTAGTATGCACCGATTATGTTTTCGTCGCTCCAAGACATCACGTGATGATCGGGTGTTCTTGGATCCACGACCATATTTCGGGTGTAAAACAGTTACACACGCGAATACTAAGGTTCTAACTTGGCGAGCCTAGAATGTACAGACATGGCCTCGGAACACGGACCAAAAGGTTAAGCATGAGTCATATAGTTGATATGATGCCCATTTGATGCTCGCCTTTGAAGCTATACCGACTCATGTGATGATCGGACTTGGTATAGTGGATTTGGTTCATGTAATCACCAAAAAGGCACGAGGGATGTCGTTTTTGAGTGG
This sequence comes from Avena longiglumis, assembly GCA_030063025.1. Taxonomy (NCBI): domain Eukaryota; kingdom Viridiplantae; phylum Streptophyta; class Magnoliopsida; order Poales; family Poaceae; genus Avena; species Avena longiglumis. The sequence continues at coordinate 369,716,936 of CP125978.1, read as the reverse complement.
GAGTTCATTCATAATATGGATTATTTGAACTCAATATATCATACACTTAGTCTAAACTTTACAAATTCTGTTGTAGATGGTACCACCTGCTTTTAATTTCAATGTGTTCATGGAGAAAGAGAAACTAGCAACGAACGGTAGCAACTTTACCGAATGGGCCATGAATTTGAGGATTCTCCTCTCTGCTGCACAAAAGCAATATGTGCTAGAAGCGCCGTTAGGCCCCCCACCTTTTGATGATGCCCCTGACGAGGAGAAGAATGTCTATCAGACTCGTCAGGAGGACCACAACTTAGTTCATTGCGGCATATTGTATGGGCTAGAGCCGGAACTTCGAAAGCGTTTCGAAAACGGCAATGCATTTGATACAATGGGTGAGTTGAAAATGATTTTCGACACACATGTCAGTAGAGAGCTACAACGCCTGAAAAGTTCTTTAGCTGCATGATGGAAGAGTACAACTCCGTTAGTGAGCATGTACTCAAGATGTCGGGTTACTCCGATAAGCTTGTGTCCTTGGGAATATCGATTCCCATTGACTTAGGCATCCATCGTGTTCTGCAGTCTATGCCACCTAGCTATAAGAGCTTCGTGATGAACTATAATATGCAAGGCATGAAGAAGTCTCTCCCCGAGCTTCTGACAATGCTTAAAAGCTGAAGTGGAGATCAAAAGGAACATCAAGTGTTGATGATCAATAGGAACACCGTTTCAAGAAAGACAAGAAGGGAAAAGCGGAAGGGAAGTAAGGCGGCAAGCTGTTGCGCTGAAAAGAAACCCGAGTTGGACCTAAGTCGATTCGAGTGCTACTATTGTAAGGGGATGCCATCGGGCATCGCCCCAAGTATTTGGCGGACAAGAAGGCCGCAAGGCAAACAAAGGTATATATGATATACATGTTATTGATGTGTACTTGACTAGTGCTTGCAGTAGCTTTGGGTATTTGATACGGTTCGTTGCTAATATTTGTAACTCGAATTAGGGGGGTCGGAACAAGCGACCGCTAGCAAGGGGTGAGGTCAAGATGCGTGTCGGCAATGGATCAAGCGTTGATGTGATCGCCGTGAACGCTGCCTCTCCACTTGTCGCCGGATTAGTTATAAACTTGAATAAATGTTATCGGTGCCTGCACTAAGCATGAACATTGTATCGGATCGTGTTTGATGCGAAGTGGTTATTCATTTAAATCCGAGAACAATGGTTGTTCCATTTATATGAATGAAATCTTTTATGGTCATGCACCGATGATGAATGGTTTATTTCTATTAGATCTCGATGATAATGTTACACATATTCATAATGTTGATGCTAAAAGGATTAAACTTAATGATGATATTTCCGCATATATGTGCTTGCCGTCTAGGTCATATTGGCGTTAAGCATGAAGAAGCTCCATTCGATGGACTTTTGGAATCACTTGATTATGAATCATTTGATACATGTGAGCCATGCCTTATGGGCAAGATGACTAGAACGCCGTTTTCGGTTCAATGGAGCAGGCGATTTATTGGAAGTCATACATTCGATGTATGTGGTCCAATGAGTGTGTCGGCGAGATTGATATCGTTATTTTGTTACTTTCACGGATGATTTGAGTAGATACGATTATATCTACTTGATGAAACACAAGTCTGAAACCTTTGAAAAGTTCAAGGAATTTCGAATGAAGTGGAAAATCATCGTAATAGAAAGATCAAATTTCTACGGCCGAGTGGAGGTGAGTATCTAAGTTCTGAGTTTAGCACTCACATGAAAGAGTGTGGAATTGTTACACAACTCACACCTGCCGAACACCAATGAAATGGTTTGTCGGAACGTCGTAATCGTACTTTATTAGATATGGTTCGATCTATGATGTCTCTGACGGACTTGCCGTTGTCATTTTGGGGTTATGCACTAGAAACTGCTGCATTCACTTTAAATCGAGCACCATCTAAATCCGTTGAAAAGACACCGTATGAATTGTGGTTTGGAAACAAACCTAAGCTGTCATTTCTTAAAGTTTGGGGATGCGATGTTTATGTGAAGAAACCTCAACCGCATAAACTCGAACCCAAAGCAGAAAAATGCGTCTTCATAGGATACCCTAAAGAAACTATTGGGTATTCCTTCTATCACAGATCCGAGGGCAAGGTTTTTGTTGCCAAGAATGGATCCTTTCTAGAGAAAGAGTTTCTCGCGAAAGGTGTGAGTAGTCGGAAGGTAGAACTTGAAGAGGTTGTGGAACCTTCTCTTCAAAGTATGGCAAGTAGCGCAGCGCCGGAAGTTGTTCCGGAGTTGGCTCCACCTGTTGAAGAGGGAACTAATGATAATGATCATGAAACTCCGAAAGAGAGTACTACCGAACCTCGCAGGTCAAATAGGCAGCGTCGACTCCGGTACGGAAATCCTGTCATGAATTTCATGGTTGATGAAAATGATGACCCTGCGACGTATGAAGAAGCGATGATGAGCCTGGATTCCAACAAATGGTTAGAAGCCATGAAATCCGAGATGGAATCCATGTATGAAAATCAAGTTTGGAACTTGGTGGAATTACCTCACGACCGAAAGGCCGTGGAGAACAAATGGATTTTCAAAAGGAAAACTGATGTTGATGGTAATGTGACCGTCTATAAAGCTCGACTTGTCGCAAAGGGGTTTCGACAAATTCAAGGAGTTTACTACAATGAGACTTTCTCTCCCGTAGCGATGCTAAAGCCAGTTAGGATTATGTTAGCAATTGTTGCATATTTCGATTATGAGATATGGCAGATGGATGTCAAAACCGCGTTTCTCAATGGTAATATTGAAGAAGAGTTGTATATGATACAACCAAAGGGTTTTGTCGATCCTAAGGATGCTAACAAGGTGTGCAAGCTTCAGCGATCCATCTATGGATTGAAGCAAGCATCACGAAGTTGGAATCTCCGCTTTAATGAGGTGATCAAAGAGTTTGGATTTGTCCAAACTTATGGAGAAGCTTGTATTTACAAGAAAGTGAGTGGGAGCAATGTGGCATTTCTGATATTATATGTGGATGACATATTATTGATCGAAATGATATAGATCTTTAAACATGTTAAAAGTTATCTAAACGACAAATTTTCAATGAAGGACCTAGGTGAAGCGTCATACATATTAGGCATAAAGATCTATAGAGATAGATCTAGGCGCCTAATAGGGCTATCGCAAAGTACATACCTTGATAAGATTTTAAAGAAGTTTAAAATGGACGGAAGTAAGAAGGGGTTCTTACCTATGTTGCAAGGCAAGACATTGAGTAAGACTCAAAGTCCGGCTTCGGCGGAAGAAAGAGAGATAATGGACAAAGTCCCCTATGCTTCAGCCATAGGCTCTATAATGTACGCCATGCTATGTATAAGACCGGATGTGGCACATGCTATTAGTTTGACTAGTAGGTACCAATCGGATCCAGGTTTGGAACACTGGATAGCGGTCAAGAATATCCTTAAGTACTTACGAAGAACTAAGGATATGTTTCTTGTATATGGAGGTGAAGAAGAGCTCGTCGCTAAGTGTTATGTCGACGCTAGCTTTGACACCGATCCGGATGACTCTAAGTCTCAATCCGGATACGTATTTATCATGAATGGCGGAGCGGTTAGTTGGAGGATCTCCAAACAACCTGTGGTAGCGGGATCAACAACGGAGGCCGAATATGTTCTTTGCTTGAGCGGCTCAGAAGCGATTTGGATGAAGGAGTTCATATCCGAACTAGGAGTGGTGGAAAACGCGTTGGACCCAATGGTGATCTATTGTGACAACAATGGTGCCATTGCCAATGCCAAAGAGCCAAGGTCTCACAAGCATTCCAAGCATATTAAGCGCCGGTTTCACTCCATCCGCGAGCATGTCAAGGATGGATATATAAAGCTTTGTAAAGTACATACGGATCTCAATGTAGCAGATCCGTGACTAAAACTCTCCCTAGAGCCAAACATGATCAACACCAGAACTCAATGGGTGTTAGATTTATCACTATGTAACTAGATTATTTTCTCTAGTGCAAGTGGGAGACTGAAGGGAATATGCCCTGAGAGGCAATAATAAAGTGTTTATTATGTGTATTCCAAGTATATGATAGATGTTTATTTTGCATGCTATAATTGTATTAATACAGAAACTTTAATACATGTGTGTTTAATAAACAAACAGAAAGTTCCTAGTTATGCCTCTCTCATAAACTAGCTCGTTGATTAACAAGATGATCAAGGTTTCCTGATCATGGACATTGGATGTTGTTAATAACGGGATCACAACATTAGTGTAATGGTGTGATGAACATTCATCCGAAGTATAGCATTACGATCAAAGTCGTTGAGTTTATATTGCTATAACAACTTACGAAGTGATCCTAATCCTTAGACCATGAGATCATGTCAATCACTAACACCGGAAGAGTTTCTTGATAACATCAAATGTCACCGTAACGGGTGATTATAAAGATGGATTCGAACTAATAAAGTGTTATGTTGAGGCTCATGGATCGAGTGGAATTGGTTCATCCGATGACGGATAGATATACTCTGGGCCCTCTCGGTGATATCACATTGATTAGCTTGCAAGCAAGTGATTTGATCACTAGAATGTTATATCAGGAACGAGAAAAGAGTGCATGTCGGTAATGAGATAAAACTAGGTATGGAGATACCGATGATCGAATCTCGGACATGTAATATATCGTGAAACAAAGGGATTAAGATACTAGCGTAAAAGTTTCCGACGATCACAAGAAAGTCATCGTTGAATGTGGGAGTCGATGGGTCTCGGATCCCGCTTATGATTATTGATCGAGAGGGTCTCGATCATGTCGCATTATTCACGAACCGTAGGGTGACACACTTAAGACATCGACATCCAATTGGAGCAAATGTTTCATGCGAAAAGAATGAACAAGCGCAGGAATTTATTTCACTAGATACCAAAGCAGGTTTTGGTGAAATTGCATAAAGTGGTTATGCATGTGAAATAGAATTCTAGCAAGGGTTATTTGTGAATGTTTGTCATTAAATTAATTGACAAAATTCTGAATAAAATAAAAGAGTTTTATTTAATGAGAGTTTGCATTAAATTTGGTGGAAATTTAATGGGAATTTGAGTGGACTTTTGAGTGGAGGAATTTAAAGGAGATTTGTGAGTGGAGTGTCCACCCACATGAAGAGGGAGGGCAAGGGCACCCCATGCGCGGCCACCCCTTGGGGTTCCCCTCCTCCTATAAAAGGATCCCCTCCTCACTTGTCTCGCACACCTCCTCGTGAAGGATCTCTCTCCCCTCTAGAATTTATCCCCATGGTCTCGGACTAGCGAGATACATGTTCCCGGTGGCTATTCGGCAGAAAGAGTTGTGCTTCATGCATCGCTGGAGCGAGGAGGCGGAGGTTGCTCGGTGCCTCGAACGTGTGTGCGAGCACGGATGCGCTGCTGATTTGCGGCGCTAGGACTTCCTCTCGATCTTGAGATCGGCAAGAGATCGTCTACATCAACCACGAGTTGAACTCGTTAAGCTTTGTCGGTCTTCAAGGGTATGTTCTCTACGGATATACATCCGCCCGTTGTTTGTATCTAGTAGATAGATCTTGGTATATAGTTCACATCGTAGGAAAATTTTTGTTTTCTATGCTGCGAACCCTACAGTATCCACACGTGCGGGATGGAAGCTTCAGACGCCGGACTGCTAGGTCCGCACGTGCAACACAGGCGTGAGGTGTGGCGGCTGGGTGGAATGGTCTAACCCTGGTCAGCTCGCCCACCGTATCTTATATAGGCGTCCCTAGTGGGCTTCGACATTAGCATCCCATTAGTAGCCTAAGCCTGGTCTAATTCGGATCTAATCCTTATTAGGCTTCCAGCCCCTTAAGTGTGTGACCCTATAGGTTCATATACATGTAGACATGACACGAATACACTTATTCTGTAAATAGTTGGTAGCGGCCTCTAGCAAGACGTGCCAACTCCTAAACGCATACAAAGATCATATCGGACGAACCATCACAAGGTTTAGTACATGTCTTTCCCTTTGCCTCACGATATTTGGTCTAGCTGCAAGCTGACCTCTCTTTCTCGATACCGTGATTCGGAATCCCTTTACTAGGTTAACTCTTAACCTTATGTAGCATGGCCATGCATTTCTAGATCTGATCACTCGATGGGCCCAGAGATATCTCTCTCAAGTAGAGAGGGGAAAATCCCATCTTGATTGACCATGCCTTGCACATGTGTAACATCCCAGCATTAGAGCCTAGAAATAAGTTGAACCCAGATGTGTGCATTGCATTCATGCATAGAAAATCCGAATAATTTTCGCGCTTTTGAACAAAACTTGTCAAAGTGATTGAAGCTTCTCTTAGCCTGATGGAATTAAAGTATATCATCAAGTTGACTGCGATAAGTTTCAATAAGACCTTGGCTAAAACCTTATTTTGGGTAAGGGAGATTTGATCTAAGGGTATATCAAATGTACTAAGAGTAAAACCTTAATACGATGTGATTAATACTTGATCATTAGGTGATCATATTATAGTATTCGTTATAGTCACTCATGAGTACCAAGTTAGAGGATATAACACCAAATATGAATTTAACAACTATATCTTAATCTTATCTATTCTTACTATGAGTATCATGGTAATGTCTAACCCTATTTCCTAAGAAAGATTGAATAGGAAAGAAACTGAGTTTAGATCATTCACCCCATATCTTTCTTTCCATATCAAACCTTATCATATCTATTGAGTAATATTTCAATATCTGATGTTCATGAATGTTGACGAACCAACTATTGATTCACCAGATCTCAATCTATCAACTCTTGACATATCATAGCTTACACTTAAAGTGCCTATATAGAAACAATTAAGAAAGAGGTAAATAGTGATGTTAGCTTTAGAAATCATAAATAGGATGGAAAAGATTGAAAAGAATCCAATCAATGTGATAATAGAAGGAGTAGTTCTATTGGATCAAGTAGGTATAGTCAATGAATTATATCTCTTAATCCAATAGAGCTAAAACAGAAAATAAATATTATACAACTGCAATGTTGTATGGATGGAAGCCTTGCTTAGCCAACTAAGAACTTAAGTAATAAATGTTTAAAGGATTATAATGGTGATGATTTAGCCACCAATATTGAATGCTTATGTTCAATATAAGTCATACTGGTGGGTAGAACATGATTGAAACCCTAGTAGATATAAGTTATCCTAGAGTAGTCATTACAAGCCACATAAATATGATTTGGGGGGTTGGAGTGTGAGTTATTGGAGTAAAGTGAATCTAAGATGGTTTTATTCAACTAAATCTAGTACAACAGAGAGTTATAAAAGTGGTGTTATTCATTTTAAAGGATAGTTAACATTAGAAAAAGGTAGTTGGAGGCATACAACTAATAGAGATACATTAGTAATGAATGATTAAGAAGATTATGAGTAGAGTTTGAATGAACTATTTGTTGGATGGAAGGCTATCAACAGTAGAGTAGTAAATACAACCAAGACATGACATGAGGAAGTTATGAATACTGTAGTATCAACTCAATGGATTTATCAATAATCTTAGAAGAATAAGACGTGAATAAGAATATTTTGTGAAGTAAAGCTCATCATGTTAATCATGATGATGGATAGGAAGAGGTACTATATCTAGGAAAGGAATTCCTTAATAAGAAGTCTAGAATTATGAATTATGAAAGATAGTAATTCTTGGTAAACAAGCAACTCTAAATCTCAAATTAAACATAATATCCATTTCATACTATTGATCCATCACCTTATGTCTATATCACTTTATAGGAATATTTTTCTATAGAAAATCACATAAGCGCATCTCTATCAATTCCAACCATCATAATTATATGTGCTTAGGAGTATTTTTATCCATTATTTTTTATAAAACATTCTAATTATAACTTTCTATTATAAGGGGAGATTTCATCAAATATCATAAACATAGGACAATGTGCTTAGTCATGAAATCCTGACCCATATCCATAAAGGAATCTAAGCATATACAAAACCCTAAAGCCCAGGGTAATATTCATAATTCAAAACCCTAAACCTCTTTGTTTATTACAATAGAATATATACATTGACATTTTCCAAATTAATGGGAGTAGTAATAACCATATCAATGTCTTTCATGTTTCATGCATCAAATAATGATCTAGGATCATTATACATATAAAATTTATATTCAAACTCTGAGCCAACTAGAGTTAAGTCTTATAAACAATAAGAATACATCATTCAAGAAATCCATAACTAAATGAGGAAAGAAAAATAATAAGAAAAGTCTCTACAAATTATTAAAAAGGGGTTCATATTGAGAAAATAAAAGAAATACAACAAGAGTATATATAATAAAAATTCACAAATGATACTAACTATATTTTAGTATTATTGAAATTATCCAGCAAAGAAATCCTACAAAGAAAAGTTTAAAATCTAAGTCAAATTCAAATCTAAAAAAGGAAAACAGAAAATAGAAAAGGGTAAAACTAATAAAAACATTACCTGGACGCAACCCAACCCTACCTGCTTACCTAACGCCCCTGCAAACCCACAACAACCAAAGAACCATTCTTCTTCTTCTATGACTGACAAGTGGGGCCAGAGAAGGATTGCGGGTTGAGAAGAAAGAATTGTCAGGGGGTTATCCGCAAAAAATAAATCCGTCATCGCCGTCACGCACTACAGACAGCCTCACCGGTGAGCTCAACGCCGCCGATGTCGCCGTCACGCCAAGATCAAGATCAAGGCGTTGCCAGGAGAGGATAAGAAGGGCACCGCGAAAACCCTACTCGTCCTCATCCTCAATCTCTCTCTCCAGACTCATTTCTTTTCCTCACCCGAAACACTAGCTCACCGGAGCCACCCCTCGCCGTCGAACCACATCTCCCCACACCATTCTGAGCAGACATGGAGAAGCGTCGTCCTCCGTAGATCCTCTGAGATAAATCCTGCATCAAGGGGAGTACTGGAGTGGACGAATTTGGCCATTCCTCTTCACGGCAGTTCGTCGGAAATCTTGTCAGAGAGCTCGCCTCCGACCGCGCATGTCCTTGCCGACCTCTCTATCATCATCAGGGTGAGTTCCTGAACTTTTCAGTATCCTTAAATCGCCTGATCTCGTTGTAAATCGCCGTCTCACCGTATGCCACCGTCGGCCACCGCCGGAGCTCGTCGGATCTAAGGCTCCGATGACCATTTCCGAGCGGCGCCGCCACTTTAGGACTCAACATGTTGCACTAATTTGAACTAGGCTTATTTCTCTTGCTAGGGCGCAGTAGATCGTCGCCGGCGACCAACCACTGACGGCGGTGGTGGTGCTGACGCCATCGCTACGTCATGCTCACCTCATGATCGAACCACATCAGCTCGTTTGACTAGTCTTGCCTCGCGTGGCTGATGACATGGCCTAGGGCCCATATGTCATTGACTCGGGGTAGCTAACCAATCGGTAACAAATGTAATTTCTTTAACCTAAGAACTGAGGTGGACAATGGCCCACGGGCCAGTGACTGAAGCTAGCTGTGGATGCGGTGTAACAAAGTATTTCCTATTTAAGAAATAAACAAAATATTATAAACCTCACTATTAATATTCCAGAAATCAAATAAATGATTAAACATTGTTTAATTAATAACTTTTGATTTACGATTCAGAAAAATATATATAATATATGAAAAATTGTAGAAAAATAAAATCTACAACTTAAGCTTATTATCAAATATTATTATGATGATTATTTAAATAAATATTATTTAATAAAGGTTTTATAAGTAATAAAACTTTAATAATTCATATTTCAATAATAGTAAATGTTAAAAAATATAAATAGAATACCAAAAATCTTAGAAAAATAAGAATTATAATTTAAAACCATAATAATGTATTATTATTTCACTTAATTAAATATTTATTATTTATTGAGTAATTATAAATTAATAATAATTATAAAAACCATATTTTATTATTTATAAATCACAAAAATAAATGTAATATACCTGAATGATCACAAAAATAATATCTACATGTTAAAAAAATCTAATATTCTACTTTTGAGTTAAATAGAAATTTAAATATGTTAATAACTCAAACTTAAACTTATTTACTTCATTGATAATTCATATAAAGATAAATAAAATTTATTAATATCTCAAAAATAAGTCAAATAAGTCTAATAAATAGTATTAGTCTTAAATATTAAAAATATGAAGCCATAATGGTTTAAAACATTATAAATGTTTTTATTTTAGAATTATCTTCAACCTTTAGTGAAGACTACATTCTAAAAGGATTCCTATTCCTAATAAAAAACCCTAAAGAACAACTTGTGAATAAATCAGATCCTTTCCATCTATGTTAACTAACAAATTACAAAAACTACCACAACACTATGAAAAGATCAAAAGTAGTTAATAGACAATATATCTTGATTTATAATGTAGAGGTTCCAATCTTTAATAAGATAGAGACCCCTGTGTTTACTATGCTAGTCCCTGGATCAATAGCTAGCATCCACAGTTAAGATGTAATATCAAGATACAAAGGTCATAACATAACTTTATAACCAGGAATAACATAATTTTATTACATCATACATAGCTCATTTGGCTATTACATTACTTTGCAGCGGAATAACTAAAGTCATGGGGTCCTTCATCTTCAAAGTGCCACAGATGTTGTTGTAGACTTTGTAATCCTAATCAAACAATCTTCACTAAAATCAATCAAACCTGCAACATTACAAGTTACGCCACAAGGGTCAATACATTTGAATTGTATTGGCAAGTTTCACTACTTTGTATATTATGAGTGGATCCTATCAATACATGCATATTTGGCTAAGTAGAGTTTAAGGCTCATTTGCATAAAGCAATATTTTATCCTATCTTTTCAAAATGGTTTTGGTCCTTTGTCAAATCTCCTTTCAAAAATCTCTTGAACTCCTTGGTAAAAACTCAAGTGTTCAAGTCCTTGTCAAAATCTCTTGAGCACCTTGGTAACCCCAAGTGCATCAAGTTTTGTCAAAATCTCTTGAGCTCCTTGGTAAACCCAAGTGCATCAAGTTTTAAAAGTTTTATTTTAGAAATTAGAGTGTCGAGATCTTCCATAGCTTCAGGCCTTAGTTGCTCAGTATTGTCCATAACCGGGGACACGGCTAAGTACTTAGATTTTATTATCTTCTGCAGAAGTTGTACACTTTACCCACATGACACAATCTCGTCTTGACGCCACCAGTGGCCGCTGGGTAAGTACTCACCAAAATGGAGTACCGACAGATCGAGAATGTGACAAAGTCTTTCCATAGGAGTCCTCCCAGTACAAAATGCTAGCTTGTCTACCAGGCACAAATGTAGGGTTACTCCCTTACACAAATCTAGTTAAACTGAAGATGCCAATGCATGGGACTTCCACTATGTAGTTGACTAAGCCAGAGCCCATTTAGCATGTGGCTGTACACGGAAGCCACTGTACGAGAAACATGTTCAATCTCTAAGTTTCCTGGGTGGTTTTCCTTTGGAGCACAACACAAAGAGATTGCCATAGCATGGTTCCTTTTGTTGCCACCTTCTCCAAAACTCAAAGTATCCTTGTCCACCCAGGTGGTTCATTGAGTCCTTGTTTTATTATATAAAACATAAGTCTTTTCTCAATCTCATAAAATCTCAACATGTATCTCTTTTCAAAATATAGCATGGCTAAGCATGTATCAACTACATTGTTTTCACTAAAGAATGTATAGGTAATCCTATTAGGATTTAGCATAGCATAAGTATAAAATTATTTTCATGCATGTTTTCAAAAATCCACTAAGTATAATGAAAATAGTAGGACTTTAGATGATAGTGTCACTTGCCTTAGTAGTTGGTGGTTTTGGTACACTCTTCGCAATAACACACTTGACAATCAACACAATCTATCAAGCAAAACAACCAAGACAAAACAATCACAAGATCAATACTAATGACAACACAAAAATCATGCAAAGTATGCAAACATGCAAGATGACAATTCTTATTTTACAAATTGCTATAACAATGTTCTGAACATTATTAAGTGATTTATGAATATTTTATATTTTCAAGATTACAAATGCAACCATTTGTGCAATTGTAGCAATTAGCAATATTTTCTAACACTTGGAAATGTCATTCTCACTAAATAATTGCCACGGTATTATTTATACTATAATAAAATTATATTTTGGTCTTACTGTATAGAGGGTTCAATTTACAACCATTTGCAAAAGGATTCACTTAAAAATAATTTACACAAGAATTCTTATACTCAAAATACTCCACAAATGGTTCTGTATAAAACGTGATTTTAACGGACTCAAAAATACCGAATAATGGCTCCATTGTGTTCTACTCGTTTTTGTGAATCCATAGACATATTATTTGCTAAATTTGGATATACAGAACTAAAGATATGATTTTTGCAAGTTTATGTGTTCTTATGTCTAAAAATCCGAAAATAGGAATATATATGACACTTGGCAGATTCTAATTATTAGATACCCCTTCGTTTAAGTGATCTATGATGACCTTTAGATGAAGATCTAATGGCCTAGGATGGCTCACGGAAAAGTTCGCCGGTTGCGGCACGACTTGGCGTTGTCGTTCCCGTCGCTAGGGACGTATCCGGAGTAGAAGAAGATACGGACGGCGTAGAGGACGTCGAGGCGGTGCTACTAGACGTGATTGTGAGATTGTTCGTCCACAAAGGTGACGGCAATCAACGGATGGAGCAACGTCTGACGTCGTGTAGCGACCAACTACAACAAGAAGATGCGCAATCATGTCTTAAAGGTAGGTAACGTCAAGATTAGTCTCGGTAGAAGGAATCGACGAGGACTTACCGGGCGACACGATCATCCAAGAAAGACGGTGAACCGGGTTGCGAGAGGCGGCACACGTCGTAGAGGATTGGAGACTCGTCCTTCGGTTCTAGGAATCAGTTCTTCTCCTCCTCGTTGTAACTATGCAAGAGTGGGACGAAGTCGTCTGCGATCGAGCGGCGGCGGCCGAAATTTTCTTGGCCTTGAAATTGTAGACTGAAACCAGCAGCCCTTCGGGGATGGAAAATGAAGATGTGTAGACTGCTAGACAAAGGATATGTAGGATATTTGTAGAGGCTGTCCGTGCGTTTCAAGTGACGCAATTTAAGTGGAGAATCAATGTGCACGTCTAGTGAATGCAATGTAATGACAACAATTTTCGCTGGGAGCTGTTTCAGCTGACCGTGTGCGTGTGTGCATGCGGAAAGAAGAAGAGCACATCACAACTTCGGCTGATTAGGAGCGTGCCTCCACTTGGTCTAGCATGGATGTGTGTGTTGGTGTTGCAACTTTGTCTTGTGTATGCATGCTAGTCAAATAGGAAGGATGACTGCATGATTCAGATCGAACGTCACGTGCTAGAGTAAAGCTACATGTGCTAGCTCGATTGATTTTGGTGGCTTGGATCAAACTGGTCTACTCGAATTAACCGTAGCCAGAAGCTGACTAATTGGTGGTCAAAAGGAAAATAAAAGAAAAAAAAGAGAATATAACAGACGGAAAGCACAAAACATATTAGTGAGACAACGCGTGCGCATGCATGTGCATGGTCGTGGGACTAGGTCAAAAAAAATAGGCAAAACCAAATTAGAAAGAAGTTGGCAAATAAAAACCAAATTCAAATAATACAAAGTAACTTTCAGAAATTAATCTCCTTTTTTTTCGAATCGATTTCTTCTTTTCTATTTCTATTTTATTTTCTAGTTTCCAATTTGTCTCTTCAATTTGATTCAAATTTGTACCAAATCTTTTCAGAAAATTTTATATAAAATATAAGTTGATAGTTGCCTTTAATTAGAGTATTTAGATTTTTTTAATAAAGTATAATTCATTTAAAAAAAAGAGTATCACGTACGCCTAGTTTTATTATTTTCTTTTCCTTTTTCCTATAAAAACCAAATCTTTTTATTTAAAGATCCAAAAATGGTGATTCCAACTTTTAAAACTTTATTTATTAATTGTTTATCTTTTTAAATCCCTTTAGGTTTTATTTAATTCAAATGGGTTTGAGGTTCCAATTGAATTCAAAAAGTTTTTTTCTGGCTCTGAAAATCAAACAAAGTTTTATTTCATTCATTTATTTTCACATTACAAGATTTCGAAAATCTTGGGATGTGACATATAAACTATAACCACTCATTTATAAAAGGTAAATGATACTACCCCATTATAAGGTCAAGAAACCATTACACTAAGTAAAAGGATCACTAATATTAAGTAACCTAAAGGAAACATTCCAGATACACAAGATACAAATGTTATAAATATTAAACCTTCAAAAATATCTATATTTTAAAGTTAACTTTAGTCCCCAAGAATATAAATATAATACAATAAACATTACTATATGTTTTATAGTTAACTTTGGTCTAAAGTAGTTAAGTTATAAAAACATCTCAAACCCAAACCATTCGAGCAAACATAAATACCAGCTACCCAACTCAACTAACCCCGAAGCTTGTCTAGACGTTGGAAGAGAAACTTTTTCTTCGAAGGTTATTCTTTTTGCCACTTCAAACAAGAACTCTTATATAAGCAATTTTGACTAGTATATCATAAGTATATATTGTACTGCTACTTATGTGCTTCCCATAACCACTCATAAGCTATAATAAGAAGCACATATGTGAAATTTATCTAAAAGAACCACACATTCCAAAATAACCATTTCCGAGATCCAAACCCTAGGACAACGTTATTTCCGGGATTTGCGTTAAAACGTGCATCACATTACTTATGCATAAAAGCATATTTCTTCTTTATGTTGGGTTTCGTAGCATGGAAAACAAAAAATTTCTACCGCATACAAACAAACAAGCCAAGATCTATCTACTAGATTGTAGCAACGAGTCGATGGAATAACTCACCCTCGAAGATTCCAAAGTGTTTAACGAGAGCGGATTCTTGTGGGTGATGTAGTCGTACTCTTCCCGATCTCAAGATCGCGTAGACGATCCTTCCCATTCGCATTAAATGCTCCCATGATCGGTCACACATTCGGTACTCGACGAAGACCTTTCTATCCCTTGTTCCAGCAGGCAGAAGAGGTTGTAGCACTCTCCTCGCGATTCCGGCAGCACAACGGCGTGGTACCAAAAGTAGAGGGGAGATCTCGCAGGGCTTCGCCTTAAGCCGGAGCGAGTATGGTGGACTATGAGAGAGATCCCCGGCGATCTAGGGTTTAGACGCACCGAGGAGGAGGCTTGGCCGGCGTCTAGGGTTAGCTAGGCGGCGGCGGCTTGCCCTAGGGCGGCAGCGGCTGGAGGAGGGCCGGCGGCTTAGGGCTAGGGTTTGCGGGTGGAGGTGTTGGGTCCTAGGAGGGGCAGCCCTGCCCCTCCTTATATAGGTGGAGGGGCCAGGAGGAGTCCCTCCCCAACTCGGTTTCCCAAGGGGGCCGGCAGTGGAGGGGAGGAACTCCTCCCCAACTCGGTTTCCACCTTCCCCTCCACTTCCCAAAATAGCCGTCTGACTTTTCAAATTGGCGTTTGACTTTTCAAACTAGGATTTATTAAACCCTTTATTTTGTTCAGCGATGACACCTAGTACATGATGCAATCATTCCAACTTGGTATGACACATTCATGTACCCTTCCCCTTCGGAGTGCCGGACATTCCGGAACCTTCTAGAACATTCCCGATGAAAACACCAGAACCATTCTCCAACCCCGAAACAGGACTTTCCTTATATGAATCTTATTCTCCGGACCATTCCGGATCTCCTCGTGATATCCCGGATCCCATTCGAGACTCTGAACAACATTCAGTCTCTTACTCATCATTCCATAACTACTCAAACAACATCGAATCCTTAAGTGTGTCTCCCTATGGTTCGTGAATTATGCGGACATGATCGAGACACTTCTCCGAACAATAACCAATAAAGGAATCGGGAAATTCATATGGCTCCCACATATTTCTATGATTACTTTGCGATCGAATGAACCACTTACATACGATACCAATTTCCCTTTGTCTCACGATAGTTTACTTATCCGAGGTTATGATCGTCGGTATCTTTGCATACCTAGTTCAACCTCGTTACTGATAAGTACTCTTTTCTCGTTCCCGTGATATGTGATCCCTTATGAGACAGTCACATGCTTGCAAGCTAATTGGATGACATTTCACCGAGAGGGCCCAGAGTATATCTATCCGTCATATGGATGGACAAATCCCACTCTTGATCCATGTGTCTCAACCAATACTTTCCGAACACTCAATGCCACCTTTATAGCCACCCAGTTACGGTGTGGTGTTTGATGTCATCAAAGCATCCTTACGGTGAAGGTGATATGCATGATCTCATGGTCGAAGGAATTAGGTTACTATGTATCAGAAAGCATATAGCAATTGAACTATTAAAATGACTTGATCTTTATGATACGATTATCTATAGGAGTATGTCCACCATATCATTCTCCTAACGATATAATCTTGTTGTTAATAACATCTCAATGTTCATGATAGGGAAACCACAATCATTTATTAACCAACAAGCTAGTGATGTATAGAGGCTTTACTAGGGACTTCAATTTAAGTTTACAAATCACACAAGTACTAATGTTTCCTTGTTAATACTATTATAGCATGAATGTAAACATTTATCATAAACACAAAGATATAATAATAACTACATTTATTATTGCCTCTAGGGCATATCTCCAACAGTCTCCCACTTGCACTAGAGTCATCTAATCTAGATTACATGGTAATATACCGAACACCCATGGCAGTTTGGTGCTGGTCATGTTTTGCCCTCGGGAGAGGTTTAGTCAACGGATCCGCCACATTCAGATCTGTGTGTACTTTGCAAATCTTTATGTCCCCATCTTGGACATTTCCTCGAATAGTGTGAAACGTAGCTTGATGTGCTTCAGCTTCTTGTGTGACCTTGGTTCTTGCGCATTGGATATGGCGCCCATGTTATCACAGTAGATAGACATTGGGTCTAGCGCACTAGGAACCACATCGAGCTCTGTAATGAACTCCTTCATCCATATCGCTTCTTGTGAAGCCTCTGAAGCAGCTATGTATTCCGATTCAGTTGAAGATCTCGCCACAACGCTTTGCTTTGCACTCCTCCAGCTAACTGCTGCACCATTCAAAGTAAATACATATCCAGATTGAGATTTAGAATCATTCGGATCGGTGTTCCAACTAGCATAACCATTAACAACGAGTTGTTCATCACCTCCATAATAAAGAACCATATCCTTAGTTCTTCTCAAGTACTTAAGGATGTTTTTGACCGCTGTCCAATGATCCACTCCTGGATCACTTTGATATCTGCTAGTCAAGCTAACAACATATGCAATGTCGGGTCTAGTACATAGCATGGAATACATTAGAGATCCTATGCCTGAGGCATAGGGAGTCTTACTCATCCTTTCTCTATCTTCTGTCGTCGCTGGACTTTGAATTTTACTCAAGGTCATATTGGGCAACATGGGCAAGAACCCTTTCTTGCTATCTTCCATTCCAAACCTCTTTAGAACTTTGTCCAAATATGTACTTTGTGACAATGATATTAGGCGTCTCGATCTATCTCTATAAATCTTTATGCCTAATATGGTACCTTCGCCAAGATCCTTCATTGAAAAACTATTATTCAAATATTCCTTGACACTATTAAGAAGGTCTACATCATTCCCAATCAACAATATGTCATCTACATATAGTATTAAGAATGCTACAGATCTCCCACTCACTTTCTTGTAAATACAAGCTTCTCCATAAGTTTGTATAAAACCAAAACTTTTGATCACCTTATCAAAACGTTGATTCCAACTTCGGGATGCTTGCTTCAATCCATAGATGGACCGTTGAAGTTTTCATACCTTGTTAGCATCTTTAGGATCGACAAAACCTTTGGGTTGCATCATATACAACTCTTCATCAATGTCTCCATTGAGGAATGCTGTTTTGACATCCATCTGCCATATCTCATAATCATAATATGCTGCGATTGCTAACATAATCCTCACAGACTTTAGCTTCGCTACCGGTGAGAAAGTCTCATCGTAGTCAACTCCTTGAATTTGTCGAAACCCTTTTGCGACAAGTCGAGCTTTATAGACAGTAACATTACCATCAGCATCTGTTTTCTTAAAAATCCATTTGTTCTCGACAGCCTTCCGGCCATTCGGTAAGTCCACTAAAGTCCATACTTGGTTTTCGTACATGGATCCAATATCGGATTTCATGGCTTCTTGCCATTTATTGGAATCTGGGCTCATCATCACTTCCTCATATGTCGCAGGGTCATCGGTGTTGTCCACCAACATGACACTCATAACGGGATCATACCAATCTGGAGTGGTACGAGTTCTCGTTGACCTGCGAGGCTTTGTAGCAACTACAACCGAAGTTTCATGATCATCATCATTAGCTTCCTCTCTTATTGGTGCAGGCACCACAGGAACTTCTTCCGGTGCTGCGCTACTCGCAATTTCGAGAGAAGGTTCGACAACCTCGTCGAGTTCTACTTTCCTTCCAGTCACTTCTTTCGAGAGAAATTCCTTCTCTAGAAAGGATCCATTCTTGGCAACGAAGATTTTGCCCTCGGATCTATGATAGAAGGTATACACAATAGTTTCCTTTGGGTATCCTATGAAGACGCATTTTTCCGCTTTGGGTTCAAGCTTGTCCGGCTATAACTTCTTTACATAGGCTTCGCAACCCCAAACTTTAAGGAACGACAATTTAGGCTTCTTCCCAAACCATAATTCATACGGTGTCGTTTCAACGGATTTATATGGTGCCCTATTTAAAGTGAATGCGGCTGTTTCTAATGCATAACCCCAAAATGATAGCGGTAAATCTGTAAGTGACATCATAGAACGAACCATATCTAAGAGAGTTCGATTACGACGTTCGGACACACCATTACGCTGTGGTGTTCCCAGCGGTGTCAATTGTGAAAGTATTCCGCATTTCTTCAAATGCTCGCCAAACTCGTAACTTAGATATTCACCTCCACGATCAAAACGTAGAAATTTAATCTTCTTGTTACGTTGATTCTCAACCTCACTTTGAAATTCCTTAAACTTCTCGAAAGTTTCGGACTTATGTTTCATGAAATAGATATACCCATATCTACTCAAGTCATCCGTGAAGGTAAGAACATAACGATAACCACCGCGCGATGCTACACCCATTGGACCACACACATCGGTATGTATGATTTCCAATAAGTCCGTAGCTCGCTCCATTATACCAGAAAATGGAGTCTTAGTCATTTTACCCATCAGACATGCTTCGCATCTTTCAAGTGATTCGAAATCAAGTGATTCAAGAAGTCCATCGGAATGGAGTTTCTTCATACGCTTCACTCCATTGTGACCAAGACACGATTACACATATAGGTCGAGTTATCGCTCGATTTCAAATGTTTAGCCTCAATGTTATTAATATGTGTATTTCCACTATCGATATTCAATAAGAATAGACCATCTATCAAAGGTGCATGTGCATAAAACATATTACTCATATAAATCGAACAACCATTATTCTCGGACTTAAACAAGTAACCGTCTCGCAATAAACAAGATCCCAATATAATGTTCATGCTTAACGCAGGCACCAAATAACAATTATTTAAGTATAAAACTAATACCGATGGTAGATGAAGGGGCAGCGTGCCGACCGCGATCACATCAACCTTTGATCCGTTTCCCACACGCATCGTCACCTCGTTCTTCGCTAGCCTCCGTTTATTCTGCAGCACCTGTTTCGAGTTACAAATATGAGCAACCGAACCAGTATCAAATACCTAGGCACTACTACGAGTACTAGTGAGATACACATCAATAACATGTATATCAGATATACCTTTCTTCTTGATGTTGCCGTTCTTCAAATCTGCCAAGTACTTTGGGCAATTCCGCTTCCAGTGACCTTCTCCCTTGCAGTAAAAGCACTCAGTATCAGGCTTAGGTCCTTCTTCGTCAACGCGGTAACTTTCTTACCACCCTTCTTGAAGTGTCCCTTTTGCTTATACTTGCCTTTCTTGAATTTGGTGGTCTTATTGACCATCAACACTTGGTGCTCTTTCTTGATCTCCACTTCTGCAGATTTCAACATAGCAAACATTTTTGGCAACTGCTTGTTCATGTTTTGCATATTGTAGTTCATCACAAAGTTCTTGTAACTTGGTGGTAGTGATTGGAGGACACGATAAATCCCGAAAGCATTAGGAATCACTATACCCAAGCTTTGAAGTTTGTTTGCGTGCCCATACATCTTAATCACATGCTCACTGACGGAGCTGCCCTCTTCCATCTTGCAGTAAAAGAACTTTTCAGAAGCCTCATAGATCTCAATTGCCGCGTGAGTCTCAAAGATCAATTTGAGATCATGGACAATATCATGTGGGTCTGAATTCTCAAACCTTTTCTGAAGCTCCAATTCTAAACCATACAAGATAGCACCTTGAATCAGAGTCTTGAGTCTTAGAGCGAGGTAAACATTCTTTACTTCATCGGTAGCAGATGGCTGCAGTGGGTCACCAATGCATCCAAAGACATAGGTCAAATTACCAGCTGTGAGGACAATCCTCAAATTGCGGAACCAATCCGCGAAGTTGCTTCCATTGTTTTTCAACCTTTCTTTCTCTAGGAATGCATTAAAATTGATGGTAGGGGACGCCATTGATCTACAACATATTTGCAATATTTTAGACTAAGTTTATGACAAATTGAGTTCTAATTAATAGTTAAATTAATCTAGGTGAACTCCCACTCAGAACAATATCCCTCACATTGTTTTAGTGATCACACGAACCAAATCCACCACATCAACACCGATCATCACGAGAGTTGATATAGTTTCAATGGCGAACAATCGACATGTTCATCATATCTTCTATATGATTCATGCTTTACCTTTCGGTGATCCGTGTTCCGAGACCATGTATGTACATGCTAGGATCGTCAAGATCAAACCTTAGCTTCCGCATGAGCAAATCTGGCTTGCTCACGTTGTATACACTTGCGGAATCTAACACACCCGATCATCACGTGGTGCTTCGAAACAACAAGCTTTAGCAACGGTGCTAACTAAGGGTGAACACTTTATGACTTGAAATTCATGTGCATGAGGGATCATCTTATAATGCTACCGTCGTGAACTAAGCAATACAAGATGCATAAAGGATTAACATCACATGCAATTCATAATATGTGATATGATATGGCCTTTCTTCTTTGTGCTTCCGATCTCCATCTTCAAGCACGAACATGATCTCCACCATCACCGGCATTGCATCCAGGTCAATGACGCTTCTCCATGGTTTTCGTCCACCGGCTTCAACTATTACAACTACTTTGAATAGACACGCGGGTCTTAACAAAATTAAAGACAACCATATGGCTCCTGCCGGTTGCCAACTTACAATAAGGAACATTGCATACATCAAATATAATCACAATCATGGCCATATCACATCACTTCACACCCCTGCAAAACAAAGTTAGACGCCTCTACTTTCTTTGCATTTTTTACGTGGTTTGGGGCTTTCAATAAGTGTCATTCTAACTTACGAACAAGAACCACAACATTGATACTAGCATTGTTAATCACCCGTTGTAAATTGAATCTTAACTATCTTTGGGAGAAAGCAGCACCATAAAGCCACTTATGCAATACAAGTTGCATGTCAAGCATGGAGCAAGTCTCATGAACGATGTCATGTAAGGTTAGCCCGGGCCGCTTCATCCCAACATCCCGCAAGATGCAAAGTACACAAGAAGCAATCGACAATAAAAGCATCAACGCCCACAATGACCATTGTGTTCTACTCGTGCAACAGATCTACATATAGACACGGCTCTGATACCACTGTTGGGTTTCGTAGCATGGAAAACAAAAAATTTCTACCGCATACAAACAAACAAGCCAAGATCTATCTACTAGATTGTAGCAATGAGTCGATGGAATAACTCACCCTCGAAGATTCCAAAGTGTTTAACGAGAGTGGATTCTCGTGGGTGATGTAGTCGTACTCTTCCCGATCTCAAGATCGCGTAGACGATCCTTCCGGCTATTCGTGCGGCGCTCCCATGATCGGTCACACGTTCGGTACTCGATGAAGACCTTCCTCTCCCTTGTTCTAGCAGGCAACAGAGGTTGTAGCACTCTCCTCGCGATTCCGGCAGCACAACGGCGTGGTACCGGAAGTAGAGGGGAGATCTCGCAGGGCTTCACCTTAAGCCGGAGCGAGTATGGTGGACTATGAGAGAGATCCCCGACGATCTAGGGTTCAGACGCACCGAGGAGTAGGCTTGGCCGGCGGCTAGGGTTAGCTAGGCGGCTTGCCCTAGGACGGCGGAGGCTGCAGGAGGGCCGGCGGCTTAGGGCTAGGGTCTGCGGGTGGAGGTGTTAGGTCCTAGGAGGGACAACCCTGCCCCTCCTTATATAGGTGGAGGGGCCGCGCCAGGGGAGGGGAGTCCCTCCCCAACTCTGTTTCCCAAGGGGGCCGGCGGTGGAGGGGAGGAACTCCTCCCCAACTCGGTTTCCACCTTCCCCTCCACTTCCCAAAATAGCCGTTTGACTTTTCAAATTGGCGTTTGACTTTTCAAACTAGGATTTGATTAAACCCTTTATTTTGTTCAGCGATGACACCTAGTACATGATGCAATCATTCCAACTTGGTATGACACATTCATGTACCCTTCCCCTTCGGAGTGCCGAACATTCTGGAACCTTCTAGAACATTCCCGATGAAAACACCGGAACTATTATCCAACCCCGAAACAGGACTTTCCTTATATGAATGTTATTATCCGGACCATTCCGGATCTCCTCGTGATATACCGGATCCCATCCGAGACTCCGAACAACATTCGGTCTCTTACTCATCATTCCATAACTACTCAAACAACGTCGAATCCTTAAGTGTGTCTCCCTACGGTTCGTGAATTATGCGGACATGATCGAGACACTTCTCCGAACAATAACCAATAGAGGAATCTGGAAATTCATATGGATCCCACATATTTCTACGATTACTTTGCGATCGAATGAACCACTTACATACGATACCAATTTCCCTTTGTCTCACAATAGTTTACTTATCCGAGGTTATGATCGTCGGTATCTCTGCATACCTAGTTCAACCTCGTTACCGATAAGTACTCTTTCTCGTTCGTGATATGTGATCCCTTGTGAGCCCACACATGATTGCAAGCTAATTGGATGACATTTCACCGAGAGGGCCCAGAGTATATCTATCCGTCATATGGATGGACAAATCCCACTCTTGATCCATGTGTCTCAACCAATACTTTCCGAACACTCAATGCCACCTTTATAGCCACCCAGTTACGGTGTGGTGTTTGATGTCATCAAAGCATCCTTCCGGTGAAGTTTATATGCATGATCTCATGGTTGAAGGAATTAGGTTACTATGTATCAGAAAGCATATAGCAATTGAACTATTAAAATGACTTGATCTTTATGCTACGCTTATCTATAGGAGTATGTCCACCATATCATTCTCCTAACGATATGATCTTGTTGTTAATAACATCTCAATGTTCATGATAGGGAAACCACAATCATTTATTAACCAACAAGCTAGTGATGTATAGAGGCTTTACTAGGGACTTCAATTTAAGTTTACAAATCACACAAGTATTAATGTTTCCCTGTTAATACTATTATAGCATGAATGTAAACATTTATCATAAACACTAAGATATAATAATAACTACATTTATTATTGCCTCTAGGGCATATCTCCAACACTTTAAACATTAGTCCTTACCGGACGAATGATGATGATTTCAGATTTTGGATCTTCTATTATCTCGAAGACCGTGAGTGCATAATCTTGCAATCACAAAAGGCAAGTTCACACTTGCTCATGTCCTTTGTTTATTTTCTGTAAAGTATTTACAAATCCAGTGTTGTCATCACCTGCATTTGAAAAAGGTCAGAAAACACTATTTTCGATAATAATGTGAGCTACTGGTTACTGGTCCAGGGTGATTAGCTAATCTATTAAATATGACAGTTGGAATACCACTGTTCAGAACTATATCACCTAGGACTTAACAACCAATGTCTCCAGTGATTCTTGCGCCATATATTACGCGTTAACCATGAGATTTGGAATGGGACGGAGAAGTCAGCTGTATCTTCTTCCTCTCGCATGAAGCCGTATGTGCAGGTCGTGGATGTTATCCTCGAAGCGCGCATATTAATTGGTAATTCAGAGAGGATATGCAGCATATGGGTGGGAACCCTCAACATCCCACGATAGTTCTGACATCTAACGGTTTGTACAAACCATTGCCGTAATCCTTTATGTGGGCATGGTGTACACCAAGTAGGCATGCGAGGTCGCGAAGGGGGCAGTGATTGGCTTGGATCATCTTTTGGGCCCCACATCATGGAATTGTGGACGTTATTAAGCTGCCCGGTTGTGCAACAAAGAGTTGATCTCTCATGGGTAAAGTGATGCACCTCTGCAGAGTGTAAGAACTGTAACTTGTTACTCCCTGTTCCGGGAAGGAGCTGCGAACGCGGCGGGAAAGGAACTCCATGAAAGTTCTGGTAAACCCGTGAAGGCTGACGGACATAGCTTTTTAGAATAAAAGTAACCTTTGAAGAAATGTTTATGAAAACTTGCATTGCCTACGACCTACGGTCTGTTGCAGTAGTTATAGTGCATCAAACACTCCTTGTCTAGTGAATTTGCTGAGTACGCTCATACGCAAAGTATCTTCTTAACCCTTGCTAGATTCTGAAGTCAATGAGACGATGTCTACACCAAGTTATGCTCCAGGAATCATCCACCGCTAAAGCGTTTCAATGAAGTCAAGGAAGTCAACACATACCTCAACTCAAGTGAAGACGAAGTTAATGATTAGTTAGGAATATAATCTCTAGCCAAAGGACCTATTTCTGTAGTGTGTTGCAATAGCAGCAATGCCAACCTCTTAGCCAGAATACGAGACTTAATAGTATAATCATTCTTGCGTTATTTATCTTTGATTCTTCTTCGTAAGAAGTTCTTTCTCTCTCTTTAACCTAGAGTGTTCTCTGGATCTTATGTAAAGAGTGAGTTGTAACCTCTAGCCATGTATCGGACCCGTTGTGTTTCTGTTGTGCCATTCTGAGGGATGTAATACTAGTGAACGGTGTTTCATTGGTGTTATGTCAACGACTATAGTATACTACATTATGTAGTGGTATGCTGGGTCAGCGCAGTTGGTATCAGATCATATGCTTTGACCTTAGGTTGGAAACCTAGTAAATGGGTAGAACCTGTAGGACACATCCCAAGTGATAATAAAGAGTTCTCTAGTGATATGAGGGATATTCACTTGAGAATAATCCTGATATGTTACTAGTGCGATAACTCTTTTATATGATTGCAATTCCGATCATTACCCAAGAGTTTTAACTCTATGTGACTGATGATAATTCCTTATCTACAGTTCCACATGTCACCTCGATATCCACCCCAAAATGTTCAAGTTATGAACATGGCGTTGGATGACTATGGTGGGGATTGGTCAGACAATCTCCGACAACTTCTATGGAGTTTGGAATGTGAATCGAGACGTTTGGTCAAGATTTACAGTTACTATGATGGGCAGGTATTAGCTAAATACCATGTCATGATCATGTTACCCAAGAAGTTAGGACTTAAGGGAGAAATGCCACCAGGAGAGGCAAGGTGCATGGCATCTGCATATCAGATTGCCGTAGCAGCAGCCATAACCATGATCCGAGGACAAAAATCCTAAGCTCTAGAGGGTAGTACTCACACCATTATACCACACGAAACCTCAAACTCCGAGCATGAGTTAGATCACTCTACCTTAGTCCAAGATGAACCTACTCTAGCTGTAGAGTATATGGATCGTTATCGGTCTTTGCTAAACACTTATCATAACACTCACCAAGTCTTAGTTCAGGAGTTGGATACGATCATTGAGGATTTTACTAATCCTGATAAAGCAATGGCTCGTAGGAAGAATCTAGATAAAGAAGCTAGGCATACCAAATACATACCTTCCGGAGAAGCGTTTGAGGAAACTGAGTTTGATGACCCAAATTTGGAAAATTATGCCTATTACCAAAATGACTTTAAGCCACCTGAAGACCTATGGACCAAATATAAATCCGAACAACAGGAATGGAATAAAGTTATTCCAAATAATCCTGAGCCCAACAAGTATGGATGGGAAATAGAATCTCAAGGTAGAACCATAGGAAATCCTATACCTTGTGATACAGGTATTCAAGAAGAGACCAACTATAACCATAGAGAGCCTTATGGACCATGTGGGGGTAATACTAATCCAATCAACTTAGAAGAGTATTCCAATAGCTACTACACCAATATATATGACTGGATCCAAGAAAAAGCTAAGGAACCAACTTACTATGAGGAAGCGTTGCCAGAAAATCCAGATTATTCGGTGGAAGATTACGCCAACTCTAGTCATTTTTCAATGACTAATATCAGTCTCGGTACTTCTAATCAAGAATACGCACCTCCTGGATGCTCTTATGCTCCAGAAGGCAGTCGTAGGACTTCACGTCATCATGGACGGAACTCCAGGAAGCACTAGAGGAAGATAAAAGTAAGAAAGGAACGACATCCCAATGGATGAGGGCTTGAATAATGTATACATAGGGTAATGTGTATTGTAGTTTGAAGGGTTTGCCGAAATAAGTGAGGATATATCCACAAGAACAAGAAGTTCTTGTAAGATAGTTGTGTAAATAGGTATGGAGCAAACCGTTGGAACATCTAGTACATTTGTAAATTATTTAAAACCTATGTGTAATACATGGTATGTGTTTTGTTGTTTATCGACTTCTGAATCTTATTGGATCTTCTTGATTGACTAGATCTGTACATGAAGTTTAATTAGGTGTGCAAATGCATGATGTAACACCCAGTTATTACTTGATGTTATAGACCTAGATAGAAACGGGAATTCGTGTAAGGGAGTGACGAGTTTCGAAGATCAAAAGGAAGACTTACTTGAGGGAAGAAGTCAGATATAAGGAGTATTCATACCATTTGGAGGATAGATAAAGCATATACTATTCTTAGTCAGATTTAAGAAAGAAGTTTGGTGTAGAAGATGTATGGAGCAACAAGATATGACGAACTTAAAGTTCAATCAAAATAGGTAATTTTGCTAAGAAGTCAATAGAGTAATTATGCAAATTCATGGAAGTATCATGAATATGTGCAAAGAAGTTTTGGAATCCAAAATGGTATTCAAATTATGATAATGCAGAGAGAATACCATAAGTATGCTAGAAATCATAGGGTAATACATACACTCTAGGATGCTTCGCAGCTGGAATTTTTTTGCAGCTAGTACTTAGTCCATAATCGGTATTCTGATCCACAGTTAGTGTTTTGTCCGCAGCTGGTATCTAGTTAACATAGTTAACCATATATTCTTAGAAGTTGCATAAAGATCATTAAATTTGGCCTAAGCTAAGTAAGACCTAAACAAGTATAAATTTTAATGGCGATCGTCTTTCGAGATGCTTCGCAAGGTTAAACTTATCCAAGCAAAAATGTCCAAAAGTAAGTAGACATATAATGCTTAAATGTTTGTTTCGAAGATCCACAATTGAGTGGATACACCGTACAATCTTTCATCAGACCCTAAATAGGTAAAATATAAGCTGAACAGAGACCAACATTCTAGTTGTAAAGCCAATAAATATTATATAGACAAATTAAAGACTATTAGAAAACCCTAAGGGGGAGAGCAAACCTTATTAATGAAAGTTGAAGAAGTACTATAGGTAATAATGAAAGGTTATCTAAAACTTAATAAGGTAAAAGCTTGAAGGTGATAAAAGGTTAATCCTAACCGACTAATTCTAGAAGAAACAACTCTTAAGTGGTCTTTAAGAAGTAATAGAAAACCTCCATTGGGACATGGAAAGAGAATAAGAAATTCCAATGGGTACGGTCTAAATTAGTTCAAATCCAATATTGGAAGGAGTATCAATATTAACTATACTACGACAGGAATAGAAAGGTAGTCTTTTGACTACTAACACGGGTATATAGAAACGT
The DNA here is from genome assembly GCA_030063025.1 of Avena longiglumis. Lineage (NCBI taxonomy): Eukaryota > Viridiplantae > Streptophyta > Magnoliopsida > Poales > Poaceae > Avena > Avena longiglumis. Next base: position 369,688,804 of record CP125978.1, on the reverse strand, counting down.
AAAACTTGTTTTAGTGAGAACCTTTAAACTGTACTTAAAATAGTAATAAAGTTTGATGATTAAATAAAAAGAATTGGATTATGATATCTAATCAGATTATGGAATACTCCAATTAATTCCATTTAAGGTCATCATGGAGTGGATAGTGTACCAACCTCTACAAAACAATTTCTTACTCCGAAACGTGAGAGTTTGCGAACTTCGAGGACGAAGTTTATTTTAAGGGGGAGAGTCTGTAACATCCCAGCATTAGAGCCTAGAAATAAGTTGAACCCAGATGTGTGCATGGCATTCATGCATAGAAAATCCGAATAATTTTCGCGCTTTTGAACAAAACTTGTCAAAGTGATTGAAGCTTCTCTTAGCCTAATGGAATTGAAGTAGATCATCAAGTTGACTGCGATCAGTTTCAATAATACCTTGGCTAAAACCTTATTTGGGTAAGGGAGATTTGATCTAAGGGTAGATCAAATGTACTAAGAGTAAAACATTAATACGATGTGATTAATACTTGATCATTAGGTGATCATATTATAGTATTCATTATAGTCACTCATGAGTACCAAGTTAGAGGATATAACACCAAATATGAATTTAACAACAATATATTAACCTTATCTATTCTTACTATGAGTATCATGGTAATGTCTAACCCTATTTCCTAAGAAAGATTGAATAGGAAAGAAACTGAGTTTAGATCATTCACCCCATATCTTTCTTTACATATCAATCCTTATCATCTCTATTGAGTTATATTTCAATATCTGTTGTTCATGAATGTTGAGGAACCAACTATTGATTCACCAGATCTCAATATATCAACTCTTGACATATCATAGCTTACACTTAAAGTGCCTATATAGAAACAATTAAGAAAGAGGTAAATAGTGATGTTATCTTTAGAAATCATAAATAGGATTGAAAAGATTGAAAAGAATCCAATCAATGTGATAATAGAAGGAGTAGTTCTATTGGATCAAGTAGGTATAGTCAATGAATTATATCTCTTAATCCAATAGAGCTAAAACAGAAAATAAATATTATAGAACTGCAATGTTGTATGGATGGAAGCCTTGCTTAGCCAACTATTATAAGGGGAGATTTCATCAAATATCATAAACATAGGACAATGTGCTTAGTCATGAAATCCTGACCCATATCAATAAAGGAATCTAAGAATATACAAAACCCTAAAGCCCAGGGTAATATTCATAATTCAAAACCCTAAACCTCTTTGTTTATTACAATAGAATATATACATTGTCATTTTCCAAATTAATGGGAGTAGTAATAACCATATCAATGTCTTTCATGTTTCATGCATCAAATAATGATCTAGGATCATTATACATATAAAATTTATATTCAAACTCTGAGCCAACTAGAGTTAAGTCTTATAAACAATAAGAATACATCATTCAAGAAATCCCTAACTAAATGAGGAAAGGAAAATAATAAGAAAGTCTCTACAAATTATTAAAAAGGGGTTCATATTGAGAAAATAAAAGAAATACAACAAGAGTATATATAATAAAAATTCACAAATGATACTAAATATATTTTAGTATTATTGAAATTATCGAGCAAAGAAATCCTACAAAGAAAAGTTTAAAATCTAAGTCAAATTTCAAATCTGAAAAAGGAAAACAGAAAATAGAAAAGGGTAAAACTAATAAAAAACATTACCTGGCCGCAGCCCAACCCTACCTGCTTACCTAACGCCCCTGTGCATCCCACAACAGCCCAGTAACCAGCCCAGTTCTTTTTCTTCTATGACTGACAAGTGGGGCCAGAGAAGGAATGCGGGTTGAGAAGAAAGAATCGTTAGCAGGTTATCCGCAAAACAGCCGTCGTCGTCATTGTCACGCACAGACGCATAACTTCATGCCGCCGCTCATGCCGCCGTCGTCGTTGCGCCAAGATCAACGCCGGCGTTGCCAGGAGAGGATAAGAAGGGCACCGCGAAAACCCTGCTCGTCCTCATCCTCAATCTCGCTCTCCAGACTCATTTCTTTTCCTCACCCGAAACACTAGCTCACCGGAGCCACCCCTCACCGTCGAACCAAATCTCCCCACACCATTCCGAGCAGACATGGAGAAGCGTCGTCCTCCGTAGATCCTCTGAGATAAATCCTGCATCAAGGGGAGTACTGGAGTGGACGAATTTGGCCATTCCTCTTCACGGCAGTTCGTCGGAAATCTTGTCAGAGAGCTCGCCTCCGACCGCGCCTGTCCTTGCCGACCTCTCTATCATCATCAGGGTGAGTTCCTGAACTTTTCAGTATCCTTAAATCGCCTGATCTCGTTGTAAATCGCCGTCTCACCGTATGCCACCGTCGGCCACCGCCGGAGCTCGTCGGAGCTAAGGCTCTGATGACCATTTCCGAGCGGCGCCGCCACTTTAGGACTCAGCACGTTGCACTGATTTGAACTAGGCTTATTTCTCTTGCTAGGGCGCAGTAGATCGTCGCCGGTGACCAACCACTGACGACGGTGGTGGTGCTGACGCCATCGCTACGTCATGCTCACCTCATGATCGAACCACGTCAGCTCGTTTGACTAGTCTTGCCTCGCGTGGCTGATGACATGGTCTAGGGCCCATATGTCATTGACTCGGGGTAGCTAAGCAATCGGTAACAAATGTAATTTCTTTAACCTGAGAACTGAGGTGGACAATGGCCCACGGGTCAGTGACTGAAGCTAGTTGTGGATGCGGTGTAAAAAAGTATTTCCTATTTAAGAAATAAACAAAATATTATAAACCTCATTATTAATATTCCAGAAATCAAATAAATGATTAAACATTGTTTAATTAATAACTTTTGATTTACAATTCAGAAAAACATATATAATATATGAAAATTTGTAGAAAAATAAAATCTACAACTTAAACTTATTATCAAATATTATTATGATGATTATTTAAATAAATATTATTTAATAAAGGTTTTATAAGGAATAAAACTTTAATAATTCATATTTCAATAATAGTAAATGTTAAAAAATATAAATAGAATACCAAAAATCTTAGAAAAACAAGAATTATAATTTAAAACCATAATAATGTATTATTATTTCACTTAATTAAATATTTATTATTTATTAAGTAATTATAAAGTAATAAGAATTATAAAAACCATATCTTATTATTTATAAATCACAAAAATAAATGTAATATACCTGAATGATCACAAAAATAATATCTACATGTTAAAAAATCTAATATTCTACTTTTGAGTTAAATAAAAATTTAAATATGTTAATAACTCAAACTTAAACTTATTTACTTTATTAATAATTCATATAAAGATAAATAAAATTTATTAATATCTCAAAAATAAGTCTAATAAGTTTAATAAATAGTATTAGTCTTAAATATTAATAATATGCAGCCATAATGGTTTAAAACATTATAAATGTTTTTATTTTAGAATTATCTTGAACCTTAAGTGAAGACTACATTCTAAAAGGATTCCTATTCCTAATAAAAAACCCTAAAGAACAACTTGTGAATAAATCAGATCCTTTCCATCTATGTTAACTACCAAATTACAAAAACTACCACAACACTATAAAAATATCAAAATTAGTTAAGAGACAATATATCTTGATTTATAAACTATAACCACTCATTTATAAAAGGTAAATGATACTACCCCATTATAAGGTCAAGAAACCATTAAACTAAGTAAAAGGATCACTAACATTAAGTAATTTAAAGGGAACATTCCAGATACACAAGATACAAATGTTATAAATACTAAACCTTTAAAACTATCTATATTTTAAAGTTAACTTTAGTCCCCAAGAATCTAAATATAATACAATAAACATTACTATATGTTTTATAGTTAACTTTGGTCTGAAGTAGTTAAGTTATAAAAACATCTCAAACCCAAACCATTCGAGCAAACATAAATACCAGCTACCCAACTCAACTAACCCCAAAGCTTATCTAGACCTTGGAAGAGAAACTTTTTCTTCGAAGGTTATTATTTTTGCCACTTCAAACAAGAACTCTTATATAAGCAGTTTTGACTAGTATATCATAAGTATATATTTTACTGCTACTTATGTGTTGCCCACAACCACTCATAAGCTCTAATAAGAAGCACAGGTGCGAAATTTATCTAAAAGAACCACACATTCCAAAATAACCATTTCCGAGATCCAAACCCTAGGACAACATTATTTCTAGGATTTGCGTTAAAACGTGCATAGCATTACTTATGCATAAAAGCATATTGCTTCTTTAAACATTAGTCCTTACCAGACCAATGATGATGATTTCAGATTTTGGATCTTCTATTATCTCGAAGACCATGAGTGCATAATATTGCAATCACAAAAGGCAAGTTCACACTTGCTCATGTCCTTTGTTTATTTTCTGTAAAGTATTTACAAATCCAGTGTTGTCATCACCTGCATTTGAAAAAGGTCAGAAAACACTATTTTCGATAATAATGCGAGCTATTGGTTACTGATCTAGGGTGATCAGCTAATATATTAAATCTGATAGTTGGAATACCACTGTTCAGAACTATATCACCTAGGACTTAACAACCAATATTGCCAGTGATTCTTGCGTCGTATATTATGCGTTAACCATGAGATTTGGAATGGGACGGAGAAGTCAGCTGTATCTTCTTCCTCTCGCATGAAGCCGTATATGCAGGTCGTGGCTGTTATCCTCGAAGCGTGCATATTAATTGGTAATTCGTAGAGGATATGCAACATATGGGTAGGAACCCTCAATGTCCCACGATAGTTCTGACATCTAACGGTTTGTACAAACCATTGCCATAATCCTTTATGTGGGCATGGTGTACACCAAGGAGGCATGCGAGGTCGCGAAGGGGGCAGTGATTGGCTTGGATCATCTTTTGGGCCCCACATCATGGAATTGTGGACGGGAATAAGCTGCCCGGTTGTGCAACAAAGAGTTGATCTCTCATGGGTAAAGTGACGACCCTCTGCAGAGTGTAAGAATCAGAACTTGTTACTCCCTGTTAGGAAGGAGCTACGAGCAAGCGGAAAGGAACTCCATGAAAGTTCTGGTAAACCCGTGAAGGCTGACGGACATAGCTTTTTAGAATAAAAGCAACCTTTGAAGAAATGTTTATGAAAACTTGCATTGCCTACGACCTACGGTCTGTGGCAGTAGTTCTAGTGCATCAAACACTCCTTGTCTAGTGAATTTGCTGAGTACGCTCGTACGCAAAGTATCTTCTTAACCCTTGCTAGATTCTGAAGTCAATGAGACAATGTCTACACCAAGTTATGCTCCAGGAATCATCAACCGCTAAAGCGTTTCAATGAAGTCAAGGAAGTCAACACATACCTCAACTCAAGTGAAGACGAAGTTAATGATTAGTTAGGAATATAATCTCTAGCCAAAGGACCTATTTCTGTAGTGCGTTGCAATAGAAGCAATGCCAACCTCTTAGCCAAAATACGAGATTTAATAGTATAATCATTCTTGCGTTATTTATCTTTGATTCTTCTCCGTAAGAAGTTCTTTCTCTCTCTTTAACCTAGAGTGTTCTCTGGATCTTATGTAAGGAGTAAGTTGTAACCTCTAGCCATGTATTGGACCCGCTGTGTTTCTGTTGTGCCATTCTGAGGGATGTAATACTAGTAAACGGTGTTTCATTGGTGTTATGTCAACGAATATAGTATACTACATCATGCAGTGGTATGCTGGGTCACCGCAGCATGCTTCAGGACAAAACCAAAAACTACCTTTATGACTACCCAGTTACGGAGTAGTGGTTGATAGCCCCAAAGTAGGTCGATCCACATCTCAAGTATATGCAACAATCTCAGGTCTAAGGACAAAACGTACACGATGTGTAGAGAGAGCTGCAAGTCTAATTGCCAATCTCAAGTTGGGTCAGTCCAACCCCGTGTTCATAACATGTGTCCACATCATTGGTTTGACATATCCATGTCTATGACTTGCGAAACATAGTCATCAACCAATCGATGTGCTAGTCTAATATTCACGTGTGTCCTCACATGAACTCCGACTAGGTACAACTATTAAATAACCATACAAGTAAAGAGTTTCACAAACAATTCACATAATTGCCAATCAATACAAGTTGCCTGATATGGATATTCAAGGAACATTACAATAACTCATGGATACATATGAAATATAACCATCTCTATGATTGCCTCTAGGGCATATTTCCTTCACACATACTATTGTTTCTATCAATTTCAGCTTCCCTTTCCCACTTAGCATGAAGTTGAGCTAACAGCCTAATATTTTCATCAATAGTAACTTGTATGGCATGAGCAGTAGCAAAGGTATTTTCCATGGTTTCAGGTTTAGCAGCCATTTTATTAATCAAGGAGGACTAAGCTTCAGACAAAGAGGATATATTCTTCTCAATAGTTAAAAGTTTTTCCTCTACAGTTTTGTTGAAAGCAGTTTGTTTACTAATAAAGTATTTGAGCATGACTTCAAGTTCAGAGGGGGCACTTCTAGCATTGTTGTAGGAGTTTCCATAGGAATTGCGATTATTAGGAGGATAAGGCCTATAATTGTTGTTGCCACCAAAATTATTCCTATAGGCATTGTTGTTAAAATTGTTATTTTTAATGAAGTTCACATCAACTTGCTCTTCTTGAGCAACCAAAGAGGCTAAGGGAACACTATTAGGATCTAGAGGAGCTTTCCAATTAACAAGCATAGCCATTATAACATCAATCTTATCACTCAAAGAGGAAGTTTCCTCAATAGAATTTACCTTCTTACCATGTGGAGCTCTCTCAGTATGCCATTCAGAGTAACTAACCATCATATTGTCAAGGAGATTTGTTGCAACACCCAAAGTGAGGCCCATGAAAGTACCTCCAATAGCTGAATCCAATAGGTTTCTTGAGGAGAAGTTCAAACCTGCATAAAAAGTCTGGATAATCATCCAAGCAGTGAGTCCACGAGTGGGGCAATTCTTAACCAAAGATTTCATTCTTTCCCAAGCTCGAGCAACATGTTCATTATCAAGTTGTTTAAATTTCATAATGCCACTTCTCATAGATATAATCTTAGCAGGAGGATAGTATTTTCCAATAAAAGCATCTTTGCACTTAGTCCAAGAATGAATACTATTTCTAGGCAAGGATAGCAACCATTCTTTAGCTTTCCCTCTCAAATAGAAAGGAAACAGCTTGAGCTTAATAATATCTCCATCTACATCCTTATACTTTTGCATCTCATAAAGTTCAACAAAGTTAATTAGATGGGCAATAACATCATCAGAACTAGCACCAGAAAATTGCTCTCTCATTACAAGATTCAACAAAGCAGGCTTAATTTCATAAAAGGTAGCATCAGGAGCAGGTGGAGCAATAGGTGTGCTAAGGAAATCATTGTTGTTGGTGCTAGTGAAGTCACACGACTTGGTATTCTCAGCAGAGTTCATTTTGGCAAAGGTGGGCAAGCCAAAAACAGCAACAGCAGTTAGAGCAGGAACTAATTTTTGTGTGTTTTTGAATAAAGCAAGCAAACCAAACTAGACTATTTTTTTTGGGTTTTTTGAAAAGAGGCAAACAAAACCAAGCAAAATAAACTAAGCAAACTAAAAACAAAGTAAAGAGAAAGGAAGTGAAGGACTCCCCTAGTGAAGACGTCCTTAGCCTCCCCGGCAAAGGCGCCAGAAAGACTTGATGCAGCGCTCAGTTGATGTAGGAGCGCTTTGTTGGGAACCCCAAGAGCAAGGTGTGAAGCAGTACAACAACAAGTTTTCCCTCAGTAAGAAACCGAGGTTATCGAACCAGTAGGAGGAAGGAAACTCCACACAGGTGTTGCAAGCAATGCGGAGACCTGCACAACACAAACTCAAGACTTTGCTCCAATGAACCAGTGAGGTTGTCAAGCTCACCGGTTTGTTGTAACAAAGGATTAAAAGTATGGTGTGTAAGGTAATGCTTTGCAGCAGTAAACAAGTAACTGTGGAAGATGTATCAATGGTAAAGATTGGACCAGGGTCCATAGTTCACTAGATGTGCTCTCCTTAGATAAACAACATGGCATGAAGGGTACACAAATTACAACCGGGCAATTGACAAGAAATGAGCAAGGCATAATAATGCAATACCAGGCAAAAAGATCCTATGACATTCGATTGGGCAATACAACAATATACATAGACCGCCATACAACTGCATCTATGACTAGAAGTCCACCTTCAGGTTATCATCCGAACCCCCTCCAGTATTAAGTTGCAAGCAACAGACAACTGCTTTAAGCAAAGTGTGTAAGGTAAAAAATCTACTTGTTCCATGAACAAGAGACTGTTGTTTTCTCCCTAGTAGAAACATCACATCTACAACCGAAGAGATTTTTTTCACTTCCTTGGAAACTAGAGGCATGAACCCACTATCGAGCATAAACACCCCCTCTTGGAGTCACTAGCAACTACTCGGCCAAGCTAGATACTAAAAACGGAGAGCATGCAAGATCACAAACAATACAGACATGATAGAATTATAAAGACAAAACCATTAATCAATCTAACATAGTAATCTCAATATCCATCGAATCCCCGTAAACACAACATGCATGATTACAAATAAATTAGATCTTGATCATGAACGGAGCTCACAAGATCTATACATTAAAGCACAAGGAGGAGATACAACCATCTAGCTACTACATGGACCCATAGTCCAATGTGGAACTACTCACGCATCATACTAGAGAGAAGGCCTCCGGGATGATCTCCCCTCCGTCAGGGTACCAGGAAGAACTTCAGACCCTCCCCCTGATCTAGGGACGACGGTGACAACGGCTACAAAAGGTTTCGTGGAGTTTTGATAGGATACTTAGGGTTTTTGCATCGGGGGCTTCTTATATGCGAAGAGGCGAGGCTGGGAGGCGACCAGGGGGGCCATACCCTGCCCAGGCGCAGGCCCACCCCTGGCTGCTTCTAGGGGGGTTTGGCCGCCCTGGTTCGCGTCTCCGTCTTGTCTTCTGGATTCGTGTCTCTCACGGTAAAATATTGACTTTGACTCTTGTCCCGTCCAATTCCGAGAATATTGATTTTCTGCCTTTTTGGAACAAAAACAGAAGAAAACAGACAATTGGCACCATGGCAACTTGTTAATAGGTTAGTTCCAGAAAAGATATAAAAACACCTCAAAGTGTAGACAAAGCAAAACAAAGTAGATACTAAACAAGCATGGAGCATAAAAAATTATAGATACGTTTCCGACGTATCAGACAGCGGCGCTGCGACAGAGAGGGAGGGGGTAGAATTCAGGGTGGGGGAGAAGGTGGACCAGGGCTATGTCGATGATGGTATGGTCTCGCGTGGACAAGGCGAGGATGTGGATGCCGTCCGCCGGACCGCAAGACTAGCACAAGTTTGGATGGGAAACATATCGAAATGACACGACCATGGTGTTCGGTTTGTTCGTGTGCCGCCGTTGGACCATGCCCTTTCTGTTCGTGTGTCGCCGTTGGACCATGCTCTTTCTGTTCGTGTGTCGCCGTTGGACCATGCCCTTTGTCCGTGAGGACACAAATGCCGCGGACACGAATGGACAGCCCTCAAATTCAACTATGCAGCTACCATATGTAGGCTCACGAAACATTATTTTTATATATTTTTAGTTACTCAGTATGTGTTAGCTACATTTCAAATTTTCCCTATAGAGGACTATACAAGATTTCATCATTACGAGATGCTGATGTAAGTAATTTAACCAACATGACATGCCACACATAGGCATCTGAATCATGATTACGTGTCACTCAATGGAAGGCGCAGAGTTTGAAAAATAAAATGCTTTTTTTTTGTTAATTCAGCCGTGAATTGTCAATTCTCTATGCATATACGTGTTGGTGTATCCATGTCAGCAGTAGTATAGAATTTTACAGGAACACAGGTGACAGGTACCATACGACATACCAGTACAAGTGAAAGTTTATCTCCGATGCGTACGGAAACTTGGTTGGTTGGTTGGTTTATCTAATTTTTGCAGGAGCCATGACTATATGTACATACATTTGTCACATTACATGAAACGGACGTTGCAACACATGATTCAAACCATCATTGATAAGAGAGACAGAGACATGTTGTAAGTTTATAACTCGATGATGTGTCACTAACCGAGAGTCTTGAATTTTGAAACAATGCAATTCTTTTTTTCTTCTTTTCCAGTTCAATACTAAATTGTCAATTTGCTATACATGTTTGTGTTGGGTATCCATGTCAACAGCATTGGAATTTACAGGAGCATGAGCATCGTAGTACCAGGCAAGCATAAGGTTAGAGAAACCCAGAACAGTGGAACTCTTCCTGCTGCCAAATTAATCACTTGCGCCAGCAGTTCAGAAATGCAGGCTCAGCTAGCCTTTCAGTTAAGTCCAACGACAGATCGATTGGCCCCACATCATGTCAACCACACACCTGGCGGCTGGTGAAGCTCCTCCATGTCTTTCCACGAGCACTTTGTTTTCTCATCCTTGAGTTCTTTGTGCGTATGTACATCCTTTGGCTCTTTGCATATATACATGCTCACATGAGCATATGAATGATGTCACGAGGTGAGTAACCTGTGATGAGTGCTAACCGATGGAAGGGAGGGAGGTTTGATTGAAACCGAGGCCAGAAACCCCATCCAAGGAACCAGGTGCAACATGTTTTACTTGTCCATACCGCCTGATATGACGGAGGAGCCGGGCTAGGAAGGTGCTGTGGCAAATGGTAGAGGTGTCACATACCACAGTGACATGCCGGCGTGCCCTTGTAATAGCCACATTCATGAGCCTGCTGTCACCCATGAACCCTACAGCTCCTAGTGGGTTTGATCGAACCTACAAGCCAGCAGAAAAATGCACATCACTGGAAGTAGGTTAAAGATTCATGGAGCTAGAAATGGAGTATGCAAGCGATGATTGTGATCTGATCGGCGTCATTTGCTTCAGTATTGAATTTGGGTGACATAATCATCAGAAAGGTGTAAGTTACCATGCAGTGCTTACCATTGATAGGACCACCGCATCAGCCTCCCTCCCTTGAAAGCTATCGATGGTTGAAACCTCAACCCCAGAAAGCCCTGGGTATTCTTCCAACTTCTCCCTCAGTAACTGCACTTGAGCAATGTAGGGTGACTGAACAGCTATTTCACTCGAACATACTCCTGCAGTCATAATTGCAGCATGCTCGTAAGTTCAAGAAGCTGAGAGTGAGAATGCTGAATGATCATCCTGATGTGTTAGGATTATAGAAGCAAAAGATATGTATATACCACAATGTACAAGATTGAGAACATGTTGTGTAACTATATCTGCTTCTCCATCATTATAAAATGAGCCTGTGCCAGCAGGGTCAAAATGCTCCACACAATCCATGTTCAGAATTCCATATGGCATTCGGGTATCAAGTAAAAGCAGTGGACACCGTGTTATCCATGTATCCTGAAATCACATGGTACATCTTAGTTTTACACGGTAGCAATACAGAAGCAGATTGCAGAATGAAATCATGGATACATGTGCTATGCTTTTGCTTTTTCGCTGGCTTATTCATGTATTGACTTTGTGTGCTCCATGACTTGTAATAAGATGAATATTTTGAACTTTGTAATAAAATGAGGCTGTGTGCATCGATTGATGCAGAGGCCGGGGTAGTACCCCATTTCGGAAGAAAAAAGCAATACAGAAGCAGTCCACACAGATGCATTCATGACCAAAATCTTTAAACACGGATTTTTAAATGAATAGGCACAACAATTAGACACATCATGGCATTGCTGGTTGGTCCCAGGACCAAGAGTCCTGCAATCTGCTTCACACATAACACTCCGACTAAACAATTATCCAGGACATCTATATGTGAAATAAAAACTTTTAACCTCATTTCAAGAGTTGGATTGGAAATTCTTTAATATATGAGAGTGAACTGGAGGCTATCCCAACCTTCTTGTAATCACAAATATGGTAAACACTGATTCATCATGCGCCAAATGGACATGTGGTTGACCACAATCATAAAAAGTGAGTGTGTGTGGATCCCGTCTGCAGTATTTGGTGACTCGAGTGGATGCTACCAAATTTCAGTAGGGAGGCTGGACGGGTATGGTCAAACTTACTCCCAAATTTAATCATAAACTGAAGAAACTAATATCAGGATTTGCTTCTGAAGGAACGGTCAAGGTTCTAACCGTCCAAGTTGAGTAAAAGCATCATGGCTGGTTAATATTTAGGTCTTCCTTTTTCTAAAAGATCAGAACAAATTTTCTCTTTAAATATCCTGGTGAATTACCTTTCTTTGGAATATCAGTATTTGCTTCTGAAGAAAGTAATATCAGGATTTTCTTCTGAAAGAACAATCAAGATTCTTACCCTCTAAGTTGAGTAAGACCATCATGGCTGGTAAATATTTAATTCTTCCTTTTTCTAAAAGATCAGAACAAATTTTCTCTTATATATCCTTGTGAATTACCTTTCTTCGGATTTTTTTCCTAATGCAAGAATTAAAGTGGCAAAATAAACCCACAGCTTGAATAGGTCTAAGCACTGAGCACAAGAATGAAAAAAAAGTGGGTTGACTAGGTCTGGAAACACATAATATTGTAAGACAACAACGTCTAAAATGTGCTGCAATTGAAATAGATATGCTCTTTTTAAACCCAGAGGGGGAGAGGCCCACAGTTTTTTAAATAGAATAGGTGAGAGCAGAAATTCGACACATATTGGAATTGAACTCTGTCGGGCTGCATGTTAACCACCAAGCACTGCTCGGTTCTCGAAATAGATATGTTTAGAAATGGCTTAAGGAAACTGCGGTAAGAAGAAAGTAGTTAGCTATGCTTAACTGTTAAGTAGTGGCTATACTTAACTGTTCTATTTTCAGACTAGTATACAGAAACAAGCAAGAACCCTAAGCGCTGTCAAAATGATCTACAACTACAGTATAGAGCAAAGTTGTGTTCTTAAAAAAGTAGTCAACCAATGAGCTGGGAAAGGATTAAAAAACCAAATGGCATATGATTCGGATTCACTGGAACAACAAGGAAAATTATTCAGTGAAATTGGATATCAATTTCGCGATTAGACCCGATGCTCAGTGGAGTTTTTTAAACAAAAGATTGCCCGATCATGCCAAAGTTCAATCTTCAGCACAGAACCAGAAAATAGTCATGATCATGCAGACCTGACACCTGAAAGCCTGAAACAGAAAGTATGTATATATGTACCTTCACAACTGGAGAGTCAGCAAGAAGATGCGAAGCAACAGAGCGAGATGACTGGATCAAGCCCTGATACATCTCTTTAGATGCCCAACTCGCTATTGAATCATGCATTCTATGCTGGACTTTCAGTCCTGTAGCAAGTAATCCACCATGCAACAATGAAGCCCTTTCCATCATAGATTTACCAAGCCCGCCTTCCAGGGCCTTCCTTGACAATATTGCAGGTGCAAGTTGGCAATGATCACCAGCAAGAATACAACGCTTCCCCTGCAGTATGGGAATCCAGCAAGAGGGCTCAATTCCCTGACCTGCTTCATCTATAATTACCAAGTCAAATGAACCAGTTTTCCTGATAAGCGGATCTGCTGCCCCCGTGTTAGTAGAAAGCACGACCTGTGCATCAGATAGCACTTCCATGATCGTTTCTTTTTCTTTCATTTCCAGATCCCTCCCAAGTTGCTTCAGCAGTTGACGAATGCCTGCAGCTAAAGAATCATCCACTATACAATCCCTCAAATCCTTTCTTAAGTCAGTTCTCTTTCTCTCAAGCTCCTTCCTAAACTGACCAAGCCTTGCATTCACAATCTCTGCCAAGGACTTCGAAGCAACAGATGGTGATATCCGAGCAGGGTTTCCAACTCGCACAATGTTTAAGCCCGTACTTGACAACCTTTCAACCATGTTATCGACCGCCGCATTGCTTGGAGCTGTTACAAGGACATTCTCACCCTGTCGGACAGCACGTACAATGAGTTCTGTGAGCAAGACTGTCTTGCCCGTGCCAGGAGGCCCCTGGATAACTAGAACAGGTCTCTTCTTGTTCAGGCCTAATGAGAGAGCCCTTAACTGGGAGTCATCAAATGCATACCTCTCTGATAGCTTTCGATCATGAAGATTCGATTCGCCCCAATCAATCAGGCAATTCTGCTCCATCTTCATCACATCTTTGCTGTCACCGAACAGAGTAGCTACCACGCCAATGGACACATTACTTTTCTGCAAACCGTTCCTTTGAAGAAGCATCAGTGCTTCAAGATTCCGCTGCCAAACAAAATAGTTGGGTGAATCATCTGAATTTATCACTCATGTTGTTAAGCTAAGAATAACAGTCATGGAAGACATGGGGATTTCATAGTTCACTATTCTTTCATAAAGCTGGGGTTTTGGTTTTGTCCATTTCATCCACCCTAATATACGATGAGTGACAGATATAGAGCATGGTTGCAGATCATCAAATGGAAAGATTGTACTAAAATAAATGTGAGAACCAGAAGCTATACTTGCTCCTGGCAATGTAGTTTCAGAAAGCTTGAAACTAAACATGCCGAAAGCAGACAATCATTCAGAATTTAAGACCCTTCACTCATTGACTAGACTCAACGTTCAGGTGCAAAATTCAAATACCTCATAAGTAAGTACATCCGCCAATCCCTGTATCCGGTCTATGCGCACACTTTTCCCAAATAACCTGGAGAAAGTTGGGTCACCATGACGGGATTCTAGAGCCACAGTTATGCTGCAACCATCTTCCCCGAGATTATAAAGAAAGCCTTGCATACAAGAAGTGGCTCCCTCACCACGGCTGTTACATGTTCTCACACAAACCATGTCCCCAGGTGATAAAGTGGTTGGAGGCAGCTTGTGTTCACCTTCGATTCGGAATAGAACCAAATGTAGGCCTCCCAACCCTACAACCAGGAGATAACAGAAAACACATTGTTATTCAGTTTTCCTAAGTAGTAACTGAGGATGAAATGTGAACAATACAAAGAAAAGAAAGTAGCCAAGTTCTTTGCTCTCACCAGTTGAACTGCTGACTACGTTCAAGTTGCAAATGGTGTCACACTGCTCCTGCTGAGCCTGCCCATGGGTCACCAAGTACTCAACTGGCTTGGGTGGCTCAGAATTGTTCTCGAGCATAGTGGTAGCATTGAGTTCCTCCTGTGTAAACTCCAGCTCCACATCTCGCTCAACACGCAGCAGGTCTGACATATGCCTCACAAAGTCTTCAATCCTATCCTGCATCAATCTCGCCTTCTTGAGGCTTATGCCAATGCTACTGTGCACAGCTTTAGTCCGTGGCGCTGTCCTGCGCACAGCCGCCCGGTGATGCGTGGAACTGGCCATTTCCTTCAACAGCTTCCATGATTGCGCGGAACGCCAGTCGGAGATGAGCCCCTGGTTCTGGTAACCCAGCAGGACATCACGAAGCTCGCGCTGGAAATGGTCAAACAGGGTGGGGTAGTGTGTGCAGGCCTTGAAGCAGAGTGCCTCCAGACCCTTGGGCATGGGGATGGCAGAGAGATAAGGCTGTGCCTGGATCACAAACCCAAGCTGGCTTTCTGCCGATCCCCAATCCAGAGTCAATGCCGCTGCGCCCAAGTCCATCATGTCACCCTGCAGCTCGGACGAAGCAAACTTGGATGCCATGGACTGCATCCCCTGCCTTAGCCACTCCACAACACACCGGCCGAGCTCCTTCCGCCCCAAGGGATCGCCGTTCTCATACAGCGTCCCCACCCTTATGGACGCCTCCTCCACCGACGGCACGCACCCGCCTTGTTCTTGCTCTCCCTCGACCGTCCTGCTCCGCCTCCTCCTCCTAGTCCTGCCATTGCTACCAACAGGTCGAGACGCACCTTTGCTGGGAACGAATGGCACACCTCGTACAGGCCTTTGCCTGGGAGATGAGTTACCCGGTGACCGCGACGGTGTTGACGGCGTTGATGGTGTTGACGGAGACGAAGGAGCAGCAGCAAGAAACGTGAGCCTTGTCCTGCTGGAGGGCTTCTTTACCGCGCACGAAGAGAACAAGAATCTACACGAGAGGAGATCAAGAGACATGCCGCTCATGCTCGCCCACAGCCCAAGCTGAGCTGCCGGCGGAGGCAGTCGCGCAGGCAGAGGAAAAGGAGCCGAGGAGGGAACGAAGCAAGGAACAGACCGGCGACTCAGCTCGGCCTCCGCAGGTGAATCCTCACTGGCCAGCTGATATTCCCATGGGTGAAGAGGGGGAGCTTGGTGGGTGACTGGTGGCGCAGGGGGCGGCTACGTTACCCACCGTAGGTAAGTAAAGTGCCGTCTCGTGCTTTGGCTTCGCGCTGCTGGCGACCACGTCGTCTCCGCCCATTTTCCATGGTCCCAAAAGCCCGTGATAGCGCCCATCGGATCGGAGAATCGGGCGCGCCTGCTGTCCAACCAAGGCATGGCGCGCGATCCCGCTGTCCACGCAGACGCCGGCGCGTCCAGACGCTGCGTAGATGCAGATTCACTGATCCCGTGGGACTGATTCCATCGATCCAAAATCACAAGAAGCGAAGCGTCCGTGGCTGCTGATGGACCACATAGAAGGAGACAAGAGAATCACGAGAACGCATGCCCAGCTTTTCTCTTCGCGGGCTGGCTGTCGGGCATTAGAGCGAACAGCTTACCGGCGTCGCGGTCGAGGCCTCACGCGCTGCTCGTCAGACTGGTGGGGCCATGACACGTTCCGCGAGGCTGCTGCGCCAGTTAGGGACGCGCTCACTGGAGTCTTGGGAGGTCGTCGGCGCTGGCCTGCCTGCTGCTACCGCGCGGCGCTCCGAGAGCTGCCCGCGCACGAATAGATCGGCGCCGTGCGAGAGACATGAGAGTAGTGGTGGTCGGGTGGAGCGGGGTCGATCCGTCCAATGCCGTAACGTCGGATATATTGGAGTGGGACGCGCCCGTCGCCCAAGGACGACGAAGGTGATCGCAGCATGGGCAAACCGCCTCGTAGAAGATGTGCCGGTCGTTACAGACAATGAAATGAAACCGCTGAATCTTCAGCACTGAGGTTAGCGATGGCAGCGGCGCAATGTTTTCGCGTTAACTCTGTACAAGAGCAAGTCTAAGGGCATGCGGTGACGTCAGCTCGCGATGTTGGATTTTTGCTTAGTTGGAGGAGAGAGAAGTAAGAGAGAGTGGATTGTCTTCCATTGAGGATAATCTCTTAAGAAGGTTACTATTTTCCATCATATATACGCTTCTTTTAGTCAACCAATTTTTTACTAAAAATAGTTAATTTTATTAATTGCTAGAGATAGCAATAAGAGATAATGCATTGTACAAGTTATATATTGTGTCTTCTCTAAATGATGTGGAGAGCTAGAGAAGGCATGCCTTCTCTAGCATTGTACATGCCCTAACAGATTCATTATTTTGTGCCCTTAAAAACACGTATAACAGACGCTGAAAAAGTGTTTACGGTCCCGAGCGGGCTCGTGCGGGATAAATCATGTCGTTTTTGCACGTTTCCGTTTACGAGATCTATTCTGCGTGAGTCTAGACAGGACCGTAAATTTAACATTTCTAATTCAAGTGTATATCTTACATAATAATGATACAATAATATAATCCAAATTATTAATGACTCAAACATCACATAATACTACAATAATCCTTATTACAACAATAATTCAAAACAAATAACTAAACAAATATAGAATGATCCGGAATGCAAACCCTTATTGTCCTTGATCTACGGGTAGGTCTCAAGAGAGGCTTGGATGCGGACGGCATTTTGTGTTGGTTTGACACGGCTACCAACATATATTGTCATAGAAGAACTCCAAGTTCAAGTCCCTCTCATTCTCGATGATCATGTTGTGAGGATCACACATGCTTTCATGATCCTATTGAGAGTTTTCTCGTCCCAAAAACGAGCCGGACCTCGAATATTAGCAAACCCTGATTGTAAAACACCAAAACTCTCTCAATGTCCTTTCAGCATTGCCTCTTGAGCCTTGGCAAATTCAGCATTCTTTCTTGTTGCTTGATTTGAGATGGTCTTCCAAATATAGACCAAGAAGGGTAAATGGCATCAGCAAAATAGTAGCCCATTGTGTAGGCATGACCATTAACCGTGTAGTTGCGAGACGGTGCATCTCCACTCGCTAGCATAGCAAAAAGATGAAACCTTTGCAATACATCGGCGAAAATATGAGACATATCCAAGACATATCCACGAAATTTCTCTCGGCGCATTCGATAACACCGATGGAAAAAATGGCTAGGATATACCAGTACCTCAGCGAAATAATCATGTATGAGCATCTCATGGCCTAGCGTGCGATTGCGGGGGATGCAAAAGTGGCTAACGATCATCGTCAATCTCATACCTAAATCCGGGTCAATGGTTGTTGACAAAAGAGAGAAATAGAAAGCAAGGAGTAAATACTGAGGCAAGTACTTAGCGAGACTTAGAATTTGGCTGCTCTGCCCACATGGGTATGGTGGGCTTAGCGGCAGCAAAGCATGCACTAAAAATTTATAGAGACAAGAAACAACTTCCATCTATTAGAGGCGAATAAGAGAGCTATATTTGGTACCAATAAGATTCTAACGCCAAACATAACCCAGCCAAAGCATTACCCATGTCGTAAAACCACTAGGGAGCAATACTGGATGCACTCACATAGTTGGAAGTTTTATTAATTTATTGTGGTGGTTGCGGTAATACTAGTCATGTCAATGTCAAATTTATAGTACTACTTTTGTCACATCCCAAGATTTTCCAAATCTTGTAATGTGAAAATAAATTAATAAAATAAAACTTTGTTGATTTTCAGAACCAGAAGAAACTTTTTGAATTCAATTGGAACTTCAAACCCATTTGAATTAAAATAAACCTCAAGAGATTTAAAAAGGATAAACATTTAATAAAAGGAAAATAAAAACATTTGGAAATACTATTTTGAAACAATTAAATGAAAAGATTTGTTTTCAAATGAAATAGAAGTTTTATAAATAAAGGTAATTTAATAAAGGCCAATTTAAACCTTGACCAAACTTTGGGAATTAAAAACATTTAGTTTGAATAGAAATAACAAAGGTTTATTTAAAATAAAATAATAAGGAATTAATATAAAAATTTATTATGAAAGGTTTTACTACTTTAATTAAAACATCAAGACTTATTAAATTGTTTAAAATAGGTTTTCCAAGTATTTTATATTCTCTCTAATAAAACCTACTAAAGTGTTTTGGCTTTAATTTAGATTTCAAAATAAAAGTTTTAATAAAACAAATCCTATTGGATTTAATAATGGAAGTCTATTATAATAATTAATAATGGATACTAAAATAAAAGGTTATTTTGTTTTAAAACAAATTTCCAAATATTATATATTTCCCAAATTAAACCTACTAATTTGATTTTATAAATATTTAGGTTTCAAATAAAGATTTTAATAATAAAATCAAACTCTAATTGATTTAATAACTAAGTCCATTTTATTTAATTATTAATGGACCCTAAGGTAAAAGGAATATATTATTTTAAACAATTTTTCCAAATATTCATTATCTCCAAATAACACCTACTGATTGGGTTTTGAAAATATTTGGATTTTAAGTGAATATTTTATTAAATAAAACAAACCCTATTTTATTTAACTAATGATCCATTTATTTAATTAATAAATGGAACTAAAAAGACATAAAATAATATTTATTTTAGAATGTGAGTTATGATGTTAAGAACCAAATTCATATTTGAAAGGCTTGATGATTGTTTGAATCGTTTTGAATGTGTTTGGTTGTTTGAATTTCAAAACAGAAAATAGAATTAGAAAAGAAAAAGGAATCAAAAAAAAAATAACAACCCATCCACCCCAGCTCCTCTCTCCCTCCTTTTTCTTTTTTTTCCCCTCACGCAACCACAACAGATATCGGACAGCGACCAAATCTTTTCACGCCTCCTCTAATTTTCTAGTTCATGCACGTAACCTCCGTGACCTCCTCATCTAACCATGCCTTTGTTTTACCATAGGGTGATGACTTCAACCAAAACCCCAACTCCGTGAGAAATTGATGCAAGATCACGCCAGAGCATCACTGTCCTCGCAATCACGGTGAGCGCCTCACTGCACACTGTGTTATTTTATCGCCTTGGCCGGACAGTGAAGCCGCCCGCGGCCACGCCAAGCGCGCCCGAGGTCGAACATGCGATCTAAACTTAGCCACGATTAGATCACGGTATGTCCTCTTTAAATTAGATCCAACGCTCTCGACGCTGATCCAACCTAAGATTAGGACACGTGTCCGTTATTTGGTCTAAAAAAGATTTGAAAATGATTTAGTTGTGATTTTCAAATCCTTATAACTTTCAAACCACACGTCCAAATTTGACAAATTTTATATCAAAAGATTCAGGAGAACAAGACCTAGCCAACCCTACCCTTAGTTTGTCAAATAGTATTTGTTAGCTTGTTTGAATTTGCAGATTCTTTTGTGTGCTTGCTAACATTATAAAAATCATTTAAAAATGAATTTTTAGATCAAACCTTTGCCAATTAGTTTATTGTGACCCTCTAGGAACCAACCAATAGTGTTAAAATGATTTTTGTGAGAATTAAGTTGAATTATTTAACTTAGCCATTTTCTAGCCAAATAAACTCACTAATTTTATTATAGAAATGTTATGGAAAGAAACTTTGAGAAAATAGTTGGACCAAACCTACTGACCCAAAAACACCAAGTTTTGCAATAGCAACTCATTTGGTGAACCCTATGGGCTAATGCCTTAGTAAAAAATATTTCTACACCACATCAAATAACACTTTGTTTTGAAAATGGTTTTAAAGCTTACAAATGACTTAGTCACTTTAGGAAATAACCATTAGATGTACCCAAATGACTATGACCCACTAGGAACCACTTTTTCAAACAAAACAAAGCTTGGCATGCTTGCATGCACTTCTTTGACCTTGTTATTTATGTGTGTTGTTTTGCTTGATTGGTAGATTGAGTTTGTGCCTTGCTCGATTGATTTGTAGTGACTTGAAGAGTGTGATTATTGCAAAGATCAAGAGGTGAACCTAAACTCTACCAAAAAGGCAAGTGATGCTTCATACTTTTTGTCCTATTACTTTCACTATGCATTAGTGATTTTGTTAAGTAAAACTTGCATGGATTTTGCTAAGTATAGATATTGCTATAAGAAAACCTAGTAGATGAATCCTTAGTAGGATTTTTCTAAGTTAAGTATCCTAATACTACCAAGCTTAGCCTAGCTAATAGAAAACATGGGTGGAAAATATATTCACACTATGGAAAATATTCTAAGTCTGAGGACTTATGTTTTGTTTAATAAAACAACTAAGTTAATAAATCACAGGTGGAATGGAAAGATTGGGTTATGTTGAGTGGTTCACAAGGCCCATATTTATGGTTAACCTTGTGTATCTCACTTGTGGATGGCCACCCGAAACAAAGGGATTTGAGATGTCAAATGTTGAAAAGCTTCAAGTGCAACCACTTGGCAATATGGGCTCTGCCATGATCATATAGGTTGCAAGAACTTAGCCAAATGGGTGGTAGTGTTTGATAGGTTGGAGCGTCCATTTTGGTCTAAGGAAGGCTTCAAAGATTTTGTCTTGGGAAACCAAGTCTTGTGGGTAAAGTGCACCACCTCTGCAGAGTGTAGAATCTAAGTACTTAGCCATGTCCAAGGACAATTTGAGCATCAAGACATGGAAGCAATCAAGAATCTCATCATTCCAATTTCTAAATAAAAACTTGTGGGTGAACAAGGGATTGTGTGTATTCTTCAATCTTTGATGGAAAGATGGCTTGAGACAAGGATCTTGAAATCTTAGATTGAAGAAAATTGTTTTGCAAGCAAATCTTTTTGATTGGTAGATGCCGTGGATCACCTGATTAGTAGATGTCTTGGAAAGATTTTGCCAAACAAAACTTAGTATTTTCAAAATGATAAGAAAAATCTATTTTGAGCAATGCAAGCCTCAACTCCACTTAGCCAAATGCATATAGATGATAAACTCCACTATACTACCATAGTATCACTTGCCAATACAATTCAAATGTATTGACCCTTTGTTTTGATTGTTTAGAGAAGATTGATTGTTTAGGATTACAAAGTCTACAACCAACATCGCATTTTGAAGATGATGGACTCATACCTATTGTTATTCCGCTGCAATATAATGTAATAGCCTAATGAGCTAAGTTTGATGTAATAAAAATTATGTTATTCCTGGTTATAAAGTTATATTATGACCTTTGTTTCTTGATATTACATCTTACTGTGGATGCTAGCTATTGATCCAGGGACTAGCATTGTAAAACACAGGAGGATCTACCTTATCAGGTTGGGACCCTAACAGATGGTATCAGAGCATTGTGTTGCCTGTAGGATTTGTAAACCCTAGGATTGGACAAAAACCCTTAGAAAAATAGGAGTTATATTTTGTTCCAAAAACTTATTTACAAAAACACTTGTAAACTCTTTCCTCAACCATTTTGGTTTCAACTCTACATTCTCTTCTATTTCAACTTGATGGAAAAGCCTACCCCATGACCAAAGACTACACCATGTGCAAAAGACTTCTTCAACATCTTCAACTCTAATGACTTCAACATCTTCAGCATATTCATCAAGGACTTCCAACTTGGATACCACTAAGGACCACAAGTTAGACAAGGACTTCTTACTTAAGAATTAGAGACTGAGGGAATGCAAAATAAGAAGAAACCATCAACAACTTTAAAGTATTGTAACCAAGAGTTTTCCTAAAGGAAACCAAGATATAATGTAGAAAGAAGAACCAACCAAGAAAGAAAGGAAAAATCACAAGTGAACCATATAGATGGACCACCATATTGTAGTTAAGACAAAACCACCAACTTATGTGGTGTAACAAAAATATTTTGGTATGTGCTTGAACCCTGTTGTTTGAGTGCAAAGTTGTTTGTGAATGTTTGGTTGTGATGGTAAGCATATTGCTTGTGTGAATTGTGATGTGTGTGATTAGAAATATCTCATTAGAAATATCTTGTCTATTCTAATCTCCCTTCAAACCCAAACAGATGACTTCCCCAAAGGATTCCAAGGTTGATGACACCAACACCAACCAAGGAGAACTCATAGCAACCCAACATCAATTGAATCAATTGACAGCTCAGTTCTAGCCAACAATAGTAATGAAGATCCAGCATTGCAAAGGTTTTAGAGGAACAACCAATTGATGCTTAAGGTGACTAATCAAATGATTAGCATGGAAGAAAACTTACCTAGAAGAGAGTATGATAGCAAGGATGAAAGGAATGTTGTTCTAGATGGAGCCCGCATTATTTGTGGAGACAAGGATCATACTTCCAAGGAGCATGAAGGACAATGCCCCAATTGTGATGAAGACCATCCTGTTGGAGAATGCCCTACCTCTCAAGCTACTTGCTATCTTTGTGAAGGAAGTGATCATACTCTGGCCTATGTCC
The DNA here is from genome assembly GCA_030063025.1 of Avena longiglumis. Lineage (NCBI taxonomy): Eukaryota > Viridiplantae > Streptophyta > Magnoliopsida > Poales > Poaceae > Avena > Avena longiglumis. The sequence continues at coordinate 369,665,332 of CP125978.1, read as the reverse complement.
TATTTATGCCATGGTAGAACAAAGGAAACAAGAAGGATCCAAGTCTACCAAAGGAAAGGACCACTACTACTTCCAAGCAAGACAACCCAATTCAAAGGATCAAGGAAAATCAAGAAGCCCAAGCAAGACATGAGCCTTATACAATGTCGTAAATGTAATGAAATGGGACACTACTCCGGATGCCCAGGAACATAAAGAATAAAGGAATTGACCAAGTGTGGTGTAACAACCGCAATGAACAGGTCACTTTGTGGCAACTTGCCCAAAAGAACAACAAAGAACTCAAGGACATTAATTGTTTCAATCAGAATCCACACTATGCAAGCAAAAGGATGAAGAACAAGTTGAACAAGCCTATGGAGAAGCTCAATCTTGGTCCATGAGTCAAGCATAGGAATAAAGCAAAAGTTTAACTTAGAGAAATTTCCAGGACCCAAGAAGGCCAATATGTAAATTTTGTTTGAAAAATCTTAAGGGTGGTAGTACCCTAGTTGTTTGAACTTGTTGCAACCCTACCTTTCCCAAATCTCGGGACGAGATTTATTTTATACATCCCAAGATTTTCCAAATCTTGTAATGTGAAAATAAATTAATAAAATAAAACTTTGTTGATTTTCAAGAAACTTTTGAATTCAATTGGAACTTCAAACCCATTTGAATTAAAATAAACCTCAAGAGATTTAAAAAGGATAAACACTTAATAAAAGGAAAATAAAAACATTTGGAAAGACTATTTTGAAACAATTAAATGAAAAGATTTGTTTTCAAATGAAATAGAAGTTTTATAAATAAAGGTAATTTAATAAAGGCCAATTTAAACCTTGACCAAACTTTGGGAATTAAAACATTTAGTTTGAATAGAAATAACAAAGGTTTATTTAAAATAAAATAATAAGGAATTAATATAAAATTTATTATGAAAGGTTTTACTACTTTAATTAAAACATCAAGACTTATTAAATTGTTTAAAATAGGTTTTCCAAGTATTTTATATTCTCTAATAAAACCTACTAAAGTGTTTTGGCTTTAATTTAGATTTCAAAATAAAAGTTTTAATAAAACAAATCCTATTGGATTTAATAATGGAAGTCTATTATAATAATTAATAATGGATACTAAAATAAAAGGTTATTTTGTTTTAAAACAAATTTCCAAATATTATATATTTCCCAAATTAAACCTACTAATTTGATTTTATAAATATTTAGGTTTCAAATAAAGATTTTAATAATAAAATCAAACTCTAATTGATTTAATAACTAAGTCCATTTTATTTAATTATTAATGGACCCTAAGGTAAAAGGAATATATTATTTTAAACAATTTTTCCAAATATTCATTATCTCCAAATAACACCTACTGATTGGGTTTTGAAAATATTTGGATTTTAAGTGAATATTTTATTAAATAAAACAAACCCTATTTTATTTAACTAATGATCCATTTATTTAATTAATAAATGGAACCTAAAAAGACATAAAATAATATTTATTTTAGAATGTGAGTTATGATGTTAAGCAGAACCAAATTCATATTTGAAAGGCTTGATGATTGTTTGAATCGTTTTGAATGTGTTTGGTTGTTTGAATTTCCAAAACAGGAAAATAGAATTAGAAAAAGAAAAAGGAATCAGACAGAAAAAAAAAAATACCCAAACAACCCATCCATTTTCTCACCCCGCAACCCACGCAGAGGTGGACCTTCTCTCGAATCTTTTTGACCTCCTCCACTCCTTCTTCCGCGACCACGCCTCCTCCCTGCCACCTTAATTCCCCGTGACCATACTACCTTTAAATCGCCTCTCTCCTCTTACATTTCCCCAGGCGCTCCTCCCGACGCCCCGCCGTGCATAATTCGTTCTCGAGCACGTCTCCGACGAGCCCTCTAAATTCCGGCCAACACACGCCCTCTACCTCCTCGAGCACGGTGATCGGCAACCCCCCAGATACTTTTCTTCAGTGCACCACCACGCACACCCACCCCCTAAGCCCAACAACAAACTTCTTCAACTCCGGCGACAAATCTCGTGAACCAGACCGCCCGATCCCTCCTGTTCACGCTGAAATCGCACATCTAATCGTGCTCTGTCTTCACCGTGGGGGCAATGCAACGACGACTCCCGCGCGCCCTGCTTTTTTTTTTTCTCGAGCTCCACAGGTAATTCCGACCGCGCCTTCTAGTTCATGCGTAACCTCTCGTGACCTCCCTCATCTAACCATGCCTTTGTTTTACCATAGGGTGATCTAGTGTCGACTTCAACCAAAACCTTCCAACTCCGTGAGAAATTGATGCAACCCTAGTGCGCCCGCGATCAACCGACCACGCCAGAGCATCACCTCGTCCTCGCAATCACGGTGGCGTCCTCACTTTACCTTGCTACCTTTATAACATGCCGATCTAAACTTAGCGGCCACGATTAGATCACTTACCGAAGGGTATGTCCTCGATTTAAATTAGATCCAACGCTCGACGCTGATCCAACCGAAACGGTATCGGCGAGTAAGATTAGGACACGTGTCCGTTATTTGTCTAAAAACAGATTTGAAACAGTTAGTTGTGATTTTCAAATCCTTATAACTTTCAAACCACACGTCCAAATTTGACAAATTTTATATCAAAAGATTCAGGAGAACAAGACCTAGCCAACCCTACCCTTAGTTTGTCAAATAGTATTTGTTAGCTTGTTTGAATTTGCAGATTCTTTTGTGTGCTTGCTAACATTATAAAAATCATTTAAAAATGAATTTTGAGATCAAACCTTTGCCAATTAGTTTATTGTGACCCTACTGACCCTAGGAACCAACCAATAGTGTTAAAAATGATTTTTGTGAGAATTAAGTTGAATTATTTAACTTAGCCATTTTCTAGCCAAATAAACTCACTAATTTTATTATAGAAATGTTATGGAAAGAAACTTTGAGAAAATAGTTGGACCAAACCTACTGACCCAAAAACACCAAGTTTTGCAATAGCAACTCATTTGGTGAACCCTATGGGCTAATGCCTTAGTAAAAAAATATTTCTACACCACATAAAATAACACTTTGTTTTGAAAATGGTTTTTAAAGCGAAACCTTTTACAAATGACTTAGTCACTTTAGGAAATAACCATTAGATGTACCCAAATGACTATGACCCACTAGGAACCACTTTTTCAAACAAAACAAAGCTTGGCATGCTTGCATGCACTTCTTTGACCTTGTTATTTATGTGTGTTGTTTTGCTTGATTGGTAGATTGAGTTTGTGCCTTGCTCGATTGATTTGTAGTGACTTGAAGAGTGTGATTATTGCAAAGATCAAGAGGTGAACCTAAACTCTACCAAAAAGGCAAGTGATGCTTCATACTTTTTGTCCTATTACTTTCACTATGCATTAGTGATTTTGTTAAGTAAAACTTGCATGGATTTTGCTAAGTATAGATATTGCTATAAGAAAACCTAGTAGATGAATCCTTAGTAGGATTTTTCTAAGTTAAGTATCCTAATACTACCAAGCTTAGCCTAGCTAATAGAAAACATGGGTGGAAAATATATTCACACTATGGAAAATATTCTAAGTCTGAGGACTTATGTTTTGTTTAATAAAACAACTAAGTTAATAAATCACCTGGGTGGAATGGAAAGATTGGGTTATGTTGAGTGGTTCACAAGGCCCATATTTATGGTTAACCTTGTGTATCTCACTTGTGGATGGCCACCCAGAAACAAAGGATTTGAGATGTCAAATGTTGAAAAGCTTCAAGTGCAACCACTTGGCAATATGGGCTCTGCCATGATCATATAGGTTGCAAGAACTTAGCCAAATGGACAGGTGGTAGTGTTTGATAGGTTGGAGCGTCCATTTTGGTCTAAGGAAGGCTTCAAAGATTTTGTCTTGGGAAACCAAGTCTTGTGGGTAAAGTGCACCACCTCTGCAGTGTAGAATCTAAGTACTTAGCCATGTCCCTGGTAAAGGACAATTTGAGCATCAAGACATGGAAGCAATCAAGAATCTCATCATTCCAATTTCTAAATAAAACTTGTGGGTGAACAAGGGTTTGTGTGTATTCTTCAATCTTTGATGGAAAGATGGCTTGAGACAAGGATCTTGAAATCTTAGATTGAAGAAAATTGTTTAAAGCAAATCTTCAGTCTTTGATTGGTAGATGCCGTGGATCACCGTCTTTGATTAGTAGATGTCTTGGAAAGTTTTGCCAAACAAAACTTAGTATTTTCAAAATGATAAGAAAAATCTATTTTGAGCAATGCAAGCCTCAACTCCACTTAGCCAAATGCATATAGATGATAAACTCCACTATACTACCATAGTATCACTTGCCAATACAATTCAAATGTATTGACCCTTTGTGGGTTTGATTGTTTAGAGAAGATTGATTGTTTAGGATTACAAAGTCTACAACCAACATCTGCCTGTGGCATTTTGAAGATGATGGACTCATACCTATTGTTATTCCGCTGCAATATAATGTAATAGCCTAATGAGCTAAGTTTGATGTAATAAAAATTATGTTATTCCTGGTTATAAAGTTATATTATGACCTTTGTTTCTTGATATTACATCTTACTGTGGATGCTAGCTATTGATCCAGGGACTAGCATTGTAAAACACAGGAGGATCTACCTTATCAGGTTGGGACCCTAACAACTTTAGTGTAAGTTGCCTATGATCGAGAAGCTATGCTTCAAATTGTCCATAACATCGGACATGGATTATAAAAAGGGGTGCAGAAATATACCCACGCATTCGATCAACCTCAGAAAAACCAAAGGAAGGAAAAAAGCAATAAGATATCACGACACAAATCTTTCAAGAACTAAAGAAATTTTTAGGGGGACACCAACTAATCTACCCACAACAAAGTCAGCCGATCTCTGAAGACGGACCTAGAAGTTTGCACCAACGTCTGAAAACGCTCAAAGACCCAAAAGTGCGACTGGCATGTCATGACACCAACTCTGTATATGCCAACTCGTTGAGACTTTGTGTTGGAGATATGCCCAAGAGGCAATAATAAAGTGGTTATTATCATATCTACGTACTTATGATAAATGTTTATATACCACGCACTCTATAATTATGTAGGGTTCGCAGCATAGGAAACAAAAAAAATCCTACGATGGGAACAACTATGTACCAATATCTATCTACTAGATACAAACAACGGGCGGATGTACATCCGTAGATAACATACCCTTGAAGACCGACAAAGCTTATCGAGTCCAAACTCGTGGTTAATGTAGACGATCTCTTGCCGATCTCAAGGTCGAGAGAAAGTTCTAGCGCCGCAAAACAGCAGCGCATCCGTGCTCGCACACACGTCCGAGGCACCGAGCAACCTCCGCCTCCTCGCTCCAGCGATGCAGCGGAAGCACAACTCTTTCTTGTCGAAAAGCCACCGAGAACATGTATCTCGCTAGTCCGAGACCATGGGGGATAAATACTAGAGGGGGAGAGAGATCCTTCACGAGGAGGTGTGAGTGAGAAGTGAGGAGAGGGGCTCCTTATATAGGGGAGGGGCAGCCCAAGGGGGCATGGCCCCCCACCTCTCCCTCATTCATGTGGGTGGACACTCCACTCACAAAATGCCCCTTCAATTTTCTCCACTCAAAATCCCACTCAAATCCCCATTAAATATCCACCAAATTTAATGCAAACTCTCATTAAATAAAACTCCTTTTATTTATTCAGAATTTTGTCAATTACTTTAATGACAAACATTCACATATAACCCCTTGCTAGTATTTCATTTCACATGCAGAAACACTTTCTGCAATTTCACCCGAAAACCCGTTTCGGTATCTAGTGAAATAAATTTCTGCGCTTGTTATTCTTTTCGGCATGAAACTTTTGCTCCAAATGGATGTAGGTGTCTCTTAAGTGTGTCACCATACGGTTCACGAATAATGCTGACATGATCGAGACCCCTCTCGGATGAATAATCAGAAGCGGGATCTGGAAACCCATACTGGCTCCCACACATTCAACGATGACTTTCTTGTGATCGTCGGAACCTTTTACGCTAGTATCTTAATCCCTTTGTTTCGCGATATATTACATGTCCGAGTTTCGATCATCGGTATCTCCATACCTAGTTTGATCTCGTTACTGACATGCAATCTTTTCTCGTTCTCGTGATATAACATTCTAGTGATCAAATCACTTGCTTGCAAGCTAATCAATGTGATATCACCGAGAGGGCCCAGAGCATATCTATCCGTCATCGGGATGAACAAATTCCACTCTCTATCCATGGGCCTCAACATAACACTTTAGTAGTTTTGAACCCATCTTTATAATCACCCTGTTACGGTGTGACGTTTGATGTTATCAAGAAACTCTTTCTCTGTTAGTGATTGACATGATCTCATGGTCTAAGGATTAGGATCACTTCGTAAGTTGTTATAGCAATATAAACTCAATGACTTTGATCGTAATGCTATACTTCGGATGAATGTTCATCACATCATTACACTAATGTTGTGACCTCGTTATTAACAACATCCAATGTCCATGATCAGGAAACCTTGATCATCTTGTTAATCAACGAGCTAGTTTATAAGAGAGGCATAACTAGGAACTTCCTTTTGTTTATTAAACACACATGTGTTAACTTTTCCGTATTAATAAAATTATAGCATGTAAAATAAAAATTTATCATAAACAAGGAATACGATAATAACCACTTTATTATTGCCTCTCGGGCATATTCCCTTCAGCCTCCCACTTGCACTAGAGACAATAATCTAGTTTGAAAACTTTGCGTATTGAAAACCTATGGCTTTCTGGTGTTCCATATACGCAATTGCAAGTGGTTAACATAATCTACGGATCTGACGCCTCAGGTCCGTGTGTATTTGCATGTCTTTGCGTCTTCACGCATCACTCATTCTCCAATGAGATGACATTGTATAAATTTGGTCTTTTGGTGAGACCTTTAGTTCCTTGGGGTTAAATCATGTCGATACTATTGTCGTACAATATATATTTAGTGTTAGCCCGTTGAGAACCACACCTTAGTTTGATAACAAACTACTTGACACAAATTCCCTCCTTTGCTGCTACTATAGCAGTCATATACTTAGCCTTTTTGTTGTAGTATTATACAATGTCTTAACTTTGGAACTCTTCCAAATCCATCATGGAAACTCCTTTCCATTACATTGTGCCACCCATAGTTTAAATTGAGATAAACTTAATTTGTATCTTGTGACAAAACTAGTATCAATGTAACGCTTTACAATGAACTATTTGTAATTGTTTGTCACCTCTACACAAATATATTCTTAGTTCTTCCAAAATATCATAAGAATATCCTCACTATCGTCCAATGATCATTTTATGAATCATTCTGGTATATGCTCATAACACTTAGAGCATAGGACATATCTGGATGTGTACATATCATGGTATAATTGATCAAAACATCCTTGTGATTTCACTCATCAAGTGTCAAAGCACTTGAATCTTGTTTCACTTATCAAGTGTCGATACACTTGAATCTTGTTTCACTTATCAAGTGTCTATACACTTGAATCTTGATTCAATTCCTTTCCATGCAACAAGAACCATTTCTTGTCGTTTCTATATTGAACTCCTTCAATATCTCATATATGTACGTTTGGCACAACCATATTAGCGTCATGGTCTATCCTCTATAGACATTCATGCTAAATATTCGGGTTTTGCCTAAGCCTTTCATCGAAATGAAATTCTTAACCTTCGTCAACAAAAATTACATCATTTCTAATCAACAAGATGTCCTCCACATAATGTATTAGAAATATGTCTCAACGCTCCCACTTAATTTCTTGCAAATGCAAGCATCTTCATCGTCTCCTGATGAAAACTCCTTTTCATCACGGTGAAGATTCCAACCCCGTGATGCTTACTTCAACCATTCAAGTTTGCATGCCCTTTTAGCATCCTTTGAATTAACAAAACCCTTTGGACCGTGTCATGTACACGTCCTAGGTAACCATTCTATTAGAAGAACTTTGTTTTGTTTATTCATCTACCATATACCAAATTATATATAGTGATTGCTACTTTAATCCGTCCAGACTAAATATCGCTATGAAAGATCAAATCTTGTCATAGTCAACTCCTTGAACATTGTCGTAAAAAAATTACCGACATGTCGACTATTTCATAGATGTGAAACATCCATGTCTGTTTCTTTATAGATCCAAATATGACCGATAGGTTTTTACACCTTTCTGGAGGGTCTTCCAAGTTCAAAACTTGATTTCTCGTATATGAAACTATCACGGATTTTATGGCTTCAAGCCATTTGACGGAGTCAGGGCCCATCATCGCTTCTTTGTAGTCGGTTCATCATTGTCAAACAATAATGATTTACTCTCAAATATCAATCATTTGATTGTTTATCCGACCTTCTTGGTTCAATAGGAACTTTAGATATCCGTGACCACAACCTTTAAGGCACATAAGCTATGATCTTTCTGGCTGCCTCCAGAACATTTTTCGGCGCTGTGCAACTCAGCACATATAGCTAAGGTTTGTTAACCTTATAAAAGTTCTATTGTCCTCCCACTAAACTTTTACGAAAAATTCCTTTTTTAAGAAAATTCACATTTCAAGCGACAAACCCTTTTGTCCTTGGTGTTATGGAGGAATAACCAATTGTTATTCGAAATAACTTACAAAGACATGCTCATCCGACTTTGGTTGTAAACATCTTACTTATGTTTAGCATACCAAAATTTAAGAAAGGATAACTTGGGTTTTATCCCAAACCATAACTCATATGGTGTCATTTCAACAGATCAAGATGGAGCTCTTTTCAGTGTAAAAGCGGTAGTCTCTAAAGCTTTAATCTTTTAAAATATAATGGAAGTTTTATAAATAACACCTTTGATCCAACCATGTCAAACAAGGTTTTATTACAAATCTCAAACACTCCATATTCCTATGGTGTTTCGGGAGATGTAAATCTAGGTGTTTTGCTAAACTTGCAACTCAAATAAATCCCTTTATGATAAAATCATAATTCATTTATTTTCTTGTTACACTTGTAACTCAAATAAATCCCTTTATGATAAAATCATAAATCATTTATTTTCTTGTTACAATGATTTTCCACTTCATCTTGAAAATCTTTGAACATTTTCAAATATTTCATACTTCTTTCTCATTAAGTGAATATTCACTTAAATTTCTGGAGAAAGCATATGAAGTTGAAATCCATCGCTTACGACTACACATAATGGACTACATATATCGATATGTATAAATTCCAATATTTTAGTTGTTCGTTCTTCTTTGGCCTTTGAACGAAGTTTTTAATTATCCCGAGGAAAGTCTCACAAGCGTCACTTGATCAAATCAAAGACTCCAAAAATCCATGAATATGGAAATTCTTCATGTTTTATTTCCAATATAATTTAAACGGCGATGTCACTTCATAAGTGCTTTTTCAATCATTTGTATTGCGACATTTTAGCATTAGGTTTTATGGATGTGATTTCTCCAACTAGATTTGTAAATCATCCATCTTATACGGAATACGGTAATTATTTGAACAACCTTTGTTCTCATAATACCTGATTTAAATAACAATTATTAAAACAAATCTTGAAGTCAAGCTTTGATGTAAACGAGAAATACAAACAATGGTTTGTTTGTTTTCGATGAACATTATCACATATTCTCTTGCTAGTTACTTAGGCCATTGTGGTTCATGAATTGCGTCGTTCTGTATGACATTTCATACCAACCAATTCGGTATCCAATACCCAAGAACCCCATTGTTTAACAAGCAAAGAATACAACCATAACATGTATATCATCCATATACCTAAATTGGACATTTCCAATATTTTCTTTTCTGCCAAATATATTTTATAGATCCTCTTTCAGCATTTCCTTTTCCTTTTTAAAAGAATCTATCAACATCAAAAGTGGCGCCATATACATGACACATAGTCCAAAGTGTGTATATTCAAATAATAATACCTTTGGACTTGCACTTTGAAGTAGATTACCATCATCAAATGATCGGTATTCTTTCAAAATCCATTCTTTAGTAATCCTTTTAGTGTAGTAAACACTTTACATACATATTCTATTCACCCTTATCATGACGACTTTCATGATCAAGCTACTATAGCTTATAAAGTTGAATCGTGAGTATAACATTACATTCCAAAACCCTTTTGGATGATTAGGATGTCTAGCATCTCCAACCTTTGCAAATTCTCATCCAATATGAGAACATATATTATACTCTATCATATTGCAAGCAAAACATTGTTTCAGATATCGTTATATCTGCCACACATGATGATTTCTAAAACAATTCTTTCAGCTCCTAGATAAACTTGATATTAAAACAATCAAGAATCATGGAGGCAAACATGATACTTAAGATACTAACACTGGAATTGTTACTCTCGATTTAATACTAATTATTAAACTTCATGGAGTAAACAGAGTTTGCTGAAAGTTTGCAATAGGACTTTAAACTTTGATTGACACTCAACACAATATGATACCAGTTCGTAAAGTATATATCCAGAATTCTATAGTTCTATTATCTCAATTACAACTAAGCATAAGGTGGTGAACGAATGCCAATGACTACAAAAAATTATGCAAATTTACTTTGATTTAATTTATGATAAATTGAGTTCTACTAATCCAAATTAGAAATAAACTCTCACTCAAAAATGACATCCCTCGTGCCTTTTTGGTGATTACATGAACCAAATCCACTACACCAAGTCCGATCATCACGTGAGTCGGTGTAGCTTCAAAGGCGAGCATCCATATGGTCATCATATCAAAACATATGACTCATTCTTAACCTTTCGGTCTGTGTTCCGAGGCCATGTTTGTACATGCTAGGCTCACCAAGTAAGAACCTTAGTATTCGCGTGTGTAACTGTCTTACACCCGAGATATGCTCGGAGTTTCAAGTACACCCGATCATCACGTGATGTCTTGAAGCGACGAAACATTGTCGGTGCATACTTAAGGAAGAACACATTCTTATCTTGATATCTAAATGAGGGATCATCTTATTATGCTAATAAAACTCCAAACAAGCAATATAAGATGCAATCAAACATCACATATTTATAAGTGAAATGATATGGTTCCCGCATATGATCTCCATCATGTGCACCCTGGTATGATCTCTATCATACCTTTATGTGTAAGGCCAAGGTCTATGAAACTTACACGCTATGTGTGTTGTAAGAGTATCATCTCATACTTCTACTTACAACATCACCATATCATAACACTAGCCCAAAAATATTCTAAACTAGACGCCTCTAATTTATCCATTGCAAGTTTTACGTGGCTTAGGGCTTTCGAAGATAGAACCGTTCTTACCTACGAACATGAAACACAACGAGGATAATAAAATTGTTGACAACTCGTTGAAAATTAGATATTGAATATAGTAGGAGAGACAGACACCCGCTAGCCACTTATGAAAAACTAGTTGCATGTCAAGTGTGGAACAAGTCTCATGTGCGAGGACATGTAAAGTTTGTCCAGGCCGCTTCATCCCACTATGCCACCAATATCCAAATTACAACTACGAAGCAATAAAATGATCATCATCGCCCACATACTCATATGTGTACTATCCACGCAAAGCATCTACGCATAAACTTGGCTCTGATACCACTGTAGGGTTCGCAGAAAACAAAAAATTTCCTACGATGGAAGCAACTATGTACCAAGATCTATCTACTAGATACAAACAACGGGCAGATGTACATCCATAGAGAACATATCCTTGAAGACCGACAAAGTTTAACGAGTCCAAACTCGTGGTTGATGTAGACGATCTCTTGCCGATCTCAAGATCGAGAGGAAGTCCTAGCTCCGCAAAATAGCAGTGCATCCGTGCTCACACACACGTCCGAGGCACCGAGCAACCTCCGCCTCCTCGCTCCAGCGATGCAGCGGAAGCACAAATATTTCTTGCCGAAAAGCCACCGGGAACATGTATCTCGCTAGTCCGAGACCATGGGGGATAAATAGTAGAGGGGGAGAGAGATCCTTCACGAGGAGGTGTGAGTGAGAAGTGAGGAGAGGGGCTCCTTATATAGGGGAGGGGGGCAGCCCAAGGGGGCATGGCCGCCGGCATGGAGGGTGCCCCCACCTATCCCTCATTCATGTGGGTGGACACTCCACTCACAAAATACCCCTTCAATTTTCTCCACTCAAAATCCCACTCAAATTCCCATTAAATTTCCACCAAATTTAATGCAAACTCTCATTAAATAAAACTCCTTTTATTTATTAAGAATTTTTTCAATTACTTTAATGACAAACATTCACATATAACCCCTTGCTAGTATTTCATTTCACATGCAGAAACACTTTCTGCAATTTCACCCGAAAACCCGTTTCGGTATCTAGTGAAATAAATTCATGCACTTGTTATTCTTTTCGGCATGAAACTTTTGCTACAAATGGATGTCGGTGTCTCTTAAGTGTGTCACCCTACGGTTCGCGAATAATGCTGACATGATCGAGACCCCTCTCGGATCAATAATCAGAAGCGGGATCTGGAGACCCATACTGGCTCCCACACATTCAACGATGACTTTCTTATGATCGTAGGAACCTTTTACGCTAGTATCTTAATCCCTTTGTTTCGCGATATATTACATGTCCGAGATTCGATCATCGATATCTCCATACCTAGTTTGATCTCGTTACTGACATGCACTCTTTTCTCGTTCCCGTGATATAACATTCTAGTGATCAAATCACTTGCTTGCAAGATAATCAATGTGATATCACCGAGAGGGCCCAGAGCATATCTATCCGTCATCGGGATGAACAAATTCCACTCTCGATCCATAGGCCTCAATATAACACTTTAGTAGTTCTGAACCCATCTTATAATCACCCTGTTATGGTGTGACGTTTGATGTTATCAAGAAACTCTTCCAGTGTTAGTGATTGACATGATCTCATGGTCTAAGGATTAGGATCACTTCGTAAGTTGTTATAGCAATATAAACTCAATGACATTGATCGTAATGCTATACTTCGGATGAATGTTCATCACATCATTACACTAATGTTGTGACCTTGTTATTAACAACATCCAATGTCCATGATCAGGAAACCTTGATCATCTTGTTAATCAATGAGCTAGTTTATAAGAGAGGCATAAATAGGAACTTCCTTTTGTTTATTAAACACACATGTATTAACGTTTTCGTATTAATACAATTATATCATGTAAAATAAACATTTATCATAAACAAGGAATACGATAATAACCACTTTATTATTGCCTCTCGGGCATATTCCCTTCAAATTTTATTAACTGGAAACATTAATACTTGTGTGGTTTGAAAACATAAAAGAGTCCGTAGTAAAGCCTCTTGTTAAACTAGCTTGTTGGTTAATATATGATCATGGTTTCCTGATCATAAACATTGAGATGTTATTAACAACAAGGTCATATCATTAGGAGAATGATGTGATGGACATACTCTTATAGTTAAGCGTAGCATAAGATCAAGTCATTTAAATAGTTCACTTGCTATAAGCTTTCAAATACATAGTAACCTAAATCCATCGACCATGAGATCATGTTAATCACCATCACCGGATGGATGCTTTGATGACATCAAACACCACTTCATAACTGGGTGGTTATAAAGGTGGCATTGAGTGTTCGGAAAGTATGTGTTGAAGCACATGGATCAAGAGTGGGATTTGTCCATCCATATGACGGATAGATATACTCTAGGCCATCTCGGTGGAATGTCATCCAATTGGCTTGCAAGCATGTGACTGGCTCACAAGGGATCACATATCACAGAAACAAGTAAAGAGTACTTATCGGTAACGAGGTTGAATTAGGTATACAGAGATACCGACGATCAAACCTCGGATAAGTAAAGTATCGCGAGACAAAGGTAAATTGGTATCGTATGTAAATGGTTCATTCGATCATGAAGTAATCGTAGAAATATGTGGGAGCCATATGAATTTCTAGATTCCTCTATTGGTTATTGATCGGAGAAGAGTCTCGGTGTTCTGCATAATCCTGAACCGTAGGGAGACACACTTAAGGATTCGATGTTGTTTAGTAGATATGGAATGTGAGTAAGAAGACCGAATGTTGTTCGGAGTCTCGGATGAGATCCGGGATATCACGAGGAGATCCGGACTGGTCCGGAGAATAAGATTCATGTAACACCCTCGGATCAGCCCTATGCAAGTTTTAGTGATTCCCACCAAACTCGCATAGAAACGATTCAAAGGTGCCCATCAGGCACTTGCATGCGGGTGGAAAACGAAGTAATACCATTACACAATAGTTCATGATGGAACCCACAGAACATATATATATGTATATATATAGCAACGACTCCAAGAGTCAAGCATACATATATACAATACAAAGATCCAAATCACCTTGAAAATGATACAACATCCTACTACGGACAAGATGCAAATGGGGCTAAGAGCCCTGAAGAATAACCAATGGTATCCATAACCCTGCTCAGGCCAAGCCGGAAGGGTAACCCTGCTAACGACGACGATCTCAAAACCTGCTTAAACAAAAGGGGCGCCGACAAAGGGCAAAGGAAAAAAGAGAGCGGTCAGTACTGAGGCCAGTACACGGCAAGACTAGAATTCGGCGGTCCTCGCCTACATAGGTATGGTGTACTGAAGCGGTAGCGTGGCATGCACTAAACAACCTATAAAGACTCGATACAACTGTCGACTATCAGAGAGGGATAAGAAAGACCTATTCGGAACCAACCTGATACTACCACCAAACATACCCATCCTGGTATTTCCCCCTCGAGACCAAACGAGGAAGTCAATCCGAGGAAACTCACACAGTAGGCAGTTTTATTCATTCATTCCATGGTGGTTATCCAACTTACTAGTCATATCAGATGCAAGTCATATTATAACAGTAAACTTTAGTTATAGTTGTCTATGATCGAGAACTATGCTCCAAGTCGTCCATAACCGCGGACACGGCTTCTCGAAAAGATTTAACCCTGCAGGGGTGCACCAAAGTTTCCACATGCACCTACACCCTTTTTGTCAGATTAGGTAGGTACAATATGCAAAACATACACCCAACGGTATGTCGACGGGGTTTCGAACACGAAATTTCCCAGAATCAAAGCAAGCACAGGGGGCCACCCCACTAAGCTACCCGCAACGAAGTCGTCCGTTCTCCGAGACGGACCCAGGGTTTGTGTCGACGGCTGTAAACGACTGGGAACCCGAAAGTGTGACTGGGCTTGTCGATACCGCGAAAACATTCCACAATTGTTCCTAAACAGTACAGGCGCTCCACGCGCAATCATAAATAAAGCAGTAAAACATGGCATAAGTACAGGATAGTAATAAAGCCCCAAACTACTTTGTGGCCCCCGGTATAGTACATTGAAATCAGGTACTAATTGATGGGGGTGCCCACACACCCTACCTGTGGTTAGCACGCTCGATCTCGGAATAGGTGTCAAGAACTCGGGGTCCTACGGGACACCAGTGAGCGGTTAAAAACAAAATATTGTCTATTACCCAATGGTGCCTCTGCATTATTTACCTACTTTCAATTTTAGTTATTAAATGATAATTAAAGCCATGATCATCTCCACCATTTAGCATGTGCCAACCACCCAACAACGGTGGAATATCAATGACGCGAAGCAGCACCTGAGCAAGCGACTACGACTCGCTAGGTCGACTATCTACCAAACAACAGGTAATAGGAGGTATCCATGGAAATATAAAGGCTGCTGGGAAGTATAAAGGGGTACGAAATCTATAGCATCGCAACACAGATAGCAATAGATCAACAGGAGGAAATAAAGACTAGAAATATAAAATAGGTAGAAAGAGCGAGAATGCTTGCCTGAAAAACATTGGCGAAAATTCATCCAAAGATCGGGGCGAAGATCACATCGACTCATCGTCCTTATCCGCGAAGAAGCAAAACACTAGAAGAAACATTGGATGCACTATTTAATACTACGACAGAAGATCGGGCATGATGCATGTATGATGTATGACATGGCAAAGGTGCAATGAAATTAGGTCATATCTGCAATTTAAATGTTGTATTAACAAGGCAAAATTATATCATTGGTTCGCTACACAAATTTAAATGGGGCCCATATAAGACTGGATTCGCCCGCATATGATCTTAATATTTAATTATGAGACGAGTCGACAATATACCCCCCAAACAAATGATTATGTATGAAAGAATGAACAATTTATATGCAACAATTATATATCATTTATAAAATAGGGCTCGGATAGGGGTCACACATCGGATCGATGATCTTGGTTAGGGTTCGACGGGGTTCGATCTTGGAACAGGGCTTCGGGGTTCCGTGTGGGCAACCTTGGCGTCCGGGAATCTTCAGGACCGCGGCTCCGGTAGATGTCTTTGTCGTTCCATGTCGAAGGTGTTCGGTTTTGAGTAGGATATCTTGCGTCGTCCAAGCCGGAGTACTTGGGATTCATGTCGAGGTGTCAAGAATCAGCGACACTGATTCAACCAGCCTTGGAACAACAGCCAAAGCACAGGGTGTTGCCTCCTCGGACGATTTTGTCTAACAAAACCACAAGATGGTACGCTGAGGCCAAGAAACATACACAGAGGCATACACGGACGTGGGCATGCCCATCGCAGGCTCCCAGGACAGGCAGGGCTGGCGGCCGTGGGATGACGACGATGAGCAGGAGCTTGCTGGGACCTGCACTGCAGAGAATAAACAGATCAAGGGGAAGGTGGGGGCGCATGCCGGATCGGTGGTGAGGCGCAAGGCGGTAGATCTTGGCAGCAAATAAAAGGGGTTGCGGTCGGACGCAAGCGAGGGCGAGCGGCGGCGCGTGCTTGCGGGCAGAGGGAAATCATGGGCGGCGGCTGCATGCAGAGGCGAGCGACGACGGTTGGGAGAGGCGCAGGGCGAGGCGGTGCCACGCGCGTGGCATGGGCGAGCTCGAGGCCGTCACGCTCGGGGATCGAGCAGGGAGGGCGACGACAAGAGGGGAGAAGCGGGCGGAGGCCTCGCTCCTGGCAGTGGCGGGGTCCTACGCGAGGAGGTCGGGCTCTTCGGGGAAGGAGGTCACGGTCGGCAGAGGAGGTCGACGAGGAGAAGGGCATTTGCGGCGGCACTAGGAGGAGAGACGAGCGGGGCAGAGGATGGAGCGATGGCAGAGGAATGGGGAGGCCCAGGAGGAGGCTAGAGGGGCCACACCCCTCCCAGGAGCGGGCCCACCCATGTTCGCGCCTAGGAGGTTTGGCTGCCCTGGCACACCTCTCCGTCTCCCCTCTTTACTTCTTGTTCCCCCCGAAAAGTTATTGACTTTGGCTTTTGTCCCATCCAATTCCGAGAATATTTCCTTACTAGCTTTTATGGAACCAAAAACAACAGAAAACAGGCAACTGGCACTGTGGCAACTTGTTAATATGTTAGTACCAGAAAACATGTAAAAAACACCTCAAATTGTAGACAAGCAAAGCAAAGTAGATACTAAACAAGCATGGAGCATAAAAAATAATAGATACGTTTCTGACGTATCAAGCATCCCCAAGCTTAACTCCTGCTCGTCCTCGAGTAGGTAAGTGATAAAAGAATAATTTTTGAGGTGACATGCACCCTCACAATAAAGATCCAACCATTTGCAAGCATTGAAAGATGGGATCAAAGAAATCTAAACATGTGCATGAAAGATGGAGTTCTAACAATAGGACATAGTAACTATGCATGCAACATGAAAGGCTACAAACAAAGATCATGAATAACATGCATTGAAAAACGTTTGTTTATTTCACATACAGAAAACATTGCATAGTGGCAATCAGCTTGTCCCTCAGAGAGTAGCAATATAGATGCATAGGACACCTTCAAAGTTCACAAGGGTGACAAGAAACAAATTGCACAAGAACAAGTAATATCACAATATGCATCTATCAATAAGCTTTGGAACAGTGCACACAAAATGACAACTATGTTTTCTTAATGGTGCCTAAAGGTAGAAGGTGGAGACTCAATAATGGTGGAAGAAAGGCCTTTTTGTAAAGGAAGCAGGGATTTCAAGTTTCAAAAGGAGCTTCCAAAAATTATGGTACTTGTTAGCTTTCATCCCTCATTGCCCCTATCATAAGCATCTTGAAATGATTAAGGTTAAAGTGAACAAAGTTGGAGTATATGCTTGATAAAGTATAAGTTGGCAATCTAAAGTCCCTTGAATACGAGGGCACACCTCATGCTACTCAACTTCAGTCACCTGTAAGTTCTTGTGACTGTAAGTATTTGCATATCGTAGAGAACCGCCAACGGGGTACCCCTTGCACATGGTATAGGAGCTTTCCCATAACCAAAATGACAAGGCAAGAAGATAATGAGCATCTCAACGATCTTTTTATTTACTATATGCATAGATTTTTATTGAGGATGCTTCATAGACAGCTCACTATGGTGATGCTGCAAGTTTCCACCATGATTAGGCATGGCTTAGGCTAGAGGCCCAGGCGTTTTTCTAACACAAAATACAAACTCCATGGACTTACAAGTTCCCTCTTTATTTCACACTGGTGACATCCATAGACAAAAGAGCATGATATCAACTAAGTACAAAGTATGAGTGCAATGTTGAAAACGTTCCCCGTGACAGCATGGTTCTGCTAATTCCAACATATAAGTGCAAGCATATACAACATAGATGACACAATGGTTCAAGATTATTAGGGGCAAGGAATATAAAGTGTGCCATCAAGTTTGTGAGGGTTTAAATCACTAAGTTTTCACATAACAAAATAGTTTTTAATTGGAAGATAGCTGAAAACAAGAATATAATTGGAATGTAGAAAACACACCATGCATAGGAGTCTATAGTGGACACTTTGGAATAACTTGGTTTCTTGGGAGTTGGAATCATGAGTAGAGCTTACTCATATAAGTGGAGGCTAACAAAAGACTGGGAGCAACCAACTAAGAGAGCATAATGGCCATAATCATGCAGAGCAACAAAGCATTACTAATCAAAGCATAGAGTGGTGACGACCCACAAGTATAGGGGGTGTATCGTAGTACTTTTGATAAATAGGAGTGTCGATCCCAACGAGGAGCAGAAGGTGCTGGATAGTGGTATGGAGCAGGAAATCTCTGTGAATACTTAGCAAACGGATTTTTAGTGGTTTTCTGACAAGGCAACAAAATAAAGAGCAAGTAATAGAAGTAATGAAAAAACGGAGCAAGTGTCCCAATCCTTTCTTAGCAAAGGACAAGCCGGTGGAAGTACTTATAAGGACCAAACGTCCTCGAGGACACATGAGAATTCTGTCAAGTGCTTTCGCTTCAAATAGCTGAGTACTCTTCTCTGGTGTTTGTAAATGTTGTGTGGGTGAACCTGTGCTAACATACCACCCTTCCTAGGACTAATACATACTTGTGATTAAACCACCTGCAAACATCCGTAACTATAGGAAAGTAATTAAGATATAAATCTAACCACAACCTTAAACTCTAAGATCCGACGCTCCCTTGTGCAAAGGTGTCCTAACGGGGGTTCATGTTTCTATCACTCCGCCAACCCCACAATTAGTAGCCAAATACACAATGCATTTCCCTAGGCCCATAAATGGTGAAGTATCATGTAGTCAAAGTTCACATGATACCACTAGAAGAATAGCACCACAACTTAAATACTAAACCATTGAATAATAACTCATCACATATTCACTACTAACAACATGACTTCTCCCATGTCCTCAAGAACTAAATGAACTATTCACAATACATCATATGGATCAAGATCAAAGATGATATGGTAATGGATGACAATATGAACATAAACAATAATCCAATGGTTCCACTAACAAGCATCAAATACAATAGTAATCAACACCGGGAAAGTTTTCCCTCAGAACTAAAGCAATATCTAACACAATAGTTACAGCGGGACGGAGTTGTGGTGATGGTGCTGGTGGAGATTATGGTGTGGATGATGATGATGATCCCGATGAAGCCTAGCTTGATGACGGTGTTGATGGCGACGGTCTCCCCTCTCCGGGAAGGAATTCCCCTGGCAAAAATCTGTCTGCTGGAGAGATCTTTCTCTCTTGGTGTTTTTCGCCCTCGAGAGGCGGCGGAAATCTATCTGTGGTCGCCCCCCGAGCCTTAGGGTTTCGAAGGGAAGATATAGGCGAAGGGGCGGAGTCGGAGGCCGGGCAGGTGGGCCACACCTTCCCTAGGCGCGGGGTCAGGTGGGCCCACGCCTAGGGGGTGTGGGCCCCCTGAGGCCCCACTTCGTCCCTCCTTTTGGCTTCCTTCATCCTTTGGTAAAATAATATGTTTCCATATTTTTCTGGTATTTTTCTGATCTTTGCGAAATTGCACCGAAATGCCTTATTTTCCATCAGAATCCAGACTCCGGCAGTCCATCCTCCAAGAATCATCCAACATGCATAAACAGATGAAAAGCCATAAGTAATACCTCATAATAAGACAGAATAGAGGTGAATTATGATATAGAATGGTGATGCAAATTGGGCGTATCAACTCCCCCAAGCTTAGACTTTGCTTGTCCCCAAGCGAATACTGAGCTCAGTAAACACGTCCACAGGTTTATGGAGTGAAGTGTCGATAAAAAAATACAAACATGAAGCATCACACTTACCATTGCACAACTCATAGAAGAAAGCAACTCACCATTATATAACTTAGCTTGCAACCAACTACAGCAGTCACAATAGATATGCATAGAGATAAATCATAATTGGAATTGGCAAACTTGTTCTTGGTCAGAGAACACCTGGCAAACAGTTTCACAAAAGCTTTCTGTAGAAGTTTCAAAACCGGAGCACTCTTTGCTCAAAAAGGTTTTTTTTTACAAGTGAAGGCTTTCAAAGTAATACTCAATAGATAAGAGTTTTGTGCAAACAAGGAAGATAGAGAACATGATTGAATAAATCATCATATGAATGCTTGAAACACAACAACTCAAAATCTTGCTGGAGATAGAAAGGAAGTAGGTTTACTGACTCAACTTGGAAGTGGGAGAAAGGTCCCTTCTTAGAGGGTAGCAGGGATTACAAGTCATAAAGAGCTTCCAAAAGATTATGGTACTTACTAGCTTTGATCCCTCATTGCCCCTATCATAAGCATATTGAGATGATTAAGGTTAAAGTGAACAAAGATGGAGTATATGCTTGACAAAATATAAGTTGGCAATCTCATGTCCCTTGAATATGAGGGCCACTCCTCATGCATACTCAACTTTGGGCCCAGGTAAGTTCTTGTCATTGTAAGTATTTGCATATCATTGAGAACCGTCAATGGGGTACCCCTTGCACATGGTACATGAGCTTTCCCATAACCAAAATAACAAGGCAAGCAGACAATGAGCATCTCAGTGATCTTTTTATTTACTATGTGTATAGCTTTTTATTGAGTATGCTTCATAGATGACTCACTATGGTGATGCTGCAAGTTTCCACCATTATTAAGAATGTCTTAGGCTAGCGGCCCAGGCGTTTCTCTAACACAGTATACAAACTCCATGGACTTACAAGTTCCCTCTTTATTTCACACCGTTGACATCCATAGACAAAAGAGCATGATATCAACTGTGTATAGAGTACAAGTGCAATGTTGAAAACATTCCCCATGACATCACAGTTCTGCTAATTCCAACGTATAGATGCAAGCATATACAACTTCGATGTTCACAATGGTTCAAGTCTATTAGGGGCAAGTAAATAAGGTGTGCCATCAAGTTCGTGAGAGCTTTACTAACTAGTTTTCACATAACAAAATATTTTTTAATTCGAAAGGTAGATGAAGCTTGAGAATTTGCTTGGAATAGCAAAAGCTACTAGGTAGATATGGTGGACACAAGTGGCAAAAGTTTTGGGTTCAAAGGATTTTGGAAAACATGAGAAGTATGCCTTCTCAAAACAGGTTTTTGGCTAGCAAGGCTGGGTAGCAAGCAAGAGAGTTGAAAGAAACAAGGAAACATACAAGTAATAAATCCAAGCATGCAATCTTCCTTGAAGACACAAAATAATCTTAAATAAAGAATACTAAGCTTATGAGCCAACAAGAAAAAAAACGAATGATACCAAATACCTGTAAGCTTTTTCTTTCTTTCTTTTTCTTTCAAACTAAAGCCACTAACCTGATTTCGGTTTGCCAAAACCAATTTAGATCCACTTGATGATCCCAAAGTGGTGTCAATACTGATCAACAAGTTCCATCATATAATAGAGATTGCAAACTAAAATAAGAAGTGCAAAAAGTAAAAGATGAGACTTCTCATTAATATTCAATAAAGGCACTCACACCAAGGGATACATAGATAATCAACTAAAGGAGAGATACATCCACTGCAAACCAAACTATAAGATAACCAATCTACCATAGATATGAATCCACTAAAAAGGTAAAAGATAAAAGATAATGGTGGTGATAACGCGGCACTCCCCCAAGCTTGGAACAAGCCAAGGGGATGCCAAACCTGATGACGAATTACTCCTTCGGTGGTGGTGGTGTTCTTTTGATAAGCTCCTCAATAAGTTTCCTCAACTCCTCGAACTCAAAAGTAAGAGTACGGATTAGCTCCGAGTTTTGCTCTATACGATTCATGATCATGTCAGTCCGAGAATCCCAGTTCTTGTTATTCTTTCCCCACTCTTCATCCTTAGCATGATCCTTCTCTGCATTGTTAGAACGAGGCATATACCAAACCGAGGGAAAATTCCCTTTGGCCACATGTTGATATTGATATTCATGTATAAGTGTATGGAAAGGTCTCTTGTTACGTGGAGGAGGTGATCGTGGAAAGAGAGTATGACGTCGATATTTCCCTCCTGTAGACATCCGTGCTGTCCTCTTAAGCTTGGTAGGTCGTGCCACCAAACCCATAATTGCGACGGTAGCGCGAGTGTATGGTTGCTTGTCCTCCTCCATGTCACCTTCATACCCTACTGAAATATCCTCCTCCTTGGGTACTTGAGGTTCTTCTTCCTCGAGCTTCTTGCCTTTGTCGTTGGCGGAGGCCATGGTGCTCTAAACTTGAGAAGATTTCCTGACAGAAACAGATCGAAACGAAAACACGACGAGAACAAGATGCACGGACCTCGGGGGATCCGGAGGGTTATATATTACGAAGTTTCAATGCATAAGGAAGGTTTTGACACGGAAACGAGGCGGAGACAGAGTTCGAGGGGGGAACACCCCTCGGCGCGCCAGCTGCGCTGCACTGGTGGGTCTGCCCACCCTGCTTTCCTCTTCAGTTTCATCTCGTAACTTCCCTTATGTATTAAAAACATCAAAAATATAAAAAGATTGGGGGTTTCATGAACCTTCTGTTTTCTCCACTTTTACCTATTCAAAGACGAACTCTGCAGATTCCTTTTCTCTTTCTCCTGCGAATTTCCTTCATACAATTTTTTTGCACAAACTCAAAGACAACATTAGTGTAAGCAAAAAGACAATAAACCTTTGGTAAACACTTCAACTGAAAACCCATCAAAACAAAAGCTTCTGTAAGAGGCAAATGCAAATGATGGAAGAAATCTGTCAAAATAGACCAGCAAGTAAAGATTGATTTTTTTCGAAGACCTTCTGTTCCTCAAATCAAAAAGTGCAGAACTGATGAAATTTGGGTAACAACTTGGAGAACAAGCTCAGAAAAATGCATCTCCATCCGAAGTACTGAGCTTCCTCATGAATTTTTACAATGCAGCACAAGAATCTGTCCCAGGACAGCCACTTTTCACAACTCCTCTACTTCACAAAAGTAGTTGAACTTGACACAAAAACCAAAACAAAAAGGATAAGGAGCGGTTATTACTGAGGTAATAACTTCCAAGACTCGAAAAAACTCTTGGGTTATCTCCCAACAAGTACTTTTCTTTAATGTCTTTAAGTTAGGCTTGAAACTTTCAAAGATGCTCACATAGGAGATATATATCTGAAACGAAAGAGAGTATCAAGAAGCAAATAACCAACACACTTGAGTCTAACCCACTTCCTATGCATGGGGGTATCATGAGAAAGCGAATTGTTGAAACAAAAAGCCACAAGCAACTTTAAAACTTTCAACATAAAACGGGGAAACTTAACATAATTGAGATGCATAAAACCATGTTTCCCTCTCTCATAATAACTTTCAGTAGCACCTTGAATAAAGTTGACAATATAACTATCACTGGAAACAACTTTATCATCAGAATAAGCATACTTACAGTCACCAAAAAGAAGTCCAAGGTCATAGACTGGATCAATAGAAGCAAGTTGTTCCATCCTGAAATCTTTATTAGGCAAGCTATTTTCACAAGGAGCTTTAGCAAATTTGGAAAAGTTAAACTCATAAGAATCTCCATCAAACTTAGTTAAAACTTTGTCCTTCTTACAATCAAAAATAGATCCACAAGTGTTTAACAAAGGTCTACCAAAAATGATAGGACAAGTTTTGCTAGTTGTTGAATTAAGCACTAGAAAGTCAGCAGGATACTTAATCTTACCACAGATAACCTCCACATTTCTTACAATACCAATGGGGCAAATGGTCTCCTTGTTAGCAAGGTGAATAACCACATCAATGTCCTCAAGCTCACAAGGACCAATATCATGCATAATTTCCCTGTAAAGCTCATAAGGAATAGCACTAGAACTAGCACCAATATCACATAAACCATAGTAGCAATGATCACCAATTTTAACAGAAAGCATAGGAACACTAGCTTTTCTAGCCTTAATAGGATGAGAGATAATATTAGAAGCGTCTTCACAAAATACAATGTGCTCATCCTCTATATTTCTAGTGATAGTGTCTTTCACAACAGCTATCATAGGTTCATCACTCAAATGTTTACCAGGCTCCACAGTTTTCATTGTACCTTTGTTATTTGCACTAATAATCATAGAATACTCCTTTACCTTAGCTGGGAAAGATATTTTCTCAACATGAGGTTCAAGCACAATATGATTAATAGTACAAACTTGAGTACTTCTAACAGGAACATGACTAACAACATATTTATACAGAGCATGATACTTATTCCACTTCTTTTTGGGAATTTCAATGTAAGAGTCAAAGGCCTTAAAACAGTTGGCAATACTTTGGGAATCAAGACCAAACTCATTGCTAATATCACGGAAGTCATCGGTTCCCATAAAAGATTTAATGCATTCATAATCATAGTTTATACCTGACTTTGTTCCTTTGTCATTCTCCCAAGCTTCAGTGTTCTCTTGAATACGGTCTAAGAGCTCCCATTTAGCTTCTTCCTTCATATGTGTGAATGATCCAGCACAAGAAGCATCTAGTAAATTAGCATAAAAGTTACTGAGAATAATATTGTTAGGGAGTTCATGAATAGGGCATTTAAGCATTAGTAACTTCAATCTCCCCCAAGCTTGAGTTGTACTCTCTCCATCAAGAGGCCAAAAGTTATATATAAGGTTTCTATCCTTATGAATCTCACTGGGAGGATAAAATTTAGAGTAAAAGAGAGATGCCATCTCCTCCCATTCCATGGATTGTCCATTCTTCAGCAGCTTATACCATTATTCAGCTCTCCCTTTCAAGGATATGGAGAGTAACTTCTTATTCACCTGTTCAGTTGTGATACCTGCACACTTAAACAACCCTCATAATTCATGGATAAAAAGCAAGTGATCTCCAGGATGGACAGTTCCATCCCCAAAATAATAATTATACATAACACGATTAACAATACTTGTAGGTATCTTAAAAGGATCTATCTCAACAGGAGGTGGTTCATCTACTACCCTAGCAGTGGTACTAGTTTTCCCAAACAGAAAACCAAGTGGGTTATCCATATTGGAAACAAAGTAACAAGTAGTAACAAAAGCAATACTCATAGTAAAAGTTTCCCTTACCAGTTCCACTCTTCAATAGCGCTTCACTCCCCAACAACAACGCTAGAAAATAGTCTTGATGACCCACAAGTATAGGGGGTGTATCGTAGTACTTTAGATATATAGGAGTGTCGATCCCAACGAGGAGCAGAAGGTGCTAAACAGTGGTATGGAGCAGGAAATCCCTGGGAATACTTAGCAAACGGATTTTTAGTGGTTTTCTGACAAGGCAACAAAACAAAGAGCAAGTAACAGAAGTAACAAACAAACGGAGCAAGTGTCCCAATCTTTTCTTAGCAAAGGAGACGTCGGTGGAAGTACTTATAAGGACCAAACGTTCTTGAGGACACATGAGAATTTTGTCAAGTGCTTTCGCTTCAAATAGCTGAGTACTCTTCTCTGGTGTTTGTAAGTGTTGTGTGGGTGAACTTGTGATAACATACCACCCTTCCTAGGACTAATACATACTTGTGATTAAACCCCCTACAAACATCTGTAACAACAGGAAAGTAATTAAGATATAAATCTAACTACAGCCTTAAACTATGAGATCCTACGCTCCCTTGTGCAAAGGTGTCCTAACGGGGGTTTAGGTTTCTGTCACTCCGGCAACCCAACAATTAGTAGCCAAATACACAATGTATTCCCCTAGGCCCATAAATGGTGAAGTATCATGTAGTCGACATTCACATGACACCACTAGAAGAATAGCACCACAACTTAAATACTAAACCATTGAATAATAACTTATCACAGATTCACTACTAACAACATGACTTATCCCATGTCCTCAAGAACTAAACAAACTACTCACAAGACATCATATGGATCAAGATCAAAGATGATATGGTAATGGATAACAATCTGAACATAAACAATAATCCAATGGTTCCACTCACAAGCATCAACTACAATAGTAATCAACACCGGGAAAGTTTCCCCTAAGAACTAAAGCAATATCCAACACAATCGTTACAGCGGGACGAAGTGGTGGTGATGGTGCTGGTGGAGATGTTGGTGTGGATGATGATGATGATCCCGATGAAGCCTAGATTGATGACGGTGTTGATGGAGACGGTCTCCCCTGTCCAGGAAGGAATTCCCCCGGTAGAAATCTGTCTGCCGGAGAGATCTTTCTCTCTCGGTGTTTTCCGCCCCCTAGAGGCGGCAGGAATCTATCTATGGTCGCCCCCTCCGAGCCTTGGGGTTTCGAAGGGAAGATATATGCGAAGGGACGGAGTCAGAGGCCGGGCAGGTGGGCCACACTTGCTCTAGGCGTGGGGTCAGGTGGGCCCGCGCATAGGGGGTGGTCCCCTTGAGGCCCCACTTCGTCCCTCCTTCTGGCTTCCTTCGTCCTCTGGTAAAATAATATGTTTCCATATTTTTCTGGTATTTTGATGATCTTTTCAAAATTGCACCGAAACGCCTTCTTTTCCATTAGAATCCAGACTCCGGCAGTCCATCCTCCAAGAATCATCCAACATGCATAAAATATGAAAAGCCATACGTAATACCTCATAATAAGATAACTATCAATGAATAGAGGTAAATTATGACATAGAATGGTGATGCAAATTGGGCGTATCAAGTGGTACTACAAGTCAAGGACTAAATGATCATAGAGGCTAATGGTGAATTTTCATAGTCATAACATGGTGTGATCATGTGCCAAGTCAACCCAAACAAATCATTAAAGGAGAATACCACAATACTATGCTTTTGCATGCTAAAACAACGCATAATTTCTTCAAGGCACACTAAGCAATCCCAATTGTTTGGAGCAAGACATGCTACAACAATAATCACTAAGCATAAGGTCAAAACAACACCTAGCATGTCATGCTAAAGTCTATGTCACAGTCAATTCAAGCTCCTCTTGCACCACAAGCAAGAACTTACTACTCCTTTCCAACACCAAGCAAACTTATTTGCAAAACAACACAGCGAGAACGAGGGTCCAAACTACTTTATTCGATCAAATTAAACAACCTAAGAAAAGCAATGGAAACTAAGACGCTCCAAGAACAACACAACTGTGCATGAAACAATAAAAACAAAGTGTCTAGACATACCTGAGCTTTTTATTGATGAAGAAGGGGATGCCTTGGGCATCCCCAAGATTTGACGCTTGTACCTCTTGGATATTTCTTGGGGTGACACCGTGGTGGCATCCCCAAGCTTGAGCTTTTTTCCATTCTTCATTTCATTGCATCATTCTCTCTCTACACCTGAAATTTTTCCTTCATACAAAACTTCACACAATCTTCATTAGCAACATTAGTTTATTCAAAAGATATTAGACCTCTGGCAAAGCTTTGGAACAACAAGGATTTTCACTAAAAACACAATCTACTGCAGTAACTCCTTCAAAAAGCTTAATTCCCCAAAAGAGAACTGAAAAAGGAATCAATAAGAAGCAAATGCAAATAATGGCAGAAATCTGTCAAAACAGACCAGTAGGTAGAAACCGATTTTTTATAACATATTATGTTGCTCAAATCAAAAAGTGTCGAACTAACTAAAGTTAGCTAACATGCTGGGGGATTTATTAGTAAATTTTGAGCGCAATCCGAGTTACAGAGACTCCTCACGATTTTTTATGGTGGAGGACAAAAATCTGTTTCGGGACAGCAACTCCCCAAATCTCACTTTCCTCTCATTAGAGGTCATTCTTGGCACAAAAAGAAAACAAAAAGGATAATGAGAGGTCATTACTGAAGTAATAACTTCCAAGACTCAAGGAAAATCTTGGGATTGTTGAGTAATAGAGCAATTTACCAAGCGAATTATCCATAATAAACGCTAGATAAAACATGACTAAAATAATAGGCAATATACTAATCATGTTAAATAGCGAATACATATTAAAGCATATAGCCAAACAAACTGCAAGGCATAAAACTTTGGTTAGGACCAGAACAAGATTGAGACAGAAGATGTACACGGCAGTAGCAGAAGTGGAACCACCGGCGTTGGAACCGTCGTTGGCCATGTCGTCGAGGAAGAGGGTGCTGATGTCGGGGAAGAAGTCGCTATCTGTGAGGGAGTCCGTGACGAAGCCAGTAGTTGCGCTCCCCAAAAACCTTATCGCCCATCTCCCGTACAGGACTCGAAGCAGCGGGGTCTCGGAGGCCTACTGTCCCGGCTCGCGGTGCACGCCGCAAGACGGGATGGGGAAGATGGAGGTAGCGCAGTGTTCTGAAACTGGAGGCGCAAGGGATGTGTGGCAGTGTATCTGAGAGGAGGCGCAACCTCTCTCTCTTATAGGCACAGAGGAGAAGGTAGACAGACTGCGCAGAAGATGAAACGAATGGACGAAAGATGAAGCGAATAGGCGGCAGCCCACCGGACAGCCTCCACTCAATTCGTATTCATTTAACTCGTATTAAAAGTCCACTCAAAGCAAATGTTTCAGCTTCTGTACATCTGTTCATATACCATTCATGCGTGGCAAAATAAAGCTCGGCTCGGCGAGATTCCCGCAACCCGCAGCGCGCGCGCGTCGTGACGTGACCAGGCGAGGCGAGGCGAGGCGTGTCATGGCGAGGCGAGCGAGGAGGAGGAGCGCGCGTGTGGAACTCTCTCCTTCTCCTTCTCATCCTTTTACCAAGTGATAGGAGAGCTCACCTTATAAGCTGGTCCAACTTTTACTCAACTAGCAATGTGGGACTAAACATTTGTCCCAGCTCTTGCCTTGCATGAATGGGCCAAATGGGCCTCTAGGATTTCAGGAATTTATTGGCATATAATAAATGGGATGGGCCTATTTAGGCAAAAATTCCAACAATCCTCCACCAGATCCCAGAGGCACATGAAGTTTGCCTTTGGTTCCAAAACATTGTTTATATACCCAGATCAGTAGTGGAGACTGTTAAGTTGAACTTCCACCTAGAGCTTTATGTTATACTAGGCCGCAACTTGTACAATGGACTATGCCTTGAACTGCAAGTTTGCTGCAAACCTAGATTCACAAAAAGTCTTGACCGATACTAGGCTACCGTGGGACTTCCCCGCGGGTGGAGCTTATACGTCATACTCCATGACCTTTCATGAGTTTATTAGAGAGCACCCAACTCTCATAGACTGCGACGTTTTAACAGTTAGACTCACATAGGTGTGTTCTTCAAAAGATGTTCTGCAGGACAACATCTTTGCTTAGGATAAGCCACTTAGAACACATTAAGATAATAAATCAACCTGCCGTGCAGAATAGGAAAGTATTGCATCTTTATGGAGTGGTGTTTATTAAAGTAGGGATACTTTCCTCTCAGCTAACCAACAGCTTGTCTCCCAATTCTAATTCACGGGATCTCCGATCACATAGAGTGGTTTACCACTATGGAAAGCTCAAATTGTGGGTCTTATACCCATCTCCTTCGATGCATTTTCTATCACGTTGCGTGATAGACCCTTTGTGAAGGGACCTGCCAAGTTTTTAGATGTTTGGATATAATCCAATGCAATAACTCCGGAGTTTCTCATTTTCCTGACAGATTTCAGTCTCCTCTTCACATGTCTTGAGGACTTCATATTATCCTGAGAACTGTTCACCTTAATAATCATAGTTTGATTATCACAGTTCGTTGGAATTGCGGGTATAGGTTTTTCAACCACAGGTAAGTCCATCAAGAGTTCACGAAGCCACTCTTCTTCAACAGTGGCCGTGTCTAGTGCTGTGAGTTCTGCTTCCATAGTTGACCTCGTTAAGATGGTCTGCTTGCAAGACTTCCAAGAAACAGCGCCACCACCAAGTGTGAAAACATATCCACTCGTGGCCTTTATCTCATCAGCATCAGATATCCAATTTGAATCACTATAACCCTCTAGTACCCTCGGATACCCGGTATAGTGTATGCCATAGCTCGCAGTGCCTTTTAGATATCGCATAACTCTCTCAAGAGCATGCACAATGATCATCTCCTGGATTTGAGAGAAATCGACTGAGTTTGCTTACAACAAAGGCGATGTCAGGTCTCATGGCACTAGCTAAATACATAAGCGAGCCAATGATTTGAGAGTATCTTAGTTAGTCTCTAGCATTTCCTCGATTTTTTCGAAGCAACACACTAGGATCATACTGTGTAGGAGAAAGATTGACGTCGCTATACCCGAAATGACTCAAGATCTTTTCCACATAGTGGGACTGAAGCAGTGTAATCCCACCATCGTCATCTCTCAATAGCTTGATGTTTAGGATGACATCAGCTACTCCCAGATCCTTCATCTCAAAGGAATGAGATAAGAAATCTTTGACCTCCTTAATTGCATTAAGGTTGGTTCCGAAAATCAGTATGTCATCAACATACAAACAAAGGATGACTCCCTCATCACTACCATGGCGATAGTATACACACTTGTCAGCTTCGTTTACAACAAAGCCTGCAGCGGTTAAGGTTTTATCAAATTTTTCGTGCCACTGCTTAGGTGCTTGTTTAAGACCATACAAATACTTCAGTAGCTTGCACACTTTTCTTTCTTGACCATTTACTACAAAACCATCTGGTTGATCCATATAAATTTCCTCATCCAACTCTCCATTTAGGAAAGCCGTCTTAACATCCATTTGATGAACGAGAAGACCGTATGAGGCAGCCAGAGAAAGTAGTACTCGAATGGTGGTCAACCTTGCTACAGGTGAGTAAGTGTCAAAGAAGTCTTCACCTTCCTTTTGGGTATAACCCTTGGCCACTAGCCTTGCCTTGTACTTCTCAATAGTACCATCAGGCCTTAGTTTCTTCTTGAACACCCATTTACATCCTACAGGTTTGCACCCATAAGGATGATCAGTGATCTCCCATGTTTCATTAGCTAAGATGGAATTCATCTCACTATGAACAGCTTCCTTCCAGTAGTCAGCATCAATGGAAGTGGGAGTGTCATCCACAAGGTACACAATGAAATCATCACCAAAAGACTTTGCAGTCCTTTGTCTCTTGCTCCTTTTAGGAATTTCATTATCATCCTCCTTAGGACTTTCAGAGTGTTCAATCGGAATGATAGGTTCAAAGAATATAGCAAATTCCTGATTAGATGAACTAGGTATCTCCGGATTTGATGAGTTAGGTTTATCCTTCATTGGAAAGATATCCTCAAAGAAAGTCGCATCAATCAACTCCATGATTGTACCGACATGAATGTCAGGTACTTCAGATTTTACTATCAAGAATCTATAACCAATGCTATGAAAAGCATAGCCCAGAAAAACACAATCAATGGTTTTTGGTCCAAGCTTGCGCTTCTTGGGGATTGGTACATTAACCTTTGCCAAACAACCCCAAGTACGTAGTAAGAGAGTTTTAGTCTTTTCTTCTCCCATTCTTTGAATGGAGTAATTTCTTTGTTCTTTGTGGGAACTCGGTTTAGGACATGACACGCGGTCAATAGTGCCTCCCCCCACCATTCCTTAGAAAGACCCGATGTGTCTAACATGGCGTTAACCAAATCTGTTAGAGTACGGTTCTTTCTTTCGGCTACTCCATTTGACTGGGGTGAGTAGGGAGGCGTCCTCTCATGAATTATGCCATGTTCCGCACAAAAGAAATCAAACTCGTTGGAAAAATACTCTCCACCACGATCAGACCTAAGCCTCTTAATCTTTCGATCAAGTTGATTTTCTGCCTCAGCTTTATAGATTTTGAAGGAACTCAAAGCCTCATCTTTTGATTTCAGAATATACACATGACAATATCTCGTAGAGTCATCGATCAAAGTCATGAAATATTTCTTTCCACCTTTTGTCAACACACCATTCATCACAAAGATCAGAATGTATGAGCTCTAGTGGTGTTAAATTTCTCACTTCTGCAGTCGTATGTGACTTGCGAGGTTGTTTAGCTTGGACGCAGACTTGGCACTTAGATCCCTTAACAGTTGAGAAATCAGGGATTAAATTCATTTTGGCTAGCCGCGTCATACAACCAAAAATAATATGACAAAGACGAGAGTGCCAGACATTTGATTCAAAATTTGTGTAAATATGATTAACAACTTTATTACAAATGTCTGACAGAGATAAGCGGAACAAGCCTCCGCATTCATAGCCTTTACCAATAAAGGTTCCATACTTCGAAATTACAAATTTATTGGACTCGAATACAATCTTGTAGCCATCTCGACACATAAGAGATCCGCTAACAAGATTTTTATTTATTGAGGGAACATGATGCACGTTCTTCAGGCGCACAGTCTTTCCCGAAGTGAACTTCAGATCGACCGTACCAACACCATGAACAGAAGCATGCGAGCCGTTCCCCATCAGCATGGTTTGAGTCCCTCTGACCTGATATGAAGAAAACATGGAAATATCAGAA
Source organism: Avena longiglumis (assembly GCA_030063025.1). NCBI lineage: Eukaryota > Viridiplantae > Streptophyta > Magnoliopsida > Poales > Poaceae > Avena > Avena longiglumis. Next base: position 369,632,147 of record CP125978.1, on the reverse strand, counting down.
CAGACATGTACATTAGCGCCCGTGTCAATCCACCAATTAGGAGAATGACATAATGAAAGAACAGTAGGTAATATACCATACCCAACATCTTTCATCTCAACTCGCCCATGACAACATTAGCAGTCTTGCTGCTCTTCCCATGCTGGTGCTTGTCAAAGCGGTTGGGACAAGCATGAGCCCAATGATTAGGATCACCGCACACATGACAAGCACCTTTCCTCTTATCAGTCTTCTTCTTGAAGCTGGTGGACTGTGAGGCCTTGTTCTTTCCATCGAACTTTCCTTTGTCATCAAACTTTCCTTTGTTCTTGAACTTGTGAGGCTGGAAGTTCCTTTTCTATACCAGGTTGGCATTAGAACCTCCCTCGGTACCTCGAGCATGTGTGTCTTTTGCTCTCGCCTTCTCTTCCACATCAAGAGTCCCAATGAGATCTGTCACGGAGAACTCTTGTCTCTTGTGCTTCAGAGAAGTAGCAAAATTCCTCCATGACTGAGGAAGTTTGGCAATGATGCCTCCGGCAACAAACTTGTCCGGTAACACACAAGTGAAGTGATCAAGCTCCCTGGCAAGTGATCAGATCTCATGAGCCCGCTCCACAATGGAGCGGTCATCAATCATCTTATAGTCATAGAATTGTTCCATGACATACACTTTGCAAAGATCGAGACTCCAAATTTTCTCGAGCGCATCCCACATATCTTTGCCATTGCTAAATGACAGATATGAATCGACAATATTGTCGCCAAGGATGCTGATCAAGGCAACCTTGAAAGTGGTATCAAGTTTTTGGAACGCCTCTTCCTGAGCGGAATTAAGTTCCTCAGTGCGCCATAGATGGCGTTATAGCTCATGGTCCGAAACCGAGACCGCTCTCGCACGCCATCGTTTGTAATTCACACCTTCAAACACAGGTGGCTTCATAGAAGCAACAAAGCCACTTGGGGCAAATTGCCTGAAATAAGGTTTTTGGATTGTTGAGTAATAGAGCAATTTACCAAGCGAATTATCCATAATAAACGCTAGATAAAACATGACTATAATAATAGGCAATATACTAATCATGTTAAATAGAGAATACATATTAAAGAATATAGCCAAACAAACTGCAAGGCATAAAACTTTGGATAGGGTCAGAACAAGATTGAGACAGAAGATGTACACGGCAGTAGCAGAAGTGGAACCGCCGGCGTTGGAACCGTCGTTGGCCATGTCGTCGAGGAAGAGGGTGCTGATGTCGGGGAAGAAGTCGCTAACTATGAGGGAGTCCGTGACAAAGCCAGTAGTCGCGCTGATAGCGCTCCCCAAAAACCTTATCGCCTTCTCCGACAGACTCAAGCGCGGGGTCTCGAGGCCTCATCGGCCATGGTGCACGCCGCAAGACAGGATGGGGAAGATGGAGGTAGCACAGTGCTCTGAAACTGGAGGCGCAAGGGATGTGTGGCAGTGTATATGGGAGGAGGCGCGACCTCTCTCTCTTATAGGCACAGAGGAGAAGGTAGACAGACTGCGCAGAAGATGAAACGAATGGATGGAAGATGAAGCAAACAGGCGGCAGCCCACCGGACAGCCTCCACTCAATTCGTATTCATTTAACTCATATTAAAAGTCCACTCAAAGCAAACATTTCAGCTTCTGTACATCTGTTCATATACATTCATGCGTGGCAAAATAATGCTCGGCTCGGCGAGATTCCCGCAACCCGCGGCGCGCGTCGTGACGAGGCGAGGCGAGGCGTGGCGTGGCGTGGCGAGCGAGGAGGAGGAGCGCGCGTGTGGAACTCTCTCCTTCTCCTTCTCATCCTTTTACCAAGTGATAGGAGAGCTCACCTTATAAGCTGGTCCAACTTTCACTCAACTAGCAATGTGGGACTAAACATTTGTCCCAGCTCTTGCCTTGCATGAATGGGCCAAATGGGCCTCTAGGATTTCAGGAATTTATTGGCATATAATAAATGGGCTGGGCCTATTTAGGAAAAAATTCCAACAGGGTTATCTCCCAATAAGTACTTTTCTTTAACGCCTTTAAGTTAGGCACAAGAAGCAAGAAGAATCAAGTATTTTCAAATGAGGCATTAATATCCATACTTGCAAAGTCTTCAACTATGAAAGGTATCTCATCCAAATGGGTTTTGGAGGATCCCTTCTCATATCTCTTTGGTCTACTACTTTCATCAAAAAGATTTTCAGGAGCAATCCAATCAAAATTCTTTTCAAAGGCTTCATGCATTCCAATAAGCTTAAAGGTTATGGGTATCTTAAATTCTTCTCTAGACTTAGTTTTATCAGGAATACCCACAATATCTACACTTGAGCCTAGCATATTGAAACGCTCAAAGACCTTTTTGGCTTCCCTAGAAACATCATGAAATTCTTTTAATAAAGTTTCAAGGATGTATTCCCTCTTTTCAGCATTCTTTTCTTCTTTTAGTTTTAGGAACAAGAATTGTATGAAGTGTTTAAGGCTAACAAACCTAGCCTCCAACATATGAACTAAAGAAGCTGCAGCAATCTCATAATTAGGAGCAAGTTCTGCTATAGATTTATCCTCAATATATTTATGCTTGCTAACATGATTAAGGAATTCTTCAATATTATCTTTCCCAATTATGGAGCCACTACCTATTGCAAGATCTTTCAGGGCGAACCTGGGGATCAACATGGTGAGCTAGAGTAAGGTGGCAAATAGAGTAGGAACTAATTCTTTTGTGTTTTTGAATAAAGAAAGCAAACCAAATTAGACTAATTTTTTTTGGGTTTTCTGAAAAGAGGCAAACAAAACCAAGCAAAAGAAACAAAGCAAACTAAAAACAAAGTAAAGAGAAATGAAGTGGAGGACTCCCCTAGTGAAGATGTCCTTAGCCTCCCCGGCAACGGCTCCAGAAAACTTGTTGATGGTGCTGACGTGGAGCACTTTGTTGGAAACCCCAAGAGCAAGGTGTGATGAGCACAAAAACAAGTCTTCCCTCAGTAGAGACCAAGGTTATCGAACCAAAAGGAGGAAGGAAACGTCACATAGGTGTTGCAAGCAATGCGGAGACCTGCACAACACAAACTCAAGACTTTGCCCCAACGAATCAGTGAGGTTGTCAAGCTCACCGGTTTGTTGTAACAAAGGATTAAACGTATGGTGTGGAAGGTAATGGTTTGCAGCAAGTAAACAAGTAACAGCAGAAGATGTATCAATGGTAAATATTGGACCGGGGTCCATAGTTCACTAGAGGTGCTCTCCTTAGATAAACAACATGGCATAAAGGGTAAACAAATTACAGCAGGACAATTGACAAGAACTAAGCAAGGCATAACAATGCAATTACTAGTCAGAAAGATCCTATGAGATTCGATTGGGCAATACAACAAGGTAATAGACCGCCATCCAACTGCATCTATGACTAGAAGTCCACCTTCAGGTTATCATCCGTACCCCCTCCAATATTAAGTTACAAGCAACAGACAACTGCTTTAAACAAAGTGTGTAAGGTAAACAGTCCACATGTTCCATGAACAAGAGACCATTGTTTTCTCCCTAGTAGCAACATCACATCTACAACCAAAGAGATTTCTGTCACTTCTCTTGGAAACTAGAGGCATGAACCCACTATCGAGCATAAATACCCCCTCTTGGAGTCACTAGCAACTACTTGGCCAAGATAGCTACTAACAACGGAGAGCATGCAAGATCACAAACAACACAGACATGATAGAATCATAAACACAAAACCATTAATCAAACCAACATAATAATCTCAATATCCATCGGATACCCGCAAACACAATATGCATGATTACAAATAGATTAGATCTTGATCATGAACGGAGCTCACAAGATCTATACATGTAAGCACAAGGAGGAGATACAACCATCTAGCTACTACATGGACCCATAGTCCAAGGTGGAACTACTCACGCATCATACCGGAGAGAAGGCCTCCGGGATGATCTCCCCTCCGGCAGGGTGCCGGGAAGAACGTCAGATCCCCCTGATCTAGGGACGATGGTGGCGGCGGCTACAGACGGTTTCATGGATATTTGTTTGGGTGCTTAGGGTTTCTGCATCGGGGGCTTCTTATAGGCAAAGGGGGAGGCCGAGGAGGCAACCAGAGGGGCCACACCCCTCCCAGGCACGGGCCCACTGCCGGCCGCACCTAGGGGGGTTTGGCTGCCCTGGCACGCCTCTCCGTCTCCCCTCTTTACTTCTTGTTCCCCGCGGAAAGTTATTGACTTTGGATTTTGTCCCGTCCAATTCTGAGAATATTTCCTTACTAACTTTTCTGGAACCAAAAACATCAAAAAACAGGCAACTGACACTGTGGCAACTTGTTAATAGGTTAGTACCAGAAAACATGTAAAAAACACCTCAAAGTGTAGACAAGCAAAGAAAAGTAGATACTAAACAAGCATGGAGCATCAAAAATTATAGATACGTTTCCGACGTATCATCACCCACGAGAATCTTCTCTCGTTAACCGCTTTGGACCTTTGAGGGTTAGTACTCTATCGACTCGTTGCTACAATCTAGTAGATAGAGGTTGTCAATCTCACTATTGCTGTAACAAAGGATTAACTGTATGGTGTGGAAGGTGATGTTGATTTGTAGCAAGTAAACAGTAATAGTGAAAATGTATCAATGGTAAAGATTGGACCAAGTTCCATAGTTCACTAGAGGTGCTCTCCTTAGATAAACAACATGGCATGAAGGGTAAACAAATTACAACAAGGCAATTGACAGGAACTGAGCAAGGCATAACAATGCAATACCAGACAAAAAGATCCTATGAGATTCGATTGGGCAATACAACAAGATATATAGACCGCCATCCAATTGTATCTATGACTAGTAGTCCACCTTTGGATTGTCATCTGAACCCCCTCTAGTATTAAGTTGCAAGCAACAGAGAACTGCTTTAAGCAAAGTGTGTAAGGTAAACAATCCACGTGTTCCATGAACAAGAGACCGTTGTTTTATCCCTAGTAGCAACACGACATCTACAACCGAAGAGATTTCTGTCACTTCCCTAGGAAACTAGAGGCATGAACCCACTATCGAGCATAAATACCCCATGTTGGTGTAATACCCTAAATTTGATATACTTAATAGTTTATACAACTGTTTCTAGTTTTCAAATAAAAATGAAAAGGAGGGCATGTTTTCCATTGCGGTATGAAACATGAGTTAGAATATATAATTAGACAGTAGATCGGTCGACATAAATACATGTGACGGGACTTCGAATTTCCTTGTTAATCTTTGCCTTTGCCATAGGTGTCAAGAACTTTTAGTACAATAATATAAGAATAATAAAATTATAAAATAATAAAGGTGTTAGGTTCATTTTAAACACACGTAATAGCTTGTTCACCTTCCTTGTGTAGGACGTTTGCTTCGTGTCCAGTGTACTTGGGTTCTGTATTATTTTACATATGCATATGACCTATTGGAAATTAACATGAAGGAAGGTACGGAATATTTCTTGCGTATATTTTCTTTCAGTCCAATTCTTTAGCACTGGACTGAACTTTCCCTGCTCCCAAACCCTAGCAGCTAGCCGCCACACATCTGCAGCCCTTGCCTCCCGCCTCTCACCTTGTTAGTAGCCAGCAATCTTCGATGTGCGCCCCTTCCTGCGGCGTCGCACGGCAACCATCCGCCGGTGCCACCTCCGACCAATATTTTTACCCTCCCCCATCTCCATCTCCCCTATGGACCAGAGAGCAAGAGAGTCTTAGAGAGATGCAACCTGGAGGTGGAAGAAAAGGGAAGAGAAGGATCTTCTCGATTGACGACAACTACGCCGTCTTCATGCAGTCAACGTCTTGTTGCGTCAATGGTAACACACGAAACCATTTGATTCTTTTAAGATTGGTCTGATAGGATATGCGATCTTGAGTTATAGTATCATCATGTGATTCAAGAACTTAATTCGAATTTAGTGTTTTAGGATGGGAGACTCGTGAGCTATTCTGATATCTATAGATGTAAATTTATTTTATCTTTTGGTGCAGTACTGTAGTATAGTTCGGTCCAAACTGCTCTTAAACCGTGCAAATTCTGAGAATATGTATAGAAGTAATCTTGTAGGTATTTTCCTTAGCTTTCCATAGAGTGGTCATTTGCGTTTTTCCGATGAGTGGTTTGGAAACTACAGTCTTCACACTGATGTCATGCTAAAACAAGTTTTAGATCTGTGTTGTAATCTTTTGTCGGGTACATACCATGTTCCTTGGTATAATTTTATTATTTTGCACAACATGTTAGGTATACACAATTCTCTATAGATTTCCATAATCTTGTAATTTTCTAGAATCTGATTTATATGGTAATTTCTTTGCGGATAATACATGGCTTGTCCAATCCTGTTTTGGACATGGTCACTTTAATACCTAAAACTGAGGAGTTAATCTTGTTTAGTCAAAGTTGTAAAGTGACTGATGTATATTCCAGAACACCTAATGTTTGTCATGGTTAGAACTTGGAAGCATGAGCTTAGGATAAAACTCTATGGTACATCGAGAGGTTGATGATGCCTCATAGGAGTGATGCTTATGTTTATTTCTTGTGAAGCTTATGAATGCAGTGTTTGAGATATGTATATTCTTGCTTAATAGGTGTGCATTGTCTTGTTAATTGTTTGTGAGGTCACTCCATCGGGCAGTTAGAGGCAAGTACATGTGGGATGGTAATCACAGTATGATCTCCCATCCCTAACTATCCCCTTATCACCAAAGATGTATTACTTTGGGTTGTGATCGCCTAGTCCTTGCGTTGATGTGCTGAATTCTTCATGCCTTTTTGTGTGGATGTTGTTTTCTCCTGACTCTTCTTGGATAGCTAAGTGTGCCATAGAGGTGTTCTATCCTCGGTTTCGAGTTTAAATATGAAATTGAGTAAAACATGAACATGTAAATGCTCAACATTTATTACGACCTTCAATAACGGATTGCGATCCACTTTGGAGGCACTCTCCACTTGTTGGAGTGAGTAGATGTCGACGGGCATCTACTCAGCTATACCGGTAAAAGTAATGAGATGAGATGCTAGCAATAGAAACCTTGAGACCTTCAATGATGGGTTGCGATCCACATTGGAGGCACCCTCCACATGTTGGAGTGAGTTGATGCCGACAGGTGTCACTCAGACTTTACCAGTATCAGCAATGAGATGGGATGAAACAAAGACATTAATGAATGAGATGAAGATGAACATGTACTTAGATAGACATCTACTTATGCCGATAATGTCACTACTTTTGTTACCGTGGATTGTTGTGGGATACTAATGCCTTTACACTAACTAGTGGTGTCTTGTGAGATTGATTTGCTTGCTAACAAAAGGTGATGTTTGGGAGGTTCTTGTGTGACTTTAATCGATGCCATGGCTGCGTGTTGCATATATTACTGAAAGTTTAGTTATACATGAGTGAGTTGGAAGTTTTGATTTTAGAGAATGACCCATGGTCCTTTGTTCAGGTTATTATTTTTATAAATAATCTACCAAAGTAAGAAAGTATAGTGTCATAGTAACTATGCAGACGTGTTAACACTGTGATCACAATAGTCATGTTTATAAGCTAGACCGAGTGGGTCATGTGCTATGGTTAAACGTCTATTTCTTGCTAGTGGAGTCTTCTGCGATACAACCTAGTTATGTAGGAAGTAAACAAAATTATATTTAGTTGTTACTTAACTTGAGATGAGGCGTTGCACTGTTTCTTTATCATTTGACTGTGCTTGTTGAGCTGGTGAGCTCACCCTTGTTGTCACCAAAATTTTTAGGTATTCGATGAAGTTGGCATGCATGGGCTCGGGAGTAGAACTTTCTAGATCATCACAAACACACTTGAAACTCATGTATAGCATAGCCTCCCTTAATGGTAGGAAGATTGTACTGTAACACACAGATGTTTAGTTTGTTTTTCCTCACTTGTATCTTTGATCCACTGAGCTTTTATTGACGCAAACCATCTGGAGCTTGATCAATTAGTTCCTTTAAAAGTTGATGTGTTGGTTACCCCTATGATATTGAAACTTCTGTCGTTAACTACTAGCATGTTGTTGTTGATAGTACTTATATTTGAGATATCACCAAATTAACCGGCAAATTAGGATTTAAATTAATATAAGATTGAATGTGGTAGCATCCCGGTCTTTCAGTTAGACCGGGGTGTTACAGTTGGTATCAGAGCCTGGCTTCAGGTCTCTGGTATAGAGATGATGCTTATGTACCTACGTAAATTAAAATGTGACCATCTTGCTTAAGAACTTTAAATTTCGAATTTTCTTACTTGAAAACTTTATATATAGGATTGTGAAACATTAAAACTTGACACACCGATGCACAATCGGATGGGTTTGGGTCATGCATCGCATATGCGCTTACGCTATTCATACCATTTATTACTTTTTCTACAAGGTGGTTACGTTATGTTATTTATGCTCAAAACTTGGAGCTTATGATTGTTGTGCTTCTGATGCATAATCATGTTGGGTTGTGTGTGTTTTCTAGTCTGCGATTGTCATTTATGCCACCTGCTACCTTGGTACATTTTGTTCGTTTTATGGGTGTTGTGTCCATGTGTCCCCGTGTTACTATTGCTTGGCCAAGACTAGATGACTTTAGAAACGGCTATGGGTGTATGCTAGTATAAATAAAAGGTGCTAATGAAAGTGCTGGAGTTGAACCTATATAGGAAGTATCCAACCTTGGTAATTAGTTATATTCTGGATCCGCAGGGAGGCATAAGACTATCAACAAATGGTTAATGCATAGGGCTTAAATAATGCTAGTTATTGTCTTTCATGTAAGTATTGGTTATATGTAACTATATGAACTGATTAACCTTAGTAGCATGGTCATAGCTATTAATTGTGCTACGGAAAAAAATTGTACTTACGTGTTATATTCAAGGGCCATTTTGAAGCTTAAGGATAAATTTTGGTTTGATCCATCTGTAAATTTTATATAGTCCATATAGAAGTGTTCTGGATGAAGTGATAAGCTTTTCAGTTTCTCTTTTATCTCAGTTTCAGTTTGTTTTTGCTTGTATTTTTTTGTCCTGGACGCAGTTTTAGCTTTGGCTTGTAAGACCGATGCCATCTTGCCGACTTCTACTAATCCAAAATGAAGAACCTTAGGTCTTGTTTGAGAAAACTAAATCTTAAGTTTTCAAGCAGTACTTGCATGTGTGTCTTAATTGGATGTTATGTTATCCAGATCATATCATTATGTGTTTTCCAACTTCACCTTCCACTTTTGGCCCAACACAAGTGTATAAGAGGTTCTATGGCTAGTTATTCTAAAGTCTAAACTGCATTTGGTTTACGATACTTGATGTTGTATGTTGTTGCCCACTAATATAATTGTCAAATGTCCTAGGTTTAAAAAAAATGTAATCTTACCATTGAGGATTTAGATCCTTAACTTTGGGCCTCTCTTTGGAAAATTTGTCCGTAGTTAGAACTTAGTGAAGTATAAATTTTTGTGTTTGATTGCCAAATGTATTGAGTTTGTTTCTCATGACTTGTTGGGCAGACAGTATGGGCATGAATATGAATATTATGTTGAGTAGTATTTTATCTCCCTGTTGTATCATTTGGTTTGCTAATTCTAGAGAGACCAATGCAATTTTGTTGGTAGCCTCATATAAGACTCGTTTAGTCACAACAAAGGGTTGCTTAGTTTGGTCTTGTGTGTGATCACTGAGTGTTTTGGCTCCTCCTTCTGTTTGCTCGTCTTGGGAGTCATGCATTTCCTTTTGCTCGTATTGAGCATTGTTGTGGTTGCTGAGCGTGTTTTTTTCTATTGGGCTTTGTAATTTCAAGACTAGAGTGTGCGTCGGGATTGACTAAGTGGGGGTCGACCTCAAACAAATGTTCGTGCCCATGTAATCATTCCATGACAGTGGGAGTATAGCTTGTGTGATCGGGTGTGTTATTAACCTACCATGTATACTGGGTGGGTAGTATAGGTAACAAATGGTGTAGCTAACCATTCTGCTTACTCGTGCTACACACTTTGGCTACAAGGAAGAGGTGTATGAGTCTCTTGGCTGAACCAATGCTTAGAAGTGGTATAACTTGGAATAATTTTTGGCATCACTTATCTCTTAGCTCCGATCTTGTGGGCCTGCTCGGTTAGCTTTAAGGTTTTTGTTCTTGACGTACATGCCATGTTTTCTTGAGAATAGATGCTTGGTGCCATTGGGACGAGATGTACAACTATGTGGTTATTATTGTGGTACTGTATGATGTTCTAGCCCAATTAGTGGCATTGTTTTTGTAAACAATTTTAAAGATTATTGTGTAAGCGTCATGTGGAGGATAAAATTCTTTGTATATGAGTAGACTGATTGTTCTTTGTTAGTCATACTCAAACCAGGTTTGAAATGTTTGAATTTATGTTTGATCCTTGCATGATTTTGTTTACTGATGTGGTGTTGTGTTGTCCCTAGGAGATTATTCCGTTTACTTACAAGGGATTGTCTATTAGTGGGATTGTTTCTGTGAGTAAGTCTTGCTTCATGTGTGCCACTACTTCGGATTAACCACTCATCATGTCCGTTTTCCCTTTGTATTGGAACAATTAAGTTTAGGATCGAATTTTATAGACCTTTCATGATTGTGTGGCTGACTGGTTATTACCTCATGTTGTTATGACCTGCTATGGCTATGTTGGCGACCACTATGAATGTGTTGGCGAGGTAACTAATTGTGGTTTTTTTTTAGGAAGGCTTATTGAGATAGCTGAGCATTTTGTGTGTGTGTGTTCTTAGTGCATCCCCTGTTCTATAGTACTTTCCTACAAATAAAGAAAATAAATGACGAGTCTTGATATTGAATTGATGGTTCTTTGTTTTGTGCAAACTTAGTAGATGCAATCCTCCTGAATTTCTTTTGCTTTGATGATTTTTTTTCCTAGCCTAAGAATTGTTTGATTTTAAACTTATAAGGAATCCCTTGGAGGTTCCTTGGCTCCAACGTGGATGTGCATGAGATGACTTAGAGGTGCCCGACTAGCCAGGGCAGGCAGTGAAATAGTATTGTTTGACATGCGCGCGGGGAAAGTTTCTGATGAAGTTTGTAAGTGTTTGGTTATGTTATTGTTTTGGGAGGCTAACACAGGTAAGAATTCAGGGTTGAATTCTGTCTAAGGGGGTGAGAATGTAATACCCTAAATTTGATATACTTAATAGTTTATACAACTGTTTCTAGTTTCCAAATAAAAATGAAAAGGAGGCCATGTTTTCCATTGCGGTATGAAACATGAGTTATAGAATATATAATTAGACAGTAGAACGGTCGACATAAATACATGTGACGGGACTTCGAGTTTTCTTGTTAATCTTTGCCTTTGCCATAGGTGTCAAGAAATTTTAGTACAATAATATAAGAATAATAAAATTATAAAATAATAAAAGTGTTAGGTTTATTTTAAACACACGTAATAGCTTGTTCACCTTCCTTGTGTAGGACGTTTGCTTCGTGTCCAGTGTACTTGGGTTCTGTATTATTTTACATATGCATAGGACCTGTTGGAAATTAACAGGAAGGAAGGGACGGAATATTTCTTGCGTATATTTTCTTTCAGTCCAATTCTTTAGCACTGGACTGAACTTTTCCTGCTCCCAAACCCTAGCAGCTAGCCGCCACACATCTGCATCCCTTGCCTCCCGCCTCTCACCTTGTTAGTAGCCAGCAATCTTCGATGGGCGCTCCTTCCTGCGGCGTCGCACGGCAACCATCCGCCGGTGCCACCTCCGGCCAATATTTTTTACCCCCCCCCATCTCCATCTCCCCTATGGACCAGAGAGCAAGGGAGTCTTAGAGAGATGCAACCTGGAGGTGGAAGAAAGGGGAAGAGAAGGATCTGCTGGACTGACAACAACCACGCCGTCTTCCCGCAGTCAACGTCTTGTTGCGTTAATGGTAACACACGAAACCATTTGATTCGTTTAAGATTGGTCTGATAGGATATGCGATCTTGAGTTATAGTATCATCGTGTGATTCAAGAACTTAATTCGAATTTAGTCTTTTAGGATGGGAGACTCGTGAGCTATTCTGATATCTATAGATGTAAATTTATTTTATCTTTTGGTGCAGTACTGTAGTATAGTTCGATCCAAACTGCTCTTAAACCATGCAAATTCTGAGAATATGTACGGAAGTAGTCTTGTAGGTATTTTCCTTAGCTTTTCATAGAGTGGTCATTTGCGTTTTTCCGATGAGTGGTTTGGAAACTACAGTCTTCACACTGATGTCATGGTAAAACAAGTTTTAGATCTGTGTTGTAATCTTTTGCCGAGTACATACCATGTTCCTTGGTAGAATTTTATTATTTGCACAACATGTTAGGTATAAATAATTCTCTATAGATTTCCATAATCTTGTAATTTTCTAGAATCTGATTTATATGGTAGTTTCTTTGCGGATAATACATGGCTTGTCCAATCCTGTTTTGGACATGGTCACTTTAATACCTAAAAATGAGGAGTTAATCATGTTTAGTCAAAGTTCTAAAGTGACTGATGTATATTCCAGAACACCTAATGTTTGTCATGGTTAGAACTTGGAAGCATGAGCTTAGGATAAAACTCTATGGTACATCGAGAGGCTGATGATGCCTCATAGGAGTGATGCTTATGTTTATTTCTTGTGAAGCTTATGAATGCAGTGTTTGAGATATGTATATTCTTGCTTAACAGGTGTGCCTTGTCTTGCTAATTGAGTGTGAGGTCACTCCATCAGGCAGTTAGAGGCAAGTACATGTGGGATGGTAATCACAGTATGATCTCCCATCCCCAACTATCCCCTTATCACCAAAGATGTATTACTTTGGGTTGTGATCGCCTAGTCCTTGCGTTGATGTGCTGAATTCTTCATGCCTTTTTGTGTGGATGTTGTTTTCTCCTGACTCTTCTTGGATAGCTAAGTGTGCCATAGAGGTGTTCTATCCTCGGTTTCGAGTTTAAATATGAAATTGAGTAAAACATGAACATGTAAATGCTCAACATTTATTACGACCTTCAATGACGGATTGCGATCCACTTTGGAGGCACTCTCCACTTGTTGGAGTGAGTAGATGTCGACGGGCATCTACTCAGCTATACCGGTAAAAGTAATGAGATGAGATGCTAGCAATAGAAACCTTGAGACCTTCAATGATGGGTAGCGATCCACATTGGAGGCACCCTCCACATGTTGGAGTGAGTTGATGCCGACAGGTGTCACTCAGACTTTACCGGTATCAGCAATGAGATGGGATGAAACAAAGACATTAATGAATGAGATGAAGATGAACATGTACTTAGATAGACATCTACTTATGCCGATAATGTCACTACTTTTGTTACCGTGGATTGTTGTGGGAGACTAATGCCTTTACACTAACTAGTGGTGTCTTGTGAGATTGACTTGCTTCCTAACAAAAGGTGATGTTTGGGAGGTTCTTGTGTGACTTTAATCGATGCCATGGCTGCGTGTTGCATATATTACTGAAAGTTTAGTTATACATGAGTGAGTTGGAAGTTTTGATTTTATAGAATGACCCATGGTCCTTTGTTCAGGTTATTATTTTTATAAATAATCTACCAAAGTAAGAAAGTATAGTGACATAGTAACTATGCAGACGTGTTAACGCTGTGATCACAATAGTCATGTTTATAAGCTAGACCGAGTGGGTCATGTGCTATGGTTAAATGTCTATTTCTTGCTAGTGGAGTCTTCTGCGATACAACCTAGTTATGTAGGAAGTAAACAAAATTATATTTAGTTGTTCCTTAACTTGATATAAGGCGTTGCACTATTTCTTTATCATTCGACTATGCTTGTTGAGCTGGTGAGCTTACCCTTGTTGTCACCAATTTTTTTAGAAAAATGATAGGACTCCCCCGAGGGATCGCATCCTCCGGGCCCTCCTTCCGTGCACGATTCTGTTTGGCGCACGTTCAACGGCAGCGAAGAAAATAAACGCGCGCCACCCAAGCAAGGTCCATTTCGTGCGATTTTTGTCCTTGACAACGCATACATGCCTGCCGTGCATGTGCATGTGCCTCTTCTTTCCTTGTTTCCCCACCGGCCGAACAAGCTACATATATACACTGTATACATATACGTAGACCAATCAACACAACTCCATCCGAGTAGCAGCATGTAGTCGATCATTTTTATATACATAAAATATGGAAAATGATAGGACTTCTCCGGGATCGCATCCTCCGGGTCCTCCTCCCGTGCACTGACAGGGGTGCGCTGACAACGGTGTACATGGGGTTTGTCAGGCTGCTACGTACGGCCGACGGCGATGCTACAAGTGGCGTGGGGTTTTGCTACAAATGCTTTGTTGTTTTGCTATGAGATCTACGACGAGATCTCCGACGAGGTCTCTTACGAGATTGAATTTGCTATAATATGACATTTTTTTTGGTACGTACATTTTGTACTCTTGCTACAATAGCATAAATTTTTTGCTACACGGTCTCCGGCGAGGTCTCCGGCGAAAGTCTCCGGTGAGATCTCCGACGAGGTCGGGTTTGCTATATTAGCACAACTTTTTTGCTACACGGTCGCCGAGATGTCTCCGGCGAACTCTCTGGCGAGGTCCAGTCTATTTTTCTATTTTCTGGATCAAACCGTTTTTTGGTGACTATTTGTAGCAAAAACGAGTATGTCTGTAACAAAAGCGGGATTTTGATCCAAAAAAGGACACGTGGTTGGCTGGGGACCCGGGGGATAAAATACACAAATCCCCTGGGGGACGCGTAGTACTGCCCAAATTTTTAGGTATTCGATGAAGTTGGCATGCATGGGCTCGGGAGTAGAACTTTCTAGATCATCACAAACACACTTGAAACTCATGTATAGCATAGCCTCCCTTAATGGTAGGAAGATTGTACTGTAACGCATAGATGTTTAGTTTGTTTTTCCTCACTTGTATCTTGGATCCACTGAGCTTTTATTGACTCAAACCATCTGGAGCTTGATCAATTAGTTCCTTTAAAAGTTGATGTCTTGGTTACCCCTATGATATTGAAAGTTCTGTCGTTAACTACTAGCATGTTGTTGATAGTACTTATATGTGAGATATCACCAAATTAACCGGCAATTTAGGATTTAAATTAATATAAGATTGAATGTGGTAGCATCCCGGTCTTTCAGTTAGACCGGGGTGTTACATTTGGAGTTACTAGCAACTATTTGGCCAAGATAGCTACTAACAACGGAGAGCATGCAATATCACAAACAACACAAACATGATAGAATCATATAGACAAAACCATTAATCAATCTGACATAGTAATGTCAATATCCATCGGATCCCCGCAAACACAACATGCATGATTACAAATAGATTAGATCTTGATCATGAATGGAGCTCACAAGATATATACGTGAAAGCACAAGGAGGAGATACAACCATCTAACTACTACATGGACCCATAGTCCAAGGTGGAACTACTCACGCATCATACCAGAGAAGAAGGCCTCCGAGATGATCTCCCCTCCGACAGGGTGCCGGGAAAAACTCCAGATCCCCCTCAATCTAGGGACGATGGTGGCGGCGACTACAGACGGTTTCGTTGAGTTTTGATCGGGTGCCTAGGATTTCTGCATCGGGGGCTTCTTATAGGCGAGGAGGCGAGGCTGGGAGGCGACCAGGGGGGCCACACCTGCCTGTGCACCCTACCACGCCTACCACGCTGGTCCGCCGCCCTAGCTTGCCTCTCCGCCTCCCTCGACTTCGTGTCGCCCAGTAAATATTGACTTTGGCTTTGTCCGGTCAATTTGAGAATATTGATTTTACGCCTTCGGAACCAAAATCATAAGAAAATGCATAAACCCAATCGGGCAACTTGTTAATAGTTTAGTTTCAGAAAAGATATAAAAACACCTCAAACTGTAGACAAATCAAAGCAAAGTAGATACTAAACAAGCATGGAACATCAAAAATTATAGATACGTTCCTCACGTATCAAGCATCCCCAAGCTTAACTCATGCTCGTCCTCGAGTAGGTAAGTGATAAAAGAATAATTTTTGAGGTGACATGCACCTTCATAATAAAGATCAAACCATTTGCAAGCATTGGAAGCTGGGATCAAAGAACTGTAAACATGTGCATGCAAGATGGAGTTCTAACAATAAGACAAAGTAACTATGCATGCAACATGAAAGGCTACAAACAAAGCTCATGAATTGCATGCATTGAAAAGCGTTCGTTTGTTTCACATATAGAAAACATGGCATAGTGACAATCAAATTGTCCCTCATAGAGTAGCAAATAGATGCATAGGACACCTTCAAAGTTCATAAGAGTGACTAGATACAAATAGCACAAGAACATGCAATATCACAATATGCATCAATCAATAAGTTTTGGGACACTACACATAGAAGTAAGAATGGCAACGATGCTCTCTTAATGGTGCCTAAAGGTAGAAGGTGGAGAGTCAACATAATAGTAGAAGAAAGCCCTTCATAAGGGAAGCAGGGATTTCAAGTTTAAAAAAGAGCTTCCAAAAATTATGGTACTTGTTAGCTTTCAGCCCTCATTGCCCCTATCATAAGCATCTTGAAGTGATTAAGGTTAAAGTGAATAAACTATGGAGTATATGCTTGACAAAGTATAAGTTGGCAATCTCAAGTCCCTTGAATACGGGGCCCACACCTCATGCTACTCAACTTCAGTCACCTGTAAGTTCTTGTCATTGTAAGTACATGCGTATCATAGAGAACCGCCAACGGGGTACCCCTTGCACATGGTACATGAGCTATCCCATAAACAAAATGAGAAGGCAAGCAGACAATGAGCATATCAACGATCTTTTTATTTACTATGTGCATAGCTTTTTATTGAGGATGCTTCATAGATAGCTCACTATGGTGATGCTGCAAGTTTCCACCATGAGTAGGCATGGCTTAGGCTAGCGTCTCAGGCGTTTCTCTAACACAAAATACAATCTCCATGGACTTACAAGATCCCTCTTTATTTCACACCGGTGACATCCATAGACAAAAGAGCATGATATCAACTGAGTACAAAGTACAAGTGCAATGTTGAAAACGTCCGCCATGACAGCATGGTTCTGCTAATTCCAACGTATAAGTGCAAGCATATACAACATAGATGACACAATGGTTCAAGTTTATTAGGGGCAAAGAATATAAAGTGTGCCATCAAGTTTGTGAGGGCTTTAATCACTAAGTTTTCACATAACAAAATAGTTTTAATTGGAAGATAGCGGTAACACCCCCTGTCTCTCTGGACCGACGGCTGTCACTCCTGGCAGCTCAATAGGATCTCTAGACTAACCCCACAGACCAACACTAGTATTTTCTGTCCACTTTGTCCTCACTCGTGCGCACCCGGTACCCACTTCCCGGTCGGTCCCCAATCCTAGAATTGCTTTATGCCAAGCACGCTTAACCTTAGAGTTATTTTCAGATGAGCTTTCGGAAAAGAAGTTGCAACTTGTTGGTATGGGTTTCCTTTCAATACTATTGAGCCATGCGCCAGGGTCTCACATACACCCACCCTTAGAATATTGACATCGTCGTCGATCAACTAGAAGCCAGGAACGTCCCCTCTTGACACACGTCTGTGCGTCCAGTGCAACACATTGCCATGTCGTGTCCAGTCCGGGCCACACGCGCCATGCTACACATATATCGCCATCGACACTTTGCGCCCATGTAACCGTGAGGGTCTTTGTAACACTCGGTCACTCGATGCATCGACTACTCACCTGGAGCCGAATAGGATCTCTAGACTAACCCCACGATCAACACTAGTCTTTTCTGCGACTTTGTACTCACTGCATGCGCACTCCACTTCCCTTCGGTCACCCATCCTAGAATTTCTCTAGGCCAAACACGCTTAACCTTAGAGTTCTTTTCGAATGAGCTTCCGAAAAAGAAGTTGCAACTTGTTGGTATGGGTTTCCTTTCAATCCTATTGAGCCATGCGCCATGGTCTCACAATAGCTGAAAACAAGAATATAGAATGGTGTAACACACCATGCATAGGATTTTATAGTGGACACTTTGGAATAACTGGGTTTCTTGGGAGTTGGAAGCATGAGTAGAGCTTACTCATACAAGTGGAGGCTAGCAAAAGACTAGGAGCAACCAACTAAGAGAGCAATAATGGCCTTAATCATGCAGATCGACAAAACATTACTAATCAAAGCATAGAGTGGTACTACAAGTCAAGGACTAAATGATCTTAGAGGCTATGGTGACTTGTCATAGTCATAACATGGTGTTAGCATGTGCCAAGTCAACCCAAACAAAGCATCAAAGGAGAATACCACAAAACTATGCTTTTGCATGATAAAACAGTGCATAATTTCTTCAAGGCACACTAAACAATCCCAATTGTTTGGAACAAGACATGCTACAACAATAATCACTAGGCATAAGGTCAAAACAACACCTAGCATGTCATGCTAAAAGTCTAAGTCACAGTCAATGCAAGCTCCTCTTGCACTTTCAACCAGGAACTTCCTACTCCTTTCCAACACCAATTGAATTAGTTGAAACAACACAACGAGAACGGGGTCCAAATACTTTATTCAAGCAAACTAAACAAACTAAGCAAAGCAAACGAAAACTAAGACGCTCCAAGAACAACACAACAGTGCATGAAACAATAAAAACAAAGTGTCTAGACAAACCTGAGCTTTTTATTGACGAAGAAGGGGATGCCTTGGGCATCCCCAAGCTTTGACGCTTGTACCTATTGGATATTTCTTGGGGTGATATCGGGGTGGCATACCCAAGCTTGAGCTTTTTTCCATTCTTCATCTCATTACATCATTCTCTCTCTACACCTGAAATTTTTCCTGCATACAAAACTTCACACAATCTTCATTAGCAACATTAGTGTATTCAAAAGATATTAAACCTTTAGGCAAAGATTTGGAACAGCAAGACTTTTCACTAAAAACACAAACTACTGTAGCAACTCCTTCCAAAACCCCAATTCCCCAAAAGAGAACTCAAAAAGGAATCAATAAGAAGCAAATGCAAATAATGGTAGAAATCTATCAAAACAGACCAGCAGGTAGAAACCGATTTTTTCAAAAATCTTTTGTTGCTCAAATAAAAAAGTGTTGAACTAACGAAAGTTATCTAACATACTGGGGGATTTATTCGTAAATTTTCAGCTCCATCCGAGTCACAGAGACTCCTCACGTATTTTTATGGTGGAGGACATAAATCTGTTTCGAGACAGCAACTCCCCAAATCTTACTTCCCTCTCATTAAAGGTCATTCTTGGCACAAAAAGCAAACAAAAGGATAAGGAGAGGTCATTACTGAAGTAATAACTTCCAAGACTCAAGGAAACTCTTGGGTTATCTCCCAACAAGTACTTTTCTTTAACACCTTTAAGTTAGGGACAAGAAGCAAGAAATCAAGTATTTTCAAATGAGGAAGCATTAACATCAAACCTTGCTTTCAAAGGAGGAGCAAAAAGCAACTTCTCTCTCCTCATAGGGAAGTGTTCAATACCTTTCTTGAATGCAAAATGATATTTAATGGTGCCTTCTTTCATATCAATGATGGCACAAAGACTTCTAAGAAAAAGTGTTCCCAAATTAATAGGACAAGAAGCATTGTATTCAACATCCAAAACATAGAAATCAACAGGGACATAAGCATTGTTAACCATAATAAGAACATCATTGATACTCCCCATGAGTTTCTTTTAGTATTATCATTGAGTGGGACATCCAAATAACAATCTTCCAAAGGTGGCAAATCAAGCATTTCATAAATCTTTCTAGGCATAATAGAGACAATAGAACCAAGATCACATGAAGCTTTGAGATCAAAGTCATTCACTTGCATATTAATAATGGGTTCCCAACTATCTTCTACTTTCCTAGGAATAGAAGCTTTGTGTTTTAACTTCTCTTCCTTAATCTTAATAAGAGCATCTGTAATGTGTTTGGTGAAAGCAACATGCATATCACTAGCATCAGGACTTCTAGCAAGTTTTTGCAGGAACAGAATCACTTTAGAAATATTGCAACTGAAGGGTTCGCAGCATAGAAAACAAATTTTTTCCTACGATGTGAACTATATACAAGATCTATATATACTAGATACAAACAACGGGCGGATGTATATCCGTAGAGAACATACCCTTGAAGACCGACAAAGCTTAACGAGTCCAAACTCGTGGTTGATGTAGACGATCTCTTGCCGATCTCAAGATCGAGAGGAAGTCCTAGCGCCGCAAAACAATGATCCGTGCTTTCGCACACACGTTTGAGGCACTGAGCAACCTCGCCTCCTCGCTCCATGATGCAATGAGCACAACTCTTTCTTGCCGAAAGCCACGGGAACATGTATCTCGCTAGTCCGAGACCATGGGGATAAATTCTAGAGGAGAGAGATCCTTCACGAGGTGTGTTGTGAGAGGAGGAGAGGGGGCCTTTATAGGGAGAGGGGCACCCAAGGGGCCATGCTTGACCATGGGCCGCCCCACCTCTTCCACATTCATGTGGGTGGAGCTCCCACTCAAAATGAAAAGCCTCCACTCCCATTAAAAGCCTCCACTCATAAATCCACTCACATGCATTAAATTTCCACCAAATTTAATGCAAGCTCTCATTAAATAAAACTCTTTTATTTATTTATTCGAATTTTGTTAATTACTTTAATTAACAAACATTCACATAAAACCTTGCTAGTATTCCATTTCACATGCGTAACTGGCCAAGAATTTCAACGAAAGCAGTTTGGTGTCTAGTGAAATAAATTCCTGCGCTTTCCTTTTCTTTTCGGCATGAAACTTTTGCTCCAAATGGATGTCGGTGTCTCTTAAGTGTGTCACCCTACGGTTCGCGAATAATGCGACATGATCGAGACCCTCTCGGATCAATAATCGAGCGGGATCGGAGACCCATCTTGATTCCACACATTCAACGATGACTTTCTTGTGATCGCTTCTAACCTTTTACGCTAGTATCTTAATCCTTTGTTTCATGATATATTACATGTCCGAGATTCGATCATCGGTATCTCCATACCTAGTTTGATCTCGTTCACGACATGCACTCTTTTCTCGTTCGTGATATAACATTCTAGTGATCAAATCACTTGCTTGCAAGCTAATCAATGTGATATCACCGAGAGGGCCCAGTATATCTATCCGTCATCGGGATGAACAAATTCCACTCTCGATCCATGGGCCTCAACATAACACTTTAGTAGTTCGAATCCATCTTTATAATCACCACATTACGGTGTGACGTTTGATGTTATCAAGAAACTCTTAGGTGTTAGTGATCGACATGATCTCATGGTCTAAGGATTAGGATCACTTAAGTTGTTATAGCAATATAAACTCAATGACTTTGATCGTAATGCTATACTTGGATGAATGTTCATCACACCATTACACTAATGTTGTGACCCCGTTATTAACAACATCCAATGTCCATGATCAGGAAACCTTGATCATCTTGTTAATCAACGAGCTAGTTTATAAGAGAGGCATAACTAGGAACTTTCTATTTGTTTATTAAACACACATGTATTAACGTTTCCGTATTAATACAATTATAGCATGCAAAATAAACATTTATCATAAATAAGGAATACGATAATAACCACTTTATTATTGCCTCTCGGGCATATTCCCTTCAGTCTCCCACTTGCACTAGAGACAATAATCTAGTTTGAAAAACTTTGTGTATTGAACACCTATGGCTTTCTGGTGTTCATATACGCAATTGCAAGTGGTTGACATAATCTACGGATCTGACGCTTTCAGGTCCGTGTGTATTTGCATGTCTTTGCGTCTCCACGCATCACTCATTCTCCAATGAGATGGCATTGTATAAATTTGGTCTTTTGGTGAGACCTTTAGTTCCTTGGGGTTAAAACACATCGATATTATTGTCATACAATATATCTTTAGTGTTAGCCCGTTGCGAACCACACCTTAGTTTGATAACAAACTACTTGACACAAATTCCCTCCTTTGTCGCTACTATAGCAGTCATATACTTAGCCTTTTGTTGTAGTATTCGTCACAATGTCTTAACTTTGGAACTCTTCCAAATCCATCATGGAATCTCCTTTCCATTACATTGTGCCACCCATAGTTTAAATTGAGATAAACTTAATTTGTATGTTGTGACAAAACTAGTATCAATGTAACGCTTTACAATGAACTATTTGTAATTGTTTGTCACCTCTACACAAATATATTCTTAGTTCTTCCAAAAGATCATAAGAATATCCTTACTATAGTCCAATGATCATTTTATGATTCATTCGTATATGCTCATAACACTTAGAGCATAGGACATATCCGATGTGTACATATCATGGTATGATTGATAAAAACATTCTTGTGATTTCACTCATCAAGTGTCAAACACTTGAATCTTGTTTCACTTATCAAGTGTCGAAACACTTGAATCTTGATTCAATTCCTTTCCATGTGACAAGCTTTCTTGTCATTTCTATATTGAACTCCTTCAATATCTCATATATGTACGCTTGGCATAACCATATTAGCGTCACCGCTCATCCACTATAGACATTCATCTTTGAATATTCGGGTTTTGCCTAAGTCTTTCATCGAAATGAAATTCTTAACCATTGTCAATAAAATATACATCATTTCTAATCAACAAGATGTCCTCCACATAATGTATTAGAAATATGTCTTAGCGCCCCACTTAATTTCTTGCAAATGCAAGCATCTTCATCGTCTCGATGAAAACTCGTTTTCATCATGGTGAAGATTCCAACTCATGATGCTTACTTCAACCATTGAAGTTTGCATGCCCTTTTAGCATCCTTTGAATTTAACAAAACCCTTTGGACCGTGTCATGTACACGTCCTAGGTAACCATTCTATTAGAAGAACTTTGTTTTGTTTATTCATCTATCATATACCAAATTATATGTAGTGGTTGCTACTTTAATCCGTTCAGATTAAATATCGCTATGAAAGATCAAATCTTGTCATAGTCAACTCTTTGAACATTGTCATAAAATACTTTACGACATGTCGAATATTTCATAGATGTGAGACATCCATGTCATTTCTTTATAGATCCAAATACGACGATAGGTTTTACACCTTCCTGAGGGTCTTCCAAGTTCAAAACTTGATTTCTCGTGTATGGAACTATCACGGATTTTATGGCTTCAAGCCATTTGGTCGAGGGCCCATCATCGCTTCTTTGCATATAGTCGGTTCATCATTGTCAAACAATAATGATTTACTCTCAAATCTTAGTATTTGATTGTTTTAACCTACTTGGTTCAATAGGAACTTAGATCTCGTGACTACAACCTTTGAGGCACATAAGCTATGAGCATTATGGTCGCCTCTAACATTTCCACTCAAAGACATTTAGCTAAGGTTCGTTAACCTTATCAAAGTTCTATTGTCCTCCCACTTAACATTTATGAAAAATTCCTTCTTCAAGAAACTTTACATTTCAAGCGACAAACCCTTTTGTCCTCGGTGTTATGGAGGAATAACCAATTGTTATTCAAAATAACCTACAAAGACATGCTCATCCGACTTTGGTTGTAAACATCTTACTTATGTTTAGTATACCAAAATTTAAGAAATGACAACTTGGGTTTTACCCCAAACCATAACTTCCATGGTGTCATTTCAACGGATCTAGATGGAGCTCTTTTCGAGGTAAAAGCGGTAGTCTCTAAAGCTTTAATCTTTTAAAACATAATGGCAGTTTTATAAATAACACCTTTGATCCAACCATGTCTCACAAGGTTTCATTACAAATCTCAAACACTCCATACTCCTATGGTGTTTTGGGAGATGTAAATCTAGGTGTTTTGCTAAACTTGCAACTCAAATAAATCCCTTTATGATAAAATCATAATTCATTTATTTTCTTGTTACACTTGTAACTCAAATAAATCCCTTTATGATCAAATCATAATTCATTTATTTTTCTTGTTACACTTGTAACTCAAATAAATCCCTTTATGATCAAATCATAATTCATTTATTTTTCTTGTTACAATGATTTTCCACTTCATCTTGAAAGTCTTTGAAACGTTTTCAAATATTTCATACTTCTTTCTCATTAAGTGAATATTCACTCAAAATCCTGAGAAAGCATATGAAGTTGAAACCCATCGCTACATCGCACATAATGGACTACATACATCGATATGTATAAATTCCAATATTTTAGTCGTTTGTTCTTCTTTGGCCTTTGAACGAAGTTTTAATTATCCCGGAAAGTCTCACAAGCGTCACTTGATCAAATCAAAGACTCCAAAAATCCATGAAATGGAGATTCTTCATGTTTTCTTTCCAATATAATTTAAACAATGATGTCACTTCATAAGTGATCTTTCAATCATTTGTCTTGCAACATTTTAGCATTAGGATTTATGGATGTGATTTCTTCAACTAGATTTGTAAATCATCCATCTTATATGGAATACGGTAATTATTTGAACAACCTTTGTTCTTATAATACCGATTCAAATAACAATTATTAAAACAAATCTTGAAGTCTTTCTTCAACTAGATTTGTAAATCATCCATCTTATATGGAATACGGTAATTATTTGAACAACCTTTGTTCTTATAATACCGATTCAAATAACAATTATTAAATCAAATCTTGAAGTCAAGCTTTGATGTCAACGAGAAATACAAACAACGGTTTGTTTGTTTTCGATGAACATCATCACATTTTCTCTTGCTAGTTACTTAGGCCATTGTGGTTCATGAATTGCGTCATTCCGTATGAAATTTCATACCAACCAATTCGGTATCCAATACCCAAGAACCACATTGTTTAACAAGCAAAGAATACAACCATAACATGTATATCATATATATACCTAAATTGGATATTTCCAATCTTTTCTTTTCGCCAAATATATTTTATAGATTCTCTTTCAGCATTTCCTTTTAAAATAATTTATCAACATCAAAAGTGGCCATATACATGACACATAGTCCAAAGCGTGTATATTCAAATAATAATACCTTTGGACTTGCACTTTGAAGTAGATCACCATCATCAAATGATCGGTATTCTTTCAAAATCCATTCTATAGTAATCTTTTAGTGTAGTAAACATTTTACATACATATTCTATTCACCCTTATCATGACGACTTTCATGATCAAGCTACTTTAGCTTATAAAGGCGAATCGTGAGTATAACATTACTTTCCAAAACCCTTTTGGATGATTAGGATGTCTAGCATCTCCAACCTTCGCAAATTCTCATCCAATATGAGAACATATATTATACTCTATCATATTTCAACCAAAACATTGTTTCAGATATCGTTATATCT
Source organism: Avena longiglumis (assembly GCA_030063025.1). Taxonomy (NCBI): domain Eukaryota; kingdom Viridiplantae; phylum Streptophyta; class Magnoliopsida; order Poales; family Poaceae; genus Avena; species Avena longiglumis. The sequence goes on along the minus strand of CP125978.1, from coordinate 369,606,829 downwards.
GCCACACATGATGGTTTCTGAAACAATTCTTTCAGCTCCTAGATAAACTTGATGTTTAAATCAAGAATCATGGAGGCAAACATGATACTCAAGATACTAACACTGGAATTGTTACTCTCGATTTAATACCAATTATTAAATTTCACGGAGTAAATAGAATTTTGTTGAAAGTTTGCAATAGGACTTTAAACTTTAGATTGACACTCAACACAATACGATACCAGTTTGTAAAGTATATATCCAGAATTCTATAGTTCTATTATCTCAATTACAACTATGCATATGGTGGTGAACGAATGCCAATGACTACAACAAATTATGCAAATTCACTTTGATTTAATTTATGATAAATTGAGTTCTACTAATCCAAATTAGAAATGAACTCCCAAAAACGACATCCCTCGTGTCTTTTGGTGATTACATGAACCAAATCCACTACACCAAGTCCGATCATCACGTGAGTCTGTAGCTTCAAAGCGAGCATCAAATGGGCATCATATCTACTATATGACTCATGCTTAACCTTTCGGTCCGTGTTCCGAGGCCATGTCTGCATACATGCTAGGCTCGCCAAGTAAGAACCTTAGTATTCGCGTGTAATCGTCTTACACCCGAGATATGCTCGTGGATTCAAGTACACCCGATCATCACGTGATGTCTTGACGAAACATTGTCGGCATACTTAAGGAAGAACACATTTTATCTTGATATCTAAATGAGGGATCATCTTATTATGCTAATAAAACGCCAAACAAGCAATATAAGATGCTATCAAACATCACATGTTTATTAGTGGAATGATATGGTTCTCATATGATCTCTATCATGTGCATCGTGGTATGATCACTATCATATCTTTATGTGTAAGTCCAAGGTCTATGGAGATTACACGTTATGTGTTGTAAGAGTATCATCTTATACTTCTACTTACAACATCACCATATCATAACACTAGCCCAACAATCTAAACTAGACGCCTCTAATTTATCCATTGCAAATTTTACGTGGCTTAGGGCTTTCAAGATAGAACCGTTCTTACCTACGAACATGAACCACAACGAGGATAACCAAATTGTTGACAACTCGTTGCAAATTAGATATTGACTATAGTAGGAGAGAGACACCCGCTAGCCACTTATGCAAAACTAGTTGCATGTCAAGCGTGGAGCAGTCTCATGTGCGAGGACATGTAAAGTTTGTCCGCCGCTTCATCCCACTATGCCACCAATATCCAAAGTACAACTAAGAAGCAATAAATGATCATCATCGCCCACATACTCATATGTGTACTACCTGCAAAGTATCTACGCATAGATCCGGCTCGATACCTCAAGGGTTCGCAGATAGAAAACAAAAATTTTTCCTACGATGTGAACTATATACCAAGATCTATATATACTAGATACAAACAACGCGGATGTATATCCGTAGAGAACATATCCTTGAAGACCGACAGCTTAACGAGTCCAAACTCGTGGTTGATGTAGACGATCTCTTGCCGATCTCAAGATCGAGAGGAAGTCCTAGCGCCAAAAGCAAGATCCGTGCACACACGCTCGAGGCACTGAGCAACCTCGCCTCCTCGCTCCAAATATGCAATGGAAGCACAACTCTTTCTTGAAAAGCCACCGGAACATGTATCTCGCTAGTCCGAGACCATGGGGATAAATTCTAGAGGGGAGAGATCCTTCACGAGGAGGTGTGTTGTGAGAGGAGGAGAGGGGCCTTTTATAGGGAGAGGGGGCACCCATGGGCCATGCGCCCACCATGGGGTCGCCACCTCTTCCACATTCATGTGGGTGGAGCTCCCACCAAAATGAAAAGCCTCCACTCCCATTAAAAAGCCTCCTCATAAATCCACTCACATGCATTAAATTTCCACCAAATTTAATGCAAGCTCTCATTTAAATAAAACTCTTTTATTTATTTATTATTCGAATTTTGTTAATTACTTTAATTAACAAACATTCACATAAAACCCTTGCTAGTATTCCATTTCACATGCGTAACCGGTTTAATTTCAACAAAGCAGTTTGGTGTCTAGTGAAATAAATTCCTGCGCTTTCCTTTTCTTTTCGGCATGAAACTTTTGCTCCAAATGGATGTTTGTCTCTTAAGTGTGTCCCTACGGTTCGCGAATAATGCGGACATGATCGAGACCCCTCTCGGATCAATAATCGAAGCGGGATCGGAGACCCATCGATTCCCACATTCAACGATGACTTTCTTGTGATCGTCGGAACCTTTTCTAGTATCTTAATCCCTTTTGTTTCGCGATATATTACATGTCCGAGATTCGATCATCGGTATCTCCATACCTAGTTTGATCTCGTTCTCGACATGCACTCTTTTCTCGTTCGTGATATAACATTCTAGTGATCAAATCACTTGCTTGCAAGCTAATCAATGTGATATCACCGAGAGGGCCCAGAGTATATCTATCCGTCATCGGGATGAACAAATTCCACTCTCGATCCATGGGCCTCAACATAACACTTTAGTAGTTACGAATCCATCTTTATAATCACCACATTACGGTGTGACGTTTGATGTTATTAAGAAACTCTTAGGTGTTAGTGATTGCCATGATCTCATGGTCTAAGGATTAGGATCACCTAGTACGTTGTTATAGCCATATAAACTCAATGACTTTGACCGTAATGCTATACTTCGGATGAATGTTCATCACACCATTACACTAATGTTGTGACCCCGTTATTAACAACATCCAATGTCCATGATCAGGAAACCTTGATCATCTTGTTAATCAACGAGCTAGTTTATAAGAGAGGCATAACTAGGAACTTTCTATTTGTTTATTAAACACACATGTATTAACGTTTCCGTATTAATACAATTATAGCATGCAAAATAAACATTTATCATAAATAAGGAATACGATAATAACCACTTTATTATTGCCTCTCGGGCATATTCCCTTCAGCAACCATATATATCAAAATCAAACTTAGCATCACTAGTAGTAGACTCAATAGGCTTAGGCATAGTAGGAGGAGGAATAAGGACTTCTTGTGGTTTAGTGGTGATGGTGCACACACTATTGTTTCTATCAATTTCAGCTTCCCTTTCCCACTTAGCATGAAGTTGGGCTAACAGTCTAACATTTTCATCAATAGTAACTTGTATGGCATGAGTGGAAGAAAAGGTACTTTCCATGGTTTCAGGTTTAGCAGCCATTTTATTAATCAAGGAGGACTGTGCTTCAGACAAAGAGGATATATTTTTCTCAACATTCAAAAGATTTTATTCTATAGCCTTGTTGAAAGTGGTTTGTTTACTAATAAAGTCTTTGAGCATGACTTCAAGTTCAGAGGGAGCACTTCTAGCATTGTTGTAAGAGTTTCCATTGGAATTGCCATTATTAGGAGGATAAGGCCTATAGTTGTTACCACCAAAGTTACTCCTATAAGCATTGTTGTTGAAATTGTTGTTTCTAATGAAGTTCACATCAACTTGATGTTCTTGAGCAACCAAAGAGGCTAAGGTAACATGATTAGGATCTAAAGGAGCTTTCCCATTAACAAGCATAGCCATAATAACATCAATCTTATCACTCAAAGAGGAGGTTTCTTAAATAGAACTTACCTTCTTACCATGTGGAGCTCTCTCAGTGTGCCATTCAGAGTAGTTAACCATCATATTATCAAGGAGTCTTGTTGCAGCACCCAAAGTGACGCCCATAAAGGTGCCTCCAGCAGCTGAATCCAACATGTTTCTTGAAGAGAAGTTCAAACCTACATAAAAAGTTTGGATAATCATCCAAGCAGTGAGTCCATGAGTGGGACAATTCTTAACCAAAGATTTCATTATTTCCCAAGCTTGCGAAACATGTTCATTATCAATTTGTTTAAATTTCATAATGTCACTTCTCATAGATATAATATTAGCAAGAGGGTAGTACTTTCCAATAAAAGCATCTTTGCACTTAGTCCAAGAATCAATTCTATTTCTAGGCAAGGATAACAAACGTTCTTTGGCTTTTTCTCTCAAGGAGAAAGGAAAAGCTTGAGCTTAATAATATCTCCATCTACATCATTATACTTTTGCATCTCACAAAGTTCAACAAAGTTATTGAGATGGGCAGCAGCATCATCAGAACTAGCACTAGAAAATTGCTCTCTCATCACAAGATTCAACAAAGCAGGCTTAATTTCATAAAAGGTAGCATCAGGAGCAGGTGGAGCAATAGGAGTGCTAAGGAAACCCTCAGTATGTTAGCTAACTTTCGTTAGTTCACACTTTTTGATTTGAGCAACAAAAGATGTTCGAAAAAAATCGGTTTCACCCGCTGGTCTGTTTTGATAGATTTCTGCCATTATTTGCATTTGCTTCTTATTGATTCCTTTTTTAGTTCTCTTCAGGTAAATTGAGATTTTTGGAGTTACTACAGTAGCTTGTGTTTTTAGTGCAAATCCTTGCCGTTACAAAGCTTTGCCAGTGGTCTAATATCTTTTGAATAAACTAATGTTGCTAATGAAGATTGTGTGAAGTTTCGTATGAAGGAAAAATTTTAGGTGTAGAGAGAGAATGAAGCAATGACATGAAGAATGGACAAAAGCTCAAGCTTGGGGATGCCACCATGGTGTCACCCCAAGAAATATCCAAGAGGTACAAGCTTCAAAGCTTGGGGATGCCCAAGGCATCCCCTTCTTCATCAATAAAAAGCTCAGGTCTGTCTAGACACTTCGTTTTTATTGTTTCATGCACAGTTGTGTTGTTCTTGGAGCGTCTTAGTTTTCATTTGCTTTGCTTAGTTTGTTTAGTTTTCTTAAGTAGTTTGGACCCCTGTTCTCGCTGTATTGTTTTGCAAATAAGTTTGCTTGGTGTTGGAAAGGAGTAGTAAGTTCTTGCTTGAAGTGCAAGAGGAGCTTGCATTGACCATGACTTAGACTTTAGCATGACATGCTAGGTGTTGTTTTGGCATTATTGTCACATCCCAAAAATTTCCAAATTTTGAAATGTGAAAAGTAAATAAACAAAACAAATAATTGTTGAAATTTAGGGTGAAAAGAAACTTTTTGATTCCAAATGGAAACATCAAAACCCATGTTGAACAAATTTAAATAAAATGGAATCCAACAAATTTCAATCAAGTGAAATGCATTCATCAATAATGTATCTTGAAATTTAAACACTTGGAAAAGTTAAACCAAAACCCTAATGGAATAGATCATTTCCAAGATCTCCCTAAGACTATGGATTTGATCCATATAAAAATTCAGCAAGAAACATTTATAAATGATAAAAAATGATAAACAAAATTATTATAAAACCATAGGAATTGGTTTCATTCAATTTGGAGCCATGGATAAAATCTTACGAATTTAATAAGATAAAGAAATTAAATTTCAAAGCTAATAAAGCTCCTATCTAAAATCCATACCAAACTGTGAGCAAATTAATCCTAAAAGGATAAACAAATATTAAATAAAATCATACAAATTGGAATCACCAATTTTGGATCTATAAATAAAAAGATATGGAATTTATAAGGCAAAGGAAGAAAATAAATAAATAAGGAATATTTAAAAGCCAAATTAAATCTTGGCAAAATTCTTAACAAATGAAAGTTTATTGAATAATAAAAGGAGTAAAAGATTATTTAAACAAAATCATAATAATTGAACAATATTCAATTTTATTTAAATAAAGATAAATTGCCTAAATAAAATTATTGAGAAGACAATTTAAATCTTGAATCAAATCCATAAGCAAATGAAATAAGCATAATCCAAATAAAATAAAGGTATAAAGATTATTCCAATAAAATTATATGGATAAAACCATATTCTAAATTATATTTAAATAGGGACAAAATCCCTAATAGAAATGATTAATTAAATCATGAGAAAATAATAAATTGGAATTTGCCAAAGTGGATTAAAAAGTTATTTAATTAACTTAAAAAGAATAAAAGAATTGTTTGAGTAAAATTTATAGGGGTTTAAAACCATATTTCATTTCATTTGAAATAATACAAATGCCCAATTTAAATGAACATTAAGTCATATTAAAATATTTTAAATAACAATTCAAAGTGAATTATTTGCATTAATTGAATAAATAAAACCTACTGAAAAAGGTTTGGTGAAAATTAGAATTCAAATAAGAGTTTGAAAATATAATTAAAATCTTATTTGAATAAAGGCAAATGTCTATTATAAATAAATAATAAACCATAAATGAATAAAATAATTATTCTAAAATGGACTTTAAATACATATTTAAACAATATAGAAACATACTGAATATTTGGAAAAGATTTAAAAAATAAATCTAAATTCAAATGGTAGTTTGAAATTCAAAACAGAAATTCAAAATGGAAAAAGAAAACAGAAGAAGAAAAAAATAAAAGCATTGACCCATCTAGCCAGTGCCCACCTCTCTCTCTCTCCCGAAATGTTTCTTTCACTCAAGACGCGCACCTCGACAAAAGGCCCCACCGTTTTCCCCTCTCTCTCACTGACGATGTTGCCCCACTTGCCAGATCGTCTCTTCCACCCGCAGACCTGTTCTTCCCCAAACCTCGTCGCCATTTCTGTTGTTTACTCCACGCGTTAATTCGCATTGATGCCGCGAGTAACTCTACCAGTGATCACGCCCGTTTAAGCGCCTAGTTCCCCTCTCCCTTTGCCCTCGGTCGCCAACACCTCTCGGCCACCAGGCTGCTGAAATTGCAACCGCAAACTCCCTCTGCTCCGATGAGCTTATCTGCAAATTCCGGCCAGTACCTACCTCCTCTTGCCTCCCAGATCCCACAAGCCTTTTCCCCATATCCCTACGCACCTGCCCGTGCCTTCCTCTCACTCGCGCGTGCCCCGTAGCCTCAGCAACGACTTCGACAGAGCACTGCCGCCGTCTGCAGCAACTCCGTCGAGCTCCCCCGGTAGTTTCTGACCACGCCTCCTCCTCTCTTTGACGCTCGTACCTTTGCCTCTTCTTTGTGCGTCTAACACCACCCTTCTCTGGTTTTCCCGTGATCTGTAGCCTTGCCCCCGACGACGAATAGAGGCGCACGACGCCGACAACAACTACGGCGAGGAATCGCCCGTGACATCGTCGACGCCGCCTCCTACGCGTCGTTGAGCTTCCACGTCATGGTGGCACGTGAGCATCTCCTCCCTCTCCCTCGCTTCTTGCTTTATCCGGACCACCGCAGCCCGAGCGTGCCACCGCTCGCCGTTGACCCAGCGCCATCCATCTGTGGTAATTGTGATGTGAGCCGTAGGATTTAAATCCAAGCGCTACGATAGAATCTTAAATGAAGGGGTAAGTTGGCATCTGCACCGTGCGATTTAAGTTAGATCCAACAACCCACGATGCTCGATCCAGACAAATCGGTACAGACCAATGAGTTAAAGACGCGTGGCACAGTTTTTGATTTAAAAAACAGAAACTTGTCTATTAGTAGATTGATTTTTTAAAATTCATAACTTTAAATCTACACGTCCAAAATTTTCAAACTTTATATCAATGGAATCAGCAAAAAGAATACTTTCCAACCATGCCATTTGTTTAGTGTTTTTCTTCTGTAAAATTAGTTGTTTTTGCAGAAACATGTGTAGGCCTATTTTGATTGTAAAAATTATTCTAAAAATGTTTTTAGGGTAAATATTTTGTAAATTGATTGTTTTGAACCTACTGGCCATAAAAACCAACTTGTGTATTTAAAAGTAAGTTTTGTGACACTAAGGAATTAATCCTTAAATAAAAGCATTTCTAGTTAAATAAAAATATTGATTATGGTTTAAAAATGCTTTTTAAGTAAAACCTTTTGAAAATGGGCTGATTCAAACTCTCTGACCTTAAACACCAAGTTTTAGGATTTAAAAATATATTGGTGAACCCTAGAAAATTATTACTTTGTTTAAAGGCATTTCCAACAAAATAAAATATTGCTTTGATTTAAAAATGGTTTTTAGGTGAAACCTTTTGCAAATGGTTTAATATTAAACACTTGACCTTAAACACTAACATTTGTGTTTAAAAATATATTTGGCAAACACTAGAAATTATTCCTTTGATTAAAATCATTGCTAGCAAAACAAAAATGATTTAAATGGCCATTTTCACTAACTTGTTTTCAAATGACCTTGCCACTTTTATAAATGACCAATAGGTGTTTTAAAATGTTTATAGCCAATTAAAAACCACCTTTCCAAATAAAACAATCATTTGCATGCTTGCATGCATTGTTTTGTTTTTTTTATTTTATGTGGTGAATTGTATGGATGCTAGATTGAATTTGTGCCTTGACTGAATTGTAGTGAAATTTGAAGAGTGTGACTATTGCAAGATCAAGGAGTGAACTTATATTCTCTACCAAAAAGGAAAGTGGTGCTTCATACTTTTGTCCCATTATTTTCACTATGCATTAGTGATGTTTTGAGTAGGACTTGCATGGAATTTTTACTAAGTATGCTATGCCATGGGAAATCCTATGTCAACACCCGAATTTTTAATCCTAGATGCCTATTATGCCATACATCGTAATCCCAGGATTACCATTTTTGCAAGACATAACAGATTTGGATACCACAGTACATTATCCATTACAAACCATACATAAGGTCTTACACAAATAAGGATCTCATGATCCAGTTCTTAATACAACTCAAGCAGCGGAATACGTAATAATAACGATAGCATAGGCGAAGCTCCATCTTCGGGGTCACAGGCAACGCTGACGATGGGAGATGATCCTAGTTGTCGTAACCTTCCTGGGGTCCTTCGTCCTGATACTCCTCTTCATAGTCTGGCCACGGGAATAGCCAGGGACAAAGCCATGAGTACTCTTTAAGTACTCGCAAACTAATACTAACAAGTGAAGGGGGGGGGGGGTTTGTAGTAGGACACTAAGCTCTAGGGTTGTTTTGCAAAAATCCAGATTTATCTCTACTAAGTTCAGAAGCAAGAAAAGCTAGTTGAAATTTTATAACACCTAAGTGGGACTTGTATTTCATATCACAACTCTGTTGTGGTCAAGTCAAAATCTCGATCCATTTCACAAGTCATTTTGAAAACACCTGACGGGGGAACAGTATGGCCACTCCAACTGTCCATAACCGCGGACGCGGCTATTCGAATAGTTTGACACTCTACAGAGATTGTACACTTTCACCACAACATTCGATACATCCGTCAGGAACAAATCCTGAATTCACCATACTCAGTATGCAGATAATCAATCCTAACCTTTCAATCACGCGCCCTAGTATAGGCACCACTCTTGTGAGTTTGGCCTCCCAACCATGACCATCTGTCATCTTGGGTACTACATAGGTGGAAAATCTTCACAAGGTAGCCTCAGCTCAGACCTTGCCATGAGGAAACCCATACTAAGGTATATAAGTTTCCAGTCAATCCCTACCCAATTTTTGGGTATTGTGTTTGTACGGTAAAATTGGAATGGTATCGCATCCAGACAACCATCAGTTTTATAAAGGGCTAAGGCTCATGACTCAACATTTTCATCATCAAAATCATCTGGTGTTCGGAAACACATGTCAAAACATCTTAGTAGAATGACTCATCATTCTAAGGTTTTCATAACCATTTTCCACCAAGCATTCCCATCTAAAGTTGATCAAGTTTTATGCTTAGCACTAGCATCTACAAGTGGGGGTAAGTACTAATGAAGGGTGGTAAATAAGTGTAGTTTAACTAGGTTCAATCTCATGCCTTAGGATGACATTAATATTATCTAGGTTAGGCCAAATTTAATGCTCTTTATGCAACCTTCAATTATCTTTCTAGTGTCTACAATTTACTTAAGTAAACTCTAAGAGAAAGCTTTGATAAAGAAATAAAATAGAAAGCTTGTAAGTAAAACTGGGAGGGGGTATCATCAAATATGTCTAACCAAGCATGCTTAGTGCATTGCATAGGTTATCTAACTTTCATAATTGCAAGTGTTAGCTTGCAAGATTATAGCTTGCCTTGAGCAGAGCAGTGGTTGAAGTTCTCCTCGGCTTCTTCTTCGTAGTATCCTCCTTCCTCTTCGTATCCTTGGTCGGTACTAGTGTCTATGAATAAATACGAGGTACACAATCACCAAACAATACTTAACTACTTTCAATCATCACACAAAGGGGTTCTATAGATGATCTAGCATCATCCCTAACATTCAAGATTAAAGCATTTGCATTTTTTTAGAAAAGTAATTTCTACTCATTGAAAAACTACTTAAGATTTAATATTCTCCAACTCAAACATGGGATCATGTTAACACATGTCATCACCATATATTTCAGTACATGAGAATGTGATTTAAAGTGGTGTCACAATTTAATAAGGTTTAACCTTTTTATTTTAAATCATTAAAGTGGATAGAAATGCCTATGTGGCATTCTTTTATTACTTGAACATTATTTCTGTAAGTAAACCCATATATTTTTATATATTCTGAAGGTATGATCAATTATGATTTTTGAGAGTTGGAATCAACTCAAAAGCTATTATGGTTTAAATTTGAAAAATGTTTGAATGCAGAAAAGCTTCTGGCTTGTTATTTTTACCAAGGTTGATCTATAGATCCAAATGATTTGAATCCAACGGGCTTGGATTAAGCATTTCAATACATTTATAAAAAAATTGGTTTCATTCAATTTGGTTCACTTAATCGAGCTGGGTTGATTTTTGAAACTGGGTACATAACTAAGTTTGAATATAAATAGAAAAAGCTAAATTCAAACGAGTGGGCTGTGCGGGAAGGGTTTTTGGGTCGGCCCGGTGTCACTCACTTGTGGCGCAAGCCGATAGGGGGTCTCTTATCGGTGTCTCTTTAAACGCTGCAGGCGATGTGGTGCGTTGGATTAGAATGAAGATCGACGGCTGAGGGTCGTCGTCGACGATGAACAAGTCACCGGCGAGCTCGAACCCTAGCGGCTCAGTGGGGGTGCATAGGTGGCATACCGGGGCTCCAGTGACGGCGAGGCGTAATCGCCCGAAGTCTCTGACGGCGAACTTCAGGTGGTCGCGGCTCTAGGGTCGAAATCAACGGCTCTTCTTCTCTGCGAGCTCCGCCAAATTCGGTGATCTGTTGCCGCTTGCTCCGGCTAAGGGGTGGAACGATTAGTGAGGTGAGGGGAGTGAGATGGTGTGAAGAAATCGAGCGGGGATCGTCTCCTTTTATAGGCCCGACGGCGAGACCGAGAGGGATGGGCAGGCGACGGTGGCGACACGGCTACGAGCGGCTAGAGGCATGGCCGAGGTTGGCGATCGACGGGCGGTCTCCTGGCGATGCTCTATGGTTTAAATTCGCGTGTAGGGGCGGTGGAAAACGGTCGGGAACGTGCGATGCTCTACGAGGCAGAGGCGGCGAACTCTGCGGAGAACGGTGGCTACGGGGTACGGGCGGTGAAACGATCATGTCTGGTGGTCTCTTGGGACGGTGGGGTGCATGCTGGCGGGCGGCAAGGGCTTGAGGTGGTCGGGTTGCGTGGGAACGGCGCGTGCTCTACTTGGCGTCGGCATGGTCGGCAATGGCCTTGAGGCGGCGTTCTGGCGTTTCGCTCGTTGTCTTCGAGCTAGGGCTGGTCGAGAGGGGGCGGTGAGGCATGGGATGCATGCTAGACAATGTTGACACGACTAGTTCTTCTCCTAGCTTGCTGTCCACACTGGGGTGACATGGGTGCTCTTGGCCTGTTCACCATTTGGCGAGCTTAAAGTGGTGCTAGAGCTTAGTTAAGGTTGCTAGATGATCTACCGAGGCTAGTGTAACCAGAGAGGGAACAAGGTTGGCTCAAAACACTGCTCAAAATAGTGTTTGTGATTTTGTTGAATTGAATATGCCACCTGTTTGATGAAATGGCCGCATGAACTTAAGTTTTGAATTTTGAAAATATTTTTGGTGGGTGTGCTAGGCATTTGTTGAGGATCCTATGGATGCTTGGGTTTTGAAAATTGAGCTTGTTTGAGTGGTTTTTTAAATAGTGGGATCTTCCCATATGAAATAGATTCAATTTTAAACTGTCATTTAGACTATGCATTCAAATGTTTTTGGATGATCACAAGGTGGGCCTTGGTACCTTGTTATGAGTACTATCAAGGGGTGCAAAGATCTATACATGTTTCTATTAAGTTCTGAAAGTTAGAGATAACCAAAGTAGGCATGGGAGTTAATTTGGCCAAAGTGACCATTCACTTAATTTGTTTGCCTTTGGGAAAAGTTTGGGGATTGTTTAGATGATGTTTATTTCACCTAAGAATCATTTTACAAGCAAATAAACACAGAACCATGGAAATTCAAAAGAATCCAAATTGTAATACATACACATATGAATGCTTTCATATTTTTAATTGGAAAAGTTTTTGTTAACCCTAAATTTGATGATTAGAGTTTGATGATCCAAGTTTAATATTTTTGAGATGTTACAAACCTTCCCCCCTTAAACAAAATCTCATCCCGAGATTTGAAAAAGGACGAAAAAATTACCTAGGATTTGAAGAGATCGGGAAACTCCGTCCTGATGTGATCTTCGCGCTCCCAGGTAGCTTCCTCTTCTGTGTGGTTGCTCCACTGAATCTTGAGAAACTTGATGCTTCGGGTTCTAGTAGTTCTGAAGGATTCTTCCAAAATATGGATGGGTACTTCGGGATAGGTCAGGTCATCTTTGATTTCTATGGTCCGGTGATCAATATTCTTGAACACTTCGGTCTTCTCTGGAACTTCAAGGAACTTGCGAAGTAATGAGATATGGAAAACATTGTGCACGGCTGACATATCCTCGGGTAGTTCCAATTGATACGACACTTCTCCTCGACGGTTCAGAATCTTGAAGGGTCCGATATATCTGGGGGCTAACTTTTCTTTTAGCTGGAAATGCTGCATTCCTTTCAATGGCGACACTTTTAGATACACAAAATCTCTGATGTTAAAGGCGAGGTCTCGACGTCTCTTGTCGGCATAACTCTTCTGTCTGGACTAGGCTTTCTTGAGGTGCTCATGAATCTTGTGAACCTTCTCTTCTGCTTCTCGTAGGATATCGGGTCCGAAAATCTGACTCTCTCCTACTTCCGACCAATTCAAAGGGGGTGCGACACTTTCTTCCATACATGAATTCAAATGGGGCCATTTGCAAACTGGCTTGATAACTGTTGTTGTATGAAAAATCTGCAAATGGCAGACAGTCTTCCCACTTGGATCCATATTCTAACACACATGCTCTCAACATATCTTCGAGTATTTGATTTACTCGCTCCGTTTGTCCATCGGTCTGAGGGTGATAAGCTGCGCTGAAATCTAGTCGGGTTCCTAAACTTTCTTGGACTTTCTTCCAGAATCTCGAGGTAAACTGAGTTCCTCGATCCGATACGATGTCCTTGGGGACTCCATGCAAACTGACGATTCTAGCGATGTATAAATCCGCTAGCTTCGAACTCTGATATGTGGTCTTGACGGGTAAGAAATGGGCAACTTTGGACAATCTGTCCACTATGACCCAGATGGAGTCATTTCCCCTACTAGAAGTAGGCAATCCGGTGATAAAGTCCATTCTAACGGAATCACATTTCCATTCTCGAATCTGCAATGGTTGCAACAATCCAGCGGGTCTTTGATGTCCCGCCTTGACTCGTTGACATATATCACACTTGGCGATATAACTTCCGATTTCTCTCTTCATCTTATGCCACCAAAATTTATCTTTCAAATCTTGATACATCTTGGTTCCTCCGAGGTGAATGGAATAAAGAGTATCATGAGATTCCTTGAGAATAACTTCTTTCAACTCAGAATCTGCTGGTACACAAAGGCGTCCTTTGTACCACAAAACTCCTTCTTCGTCTTTGATGAATCCGGGTACTTTGCCTGTACCGATACGACGCTTGATTCCGTTGATACTAGCATTTCCTTTCTGCGCCTCCTTGATCTGGCTGATCAAAGTGGGTTGAAGTTCTATGCTAGCCAAAAATCCTTCACTCACTAATTCCATTCGGAAATCTTCCATCTCTTTGTGCAAGTTTGGTTGCTCCTTCAAAATCATGGAGATCAAGCGGCACGACAATCTTCTAAGGGCATCCACTACCACGTTGGCTTTACCGGGGTGATAGTGAATGTCCAGATCGTAATCCTTGATTAGCTCAATCCATCTTCTCTGTCTCATATTCAGCTCCTTCTGAGTGAATATATACTTCAGGCTCTTGTGATCCGAATAGATTTCACAACGATTTCCCATCAGGTAGTTCCTCCATGTCTTCAGGGCTAGAACTACGGCTGCGAGTTCGAGGTCATGGGTTGGGTAATTTTGCTCATGTTGTTTCAGTTGTCGAGATAGATAAGATATGACTTTGCCTTCTTGCATTAGCACATATCCGAGACCGATCTTGGATGCGTCACAATACACATCAAAGGGCTTTGTGATATCCGGCATGATTAAGATTGGGGCTGAAATCAAATCTTCTCTTGAGTTCTTGAAAACTCGCTTCACATTTGTCCGTCCATTCGAACTTCTTGTCCTTCTTCAGCAATTGGGTCATGGGTCTGGCGATGCTTGAGAATCCTTCTACGAACTTGCGGTAGTATCCCGCCAATCCGAGAAATGCATGAACTTGGGTTTGGGTGGTTGGGGCTTGCCAATCTTCAACATCTTTCACTTTTGCAGGGTCAACGACAATTCCTCTGGCTGATACAATGTGGCCGAGGAATCCTACCTCCTGTAACCAGAATTCACATTTGCTAAACTTGGCATACAACTGATGCTCTCTAAGGGTTCCAAGAATGGTCCTTAGGTGTAGCTCATGTTCTTTTTATGATTTGGAATAAATCAGAATGTAATCGATCAAAACAACGACAAACTTATCTAGGAAGTCCATAAAAATCTTATTCATGAGATTCATGAAATAAGCGGGGGCATTGGTTAATCCAAAAGACATGACATTATACTCGTATAATCCATATTTGGTGGTGAAGGCAGTCTTTGGAATATCCTCTGCACGAATCTTGAGTTGATGCTAGAATGTTCTAAGATTAATCTTAGAAAACACTTTGGCACCGGTCAACCGATCAAACAAATCTTCTATCTTGGGCAATGGGTATTTGTTCTTGATAGTGACATAATTCAACTTCCGATAATCCGTACACAAACGGTTACCTCCATCCTTCTTGTCCACGAACAAAACAGGTGATCTCCATGGTGACGCACTTGGTTGAATTAATCCGATTTCCAACATGGAATCCAGTTGCTTCTTCAATTATGCTAGTTCAGACGGGTTCATACTATATGGTCTCTGGGCTATGGGTCCTGTTCCGGGGATTAGTACAATGATAAAGTCGATATCCCGATCTGGGGGCATACCGGGCAAAACATCTGGAAATACATCGGGTATTCACATACTATCCGGACTTGGTCAATGGTAGGTTGGGCTATACTCTTGTTGCACTTGAATTGGCAAGGTAAGGTTTCAGATATATGCTCGACTGATATCCCAGCATTACTGTTCATGGTTATGGCTTTCTTGGCAAGTCAATCAATCCTTTATGTTTGTACATCCAATCCATTCCTAGTACTACTTCCAAACCTTTAGTTCCGAGTACTATCAGATTAGCATAAAAATCGATGCCATGGATTCGGATAGGGACGGCTTTGCAATTTTTCCTAGCTTTGGTGGTTGAACCGGGGATTTGAACAATCATAACATGCTTCAGTTTGGTTGGTTGAATCTTACTAGTCCATGCAAATTATTCGGTGACAAATGAGTGCGATGCACCAGAATCAAACAACACTCGATCAAGTATTGAATTAACAGAAAACATACCCAGCACGACATCGGGCGCTTCCTGGGCTTCTTCAGCATGCATGATAAAAAGACAGCCGTTGCGGTTGACTGAATTCCCTGGGGCAAACTTTCTTCCAGGTTGAACACGACACTTGGTGGTAGGGCATTTGCATTGAAATTGCGGCATTCTTCTTGGGGCACTCATTGGAGTAGTGACCCTTATTTCCACAGTCATAACAAGTCACTTGCGACTTGTCCTTTGGTGCAACAGGCACAACATTGCTTCTAGTCCTCGGGACAGTGTTGGTGTTGGTGTGTCACATCCCAAGATTTTCCAAATCTTGTAATGTGAAAATAAATTAATAAAATAAAACTTTGTTGGATTTTCAGAGCCAGAAGAAACTTTTTGAATGCAATTGGAACTTCAAACCCATTTGAATTTAATAAAAACTAAAGGGATTTAAAAAGATAAACATTTAATAAAAGGAAAATAAAAACATTTGGAAATACTATTTTGAAACAATTAAATGAAAAGATTTGTTTTCAAATGAAATAGAAGTTTTACAAATAAGGATTATTTTATAAAGCCAAATTAATCCTTGGCCAAGCTTTGGGAATTAAAACATTTTATTTTAAATAAAATAACAAAGGTTTATTTAAAAATAATAAAGGATTGCTTAAATAAAATAATAAGGAATTAATATCCAGATTTTATTCAAATAAAAGGTTTTACCATTTTAATTAAAACATCAAAACTTATTAAAATTATTTAAAATAAGTTTTCCAAATATTTGATATTCACAAATAAAACCTACTAAAGTGTTTTGGCTTTATTTTAGATTTAAAAATAAATATCTCAATAAAACAAATCCTATTTGATTTAATAATGAAAGTCTATTATATTTAATTAATAATGGACCCTAAAAATAAAAGGTTATTTTGTTTTAAACAAGTTTTCAAATATTCTTTATTTCCAAATAAAATCTACTGTTTGAGTTTTGAAAATATTTGGATTTCAAATGGAGATTTTATTAAATAAATCAAATCCTATTTTATTAAATAACTAATGAACCATTTTATTTAATTAATGAATGGTCCTAAAAAGATTTAAAGATATTATTTTTGGCTTTGGATTATGTTGATAAACAGAACCCAAAACTTGATACAAGTGTGGTGATTGTTTGAATTATTTGAATGTTTGTCTTGTGGTTTGAATTATGAATTGAATTTCAAATCAGTAAATAGAAATAGAAAAGACAAAAGTTTCTGTACAAAAAAAAGAAAACAATGATCCAACAAAGCCCAATAGCCCAAAGACCCACCTCTCTTTTCCCCGAAGCATTCTTTTCTCACTCAAAAACTAACCCACAGAAAATGACCGGTGGACCCCCTCGTTTCTTTTCCCAGCCGGTAGGCCCTTTCCAATTTCTCCTTCCCCACGACTCGTTCTTCCTCCCTCGCGTTCTTGCCATTGATTCTTCGATTGAATCGCCTTATTGCGCATTAATCTCTACTGAGCACGCTGTCTTAATCGCCCACTCTCCTCCATTCCCTCTTTCGCCACTCCTTCTCCGCCCGAGGTCGCCCAAAGACTTCCGCCTCCGACGACTTCCATTGCCAATTCCGGCGCCCTTGTCTCGTTAACCATGCACACACTCCCGTTCCTGGCGCTTTCGTTGCCTCCGTTCAACCATGGCGCCGAGCCGTCTTCGACAAGCTACGGCCGCGTCATCTTCTTCTCCGTGAGCTTCGGTAGAATCCGGCCCCTCTGCTTCTCGATCATGCTAGCATCTTCGCCTTGGTCTTGCGCACCTAATCGTTCCCTCCGTTTGGCTTCTCGTGATCGACAGCGTCGCCTCCGACCGCAACCAGGACCCCCTGACGCCGTTCGCAACTCCGACGAAGAATTCCCGCAACCCTAGTGCGCCCCTTGACCAACCGCGAGTACCTTGAGCTTCGCCGTGTTCTCGAGCACAGTGAGCATCTCCTTACACTTCCTTGCCCTTGTGCTTCCCAAGCCGCTTCGCCCGTTGTCATCGCCGCCGATCCTTGGCGAGCGGCCGATCTTGATCCGATGGATAGGATAGAAAGTAGGCGAAGGGTATCGAGCAACCGAAGGACGTCTGCGATTCCACTTAGATCCAACGACCGGAGAGATCAATCCGAGAACCGATGCAAATCGATGAGATCTTTGGCGTGTCACCGTGAATTTGAAAAAGCGAATTTGAACTGATTAGAATGCAAACTTGTAATTGCTATAACTTTCAAACCACACGTCCAAATTTTGCAAACTTTATATCATTGAAATCGGAGAACAAGCCCTAGCCAACCATGGCCTTTGTTTAGCAAAAAGCTTCGGAAAATGGTTGTTTTGCGAAACATTTGTATGCTTGTTAAGCTTATAAAAATTGTTTAAAAATGAATATGGGGATAAAATCTTGGGAAAATGGTGTGATTTGAACCTACTAACATTGTGAAACACTTTGTGGTCTCAAAATGTTTTTGGTAAAACAAAGAATGATTCTTTGATTTAAAATCATTTCTAGTCAAATAGAAATGTGGTTTATTTATTAAAAATGGTTTTGGAAGAAAACCTTTGGAAAATGTTTTGTTTTGAACTCACTGACCCCAAACCCCAAGTTTTGTGATTTGAAAACATATTGGATGAACCCTATAGGTTAATGCCTTATTAAAAATATTTCTACACCACATAAAATGATACTTTATTTTGAAAATGGTTTTGAGGTGAAACCTCTTTGCAAATGACTTGGCCACTTTACAAAATGATCAAATAGGTGCTTGCAAATGTTTATGACCCATTAGGAACCACTAATTCAAACAAAAAAAGCTTGGCATGCTTGCATGCATTACTTTGACTTTGTCATTTTATGTGTTGTTTTGCTTGTTTGGTAGATTGAGTTGTGCCTTGCTTGATTAATTTGTAGTGACTTGAAGAGTGTGATTGTTGCAAGGACAAGGAGTGAACCTATACCCTCTACCAAAAAGTCAAGTGATGCTTCATAATTTCTATCCCAATACTTTCACTATGCACTAGTGATTTTGCTAAGTAAAACTTGCATGGAAATTTTGCTAAGTATAGACCTTGCTATAAGAAAACCTAGTAGATGAATCCTTAGTAGGATTTTACTAAGTTAAAGATTCCTACTACTATCAAGCTTAGCCTAGCTAATAGAAAACATGGATGGAATATATATTCACATTATGGAAAAATATTCTAAGTCTGAGGACTTAGGTTTTGTTTAATAAAACAACTAAGTTAATGAATCTCCTGGGTGGAATGGAAGGATTGGGATATGTTGAGTGGTTACACAAGGCCAGAGGACTGGTGAACCTTGTGTATCACACTTGTGGATGGCCACCCAGGAAACAAAGGGATTTGAGATGTCAAATGTTGAGAAGCTTCAAGTGCAACCACTTGGCAATATGGGCTCTGCCATGATCATATAGGTTGCAAGAACTTAGCCAAATGGACAGTGGGTGGTAGTGTTTGATAGGTTGGAGCGCGTCCATTTTGGTCTAAGGAAGGCTTCGAAAGATTTTGTCTTGGGAAACCAAGTCTTGTGGGTAAAGTGCACCACCTCTGCAGTGTAAAACCTAAGTACTTAGCCATGTCACAGTAAAGGACAATTTGAGCATCAAGACATGGAAGCAATCAAGAATCTCATCATTCAAATTTCTAAAGTTAAAACTTGTGGTTTGAACAAGGGTTGTGTGAAACTTTCAATCTTTGATTGAGAGATGCCTTGGAAAGGATCTTCAATCTTTGATTGAGAAAAATGATTTTGTCAAACAAAACTTAGTATTTTCAAATGTTAAGGAAAAATCTATTTTGAGAAATGCAAGCCTCAACTCCACTTAGCCAAATGCATATAGATGATAGACTCCACTATACTACCATAGTATCACTTGCCAATACAATTCAAATGTATTGACCCTTTGTGGCTGTAACTTGTATGTTGCAGGTTTGATTGTTTTAGTGAAGATTGTTTGATTAGGATTACAAAGTCTACAACCAACATCTGCCTGTGGCACTTTGAAGATGAAGGACCCCATGATTATAATTATTCCGCTGCAATGTAATGTAATATCCATATGAGCTATGAAAGATGTAATAAAATTATGTTATTCCTGGTTATAAAGTTATATTATGACCTTTGTTTCTTGATATTACATCCTAACTGTGGATGCTAGCTATTGATCCAGGGATTAGCATTGTAAAACACAGGAGGCTCTATCTTATCTAAGATTGAGACCCTTATATGGTGGTAACATTGTTGTTGTTGTTGTTGAACTTGGGTGGGGCACGGTTGAAATTGCCAGAGTTGCCAGGGTTGTTGTGATTTCTGTAGGGGTTCGTAGCATGGAAAACAAAAATTTTCTATCGCATACAAACAAACAAGCCAAGATCTATCTACTAGATTGTAGCAACGAGTCGATGGAATAACTTACCCTCGAAGATTCCAAAGTGTTTAACGAGAGCAGATTCTCATGGGTGATGTAGTCGTACTCTTCCCGATCTCAAGATCGTGTAGACGATCCTTCCGTGCTGCGTTCGTGCGTAATCGGTCTGCGTTAGATTTTCGATGAAGACCTTCCTCTCCCTTGTTCCAAAGTGACGCGGAGGTTGTAGCACTCTCGCGATTCCGGCGGCTGGCGTGGTACCTAAGTAGAGGGAGATCCCGAGGCTTGGCCTTAAGAAGGAGCGAGTATGGTGGAGTATGAGAGAGAGCTATTAGTGGTTTAGGGTTTAGACACACCAATTAGAAGGCTCTAAACCGAAGGCTAGGGCAATTAGAAGCTCTAAACCAAAAGCGGCTCTAAACCGAGATTAGAGGATAGGAACTTGTGTGTCTAGAGGAGGAGGCCACCCTCCTTTTATAGGCGGGAGGGGCGGCCAAGGGGAGAGTCCCTCCCAAGTCGGCCTTGGTTGGTCGCCGGCTTGGAGGACTCCTCCCAAGTCGGTTCAACCACCTCTTGCTTGTTTCCACAGTTCTGTTTTAGCCGTTTTACTTTAAAACGGCGTTTGACTTTTCAGTTTAGGATTCAATTTAATCCTTTATTTGGAACAATGAGAACACTTAGTACATGATGCAATCATTCCAATATGCAATGACACATTCATGTACCCTTCCTCCGGTCTTGGGACATTTCGAACCTTCTAGAACATCCGATGAAAAACAGGAATCATTCCCGAACTCCGAAACGGGACTTTCCTTATATGAATCTTATTCTCCGGATCACCTCGTGATATCCCGGATCCCATCCGAGACTCCGAACAACATTCGGTATCTTCCTCATAATACCATAACTACTCAAACATCGTCGAATCCTTAAGTGTGTCTCCCTACGGTTCGTGAATTATGCGGACATGATCGAGACACTTCTCCGAACAATAACCAATAGAGGAATCTGGAAATTCATATGGCTCCCACATATTTCTACGATTACTTTGCGATCGAATGAACCACTTACATACGATACCAATTTCCCTTTGTCTCACGATAGTTTACTTATCCGAGGTTATGATCGTCGGTATCTCTGCATACCTAGTTCAACCTCGTTACCGATAAGTACTCTTTTCTCGTTCCCGTGATATGTGATCCCTTGTGAGCCAGTCACATGCTTGCAATCTAATTATATGACATTCCACCGAGAGGGCCCAGAGTATATCTATCCGTCATCTGGATGGACAAATCCCACTCTTGATCCATGTGTCTCAACCAATACTTTCCGAACACTCAATGCCACCTTTATAGCCACCCAGTTACGGTGTGGTGTTTGATGTCATCAAAGCATCCATCCGGTAAAGGTGATATGCATGATCTCATGGTCGAAGGAATTAGGTTACTATGTATCAGAAAGCATATAGCAATTGAACTATTGAAATGACTTGATCTTTATGCTACTTATCTATAGGAGTATGTCCACCATATCATTCTCCTAACGATATGATCTTGTTGTTGATAACATCTCAATGTTCATGATAAGGAAACCACAATCATTAATCAACCAACAAGCTAGTGAAGTATAGAGGCTATACTAGGGACTTCAAATTAAGTTTACAAATCACACAAGTATCAATGTTTCCTTGTTAATACTATTATAGCATGAATGTAAACATTTATCATAAACACAAAGATATAATAATAACTACATTTATTATTGCCTCTAGGGCATATCATGTGATCTCCCACTTGCACTAGAGTTATCTAATCTAGATTACATGGTAATATCCGAACACCCATGGCGGTTTGGTGTTGGTCATGTTTTGCCCTCGGGAGAGGTTTAGTCAACGGATCCGCCACATTCGGATCTGTGTGTACTTTGCAAATCTTTATATCCCCATCTGGATATGTTCTCGAATAGCGTGAAAATGCAGCTTAATGTGCTTGACTTCTTGTGTGACCTTGGTTCTTGCGCATTGGCTATGCGCCCATGTTATCACAAGAGATAGACATTGGGTCCAGGCGCACTAGGAACCACACCCAGCTCTGTAATGAACTCTTTCATCCATATTGCTTCTTGTGAAGCCTCGGCGACCATGTATTCCGATTCAGTTGAAGATCTTGCCACAACGCTTTGCTTTGCACTCCTCCAGCTTACTGCTGCACCATTCAAAATAAATACGTATCCAGATTGTGATTTAGAATCATCCGGATCGGTGTTCCAACTAGCATCGGTGTAACCATTAACAACGAGCTGTTCATCACCTCCATAAGAAAGAACCATATCCTTAGTCCTTCTCAAGTACTTAAGGATGTTTTTGACCGCTGTCCAATGATCCACTCCTGGATCACTTTGATATCTGCTAGTTAAACTAACATCATATGCAATGTCGGGTCTAGTACATAGCATGGCATACATTAGAGATCCTATGGCTGAGGCATAGGGAGTCTTACTCATCCTTTCTCTATCTTCTGCCGATGTCGGACTTTGAGTTTTACTCAAGGTCGTATTGGGCAACATGGGCAAGAACCCTTTCTTGCTTTCTTCCATTCCAAACCTCTTTAGAACTTTGTCCAAATATGTACTCTGTGACAATGATATTTGGCATTTCGATCTATCTCTATAAATCTTTATGCCTAATATGTAGTGCTTCACCAAGATCCTTCATTGAAAAACTATTATTCAAATATTCCTTGACACTATTAAGAAGGTCTACATCATTCCCAATCAACAATATGTCATCCACATATAGTATTAAGAATGCTATAGAGCTCCCACTCACTTTCTTGTAAATACAAGCTTCTCCATAAGTTTGTATAAAACCAAAACTTTTGATCACCTTATCAAAACGTTGATTCCAACTTCGGGATGCTTGCTTCAATCCATAAATGGACCGTTGAAGTTTGCATACCTTGTTAGCATCTTTAGGATCGACAAAACCTTTGGGTTGCATCATATACAACTCTTCATCAATATCTCCATTGAGGAATCTTTGTTTTGACATCCATCTGCCATATCTCATAATCATAATATGCAGCGATTGCTAACATAATCCTCACAGACTTTAGCTTTGCTACAGGTGAGAAAGTCTCATCGTAGTCAACTCCTTGAATTTGTCGAAACCCTTTTGCGACAAGTCGAGCTTTATAGACAGTAACATTACCATCAGCATCTGTTTTCTTCTTGAAAATCCATTTGTTCTCGACAGCCTTTCGGCCATCCGGTAAGTCCACCAAAGTCCATACTTGGTTTTCGTACATGGATCCAATCTCGGATTTCATGGCATCTTGCCATTTATTGGAATCTGGGCTCATCATTGCTTCCTCATATGTCTCAGGGTCATCGGTGTTGTCCACCAACATGACATTCATAACGGGATCATACCAATCTGGAGTGGTACGAGTTCTCGTTGACCTCCGAGGCTCTGTAGCTACTTCAACCGAAGTTTCATGATCACCATCATTAGCTTCCTCTCTTATTGGTGCAGGCACCACAGGAACTTCTTCCGGTCTTTGCGCTACTCACAATTCGAGAGAAGGTTCGACAACCTCGTCAGTTCTACTTTCCTTCTAGTCACTTCTTTGAGAGAAATTCCTTCTCTAGAAAGGATCCATTCTTAACCGAAGATTTTGCCTTGGTCTATGATAGAAGGTATACCCAATAGTTTCCTTCGGTATCCTATGAAGACGCATTTTTCGCTTTGGGTTCAAGCTTGTCCTTGTAACTTCTTTACATAGGCTTCGCATCCCCAAATTTTAAGGAGCGACAATTTAGGTTTCTTCCCAAACCATAATTCATACGGTGTCGTTTCAGCGGATTTAGACGGTGCCCTATTTAAAGTGAATGCGGTTGTTTCTAATGCATAACCCCAAAATGATAGCAGTAAATCTGTAAGTGACATCATAGAACGAACCATATCTAAGAGAGTTCGATTACGATGTTCGGACACACCATTACGTTGAGGTGTTCCCGGTGTCAATCAGAAAGTATTCCGCATTTCTTCAAATGCTCGCAAAACTCGTAACTTAGATATTCACCTCCACGGTCAGATCGTACAAATTTAATCTTCTTGTTACGTTGATTCTCTACCTCACTTTGAAACTCCTTAAACTTCTCGAAAGTTTGGATTTATGTTTCATGAAATAGATATACCCATATCTACTCAAGTCATCCGTGAAGGTAAGAACATAACGATAACCACAGCGATGCTACACTCATTGGACCACACACATCGGTATGTATGATTTCCAATAAGTCCGTAGCTCGCTCCATCATACCTGAAAATGGAGTCTTAGTCATTTTTCCCATCGGACATGCTTCGCATCTTTCAAGTGATTCAAATCAAGTGATTCAAGAAGTCCATCGAATGGAGTTTCTTCATCGCTTCACTCCAATGTGACCAAGGCAGCGATTGCCACATATAGGTCGAATTATCGCTGATTTCAAGCGTTTAGCCTCAATGTTGTTGATATGTGTATTTCCACTATCGAGATTCAATAAGAATAGACCATCTATCAAAGGTGCATGTGCATAAAACATATTACTCATATAAATCGAACAACCATTATTCTCGACTTAAACAAGTAACCGTCTACTTAATAAACAAGATCCGATATAATGTTCATGCTCAACGCAGCACCAAATAACAATTATTTAAGTATAAAACTAATCCGATGGTAGATGAAGGGGTAGCGTGCCGCGATCACATCAACCTTTGATCCGTTTCCCACGGCATCGTCACCTCGTTCTTCGCTAGCTTCCGTTTATTCTGCAAGACTGTTTGAGTTACAAATATGAGCAACCAGACGTATCAAATACCCAGGCACTACTACGAGTACTAGTGAGATACACATCAATAACATGTATATCAGATATACCTTTCTTCTTGATGTTGCCATTCTTCAGATCCGCCAAGTACTTTGGGCAATTCCGCTTCCAGTGACCCTCTCCCTTGCAGTAAAAGCACTCAGTATCAGGCTTGGGTCCAGCCTTGGTCTTCTTCGCCGGCGTGGCAACTTTCTTACCACCCTTCTTGAAGTGTCCCTTCTTCTTAGACTTGCCTTTATTGAATTTGGTGGTCTTATTGACCAACAACACTTGGTGCTCTTTCTTTATCTCCACTTCTGCAGATTTCAACATGGCAAAGAGTTCTGGTAACGTCTTGTTCATGTTCTGCATGTTCTAGTTCATCACAAAGTTCTTGTAACTTGGTGGTAGTGATTGGAGGACACGGTAAATCCCCAAAGCATTAGGAATCACTATACCCAAGCTTTGAAGTTTGTTTGCGTGCCCAGACATCTTAAGCACATGCTCACTGATGGAGCTGCCCTCTTCCATCTTGCAGTTAAAGAACTTTTCAGAAGCCTCATAGCTTTCAATTGCCGCATGAGTCTCAAAAATCAATTTGAGATCCTCGACAATATCATATGGGTCTGACTCTTCAAATATTTTATGAAGCTCCGATTCCAAACCATACAAGATAGCACACTGAACTATAGATCTTGATTCTTCCGGCGAGGTAAACATTCTTTACTTCATCGAGCATCATTCCGAGTGGGTCACCAATGGTGCATCCGGACATAGGTCAAATTACCACCGTGAGGACAATCCTCAAATTGCGGAACCAATCCAAGAAGTTGCTTCCATTGTTTTTCAACTTTTCTTTCTCTAGGAACGCATTAAAATTGATGGTAGGGGCTGCCATTGATCTACAACATATTTGCAATAGTTTAGACTAAGTTTATGACAAATTGAGTTCAAATTAATTAATGAAATTAAACTAGGTGAACTCCCACTCAAAACAACATCCCTCACATTGTTTTAGTGATCACACGAACCAAATCCACTACATCAACACCGATCATCACGAGAGTTGATATAGTTTCAATGGCGAACAATCGTCATGTTCATCATGTCTACTACATGATTCATGCTTTACCTTTCGGTGATCCGTGTTCCGAGACCATGCCTGTACATGCTAGGCTCGTCAAGATCAAACCTTAGTTTCCGCATGAGCAAATCTGGCTTGCTCACGTTGTATACACTTGCAGAATCTAACACAGCCGATCATCACGTGGTGCTTCGAAACAACAAGCTTTAGCAACGGTGCTAACTAAGGGTTAACACTTTATGACTTGAAATTCATGTGCATGAGGGATCATCTTATAATGCTACCGTCGTCTACTAAGCAATACAAGATGCATAAAGGATTAACATCACATGCAATTCAATAATATGTGATATGATATGGCCTTTCTTCTTTGTTCTTCCGATCTCCATCTTCAAGCACGAACATGATCTCCATCATCACCGGTATTGCATCAAGGTCAATGACGCTTCTCCATGTTTGTCGTCCACCGGCTTCAACTATTACAACTACTTTGAATAGACACGCGGGTCTTAACATAAATTAAAGACAACCTTATGGCTCCTGCCGGTTGCCAACTTACAATAAGGAACATTGCATACATCAAATATAATCACAATCACGGCCATATCACATCACTGCACACCCCTGCAAAACAAAGTCAGACGCCTCTACTTTCTTTGCATATTTTACGTGGTTTGGGGCTTTCAATAAGTGTCGTTCTAACTTACGAACAAGAACCACAACATTGATACTAGCATTGTTGATCACCCGTTGTAAATTGGATCTTAACTATGCTAGGAGAAAGCAGCACCATAAAGCCACTTATGCAATACAAGTTGCATGTCAAGCGTCGAATAAGTCTCATGAACGATGTCATGTAAGGTTAGCCCGGGCCGCTTCATCCCAACATACCGCAAGATGCAAAGTACACAAGAAGCAATCGACAATAAAAGCATCAACGCCCACAATGACCATTGTGTTCTACTCGTGCAATAGATCTACATATAGACACGGCTCTGATACCACTGTACGGGTTCGTAGCATGGAAAACAAAAAATTTCTATCGCATACAAACAAACAAGCCAAGATCTATCTACTAGATTGTAGCAACGAGTCGATGGAATAACTTACCCTCGAAGATTCCAAAGTGTTTAACGAGAGCGGATTCTCGTGGGTGATGTAGTCGTACTCTTCCCGATCTCAAGATCGTGTAGACGATCCTTCCGGCGCTACATTCCGACAGCGCTTCCGTAGTCGGTCACGTTGATTTTCGATGAAGACCTTCCTCTCCTTGTTCCAAAGACGGAGGTTGTAGCACTCTCCTCGCGATTCCGGCAATGGCGTGGTACCGAAGTAGAGGGAGATCTGAGGCTTAAGCCGGGCGAGTATGGTGGAGTATGAGAGAGCTATTAGTGGTCTAGGGTTTAGACACACCAATTAGAAGGCTCTAAACCAAGGCTAGGGCAATTAGAAGCTCTAAACCAAAACGGCTCTAAACCGGAGATTAGAGGATAGGAACTTGTGTGTCTAGAGGAGGCCCTGCCCTCCTTTTATAGGCGGGAGGCGGCCAAGGGAGGAGTACCTCCCAAGTCGGCCTTGGTTGGTGCGCCCGGCTTGGAGGACTCCTCCCCAAGTCGGTTCCAACCACCTCTTGCTTGTTTCCCCAGTTTCTGTTTTAGCCGTTTGACTTTAAAACGGCGTTTGACTTTTCAGTTTTAGGATTCAATTTAATCCTTTATTTGGAACAGAGAACACTTAGTACATGATGCAATCATTCCAATATGCAATGACACATTCATGTACCCTTCCCTCCGGAGTCTTAACATTAGGAACCTTCTAGAACATCCCGATGAAAACACCGGAATCATTCCCGCTCAAATGGGACTTTCCTTATATGAATCTTATTCTCCGGACCATTCCGGATCACCTCGTGATATCCGGATCCCATCCGAGACTCGAACAACATTCGATGTCTTTCTCATAATACCATAACTACTCAAACATCGTCGAATCCTTAAGTGTGTCTCCCTACGGTTGTGAATTATGCGGACATGATCGAGACACTTCTCCGAACAATAACCAATAGAGGAATCTGGAAATTCATATGGCTCCCACATATTTCTACGATTACTTTGCAATCGAATGAACCACTTACATACGATACCAATTTCCCTTTGTCTCACGATAGTTTACTTATCCGAGGTTATGATCGTCGGTATCTCTGCATACCTAGTCCAACCTCGTTACCGATAAGTACTCTTTTCTCGTTCCCGTGATATGTGATCCCTTGTGAGCCAGTCACATGCTTGCAAGCTAATTGGATGACATTCCACCGGGAGGGCCCAGAGTATATCTATCCGTCATCTGGATGGACAAATCCCACTCTTTATCCATGTGTCTCAACCAATACTTTCCGAACACTCAATGCCACCTTTATAGCCACCCAGTTACGGTGTGGTGTTTGATGTCATCAAAGCATCCATCCGGTAAAGGTGATATGCATGATCTCATGGTCGAAGGAATTAGTTTACTATGTATCAGAAAGCATATAGCAATTGAACTATTGAAATGACTTGATCTTTATGCTACGCTTATCTATAGGAGTATGTCCACCATATCATTCTCCTAACGATATGATCTTGTCGTTGATAACATCTCAATGTTCATGATAAGGAAACCACAATCATTAATCAACCAACAAGCTAGTGAAGTATAGAGGCTATACTAGGGACTTCAAATCAAGTTTACAAATCACACAAGTATCAATGTTTCCTTGTTAATACTATTATAGCATGAATGTAAACATTTATCATAAACACAAAGATATAATAATAACTACATTTATTATTGCCTCTAGGGCATATCTCCAACAATTTCCTCCGGGCCTCGGGTTTCCACGGTTGGGATAGGTCGGACGGTTCATCGGGGGTCTGTTGGTTCTCGGGGAAAATCCTGAAGATGGTTTAGGGCGATACTTTGGGGTCTGGTGGTTCCTGGCCGATGCATCATGCGACGCTTGCGGTTCTCATTGGCTTGGTTGATCTTTCCTTCCATCTAGATGGCAGATTCGACAACGGCTTTAATATCAGCAAAGGGAAAATTGACCAACACAGTCTGCATCTCATCATGCAAACCATTCAGGAATCTCTCTTTATTCTTGGCTTCGGTGTCGATCTCATCCAGGGCATACCTAGCTAATGACAATAATTTGTCACGGTATTCCACTACGGTCATCCTTCCTTGCTTCAGTTCTCTGAACTCGTCTCTCATCCTTTTGATCAAACCCGGGGGCACATGGGTTCGGCTGAAATTGACCTTGAACTCCTCCCAGGTCATCATCTGTCCTCCGGTCATTGCACGAACGCTGTTCCACCATGCTCTTACATCTCCGGCTAGATAGTGGGTGGCAAACAGAACTTTCTCGTTGGCTTCCACTTCGGCGACTTCCAGGTTGTTTTCCATGGTTTGCAGCCAATCATCAGCGTCTAAGGGCTCTTCGGACTTAGTGAAAACAGGTGGGTTGGTGTTCTGGAAATTCTTGAGCTTAGATCCATGGTTGTCCCGATTTCCTTGGCCTTGATTGTTTTGGGCCAGCTGAGCTATCTGCTGAAGGGTGGCTAGGTTGTCTTGACGTTCAGCTCTTTCAGCTTCGCGGTCAGAAACCAACATTTGCAGGATCTGCAACATTGGGTCCGGGGATGAACCACTTCCTCCTCGTGGCATCTGAAGATTGAGATAGATCATGAGAAAAGAGGGAAATTTCTAAGGTTCCGGGACTTTGAAAAGTTTTTAAAGTTTGACTCAGATTTTCTAGCAACTTGCTTTTCATTCATTCATTCATAGCACACGATACACACACCACAACAAAGGTAAACATATGGTTTTAAGAACCATTCTAGAAACTACGATACAGTGGGAACGAATACAACTCACTACGCTAGTGCTCCAGTGCTACTACTCCTTGGAGTCGGTGTAGTCGTCATCCTCATCATCATAGTCGTCATTGATGAAGGCGAAGTCATCCTCATTCGGTGAAGAAATACATAGCCTGATCCTCCAGAAAATCATCATCATCGCTGAGATAGGAGTAGGGGTCTCCACAAAGATCCTCTCCGGCATTCTCCCTTTCCTCCAACTGCATGTCTCTCTCGTGGATGGTCTCCTCCAAATCCGAGATACGGTGGTGAAGACGGGCAATGATGCGCTCCTTCTTGTCGAGCTGACGGCGGCGAGACTTGCGATCCTTCGCTAGCATGGCGATGGTATGATCCTTTTTCTTGATGATGGCGGACTTGTGGTTGGAGTAGTCACGGCAATTGTCCAATTCCTGCTGACGATCGTACTTCATGAAGCTAAGGTGGTCCAACTGAGTCTTCAGCTCGTGGTGGTATGGGGCTTCCAGTGGTTGTCCCATAGCATCACGCCTTGGACAAAACTTAAAGCGGGTACCCTTGATCTGGTTGATACTCTACCCACATAGACGGGGAAGAGCTTCCTGCATGGCCCTGGCAAGTCCATCGATCTAGTTGTTTTCTCGCAAGGTGAACTAAATTCCCTCGGCAGTGGGAGGTTTAATCTTTCCTCAGAGACTTGCAACAATTAGCCACTGCAGATCTTCTCCTCCTTGATCATTGAGCTGAGCTCCGAAGAACTCGGGGTGCGGACGCTCCAGAAGTTCTAAAAGCTGGTCCAAATCCCGCTCAAAGATAAGGCCTCCTCCATTCCCCAACTGATAAAACTTGTTGTACTTCACGTCCATCTATAAGAATATAGGATGAGTAAGTTATTAGAGTGATCAAGTGTGTCAAATTTTATGTATTTTGCAAGAGTTTTTGAGGAACATGAATTTTTATGAAAGAATCAAGGTGATAAGAGTGGGAATAAGTTTTGTAAATATTTGCTTCATTTGGTTTTGAAACTAAGTTTTTGATTCAAACGGCCAGTCTAACTAGGGTCTCCTATGGTCAGGATGGCTCTGATACCAACTTGTCAACACCTGGATTTTTAATCCTAGATGCCTG
This sequence comes from Avena longiglumis, assembly GCA_030063025.1. Lineage (NCBI taxonomy): Eukaryota > Viridiplantae > Streptophyta > Magnoliopsida > Poales > Poaceae > Avena > Avena longiglumis. The sequence continues at coordinate 369,575,734 of CP125978.1, read as the reverse complement.
TTATGCCATACATCGCAATCACAGGATTACCATTTTTGCGAGACATAACAGATTTGGATACCACAATACATCATCCATTACAAACCATATATAAGGTCTTACACAAATAAGGATCTCATGATCCAGTTATTAATACAACTCAAGCAGCGGAATTACGTAATAATAACGGTAGCGTAGGCGAAGCTCCATCTTCGGGGTCACAGGCAATGCTGATGATGGGAGATGATCCTAGTTGTCATAACCTTCCTGGGGTCCATCTTCCTGATACTCCTCTTCATAGTCTGGTCACGGGAATAGCCAGGGACAAAGCCATGAGTACTCTTTAAGTACTTGCAAACTAATACTAACAAGTGAAGGGGGGGGGGTTGTAGTAGGACACTAAGCTCTAGGGTTGTTTTGTAAAAAGCCAGATTTACCTCTATTAAGTTCAGAAGCAAGAAAAGCTAGTTGAAATTTTATAACACCTAAGTGGGAATTTGTATTTCATATCACAACTCTGTTTTGGTCAAGTCAAAATCTCGATCCATTTCACAAGTCATTTTGAAAACACCGACGGGGAACAAGATGGCCACTAAGCCACTCCATAATCATGACGCCAGCTATTCGAATAGTTTGACACTCTGCAGAGATTGTACACTTTCACCACAACATTCGATACATTTGTCAGGAACAAATCCCGAATTCACCATACTCAGTATGCGGATAATCAATCCGAACCTTTCAATTACACGCCCTAGTATAGGCACCTCTCCTGTGAGTTTGGCCTCCCAACCATGACCATCTGTCATCTTGGATACTGCACCGGTGGACAATATTCACAAGGTAGCCTCAGCTCAAACCTTGGCCGTGAGGGAACCCATACTAAGGTATATAAGTTTCCAGTCAAGCCCTACCCAATTTTCGGGTATTGTGGTTGTACGGTAAAATTGGAATGGTATCGCATCCAGACAACCATCAGTTTTATAAAGGGCTAAGGCTCATGCCTCAACATTTTCATCATCAAAATCATCTGGTGTTCGGAAACACATGTCAAAACATCTCAGTAGAATGACTCATCATTCTAAGGTTTTCATAACCATTTTCCCATATAAAGTTGATCAAGTTTTATGCTTAGCACTAGCATCTACAAGTGGGGGTAGGTACTAATGAAGGGTGGTAAATAGTGTAGTTTAACTAGGTTCAATCTCATGCCTTAGGATGACATTAAGATTATCTAGCTTAGGCCAAATTTAATGCTCTTTATGCAACCTTCAATTATCTTTCTAGTATCTACAATTTACTTAAGTAAACTCTAAGAGAAAGCTTTGATAAAGAAATAAAGTAGAAAGCTTGTAAGTAAAACTACGAGGGGGTATCATCAAATATGTCTAACCAAGCATGCTTAGTTCATTGCATAGGTTATCTAACTTTCATAATTGCAAGTGTTAGCTTGCAAGGTTAATAGCTTGCCTTGAGCAGAGCAGTGGTTGAAGTTCTCCTCGGCTTCTTCTTCGTAGTATCCTCCTTCCTCCTCGTATCCTTGGTCGGTACTAGCGTCTTTGAACAAATACGAGGTACACAATCACCAAACAATACTTAACTACTTTCAATCATCACACAAAGTGATTCTATAGATGATCTAGCATCATCCCTAACTTTCAAGATTAAAGCATTTGCATTTTTTTAGAAAAGTAATTTCTACTCATTGAAAAACTACTTAAGATTTAATATTCTCCAACTCAAACATGGGATCATGTTGAGACATGTCATCACCACATATTTTAGTACATGAGAATGTGATTTAAAGTGGTGTCACAATTTAATAAGGTTTAACCTTTTTATTTTAAATCATTAAAGTGGCTAGAAATGCCTATGTGGCATTCTTTTATTACTTGAACATTATTTCTGTAAGTAAACCCATATATTTTTATATATTCTGAAAGGTATGATCAATTATGATTTTTGAGAGTTGGAATCAACTCAAAAGCTATTTTGGTTTAGATTTGAAAAATGTTTGAATCCAGAAAAGCTTATGTCTTGTTATTTTTACCAAGGTTGATCTATAGATCCAAATGATTTGAATCCAACGGTCTTGGATTAAGCATTTCAATACATTTACAACAAAATTGGTTTCATTCAATTTGGTTCACTGAATCGAGATGGGTTGATTTTTGAAACTGGGTACAGAACTAAGTTTGAATATAAATAGAAAAAGCTAAATTCAAACGAGTGGGCTGCGCGGGAAGGGTTATTGGGCTGGCCCGGTGTCACTCCATAGCGCGGGGCGCAACTAACAGGAGGGTCTACTGGTCAGTGGCTCTTTAAACGTGAAGCGATATGGGGCGATGTGGTGCGTTGGATTAGAATGAAGATCGACGGCTGAGGGTCGTCGTCGATGATGAATGTAGCATCCCAAAAATCATGATTCAAAACTCATGCATATCATCCATGCATCCATCATCATTTATGGTTTTATCTCAAAATCGTTTCAAACAGGAGCAATTGTTGCTCATTATTTGATGTATGAAAACCCTAGCCTTTGTGCTACATGCTAATGAGAAAGGTGCTATATTTCATTCAAGATATTTTGAATTCAAACTTAAGTGATTTCAAAAGCTTGGGCAAAGTTTCAAAACAAAATATGGAATAAAACCAAAGTTAAGCCTATTATTATATCTCCAAAAAGGCTTGGTTTTATTGTATTATTTTCAAATAACCCAAGTAGGTCTGAGTGAACAAAGGTGTTTGACACTTATTTGGGTGCAAGGATCACTGTACAAAAATCTAGAACAGGTTTGAATTCAAACTTATTTGAAATGGTGTTTGAAAACCATTTCTAGAAAATCAATCAGAAAAAGAAAAGGAGTAAAGGAGAAAAAAATAGACAACCAACCAATCTAGCCGACCCAACCATTGCCCAACCAGCTCCCACCCAGCAAACGTTTTCTTTCACCCTCACCCACCACCGACAGGCAGGACCCACTCCCCTCCTCCTCTCGTGACAACCGCCCACGCAGTACTGGTCTCCACCCCCCCATGGTTCATCCCCAAATTGACGTCGACCGTTTCCTGTTGATTTGTGCAGCTTCAATTCGCGTAAATGCACGAGTAAATCTCGCTCGTATCCTGGCTACTTAAACCCCCTCTGCCCCTCTCCATTCTCCCCCAAACCCTAAGCCCAGGCCTTTGCCCAGCTGCAATTTCTCACCATAACCCCTGTCTCCGACGATGCAACCATGATTCCAGCCAACTCGACCACCCTCGCTCTGGTTCACACGAGCAGGCTCCATTGACCTCGCGCACCTCCCAAGACCACTAGCTCGCCCTGGCGTGACCCGGACGCGTCAACATAGCGGTAGCGCCACCGTCTTCGGCTTCAACTTCGTCGAGCTCCCCCGGTAAGTTCAGACCGCCCCAAGCCCCCTCCTTCACGCACACGTCTTCTCCGTGATCTTCTACATCTGACCAAACCTTCTGTTTGCCTCCTCGTGACCGACAGCGTCGTCTTCGACCTCGAACAGAGCCGCCCGTCGCCAGACCCTACTCCGGCGAGCAATCCACCGCAACCCTGAGCGCCCCTTGCCGAGTCGTTCGTACGTTGAGGATCACCTCGTCCTTGCGATCACGGTGAGTATCTTCCCTACCCATCTAGCTTCCTGTATCGCCGGCGCCGCCACCATCTGGCCGTCGCCGCATGACCAGATTAAGCGCCGCCAGATTAGTGGCTTCTGTCGTAATAGTTGGATCTATATCGTAGGGCTAGGATAGATCATAATCGAAGGGTATCACATGCCTCTGCGCTAGATCTAAGTAGATCCTCTGCCCGTCTGTCGATCCAAAGCGAATCGATGCGCCGAGAATATTGCGACACGTGTCTAGGGTTGATTCAAAAACAGAATTCAAAAACAGATTTAGATCTAGTTTTCAAATGGCTATAACTTGAGATTCCCACGTTAGTTTTTGCAAATTTTATACCGTTGGAATCAGTGAATCAAGGCCTTTCTGAATCTTCAATGTGTTTAACAAATAGTATCTGTTAAAATGACTTTGTATGCAGAAACATGTTTAGGTCCATTTTGGGCATAGTTTTTGTTTAGCAATTTGTTTTAGAGCTAAATAAGTTTAGTTAGCAAACTTTGTGACTTGTTTTGTTTCTGTATCATACACTTGCTTGGTAGAGTTTTCAAAAACATCACTTAGTAATTTCTTGCATACATGCATTCATATTTTTGTTTGTATATAAATTGTGTGTAATTGTATGCTACCAATTTTGTGTAGATTTTGCTAGTGACTGTGATTGTGAAGAGTGCTACTCTCCCCATTACCAAGGCAAGTGATACTTCATGATATTTCCACCCTTTATTTTGAATAAGCATTAGAATTATTTTTGCTAAGTCTTGCATGCTACTTTTGCCAAATTTTATGTTGGGAAATCCTATGTAGTGTAGAATTGTAGAATTGTTAGGGAATTTTCCTAAGTTAAGTTACTATGCCATGCTCAGCCTAGCTAGTAGAAAACAAGGGTTGGTAAAGTATGTACATGCTATGGTGAAATAATTCTAAGTCCTTTGGGACTCATGCTTTTCTTAATAAAACAACTAAGTCAATGAACTTCCTGGGTGGAATGGGACTTGAATGGTGGTTTATGGTTGAGTGGTTACACAAGGCCATAGATTTGGCTTGTGTATCTCACTTGTGGTATGCCACCCAGGCACAAAGGGATTTGGAGGCCAAGTGTTGAGAAAGCTTACAGTGCAACCACTTGGCAATATGGGCTCTGCCATGATCATATAGATTGCTAGAACTTAGTTGTAACACCCTCAGAATCGGCCCTATGCAAGTTTCAGCGCCTCCCGCCAAAACCCGCATAGAAACGATTCAAAGGTGCCCACCAGGCACTTGCGTGCGGGTGGAAAACGAAGTAATATCATTACACAATAGTCCTCGATGGAACCCACAAAACATATATACAACAGTGACTCAACGAGTCAAGAATACAGATATACAATACAAAGATCCAAATCACCTGGAAAACGATACAGCGTCCGAGTACGAACAAGATGCAAATTGAGCTAAGAGCCCTGAAGAATAACCAATGGCGTCCATAACCCTGCCCAGGCCAAAGGAAGGGTAACCACGCTAACGACGTCGATCTCAAACACCTTACACAAAGGTGCCGACAAAGGGCAAAGGAAAAAGAGAGCGGTCGATCTGAGGCGATGCAGCGAGACTAGAATTGGCGGTCCTCGCCTACATAGGTATGGTGGGTGGCGGCGTGGCATGCACTAAACAACCTATAGAGACTCGATACAACCAGGCTATCGAGAGAGGGTAAGAAAGACCTATTCGAACCAACTGATACTACCACCAAACATACCCATCTGGTGTTCCCCCTCGAGTCCAAACGAGGAAGTCAACCGAGGAACTCACACCGTTGGCAGTTTTATTCATTCCGTTATAGTGGCGGCAATTACTAGTCAAATAAAGATGGCATGAGTCATCCTGATATAATAAGCAGTGGGCAGTATTAGTTAACCATTCCGTTGTAGTTGCAACACTTACTAGTCAGATACAATTAGCATGAGATATCCCCAAACCCAAAGCTTGTTGGTACTTTTATTTAGCCATTCCGTTGCGGTGAAGCTGATTACTAGTCATATCGGATACAAGTCAAATTATAGCATAAACTTTAGTTATAGTTGTCTATGATCGAGAAGCTGTGCTCCAAGTCGTCCATAACCGCGGACACGACTTTTCGAAAAGATTTAACCGAGGGTGCACCAAAGTATCCACGCACTTGACCCTTTTGCGGATCGTTAACATACACCCATCGGTATGTCGGCGGGGCCTAAGTCATGACGTTTCCCAGACCCAAAGCAAGTACATGGGGGCCACCCCACTAAGCTACCCGCAACGAAGTCGGCCGGTCTCCGAGACGGACTCAGGGTTTGTGTAGACGGTTGTAAACGACTGGGAACCCGAAAGTGTGACTGGGCTTGTCGATAGAGCGAAAACGTGTCACGGTCCTAAATAGTACAGGTGCTCCTCGCACAATCGTAAATAAAGCAGTAAAGCATGGCATAAGTACAGGATAGTAATAAAGCCCCAAACTACTTATGGCCCCCGGTATAATACTTTGAAATCAGGTACTAATCGATGGGGGTGCCCATACACCCCACCTGTGGTTAGCGCGCTCGATCTCGGAACAAGTGTCAAGAACTCGGGGTCCTACGGGACACCAGTGAGCGGTTAAAATCCAAATATTGTCTATTACCCACCGGTGCCTCTGCATTTACCTACTTCAATTTTAGTTATTAAACAGTAATTAAAGCCATGATCATCTCCAACATTAAACATGCGGCAATACTCCAACAACTGTGGTACTTGACGACACGCAACAGCACTTGAGCAAGCGACTACGACGCGCAAGTCCAACCATCTACCAAAAAACAGGTAATAGGATGTGTCCAAGGCAATATAAGGCCGCAAGGAATATCACGGGTACGGAAACTAGAGCATCGCAACACAGGTAGCAATAGATCAACAGGAGGAAATAAAGACTATAAATGCAAAATAGGTAGAAGGGGAAGGGATGCTCGCCTGGAAAACATTGCCGAAGGTTCATCCGAAGATCGGGTCGATACTCGCATCAACTCATCGGCCTAATCCGCGAAGAAGCAAAGCACTAGAAGAAACACCGGAGGCACTACTTAATACTACGGCAAAAGATCGGGCATGATGCATGTATGATGTATGACATGGCAGGCATGAGATGCAATTAGATCATATTAAGCGGAACCGGGGTCCCGGCAATTATTTAGATGGCTCATGTAGTTTAGATACCCCACATTTTAAATGTGGTATTAACATGGCAAAACATAGCATCGGTTCGCTACACAGATTTAAATGGAGACAAACTAAGACTAGAATATCCCGCATATGGTCTCCATATTTAATTATATGGTGAATCGGCATAAGGCCCCCAAACACCCACAAATATGTATGCAAGCATGACAATTGGTATGCAACAATTAATATATCATTTATAAAATAGGTCTCGGAAAAGGGGTCACACATGGGTTTGGCGATCTTCTGAATCAAGGCCTTTATGAATCTTCAATGTGTTTAACAAATAGTATCTGTTAAAATGACTTTGTATGCAGAAACATGTTTAGGTCCATTTTGGGCATAGTTTTTGTTTAGCAATTTGCTTGGTAGAGTTTTCAAATCATCACTTAGTAATTTCTTGCATACATGCATTCATATTTTTGTTTGTATATAAATTGTGTGTAATTGTATGCTACCAATTTTGTGTAGATTTTGCTAGTGACTGTGATTATGAAGAGTGCTACTCTCCCCATTACCAAGGCAAGTGATACTTCATGATATTTCCACCCTTTATTTTGAATAAGCATTAGAATTATTTTTGCTAAGTCTTGCATGCTACTTTTGCCAAATGTTATGTTGGGAAATCCTATGTAGTGTAGAATTGTAGAATTGTTAGGGAATTTTCCTAAGTTAAGTTACTATGCCATGCTTAGCCTAGCTAGTAGAAAACAAGGGTTGGTAAAGTATGTACATGGTATGGTGAAATAATTCTAAGTCCTTTGGGACTCATGCTTTTCTTAATAAAACAACTAAGTCAATGAACTTCCTGGGTGGAATGGGACTTGAATGGTGGTTTATGGTTGAGTGGTTACACAAGGCCATGGATTTGGCTTATGTATCTCACTTGTGGTATGCCACCCAGGCACAAAGGGATTTGGAGGCCAAGTGTTGAGAAAGCTTACAGTGCAACCACTTGGCAATATGGGCTCTGCCATGATCATATAGGTTGCTAGAACTTAGTCACTTGGACAGTTGGTGGTAGTGGGAATGATAGGTTGGAGCGCGTCCATTTGACTAAGGAAAGGCTTTCAAAGGTCTGTCTTGGGAAACCAAGTCCGCAGGGAAAGTGCACAACCTCACAACCTCTGCAGATGGAAAATCTAAGTACTTAGCCAAGTCCATGGCAATGGACAACTTGAGCATCAAGACATGGAAGCTACAAGAATCTCATCACTCCAACTTCTAAATAAAATTTGTGGGTGAACAAGGGCGAAGGACCCCAATGTCTATTGGTGGTTTCTTGGGATGTTTTGACAAAGAAAAACTTAGTGTTTTCAACCAATAGGAAAAACCTATTTTGAGCAAAGCAAGCCAAGCTACACTTAGCCAAAATGCATATAGTAATATAGTCCACTTAAAATTTACTAAGGTATCACTTGCCAATACTATTCCAAAGTATTGAACCTCTCGGTCAGTAACTTGTAATGTTGCGAGTTACTCGATGATGATTAGGAGTCATGAGTCTACACTCAACATGCTTGCCTGTGGCACATGAAGATGAAGACTTATGTTTATTTACTTATTCCAAGAACTCTTGTATTAGGCCTATGGCCCTGAGTTGTAAAAGACTATGTTTTATCTCTGGAATGAATGTAATAAATGACCTTTGTATCTGTGTACTTCATCTTAAACTGTGGATGCTAGCAATGATCCAGGGACTAGCATTGCAATCACAGGGATCCTTTTCCTTTACAAAGGAGGGATCTTACAGATGGTATCAGAGCACTGTGTTGCCTGTAGGATTATGACCCTAGGATTGGAAAACCGCTAAGGAAAAAAATTTCAACTACTTCTACACTTGTTTATTCTTCTCGTAAACTTTTCTAATCTTCTCATTCTCATCTCTATTTGTAGATGAACCCCATCAACGAAGCCGTGAAGAAAGGGCCACTCATGACCATGACCTTGGAGTGTGAAACTGAGTTTCCCAAGATTCTCAAGGACCTCATGGTGGAAATGGAAGCACATGGTGCAGCTGTTTACAAAGGCTTTCCAATGATGGATGAAGGAGTGGAGTATTTGTGGGTGCAACTTCACTTGTACAAAAACAAGGAAGACAACCACAAAGAAAGAGGTTTCTGCATGTACACCAACACTGTGATGCACACCACATTCTTTGAGTCAGCAAGAGAAGCAGCTTGGAGGACTATCAAAGAACTTAGTGCTAGAGTCAAGTGCATAATGCTCAACCTCCAAAAGGACTTAGAGAAAGAGAAGGAGCTTACCCAAGAGTTGGAAGCCACCAACCAAACCTTAAGGGGAGATATTATAGACTTAGTGATGGAATCATGTGAACAAGATAGATGGATTGCCTCTAGGAACATTGTGTTAGCCAATGATCCGAGGAGATAGGATTGTGAACGCACTTCGTTAGTTGGACCACCACCTATCACCTTATTTTCCAAAATGATACCTTAAATAAGTTTGGATCTTGATTGATGTAATAGAATCATGTATGCATGACTTGTGTGATTTTGTGTCCCATGGATATGTATGACATATTTGTCTTGTTTTATCTTAAATTGTGTTGTCCTAACTTTTCTATCTTATAAATAGATGCCTATTACCATCAGCACTGTTGAGGAGTTCCAGGGTACCCGTTTTGGTCCTCGTATCGTTGAGCTTACCACTTTGCTCAATCTCCCTCTTCCCACCATTATGGTGCACCCACTCACCAAGTTCGAGAGGAAGGACCTCTGGGGCTTCAAGGTGAACCAGCCCGGACGCCAGGAAGAGCCTACTACAGAGGCCATCGTCTTCAAGCTTATGCACGATGACAGGGAGAGAGGCATGGAGGTCGTCATGCAGGACCTGATAGGACGTCTGTTAGGCCGTCACTCCCGACAGGTTAGGGGCACCCACTTCCACGTCTTCGGAAGACGTGATGATGATGGAGAGTCCATCGACTTTGAGGACGACTCGAGGGACGCAGCAGAGCCGATACGTCTCTATCTCCAGGACTTAGAGTCTCTTATTAGGCACGTGGACACGGACAGGACCAACGTCATGCTCAGCAATGACGAGCTCCAGGTGCAGCTTCGCGAGAAGGACAAGCTTTTCGCACAGCAGGACGAGATAGTCAAGGAAATGGAGGCGAAGTTAGAGACCCAGGACCGTAAGTTCAAGAGTCAGGAGAAATGCGTCCAGGATAGGAACAAGAAGATCCGGGACATGACTGAAGAACTGAAGTCCAAGGATTTCGAGCTAGAGCAGCAGCAGATGGTGATCGAGAGGCTTCGCTCCTAGAAGAGGGCTCTCAAGGCCAAGATCGATTCCTTGACCACTACGATTGAGGAGAACAAGACCGCGATGGAGAACGCAGGTCTTACCTTTGTCGAGGAGGAGATTGATGCTGATGAGTAGACTTGACTACTCGTTTATCTTTCATTATCGTACTTGTTATTTGTGAACTTATTATTGGACCATCCGACATGTGGATGGCTTGCCACTTGTGTGTGTTTTATTTCGAGAACTTGTTATCTGGTTGTTGAACTTTTATCTTGTGATGCATGCTTTGTGTTTGCTTGTAATGTAATGTGCATAAAACATCTATGGGTATCTCATTCTTATCTCTATTTGAACAAACCACAGATGCCTCCCCGTCGCGCAAACCCCAACCCCAACAACATCACCCTAGAAATGCAACAGATGATGAATGCTCAAACACAGCTTATGCAGATGATGACAACATTCATTCAAAACCAGAATAACAACAACAACCCCAATAACAACAACAACAATAACAACAACAACAACAACCCTCCGGGTTTTGATATGCTCACCAGATTTCTGCGTTTGAGGCCAGCAAAGTTTTCAGGGACGACTGATCCCATGGTGGCCAATGATTGGCTACGTTCTGTGAACAAGGACTTAGTGACCGTGGGCTGCACGGATGCTGAAAAAGTCAGGTTCGCAGCGCATCTGTTGGAAGGACCAGCTGCCACATGGTGGGACAACTTCCAAATCACCACTCCTTTAGATGAGGTGACTTGGGATATCTTTGAAGATGGCTTTCGCACTGCTCATATCTCATCAGGAATGATGAGCCTTAAAAAGAAGGAGTTTCACAACCTGAAGCAGCGCCACCGCAGCGTGGCTGAATACATAGAAGAGTTCAACAATCTGGCGCGCTATGCACCGGATGAGGTTGACACAGATGCCAAAAGAAAGGAAAAGTTTCTGGAAGGCTTAAATGATGAGATGAATCTGCAGCTGGCTGTGGCTTATGTTCCCACTTATCAGTTGCTCTGTGACAAGGCTGCTATATTGGAGAACAAAATGAAGCAAGTCGAGAGTAGGAAAAGAAAGCACTCCGACAAGCACAGCTCGGGATCGTCTCACAAACGATCTCACTATGATGACAGTGGAAGCTCAGGATCCCATAAGCATGGTAAATTCAACAAGCACCACAACCACAACCGTCATGACAACAAGCATCACCGCAGTCATGATAATGACAAGTATAAGAACCACAAGAGTGGACATAAGAGCCACCACAGTGGAAATGGTAGTGGAAGTGGAAATCAGCCTGCTAAAAGAGACATCAACAAAGTTGAGTGCTTCAAATGCAAGAAGATGGGACACTATGCAAATGAGTGCCCGAAAAGAAATTTGAAGGACTGTCAAGCCCAATCCTTTTCGGAAAGGTCGTGAACCACATTAATGTGGAGGAGGTCTATGAGGAGCCCTGGCACGTTGCTGGTAAGTTCAGACTCAATTCCATTCCAGCATTTGTACTCTTTGACACTGGTGCATCTCATTCATTCATATCAAAAGCATTTGTTGATAGAAATGGGTTTGCATCTGAAAACATTGGGTGTCCAATAAAAGTTAGTTCTCCGGGTGGAGATATGATAGTAAGTCTTGGATGCCAGGATCTTGTCATAGAGTTTGGAAAGCATAAGTTTCCAGTGAGCCTGATAATCCTAGATTCCCAGGGATTAGACGTAATATTGGGAATGGATTGGATGGATAAGTATGAAGGAGTAATAGATTGTGCTAATCGTACTGTTGCACTCACAACCCCAGAAGGAAAAATAATAAAATTCAGGTCAAACTTTGAATCCAAAGGAAGTAAGCTAAATTCTCTTAAGGGGGTTAGCATGGACAGTGTGCCAATTGTATGTGAGTATCCGGACGTGTTTCCGGAAGAGTTGCCAGGAATGCCACCAGATAGAGATGTGGAATTTCTGATAGATTTGATACCAGGTTCTGGACCAATAGCAAAGAGACCATACAAAATGTCAGTTGATGAACTGAAAGAGCTCAAGAAGCAACTAGGAGAACAGTTCCAAAAAGGATTTATCCAACCAAGTTCTTCATCTTGGGGAGCCCCAGTATTGTTCGTGGAGAAGAAAGATAGAAGCCAAAGGTTATGCATAGATTACCGTTCACTCAACGAGGTAACTATCAAGAACAAATATCCTTTGCCTAGAATCAACGACTTATTTGATCAGCTTGAAGGAGCATGTGTGTTCTCGAAGATTGATCTCCGGTCAGGCTATTTTCAACTCAAGATAAGAGAGCAAGACATACCTAAAACAGCATTCACCACGAGGTATGGATTGTATGAGTATACCGTAATGCCTTTCGACTTAACCAATGCTCCAGCATACTTCATGAATATGATGAACAAGGTGTTCATGGAATTTCTTGACAAGTTCGTTGTCGTTTTCATCGATGACATCTTAGTTTACTCTAAGAGCAAAGAAGAACATGATGGACACTTGCGTTTGATACTTGAGAAGTTGAGAGAACATAAACTTTATGCCAAATTCAGCAAGTGTGAGTTTTGGTTAGAGGAAGTTGGTTTTCTTGGTCATGTTATGACAAAGGATGGTGTGGCAGTTGATCCTGCTAAAGTTTTAGCTGTGACAGAATGGGAATCTCCCAAGAACGTGAAAGAAGTACGCAGTTTCCTTGGCTTAGCAGGTTACTACAGAAGGTTCATTGAAAATTTCTCAAAGGTTGCTAAGCCAATGACTGAATTGTTAAAGAAGGACACGAAATTTGCTTGGTCTGAAGGTTGTGAAGTCAGCTTCCAAGAATTGAAGAAGAGACTTGTAACAGCACCGGTTCTATGTCTGCCAGATTTGGAAAAGGATTTCGAAGTATATTGTGATGCGTCTCATCAAGGTTTGGGTGCCGTGCTTATGCAAGACGGTAAAGTTGTGGCCTATGCCTCGATACAACTCAAAACTCATGAAGTGAACTATCCTACTCATGATTTGGAGTTAGCCTCTGTCGTCCATGCACTCAAAACATAGAGACATTACCTCTTGGGTAAGCGTTGTGAAGTGTTCACGGACCACAAAAGTTTGAAGTATATCTTCACCCAAAAGGAAATAAATATGAGACAAAGAAGATGGTTAGAGCTTATCAAGGATTATGACCTGAGTTTGCAATACCACCCCGGCAAAGCAAATGTTGTAGCAGATGCTCTAAGTCGTAAGGTATTTGTGAATGGCCTTACCAAAGGAGAATTGCCAGATGATTTGTGTGCTCAATTCAAAGAACTCAGATTGGAGATTGTGCCTGAAGGACATCTTATGTCTTTGGATGTTCAACCCACTTTGTTGGACAAGATCCGAGAAGCTCAGAAGACCGATAAGGAAATTGAAAGGATTAAGGAAAATATTGGCCAAAGGAGAGCTAAAAATTTCCATGAAGACGAACAGGGTACATTATGGCATGGGAAACGTAATTGTGTTCCACAAGATCCGGAGTTGCGGAAACTGATTCTGCAAGAAGCCCACAACTCTCCGTATTCTATTCACCCGGGAAACACTAAAATGTACATGGACATGAAAGATAGATTTTGGTGGAACAATCTCAAGAGAGACATCGCTGAACATATTGCTTTGTGTGATGTATGTAGTAGAGTAAAAGCGGAGCATCAGAAACCAGCAGGTTTGCTTCAACCACTACCTATTCCTGATTGGAAATGGGACAAGATTGGTATGGATTTCATTACCGGATTACCAAGGACCAGATCAGGATATGATTCCATATGGGTAGTAGTGGATCGCTTAACTAAAGTGACCCATTTCATACCCGTGAAGACAACTTATACAAGTGCCAAGTTAGCCAAACTCTACATGAGTAGAATTGTATGCCTTCACGGTGTACCTAAGAGTATTGTGTCCGATAGGGGAACCCAATTCACTTCCCATTTTTGGAGATAGCTACATGAGTCATTGGGAACGAGGTTGGAATTCAGTACTGCTTTTCATCCTCAAACCGATGGACAAACAGAAAGGACTAATCAAATTCTGGAAGACATGTTGAGGGCATGTGCCCTAGATTATGGAGCAAGTTGGGATGAAAGTCTGCCTTACGCAGAATTTTCTTATAACAACAGCTATCAAGCCAGCATTGAGATGGCACCGTTTGAGTTTCTCTACGGAAGAAAATGTACCACCCCATTGTTATGGAATGGTGTGGGAGAAAGAAGTTTATTTGGGCCAGATCTTATCAAAGAAGCCAAGAGAAGGTCAAATTGGTTAAGGACAGGTTGAAGATAGCACAGTCCGACAAAAAGCTACAGATCCTAAGCGTGAGAAGTCACCTCTGAAGTTGGTGATAGAGCCTATCTTAGAGTATCACCACTCCGTGGAGTGAAAAGATTCGGAGTCAAAGGAAAGTTGGCACCAAGATATGTTGGGCCATTCAAGATTCTGAGTCGCAAAGGAGAAGTGGCTTATGAGGTTGAAATGCCAGCATCTCTATCAGCAGTCCATAATGTATTTCATGTGAGTCAGCTTAAGAAATGTCACCCAGAAATGGAAGAATCTTCTTTGAAGGATACCATACCTTTGGAAGAAGTTCAACTAGAAAGTGATCTCACTTATGAAGAAAAGCCTATCAATATTCTTGAGACTTCAGAAAGAGTCACGAGAACAAAGACTATCAAGTTTTGCAAAGTGCAATGGAACCATCATACCGAAGAGGAAGCAACATGGGAAAGAGAAGATGATCTTCGGAAAGACCACCCTCACCTATTTGCTAGCCAATCCGAATCTCGAGGGCGAGATTCACCTTAAGGGGGTTAGATTTGTAACATCCCAAAAATCATGATACAAAACTCATGCATATCATCCATGCATCCATCATCATTTATGGTTTTATCTCAAAATCATTTCAAACAGGAGCAATTGTTGCTCATTATTTGATGTATGAAAACCCTAGCCTTTGTGCTACATGCTAATGAGAAAGGTGCTATATTTCATTCAAGATATTTTGAATTCAAACTTAAGTGATTTCAAAAGCTTGGGAAAAGTTTCAAAACAAAATATGGAATAAAACCAAAGTTATGCCTATTATTATATCTCCAAAAAGGCTTGGTTTTATTGTATTATTTTTAAATAACCCAAGTAGGTCTGAGTGAACAAAGGTGTTTGACACTTATTTGGGTGCAAGGATCACTGTACAAAAAGCTAGAACAGGTTTGAATTCAAACTTATTTGAAATGGGGTTTGAAAACCATTTATAGAAAATCAATCTGAAAAAGAAAAGGAGTAAAGGAGAAAAAAATAGACAGCCAACCAATCTGGCCGACCCAGCCCAACACGGCCCAACCAGCTCCACCCATGAACGCGTTTTCTTTCACCGCACCCACCAGCTCGCTGACAGGCAGGACCCACTCCCCCTCCTCCTCTCTCGCTGACAACCGCGGCCCACGCAGGTACCGTCGTCTCCACCCCCACGACTGGTTCATCCCCAAATTGACGCCGGCCGTTTCCTGTTGATTTGCGCAGCTTCAATTCAGCGTAAATGCGAGTAAATCTCGCTCGATCCTGGCTACTTAAACCCCTCTGCCCCTCTCCATTCTCCCCAAACCCTAAGCCAGGCGCCCCAGTGCTGCAATTTCTCACCGCTGTCTCCGACGAGCTGCAGCCACGATTCCGGCCAACTACGACCACCCCTCTGCTCCTGGTTCACACGAGCAGGCTCCATTTGACCTCGCGCACCTCCTAGTACCACTAGCTCGCCCGCCGTGACCCAGAACGTCGGCAACGCAAGCGACTGAGCGCCACCGTCTTCGGCTTCAACTCCGTCGAGCTCCCCCGGTAAGTTCAGACCGTCCCAAGCCCCCTCCTTCACGCACGCGTCTTCTCCGTGATCTTCTGCATCTGACCAAACCTTCTGTTTGCCTCCTCGTGACCGACAGCGTCGTCTTCGACCTCGAACAGAGCTGCCCGTCTCCAGACCCTACTCCGGCGAGCAATCCACCGCAACCCTGAGCGCCCCTTGCCGAGCCGTTCGTACGTTGAGCATCACCTCGTCCTTGCGATCACGGTGAGTATCTTCCCTACCCATCTAGCTTCCTGTATCGCCGGCGCCGCCACCATCTGGCCGTCGCCGCCGCGAGCAGCCGTTAAGCGCCGCCAGTTAGTGGCTTGCTGTCTGTGTCCGTTGGATCTATATCGTAGGGCTAGGATAGATCATAATCGAAGGGGTATCGCATGCCTCTGCGCCGCTAGATCTAAGTAGATCCTACGGCCTGCGTCTGTCGATCCAAACGAATCGGTACGCGCCAGTAATATTGCGACACGTGTCTAGGGTTGATTCAAAAACAGAATTCAAAAACAAATTTAGATCCAGTTTTCAAATGGCTATAACTTGAGATTCCCACGTTAGTTTTTGCAAATTTTATACCGTTGGAATCAGTGAATCAAGGCCTTTCTGAATCTGCAATGTGTTTAACAAATAGTATCTGTTAAAATGACTTTGTATGCAGAAACATGTTTAGGTCCATTTTGGGCATAGTTTTTGTTTAGCAATTTGTTTTAGAGCTAAATAAGTTTAGTTAGCAAACTTTGTGACTTGTTTTTTGTATCATACACTTGCTTGGTAGAGTTTTCAAAACATCACTTAGTAATTTCTTGCATACATGCATTCATATTTTTGTTTGTATATAAATTGTGTGTAATTGTATGCTACAAATTTTGTGTAGATTTTGCTAGTGACTGTGATTGTGAAGAGTGCTACTCTCCCCATTACCAAGGCAAGTGATACTTCATGATATTTGCACCCTTTATTTTGAATAAGCATTAGAATTATTTTTGCTAAGTCTTGCATGCTACTTTTGCCAAATGTTATGTTGGGAAATCCTATGTAGTGTAGAATTGTAGAATTGTTAGGGAATTTTCCTAAGTTAAGTTACTATGCCATGCTTAGCCTAGCTAGTAGAAAACAAGGGTTGGTAAAGTATGTACATGCTATGGTGAAATAATTCTAAGTCCTTTGGGACTCATGCTTTTCTTAATAAAACAACTAAGTCAATGAACTTCCTGGGTGGAATGGGACTTGAATGGTGGTTTATGGTTGAGTGGTTACACAAGGCCATAGATTTGGCTTGTGTATCTCACTTGTGGTATGCCACCCAGGCACAAAGGGATTTGGAGGCCAAGTGTTGAGAAAGCTTACAGTGCAACCACTTGGCAATATGGGCTCTGCCATGATCATATAGGTTGCTAGAACTTAGTTGTAACACCCTCAGAATCGGCCCTATGCAAGTTTCAGCGCCTCCCGCCAAAACCCGCATAGAAACGATTCAAAGGTGCCCACCAGGCACTTGCGTGCGGGTGGAAAACGAAGTAATATCATTACACAATAGTCCTCGATGGAACCACAAAACATATATACCACAGCGACTCAACGAGTCAAGAATACATATATACAATACAAAGATCCAAATCACCTGGAAAACGATACAGCGTCCGAGTACGAACAAGATGCAAATTGAGCTAAGAGCCCTGAAGAATAACCAATGGCGTCCATAACCCTGCCCAGGCCAAGCCGGAAGGGTAACCCTGCTAACGACGTCGATCTCGAAACCTGCTTACACAAAAGGGGTGCCGACAAAGGGCAAAGGAAAAAGAGAGCGGTCAGTACTGAGGCCAGTACATGGCGAGACTAGAATTCGGCGGTCCTCGCCTACATAGGTATGGTGGACTGAGCGGCAGCGCGGCATGCACTAAACAACCTATAGAGACTCGATACAACCAGCGGCTATCAGAGAGGGGTAAGAAAGACCTATTCGGAACCAACCTGATACTACCACCAAACATACCCATCCTGGTGTTCCCCCTCGAGTCCAAACGAGGAATTCAACCGAGGAACTCACACCGTTGGCTGTTTTATTCATTCCGTTATAGTGGCGGCAATTACTAGTCAAATAAAGATGGCATGAGTCATCCTGATATAATAAGCAGTGGGCAGTTTTAGTTAACCATTCCGTTGTAGTTGCAACACTTACTAGTCAGATACAATTAGCATGAGATATCCCCAAACCCAGCAGTTGTTGGTACTTTTATTTAGCCATTCCGTTGCAGTGAAGATGATTACTACTCATATCGGATACAAGTCAAATTATAGCAGTAAACTTTAGTTATAGTTGTCTATGATCGAGAACTGTGCTCCAAGTCGTCCATAACTGCGGACACGGCTTTTCGAAAAGATTTAACCCTGCAGGGGTGCACCAAAGTATCCACACGCACTTCGACCCTTTTTGCCAGATCAGTTAACATACGCCCATCGGTATGTCGGCGGGGCCTAAGTCATGACGTTTCCCAGACCCAAAGCAAGTACATGGGGGCCACCCCACTAAGCTACCCGCAACGAAGTCGACCGGTCTCCGAGACGGACTCAGGGTTTGTGTAGACGGTTGTAAACGACTGGGAACCCGAAAGTGTGACTGGGCTTGTCGATACAGCGAAAACGTGTCACGGTCCTAAATAGTACAGGTGCTCCTCGCACAATCGTAAATAAAGCAGTAAAGCATGGCATAAGTACAGGATAGTAATAAAGCCCCAAACTACTTGTGGCCCCCGGTACAATACTTTGAAATCAGGTACTAATCGATGGGGGTGCCCATACACCCCACCGTGGTTAGCGCTCGATCTCTAGCAGTGTCAAGAACTCGGGGTCCTACGGGACACCAGTGAGCGGTTAAAATCCAAATATTGTCTATTACCCACCGGTGCCTCTGCATTTACCTACTTCAATTTTAGTTATTAAACAGTAATTAAAGCCATGATCATCTCCAACATTAAACATGCGGCAATACTCCAACAACTGTGGTACTTGACGACACGCAACATCACTTGAGCAAGCGACTACGACGCGCAAGTCCAACCATCTACCAAACAATAGGTAATAGGATGTGTCCAAGGCAATATAAGGCCGCAAGGGATATCACGGGTACGGAAACTAGAGCATCGCAACACAGGTAGCAATAGATCAACAGGAGGAAATAAAGACTATAAATGCAAAATAGGTAGAAGGGAAAGGGATGCTCGCCTGGAAAACATTGCCGAAGGTTCATCCGAAGATCGGGTCGATACTCGCATCAACTCATCGGCCTAATCCGCGAAGAAGCAAAGCACTAGAAGAAACACCGGAGGCACTACTTAATACTACGGCAAAAGATCGGGCATGATGCATGTATGATGTATGACATGGCAGGCATGAGATGCAATTAGATCATATTAAGCGGAACCGGGGTCCCGACAATTATTTAGATGGCTCATGTAGTTTAGATACCCCACATTTTAAATGTGGTATTAACATGGCAAAACATAGCATCGGTTCGCTACACAGATTTAAATGGAGACAAACTAAGACTAGAATATCCCGCATATGGTCTCCATATTTAATTATACTAGGAAACATGCCCGTGCGTTGCAACGGGAGAAAAATAAATGGAGACGTGACGGCTAGCTTGATGCGTCCACCTGATCTTCCATGGTTTGGGGTGCTCCCACTGCCTCCTCTTGCCGCTGCTTTATGATGCTATTGACACCTCGTCCCACTCTAAGAAGGTTTTTGTCTTACTCGAGACAAACTATATTCTAGATCTAATGATGGAAATGCATAAATATTATTTATTTTGAATATACCAAGAAGAAAAAATGGAGGAATCCGATCGATGCATACCTATACCTATGTGGGCTTTGCTTATTGCTTACTCCTATAGATCACAATAGCCATCAGGTAATGTTCTTAACAAACCAACAATATCCGGTGGATCGGTTTTGAAGGGCATGCGACAATGATGGTCATGAGAAGTGCGACAATGTTGGAGCATGGATTCAACCAATTTGGCATGATGAGAGGAAAATAATTTTGTAGTTGCTTTATAGTCCTCATGCACGCTTGAGAGAGGCTAGCCCATATGCGTTTCTATTGTTTCTATCGCCGACCCAATCGATCGACTATTCTTTCTCTATTGTGGCGGCGGGACCAGCAAAAACGACACATATAGATCAACTTTGTAGTTGTTATTTTGTTCCTGTTAGAGGTGGAGCATCTAACATGAAATAAAAGCAATCATCGCGAAGTATCACCAATTGGCTATGCAATTCGGGAGGACAAGTTTCCATCATTGTCATCGCTAGGCTAATGAGGTAGCTGATATTCTAGCTAAAACGTCATTTAGTTCGAGATCCTTGGCTGTTTGGTGTAATAGTGTATTTGACTTTATTGCATCCGTTAATGATGCTGCTATTAATTTTACTCAACCTCTCGCTCGCTTCCTCTTTCTGCCGGCCCTCTCTAATCCCGAGCTCGTCAAATCTGTATCCGTCCAGCGTCCACCAGACCAAGCACGGCCTCATCCCTCCTCTGTGTGGCGTCGCGAGTTCCTGCCTCTCCACAGAGGCCCCCGCCCGCATCTTCCTCGGCCGCCTCCGGTCCGGCATGCCGCCTCCCTCCATCCAAGCTATCTCATCCTCGCCACCATGTTCATACCCTTCGCTCCACAAGCTCCAAGCCCGCCGGTCCGACAACGCTGTCTGCGGCACGCCACTTCCATCATTCCCACATCGTTTACTTGTCAAGCCATCACTGCCAGATTCCCTTATGCAGCCCTTCAATCCGTCCTTTAATTAGGACACACTAATTAGGCAACCAGATACCTTCTTTAGTCAAACCAAAGAACGACGTGTCTGCTTGCTGTTTCCCAACTTGTTTGCTGATATCCAAGGTAATTTGCAAAGCTATATAAACCGGTGAGACAAAGCTTAAAAGAGCAAGGTGGGACTAAAACTGTCGTACACTCGTACGGTATTTATTCCACATGACGCCGTAAAACCAGGGCTTTCCAGGCCCAATTTTAGCCCGCTAGTTGGCCCGCTAGGTTGGACAAGCAAACAATCGGAAGAAATAAATCTCGCGATCGTACAGGACAAAAATATTAACACGGACGGAAAAGAGAGAGAAATATGTGTTTTTGTGGGAGGGTAAATCCGTCTAAAAAAGTGTTGGACCGGGAGAAACACTTCGTGCTTTATTATTAGGTATAGATATGGTGAATCGGTATAAGGCCCCCAAACACCCACAAATATGTATGCAAGCATGACAATTGGTATGCAACAATTAATATATCATTTATAAAATAGGTCTCGGAAAAGGGGTCACACATGGGTTCGACGATCTTGGTTAGGGGTTCAACGGGTTCGGGATTTGGACACCGGGATCGGTCTTCGGGGTTTGATCTTTGCGGTCCGTGAAGGAGTTCTTGGGGTTCCGACACCATCGCCTTCGGGTTCTGGCTTCGGGATCGATGGTGAACTTGCGCTGGTGCCTTTGGGCATCACGACAGGACTCCGGTTCGGACTTGACAAGGCGTCGATCTTGGTCGAATAGACGGCCGCTTCGAGAGGATCTTGTCGATGGTTCAGGAGCACGCGAGCAATTGGCGAGGAATAAAGGAACGCCAGAATAGGGGATCCGAACTTGATGGCCGCGGGACGGCAGAGCAATGACTCGGCACACTACTGCAAGCACATGAGCTACGGTTGCAGGTGGTGCTCCAGAGTGGCCAGGGCGACGATAGACGCGGGCGATGGCAGACGAGATGGCGGCTCTGTAGCGAGGATGGGCTGGCCAGCGGGCGGACGACATCGGGGACGGTGGTTGCTTCATGCGCACGGGCGACGGAGAGTGAGGAGGCGCAAAGGACGGCGGGAGGCCACGGCAGGAAGGGGTTGCAGAGGCGGTAGAAGGAGGCCTTGGCGAGGCCGAGCGCAGTGAGGGTGGGCGGAGGAGATCGGGCTCGGGCGACGCGTGGGGCCGGGCCCGGGCACTGGCCGGAGGCGGCGGTGCGAGGCAACTAGGATGGAGGCGGGGCACAAAGCCGCGAGGCCTGCTCGAGGAGGAGGGAGGCAAGAGGAGGAAGCTCGCGGTGGGGACGGGCTCGCAGGCGCAAGGGCGGCCGGGTGCAGGCCGACGAGGACGCCCAGGTACCGGCGGCGATGCCGCTTGATGGGGAGGCGGGCTTGGCCTCAAGGCGGCCAGGGATCGTGCGTGTGTGGAGAGGGGGTGGCGGCGGCAGATGGGGAGGCGCGAGCAAGGACGGGCAAGGGCGGCGGCTCTGGCGGCGACCGGGAGGAGGGAGGCGGCGCATCGAGGCAGATAGGAGGGCACGGGCGCTCAGGAGGAGGAATAGGTGTGGTGGACTGGGACTTGCGGCAGGGACCTGATCGCGTTTTGGAAAAGATTAGGAGGGGGTGGCTGCAAAGTGTCAAAGAGGAGGTTGCTGGGATGGTTCGGTGCGTGCGTGGTGTGTGGCTGCAGGGTGGGGCCACGCGGGCGGGGGGTGTCGAGGTGGAGGGAGTGGTGTGTGTGTGTGGGGTAGGTCCAGGAGAGAGAGGGGAGGTGGCGACCCAGGATTGGTGGAGGTGATGTGGAGTGTGTGAGGTGGCAAGAACCGATTGGTGCAGGCGTGGTGGAGGGCTGGGTATGATTAGGATAGGGTAGGAAAAGGGTTTAGGTAGACCGGTTTTTGTACTGGGGTGGCCGACTGGGTCGGATCGGCCCGGTACGGCTGCCCCTAAAAAATAAAATAAATGTTTTAATATTTAAAACGGGGCGTTTGAAAACCGTTGGTAGACGAAACAAAATATTCCGGAGGCCCGGGTTTGGATTTTGAAATAAAGGCGGGGTATTTAGAAAACCAAATATGTTTTTCAGAAATAGTTTCAGACAAACAAATGCATGATGATGACGATGCTCAAATGCAATGTGGCATGATGACATGAGCATGCGGTCATGATGATGCAATGCACAAAACAACTCGATTTTCTAGTAGTGGTTTTTGCGGGGCGCCACATTAGTCACTTGGACAGTTGGTGGTAGTGGGAATGATAGGTTGGAGCGCGTCCATTTGACTAAGGAAAGGCTTCTGAAAGGTCCTGTCTTGGGAAACCAAGTCTGGTGGGGAAAGTGCACAACCTCTGCAGATGGAAAATCTAAGTACTTAGCCAAGTCCATGGCAATGGACAACTTGAGCATCAAGACATGGAAGCTACAAGAATCTCATCACTCCAACTTCTAAGTAAAATTTGTGGGTGAACAAGGGTGAAGGACCCCAATGTCTATTGGTGGTTTCTTGGGAAGTTTTGACAAAGAAAAACTTAGTGTTTTCAACTAATAGGAAAAACCTATTTTGAGCAAAGCAAGCCAAGCTACACTTAGCCAAAATGCATATAGTAATATAGTCCACTTAAAATTTACTAAGGTATCACTTGCAATTACTATTCCAAAGTATTGACCCTCTGTGGTTGTAACTTGTAATGTTGCAGGTTACTCCGATGATGATTAGGAGTCATGAGTCTACACTCAACATGCTTGCCCGTGGCACATGAAGATGAAGACTTATGTTTATTTACTTATTCCAAGAACTCTTGTATTAGGCCTATGGCCCTGAGTTGTAAAAGACTATGTTTTATCTCTGGAATGAATGTAATAAATGACCTTTATATCTGTGTACTTCATCTTAAACTATGGATGCTAGCAATGATCCAGGGACTAGCATTGCAATCACAGGGATCCTTTTCCTTTACAAAGGAGGGATCTTACAATGAACAAGTAACCGACGAGCTCGAACCCTAGCGGCTCAGTGGGGGTGCATAGGGGGCATACCGGGGCTCCAGTGATGAAGGCGAGGCGGGCAAACGATGAAGTCGACGACGACGAACTCAGGGATGGTCGCGGCAGCTCTGGGGGTGGACGAAATCAATGACTCCTCTTATCCTCTGCAGCGGTGAGCTCCAGCCAAATTCTGGCGATGCGCTGCTTGCCTTGCTCCGGCTAAGGGTTGGAACGATCAGTGAGGTGAGGGGAGTGATATGGTGTGAAGAAATTGAGCGGGGATTGTCTCCTTTTATAGGCCCGACGGAGAGACCGAGAGGGATGGGCAGGCGACGGTGGCGACATGGCTACGAGCGGCTAGAGGCATGGCCGAGGTTGGCGATCGACGGGCGGTCTCCTAGCGATGCTCTATGGTTTAAATTCACGTGTAGGGGCGGTGGCAAATGGTCAGGAACATGCGATGCTCTGCGAGGCAGAGGCGGCGAACTCTGCGACGAGCGGTGGCTACGAGGTACGGGCGGTGAAACGATCATGTCTGGTGGTCTCCTGGGACGGTGGGGTGCATGCTGGCGGGCAACGAGGGCTCAGGGTGAAGGGAATATGCCCTGAGAGGCAATAATAAAATGTTTATTATGTGTATTCCAAGTATATGATAGATGTTTATTTTGCATGCTATAATTGTATTAATACGGAAACGTTAATACATGTGTGTTTAATAAACAAACAGAAAGTTCCTAGTTATGCCTCTCTCATAAACTAGTTCGTTGATTAACAAGATGATCACAGTTTCCTGATCATAGACATTGGATGTTGTTAATAACGAGATCACAACATTAGTGTAATGGTGTGATGAACATTCATCCGAAGTATAGCATTACGATCAAAGTCATTGAGTTTATATTGCTATAAACAACTTACGAAGTAGTCCTAATCCTTAGACCATGAAATCATGCCAATCACTAACATCGGAAGAGTTTATTGTTGACATCAAACGTCACACCATAACTGGGTGATTATAAAGATGGCTTCAAAGCTACTAAAGTGTTATGTTGAGAATCATGTATCAAGAGTGGAATTTGTTCATTCCGATGACGGATAGATATACTCTGGGCCCTCTCAGTCATATCACATTGGTTAGCTTGCAAGCAAGTGATTTGATCACTAGAATGTTATATCACGGGAACGAGAAAAGAGTGCATGTCATTAACGAGATAAAACTAGGTATGGAGATACCGATGATCGAATCTCGGACATGTAATATATCGTGAAACAAAGGGATTAAGATACAAGCGTAAAAGGTTCCGTCGATCACAGGAAAGTCATCGTTGAATGTGTGGGAGTCAGTATGGATCTCCAGGTCCCGCTACTGATTATTGATCGGAGAAGGGTCTCGATCATGTCCGCATTATTCATGAACCGTAGGGTGACACACTTAAGGGACACTGGCATCCAGTTGGAGCAAATGTTTCATGCCGAAAGAATGAACAAGCGCAGGAATTTATTTCACTAGATACTGAAATAGGTTTTTCGGGTGAAATTGCATAAAGTGGTTATGCATGTGAAATAGAATTATAGCAAGGGGTTATTTGTGAATGTTTTTCATTAAAGTAATTGAAAAAATTCTGAATAAAATAAAAGAGTTTTATTTAATGAGAGTTTGCATTAAATTTGGTGTGAATTTAATGGGAATTTGAGTGGATTTTTGAGTGGAGAAAATTGAAGGGCCATTTTGTGAGTGGAGTGTCCACCCACATGAATGAGGGAGAGGTGGGGGCACCCTCCATGGCCGGCGGCCATGCCCCCTTGGGCTGCCCCCTCCCCTATATAAGGAGCCCCTCCTCTCACTTCTCACTCACACCTCCTCGTGAAGGATCTCTCTCCCCCTCTAGAACTTATCCCCCATGGTCTCGGACTAGCGAGATACATGTTCCCGGTGGCTATTCGGTAAGAAAGGGTTGTGCTTCCGCTGCATCGCTAGAGCGAGGAGGCGGAGGTTGCTCGGTGTCTTGTACGTGTGTGCGAGCACGGATGCGCTGTTGCTTTCCGGCACTAGGACTTCCTCTCGATCTTGAGACTGACAAGAGATCGTCCAGATCAACCACGAGTTGAACTCGTTAAGCTTTGTCGGTATTCAAGGGTATGTTCTCTATGGATATACATCCACCCGTTGTTTGTATCTAGCATATAGATCTTGGTATATAGTTGTTCCCATCATAGGAAATTTTTTGTTTTCTATGCTGCGAACCCTACAGTGGTATCAGAGTCGGATCTATGCATAGATGCTTTACACGGGTAGTACACATATGAGTATGTGGGCGATGATGATCATGTTGTTTCTCCTTAGTTGTAATTTTGGATATTGGTGGCATAGTGGGATGAAGCGGCCCGGACAAACTTTACATGTCCTCTCACATGAGACCTATTCCACGCTTGACATGCAACTAGTTTCCATAAGTGGCTAGCGGGTGTCTGTCTCTCCTACTATAGTCAATATGTATTTTGCAATGAGTTGTCAACAATTTGGTTATCCTCGTTGTGGTTCATGTTCATAGGTAAGAACGGTTCTATCTCGAAAGCCCTAAGCCACATAAAACTTGCAATGGATAAATTAGAGGCGTCTAGTTTAGATTGTTGCTGGGCTAGTGTTATGATATGGTGATGTTGTAAGTAGAAGTATGAGATGATACTCTTAAAAAATACATAACGTGTAATCTCCATAGACTTTGGACTTACACATATAGGTTTGATAGTGATCATACCACGATGCACATGATAGAGATCATATGCGGGAACCATATCATTCCACTAATAAACATGTGATGTTTGATAGCATCTTATATTGCTTGTTTAGCGCTTTGTTAGCATAATAAGATGATCCCTCATTTAAATATCAAGACAAGAATGTGTTCTTCCTTTAGTATGCACCGATTATGTTTTCGTCGCTCCAAGACATCACGTGATGATCGGGTGTTCTTGGATCTACGACCATATTTCGGGTGTAAAACAGTTACACACACAAATACTAAGGTTCTAACTTGGCGAGCCTAGCATGTATAGACATGGCCTCGGAACACGGACCGAAAGGTTAAGCATGAGTCATATAGTATATATGATGCCCATTTGATGCTCGCCTTTGAAGCTACACCGACTCACGTGATGATCAGACTTGGTGTAGTGGATTTGGTTCATGTAATCACCAAAAAGGCACGAGGGATGTCGTTTTTGAGTGGGATTTCATTCGTAATATGGATTAGTTGAACTCAATCTATCATAAACTTAGTCTAAACTTTACAAATTCTGTTGTAGATGGCACCACCTGCTTTTAATTTCAATGTGTTCATGGAGAAAGAGAAACTTGCAACGAACGGTAGCAACTTTACCGAATGGGCCATGAATTTGAGGATTCTCCTCTCTGCTGCACAAAAACAATCTGTGCTAGAAGCACCGCTAGGCCCCACACCCTTTGAGGATGCCCCTGACGAGGAGAAGAATGTCTATCAGACTCGTCAGGAGGACCACAACTTAGTTCATTGCAGCATATTGTATGGGTAGAGCCAGAACTTCGAAAGCGTTTCGAAAATGGCAATGCATTTGATACAATGGGTGAGTTGAAAATGATTTTCGACACACATGCTGCTATAGAGAGCTACAACGCTTCAGAAAAGTTCTTTAGCTGCATGATGGAAGAGCACAATTCCGTTAGTGAGCATGTACTCAAGATGTCGGGTTACGCCGATAAGCTTGTGTCCTTGGGAATAACGATTCCCATTGACTTAGGCATCCATCGTGTTCTGCAGTCTCTGCCACCTAGCTATAAGAGCTTCGTGATGAACTATAATATGCAAGGCATGAAGAAGTCTCTCCTTGAGCTTCTGTCAATGCTTAAAACTGCAGAAGTGGAGATCAAAAAGGAACATCAAGTGTTGATGATCAATAGGAACACTGGTTTCAAGAAAGACAAGAAGGGAAAACGGAAGGGAAGTAAGGGCGGCAAGCCGGTTGCCGTGCCTGAAAAGAAACCCCGAGTTGGACCTAAGTCTGATACCGAGTGCTACCATTGTAAGGGGATGCCATCGAAGAATCGCCCCAAGTATTTGGCGGACAAGAAGGCGCAAGGCAAACAAAGGTATATATGATATACATGTTATTGATGTGTACTTGACTAGTGCTCGCAGAGCACAGGTATTTGATACCGTTGCTAATATTTGTAACTCGAATCAGGGGCTGCGGAACAAGCGACCGCTAGCAAGGGGTGAGGTCAAGATGCGTGTCGGCAATGGATCAAGCGTTGATGTGATTGCCGTCGGAACGCTACCTCTCCATTTGCCGTCGGGATTAGTTATAAACTTTAATAATTGTTATCTGCTGCCTGCACTGAGCATGAACATTGTATCTGGATCGTGTTTGATGCGAAGTGGTTATTCATTTAAATCCAAGAACAATGGTTGTTCCATTTATATGAATGAAATATTTTATGGTCATGCACCGATGATGAATGGTTTATTTCTATTAGATCTCGATGATAATGTTACACATATTCATAATGTTGATGCTAAAAGGATTAAAATTAATGATGATATATCCGCATATATGTGGCACTACCGTCTAGGTCATATTGGCGTTAAACGCATGAAGAAGCTCCATTCGGATGGACTTTTGGAATCACTTGATTTTGAATCATTTGATACATGTGAGACATGCCTTATGGGCAAGATGACTAGAACACCGTTTTCCGGTTCAATGGAACGGGCGACAGATTTATTGGAAATCA
This sequence comes from Avena longiglumis, assembly GCA_030063025.1. Classification (NCBI taxonomy): domain Eukaryota; kingdom Viridiplantae; phylum Streptophyta; class Magnoliopsida; order Poales; family Poaceae; genus Avena; species Avena longiglumis. Next base: position 369,547,221 of record CP125978.1, on the reverse strand, counting down.
TACATTCTGATGTATGTGGTCCAATGAGTGTCACCGAGGTGGATATCGTTATTTTGTTACTTTCACGGATGATTTGAGTAGATACAGTTATATCTACTTGATGGAACACAAGTCTGAAACCTTTGAAAAGTTCAAGGAATTTCAGAATGAAGTGGAAAATCATCGTAATAGAAAGATCAAATTTCTACGGTCCGACCGTGGAGGTGAGTATCTAAGTTACGAGTTTATCACTCACATGAAAGAGTGTGTAATTGTTTCACAACTCACACCTGCCGGAACACCACAGCGAAATGGTGTGTCGGAACGTCGTAATCGTACTTTATTAGATATGGTTCGATCTATGATGTCTCTGATGGACTTGCCGTTGTCATTTTGGGGTTATGCACTAGAAACTGCTGCATTCTCTTTAAATTGGGCACCATATAAATCCGTTGAAAAGACACCGTATGAATTGTGGTTTGGAAACAAACCTAAGCTATCATTTCTTAAAGTTTGGGGATGCGATGTTTATGTGAAGAAACTTCAACCGGATAAACTCGAACCCAAAGCGGAAAAATGCGTCTTCATAGGATACCCTAAGGAAACTATTGGGTATTCCTTCTATCACAGATCCGAGGGCAAGGTTTTTTTTTGCCAAGAATGGATCCTTTCTAGAGAAAGAGTTTCTCGCGAAATGTGTGAATAGTCGGAAGGTAGAACTCGAAGAGGTTATTGAACCTTCTCTTCAAAGTATGGCGAGTAGCGCAGCGCCGGAAGTTATTCCGGAGTTGGCTTCACCTGTTGAAGAGGGAACTAATGATAATGATCATGAAACTCCGAAAGAGAGTACTACCGAACCTCACAGGTCTAGTAGGACGCGTGTAGCTCCCGAGCTGTACGGAAATCGTGTCATGAATTTCATGGTTGCTGAAAATGATGACCCTGCGACGTATGAAGAAGCGACGATGAGCCCGGATTCCAACAAATGGTTAGAAGCCATGAAATCCGAGATGGAATCCATGTATGAAAATCAAGTTTGGTACTTGGTGGACTTACCTCACGACCGAAAGGCCGTGGAGAACAAATGGATTTTCAAAAGGAAAACTGATGCTGATGGTAATGTGACCGTCTATAAAGCTCGACTTGTCGCAAAGGGGTTTCGACAAATTCAAGGAGTTGACTACGATGAGACATCCTCTCCCGTAGCGATGCTAAAGTCAGTTAGGATTATGTTAGCAATTGCTGCATATTTCGATTATGAGATATGGCATATGGATGTCAAAACCGCGTTTCTCAATGGTAATATTGAAGAAGAGTTGTATATGATACAACCAAAGGGTTTTGTCGATCCTAAGGATGCTAACAAGGTGTGCAAGCTTTAGCGATCCATCTATGGATTGAAGCAAGCATCACGAAATTGGAATCTCCGCTTTGATGAGGTGATCAAAGAGTTTGGATTTGTCCAAACTTATGGAGAAGCTTGTATTTACAAGAAATTAAGTGGGAGCAATGTGGCATTTCTGATATTATATGTGGATGACATATTATTGATCGGAAATGATATAGATCTTTTAAACAGTGTTAAAATTTATCTAAACAACAAATTTTCAATGAATGACCTAGGTGAAGCGTCATACATATTAGGCATAAAGATCTATAGAGATAGATCTAGGCGCCTAATAGGGCTATCGCAAAGTACATACCTTGATAAGATTTTAAAGAAGTTTAAAATGGAAGATAGTAAGAAGGGGTTCTTACCTATGACACAAGGCACGACATTGAGTAAGACTCAAAGTCCGGCTACGGCGGAAGAAAGAGAGAAAATGGACAAAGTCCCCTGTGCTTCAGCCATAGGCTCTATAATGTACGCCATCCTATGTACAAGACCGGATGTGGCACATGCTATTAGTTTGACTAGTAGGTACCAATTAGATCCAGGTTCAGAACACTGGAAAGCGGTCAAGAATATCCTTAAGTACTTGCGAAGAACTAAGGATATGTTTCTTGTATACGGAGGTGAAGAAGAGCTTGTCGCTAAGTGTTATGTCGACGCTAGCTTTGACACCGATCCGGATGACTCTAAGTCTCAATCTGGATACGTATTTCTCATGAATGGCGGAGCGGTTAGTTGGAGGAGCTCCAAACAACCTGTGGTGGCGGGATCAACAACGGAGGCCGAATATGTTGCTGCTTCAGAAGCAGCTCAGGAAGCGGTTTGGATGAAGGAGTTCATATCCGAACTAGGTGTGGTTGCAAACGTGTTGGACCCAATGGTGATCTATTGTGACAATAATGGTGCCATTTCCAATGCCAAAGAGCCAAGGTCTCACAAGAAATCCAAGCATATTAAGCGCCGGTTTCACTCCATCTGCGAGCATGCCAAGGATGGAGATATAAAGATTTGTAAAGTACATACGAATCTCAATGTAGCAGATCCGTTGACTAAAACTCTCCCTAGAGCAAAACATGATCTACACCAGAACTCCATGGGTGTTAGATACATCACTATGTAACTAGATTATTGTCTCTAGTGCAAGTGGGAGACTGAAGGGAATATGCCCTGAGAGGCAATAATAAAATGTTTATTATGTGTATTCCAAGTATATGATAGATGTTTATTTTGCATGCTATAATTTTATTAATACGGAAACGTTAATACATGTGTGTTTAATAAACAAACAGAAAGTTCCTATTTATGCCTCTCTCATAAACTAGTTCGTTGATTAACAAGATGATCACAGTTTCCTGATCATAGACATTGGATGTTGTTAATAACGAGATCACAACATTAGTGTAATGGTGTGATGAACATTCATCCAAAGTATAGCATTACGATCAAAGTCATTGAGTTTATATTGCTATAAACAACTTACGAAGTAGTCCTAATCCTTAGACCATGAGATCCTGCCAATCACTAACACCGGAAGAGTTTCTTGTTGACATCAAACGTCACACCGGAACTGGGTGATTATAAAGATGGCTTCAAAGCTACTAAAGTGTTATGTTGAGAATCATGGATCAAAAGTGGAATTTGTTCATCCTGATGACAGATAGATATACTCTGGGCCCTCTCGGTGATATCACACTGGTTAGCTTGCAAGCAAGTGATTTGATCACTAGAATGTTATATCACGGGAACAAGAAAAGAGTGCATGTTAGTAACGATATCAAACTAGGTATGGAGATACCGATGATCGAATCTCGGACATGTAATATATCGTGAAACAAAGGGATTAAGATACAAGCGTAAAAGGTTCCGTCGATCACAGGAAAGTCATCGTTGAATGTGTGGGAGTCAGTATGGATCTCCAGGTCCCGCTACTGATTATTGATCGGAGAAGGGTCTCGATCATGTCCGCATTATTCGTGAACCATAGGGTGACACACTTAAGGGACACTGACATCCAGTTGGAGCAAATGTTTCATGCCGAAAGAATGAACAAGCGCATGAATTTATTTCACTAGATACCGAAACGTGTTTTCGGGTAAAATTGCATAAAGTGGTTATGCATGTGAAATAGAATTATAGCAAGGGGTTATTTGTGAATGTTTTTCATTAAAGTAATTGACAAAATTCTGAATAAAATAAAAGAGTTTTATTTAATGAGAGTTTGCATTAAATTTGGTGGAAATTTAATGGGAATTTGAGTGGATTTTTGAGTGGAGAAAATTGAAGGGCCATTTTGTGAGTGGAGTGTCCACCCACATGAATGAGGGAGAGGTGGGGGCACCCTCCATGGCCGGCGGCCATGCCCCCTTGGGGTGCCCCTCCCCTATATAAGGATCCCCTCCTCTCACTTCTCACTCACACCTCCTCGTGAAGGATCTCTCTCCCCCTCTAGAATTTATCCCCCATGGTCTCAGACTAGCGAGATACATGTTCCCGGTGGCTATTCGGCAATAAAGGGTTGTGCTTCCGCTACATCGCTGGAGTGAGGAGGCGGAGGTTGCTCGGTGTCTTGTACGTGTGTGCGAGCACGGATGCGCTGCTGCTTTGTGGCGCTAGGACTTCCTCTCGATCTTGAGATCGGCAAGAGATCGTCTACATCAACCACGAGTTGAACTCGTTAAGCTTTGTTGGTCTTCAAGTGTATGTTCTCTACGGATATATATCCGCCCGGTGTTTGTAACTAGTAGATATATCTTGGTACATAGTTGTTCCCATCATAGGAAATTTTTTGTTTTCTATGCTGCGAACCCTACACGAGGTGGTCGGGTTGCGTGGGAACGGGCGTGGCGGCTCTTGTGCGTCGGCATGGTCGGCAATGACGGCGCATTCCTGGCGGTTCTAGTCGTTGTCTTCGAGCTAGGGCTGGTCGAGAGGGGGCGGTGAGGCAAGGGCTGCATTCTAGACAAGGTTGGCATGGCTAGTTCTTCTCCTAGCTTGTTGTCCACACTGGGGTGACATGGGTGCTCTCGGCCTGTTCACCATTGATGACATTGGCGAGGTTACAGTGGTTCTAGAGCTTAGTTAAGGTTGCTAGATGATCTACTAAGGCTAGTGTAACCAGAGAGGGAACAAGGTTGGCTCAAAACACTGCTCAAAATAGTGTTTGTGATTTTGTTGATTTGAATATGCCACCTGTTTGATGAAATGGCCGCATGAACTTAAGTTTTGAATTTTGAAAAGATTTTTGGTGGGTGTGCTAGGCATGTGTTGAGGATTCTTTGGATGCTTGGGATTTGAAAATTGAGCTTGTTTGAGTGGTTTTTGAAATAGTGGGATCTTCCCATATGAAATAGATTCAATTTTAAATTGTCATTTAAACTATGCATTCAAATGTTTTTGGATGATCACAAGGTGGGCCTTGGTACCTTGTCATGAGTACTATCAAGGGGTACAAAGATCTATACATGTTTCTGTTAAGTTCTGAAAGTTAGAGATAGCCAAAGTAGGCATGGAAGTTAATTAGGCCAAAGTGACCATTCACTTAATTTGTTTGTTTTGATTTGCTTGCCTTTGGGAAAAGTTTGGGGGATTGTTTAGATGATGTTTATTTCACCTAAGAATCATTTTACAATCAAAGAAACACAGAACCATGGCAATTCAAAAGAATCCAAATTGTAATACATACACATATGAATGCTTTCATATTTTTAATTGGAAAAGTTTTTGTTAACCCTAAATTTGATTATTAGAGTTTGATGATATAAGTTTAATATTTGTGGGATGTTACATCCTAGTAGATGATGCCTTAGTAGAATTTTCCCTAAGTTAAGATCCCTACTACTATCATGCTTAGCTTAGCTAGTAGAAAACAAGGGTGGATTATATTCATGCTATGAGATATTTCTAAGTCTATGACTTGTGTTTTGTTTAATAAAACAACTATGTGAATGAATCACCTGGGTGGAATGGAAAGAATGGTTTGTGTTGAGTGGTTACACAGGGCCCCAGATTTATGGCCTACCCTAGTATATCTCACTTGTGGAAAGCCACCTAGGAACAAAGAGATTTGAGATGTCAAATGTTGAGAAGCTTCAAGTGCAGCCACTTGGCAATATGGGCTCTGCCTAGATCATATAGATTGCAATTACTTAGCCAGATGGACAGTTGGTGGTAGGGGGTGATAGGTTTGGGAACGCGTCCATTTTGGTCTAAGGGAAGGCTTCTGAAAGATCTTGTCTCGATGCATGTCGAGTCTTGTGGGAAAGTGTACCACCTCTCGAGAGAGTAAAATCTAAGTACTTAGCCGTGTCCTAGGCAATGGACAATTTGAGCATCAAGACATGGAAGCTATCAAGGATCTCCTCATCCCAATTTCTAAAGTTAAAAACTTGTGGTTGAACAAGGGTAAAGGTTCACCAATGTCTATTGGTGGTTCCTTGGGAGTTTTTGTCATACAAAAACTTAGTGATTTCAAATGATAAGGAAAATCTATTTTGAGCAAAGAAAGCCTAAGCTCCACCTAGAAAAATGCATACCACTATTCTACCATAGTATCACTTGCCAATACAATTCAAATGTATTGACCCTTGTGGCTGTAACTTATTATGTTGCAGGTTTGTTTGATGTTAGTGAAGTGTGTTGATTAGGATTACAAGTCTACAACCAACATGATTGCCTGTGGCACTTTGAGGATGAAGGACTCCATGCTATATAGTTATTTCTGCTGCATTGTAATGAGATAGCCAAACGAGCTATGTAAGATGTAATGTAATATTTTATTCCTGGTTATAAAGTTGTATTATGACCTTTGTTTCTTGATATTACATCTTAAACTATGGATACTAGCTATTGATCCAGGGACTAGCATTATAAACACAGGGATCTCTACCTTATTAAAGGTTGGGACCTCTACAGATGGTATCAGAGCACTGTGGTGCCTGTAGGATTGTAACCCTAGGATTGGACAAAACCCCTTATAAAAATAGGAGTTGTATTTGTTCCAAAAACTTATTTACAAACAATCTTGTAAACTCTTTCCTCAACCTTTTTGGTTTTGATTCTACATCTCTTACTTTTCAAACTTGATGGACAAAGCCTCCACCATGAACAAATACTTCACCATGAGCAAGGACTTCAACTTTAGTTTCATCAAGGACTTCAACTTGGACATCACTAAGGACTACAGGTGAGCCAAGGAATGTTACTCAAGACTTGAAGACTAAAGAAACACAACCTAGAAGGAATCATCATCACCTTTGAAGTTTTGTGACCAAGATGCAAGAATTTTTCCAAGGAAACCATGATGTCATTCAAGAAGAAATAACTAAGAAGAATGGAATGATCTCAAGAAAACCATATAGTTGGACCACCATACTAATGTTTAGTTTAGATCAATCACACCAACTTATGTGATGTAGCAAAAATATTTTGTTGCCAAAAATGTGTTTGAACCTTGTTGTTTAAGTGGAATGTTTGTTTGTGATTGCTTGCACATTGCTTGTGTGAATTGTGATGTGTGTGATTAGACTTCTTCCTTAGAAATCTTTGCCTATTCTAATCCCAATCCAAACCGAACAAATGACTTTCCCAAGAGACTCCAACATCAATAATGGTGACAACAACAACTGAGAGATGCACATGAGAGAATAACTACTAGCAAACCAAACCCAGTTGAATCAAGTGACAACTCAGTTTTTAGCCAACAACAATAAGTTAGACCCATCCCTGCAAAAGATTTTGGAAATCCAATCCCAATTGTTGCAAAGGATGACCAATCAAATGATCAACATGAGAGATAACTCTTCCCAAGGAGATTGTGACAACAATGATATCAAGTATGATGTTATATAAGGAACTCAAGCTTGCAATATTTGTGGAGACATGGAACACACTTCTAAAGAGCATGAGGATCAATGCCCTAATTGTGAAGAGAAACATCCAACTAAACAATGCCCCACATCTCAAGTTACTTGTTTCCTATGTGAAGGAAATGATCATGTCCCTATCCAATGCCCTATCTATCCTATAGTTCAACAAATGAAACAAGATGGAATGCATCAAATGTTTGGAAATCTCCATAAAGGAACAATTTCTACCAACAAGGATGAAGAACAAGGAAAATCACAGCATGCACCTCCGTACACCGTTACTCACCATGGTGGACAAAAGAGGAAATATGGACATTATCCAAGGAATCGTTCAAGGAACCGAGGAAGCTTTCCCACATTTGAGGTAAGGTATGAAGAACATGAACTAGAGGAACTCCTAGCTTTGTAGAAACCCAAGAAGAAGAAGAAGAAGAAGAAGAAGGGAATTAGCCAAGTGATGTTCCACAAATGCAAAGAGCTAGGCCATTATGCGTCACATTGTCCTGAAAAGGAGAAAGACAAGACAAGCCAACATATGAGAGACATCAACCTTGTCACATGCTTTAAGTGTGGTGACAAAGGGCATTATGCCAATGAATGTTCAGAAAATAAGAAGAAGATGCCTCAATACATCAGCCTTGTCACATGTTTCAAGTGTGGAAACAAAGGACATTATGCCAACAACTGTCCAGAGAAGTTACATCAAGATCCCAAGTAAGCCAAGATGTAATCTAGTTGGAAATTTTTAAGTGTGGTAGTACCCTAGTTGTCTTGAAGCCAACTTGTAACCTCTAGCCTTCCCAAATATCGGGACGAGATTTCTTTTAAGGGCGGTAGCCTGTCACATCCCAAAAAATTTCCAAATTTTGAAATGTGAAAAATAAATAAACAAAATAAATAATTGTTGAAATTTAGGGTGAAAAGAAACTTTTTGATTCCAAATGGAAACATCAAAACCCATCTTGAACAAATTTAAATAAAATGTAATCCAACAAATTTCAATCAAGTGAAATGCATTCATCAATAATGTATCTTGAAATTTAAACACTTGGAAAAGTTAAACCAAAACCCTAAACCCTAATGGAATAAATCATTTCCAAGATCTCCCTAAGACTATGGATTTGATCCATATAAAAAGTCAGCAACAAACATTTATAAATGATCAAAAATGATAAACAAAATTATTATAAAACCATAGAAACTGGTTTCATTCAATTTGGAGCCATGGATAAAATCTTATGAATTTAATAAGATAAAGAAATTAAATTTCAAAGCTAATAAAGCTCCTATCTAAAATCCATGCCAAATTGTGAGAAAATTAATCCTAAAAGGATTTAAAAGGATAAACAAATATTAAATAAAATCATACAAATTGGAATCACCAATTTTGAATCTATAAATAAAAAGATATGGAATTTATAAGGCAAAGGAAGAAAATAAATAAATAAGGAATATTTAAAAGCCAAATTAAATCTTGGCCAAATCCTTAACAAATGAAAGTTTATTGAATAATAAAAGGAGTAAAAGATTATTTAAATAAAATCATAAGAATTGAACAATATTCAATTTTATTTAAATAAAGATAAATTTCCTAAATAAAATTATTTAGAAGACAATTTAAATCTTGAATCAATTCCATAAGAAAATGAAATAAAGATATTCCAAATAAAATAAAGAGATAAAGGTTATTCCAATAAAATTATATGGATAAAACCATATTCTAAATTATATTTAAATAGGGACAAAATCCCTAATACAAATGATTAATTAAATCATGAGAAAATAATAAATTGGAATTTGCCAAAGTGGATTAAAAAGTTATTTAATTAACTTAAAAATAATAAAAGAATTGTTTGAGTAAAATTTATAGGGTTTAAAACCATATTTGATTTCATTTGAAATAAGACAAATGCCCAATTTAAATGAACATTAAATCATATTAAAATATTTTAAATAATAATTCAAAGTGAATTATTTGCATTACTAGAATAAATAAAACCTACTGAAAAAGGTTTGGTCAAAATTAGAATTCAAATAAGAGTTTGAAAATATAATTAAAATCTTATTTGAATAAAGGCAAATGTCTATTATAAATAAATACTAAACCATAAATGAATAAAATAATTATTCTAAAATGGACTTTAAATACATATTTAAAATAGTATATAAACATACTGAATATTTGGAAAAGATTTGAAAAAGAAATCTGAATTCAAATGGTAGTTTGAAATTCAAAACAGAAATTCAAAATGGAAAAAGAAAACATAAGAAGAAAAAATAAAAAGAAGCAACCCAGCCCATCTAGCCCAGCAGAAGCCCACCTCTCTCTCTCTCCGAAACGTTTTCTTTCACTCAAACGCGCACCCGCACCGTCCCTGACAGCAAGGCCCCACCGTTTTCCCCTCTCTCTGAGTGACGATGTTGCCACACTTGCCAGATCGTCTCTTCCACCCGCAGACCTGTTCTTCCCCAAACCTTGTCACCGTTTCTGCTGTTTACTCCACGCGTTAATTCGCGTTGATGCCGCGAGTAACTCCACCAGTGATCACGCCCGTTTAAGCTCCTAGTTCCCCTCTCCCTTTCCCCTCAGTCGCCAACACCTATCGGCCACCAGGCTGCTGAAATTGCAACCGCAAACTCCCTCTGCTCCGACGAGCTTATCAGCAAATTCCGGCTAGTACCTACCTCCCCTTGCCTCCCAGATCCTACAAGCCTGTTACCCATCTCCCTACGCACCTGCCCGTGCCTTCCTCTCGCTCGCGCGTGCCCCGTAGCCTCGGCAACGACTTTGACAGAGCACCGCCGCCGTCTGCAGCAACTTCGTCGACCTCCCCCGGTAGTTTCTGACCACGCCTCCTCCTCTCTTTGATGCTCGTACCTTTGCCTCTTCTTTGTGCGTCTAACACCACCCTTCTCTGGTTTTCTCGTGATCTATAGCCTTGCCCCCGACGACGAACAGAGGCGCCCGACGACAAAGAACTACGGGCGACAAGATCGCCCGCCTCCTCACGTACGCTTTTCCCATGTCATGACGGGACTGGTGAGCATCTCCTCCCTCTCCCTTGCTTTCTGCTTTAGCCGGACCACCGCAGCCCGAGCGCGCCGCCGCTCGCCATTGACCCAGCGTCGCATATCTGTGTTTATCGTGATGTGAGCCATAGGATTTAAATCCGAGCGCTATGATAGAATATTAATCGAAGGGGTAAGTTGGCATCTGCACCGTGCGATTTAAGTTAGATACAACAGCCCACGATGCTCGATCTAGACAAATCGGTACAGACCAATGAGGTTAAGACACGTGGCACAATTTTTGATTTAAAAACAGAAACTTGTCTATTAGTAGATTGATTTTTTTAAATTCATAACTTTAAATCTACACGTCCAAATTTTGCAAACTTTATATCAATGGAATTAGAAAAAAGAATAATTTCCAACCATGCCATTTGTTTAGTATTTTTCTTCTATAAAATTAGTTGTTTTTGCAAAAACATGTGTCGGCCTATTTTGATTATAAAAGTTATTATAAAAATGTTTTTAGTGTAAAATATTTTGTCAATGGATTGTTTTGAACCTACTGACCATAAAAACCAACTTGTGGACTTAAAAGTAAATTTTGTGACACTAAGGAATTAATCCTTAAATAAAAGCATTTCTAGTTAAATAAAAATATTGATTATGGTTTAAAAATGCTTTTTGAGTAAAACCTTTTGAAAATGGGTTGATTTAAACTCTCTAACCTTAATCACCAAGTTTTAGGATTTAAAAATATATTGGTGAACCCTAGAAAATTATTACTTTGCTTAAAGGCATTTCCAACAAAATAAAATATTGCTTTGATTTAAAAATGGGTTTTAGGGGAAACCTTTTGCAAATGGTTTAATATTAAACACTTGACCTTAAACACTAACATTTGTGTTTAAAAATATATTTGGCAAACACTAGAAATTATTCCTTTGAATAAAATCATTGCTAGCAAAACAAAAATGATTTAAATGGCCATTTTCACTAACTTCTTTTCAAATGACCTTGCCACTTTTATAAATGACCAATAGGTGTTTTAAAATGTTTATAGCCAATTAAAAACCACCTTTCCAAATAAAACAATCATTTGCATGCTTGCATGCATTGTTTTTTTTTCTTTATTTATGTGGTGAATTGTATGGATGCTAGATTGAATTTTTGTCTTTATTGAATTGTAGTGAAATTTGAAGAGTGTGACTATTGCAAGATCAAGGAGTGAACTTATATTCTCTACCAAAAAGGCAATTGGTGCTTCATACTTTTGTCCCATTATTTTCACTATGCATTAGTGATGTTTTGAGTAGGACTTGCATGGAATTTTTTACTAAGTATGCTATGCCATGGCAAATCCTAGTAGATGATGCCTTAGTAGAATTTTCCCTAAGTTAAGATCCCTACTACTATCATGCTTATCTTAGCTAGTAGAAAACAAGGGTGGATTATATTCATGCTATGAGATATTTCTAAGTCTATGACTTGTGTTTTGTTTAATAAAACAACTATGTGAATGAATCACCTGGGTGGAATGGAAAGAATGGTTTGTGTTGAGTGGTTACACAGGGCCCCATATTTATGGCCTACCCTAGTGTATCTCACTTGTGGAAAGCCACCCAGGAACAAAGAGATTTGATATGTCAAATGTTGAGAAGCTTCAAGTGCAGCCACTTGGCAATATGGGCTCTGTCTGGATCATATAGGTTGCAATAACTTAGCCTGATGTACAGTTGGTGGTAGGGGTGATAGGTTTGGGAACGAGTCCATTTTTATCTAAGGGAAGGCTTCTGAAAGATCTTGTCTCGATGCATGTCGAGTTTTGTAGGGAAAGTGCACCACCTCTCGAGAGAGTAAAATCTAAGTACTTAGCCGTGTCCCCGGCAATGGACAATTTGAGCATCAAGACATGGAAGCTATCAAGGATCTCCTCATCCCAATTTCTAAAGTTAAAAACTTGTGGTTAAACAAGGGTAAAGGTTCACCAATGTCTATTGGTGGTTCCTTGGGAGTTTTTGTCAAACAAAAACTTAGTGCTTTCAAATGATAAGGAAATTCTATTTTGATCAAAGCAAGCCTAAGCTCCACCTAGCCAAATGCATACCACTATTCTACCATAGTATCACTTGCCAATACAATTCAAATGTATTGACCCTTGTGGCTGTAACTTATTATGTTGTAGGTTTGTTTGATGTTAGTGAAGTGTGTTGATTAGGATTACAAGTCTACAACTAACATGATTGCCCGTGGCACTTTGAAGATGAAGGACTCCATGCTATATAGTTATTTCTGATGCATTGTAATGAGATAGCCAAATGAGCTATGCAAGATGTAATGTAATATTTTATTCCTGGTTATAAAGTTGTATTATGACCTTTGTTTCTTGATATTACATCTTAAACTGTGGATGCTAGCTATTGATCCAGGGACTAGCATTGTAAACACAGGGATCTCTACCTTATTAAAGGTTGGGACCTCTACAATTATGCTTAGTGATTATTGCTGTATCATGTCTTGTTCCAAACAATTGGGATTGCTTAGTGTGCCTTGAAGAAATTATGCGTTGTTTTAGCATGCAAAAGTATAGTATTGTGGTATTTTCCTTTGATTTTTTACTTGGGTTGACTTGGCACATGCTTACACCATGTTATGACTCTCGCAAGTCACCATTAGCCTCTATGATCATTGAGGTGACCCAGCATACCACTGCATGATGTTGTACACTATAGTCATTGACATAACACCAATGAAACACCATTCATTAGTATTATATCCCTCATAGTGGTACAACAGAAACACAGAAGGTCCAAGACATGACTATAGGTTACAACTCAACTCTTTACATAAGATACAGAGAACACTCTAGGTTAAAGAGAGAGAAAGAAACTTCTAACAAAGAAGAATCAGAAATAAATATCTCAGAATCTATCATCCTATCAAGACTAGTATCTTAACTAATGGTCTGGCATTGCTTCTATTGCAATACACTACAGAAATAGCTTCTATGGCTAGAGATTATATTTCTGTCTAATCAGTAACTTTGTCTTCACTTGAGTTGGTGTATATGTTGTCTTTCTTGACTTCATTGAAGATCTTTAACTTTTGCTGATTATACCTGGAGCATAATTTGATGTAGACGTCGTCTTATGGGCTTCAGAATCTAGCAAGGGTTAATAAGATACTTTTAGTACAAGCGTACTTAGCAAGTTCACTAGAAAAGGAGTGTTTGATGCACTATAACTACAACCACATACCATAGGTCGTAGGCAATGCAAGTTTTCGTAAACATTTCTTCAAAGGTTGCTTTTATTCTGAAAAGCTATGTCTGCCAGCCTTCAAGGGTTTACCAGAACTTTCATGGAGTTCCTTTCCCGCCGCGTTCGCAGCTCCTTCCCAAAACAGGGAGTAACAAGTTACAATTCTTACACTCTGCAGAGGTGCGTTATTTTACCCATGAGAGATCTTAGCTTTGTTGCACATCCGGGCCACGAACACGTTCACACTTCCTTGGTGTGAGGCCCAGACTAAGACCCAAGCCAATCACTACCTTCTTCGCGACCCTGCATGTCTCCTTGGTCTACGCCAGCCCACCTATTGAATTACAGCAATTGGCAGTACACCCCGTTCAGATGTCGGAACTATCGTGGGATGTTGAGGGCTCCTACCCATATGCTGCATATCCTCTACGAATTACCATAAATAATATGCACGCTACGAGTGATAACAGCCACGACCCGCACATCCGGCTCCATGCGAGAGGGAAAAGATACAGCTGACTTCTTCGTCCCATTCCAAATCTCATGGTCAACGCGTAATATACGGCGCAAGAATCACTGGCGACATTGGTTGTTAAGTCCTAGATAATATGTTCCTTTACCACCGGAACTCTTATAGTAGGTTATTACCTCATGGTAAATAACCTATAATCACATTATCATGAAAATACTATTTTTTGTCCTTTTTCAAATGCAGGTGATGACAACACTGGATTTGCAAAATACTTCATAGAAAATAATCAAAGGACATGAGCAAGTCTGAACTTGCCTTTTGTGATTGCAAGATTATGCACTCACGGTCTTCGAGACGACATAAGATCCAATATCTGAAATTTGCATCATTGGTCCGGTAAGGACTAATGTTTAAAGAAGAAATATGCAATTATGCATAAGTAATGCTATGCATTTTGTAAAAATTCCCAAAGTGAATCCCTAATACTTTGAGTGGAGTGAATTCAAGTGATTATTTTAAGAGTTGGTTTATTTTCAAATTTTACTTTATAAATAATGATCTTTCTAAGGAATCTAAGTGTTAACAATCCAAAATATGTAAGTAAAGTATAAAATGATGTGATTATGGTTAATTGTCATGTGGTGACTATGATAAAAGTCCTTGAGATTGAGTTGTTAAGAGTTGAAGAACTTATTATAAGATTTTTGTTTGAAGTGGCAAAAAGAATAACATTTGAAGAAAAGATTTCCTTTCTAAGGTTTAAACAATATTCATTATTAATAGGACATGATTAATGTATTTTGGTGTTTGATTTATTAGTTTGTACTTGAGATGATTTATGTCTTAACTTAATAGACCAAAGTTAACTATAAAAACATAAGTAGTTTATTAGACATGATGTTTATAAGCTTTTGAGACTAAAGTTAACTTTAAAAGGTTAAGTAAACTGAAGATGTAATATGTTTTAATTATTCCCAAGTTTTAGATTTATGATAGGTATAACTAAGGTGTGGAATTATTCACTTCTATTTAAGTGAATGATTAGATTAAATTTATTTTGCTATTATGAAAGGAATATGTATTTATTTAATGGAATCATAATTAGATGGTCTTATTAATTGGTTAGATTTAAAGTTATGTTAATAGTGGTTAAGATATAATGATTATTAACCATATTATATAAATGGGTGATACCCAATGTTTATTTAAAAGGATTATTAATAAGATTTTAAAAAGAATATTTTAAAGTTAAAAGTTATACTTAAGTTTGATAATGAATCCAAGTTATGGGTTTGGAATTAGTACTAAGATACTAATTGCTCAAGGTTTTATAAGAATTGTGATTATTCCTTACTTAAGAATTGTTTTTTAAAGAATTCACAAAATAGGTATTAGGTAAGGATTTATTATTTAAATATTAAAGACTTTCCTAATAATATATTTAATCTTTTTCTAGTGTAATATATTTATTCAAGAACTTGAAAATGAATTTTATTTATTTTTAAGTATTATCTTTATTTTTATAAAATTCATTAAAGAATTAAGTGTCTTTAAATATTTGCTTTATGTTTTATTTATAAAACTCTAAGTGAGTATTTTTATAAAATAATAGAGTTATTTTGATACACAAAAATGATTTTTTATTTATTTTTACGGTTTTTGTTTTATTTTATAAAATTTGATTTAAGATTTAATAGTGTTAATAATTATTTTACTTTAAATTTATTTTAAACACTTAAAAAGGTAGATATTATTTTTGTGGTTATTTTGATATATCATATCTATTTTTAGGATTTTTCTATAATTTTCTATAGCTAAAAATGTTTGGAGGTTATTTTAATAATTCATTTTTTTATTTTATTTCTAAACCTAATCAACTTGGGCCATTTGGTTGGGTACGTGGCTGGCCACTTTGGACGACCCGGCCCAGCTAGGCCAGGCTCGGGGCACTTCACCCCGGCACGTCCCCTCTCCTCTCTCACTCCACGCACGCACACACCTAACCTCATACGCACCTCCCCGTTCTTCCTTTGGCTCCACTCTCCACCGCTGTTGGCCCGATTCCCGGGATGTTGGCCGTCACCCTACCGAAGCTCATTGTCATTGGCCGATCTGGCCCTCTATTTAGATTTGGTTTTGAGGCCCTATCGAATTCATCCCTAATGCCTTTTTGTTCAGGCCTGATGCCGTTGTCGGTGTTGAACCGGCCGGTTCCAGCTCCCGCTGGTATTGCTGTTCTTCGCACAATCTCTTCTGGCCCTTCTTCGTCGACTTCAGCCACCAATTCACTCTCCTTTTCCCTCAGGCAACACCCCTCTGGTTCCTATGGAACCCTAGCCATGAGGATTCAGCAAGGTCATCGACGCGGCTACTCTAACCCCCATGTCCCACCTGCTGCTCGAGCAAGACTAGAACATCTCCCTCCTCGATCCCAATTTGATGCTCCCGCACTTTTCACACCGGTGTGGTACTGCAGCAGCTACTGTGGTCTACTCCAATCTTTAATGCTGGAGGGACGGCATCCTGGGATGCAACCCTGGCGTCTGCCTTCTTTTCTACTCCATTAACCATGCCTCTGGTCGGGTAATTCTCATGTGACCGGCCTTTGAGCCGATGAAGTCATTTAGGTGTAAAATGCAGGTTTAGGTTCTGGAAATCTTGGAATTGGTTTGTGCTATTGTTAACTTAGAGTCTGGCAGCACTTCTGTTGGTTCTAGAAATCATTTGTGATTAAATAGTGTTACTGGACATGTGTTACTCCTATGATTAAGATAATTAATCTATCTCAGATAGCTAGACTTATAAATCCTAAACTATTGTTGTGGTGATGTATAAATTTGGTATTCACGGGATAGCCAAGATGCACTTGCTTAGGTTATGGTACCAGTTGCTTTAGTTCTAGATGATCCTATTAGTTTTGTTCTTGGGTTGGATTTCTAAATTAACTTCTTAACCATGTTGATAAATACAAGTAGTGGTCAGTGGTTTCCTGATGATCTCATGACCATTTAGATGGTTTGTATTGGTAAAAAATCCCTCTATCTACATGCAATATTCCTTTTACTATCTGATCTGTTCCTTCTATTATTGAATGATTTAATGCTTCATGTAGTTTTTCCTAGTAGCTTTTATTCTTGGTTTGAATGATAATTCACTATCTGATTCACACATATGCATGATATAAGTAGTTTCTACAACTATTATTTGATATTTTTTTTACTGTTCAAGTTATTGGAATTTCTTAATGATTTTACTGATGTAATTAAATGTGTTGGCTAAGTCTTGGGTTTCCTGATTAAGCTCTAGTTGTAGCTGTAGCTAAATTTGTTGGTATGAGTAGATCTTCTACATAGAACTATATTGTGTGCAATTGCAATGTGCACAACCAACTTTCATCAAGTAAATGTGTATATGATGTTTCCCTAGATTAATTGGATTCTTATTTCAGGAACAAATCTAGATGAATTTTATCTGTCCATGATGTCAGAAGTAAAAGTTTAAATGATCTCTAGTAATTTTAACTAGAGAAATGATTTAGAATAGCTTTGAATGGCTTGAAAACCTGAGTTATTTCTACTAGCTTGTTCTGGTGGCTTCTGCTAACTGGAATTAACTACTGCGGTGCCTTATTCAAGAGTGTGCGCAGTAGTGAATCTTAATTAGCATAAACTACTGTTGGAAAATACTACTATGATGTAACCTGAGTGGTATAGTATGGATATAAGCTTATATCTAGTGATGCAAAAGTCTGAAGATTTCTTTTTAATAAGAACAGATTTGGTACTTGATGTTTAGTGTTAAACAGTTTAGTGGCTTCTACTGTTATTGAATCTGCTGTAGTGATGCCTCCCATGTGGAGTGTGCACAATAGTAGATTCAAATAGTTTAATTTGCTGCTGTTTGTCCCTACCAAGGATGCAAAGGCTGAGGCTTTGATGATGCTTGTGATAGATTAGTTATTGCTTGCTTATGAAATTATTCAGTGATGATCTAGTACTCCACTTGAGTACAGATCTGAGAATTTTCCATTACCTCATCCATTTTCTAGGATGCAATAAAAAGAACAGATACAAAGGTATGCTCTTAGATGGATAACCTGTTGTTGTGGAGCTGTGGTTGCTCTTGTCAATATTGTTCTACTGATGTTGTTGATGATCCTGTAAACTTGTGATTATTATTGCTCAACTATTGTAACTTGTGTTGGTAACCTTCACCTCCTAGCTCCAGATCCTCTTGGCTACTGCTGATCTTGATCTTCCTTGTTGCTTACTTGATCTACTCCTCCTTATCCTTCCTATTGGATGGCTTCTTGAAGCAACCATATGTTGGGTGATGGTTTGATAGAATGATCTAGTGTTCTTGTGAATACAGCTGATGATGTTGGTTAAGATCAGTAGGATTCAGTGGTGTTCTTGGAGTGGTTCTGAAATGGTTTCTTGGCTATATGGAGAGAATGTGTGTTTTGCCTGGCAGTTTAGCTGCTACGGCAGCACTCCCTCTTATCCAGCTCTAATGAGTTGTTCTTGAGTTGACAACACAACAGATGCATGTTGTGTGTAAGCTGCTTGCAAGTGGATCCATTCCTGTGTGGATCAGTTCAACTAGGAAGATCTTTTCTGGCTGGTTATCCTTGTCTTCCTTCTTACTTTTACTAGATTGGTGAAATTTTCCCCTGACAATGATGCTGTGTTGAGGAAACTTATCTGACTAAGGACAGATACTATAATTTGGTGAAACTTGCCCCTCTTAAAATTAACTCAGTGATGAAATGATTACAGTGCATTACACTGTTCATTATGAGAGCTCAATATTAACTCTAACCCCCTTATTATTTTACGTTTGTTTTGTGTTCCTTTGAATTGTTTTGCAGATATACAAGATCAAGAAAAAATCCTTAGGACATGAAGATTTAGTTTAGTATTCTATCTACTATTCTTGTAATCTTGTTTTTCCTTTTTACTTTGAATATTGTGATAGTCAGTGTAATAGGGTGTAATAATAAAGTTAAATTTTCTTTCTTTTTGTAATATGATATCTTGTTTAAACATATGACTCAATTCTTTACAACACTGTAATTGTGTATATTTATACTTTTGAGACATAAGGTCTATGTCTATTCCTTAAGTATTATTCATATTGCCATATTCTTTTCTATTTGTATAAATGTAACTGCTTGTAATAAAGAAGTCTTTTAGTTATTTCAGTTATGTAATTCCTTATTTATATTTATTTGTTTTCTAGTAATATACTTTTGAATTCAAATAAAGTATTTGAATATTCAATTCAAACTGTTTTTCCTCAAATATGAACATTCAATAGAGGTCATGTCGAAATCCGTTGCACTTGCTCTATTGTTTCTTTTAGAACAAGAGAGACCTCGATCCCTCTATAGGTCTTTTTGTTTTGCACGAAAATTCTCCGGATTTTCTTATGCATGAATGCAATGTACACACATGTGTTCTGTATAATTTTAGGTGTTAATCCTGGGATGTTACAGACTCCCCCCTTTAAAATAAACTTCGTCCTCGAAGTTCGTAAACTCTCACGTTTCAGAGTAAGGAATTGACTTGTATTGGTTACTGCATTTCTCCACTCCATGGTAATCTCAAATGGGAATAATTGTAATAGCCCATATCCAAATCTTTTTCTTGAATTCTCATCATACTTGAAAATTCTCAAACTTGTTGTCTCCAACGCTCCAAAGTTCCTTTTGCTATTATCACTTAAGGATAAGTCTTGATTATAAAATCCCTAAATTGGAGTCTCTTATTTTAGTTCATTTCCCTGGTTAGGTATTCTAATCCGACTCCTTTACTATACTATTTAAGATCTGGGAAGTATCATTAAAACAGGGTTTTAAATTTCTATTAGTCAACTGTTGTGGCCAAAAGACTAATCTTTGATTTGTCATTGTATGAGTTGTACTGGTAATCCTTCTGAATATTGGTTTTGAACACATTTAGTCCAAACCCATCGGAATTTCTTATTTCTTGACACATGTCTCATTGGATGTGCTTGGTTACTACTAGGAAAACGGCTATAGGTAATCAGCACATCCGTGGCTCACATGGTTGAAGTGCCCCACGGCTAAAACAGGCGTGGCTCACCTGTGGGCAGTGCCCTACTAATAACTATAACAACCGTGGCGCACATGACTTTAGTGCGCCACAGATATGTGTGGCCCTGTGGCTACACGCCAAACATCATGGCGCACTATAGTCATGTGCGCCACGGTTGTTAGGGTCATCTGTGGCGCACGTGTGCAGTGCGCTACGCCTGGCGCATGCCCACCTCTGCTCAAACGGCCACAAACTTACGTGGCGCACTCGCCTAGTGCGCCACAGGGACTAAACATCTGTGGCACTCGGCCTAGTGCGCCACGAAGTTTGTACTCACATGGGCGCCTTTGGGCGTGTGCGCCACGGATGTGTCATTCTTTAGGACAGCACTTTATGTGCACATGTGTGCCACACATCCACCACCCACACTTCACTTTCCCTTCTTCTTCCTCCTTAGATCTAGTCGGGATCTTCTCCTTCCCACCTTAATTTCTCCATACATTCACCATTTTTAGCATGTAAAACTTGCTTTGGATGTTACATAAGTAATAGAGGAGGTCTCCTCTCTCATCTATCCGTCTCCGACGCCGCACCTCTCCTTTCCATCTTTCTCGCGATCGGTCTCTCATCTCGTAAGTTGTCCATGTAAGGATGTGTTCATGTGTATATGGATGATGCATGTGCTCATATGTATGTAGATGATCGATGCTCATGATGTGTGTATGTGTGTGGTGAGGATCGATGGTCATATGTGTGTGTATATGGAGAGTATCGATGATGCTCATGCATGTGTGTATGGAGAGGATAATGATATGTTCATGTGTGTATGGACGGTCTCTCTCTCTCTTGTGTTTGTATGTGAACAAGTTGCCATTTGTTTTGCCAAAATGTTGATTCATTTCCATTTTGGCAAGACTTTAACATTCATAAAGGTCCTAATTTTAGGATAGGTCATGCCGAAATTTTCTATCGACCATTGCATGCATGCATTCATTATGTGGTTCTAATAGACTTCAAAATTGTACCGTGTACATCGTGCGAGCAAAAATGGTCCGCATAATGAGCGAAGGCATTGTGGCTAGATTTTTGAAATGTGCGACCGACATGATATGAAATAACAAGACAGATATAAGATGTCCGCGGAAGATGCAAACTCAATGGGTGATCGACCCGATTCCGGAATCTGCGGCGCACTGCTCCGCCATGGTTTCATGGATGGATACACTCGTTGGATAAGCGATGGCGTAGATGATGGAGACGGTGAAGAAGGTGGCCAACATGGCGATGATCATCATCACGGCGAACAGGCGAGATGATGAAGAGGCTCCTGAAATGGTGAAGGTGCGGAAGGCCGGGATGATGATGATCTAGATGCGGAGGAGCGGCACGACGATGGAACAACGTCGGTGGGTGTGGGACCCTTATGTGCAAGAGCTGCTTCAAGCGCATTTAGTAACGCCAGGCTGCCGCTAGAGAGAAAGCCAAGCTTGCGCAACTTGAGAAAGACGCGTTACTCCATTGTATGAAGGATGCAGCCCGATGATACCGGTTGAATGTAACGCTCAAGGCTATGGAGATGAAGGCAAAGCACAAATTGAGCGGCATAAGCTTGACGATATGATGGCATTCAGCACGATCGTCTCCGGAGGGGAACACATGTCCAACTAGTATCGAGGATGCCAAGAAAATCGTCCTCTCGATCTACCGCACATTAGATATCACGTATGCATCATTTATCGGGCGAGACGGGAGAAACCACATGTCCGGCGTGAGTCGATACAAGAAAGGAAGAAAGCACCTAGAAAAGTGGTATGGTACTTTCCTATCACCCTCGTCTGCGCTATTTCGCGGACCCTAAGAGCGAAGCTCATGCGATGGCATGAGGAAAGGAAGAAGCCAGGAGATGATGATGACCGAAAAGGATGAGCTCGACGCACCCTTCGGATGCTAGCTTGGAAAGGATTGGACCTCGAATTCCCGAATTTGGTGGAGATTCGAGGAACATCGGCTTGGTGCGAGCACCGATGGACTCAATCCGTTCGGTAGCGAGCAGACGCATGCACTTGGCCCGTGTTTGTATGGATGTACAACCTCCCTCCATGGTTGTGCATGAAGAAGAAGTACATACAAATGAGTATGCTAATTCAAGGGCCGAAACAACCTGGTACCGACATCAATTGTATCTCGGGCTGTTGAAAGAGGAGCTAACGCGTTATGGGAATGGAGCCAATACTTACGACGTCGCACAAGATTATTTCACTATGAGAGCCGTTGGTCACTACGGTGCAAGACTATCCAGGTTGCGGGTATATCTCGGGGCAGGTTATCCAAGGATTCTGCGCATGCGTTAGGTGCATGGATAACACAAGCTATCTCCAACTAGAGAAAGATCCGGGGTCATCGAAAACCGTGTTCATGGCGCACCAGAGGTGGCTCGGCAAGAATGATCCATGGAGAAAGCGTGGAGACCTGTTCGATGGCAAATCGAGACCCGAGGAATCAGAGCGTAGGAGCAGCGAAGAAGTGGAAGAGTTCTTTGAAAAACTGGAAAGATTGTCCTAAGCACGAAAGAAGCGAAAGAGGCAGCAACAAGACAAGCCGCTGATGAAGGTATGGAAAACAAGGTCTGTTTTCTGGGAGTTGCCATACTGGAAGTTTCTCCGCACGCCTCATAGCCTCGACATCATGCATATCACGAAAAACGTGTGCGAGAGTCTGGTCGCCACCATAATCAACATGCCAGATAGGACGAAAGATGGTCCGAAAGCAAGGCACGACCTGATATTCTTGGGTATCCGGAAGGAGCTTCACGGAGGACGCACTACTCCTGATGATCAGGAAGATGACGATGATCATGAGTCAGAGACGACACAAGGTCGTCGGAAGGGTAAAAAGTTCAAGAAGAACGAATATTACTGCCCTCCTTCTTGCTTCACTCTAAGCCAGGATGAGATCAAACAGTTTTTCAAGTGCCTTCTAGGAGTCAAATTTCCTTACGGCTACGCGGGCAAGATAAGCGATACCTAGACGAGGCGGCAGAGGTTCGATGGCATGAAGTCTCACTCTTGTGCCGTGCTAATGACGCAGTACTTCCGGTCGCACTAAGAGGGATAATGGAAGCACGTCCGTGAAACGTTATTTGGCCTATGCAAGTTTTTCGATGTCATCTCTAGGAAGTCGATTGGCTTGAATCAGTTCGAAGGCTACAGGAGGAGATCGTGGTGATACTATGTGAGCTTGAGGTCTACTTCCCACCCGCATTCTTCGACATTATGGTGCATCTGCTGGTCCATGTCGTGGAGGACATCGACAACTCGGCCGATGTTTCTCGCGCTCGCATTCTTCCTCGACACGGAAAAGATCATATTCACCTTGTTGCGAGGACCGATGCAAAACCTGGTGACCTATCGAGCGTATGATATCAACGGCTACACATTCTACACGGAGGAAAAGGACAACAAGTGTGATTATCGAACTCAGCGTAACGTCGGAATTCTACACCGATGACAACGTGAAGGAAAGATTCTACGGAAGAATCGAGGAGATCCGGGAGCTCGACTCTTGTGGAGAAAAGGTGCCGATGTTCCATGTCGATGGGCAAAGAGCGTCGAAGAGAATACCGATATTTCACAACCATGGTTATACCCGGCAGCCAAATCCAAGGCCACGTGCAAACGTGGCGCGAAAAATGAACTGTGGTGCGGCTACCAAAGTGGACCAATGTTTTTCATTACCGACGACAAAGCCTAGCCGTGTTGTCGTGAGGAGAGGAAAAGAAACATCATCGGAATGGATGGAGTCGCCAACGAGCAAGACTTGACCAAGACGGGCGATCCAAAGATTGAAGATGACGGCGACTACGATGCGTAAACATACATCACAAGAAGAAAAGGACAACCCTACCCAAAAAGGTAGCCCGTTCGAAAGAAGAAACATTAAAGTGCCGGGCTAAATTATTCAACCGCGACAAAGAAGGGAAAAAGATTGTAAAACGCTAGCTCAAAAAAATATTGTAAACGCGTGGTCAAAAAAAGATTGTAATATTCATGAACAAAGTATTATGAAATTTAGTTATACTTTAAACCATATTTTGGGCATTTTTGGAATATTATTACTTTTGGGCATTTTTGGAATATTTAAAAGTATTTTAAAATCAAAATAAAACTTCTATGGCATATATCACCACTTTTGGGCATTTTTTGGAATATTTAAAAGTGTTTTAAAATCAAAAAAAATTGGGGCACCAGGATTGAACAGGTGCTCTCGAGGTTTAGAATAGAGTAGTGGGCGAACCAAGGATAGGCTAGTATAGTTGTTAGCTAGTGGGTCTTAGTTCTCTTATCCAGAGTTAGAAGCCGATGACGCCAAGCACTAGCCCGTAGTGCCTGAGATATCCGTGGCGCACTATGGCTCGATCGCCACGCCTAAGTGCCTTTATCCACACGTGTGGCGCCCGACCCCTCTCTCATCCCCATCTCCATCTCTCGGCCGAAGCAAAGGACCGCCGCTCTCGATCCGCCACTGCTCGAGGAGGAGGAGGCCTGCCCGCGCCCGAGGAGGAGGAGGTCCGCCCGCGTCTCAGGAGGAGGCCCGTGTCCGAGGAGGAGCAGCCGCCGCGCGCGTCTCAGGAGGTGGAGGCCGCCGTCGTCCGCCCGTCGTCGTCCGCCCGTCGTCCGCCCGTCAGAGGTGAGCATCTCCTCTCCCCTCTCTCCCTCTCTCCCTCTCTCCCTCTCTCCCTCTCTCCCTCTGGTACTAGCTAGCAGAGAGCCCTGCTTGATTGCAGACAGCCCGTGACGGCGCGAGCGGCGCCGTAGAGCCTAGCCTGGCCGATAGAGCATCTTCGGCCTCGCTGGCCACGACCAGTGTGGCCGCTACGGTCACTGCGCCAGCCTCCACCACCGACCCAGAGATGGCAGACGGGGTTGCGCGTCTCTCCTTTGCGCTCACAGTGGCCACGATGTCCATCATCATGCCGCCTGTCAGTTAACAGCTGCCTCTGTCGCACTTCTTAAAGAAAAAATTCAGTTTCGTCAGATAGGACTCACACTCACTGCCAGTTTCGACAGATAGTTAGCAATTTCTTCAGTCAGTCGGTTAGGAATAACCTGAGCTGCGACTCGGTCATTGTTTTCGTTACTAGATACGTAGATTAGATTGACGCGCCCTATGATGATGGGTCGGCTTTCATGGATGACAAAACATGGCAGGTCCGGCATCATCGATCAACTAGTTTTGCAAACACGCCATGCAGCTTGCTATGATCGACGCGCCGCCCTATGACGATGTAGGTATCACCCTGTTTTTCGCGGTGTTGAGTAATTTGCTTGTCTCTCTCATGATTCTTGATCGGTACTACGATGGCGATTCTCTGAAATAATGCTGACTATCCACAACCGTGATGTGCTATAAGTATGCACAAAAATGATGATGGGTCGTGCCGGCAGCGAGCCAATTTGGACTTCCATGTCTGATCACTTTCAAGATTGTGTGTAGTACTTTTTTAGAACACGCAAGAAAGTGGTGATTACATTATGCATTTGTATTGGGTGATGAGCACATGCTCACCAAGATTTCTTGAAATCACTACAAGTTCAAATGGTGTCGATTCAAGTTGTAAAAAATCGAGTACTAAACTCTTGTGAAAATCAGTACTAAATCACTACAAGTTCAAATGGTGTCGATTCTAGCTTAGCTGGTTTACGTAAGTATGAATAGGTCTTCCGTCAGGTGCAATATTTGAGAACTAAAGTATCTTTCTGGGCATGCTTTACAATACTTGCAAATTGCACAAGTTGCGATAAGAAAATATTCGTATCTGATCAACATCTTGCACCCCATGTAGGTGGATTATAATACTAATGATGGTTGATAAGTGGTGGAGTAATTAGAAAGAGAGTAGAAGTAGTGGCATGAATTAGCATCTGGGAACTAAAAGAATAAGTTATTTTCTCTGTTCAGGTTATTTCCATCATATGAGCACAACTGAATGATATTTTCTTTTTTCAAGAGACCTAGCAGGCTTTAGTTGACAGAAACATGTATCCTTGGGTTTTAGTTGCTGCTGTGTATGCTCATATGTGTTATTTTCTTTTTTCAAGAGACCTAGCAGGCTTTAGTTATTTTCTTTCCATCATATGCTTGGTGCCTGGTGAATCCAGATGATAACTGTAAAAGCCCATTGCTTGATGTGGCTGGGCATGTTGATGCATTCTTAACCAATGTGTTTTCTACCTAGATGTTTATGTGTTGGTTGTGTTGGCCAGATTATCCTATGTGACCAGATTATGTGCTGGCTGTGTTGGCCATTTATTGTGTGCTGGTTGTGCTGGCTATGATGGCCATTTATTGTGTGCTAGCTATGCTGGTCATATATATGCAAGTTCTTGTATGAAATGAGTCCCAATTTTTGCCGGAATGTTGATTAACTTCCGTTTCGGCAGAAATCGGGAACTCCTAGTTTAAGAAAATTAGCAAAGGTCATGCCGGATTTTTCCGTGAATTTAACCAATTATTTGTTTTTATTAGTGCAAAGATGTGTGACAACGATGAGGCTGGATGTTCTAAGTGCATCAGCGCTGAAGGAGAACTCAGACCTCCGAATAAACAATTGACATTCTGGGAGGCGGCCCAGCGGCTAGAAGGCGATGAAGAATACCATCCTTCGGAGAGCGAGGATGATGAGATGGAAGACGCGGAGGAAGAAGCCGAAGGAACGGCGGACGATGAAACCACTGATGGCGGCGAGGGCACATGGAGTGGTAGCAACCCTCCTAAGAAGAAGAAGCCGAAGGACCGGCGCCCGAACACGGTCGGCACGGTCAGGGAGGAAATTACCGAAGTGATCCCAACAGGGGTTCCTTTGGAGCCCGACCTTGTCGTCAAAGGGTACGGTGGGCAAGTGGCGGCGATCACCCGGACAACCATCTCGATCAACACCGAGAATCTCCGGCATAAAGATAATGGCCACTTGCGCACACTCCTCTTCGAGAAGCTGCACGCAAGATACAAGTTCCCGCTAAGTATCGAACACAAATTATCATGGGAAAGTAAACAAATCCCCTCACAAAGATGAGCACCGCCGCCACCGGAGAACCCGGATAAAGAAGAAGATCTATAAAGAAGGCAAAAGTCTCGAGGAGATCCGGAAGATTGACGCAGATCACCAAGATCGGCCCGGAGTTCAAGGAGAGGTGAATCCGAAAGAGCCCAGCCAATAGTAATCGGGAAAGGCGTCAAGGCGATGAATATAGGTCATCACCATCTCGGATCTGGTGGATCTGAACGCGGAGGCCAAATGGAATAAGGAGGACGAAGAGTATAGATCAAGGGATAGAAAACCCTTTGCTAAATTCGAACCGGGCAGGTTGAAACTTCATCGAGCCCGTTACCATGTGGACCCAAAAACCAAACAACTCACGCGGATCCTGCGGTGAAGGAATCGAGAAATTGTGGTAAGTATAATCTAATTACGCGGATCAACACGATTGCAATCTAATCGATGATCTAAATGATTCACTATTACTTCTTCTGGGAGGAGGAAATTGTTGCTAGTCATGGATCCCAGGGTTCCTCATCCCAGGGGTCGACGGCGGCCACCCGGTGGGATAACCCTTTTAACAGGGCGATGAACCGGGCCAGGAAAATAGAGCCGGTTATGAAGAAGCCATCGTCGGCCGTCTGGCGGTCGGGGTAAGAATGGGTGGATCATTTTGGTCCACCGCCGAGGACGCATGTGGCGCCCGTCGGGAAGGAGCGAGGAGGAAAGCGAGAGGTTCAAGAACTTAAGGCACAAGTGGCGCGGGTCCCGCAGATCGTCCAAGACAACTGGCAATCACCCTTACGTCCTTCCGCCTACCTTGGTGGAGTCAATAGCGAATCGAGTGCGGGTGGTCGAGTAGGGCCGTGCCGATTCCAAGCATGGTCGCAGCCACTCGAACAACGGTGCCGGCGAATCAGGCGAACTACGTGTTCGTGACTCCCCGCTTAGCACCGCGGCGCCGCAAGTGTTGGTGACTCCACTGCCATCACCTTGGCGCCGGAGTACATGTTGGTGCCCCGCCATCGTCGCGGCACGAGCTCAAGCACCCGTCGGTAGGGAGAATACACGGCGGCCCGACGCGCCATCAAGCAGCCCCGTCTCTTGCACGCCCGTCGCGTGTCACGGTGCGTCGACATTAGCCGATCTCGACGCCATCACGGTAAACAAATTGCTTTAATTACCGCCTTTCATGCCATCTATATATTACTCTTGTGGCATCTCGCTCTGACGACGCCGTACATGTTTTCTGCAGACGGATGTTCCTTGCACTCTCTTATGCTACGTGAACAACGAGCTAAGGGATGTTGCCAAGGGTACCATCGTTCAACCCTTGCAGCGCACGTTCCACTCAAAACCGATGCCAGATAGCGTGCACAGGTTAAAATTAGTCGGTGCTAAGGGCTGCGACGACTGGAACCTCCCATTCAACCCCGAGGCGGATGAAGAAGAGTCCTCGAAGTTGCTTGGCTTGTTCTTGCTATGGCCAAAGAGCATGATCCGTTTGGGGCGGGGCCATCACGCCACGAACAACATCACCGCTGTCGTGCGGCGACAAGCGGTGGCAAAACCTCACCGCCCTCGCCGTCACCTCCACGGTGGGTCGGATGATCATGTTGATGATATGCACATGGCGCGAGATCCGGCCGAGGACTTCAAGACTGGAATGATCACTTCTTCAGACTCGGTTTGTGAAGAAGACCTAGCTGGTGGCCCCACGAGAAAGCCACTATCACCAAGCGTCTGTTTGGTTCTTAGGAGACGCCTCCGACTTGCGCCTTTTACGAGCCGGTACAACCAACGCCCTTTATTCTAAGCCCGACACACTACATAGGCGGCGGTGCTCAGATTATGACTGCCCGCTCTCCAAAAGGAAAAAGGCGGGAAAAGAAAATCTAGCACTCGAGCCAGCCGGTGGCGTCAACAACTGCGAATCCGATCAGGTTTCGGGGCGCCACCAAGACCGAGGGTATTATGTGGAGGATTCATGTGGCGGGTGAGCCCATGCTACCTAAGAATTTGCAGGCTTCGATTCGGAACTGCGAGTGTGCATGACGTCTTGACGATAGAGAGACGCCTTCTATCGGAGAAAGATCCCTCGCACCGGTATTCGTGGTTAAGGTGCCACCGCTTGGGCTTCGTCGACACGCCCCGCGGATCTGTTCTTCCTGCGGTTCGAGGACATCTTCAATATGTTCCACCTATACCCATTGCACTATACCATGGTCCGTCTCTTTTCTCTCGCCACGCAGATCATTAGAGAACACCGGGCATCGCTATAGTGGACCCCTACTACATGCGTGGC
This sequence comes from Avena longiglumis, assembly GCA_030063025.1. Lineage (NCBI taxonomy): Eukaryota > Viridiplantae > Streptophyta > Magnoliopsida > Poales > Poaceae > Avena > Avena longiglumis. The sequence goes on along the minus strand of CP125978.1, from coordinate 369,517,844 downwards.
TGCTTGGGTTCCCCGCGACGACGTATCGTGGCCTCGTGCCTAAAAAGAATCCTCATGGCGAACAAGACAAAGGAATACATTCTCGTGACTTACTTTCCCGAGTAAGTCGTTATTCGATCGCCACCGTCGATTGGCTTTATTAGATCATCATCATTCTTTTTCAACACATTCCATTTGAATTTTTGCGAGATGAACACTTCACGCTCATCTCCTTATCGCCAAGCATTCCCGCCACGTATTTCGACTCGGGAGTCTAGAAAAGAAGAAAAACTACGACAATATCAAGGAAGTTCGGATGATGCTCTCCGGCTTTGCCTCGACGGAAGGCACCGGCTTCGTGCGTAAGAAGGTCAAGTTCGGCAGCGCGTCTTCAACCACATAACAGAGTTCCCCTCGTGAAGCGGCGGAAAACGATAAGAAGGAAGCCTACTACGCACTCCATCACATGAGGCGTTCCTACTTGACCAGAGAATTCTCTGCCGGATCATCTCAAGCAGTGGGCGAAGCAAAGGCCAAGATCAATGATTCGGATATTAGACAAGAGATGTATCGCATCCGGCAGCGATTTGGGGCAATCATCTTCGTGATGTCATGACTTGGGGATCTTCTACGGAGGAAATATCCCGAATAACCGTGACATAGAAGATCGCCTAGAGATGCGGGGTGACTATAGGAAGTTCATGACGGCAGGCGTCCTCCCGTTCCCTAAGCCGAGCCAGAAGGCTTGATGTTGGCCTAGTTGTAGTTGCAAACTATAGATGACCTTTGTGTGTGTGTGGACGACAAGTGTACTTATCTTATTAGGTTTATGAATCACCGCTTACTTATTTTGCTTATTATTATTATATATCAATCAATGCTTGGTTTTTTTGCTTACTCTTTGGTTCTCGGACGACAAGTGTGAGTTATTTTTGTCTTTTTCGAGAATATGCCGATGATTGAAATGTCGTGGCACAATATATATGTGAATGTGCTATGACGGGATTGTTAGCCTTGTGATATGCACAAGTCCAGGAATTGTGCATCCTACTTGGCTAACGGTCCCGTCATAAGCATATTCCTGTGTCCAACGACCTAGCTAGTTATATATGAGGCATGCTTTTCGAGTTATTTTTGTCTTTTTCGAGAATATGCCGATGATTGAAATGTCGTGGCACAATATATATGTGAATGTGCTATGACGGGATTGTTAGCCTTGTGATATGCACAAGTCCAGGAATTGTGCATCCTACTTGGCTAACAGTCCCGTCATAAGCATATTCCTGTGTCCAACGACCTAGCTAGTTATATATGAGGCATGATTTTCGAGTTATTTTTGTCTTTTTCGAGAATATGCCGATGATTGAAATGTCGTGGCACAATATATATGTGAATGTGCTATGACGGGATTGTTAGCCTTGTGATATGCACAAGTCCAGGAATTGTGCATCCTACTTGGCTAAGTCCCGTCATAAGCATATTCCTATCAACGACCTAGCTAGTTATATATGAGGCATGCTTTTGAGTTATTTTTGTCTTTTCGACAATATGCCGATGATTGAAATGTCGTGGCACAATATATATGTGAATGTGCTATGGCGGGATTGTTAGCCTTGTGATATGCACAAGTCCGAGAATTGTGCATCCTACTTGGCTATGATCCGTCATAAGCATATTCCTGTCTCCAACAACCTAGTTATATATGAGGCATGCTTTTGAGTTTTCTCTTTTGATTTAAGAGTACTTTTATAAGTGTATCTTCATATGCGACTTTAATTATACATGTTTTTCAATCACCGTTAGTTATTATTATCAACTTGTAGATGGCGTGGTGCGTGGTACAAGGGACGAGTTCCCGAGTCTCGATGATTGGGAAGACTGCGGAGACAGTGCACCGTTTCAGCGACAATATCTACAAAGGTACAACACTATGGCGGAGGAAGCTAGATACACACACTATCTAGTGGTAGTTAGGACAAGGAACCGGATGAAGACCTACACCTTCGTCGCGGCGGTGATCATGCTTATCTTCTTTGGTTATTTATCCCGCGTTTGTGTCTAGCTAGCTAGTTTAGATGTCTAGGCGAGCTTCCGAGCTCTAACTTGTTCGATCGACACATGTATTCGCATGTCACCAACTACTACTTTGTAACATGATCAAAACAATGTAACTTGGACTATGTATTCATGTATGAGACTTATCTATATGTATTTGTTTCAATCTTGTTTTTCATATTGAGTATTTATATATATAATTGTATATCTTGTATCTGTGTGTATATCTGCTGTAATATTGTATATAATCTGTATTGCATATAATCTGGCTTGGAAATTAAAAAAAAAAACAAAAAATACATCTGTGGCGCACATGGTCTACCTTCTGTGGCGCACTACACCTAAAGCGCACCATGGATGTTTAGTGGCGCACTAGGTAGTGCGCCACAGAAGATCCAAGGGGTAGCGCACCACGCCAAACTTCTGTGGCGCACTAGGGGGTGCGCCACGCCTATCTCTACAACCGTGGCGCACTAGGCGATGCGCCAGTGGAGATAGCCAGTGGCCAAGGCCCGTGGCGCACTACAGGTGCGCCACAGATGATGGTTTCAGGTGCGCCACTAAAGGCCGTTTTCCTAGTAGTGGTTCCCTCTTAAGGAACACTTAAGAGTTGTTTCTTTTAGAATTAGTCTTTTAGGACTATTCCACTTTATTACTTCAAGTTTTTACCTTATCAGACTTTTTGATAATCTTTTGTTACTATCTTAAGTACCTTTATAATAATGACTTTCTTTTAACCTTATAAAAATAAGGCTTATTGTTGACAGAAGTTAGTATTTGTTCTCCAACCTTTACTTGGAAACTTAGATAACAATACTTCCACAAATTGTTTACTCTCCCCCTTAGGGTCTACTAAGGGTCTCTAAACTGCCTATAGAGTATTTATTGGCTTTATAATTATAATATTGGTTTCTATTCAGCTTATACTCTACCTAGTTAGGGTCTTATGAAAGATTGAATGGTGTATCCACACAATTGTGGATCTCCGAACTGAATCTTTCAACATGATTTGTTTTACTTACTATTTGGACATTTTCGCTTTGATAGGTCAATTTTCGCGAAGAGTCTCGAAAGACGATCGCTTTTGATTTTATACTCCTTTGTGTCTTACTTATCTTAAGCCAAATGTTATGCTCTTTATGTAACCATTAAGATGATATGGTTAACTATGTCAACCAACACCGACTGCGGACAAGATACCAACTGTGGATCAAATACCAGCTATGGATCAAATACCGGCTGCGGATCATCCTAGGTTGTAGGTATTACCCTACGGCTTCCAGCATCCTTATGGCATTCTCTCTGAATTGTCAGAGCTTGAATACCATTTTGGTTCCAAAGCTTATTATTTGTACTTATTCATGATACTACCATGAACTAGTACACTTACTCCATTAACTTTTTAGCAACATACCTATTTTAGGTGAACTCTAAGTTCATGACTCCTTATTGCTCCAAGTATTTTCTACACTAGACTTCCTTCTTATATCTGGCTAAGAATATCCTGAGCTTGATCTATCCTTTCAACTGCGCTAATACTCCTTATATTTTGCTTCATTCTTCATGTAAGTCTTCATCTTGGTCTTTGGAACTCGTCACCCCTTACACGAATTCCTATTTCTATCTAGGTCTATAACATCAAGTAGTAACTGGATGTTGCAACATGCATTTGCACACCAAGTCAAACTTCATGTACAGATCTATTCAATCAAAAAGATCCAAGAAAAACCAATAAATCCAAATGTGGTACATATAACACACAATATTCTAAGTACGAAATATAGTAGTTGAGTATAATATCTCTAGAATTCAGGCTTAGTTGTGTAGTATATGACACCTCCTCGTATAGGTTTACATCGTGATACTTAGCACATAGGATCAAACTATTCTTTATATCAATATTTATCCGAATTGCTCATTTGCAATAGGATAATCTTAAGCAAAGTGTCTCAATTTGGTTTTGACTACCCTTTTGTCTCACTTTTGGAATGATTATCTATAGCCAACCTTTCTTTATTAGTAAGTTAATCTCACATGATCTCTACAAATGACTAACTAGGTTTTATTACTATCTTAAACCAAAGCTTATTTGAATTTTCTAATACCTATGAATTCTATCATAGTTCTACTATGCTATTTCCTTACTCTACTTCAAGATAATTTACTAAGTTTTTGTCATATTTATACTTATATCATGGTTTCGGGGCTAATCTCACCATGATCTTGTTATATTTTACCTCTTCATCATGATTTAGGAGTTGATCTAACCATGATGACTTTGTTTCTCATTACACTTCCATTAAGTCTCAACATAATTTTACTTCATCACGTAGAATTCTCAAGTGAATCCCACATGCCTACTACTTATTACATCAACATTTATCCGAATGAGATTCATCATGTTGTCTTTGGTTATCAACTAACAATAAAATTCCACTGTGCTACTTGAATTCTAGAGTTAGGCTACATCATTACGACTACTTCCATATGATGTCTTACACTTCCCTACAGTATCTTGGTGGTTTGTGTCTCCCTTGTAACACACAAAAGAGCACTATACTAATAAAAGATAAAATAATTACTCATAATAAAGAATGATTTAAGCATCTGACTTAGGTATGACAAGGTTATCCTCAAGTGGATACTCATCACAAGTCATAAGAATATTTGGTTTAGATAAGATGGCTCCTTTAGTCATTTAGCGTCCTGTTCATCACTTGAACATTCCGGGGTGGATTTCGAGGTGCCATGTTGTCACATCCCAAGATTTTCCAAATCTTGTAATGTGAAAAATAAATGAATAAAATAAAACTTTGTTGATTTTCAGGGTGAGAAGAAACTTTTTGAATCCAATTGGAAACTTTCAAAACCTATTTGGATCAAATAAAATCCTAAAGGGATTTAAAAAGATAAATAAACAATAAACTTAAAAATATTTGGAATTACTATTTTGGACCTTTTAAATAAAAGATTTGGTTTTCAAAAGAAAAGGGTAGATTTATAAATAAGGATTATTTTATAGAGCCAAATTAAACCTTGGCCAAGCTTTTGAAATAAAATATTTTGTTTTGATTAAAAGAGTACAGGTTTATTTAAATAAAATAATGAGTGTTTACTAATAAAACAAATTTATTAAAGTAAGGACTTTTCCCATTTTAAATAAACATTAAAACTTATTAAATTATTTTAAATAAGTTTTCCAAATGTTTATTATTTTCAAATAAAACCTACTGAATGGTTTGGTACTATTTTTAGATTTCAAAAAGATAAAGATTTTATTAAAGCAAATTCTATTTGATTTAATAACTAAGGTCCATTTATTTAATTATTAATGGGTCCTAAAAAGAATAAATTTTTTTTTTTTGGACTTTGATTTGTGTTGATAAACAGAGCTAAACTCAATATAAAGTTTAGTGGAAGTTTATTTGATTTGGTTGTTTGAATTGTGAATTGAATTTCAAAACAGAAATTGAATTGGAAAAAGGAAAAAGATTCAGAACAGAAAAATAAATAGAATCAAACCAACCCAACCCAGTAAGCCCACTAGGCCCAGTTAGCCCACTCCCTCCCACTCCCTTAAACGCCTCCCTCTTCTCCCTCTTTCCCCTCAGTCAACACCTCCCAGGAGCCCCCAGGCTGGATGAATTGCTCCACGCGCCCTCACTGCTCCGACGAGCCTCCCCGACAAATTCCGGCGACGCCAGACTTCAACGCCACTCCTAGACTTCACTAGCCTGCTCCCCATCCCCGTACGCATCTACCAGCATCCCTAGCTAGCTCGCACGCGCTCCAAATCGTCGGCAGGGACAACACCGTCTCGTCACCGACGACCGCATCCACTCCGGCGAGCTACTGACGCCAAACCCGTGCACCCCTCGTGTGCTGGTGAGTACCTCTACAACCCCCGAGACCGTGTGCATCCTCCTGATACCTTTCCTCGCTTGCTTTCATCCCAGGCGCTCGTCTTCGACCACGACCGTGCGCACCCGACGGCAGCGAGAACTCTGGTGAGCGATTCAGGTCATCCTCGTGCGCCCCTTGCCTCCTCGCGAGTACCTTGAGCATCACCACGACCACGCGAACCTGGTGAGACACTACCCTTCCACCCTTTCTTCGTGTAATCACCGCGATTCCGTAGCCAGAGTCAGCGCTGCCACCTGCCGCCGCCAGCGCCGCTCTCTTAGGGTCAAACGCATAGCGACCGTAGGATCTTAATCAGATGGTTGCGATAGAATCATAATCGAAAGGGTATACTTTGATCTGCACCGTGCATATCCATTTAGATCTGACGGTCCAGGAAGGTCGATCCGCACGAAGCGGTACAGGCGAATAAGAACTAGACACGTGTCCCTGTCCATTTGAAATAAAAACAGAAATGTCTATTAGATGTTCCAATTTGAAAAATTCATAACTTTCAAACCACACGTCCAAATTTTTGCAAATTTTATATCAATGGATTCAGCAAAACAAGTACTTTCTGACCATGCACTTTGTTTAGTAAAATGCTTCTGTTAAATTGATTGTTTTTGCAAAAACTTGTGTAGGCATATTTAGAATATAAAATTTATTATAAAATGAATTTTGAGATGAAATCTTTGGCAAATGGTTTGTTTTGAACCTACTGACCATAGAAATCAATTTGTGGTTTCAAAAATATATTTGGTGAAGCAAAAGAATACATCTTTGATTTAAACCATTTCTAGTCAAATAAAAATATTGTTTATTTGTTAAAAATGCTTTTTGAAGGAAACCTTTGGGAAAAGTTTTAGAATAAACTCTCTGACCCCAAGCACCAATTTTTATGATTTAAAAATGTATTTGGTAAACCCTATAAATATTGCTACTTGATAAAGGCATTTTTTTAACCACATAAAATAATGAATTGGTTTGAAAATGGTTTATAGGTAAAATCTTTTGCAAATAGTTTTGCCACTTTATAAAATAACCAATAAGTGTTTTAGACTGTTTGTAACCTGTTATAAACCACTTTTGTAAATAAAACAAAGTTTGGCATGCTTGCATGCATTATTTTGTTGCTAATATTTTATGTGATGTTTGCTTGAATGGTAGATTGAAATTGTGCCTTGCTTGATTGAATTGTAGTGATTTGAAGAGTGTGATCATTGCAAAGACAAGGAGTGAACTTATATTCTCTACCAAAAAGGCAAGTGATGCTTCATACTTTTGTCCCATTATTTTCTACTATGCATTAGTGATATTTCTAAGTAGGACTTGCATGGAATTTTGCTAAGTATAAACTATGCCATGGGAAATCCTAGTAGATGAAACCTTAGTAGAATTTTCCTGAGTTAAGATTCCTACTACTATCATGCTTAGCTTAGCTAGTAGAAAACAAGGGTGGAATATATATTCATGCTATGAAATATTTCTAAGTCCGTGGACTTGTGTTTTGTTTAATAAAACAACTAAGTGAATGAATCACCTGGGTGGAATGGAAGGAATGGTTTGTGTTGAGTGGTTCACAAGGCCCATTTCTATGGTTTACCTTGTGTATCTCACTTGTGGATGGCCACCCAGGAACAAAGAGATTTGAGATGTCAAATGTTGAGAAGCTTCAAGTGCAGCCACTTGGCATTATGGGCACTGCCTGGATCATATAGGTTGCAATAACTTAGCCAAATGGACAGTTGGTGGTAGGGGAATGATAGGTTGGAACGCGTCCATTCTGATCTAAAGGAAGGCTTCTGAAAGATCTTGTCTTGGTGGAACCAAGTCTTGTGGGGAAAGTGCACCACCTCTGTAGAGTGTAAAATCTAAGTACTTAGCCATGTCCCTGGTATTGGACAATTTGAGCATCAAGACATGGAAGCTATCAAGAATCTCCTCATCCCAATTTCTAAGTTAAAATCTTGTGGTTGAACAAGGGTTAAAGGATCACCAATTTCTATTGGGAGATGCCTTGGGTGTTTTTGTCGAACAAAAACTTAGTGTTTTCAAATGATAAGGAAAACCTATTTTGAGCAAAGAAAGCCTTATCTCCACTTATGCATATAGATGATAGACTCCACTATACTACCATAGTATCACTTGCCAATACAAATCAAATGTATTGACCCTTGTGGCTGTCACTTGTAATGTTGCAGGTTTGTTTGATATTAGTGAAGTTTATTGATTAGGATTACAAGTATATAACCAACATGTCTGCCTGTGGCACTTTGAAGATGAAGGACCCCATGCTATTGTTATATTCTGCTGCATTGTAATGAGATAGCCAAATGAGCTATGTAAGATGTAATAAATTATTTTATTCCGGGTTATAAAGTTGTAATATGACCTTTGTTTCTTGATATTACATCTTAATTGTGGATGCTAGCTATTGATCCGGGGACTAGCATTGTAAACACAGGGATCTCTACCTTATTAAAGGTTGGGAACCTTACAGATGGTATCAGAGCATTGTATTGCCTGTAGGATTTGTAACCCTAGGATTGGACAAAAACCCTTAGAAAAATAGGATTTGATTTTGTTCCAAAACTTATTTACAATAAACCATGTAAACTCTTTCCTCAACCATTTTGGTTTTGATTCTACATCTCTTCTATTTCAAACTTGATGAACAAAGCCTACCCCATGGCCAAAGACTTCACCATGTGCAAAGGACTTGATCAACTCTAATGACTTCAACATCTTCAAGTGATTTCAACCTTATTCTAAACAAGGACTTCAACCTTGGATATCACTAAGGACTACAAGTGAGACAAGAAATGCTGCTCAAGACTTGAAGACTAAGGAAACACAACTTGAGAATCATCATCACCTTTGAAGTTTTTGTGACCAAGAATTTTCCCAAGGAAACCATGATCTCGTTCAAGAAGAATCAAAGGATGGAATAATTCCAAGTGAACCATATAGTTGGACCACCATAATTAGATCAAACCAAATTCACCAACTTATGTGGTGTAACAAAATATTTTGTTGCCTATAAGTGTGCTTGAAACTTGTTGTTTGAGTGGAATGTTTGTTTGTGATTGCTTGCATTTTACTTGTGTGAATTGTAATGTGTGTGATTAGAATTATTCCCTTAGAAATATTTTGCCTATTCTAATCCCAACCCAACCCAAACAGATGACTACTCCAGGAAACTCCAACATCAAGGATGGTGACAACAACAACAACAACCAAGAGACCAACATGAGAGAACTCATAGTAACCCAAACCCAGTTGAACCAAGTGACAGCTCAATTTTTAGCCAACACCAGTGAGATAGATCCAACCATGCAAAGGTTTTTGGAAACCCAAACCCAATTGTTGCATAAGGTGACAAATCAAATGATCAACATGGGAGACAACTCTTTCCAAGGAGTCTGTGACAAACAAGATGTCAAGGATGATATTCTAGAAGGAACCCAAGCTTGCAATGTTTGTGGAGACAAGGATCATACTTCCAAGGAGCATGAAGATCAATGCCCCAATTGTGAATAAAAAAATCCAACTGACCAATGCCCCACATCTCAAGCTACTTGTTTCCTATGTGAAGGAAATAATCATGTCCCTATCTAATGCCCCATCTACTCCATAGTTCAACAAAGGAAACAAGGTGGAGTGCAACAACTGATTGCAAACTACCATGAGAGATCCAAGTCTACCAAGAAGGATGAAGACAAAGGAAAATCTCAGCTTGCACCTCCATTCAATATGACTCAATTTAAAGTACCAAAGAGGAGACATATGTATTATCCAAGGAAAAGTTCAAGGAGACCAGGAACTTTTCCTACCTTTGAGATAACATATGAAGAACATGAACTAGAAGCACTCCTAGCTTTGGAGAAGCCCAAGAAGAAAAAGTATAAGGAGATTAGCCAAGTGTGGTGCAACAACTGCAAAGAGTTAGGCCATTATGTATCAACTTGTCCACAGAAGATACGTGAAGAACTCAATCTTATCACATGTTACAACTATGGTAACCAAGGACATTATGCAAGCAACTGTCCTGAAAAGATGAAGCACAAGATAAAGCCTATGAAGCATCTCAGCCTAGTCACATGTTTCAAGGTTGGAAACAAAGGACACTATGCAGATGTTTGCCCAGGGAGATTTCAACAAGACCCCAAGAAAACCAAGATGTAATATAGTTGGAAAATTTTTAAGGGTGGTAGTACCCTAGTTGCTTTGAGCCAACTTGTAACCCCTAGCCTCCCCAAATCTCGGGACGAGATTTATTTTAAGGGTGGTAGCCTGTCACATCCCAAGATTTTCTAAATCTTGTAATGTGAAAATAAATAAACAAAATAAACAATTATTGATTTTTAGGGTGAGAAGAAACTTTTGTTTCTAAATGGAAACTTAAAATCCCATCTTGAACAAACTTTAATTAAAGTTTGAAATTCAAGAAAATCCAAATCAAGAGTAATGCATTCCTCAATGAATGTATCTTGAAATTTAAACACTAGGAAAATAAATCCAAACCCTAAACCCTAATAGAAGAAAATCATTTCCAGCTATCTCTAAGACCATGGATTTGATCCAAATAGAAATTTGTAAAACAAATATTTCAAAATGATCAAGAATGATAAATGGAAATATTATAAAACCATATAAATTGATTTCATTCAATTTGGAGCCATAGATAAAATCTTATGAATTTAATAAGGTAAGGAAAAGTAACTTCCAAAGCTAATAAAGCACTTATCTAAAATCCATACAAAATGGTGAGCAAATGATCCTAAAGATATTTAAAAGGATAAATAAATCTCAAATAGGATTTTACAAATTTTTTTTTTCCATACAATCCCTCAGAAAGAGGGATCGGGTTCCACTATCATCAGATAACGGAACAACAACCACACACAAACGTCATGATACTGACCCACCTAGGGGGTCAAAACGGCAAAGGAAGTTCACCTTACAAACCAACCAAACTAAACAGAAAGAAAGGAAGATGGAGACGCAAGAACACCGCCCGCAGGCTAGTGAGAAACTATTCCAAAACATAACATCCCCAAAGGAGCACAAGTACTGAGAGCCACACCAGCGCCAAACACTTTATATTTCTGCCAATCCTCGAGCTTTTTATCTCCAGTTCTCCTTCTTTTCTCCCTCCCTCTTTCCAGCTCCGAGCCTCACGACCACGATCTCCGAGGATTGCAGTGCAGACCTAAAAAGGAACAGGCCACATCCATAGCCGCCGCAACGCGATTCTGTGGAGGGTGTCTCCCCTGACATGCGGCACACGGTCATCCTCCCCATGCAAACCTGCCCAATAACGAATGAAAACACAAGCATATAAAATCAGATCAACAGGTGAATTAATGAGCTTTTTATCAAAACAAGCTCGATTCCTAAGTTTCCACATAGCCCAGCAAATAGCCGCCACCACCGTAATCTGCACATTCCTACTAACCCCCACGTACTGAGAAGCCCACCAAAAATACTGGGAAAAAGAACCAGGCCTATGTGCAACACCAACAGTTCTGGCAACCACCCCCCAAACATATCTAGCAGCCACACATGAAAAGAACAGGTGCCCAATGCTCTCATCCTTCCTACAAAACCGACAGGCAAAATCACCAACCCACTTCTTTCTCCTCATATTGTCTTTGGTGAGAATTGCATTATGCCAAATAAGCCACAACCAAATCTTAATTTTCAAAGGGATTTTTGCTTTCCACAGATGTTTAAAACTTCTATCAATCCCCACATTCGACAGATGAGTATACATGGACTTAACAGAAAACTTGCCAGATTTACTCCACATCCACACTGGCCTGTCCCTTTCTTGATTCAGACATACCCCAGATAACAAATTTCGCAACTGTTCCTGATGATTTAACCCTTCAATATCCAACCATCTCCTAAAAGATAACCCCCATCTTTTTTTTGCCATGTCTGCCACTGTGACTCTCTGGTTCTGACAAACATCAAATAAATCAGGGAACCTATCTTTCAAAGGTGAGTCCAGACACCAAGCATCATGCCAAAAATCAGTCAACTCCCCATTACCAACCTTCATTCTCCTCCCAGCCAAATAGAAACCCCTAAGCTTAATCAAATCATGCCAACATGGAGAGTCACTTTGCTTGTGTTTCACATTACTAATCCCACCTTTTTTCAAATATTTTCTCCTCACAAAATCTTGCCAAGGACCTTCCTCAGATTCAAGACGCCACCACCATTTACACAAAGAAACAAATATTAAAGAGCCGATATTCTTAATCCCTGCACCACCTTTTTTCCTGGGCCTACACACATATTTCCATTTCACCAGATGATATTTCTTCTTACCAACTTTTCCATACCAGAAGAAAGCTCTAGTCAGTTTCTCAATTTCTTCCACATTTGATCTATGCAAGAGAAACATAGTCATAGGATAAACAGCCACACTAGAAACACAAGCAGTGATTTTAACATGTCTCCCTCCCAAGGATAAAGCTCCCCCCATCCAACCATCCAATTTCTTCTTCAACCTCTCACCAACAAAGCCCATTTCAGCTACTGAACATCTTCTGCTAGCAACAGGCAAACCCAAGTATTTAATAGGCCAGTTACCCTTCTGACAGTTAAACATCTCAGCATAATTGGACAATTTCTCCTCATCCTCCAACACCATCAGCACCTCACTCTTCTCAAAGTTAATCTTGAGACCAGACATGGATTCAAACAAGTATAACAGCAGTTTTAAATTTCTAGCCCCCTCAGGATCTTCCTCAATAAACAAAATGGTATCATCGGCATATTGTAGAATGGCAATTCCTTTATCAAACAAATTTCCAACCAACCCAGTGAACAAATAGGATTTTACAAATTGGAATCACCAAGTTTGTATCTCTAAATAAAAAGATATGGATTTTATAAGATGAAGAAAGAAATATTAAAATAAGGAATATTTAAAGACCAAATTAAATCTTGGCCAAGACCATAAGCAAATGGAATGAATAGAATCCAAATCCAATAAAATAAAAGGATAAAGAATTTCCAAAATAAAATAAAATGGCATTAACCATTCAATCTCTATTTTAATAAAGACAAATCTCTAATAAGAATAATTATATAATTCATGAGAAAATAGTATTTTGGAATTTACCCAAGTGGAATGAAATTTGTTTAATTAATTTAAATAAAATAAATCTTCCAAATAAAATTTAGGGAATTAAAACTATATTTAATTCCATTGGAATTAAAACAAATACCCAATTCAAATGATTTATGAATCATATTAAATACTTTCCAAATAATTCAAGATGAATTATTTGACACCCTACTAAACAAATAAAAACCTACTAAAAATATTTGGAAGGTTTAAGAATTCAAATGGTGTTTTGAAGATATTATTAAATCTTATTGGAATTAAAACAAAGGCCTAATTAAATAATTAAAAGACCCCAAAGAGAATAAAGTTTTATTCCAAAATTGACTTCAGATTATATTACTAATCAGTATTTAAACCTACACAAATTTTGGTTGAGGTTTGAATTCAAATGGATGTTTGAAATAATAAAACAAAAGCAAAACAGAAAAAGAAAGAGGAAACAGATAAAAAAAAAGAGAAAGACCCAGCCCAACTAACCCCAGGCCCAGACTAGCCCAGCAAGCCCACCCCCACTCTCTCGCAAAACGTTTTCTCACCACAGACCGACCATGGCGTCACCGACCTTTGGACCCTCCCTCTCTCCCTCACGGACAACGGACCCGTCGCCGTCACCGTCTTCCTCACCCCATGACGACCCGCGCTGCCGTTTCCTGCCATTGATGCCGCAGTTTAAATCGCTTAAACGGCTCGCTTAAACCTCACCGCGGCCATGCTCCCTTAAACGCCTCCCTCTTCTCCCTCTTTCCCCTCAGTCGACACCTCCCAGGAGCCCCCAGGCTGGATGAATTTCTCCATGCGCCCTCACTTCTCCGACGAGCCTCCCCGACAAATTCCGGCGATGCCAGACTTCATCGCCACTCCTAGACTTCACTAGTATGCTCCCCATCCCCGTACGCATCTACCAGCATCCCTAGATAGCTCGCGCGCGCTCAAAATCGTCGGCAGGGATAACACCGTCTCGCCACCGACGACCGCATCCACTCCGGCGAGCTACTGACGCCAAACCCGTGCACCCCTCGTGTGCTGGTGAGTACCTCTACAACCCCAGAGACCGTGTGCATCCTCCTGATACCTTTCCTCGCTTGCTTGCATCCCAGGCGCTCGTCTTCGACCACGATCGTGCGCACCCGACGGCAGCGAGAACTCCGGTGAGGGATTCAGGTCATCCTCGTGCGCCCCTTGCCTCCTCGCGAGTACCTTGAGCATCACCACAACCACGCGAACCTGGTGAGACACTCCCCTTCCTTCCTTTCTTCCTGTAATCACCGTGACGCCGTAGCCAGAGTCAGCGCCGCCACCTGCCGCCGCCAGCGCCGCTCGCTTAGGGTCAAACGCGTAGCGACCGTAGGATCTTAATCAGATGGTTGCGATAGAATCATAATTGAAAGGGTATCCTTTGATCTGCACGTGCGTAGCCATTTAGATCTGACGGTCCAGGAAGGTCGATCCGCACGAAGCGGTACATGCGAATAAGAACTAGACACGTGTCCCTGTCCGTTTGAAATAAAAACAGAAATGTCTATTAGATGTTCCAATTTGAAAAATTCATAACTTTCAAACCACACGTCCAAATTTTGCAAATTTTATATCAATGGATTCATAAAAACAAGTACTTTCTGACCATGCACTTTGTTTAGTAAAATGCTTCTGTTAAATCGATTGTTTTTGCAGAAACTTGTGTAGGCATATTTAGAATATAAAATTTATTCTAAAATGAAATTTGAGATGAAATCTTTGGAAAATGGTTTTTTTTGAACATACTTACCATACAAATCAATTTGTGGTTTCAAAAATATATTTGGTGAAGCAAAAGAATAAATCTTTGATTTAAACCATTTCTAGTCAAATAAAAATATTGTTTATTTGTTAAAAATGCTTTTTGAAGGAAACCTTTGGGAAAAGTTTTAGAATAAACTCTCTGACCCCAAGCACCAAGTTTTATGATTTAAAAATGTATTTGGTAAACCCTATAAAGATTGCTACTTGATAAAGGCATTTTTTAACCACATAAAATAATGAATTGGTTTGAAAATGGTTTATAGGTAAAATATTTTGCAAATAGTTTTGCCACTTTATAAAATGACAAATAAGTGTTTTAGAATGTTTGTGACCTGTTATAAACCACTTTTGTAAATAAAACAAAGTTTGGCATGCTTGCATGCATTGTTTTGTTGCTATTATTTTATGTGATGTTTGCTTGAATGGTAGATTGAAATTGTGCCTTGCTTGATTTAATTGTAGTGATTTGAAGAGTGTGATCATTGCAAAGACAAGGAGTGAACTTATATTATCTACCAAAAAGGCAAGTGATGCTTCATACTTTTGTCACATTATTTTCTACTATGCATTAGTGATATTTGTAAGTAGGACTTGCATGGAATTTTGCTAAGTATAAACTATGCCATGGGAAATCCTAGTAGATGAAACCTTAGTAGAATTTTCCTGAGTTAAGATTCCTACTACTATCATGCTTAGCTTAGCTAGTAGAAAACAAGGGTGGAATATATATTCATGCTATGAAATATTTCTAAGTCCGTGGACTTGTGTTTTGTTTAATAAAACAACTAAGTGAATGAATCACATGGGTGGAATGGAAGGAATGGTTTGTGTTGAGTGGTTCACAAGGCCCATTTCTATGGTTTACCTTGTGTATATCACTTGTGGATGGCCACCCAGGAACAAAGAGATTTGAGATGTCAAATGTTGAGAAGCTTCAAGTGCAGCCACTTGGCATTATGGGCTCTGCCTGGATCATATAGGTTGCAATAACTTAGCCAAATGGACAGTTGGTGGTAGGGGAATGATAGGTTGGAACACGTCCATTCTGGTCTAAGGGAAGGCTTCTGAAAGATCTTGTCTTGGTGAAACCAAGTCTTTTGGGGAAAGTGCACCACCTCTACAGAGTGTAAAATCTAAGTACTTAGCCATGTCCCTGGTATTGGACAATTTGAGCATCAAGACATGGAATCTATCAAGAATCTCCTCATCCCAATTTCTAAGTTAAAATCTTGTGGTTGAACAAGGGTTAAAGGATCACCAATTTCTATTGGGAGATGCCTTGGGTGTTTTTGTCAAACAAAAACTTAGTGTTTTCAAATGATAAGGAAAACCTATTTTGAGCAAAGCAAGCCTAAGCTCCACTTAGTCAAATGCATATAGATGATAGACTCCACTATACTACCATAGTATCACTTGCCAATACAAATCAAATGTATTGACCCTTGTGGCTGTAACTTGTTATGTTGCAGGTTTGTTTAATATTATTGAAGTTTATTGATTAGGATTATAAGTCTACAACCAACATGTCTGCCTGTGGCACTTTGAAGATGAAGGACCCCATGCTATTGTTATATTCTGCTGCATTGTAATGAGATAGCCAAATGAGCTATGTAAGATGTAATAAATTATTTTATTCTGGGTTATAAAGTTGTATTATGACCTTTGTTTCTTGATATTACATCTTAATTGTGGATGCTAGCTATTGATCCAGGGACTAGCATTGTAAACACAGGGATCTCTACCTTATTAAAGGTTGGGAACCTTACAGTTTCTAGCGTCCTTTTTCTTTTTCTTCTCAGGACAGTCTGATGCATAGTGTCCAAGTTCCTTACAATTATAGCACTGCAACTGGCTAATGTCTTTCTTCCTGAAATTGTCATGTTGGTTCTGACCAAGGTCATCTCCATTGTCAGTATCATTTCCATTATTATCACTTCCATTGTTGTTGTGGTGATACTCATGTGGTTCAGAATCTTCATTGCTCTTTTTGAATGAACGCTTCTTTTGTGATGATCCTAAGTGATACTTGAGTTTGTACTTCCTCTTTTTATTCTGAACTTGATTCATCTTGTTTTCCAAGATGGTGGCTTTGTCACAGAGTGATTGATAAGTTGGGACATAGGCAACAGCTAGCTGCAGGTTCAACTCATCATTAAGTCCTTCGAGGAATTTCTCCTTCCTCTTAGCATCTGTATCAACTTCATCCGGTGCATAGCATGCCAAATTGTTGAATTCCTTAATATACTCAGCCACACTAAGGTGACGTTGTTTCAGATTGTGGAATTCCTTTTTCTTCAAGTGCATCACTCCAGATGAGATGTGAGATGTACGGAAACCATCCTCAAAAATAGCCCAAGTCACATCCTCAAGGGGAGTGGTGATCTGAAAGTTGTCCCACCATGTTACTGCTGGTCCTTCAAGCAGAAATGCTGCAAACCTAACTTTTTCTTCGTCGGTGCAGCCAACAGTCACTAAGTCCTTATTCACCGAACGCAACCAATCATTGGATAACATTGGGTTAGTTGTTCCAGAGAACCTTGCAGGCCTTAGTTTCAAAAACTTGGTGAGCATGTCATGTGCTGGAGGATTATTTTTATTTTTGTTGTTGTTATTCTGATTCTGATTTTGCAGGAATTGTGTCATCATCTGCATTATTTGAGCTTGAGCTGTCAACAACTGCTACATCTCGGGAGTGACAATGTTGTTGTTGTTTTGGTTGGAGTTGGCATGACGGGGAGGCATCTGTTTGTTGATAGGGATGAGTAATGGAAATAGACCTAAGGAAGTTCTAACACACAACTCAAAACAACCAAGTTTAATCAAACAATCAATCAATCAACAAGCAACCATCCACTTAACAACTTATGAGCTTAACTCATGAGTTGAAGGAAACAACAAGTTTTCTTGAAATGATTAACTTGGTATGGTCATACCTCATAGGTCAATATGATCCATACACTAACATGATATCAATGTTTTGGTAGGCAATCTAATGTCTCTTGGTTCTCACTTGTAGTCCTTGGTGATGTCTAAGTTAAAATATTTGGTGGAACTAAAGTGGAAGTCATTGGTCGTGGTGAAGGCTTTATCCATAAAGTTGAAAGAGGAAGAGATGTAGAATCAAAACCAAAAAGGTTGAGGAAAGAGTTTACAAGATTATTTGTAAATAAGTTTTGGAACAAATAAAACTCCTATTTTTCTAAGGGGTTTTCTCCAATCCTAGGGTTACAATCCTACAGGCAACACAGTGCTCTAATACCATCTGTAAGGTTCCCAACCTTTAATAAGGTAGAGATCCCTGTGTTTACAATGCTAGTCCCTGGATCAATAGCTAGCATCCACAGTTAAGATGTAATATCAAGATACAAAGGTCATAATACAACTTTATAACCAGGAATAAAATAATTTATTACATCTTACATAGCTCATTTGGCTATCTCATTCAATGCAGCAGAATATAACAATAGCATGGGGTCCTTCATCTTCAAAGTTCCACAGGCAATCGTGTTGGTTGTAGACTTGTAATCCTATTCAGCACACTTCACTAACATTAAACAAACCTGCAACATAATAAGTTGCAGCCACAAGGGTCAATACATTTGAATTGTATTGGCAAGTTTCACTAATATGTAGAAGTAAGTTGATCCTATCATTACATGCATATTTGGCTAAGTAGGGTTTAGGCTCATTTGCAGAAAGAAATATGGTTTTGTCCTATCTTTTCAAAATAGTTTTGATCCTTTGAAAATCTTTCTGAACTCCTTGGAAAATTCCAAGTGCTTCTAATCCCTTCTTGACCATCAAGTTTTAACTTTGAGAAATTGGAATGTCAAGATATTCCATAGCTTCAGGCCTTAGTTGCTCAGGGTTGTCCATAACCGGGGACATGGCTAAGTACTTAGAATTTGATCTTCTGCAGAAGTTCTACACTTTACCCACATGACACAATCTCGTCTTGATGCCACCAGTGGCCGCTGGATAAGTACTCACCAAAATGGAGTACTGGCATATCGAGAGTGTGACAAAGTCTTTCCATAGAAGTCCTCCCAATACACAATGCTAGCTTGTCTACCAGGCACCAATGTAGGGATAGATTTCCCTTACACAATTCTAGTTAACCTGAAGATGCCAATGCATGGGTCTTCCACTATGTAGTTGACTAAGCCAAAGCCCATTTAGCATGTGGTCGTACCTAAAGCCAACTGTACGAGAAACATGTTCAATCTCTAAGTCCCTGGGTGGTTTTCTTCTAGTGCACACACAAAAAGATAGCCATATAAACATGGTTCCCTTTGTTGCCACCTTATCCAAAACTTGAGTAACCTTGTCCACCCAGGTGGTTCATTGAGTCCTTGTTTTATTATATAAAAAATATATTTTCCAACACTTTATATAATCATATCATGTATCCCATCCCAAATATAGCAGGGCTAAGCATACTACAACTACATTGTGTTCACTAAGGAATATATAAGGGTATCCTATTAGGATTTAGCATAGCATAAAATATAGTAGTCCTTTCCATGCATGTTACAAAAATCCACTAAGTGTAATGAAAATAGTAGGACATGGATGATAGTGTCACTTGCCTTTTTAGTAGAGAACGTTGGTTCACTTCTTGATCATGGAAATATCACACTCTTCTAACTTCACTACAATTCAATCAAGCAAAACACAAATTCAACTCGCATTCAAACCAATTCACCACATAAAATAACAAAAACAAGGTCATGCATGCAAGCATGCAAAAAATAGTTTTATTTGGAAAAGTGGTTTCTACTAGTCTCTAAACATTTTCAAGCTCACATTGGTCATTTACAAAAGTGGTAAACCATTTGCAAAAGGTTTCATCTCATAAACCAAATATTATGCTAAGGTGAAATTTTATGTAGTTGAAAAATATCTTTTAGCAAAGCAATAACTTTATATGGTTCATAAAATATGTTCTTAATCTCAAAAGGTTTGAATCAAATCATTTCCCAAAAGTTTTACTCAAAATTCATTTCTAAACCATAAACAATATTTTTATTTGACTAGAAATGAGCTAACTCAAATATTTATTCCTTATCTTCACAAAATACATTTTTAAATCCATAAGTTGGTTCCTATGGTCAGTAGCTTCAAAAAAAACCAATTAGCAAATATTTCATCTTAAAAATATTTCTAGAACAATTTTTATATTCAAATTATGCCTACACATGTTTTTGCAATTTCAACCAATTTTTACAGAAGAAAAACATTAAACAAAGTGCATGGTTGCAAAGTACTTGCTCCGCTTATTCCATTGATATAAAATTTGCAAAATTTGGACGTGTAAAATTAAAGTTATGAATTTTGCAAGTTTGCAAATCTAATAGAACATTTTCTGTTTTAATATTACTGGTCCATACCGCTTCGGGTGGATCGAGCTGCACAGGCCGTCAGATCTAACTTAATCGCACAGATCATATCACTCGATAACGGTTCGCTATATGATCTATCCTAACCACTGGATCTACATCCAACGGACGAGGTCGCTTGGTCAAGGACTGGCGGCGAGCGGCGGAGCGCTCTGTCAGTGTCATCGCCAACGAACCAGGAAGCAAGAGGGGGAACGGAGGTGCTCACCGTGCTCACGCGGTTGCGGTGAAGCTCGAGGCATGGTCAGCTTGTCGAGGGGCGCACCGGAACTGCAATGATTGCTCGTCGGAGTCCGCGACGGCGTCAGATGTCTCTGGTTGTCGTCGGGGGCGAAGTTTGGGGGCGAGCTAAGACAAACAAGGCATGTTGTTAGACGCGGGAGAGTGTGGGGATTACAGGAGCTTCATCAGGAGGGTTCGGGGTGGTGTGAGCTTACCAGGGGGGTTCGTCGGAGCGATGGCAGACGGCGGCGCACGCTCAGGTGCCGAGTTTGCCGAGGCTACGGTGAGTGCGCGGGCTAGCGAGCGGCACTGGGAGATGCGCCAGGAGATGGGGAGCAGGCTAGCGTGCAGTGGGAGGCGAGGGGCGGTAGGACGGCGCCGAAATTGACTGGAGAAGCTCGTCGAAGCAGTGGTGCTCGAGATCGAAATTGGAGCAGCCCGGTGGCAGAGAGGAGATGCTGCTTGGGGGGAATGGAAGGGGAGAGCGAGGCGCTTAAGTGAGCATGGTTGCTGGCGAGTTTAATCCCTCCATCAACGCGAATTTATCGCCGCATTCAATGGCAGAAACGGCGAGGGGAACGTGGTCGCGGTGGAGACGACGACCTGGCAGGTGGGGTCCGGATGTCTACGAGAGAGGGAGAGAAAGAGTGGGGCCGAGCGTTCAGCGACTCTGTGGAGTTCTTTTCTGAGTGAAAAATGGTTCCCCAGAGGGGAGTAGGTGGGCTGCGAGTTGGGCTGAGTTGGGCCTAATGGGTTGGGTTGCTCTGTTTCATTTTTTTATACTGAATGCTTTTTCTTTTTCTATTTTGAATTTCTTTTTTCATTTTATTTCAAACAATTCAAACTCCATTTGAATTCAAACCACCACCAAACTTTTGGGTATAATTTAATTCTGTTTAACAACATAATCCAAGGTCCAAAATAAAATAATTCTTTTTAGGATTTATTATTTATTAAAAATAAATAAAAGGGCTTTAGTCTTTATTTCAAATAGGATTCAAATATGTTTAAGTTTTAATGCTCATTCAAAATAGGAAATAATCTATACTTGAATGAAATTTGTATATAAATAAATCCTCATGGTTTTATTTAAATAAACCTTTACTATTTTTATCAAACAAAATATTTTATTTTAAATGCTTGGCCAAGATTAAATTTGACTCTTTAAAATAGTCCTTATTCATTATTTCTACCTTTGCTTATAAAAACCATATCTTTTTATTTAAAGATCCAAAAATGGTAATTCCAACTATTATAACTTTATTTATTATTTGTTTATATTTGTAAATCCCTTTAGGATTTTATTTGATCAAAATAGGTTTTGATGTTTCCAATTGGAATCAAAAAGTTTCTTCTCACCCTAAATTTCAACAAAATTTTATTTTGTTTATTTATTTTTCACATTTCAAAATTTGGAAAATTTTGGGATGTGACACATGTCATCATGCCACATTGAATATGAGCATCATCATGTGTGCATGCATCTATTTGCCAAAACTATTTACTAAAGCCTAGATTTGTTTTCTAGATGTTCTCGTCTTTATTTCAAATTAAAACCCTGGTATCCCTAGATATTTTTTTTGTCTAAACTTATTTACAAAAGAACTTTAAAATAAAACAAGGACAATAATAATAAATAAAAATGTTTTGTTCCGGGAGAGGCCGCCACCGGCCAGGCCCAAAGGGCCCAGCTGGCAGCAGTCTACCACCCTGTCTAATCCTGACCCTAGATCTAATCTACCTAAACCCTAACCCTAAATCTCCACACCCGCCTACCCAGACCTGACCGCCACTATCCCAACGCAGATCCTCGCTCCCGATGTTGCGTGCCCGCCTCAACCCCCTACAACTCGATGCAAACCCCGGCCATCCTGGCCCCACCTAACTTGTCGCCACCACGCACTCACACCCCAACTGCAGAGTGTGACACAACACGCACGCAAGCGAGCGCTCACACTCACACGGTGTACGCAACCTACCCGCCCTGCACACAACAACCACCCCGGCCCCAAGCACATAGCACGCACCCACACCGACACGATCTTATCCCAATCCCAATCCCTCGTCGACCGTGCCCGTGGGCCCCACCCCAATGCTCCTTCCTCGCGTTCCCCTCTCCCCACCTCGCTCATGCCCGCATCTCTGTATCTCGCCATCGCCGCGAGCCCGCCCATCACCTTTCTCTCCTGCGGTCGCGTCCCTGGAGCCACGCCGCCTCCTGATACGTCCAAAACGTATCTACTTTTCCGAACACTTTTTCTATTATTTTCGCTCTAATTTATGTGATTTGGATATAACTAACATGGATTAACGCTGTTTTCAGCAGAATTGCTCTGGTGTCTCGTTTTTGTGCAGAAAATCAACTTTCAGGAAAAATCCTAGAAAATATGCCAAAAATCCTATTTTTTTCCAGAAGACTCATGGAGCCAGAAGATGGAGGGTAGAAAAGACCCAAGGGGGCCACACCACCCCCAGGCGCGGGCCAGGCCAGGCCTTTCCTGGGCATGGTGTGGCCACCCGAGACTCCGCCTCGACCTCTCCTTTTGCCTACATATACCCTCTGACCTAAAAACACAGGGGGGGTGACATTTTTCTAAATAGAGTTCCGATGCGCCGCCACCACCAGAAACCGCGATTCGGAACCAGAAACTCTGTTTTGGCACCCTGCCAGAATGGGAAATTGGAGGAGATCATCGCCATCATCATCACCGATGCCTCTCCATCAACCATCCATGATTCCCCCATCCATGTGTGAGTAATCCCCGCAGTAGGTTATGGGGATGGTAGGGATTGGATGAGATCACTCATGTAATTGCATAAGATTGTTAGGGCATGGTGCCGAGTATCTATTGTTAGTGCTTTTTGACATTTTTGCAACTTGTTGTGCTTAATTCTTGTCACTAGGGCCCGAGTGCCATGATCTCAAATCTGAACATGTTATTGATTCATGATGATATTATTGTTTGTGATCTTACCTGCAAGTTGTGTACACATATCGTTGTCCGGAACCCGAGGCCCTAAAGTGACAGCAATTGGGATAATCGAAGGGGATGTCCATGATGTGAGGATCACGTGTGTTCATGAAGTGTTAATGCTTTGCTCCGATGCTCTATTAAAAGGAGCACATTAATTTCAAGTAGATTCCCTCGAGGCCCCGCTGCAAACAGGCTGGCAGGACAAAACATGTTGTGCAAGTTTCTCATGGTGAGCATGCACGACTATATACGGAACACATGCCTATGGTTACTTAGTACTTGGATGCTTTATCTTTATTATATGCAAATACCTTTGTATTTATTATTACATGAATTATCTTGTCCATGCAACGCCCGTCCATCCATCCCTATACCTACCGCATTTTAATCATGTTGTTTATTACAATTGCTATAGCTGTCCTTATTTTACTATTGTTGTTATTTTGCTACTTCTATTACAAAACCGTTGATACTGATAAACTATTGCGTGCAAGACTGTTTCCAGGTGCAGATCAATTGACAACTCATCTATTAAGGCTTATAAATATTCTTTGGCTCTCCTTGTGTCGGATCAATAAATTTGGGCATTACTTCCCTCGAAGAATGTTGTGATCCCCTATATTTGTGGGTCATCACCTCCCGTCACTGCCAAGCTCCCGATCCTATCGCCAAAGGATCCCGCAAGCTCGCCCGCGCACCGCCGGCCGTCTTCCCCACCTCTGATCACATGCACCCTTCCCTCCTCGCCGGGCCCTCCCCTCACCGGCCTCCGTGCGTCGTCCTCGCCCCCATCCGCGACCCTCCTTGTCCCTTGGTTCCTCTGGCTGCCAGCAGTCGCTGCTGACATGGACATACCTCACGGGTACACGACATTGGTATACCTGGTCTAGCCCAAGGAAGGCCCACATCAAGACATGCAGCCCATGAAGACTTCAGGTGGCCCAAGCCCATGACGTTTTTGACTTCTTGGAGGACAAGTCTAGATTACATAGAATTTCAAAGGGTACCAACCCTAATCTGTAACCGACTCGACCTAAGCCCGGTACCTGCCTATCTATATAAAGGCCAGGAGGGTACAACGAGAAGGATCTCTTCCACCATCGCATACACACCTCAAGCCAAATTGCATTTGCGCACCCCTGTAACTTTCGGTTCCGCTGTAATCAAGAGCAGACAAGCAGAGTAGGGTTTTCCCTCTAGGGGCCTGAACCTGGGTAAATCCCGTGTCTCGTGTTTCTTGTCTGTTAACCGTTCCGCGACTTCTAGCATCCCCATCTTCTCCAAAACCCAAGTCCATAACAATGGGCATTGACGAAATCAACCCTCGTCAATTGGCGCCGTCTGTGGGAAACGGGGACGTTGATCATGCGGTCATGACGGTTCCATCCGGATCGATCTACAACTCAACGGCAACAAAGAGTAACCTCCTCTTTGGCACCTTCGACTTCACCGCCCAATCGCCAGCCACCCTGAGGGATTTCGAGTCCGTCGGCGACGGGCTCGAGATGCTGTTCGGGAGCTTCTGCTTCCAGATGAGGCAGACCGGCACCCTCCGCCTCCCAGAGCGGGTGCCACCACCGTCCATTAGGACCGCTTCGTGGGTCCCACCTATCGACGTGTTACACGCGTCGACGCTGACAGACGAGTCAGATGACAGCGGCAGCTACAACTTAGATCTGTGCGGCCCTTCCTCAGATGAAGGAAACTACGGTTCCAGATCCAAAAGTTGCGACAACAGCGATCTAATCCGCGGGTGCTACCTATGCGCCGTTGTCATCAACAACGTAACGGACCTGCCACCAGGTTCGAGTGCGCAGCAAAATCCGAACCCCCTCTCAACCCACAAGCTGAGAACGGAGGAAACGGGGGAGATCTGCCTAACAGGCCCAACAAAGGTGACGCCCACGCCTACAACAAGATCAATCTCAATGAGGAATGCTGGCACCAAGCACGCGAAGCCGTGGCACGCAACATCATCCTACCTATGAATGCTTCACAGGATCTACTGATGGCCTACCACCTCCTCCTCATCGACGAGCACAACCGATAGGTGAAGCTGATGGAGGATCTTGACAGGCGCAAGAAGGCAGCTGCGGAATCCAGCGCGCGGCGAGCGGCGCTCTCCGCCGCTGGAGGATCCAGTTCACATGGCAACAACGCCAACAAGTACGCTCCCGCACGGAGCACATGGACCCCGCCGCGAGCCGCGAGGTCACCCGGGCCCTTAACACATCCTTCATGACGACGAACTCGCACGACAACGTCATCCCGACAACACCGCAGGATGCGATCATGGCAGCCAGTACATATCTCGCATCCCATCCACCTCCGATGGATGACCCAAAGAGTGCCATGCACAAGTCCGTGCTAGCTGGCCTCGGACTCGTCGGAGCCGCGCTCCACGACGAGGCTCCTGCGGAGCCGAAGAAAAAAGCTGCGGTCAAGTTCAACTGCAGCCCTACGCCCTGATCCAAAGACGATGAGCACAACCCGCCCCGACGCTGCAAGATCCCACGACACCGTAGTAGAAACTATGACGCTCGCAACGAGCTCACCAAGCGCAAGATCGACAAGTCATGCTCCAAGCGCGCGTGCTCAACTGAGTCCAACGAGGAAGAAGACGGAGAGCTGTGCGGCGCCAGGTGCTTCAGCAGATCCGTTCAGCAAACGAGGGTGCCTAAAATTTTCAAGCTCCCTTCAGATAACCCGAAGTTCGATGACACGCAGGAAGCAAAGGCCTGGCTCAATGATCACCTGTCGTCAGTCAAGCTCCATGGTGGAAACAAGAACATCTCCCTACAATGCCTTCAGCTATAGCTGACAGGTGCAGCTAGAGTCTGGATCAGCATCCTATCCTCCAGATTTATCCGAAGTTGGGAAGAGTTAGCATACAGCTTCATCCGCAACTTCAAGGGCACCAGCAAGAGGCCAGCATCGATCTAAGAGCTATGGGCCAGCACCCAATGGTCCAACGAGTCCATCCGCTCGTACATACTCCGTTGGTCCCACATCAAGAACTCCGCTACACACATCTCCGAGGAACGGGCAATCAACGCCTTCAAGGACGGTGCCAGGCGCCCAGATTTCAAGGATGAGCTTGGGTGCGTCAAGCCCAAGACGCTAGATCACCTCATGGACATCGCCAATCGGTGGGCAGATGGTGAAGATTTCGTCACCTGAGCACATTCGGATGACGAAGACGACTATGGTCGTAGGCGCGAACGCCGCAGCAAGAGAAGATCACGCGTCTATGATGACCGCGATGGAGTCGACATGGTCGTGGCTAGATACGCCGATCGACACAACGATGGCAACCGCCATAGCGGATATCGCGGCGGCAACTACCGCGACAACGGGCGACCCACGCAAACGTGGCAACGTTGCAGTCATGACGACGAGCCTTTGGCATACGACAAGTTTTCTGGTCCTTGCACATCCACTTCTACATTGACAAACAAGATGGTAAGAAGAAGGCCAGCCACATGCTCAAGGACTGCCGCGAGTTCCAGAAGCTCAGCAAGGGTCTCACCCAAATGCGGTGCCAGATCGTGAACCCTGATTTGGGACCGCTCCCGCACCCGGTGATATCGCCCACAGAGCTCCTCCACCACCACCTGTCGGACCGTCGCAGCCGGCAATCGCCCCAGCACCAAATAACGGTGCGGGAGGGTACCCGCCGCCAAAAGGGTCCCTAATGATCCAGAAGGGGCGCCCAACCAACAGGGTGCAAAATAATATCACCCGCCAAGTCAGCATGGCCGTGACCTCTCCACCATCCATCCTTGAGTACCTCAGTGGCTCGGAGTCCCGCATCGTGTTCGATCGTTCGGATCACACACGCCATATCCCTCGCCCAGGTCATGCTGCCCTGGTGCTCGAGCCGCAGATCGGGGGATTTGATATGATTCGTGTCTTCATGGACATCGGCAGGGGCATCAATATGATGTTCACCAGCACACTCGCATCAATGCGGATCCCGCTGTGCAGCCTAGAGCAATTAGACACGATGTTCCACGACATAGTCCCAAGAAAGGGCATATATCCCCTGGGCAAGATATGGCTCGACGTCATCTTCGGCCAGCACGAAAACTTCAGGCACGAGTGGCTAGAGTTCAAAGTGGTGGACTGGCCATCACAGTACCACGCCATCCTCGGGCGTGTGGCATTCGAACGATTCCTGGCAGTACCACACTACGCGTACCTGCTACTGAAGATGCCAGGACCTAGGGGCGTCATCACCGTCTAGGGAAGCTTCACCCGATCCGACCACTGCGACAAAGACTTCAATAGAATCTCCTAGTTGTTCGGCATGCAAGAGGAGCTCACGAGGCTCAGAGAGGTGACAGACAACGGGGCACCCCCAGTCACTAGGAAAAACGCACCTGATATGTCATTCGCCTCCACGATCAACACAAACAAGGTGCAGGTCCACCCGACGGATGCCTCCAAGACGGCGTTGATCGCCAATGACCTTAGTGCCGCATAGGAAAGCGCGCTCGTCAAATTCCTCCGTGAGCGCTGGGAAATTTTTGTCTGGTGTCCAGCGGACATGCCAGGAGTTCCCAGGGAATTTTCCGAGCATGCACACAATGTGTTTCCTGACGCGAAGCCAGTCAAGCAGTCGATCTGATGACTGTCTGAACCAAGAGCTGAAGCCGTTGGAATCAAAGTCAATGGACTGCTCGACGCCAACTTCATCAGGGAAATAAAGGAGAGAGTGGCTGGCCAACATCGTGCTGGTCCCCAAAAAGGACATGGACATCCTGCGGATGTGCGTGGACTTCACATATCTTAACAAGTATTGTCCCAAGGACCACTTCCCTCTACCGCAGATCGATCAAATCATTGATTCTACTATAGGATGCGAGAAACTCTCCTTCCTTGATGCCTACTTAGGCTACAACCAGATTCGGCTGCAGGTCGAAGATCAGGAGAAAACAATGTTCATCATACCATTCAGAGTGTTCTGCTACAACACCATGCCCTTCGGGCTGAAAAACGCAGGTGCCACATACCAACGGTGCATGCAGGTGTGTCTGAAAAGCCAGATCGGTCGCAACATCCAAGTCTACGTCAACGACATAGTAACCAAGACCAGAGAAGCCAAGACGCTGATCGACGATCTCCGTGAGACATTTGATAATGTTGATCGCTACAAGATCAAGCTAAGCCTAGAAAAATGCTCCTTCGGTGTACCATCTGGCCAGTTACTCGGCTACTTCATCTCCCAGCAGGGGATTGAGGCGAATTCGAAGAAAATCAGGGCCATACTGGACATGGAGAAGCCGAAGAACCTCAAAGGTGTCCAGTGGCTAGCTGGGCGGATCGCGGCGCTGAGCAGATTCATCAGCCGCATGGGCGAGAAGGCCCTACCCTTTTACCAGCTATTGCACAAGGCGGACAAGTTCGAGTGGACACCCTAAGAAGATGACGCATTCGAGGGCCTCAAGCGGCTGCTCTCCACCTTGTCTGTCCTGGTCATGCCAAAGGAACGGGAACCTCTGCTGCTATACATTGCAGCCACACATCAGGTGGTAAGCACCGTACTCGTGGTTGAACGACCCGAAGAAGTCAAGACCCACGGGGTCCAACGCCGAATCTACTACCTCAGCGAGGTACTGACTCCAACAAAGCAGAGGTACCCTCACTACCAAAAGCTCGTCTATGGCGTATTCATGACGGCTCGTCGACTGAGCCACTACTTCCAGGACCATCAGCTCATGGTTGTCAACGACGCCCCACTATCGAACATCCTGAACAACCCCGAGGCCATGGGGCACGTAGCCTTGTGGGGCATCGAACTGTCCCCTCTGGATATAATCTATGAGCAACGCACCGCCATCAAGTCTCAGGTCCTCCCTGACTTCCTCGTCCACTGGATGGAACTCCAGCAGTCGAATACTCCGGACATGTCGCAGTACTGGACGATGCACTTCGACGGCTCCAAGCGTGAGGCTGGAGCAGGGGCTGGCGTCATACTGACGTCCCCTCAGGGAAATAAGATGAAATACGTCATTCGGATGAAATTCCGCACCCCCAATAACAAGGCCGAATACGAGGCCCTCATCCACGGCATGAGGATGGCCAAGATCTATGACACAACACGACTCGTCATCTACGGTGACTTGAACCTCGTCGTCCAGCAGACAATGAACGAGTGCGGCGCTCACAACGCCAACATGATCGTATACTTCGCGCTCTACAACTCACTCGAAGGATACTTTGACGGCTGCGAGCTTCGGCACGTCGGCAGAGAAAACAATGAAGAAGCTGACAGGCTCGTCAACATTGGATCCACCTGCGCACGGGTGCCACCAGGCGTGTTCCTCGAACAAATCTACATACCCTCTATCAAGAGGAAATTCCCAAAAGGTCCAGACGAAGAAGCAGAGCACTCGGGGGATACACCACTCGAAGGACAGGAGGAACCCGAAAAGCTCGACACCGAGGCCGAGCTGGTCAGCCTAATGCAGTTCATGGCGGTTAAAGAGACGTGGATGCAGCCGTACCTTTAGTACCTAATAAACAACCAACTGCCTGACGAGCCGACAGATGCTCAGCGCATATCTCGCTAGTCAAAAGCCTTCACCATCATCAACGGTGAGCTGTACAAGCGCGGCATTTAGGGTGTGATCCAATGGTGCATAACCATCAGTGATAGAAAAAGCATCCTCCAAGACATCCATGAGGGCATCTGCGGCTATCATGCAGGCAGTCGCGCCCTAGTCGCCAAAGCTCTACGAGCTGGGTTCTACTAGCCAACCGCCATGAACGACGCCAAGGACATCGTCCGAAGGTGCAACGCATGTCAGAGATACGCGGACAAGCCGTATGCGCCAGGATCCGAACTGAGGCCCATAACGCTGGCCTGGCCCTTTGCTCAATGGGGCCACGACATGATCGGCAAACTGCCAAAGTCCTCACCAGGAGGTCACGTCTTCCTCCTGGTTGTAGTCAACAAATTCACCAAGTGGATCGAAGCTATGCCCGTCACCAACCAAAGCGGAAAAACTGTCATTAAGTTCTTCGAGTCCATTGTCTACAGGTTCGGCATGCCTCATAGCATAATTACGGACAACGGCTCGAATTTCATCTCGAAGGAATTTCGAGCCTTCTGTCGGAACCTCGGCATCAACATATCCTATGCCTCCGTGGCGCACCCGCGGACCAACGGACAGGTTGAAAAGGCCAACGGCCTCATAGGAAACGGCATCAAGAAATGCCTATTATGCCCACTCGAAAGGCGTGCGGGAGCCTAGGAAGATGAGTTACCCTATGTCCTTTGGAGCTTGCGTACAACGCCAAACAGCTCAACCGGTTACATGCTCTTCTTCATGGTGCATGGAGCTAAAGTCGTGCTGCCTACCAAGGTACGCCACAAGGCCACACGGGTCGTCGCCTACAGCGAAGCTGAATCATCGGCAACACACGAAGACGCCGTTGACACACTTAACGAGGCACGTGACATTGTCGCGGCTCGCTCAGCGGTCTACCAACAGAGCCTACGCAACTACCACAGCCGTCGTCTACGGCCATGGTCCTTCGTCGAAGGAGACCTCGTCCTGCGGCTCAAGCAAGAATGGCCCAAGAAATTCGAGTCACCCTGGGAAGGACCCTACATCATCACCTAAGTCATCCCAGGTGGCGCCTACCACCTCACGGACGTCGCATCAAGAGTCGAATACTCCAACCCCTAGAACGTCGCGCAATTGCGACGCTTCTACCCATAGTTACCCTTTACTTTCAATCAGGCTATTCAGCCAAGGCTACTCAGCCGAACAATATACCTCCTTGTTTCGCTATGAATAAAAGCTAAGTTCCTTGGCCCAAATATTTTTTCACCTTACATTATTTCTCGCTAAAAATTCTCGGGGGCTACACCTCACCTCACGACCTCGTCGACTGAGAACAATGCATACAACCTGAGTAGCTGACCACGTCAGGCTAACGAAAAGGACATGCACATAACAAAGCACCACGTGCTAGTACATATAAACTTTACAAAGGGCATTACACGCCCACTCGAATAAATACACAATTTACATCATCATGGTGGACCTGCAGTTGAATTCAATGAAAGAAGTTAAATTGGAAGAGATTCCTGTAGTTAATGAATTCCAAGATGTTTTTCCAACGGAGTTACCGGGAATGCCACCAGACCGGGAGATAGAGTTCACCATTTACCTAATTCCTGGTACAGCACCAATAGCTCAAGCACCATATAAAATGGGACCCAAAGAGTTGAAAGAACTCAAGGAGCAAATTGATGAGTTAGCTAGAAACGGATTTATTCAGGAAAGTGTATCTCCATGGGGAACACCAGTAATCTTTGTGGATAAAAGAGATGGTGGAAGACAGATATGTGGTGATTATAGAAACCTAAACAACGTGACTATAAAGAACAAGTATCCTTTACCAAGGATTCAAGATTTGTTTGATTAAGTGAAAGGAGCTGGAGTATTTTCAAAGATCGATTTAAGATCGGGATACCATCAAATAAAAATCAAGCCGGAAGATGTAACAACATTTGTCTCAAGATATGGACACCATGAGTATCTGGTAGTACCATTTGGTTTGACCAATGCACCGATAATATTCATGAATCTGATGAACAAGATCTTCATGCCATATTTGGACAAGTTCGTCATAGTCTTTATTGATGATATTTTGAGATATTCCAAGGATAAGGAAGAGCATGCTGATCATTTGAGAATAGCATTACAAACTTTAAGTGAACACAAACTCTATGCTAAGTTCAGTAAATGTGAATTTTGGCTTGATGAGGTAGAATTCCTCGGTCATGTGATCAGTAAGGATGGAATTGCTGTGAATCCATCTAAAGTTCAGTCGGTACTAGAGTGGACTGCACCCACTAATGTGAAGCAAATTTGAGGTTTCTTAGGAATGGCTGGTTATTATCAGATATTCATTGAAGGTTTCTCCAAAATAGCCGGACTAATGACCAAATTATTAAGGAAGAATACACCATTCAAGTGGGATGAGAAATGTGAAGCAAGTTTTCAAGAGTTGAAGACTAGATTAACCACAGCTCCAATCTTAGCAATTCCTGAAACAAGGAAGGACTTCACCGTATACTGTGATGCATCTAAAGAAGGTTTGGGTTGTGTATTAATGAAAGATCGGAAAGTGATTGCTTATGGTTTAAGACAATTGAAACCACATGAAGTCAACTATCCAACTTATGATTTAGAGTTAGCAGAAGTAGTCTTTGCACTGAAAGGATGGAGGCATTTTCTTTATGGAGCCAGATGTGAGTTATACACTGACCATAAAAGTCTCAAATATTTCTTCACTCAAAAGGAATTGAATATGAGACATAAGCATTGGTTGGAACTAATCAAGGATTATGATTTAACAATCAACTACACTCTAGGGAAAGCAAATGTTGTGGCAGATGCTTTAAGCAGAAAGAGTGCAGATACTCAGCCAAGCAATCGGGAGTTACCAAAAGAGTTACAAATGGACTTGGAAAGATTAGAGCTTCAATTTATCAGAACAGAGGTTCTTGGAGGATTAGCTACTATGCAGGTAGTTGCAGAGCAGGACAGTGATCTTAAGCAAGAAATTTTTATACATCAAGAAAAGATCCTTTTATTGCTGAGGAAATTCGGAGGATATCTCAAGGGCAAAAATCAGTTTTTTGCCTTGGAGATTATGGGTCTTTATGGTTTCAAGACCGTCTATGTGTTCCAGATGTGACGGATATTAGAAATGTCATACTCAAAGAGGCACATGATACACCATATTCTATACATCCAGGGAGTACTAAGATGTATATGGATTTGAAAGAACTGTTCTGGTGGAATAACATGAAAAGAGATATTGCAAAATATGTATCTAAATGCCATACTTGTCAAAGGGTGAAAGCTGAACATCAAAGTCCAGCAGGACCGTTACAACCCTTGGAAATTCCTGACTTGAAGTTGGAGGAAATATGTATGGACTTCATTACAAGATTTCCTATGACACCAAAAAGGAAGGATATGATATGGGTAATTGTGGACAGACTCACTAAGAGTGCACATTTTATTCCGGTGAATCAAAAGGATAATGCCGAGAAGTTAGTTGAAGTATATGTCAAAGAGATAGTAAGTAAGCATGGAGTACCCAAGAAGATCGTAAATGATAGGGGATCAGTGTTTACTTCTTCATTTTGGAAGAAGTTGCATGAAGCACTTGGTTCAAAGTTAGATTTCAGCACGACATATCATCCTGAGACAGGAGGTCAAACTGAAAGAACAAATCAAATCCTAGAAGACATGTTAAGGGCTTGTGCATTAGATTTTGGAGGAACATGGGAAGATCACCTACCATTGGTAGAATTTTCTTATAATAATATCTATCAGAGTAGTCTGAAGGCGGCTCCATATCAGGTTCTGTATGGAAGGAAGTGTAGATCACCAATATGTTGGTATGAACCTGGAAGCAGCAAAGAGTTTGCGCCAGATTATATCAAGGAAATACAAGACATCATTGATAAGATCAGGGATAGACTAAAAATAGCCCAGAGCAGGCAGACAAGTTATGCGGATCAAAGTCGAAGATCATGGCATCCAGAAGTAGGAGATATGGTTTATCTGAAAGTAAGTCCAATGAAAGGAGTGAAAAGGTTCGGAGTTAAAGGGAAATTGAGTCCAAGATATATCGGACCATTCAAGATACTGAGTCAAAACAGAACTATAGCTTATGCTTTAGAGTTACCATCAAGATTGGCTCAAGTGCATAATGTTTTCCATGTATCACAACTTCGTAAATGTTTAAAAGTTCCAGATGATGCAATCACACATCAAGAGATAGAACTACAAGCAGAACTGACTTATATTGAAAAGCCTTGTAATATTCTGGAAGAAAACTGGAAAAGATTAAGGAACATAGCAATCAAATATTGCAAGGTACAGTGGGAACATCACCCTGAAAGGGAAGCCACATGGGAGAAACAAGAGGATTTAAGAAAATCTTATCCAGAACTATTCAGGTACATCTCCACAAACTTCTGGACGAAGTTTAATTTAAGGAGGGAAGTCTGTAACATCCCAGCATTTAGGAACTAACGAAGGGTAGATTTAGAATTATGGAATGTTGCATGCATTCATTTGTGAAAATGTGGGTAAATTTTTGCCAAATAAAACCTTGAGTGATCAATGTTTCTTTCTTACTTTGAGATTAGGTTTAGTCTTAAAGGAGGATTGTTACAAACTTCGATATGATCTTTAAGGAATTATGTGTGTTTGAAAATGAATTTGAATTTTTAAACTTAAGGGTTTGAATCTTGAATTAATTGTGAGTTAATTATTTTAACTCCAAACATTATCTAAATGAAACAATTATGAATATGAAAACTTATTTCGTATTATCAATATATACACAAGTTACAAAGAATGAAACTTACTTAAACCATTTTCAAACTTCAAAAATTACAACAGAATAAAGAATAATAATATTCTTTATTAATAATAAATAATATTTATTACAAGATAATAAAATGAAAAATTACAAAGAATAAGAAAATTACATTGGAACATTCTATAACTACCCTATAACTAAACCTAAACTAAATCTTCATATCTGTACCTGCAAAATCAAACAGAAAATTAAATAGAAAAATAAAAGGGTTAGTGTTAGTATTATTTCTCTCAGATATGTCAGTGAAATGCACTTGAGAAATTCATCATTGAGAAATTTATATAAAAGGGGCAAGTTTCACCAATATGAAATAATCCATCTTTCATAAATTCAAACCAGAAGTCAAATGACAACCAAGAGGGACAAATTCACCAGCCAGGTGAAAGTAACCTGGTAGGAGTAAGTTCAAAATTCTGAACATATCCACAAGTGCATAGCAAGCACACAGGCAGGACACACACTAGCATGCATGTGGTGTGTTGTCAACCTCACAAAACAGCCCAATCTCACAAAACCACAAGCACAGCCGTGGGAGGCACTAGTGCATCACCCCACTGCACAGCACACAAGAACAGCCAGTGTAGACAGCAGCTAAATCAAGCACCACAGCCAGCAACCACACCAACTAAGGATCAACCAAACATCACCAGGATGGTGACATAAGGAGGGGGATGGATCAGGTGGACAGCAAGATCAAGCCCAGGAGCTAGGAGGAGCATGTTAGCTCAAGATTAAGCACAGGAGTCCAGCAAAACCAGATCAAGATCATCATCATCAACTTACTACACCATCATCAGATTCTGTCGTGAGTTTTATAAAACCTTCACATAATCTAATCATCTTATTCAGAGAAAAGCATGTGTTGTTTTATAAAACAAACCCTTAGAAAGCACCCAAGTGGGGTGAATCCATCATAGGGATTTCTGAAATTCTAAAGGAAAACAA
Organism: Avena longiglumis; assembly: GCA_030063025.1. Classification (NCBI taxonomy): domain Eukaryota; kingdom Viridiplantae; phylum Streptophyta; class Magnoliopsida; order Poales; family Poaceae; genus Avena; species Avena longiglumis. The sequence continues at coordinate 369,482,019 of CP125978.1, read as the reverse complement.
CAAAGTACCAGGATCCAACCAGAGCTCAGAGAAACATCCTTGCTTTGGTTGTCAAACTATATTTTACAACTCAATCATACATATACCTATGATCTATTTCTAGGCACATCCCTAAAGGAAGGGTAGCACCTTAGAATCAAATCTTTGGATCCATAGATTGAGCAAGCTCACTATCATTTTTTCCAAGCTTTGATCCAATAAAGAATAGTTGGTACCACTACCAGGACTATCTAGATGAACCAATTAGATAAGATCTGAATCCCTAAGCCTCAGACCAACATCATTGGTCTTAGGGAATTCAGATAAGAGCATTTCTAATTATCTTTCAAATCCAAGATTGTCTTAAACATAAACTAACCAAATCCATGGTTTAAAATCAAACTTGTGTGCCATACCATGATGGTGTCACAAGAACAATTCAATATGAATCAGGAAAGACAGTAAATCATCATAGATTCAAACAATCAACTAACTAATCATTTTCCTGTTAACACAGGAATCATAACTAGGATATTCCTATGTTACACTTCACTGTTTGAGATATGTTAATTCCCAAGCTAACAGCACTAAGACAGTAGTTGTATCTTATCATAATCATGACCATGAATATAATAAACAGTGGAAAGCTATCAAGTCATTGGCTTTACCAAGCATGTTTCCCAAACAACAATATCATCTGAATCAGATGCAATCCATGCATAAAATCATCTAAGAAGCCACCAGAAACAGTATGGATCATTTTAAACAATAAGCCTCAGACCAATAATCATTTAGCATGTGTACAGATCATCCAAACATGAATCAATTCATCCAGTACATGATCAATCACATCACAGGAAACCTAAATGGATAATCATCCTAACCTGAATCAGACAGTAGAAAGAGAGGACACTTCCAATGTCTAGCATCCAACCAGCAAGCACAGAGAGCACCAGAGGCGGGGAATCAAACTCACCATAGGTCCTCGCTGAAGGATAGAAGAGGAAGCAGAGGGGCCGACGACCATGGCGGCACGGGGAGCACCCAGAGGGGGCGCTGCAACCCGCACGGCGCCACGACAGTGACCCTGATCACACCTCGAGGTGCATAGCAACACCTCGACGCACGACGACCACGGCAACACTTGAATCCATGTCAATCCCCAAACCCTAGGGTTCAGGACGGCATCAATCCATCGCAGGGGAGCCCTAGGCTCGAATCCAATTGGATAGAATGAAAGAGCATCAAAGATAACCCCCAACTGCACCACGACGGTGACCAGAACGGCCGACGGCGGCGGGAATCGATGGTGGCGGCGTCACCGGCCAAAGGGTCGGGGTAAGAGGAGGAGAGGATGAACTCGAGGGAGAAGGAGAGGCAGTGAGGAGTGGGCCGAACTAGGCCAAAACCCTTCGGGGTGGTCCTTTTGTCCAGGACAAATGGGCTACAAGGGCCCAATAAGTATAACTAGCCCATAAACATTTGTAGGCCTGTTTTAATCAATTGGAAAAGACCAAAATGCCCCTGACCTCAATAAAATTCTAGAAAATAAAATAAAATGTCCAAATATGATAAATAAAATATTTTTGGATTCACAATAATCCATACTATACAAATAAAATAAAATATAAAATTTTAGACATTTAAAATTTTATAAGAATTTTTTAATTCATATATTCCTTATGGAATTTTACAAAATTATTGAAAGGTGATAAAAATAAATAAAAATCACTTTCATTATATATTAATATTATAGTATTTTTGAAAAATACTAAATAAATATTTAATAACAATTTTAATGTATAATTGATAATTGCTAAAAGAATTATTAAATCAATAAAAGTCAAATAAAAAGGAAATAAAATAAAATAATTCAATATATGTTATAAATATCAAAAAGTAATATTTATAAACCCTTTATTATTAAAAAGAACTGTTTAATGGGGAGAATGCATATCAAGTTAAATGATGCATGACATTATTGCATAATCATTTTGCTTCTTTAAATATTGTCCTTACCGGGCAATAATGATGTTTTTGTAGAACTAGAAGCTCAAGGTCCAGTGCAAGCATCAGACTTCACTACCTTGCTATCACCAGGCAAGTTCATCACTTGCTCATGTCCTTTGAAGAGTCTTCATCAAAGTATTTGAAAATTGTGTGTTATCATATATGCTATAAAAGAAAGAAAATATCATTTTCACAAATAAAGAAATCATAGATATCATCCTAAGTGATGATATAATGGAGCAATGGAACTTAGGGTTCTAATTGCAATAATGATGATCAAGTAGGGACTTAATAACCCCTAACATCAGTGATTCTAGCGCCATATATTACGCGTTAGCCATGAGATTTGGAATGGGACAGAGAAGTCAGCTGTATCTTCTTCCTCTCGCATGAAGCCAGATGTCCAGGTCGTGGCTGTTATCCTTGTAGCGTGCATATTAATTGGTAATTTGTAGAGGATATGCAGCACATGGGTGCGAACCCTCATCGTCCCACGATAGTTCTGGCATCTAACGGTTTGTAAAAACCATTGCCATAATTCATTATGTGGGCATGGTGTACACCAAGGAGGCATGCGGGGTCGCGAAGGGGGCAGTGATTGGCTTGCACCAACTACTGGGCCCCATATCATGGAATTGTGGACGGAAAAGTATGCCCGGTTGTGCAACAAGGAGTTGATCTCTCATGGGTAAAGTAACACACCTATGCAGAGTGTAAGAACTGTAACTTGTTACTCCCTGTTCCAGGAAGGAGCTATGAACGCGGTAGGAAAGGAACTCCATGAAAGTTCTGGTCAACCTGTGAAGGCTGATTGTCATAGTATTTTTTAGAATAAAATCAATCTTTGAAGAAATATTTACAAAAATTGCATAGTGCCAAGGATTTATAATCCAAGGTGGTAGTTAGAGCATCAAACTTCCCACCTTGCATATAATGAACTTCTTGGGTAACGTTGTTACTCATTCTTTCCTTTGATCCCTTTCTTAGACTCTAAGGATTCCGAAGACGTGCCAATGTATGCAGCCGAATGCCAACAAGATGTGTTCTACGAGGAACCTGATCTGTCCAGAGGAGTTGAAGGAGTGAATTACGAAATCCGCTATGGTGTCGATGATAACGAGTCCAACTAAGTATCCCTAGTTAATAGTAACCAATGGAGCCGAGCAGCATGAACTTTATTGAATAAGCTGTTGAGCTCAACTCCTAGATGGAGTTGCTACTTTTAAATTCCGCTGAACACAAAAATTTCCCCTAATTGAGAACGCCTCGCATATTTTTTTACAGTAGCAGGATCAGAATAACTTACTCCATTAAGTTCGCCACCATAGAACTCCACCGTTACCCCTACCTGTTCAACACTATATTTGGATTCTGCTCTTCTAAAAGGAACGTCCGCTCTCACAATTCCCTCTTCATCTACCAAAACAACTGGAAATTTTTCAAAAAAAGTAGGCATACGGCGTACAAAAAGCTCACGTTCTTCTTTATCTCTAAAAACGGGATGTCCTAACCAGCCAACAACTATTCCATCCCCATATTTTGGTTTGTAAGTTGGATCTTTTGGAAGTATTGAACTTCCGGTATTGTAATAATAATAATGTGTGTACTTTTCTAATATGGACCCGCAATGTTTCTGTTGTACCACTCTGAGGGATGTGATATTTACGGAACGGTGTTCTGTGGATGTCATGTCAACGACTATAGTGTACTACACATGCAGTGGTATGCTGGGCCACCGCAAACTCTTTGACATGGCCCACATCACGAAATTTACCAAGAAGAACCAGGAAGGTAGAAGGTGCAGCGTCCAAGGGGAACATGATGTCCTAGATGGCCGCCAATGACGACCTTGCCTGCCTCAGCACCCGAAGAACCTGGTTCACGCGATCTTGCACCATCACAAGGACGATGGCTCGATCACAATCCATTCAGAAGCAGCCACCAGCCTCCAGGTCTTGCTGCGTCAAACAGTTTATCCGAATGGCGACGCGCTCCTTCTCTTCCCTTAGAATGAGATTCACATCTGCAAAAAACATGGAATGAGACAGCATACAAAACTACACCCAAAAGAACATCAGTTCATGAAGACTCACATTGAAGTTTCTCACCCATCCGCTGCAATTCCCCAAGCAAGAACTCCTCCCTGGCAGTGGCTCGCTCAGCCTTGGATTTCCACACATCCGCGTGGCCTCGAATGCTAAGGATGTCCTTTTCCAAGCTGTGGACACGATCGCGCAGAAAAGCCAGTTGTGATGCATCATCCAAAGATGCTCGCGGCTCAGGCGCAGTCGGAGTGACAACTGTAACCTCACCCAAAGGACCCTAAAGGAAAATAAGCAAGCAAGAACATCACAAACACTTCTGGCAGCAGCACAAAATACAAACTTATATACATAAATAAAGCCACCCAGTGGCATCATTGGATTTGTTCATCAGCACGATGTTACAAAAGAAAGCAAAAGAAGAAGCTATACTAGCTACAATACATAGGCCTAAGCGCCCGCATCCGAAGAAGTCTCGGAGCCAGACGGCCTACTCTTGGCCTCATGCTGCTCCTTCGCCGCATAGTCAGCCAGGAGGTCGATGAGCTTAGGCCCATAGCGCTTACAACGAGAACCAAGGAGGGCGAAAGCTACCTTAGAGCCATCCGCCGCCGTAGGCATTCGAGAGGTGATATGATGAAGGTCAAACTCGGCTCCGGACGCCATCGCCATGGCCAACCCCATGGAAGCGCCGATGCCCTTCTGCTTGCGCTTGTACTCCGCCGGAGCATCCTTTGACAACGCATTCGCAAGGGAGTCGACGTCGTCAAGGGCAACGCCCTTAGGGACGATCTCCTTGTAGAAGCGTGCGGGCACCTTCTTGGCTCTCTCCAAGGAGCCAGCGGCAGTGGCGCAGTGATCCTCGATCGCAGCGGCGGCATCATCCAAAGCATCTCCGTGTGCGAGCGCACCACGATCAAACGTGATACCTGAAGCATCTGAAAATAATATGGAAACACACTCGAATGAGGAAGGACAAACTGCACTCAAAAAATAGAAGACCAAAAGAATACAGGCATAACTCACCAGAAATAGCCTTGGCAGCAACCATGAGCTTATCAGCCATCTCCTTCTCCCGCGTAGCTGCAACGGCCGCGAGCTGCTGCTCGTGATCCTCAGCCTCCTTTTGCCGACGCTCCTTAGCCTCTGCAGCATTCGCGGCCTTCTTCTCCGATTGACCGAGACTCTTTTCGAGAGCATCCAATCTTCGGAGAGCAGCATTATTACCATCTGCAAAAGGAAGAAATTTCGGGTGAAGGCAGGCAACATACTTGATGACCTTGGAGCTGCTGCAGCTAACCCTCCAGCTCTAGATGCTGCTGGATGAGAAGGTTGGTGATGTGTACAAAAGACTACAAAACAAACAGAAACAATTCTATGAACAAAGGGCTCGGGGGATCCCCCAAAAAAACCAAAAGTTCAACAGATCAAAGAAGGACTCGGGGGCTCCCCCATGAAGTAAAGACAACACTTACGTGTTCAGGCATGGACTCCGAAGGTCTGCATGCTGCCTTCTGAGTTGCGAATGCCCGAGCTTCTCTCCTGCAGGAGTTCGGGCCATCGTCCTCAGAGTCCACCACCACCTAGGGCACGGAAGTCGTCGGCTTCGACTCCGCCATTAATTTTTGAGTGTCCCCGTCAAAGGACTCCTCCGAAGGTTTGCTGCAAGCAACCAATCGAATCAGCAACAAGCTAAAAATTACAAAGATGAAAAGAAAAACAAGATTCAGGCGCAGTGACTCACGACTCAATGTCTGATAAGTTGAAGATAGGAGTTGCCTTCTCCTTCTTCTTCTTCTTGGCTGGCAGCTGTGGAGCCACCACCTAAATAGGCACAGCAGGGATAGGTGCAGATGACACACCTTCTTCCACACCGTGCTGCTCAAGGAACGGCGGACCCCTTGGAGTTGGAGGAGTAGACGCATCCGAAGACTCACTCCGGGTGCACTTTTGGGTCCGCCCTTCGCTCGCTTTGGGAGCGTCCCTAGTAGGAGACTGCATCGGAGGAATCTCGGATTCAGAATCCACAAGTTCGTTATTCGGCGCAATCGAAAACTTCTCAGGAAGAGGAGGCATCATCCCCGCTACCTTGAGACCCTACAAACATAAGACGCAAGAAAGCATGATTAGTGATACTAACAAGAAGCAAAAAGCACTCGAAAAAAGCGCAAAGCGCAAACTACAATTTTCCACCTGTGGAACCGCATTTTTGGCGCTGAAGGGGGAGGTCAACGATTTCCCCCGGAGGTCCTCATCAGCCTTTACTTCAGCAGAGGCTGAAGGGCTCTATCAAGATTGTGGCATCCCGCAAAACCACTACTAGAAAATCGCGTTGTTTTTGTGCATTGCATCATCATGACTGCATGCTCATGTCATCATGCCACATTGCATTTGAGCATCGTCATCATCTTGCATTCGCTTGCATAAAACTATTTGCAGAAAAACCTGTCTTTATTTTCTAAACGCCCCGTCTTTTATTCAAACGCCAAACCCGGGTCTCCGGATTATTTTGTTTTGGCTGCTATCGGTTTGCAGACGACCCGTTTAAAACAAATAAAATGTTTAATTATTTTTAGTGGGGGCAGTCAAACGGGCCGACCCGACCCGAACGACCACCCCCAGAACCAAAACGGTCCACCTAATCAGCCCCCTCTAATCCTAAAGCTACCAACCTATCTACCCACACCCACCGGCCACCTCACCCCAACCAGTAGCAGCTCGCCACCTCAGCTCCCCTCTCTCCCCTAACCAATCCTAGCCCTCCACCTGGCCTCTCTCCCTCTCTCACCATCTCTCTCCCAACACACACCACTCAGCACCCACCCAGCACACAACCCCACACACGCAGTACACACACCCCACCTCACCTGGTCAGCCGATAGCCCTTGGGCCCCACCCACGCACACCGCACCCGCCTCCTTCCCTAACCTCCCTGGCCGCCGACGCCTCCTCCCCTCGGTCGTCCTCCCCCATCGCGCCGACAACCCCGCCTCTCAGCGACCCGCTCGCCGGTCCCCGCCCCTCGAGCTTCCCTCCTCGAGCCGCAGTCCGCCTCCTCGCCGCTGCGACCCCCACCAACCGTCGACGCCCCACCTCTCCTCTGCCAGCTTCATTCCCTCCGGCCAGCCGCTCCTCCTCCCTTCCGCCGTCGCCACCAACCCCCCACCTCCGTCCGCCCGCGGCCTCCTCTGCCTCCGCCGCCCGTGCTCTCCTCGCCGCCCGTCGCCGACACGCCCTCTCCGCCGCCGCGTCCTCTGCACCCCTTCCGCCGCCGCGGTCCTCCTCGTCCCACGCCCGACCACCCGCTCATGCGACCTGCCCGGCCTCTCCCCTCTCCTGGTCCCCATCCTCTCCGGCAGACCCAACCGGAGGCCACCGTCGCTCCGACCGCATCCTCCGGCTCGCCCCGCTATAATCGTTCATCGCCAGCGCGCCAGCGCCCGTCTCCTGTTGTCGCCCTCCTCGACCCGCGGTAGCGTCACCTCCTCTGCTTCGCCCGCGTGGTGTTGATCTTTTCCTGCCGTGCGTTTTGTTTGTGTCCGGTGGCCATGTTCGGATGTTGGGCGCATGTGTGGTCGTGTTGGGGAAAACTTGGCGAGACAGTGTAGGGGTGATGCCGTGTGAGATTGCTAGATGCCACCAACGACCCGACTTGAACCGTATCCTCGCCAGAGCTACTTCCGTCGCGTCGACCGGCGTTCGCAACCGTGAATTAGTGGAAGCCTCAAGATCGCCCTCCGGCCCGAGCCTCGGACGAAGACGCCGAGACCGAGTGCGCCTACATGGATCCGTGATGCGGCACCCCAAGATCTACCGTCGAACGCCAAGCACGCCTTCACGGACCCGAAGACGCCGTGACTCGGACGCCAAGTTCTCCGCGCTAGACAACAAGACCTTCGCAACGAGAAGAACGACACCGACCCGGAAGAATCCGGATGCGCCAAGATCTACCCGCTACCGAGAAACGATCCCGGAGGGCGAACCCCAGAATCCGAGACCGGACCCGAACCCGGAACCCCAAGTTCGTCGAGACCCTCTAATGTGAACCCCTTCCGACACCCTATTTTATAATATAACACAACTTGTTGCATATAAACTTGCCATGCATGTAATCTTGACATGTGGTTTGGGGGCCTTATGCCGATTCACCTAATAATTAAATATGGGGCCCATATGCGGGCAAATCTAGTCTCATATCGACTTCATTTAAATTTGTGTAGCGAACCGGTGCTATCTTTTGCCATGCTAAAACAACATTTAAATTGCGGGGTAGATAAATAACATGAACCATTTAATTAATTGTCGGAACCCCGATTCCGCTTAATATGACCTAATTGCATCGCACCTTGCCATGCCATGCATCATACATGCATCATGCCCGATCTTTTGCCGTAGTATTAAATATTGCATCCGGTGCTTCTTCTAGTGTTTTGCTTCTTCGCGGATAAGGCCGTTGAGTTGATGCGAGTGTCGACCCGATCTTCGGTTGAACCTTCGACAATGTTTTCAGGCGAGCATCTCCCCCTTTCTACCTATCTTACTTTTATAGTTTTTATTCCCTCCTGTTGATCTATTGCTATCTGTGTTGCGATGCTTTAGTTTCCGTACCTGTGATATACCGTGCAGCCCTATATTGCCTTGGACACATCCTATTACCTGTTGTTTGGTAGATAGTTGGACTTGCGCGTCGTAGTCGCTTGCTCAAGTGCTGTTGCGTGTCGTCCAGTGCCACAGTTGTTGATGTATTGCCGCATGTTGATGTTGGAGATGATCATAGTTTTACTTATCGTTCACTTTAATTCCTGTTTAACAACTAAAATTGAAGTAAGCAGAGGCATCGGTGGGTGATAGAAAATATTTGGTTTCTGAACGCCCACTTGTGTCCCGTAGGACCCCGAGTACTTGATACCTGTTCCTTGATTTATCGCGCTATCCACATCCGGGAGGTATATGGGACCCCCCTGAGCCAGAGCTTGATTCAGTCTTATTTCTTGGGGCCACAAACTAGTTTGAGGTTTTATTTACGATCCTGTACTTATGCCATGCTACTTATCGCTTTATTTAAATTGTGCGACGGATAGCACTGTATCGTTTAGGATCGGGACACGATTCGCTGTGTCGACAAGCCCAGTTTTGGGTTCCCAAATGCTCACCAGTATACCCAAACCTTGAGTCCGTCTCGGAGCTTGCTTACTTCGTTGCGGGTAGCTTAATGGGGTGGCCCCCTGAAATATTTCTGAATCCTATGATTGCTTTGTCGTGAAGGCCTCGTTGGGTTTTGATTTGGTTTTTCCGAGGTTGATCGAGCATGTGTTGCTATTGGTGCACCCCGGCCGGGTAAAACTTTCTGAAAGCCGTGTCCGCGGTTATGGACGACTTGGAGCACAGTATCTCGATCATAGACAAGCATAACTAAAGTAGTGCTATAAATTTGACTTTATAATGACTAGTAATCAGCTTCACTATAATGGAATGGCTAAATAATACTGCCCACAATTGCTTGCTTTGTCTGTCGCTTGCGACAATTGTACCTGACTAGTAAGTATTGCAACTACAACGGAATGGCTGAATAAAAGTACCAACAACTGCTGGGTTTTGGGTTCATATCATGCTATCTGTATCTGATTAGTAATTGATGCAACTACAACGGAATGAATAACTAAAAGAGCCCACTGCTTCTTTTATCGGGACAATTATCTATACCTGACTAGTAATTGCTGCAACGATAACTGAATAAATAAAACTGCCAACTGTGTGAGTTCCTCGGTTGACTTCCTCGTTGGTCTCGAGGGGGAAACGCCAGGATGGGTTTGTTTGATGGTAGTATCAGGTTGGTTCCGAATAGGTCTTTCTTACCCCTCTCTGATAGCCGCCAGTTGTATCGAGTCTCTATAGGTTGTATCAGTGCATGCTGCCGCTGCCGCTTCAGTCCACCATACCTATGTAGGCGAGGACCGCCGAATTCTAGTCTCGCCGTGTACTGGCCTCAGTACTGACGCTCCTCTTTTTCCTTTGCCCTTTGTCGGCACCCCTTTTGTTTAAGCAGGTTTGAGATCGACGTCGTTAGCAGGGTTACCCTTCCGGCTTGGCCTGGGAAGGGTTATGGACGCCATTGGTTATTCTTCAGGGCTCTTAGCCCCATTTGCATCTTGTCCGTAGTCGGACGCTCTATCATTTTCAAGGTGATTTGGATCTTTATACCTATATCTGTATTCTTGACTCATGGAGTCATGTTGTATATATATCTGTTCTGTGGGTCCCATCGAGGACTGTTGTGTAATGTTATTACTTCGTTTTCCACCCGCACGAAAGTGCCTGGTGGGCACCTTTGAATCGTTTCTATGCGGGTTTGGCGGGTTTCGCTAAAACTTGCATAGATCTGATTCTCGGGTGTTCTGAGTGGTATCGAGCTCGGAGCTGCGATACCCCACAAGTCCAGCCTGTAGGATAACCTAGCTAACGGCCGAAGTAGAGTGTCAAAACTATTTTTGAAAATCGGTTGGATAGTTCTGATTAGGTCTGATTTTACTCCTTACCCCTCTGCTATACTACTATTACCTCTACGTGTCTTGAATCCGTTCTCTTCTCTCTCTTCGAGTCCAGGATTTCTCGTGGTCGGGTTCCGTCGTACCTTCAGGGTTTCGCTTCCTTCTTCGATAACGGTGTTGCTACATCTGGTCTTCCTGCTATCCGAGGAATCCTTCGTCTGTGTTACCATTCTTTGTTCCTTGTTTGTGCCTTCCGGTGTTTCCGACGCGACGACATCATCTACGCCAGATCCGATGCAGAGTCTACATCACTCCGTTGTTCCGAACCTCGCTTGTCGAGATCTTCAGTCTGATTCCGAGAGTTGGTTGCATAATCCGCCTATTCGTGTGCAGAGTAATGGTTTGGGTGCGCGATGGACTGATCACCATCCGACTACTCTTATCATTCGCTCTTGTACATCGAATCAGTGGATCCAGCAATTTAACTCCTTCCACGGAAGCTAGAGGTGACTTTATTTGTTGATACCTCTACCTTCGACCTGTTGTTCCGGAGTGTTCTCTCGACGATCACGGACAACGACCTCTTGTTAGTGGTGTCGCAAGGATCTACACGGAGCACGAAGGATCAGATCGCCGACCTTCCTTCCGGTACCATGAGGCGGATCTCGAGGGCGAGATCCATTGTTAGTGGTGTCGGTGTGGCATCCATAAAACCACTACTAGAAAATCGCGTTGTTTTTGTGCATTGCATCATCATGACCGCATGCTCATGTCATCATGCCACATTGCATTTGAGCATCGTCATCATCTTGCATTCGCTTGCATAAAACTATTTGCAGAAAAACCTGTCTTTATTTTCTAAACGCCCCGTCTTTTATTCAAACGCCAAACCCGGGTCTCCGGATTATTTTGTTTTGGCTGCTATCGGTTTGCAGACGGCCCGTTTAAAAAAAATAAAATGTTTAATTATTTTTAGTGGGGGCAATCGAACGGGCCGACCCGACCCGAACGACCAGCCCCAGAACCAAAACGGTCCACCTAATCAGCCCCCTCTAATCCTAAAGCTACCAACCTATCTACCCACACCCACCGGCCACCTCACCCCAACCAGTAGCAGCTCGCCACCTCATCTCCCCTCTCTCCCCTAACCAATCCTAGCCCTCCATCTGGCCTCTCTCCCTCTCTCACCACTCTCTCTCCCAACACACACCACTCAGCACCCACCCAGCACACAGCCCCACACACGCAGTGCACACACCCACCTCACCTGGTCAGCCGACAGCCCCTGGGCCCCACCCACGCACACCGCACCCGCCTCCTTCCCCAACCTCCCTGGCCACCGACGCCTCGTCCCCTCGGCCGTCCTCCCCGCCCAGTCGCGCCCAGCCTCTCGGTGACCCCGCTCGCCACGGTCCCCCCTCGAGCTTCCCCTCCTCGAGTCACGGTCCGCCCGCCTCCTCGCTGCGACCCCACACCAACGCCCGCCTCTCCTGCCAGCTTCCTTCCTCTCCGGCCTTCCTCCGCTCACTTGCGCCGTGCTCTCCCTTGCCCGTCGCCGACACGCCCTCTCCGCCGCCGCGTCCTCTGCACCCCTTCCACCGCCGCGGTCCTCCTCGTCCCCGGCGCCCCGCGACCACCGCCGCTCCGCACGACCCGCCCCCGGCCTCTCCCTCTCCGCCCCGGTCCCCATCCTCTCCGGCAGGACCGCCAACCGGAGGCCAGCGGCGCCCGACGCCGCCGTCTCCCTGTTGTCGCCCTCCTCGACCGCAGCGTGTGCGTCACCTCCTCTGTTGCTTCTGCCCCGCGTGGTGTTGATCTTTTCCTGCCCGTACGTTTTGTTTGTGTCCAGGTGGCCATGTTCAGATGTTGGACGCATGTGTGGTCGTGTGTTGGGGAAAACTTGGCGAGACAGTGTAGGGGTGATGCCGTGTGAGATTGCTAGATGCCACCCGAACGACCCCGACTTGAACCGTATCCTCGCCAAGAGCTACTTCCGTCCGCGTCGACCGATGTTCGCAACCGGTGAATGAGTGGAAGCCTCAAGATCGCCCTCCCGAAGCCCGAGCCTCGGACCCGAAGACGCCGAGACCGAGTGCGCCTACATGGATCCGGTGATGCCGGCACCCCAGGATCTACCGTCGAACGCCAAGCACGCCTTCACGGACCCGAAGACGCCGTGACTCGTACGCCAAGTTCTCCGCGCGAGACAACAAGACCTTCGCAACGATAAGAACGACACCGACCCGGAAGAATCCGGATGCGCCAAGATCTACCCCGCTACCCGAGAACGATCCCGCCGAGGACGAACCCCAGATCCGAACCCCGAGACCGGACCCCGAACCCCGGAACCCCAAGTTCGTCGAGACCCTCTAATGTGTGAACCCCTTCCCGACACCCTATTTTATAATATAACACAACTTGTTGCATATAAACTTGCCATGCATGTAATCTTGACATGTGGTTTGGGGGCCTTATGCCGATTCACCTAATAATTAAATATGGGGCCCATATGCGGGCAAATCTAGTCTCATATCGACCTCATTTAAATTTGTGTAGCGAACCGGTGCTATCTTTTGCCATGCTAAAACAACATTTAAATTGCGGGGTAGATAAATAACATGAACCATTTAATTAATTGTCGGAACCCCGATTCCGCTTAATATGACCTAATTGCATCGCACCTTGCCATGCCATGCATCATACATGCATCATGCCCGATCTTTTGCCGTAGTATTAAATATTGCATCCGGTGCTTCTTCTAGTGTTTTGCTTCTTCGCGGATAAGGCCGTTGAGTTGATGCGAGTGTCGACCCGATCTTCGGTTGAACCTTCGACAATGTTTTCAAAGCAGCATCTCCCCTTTCTACCTATCTTACTTTTATAGTTTTTATTCCCTCATGTTGATCTATTGCTATACGTATTTGCGATGCTTTAGTTTCGTACTGTGATATACCGTAGCCCTATATTGCCTTGGACACATCCTATTACCGTTGTTTGGTAGATAGTTGGACTTGCGGCGTCGTGATCTTGCTCAAGTGCTGTTGCGTGTCGTCCAGTGCCACAGCTTTTGATGTATTGCCGCATGTTGATGTTGGAAATGATCATAGTTTTACTTATCGTTCACTTTAATTCCTGTTTAACAACTAAAAATGAAGTAAGCAGAGGCATCGGTGGGTGATAGAAAATATTTGGTTTCCGAACGCCCACTTGTTTCCCGTAGGACCCCGAGTACTTGATACCTGTTCCTTGATTTATCGCGCTATCACATCCGGGAGGTATATGGGACCCCCCCTGAGCCAGAGCTTGATTCAGTCTTATTTCTTGGGGCCACAAACTAGTTTGAGGTTTTATTTACGATCCTGTACTTATGCCATGCTTTACTGCTTTATTTAAATTCTGCGACAGATAGCACCTGTACTGTTTAGGATCGGGACACGATTCCGCGGTGTCGACAAGCCCATTTTGGGTTCCCGATCGTTCCTGACCGTATACCCAAACCTTGAGTCCGTCGAGCTTGCTTACCGTTGAGGGTAGCTTAATGGGGTGGCCCCTGAAATATTTCTGAATCCTGATTGCTTTGTCGTGAAGGCCTCGTTGGGTTTTGATTTGGTTTTTCGAGGTTGATCGAGCGTGTGTTGCTATTGGTGCACCCCGGCGGGTAAAACTTTTCAAAGCCGTGTCCGGTTATGGACGACTTGGAGCACTGATCTCGATCATAGACAAGCATAACTAAAGTAGTGCTATAAATTTGACTTTATAATGACTAGTAATCAGCTTCACTATAATGGAATGGCTAAATAATACTGCCCACAATTGCTTGCTTTATGCGTAAACTGCGACAATTGTACCTGACTAGTAAGTATTGCAACTACAACGGAATGGCTGAATAAAAGTACCAACAACTGCTGGGTTTTGGGTTCATATCATGCTATCTGTATCTGATTAGTAATTGATGCAACTACAACGGAATGAATAACTAAAAGAGCCCACTGCTTATTTTATCGGGACAATTATCTATACCTGACTAGTAATTGTTGCAACGATAACTGAATAAATAAAACTGCCAACTGTGTGAGTTCCCGGTTGACTTCCTCGTTGGTCTCGAGGGGGAAACGCCAGGATGGGTTTGTTTGATGGTAGTATCAGGTTGGTTCCGAATAGGTCTTTCTTACCCCTCTCTGATAGACGCCAGTTGTATCGAGTCTCTATAGGTTGTATCGATTGCATCTTGCCGCTTGATCCACCATACCTATGTAGGCGAGGACCGCGAATTATAGTCTCGCCGTGTCTTGGCCTCGATCTTGACTCCTCTTTTCCTTTTCCTTGTCGGCACCCTTTTGTTTAAGCAGGTTTGAGATCGACGTCGTTAGCAGGGTTACCCTTCCGGCTTGGCCTGGGCAGGGTTATGAACGCCATTGGTTATTCTTCAGGGCTCTTAGCCCCATTTGCATCTTGTCCGTAGTCGGACGCTCTATCATTTTCAAGGTGATTTGGATCTTTGTACCTATATATGTATTCTTGACTCATGGAGTCGTGTTGTATATATATATATATCTGTTCTGTGGGTCCCATCGAGGACTGTTGTGTAATGTTATTACTTCGTTTTCCACCCGCACGAAAGTGCCTTGTGGGCACCTTTGAATCGTTTCTATGCGGGTTTGGCGGGTTTCGCTAAAACTTGCATAGATCCGATTCTGAGGGTGTTACAGAGATTTTCTAGTAGTGGTTTTGCGGGATGCCACAAAGATCACCCTTGGACAGCTCCTTGGGTGAAACCCTCATCGGGTCGCTGCGGCCAGCATATAAAAACATTGGATGCGCCCTCGCTTGGAGTGGCTTCACCCGAAGCTTGAGGAAGGTGCGGATAATGTCCACGCCGTTGACCTCCTTCTCAGCCACCATCTAGAGCGCCTCCACACGACAGTAGAGCTCCTCCACCTCCGCAGTTTCACCCTCCAAGATGTGGTTCTTCCACGACCTCTTCGGGAGATCTTATGCAAGGAGTCGAACAGGGAAAGACCATATTCTTGTCTTTCCAATTTGGCATCGTGGATGTAGAACCACTTCCTTCGCCAGTACTGGACGGACTCGCACACGCAAAAAGGATGAAGGTAAAGTGCGAAGAAAGTCTAGAGCGCAGCGGAGGGCAGCAAAGCTCGTTCAAATGGAAGCAATGGAGATGAGGAAAACAACAAAGGGTAAAAGAAAACTATTGTTTACCTATGGTATAAAAGGAAGAAGAAGACGCACATGAGCCGTTGATCCAGAAGCGCTAATGCACTCAAATCTAACCCTACACGTGTCAACACTACACCGAAACGCCGCCAGCATGCCGTCCACTATGCACGGAAATCGAGGAGACGCCATAATTTTTGCCAAGTCTGCCTGTGAACAGTCAACTTCAAGTCAGGCGGTGGGACCCATGATCATATCGTTGTATCACCCATGTTGCCGCAGACGTTTGAGATCACCAAGCGTCAGCACTAACATCATCAAGGCAAGATTAGCAATAGCCCAAAGTTTCCGGTTGATGAATCAAGTACTTACTCGAATCTACGATTCAGGAAACTACTCAGGGGCTACTCCTATCAGTAGTGATGGCCGCGCACCTGAGAAATGACTAAGGTAACTACACCTCACAACTATCTTCGAGTCCTATGTCGAGTCTGCGACTCCACTACGGACTCAGGGGCTACTCCCATAGGGAGCATCGGTTGAAGCATCTGAAAAAATTGTGTCCTTCGGACCTATGTTGAAAACGACTAAACTAAAGTCTCTGCTCGAGTCTACGACTCAAATAGACACTCGGGGGCTACTCCCATAGGGAGCGCTGGCCGCGCACCCTATGAATTCTTCGACTGTGATCTTTCGGATCAAAAACTACAAAATCTTTTTGGCAACTTTTCCCAAACAAATGCTAAGTGAGAAGCAGTTTCCTTGGCCACCCGAAACACCTCCGCGATGATAAAACTTCGGATGTTGTGTCTGCGACGCAAAGATAACCCCTATAGATATCATATGATGGCCTCATAATGCACCTGACTATGCTCTTCCAGTAAACTTCCGTGTCATTAGGCACGATGAAAATCCTAGTAGACGTGTTGGCTATATCACTTGAAAATCACTGGATTTGACTCTTGTAAGTCCATAAACGGCTTGACTCGAATCACACTAGCAATCGTTCCGAATTCGAGTTCGGGGACTCAAGTTTGACGAAGATCGTGTTGTTTTGTCCTATGACAGTTAACTGGCCCTGATCCGTCGGGTGAGCTAGGAACACACATCAACAATCCCTATGAACTAAACGTTTCTCCTTGCAAAACAGGTTCAACTACATAGCACCCAAAGATTGAAGAGTCTCCAGCCAAATCTTCGATTTGACTGAACACTCGGGGCTGCAGACATGGACATACCTCACGGGTACACGACATTGGTATACCTGGTCCAGCCCATGGAAGGCCCACATCAAGACACGCAGCCCATGAAGACTTCGGGTGGCCCAAGCCCATGACGTTTTCGCCTTCTTGGAGGACAAGTCTAGATTAGAAAGAATTTCAAAGGATACCAACCCTAATCTGTAACCGACTCGACCTAAGCCCGGGACCTGCCTATCTATATAAAGCCTAGGAGGGTACGACAAGAAGGATATCTTCCACCATCGCATACACACCTCACGCCATATTGCATCTGTGCACCCCTGTAACTTTCGGTTCCGCTGTAATCAAGAGCATACAAGCAGGAGTAGGGTTTTCCCTCCGGGGGCCTAAACCTGGGTAAATCCGGTGTCCTGTGTTGCTTGTCTGTTAACCGTTCCGAGACTTCCAGCATCCCCATCTTCTCTAAACCCAAGTCCATAACAATGGGCTTTGACGAAATCAACCCTCGTCAGCTGTCGCTACGTCATCCTTGTCCTGCCGCTCCACTGGCCGCTCGCAGCCGCCACGGGCGCTCCTGTAGTACCGGCTCCATGGCCCTCTTCATCGCCGGCCGCCGACCCTGCGCAACACCGTCTGCAACGTCTGTCTCTCCTCGCCCGAGCCCCTCTGGTTGGTTGCCCTCTTGCTTTCGTCTCCCTTGTCTCAGATGTATGCGTGTATGTAACATTTTGTACCTATGTTTGAAAATGTTCCAATGGTGGGGCGAGGATGGCTGTCAAGTTGTATTTGCGGTGATGTAGTTGTGCTACTCCTCCGATTCAAGATCAGAAGCTGGACCGGATCCTCCTCAAGATCGACCGATATCTAGACCCCCACACTGAGTATAAGAGCACCTGAAGACCTTCAGTGACGACCCCAGCTATCATCGATACCAAATCCAGAACCACAAGACCTTCACGGAACCGAACCCCTCGGCATGACATGATATTCCTCATGGACGCCAAGACCCTTTTCCCGAATCCGAAGTCTGATCCTGCCGAAGACCGAACTGAACCCAAGATCTCATAGCCCCAATGTGTGATCCCGATCTGAGCCCCTATTTTATAAATTCCATCTATATAAATTGTTGCATATTAAACTGTCTGTAATGTCCCAAAAATATTAATCAAGGTTATCAAGTTCTAATCACCCAAGTTTAGGGCTAACAAAAACTTTTGTTAATGAAATCAATATGAATGTGTGTGTGTATGTGATGAATGCATGAATGCTTGCAATGAATTGTTTTATTGTTATGAATAGAAAGGATTGGTTTAAATATGAAATAAACATCATCTAAATCATTTCCAAGCAGAATCAAATCAATAGAAATTCAAATATAAACAATATGAGCTAATGGTTATTTTGACCAAAGTTAACCACTAGACCACTTTGAGTGTTTCTAGTCCAAGATTTCTAACGGAAACAAATCCAATTCTTTTCACCCCTTGCTAGACCAAGTAAAGGTGAACCCAAGCCCACCTTGCAAACCAACAGAAACAATTTACAAATCTTTGCCAAGGACAATTCAAAATTGAATCTAGTTCATATGGTAAGATCACCATTTCTCAAAACCCAACCAAACCAGTTCACCTTGACAAATCCAACCAACCAGAGACTACTAAGTATGTGACCAATGCACCCACCAAATCTCATCCAAAAATTCAAATATAAATTTCTTGCGGACATTTTGTCAAACACCTTGCACACACAAATAAACCCTAGCCTAACTACACTGTTTTGAGCAGTGATCTTCGAACCCTTTTGTCCCCTCTTAACTCCCTTATCTCTCCTGAGCCTAGCCAATCCCCAGACCAGACCCCTCTTATCCATGGTGCACAGTGGAGCGCCGCCCGTTTTTGGTCATCGTCGGCCGACAGTGCAGAGCACGCCAGGAGCATCGCCGCCCTCGCCCACGATGCGCACCAGACACACTGCACTACATCGCCACCCCATGTCCCATACTCGACCGTAGAAGATCCCTGGACCATCCTAGCACCGCTGCACCCTATACCTCTATGCCATGTCCAGAGTGCGCCAGCTCGCCGTAGCCGACCGCCTCGCAGAGACCGCGCCTCGCCCTTGCTGCGCACATGCACCATGATCCAAGCAACACCGCAGACACCCCCGTTCGTCGCCCCGGGCCCCGCAGCTGCCGCACGCCATCGCAAACACTTATGCGTCCATGTAGAGCGTTGCATGCTCCCGACCAAACCACACCGCCCCACGCTTCGCCTTTAAGCTAGCAACGATCGCCAGGGAACCCAGCACCGTCCCCTAGCTTCAGCCACGCCGCTAGCCGCCTGTAGCTTCCTCACCGACGAGCTCACACCCGCACTGTTCGGTCCTGTCGCTGTAGTATAAAAGGAAGCCACCCCCGCACCATTTATTCAAACCCCAACAGTCACCACTCCCCACCGATCCTCTCCCTCTTATTCTTGGAGCAAGGTGAGCTCTCCCTTGCCGGAATTTGGCCGGAGCCTGCTGCTGCTACAGGAGAAGGGCGCCATTGATTTCGACCACCCCAAGACCTGTCGTCGCCGCCATTCTCTCCGCCATCATCGACAACCTCATTAGCCCCCATCGCCGACCCTAGATGGAGCCCAGGTGAGCCTCGCCAGACCCACACCGCCGCGTTAGGTTTAGTTCCTCGCCGGAGGAGTTTGTCGTCGACGACGACTCCCAGCCATTAGATTAGAATTAGATCGTAGCGCTTAGATTCGTAGATACCATTTCGTTTAGTTAGTTCTGCTGACTAGTGGACCCCATCTATCAGCAGCCCGGGCGCGCTGTGCACAGTGGGCCGGCCCATCTAGATTTCCCACGCGACCCAGTTAGTTCAAACTTAGATTTTTCAATTTAGTTCAAACCCTAGTTATGTATGTTGATTCAAAAATCAATTCAAAGAGTTTAACCGAACCAAATGGCATGAAACCAATTTTTCTAGAAAGGTATTGAAATTCTTAATCCAAGCCCATTGGATTCAACCCATTTGAAATTATAGATCGCCTATAGTAAAAATAACAAGGCAGAGACTTTTCTGCATTCAAACATTTTTCAAAAATCAACCATAAATGCTTTTTAATTGATTCCAACTCTCAAAAATCATATTTGATAAGACCTTTCTAAATATATAAAAATATCTAGGTTTACTTGCAGTAATAATGGACAAATAATAAAAGAATGCCCCATAGGCATTTCTAGTCACTTCAAGTAATTAAAATAATAAGGTTAAACCTTATTGAATTGTGACACCACTTTAAATCACATTCACAAGTATTAAAATATGTGGTATTGACATGTTTCAACAAGATCCCATATTTTAATTGGAGAATATTAAATCTTAAGTAGTTTTCAATGAGTAGAAATTACTTTTCTAAAATAAAATAAATAAGACTAAGTTTTTAATTCATGTGATGATTGTGATGATGCTAGATCATCTCGTGTAAACCCTTGTGTGCCACATAGAAGTAGTTAAGTATTGATTGGTGATTGTGTACTTCGTATTTATTTATAGACACTAGTACCGACCAAGGATACGAAGAGGAAGGATACTACTACGAAGAGGATGCAGAGGAGAACTTCAACCACTCCACTGCTCAAGGCAAACTAACACTTGCATGATAACTATGCAAACTAGATTCCTTAGGCATATTTGATTATACCCCTTTATTATACCAAATCCCAGTTTTACTTGCAAGCTTTATTCTTTTATTTATTTATCAAAACTCTTTATTTATGTTTACTTAGTGACTTTTGAATTTTGGAAAGATTTTAGAGATAGCATAAAGAGCATAAAACTTGGCCTAAGTTAGATAGAACTAGATGTCACACTGAGACATGAGATTAGATTTAGATAAGTCACACCTGATTATCACTTGTAACATCCCAAAAATCATAATTTTAAACTCATTCATACCACTTTGCATCATTCATGCATATAGGGATTTTCACAAAAATCATTTAGGAGTGGGATATGAGTTATGAATTCATGTGGGCATATTGTCCCAATTTAACATCATCCTGTTAATAATTGAATGTTTAAAATACTTCAATGCTTGCCTTCATTAATGAAAAGAATAGGAGAAATTTTAAACCCTAAAGATTTCCAATTTAGGAATAAATTCTAAAACCCATTTTCAAATGTTTTCAAACAGGAACAACTCCTATTTGTTATTAAAACCAAGCTGGACCAAGCTTTGCAATGTAACCATCTAGTTTTGTGACTGTTGTGAATCGACAAAACCCTACAAAAATTCCCAAGTCAATTTGTTTTCAAAAGGATATGAATTCATATCAAAATCAATTCAGAAAATAGGAAACAGAAAAAGAAAAGGGCAAAGAAAATGGAAAAGGCCATGCGGCCAGGATCTGGCCCAGCAACCAATCCAGCCCAGCAAGCCCACCCGGGCATTTCTTTTCCTCCTCTCACGCGCGGACGCACGCACTGAGCCGCTGACAGACGGACCCCACATTCACTTAGCACGTTACGCTGACGAGCGGGCCCTATCTCTACCGGCATCGTCTTCCCCAAACTTCCGCCCGCGACCACGTCGCAGGAGCAGTGATGGCCGGTGATGGCGCGGCTTAATTGGGCCATTTAACGCAGGCGTTTCTTGTCGACTCTCAGGCTATAAGATCCCCATCACCCCACGGTCATTTTCCCCCAGTCAATCGCACACTCACGCCCCCAGGCTGCCCCCAAACCTCCGCGAGTCGCCGCTGACAGAGCCCTCTCCGGCGATCAATTCCGGTGAGCTTCGAGTTCCCCTCTGTCTCCCATTCACCCTATCTTACTCAGTGAACTCATACGCATCTTCTGACACTCGCCGTTTGTCTTTGCATGACCCCTAGCGTTGGCAACGTCGACGACTGGCCGCCACCATCTTCTTCACGAACTCCGGCGATCCCTCTCCGTAAGTAACCACCACCCCTTGCCCTCTGGTTGACACGCATAGCATCCTCGTCATCGTGCGCGCATCGGTGTCCTTATTTTGGCCTAGCGACGAGGAACCACGCCAACGACAACCGACCAGAGTCGACATTTTCGCGAACTCCGAGCAATTCCGATGAAGTTTCGCCCCCGCCTTCTTATTCACCCGAGCATGTTCGTAGTTGTCCTCGCATCCTCTAAACCCATTGATTCGTGCTCAGCGACGCAGAACGCCGGCGCAACTCCGACAACCCTCGCCGACGCGACGAAACTCCGACGAGGTCGAGCCCATCTCCGGCGCCCGTTCGCGAACGAGTACCACGCCGAGTTCCAAAGACGCCAGCGGATCTGGTAAGCACATCCTTGCATCCTGGAATGGTCTAGAACGCCCGGCACCGCCAGAGACGCCGCCGCCAACGCCGCCAGCGCCGCCAGAGCATGGTCGCTGTTTCGCACCGTTGGATCTTGATCCGAGCGCTAGGATAGACTCACTTAATCCCGAAGCGGTACGCGATCTGGTGCGTACGATCTGTTTAAAATCCTGCGGCTGCAAAGCGTGATCCAACCGAAGCGGTACGCGCCAATCACAGCGCGACGCGTGGCAGAGTTTATAATAAAAACAGATTTCAAATCTGAATTAGATTCAAACTTCAAATGCTTGTATCTTTCAAACGACACGTTGGATTTTTGCAAACTTTATATCGTTGAGTTCAGCAAGACAAGGCCTATCAGAATATACCTTTGGTTTAGCATATAGTAACAGTTAAAAATGTTTTATTTGTGGAACAAGTTTAGGGCCATTTTAGATATAAAAATATGTTTATAAAGTTTTGTTTGGACAAATAAGTTTATTGGACAAACTTGTGACTTGTTATGCTTCAGTAGTCATGTACACACACTTGGTAGAATTTTTCAAAATTTAGTACATGGTAAATTCTTGCATGCATGCATTCATATTATTTTGGTTATATTTAAAGGTGTGTAATTGTATGTTTTGAATTCTTGTGTAGATTCTGATTTTGATTGTGATTGTGAAGAGTGCTACTCCCACACTACCAAGGCAAGTGATATTTACATGAATATATGTTTGTCCTATGTTTTGAACTAGCATTAGATATTTTATTATATTTTGCATAATATTTTGTCTAATGGAAAGGTGGGAAATCCTATGAAGTCTACTAGCATTGTTAGGGAATTATTCCTAAGATAAGTTGCCATACTTGCTTAGCCTAGCTTATAGCAAACAAGGGTGGTGAACATCTATATATATACTATATGATAAAATATTCTAATTCAAGAGACTTAAGTTTTCTTAATAAAACTACTAAGTTAAATAAACTCCTGGGTGGAATGGAATGTATGGGTTATGTTGAGTGGTTACACAAGGCCATGGACTTGGGTTGTGTATCACACTTGTGGAATGCCACCCAGGCACAAAGGGATTTGGAGGCCAAATGTTGAGAAAGCTTACAGTGCAACCACTTGGCAATATGGGCTCTGCCATGATCACATAGGTTGCTAGAACTTAGTCATTTGGACAGTTGGTGGTAGATGGGATGATAGGTTGGAACGCGTCCATTTGACTAAGGAAAGGCTTCTGAAAGGTCCTGTCTTGGGAAACCAAGTCTGGTGGGGAAAGTGCACAACCTCTGCAGATGGAAAACCTAAGTACTTAGCCTTGTCCAAGGAAATGGACACTTGAGCATTAAGACATGGAAGCCACAAGAATCTCATCACTCCAACTTCTAAATTAAAAAAAAACTTGTGGGTGAACAAGGGTGAAGGACCTCAATATCTATTGATGGTTTCCTTGGGAATGTTTTGACAAAGAAAACTTAATAATTTCAACTAATAGGTAAAACTTAATTTTAAGCAAAGCAAGCCAAGCTACTCTAGCCAGAAGCATATAGAATTATAGACCACTTAAATTAAACTAAGGTATCACTTGCCAATACTATTCCAAAGTATTGACCCTCTGTGGTCAGAACTTGTGATGTTGCAGGTTACTCCGATGATGAGTAGGAGTCATGAGTCTACACTCAACATGCTTGCCTGTGGCACATGAAGATGAAGACTTGTGTTTATTTACTTATTCCTAAAAACTCTTGTATTAGGCCTATGGCCCTGAGTTGTAAAAGACTATGTTTATCTCTGGAATGAATGTAATAAACGACCTTTGTATCTGTGTACTTCATCTTAAACTGTGGATGCTAGCATTGATCCAGGGACTAGCATTGCAATCACAGGGATCCTATCCTTTATGAAGGAGGGGTCTAACAGATGGTATCAGAGCACTGTGTTGCCTGTAGGATTATGACCCTAGGAATTGGAAAACCACTAAGGAAAAAGTTTTTCAACTACTTCTACACTTGTCTATTCTTCTCGTAAAACTTTTCTAATCTCTTTCAACTTCCCTTGTAGATGAACTCCATCAACGAAGCCGTGAAGAAGGGACCACTCATGACCATGACCTTGGAATGTGAAACTGAGTTTCCCAATATTCTCAAGGACCTCATGGAAGCTATGGATGCACATGGTGAAGCCGTGTACAAGGGCTTTCCAGTGATGGATGAAGGAGTGGAGTATTGGTGGGTGCAACTACACTTGTACAAAAACAAGGGAGACAACCACAAAGAAAGGGGATTCTGCATGTACACCAACACTACCATGCACACCACATTCTTTGAGTCAGCCAGGGATGCAGCTTGGAGGACTATCAAGGAACTAAGTGCTAGAGTAAAGTGCAGAATGCTCAACCTCCAAAAGGACTTAGAGAAAGAGAAAGAACTTACTCAAGAATTGGAAGACAACAACCAAGAAATAAGGGAAGATGTATTAGACTTAGTGATAGAGTCAAGGGAACAAGATTGGTGGATTGCCTCTAGGAACATTGTGTTCAATAATAGGTCCCGTGAGATTGGACTGTAATGACATTTCGTTAGTTGGACCACCACTTATCACCTTATTTTCAAAAGATATTTTAATAAGTATGGACCTTGAATGATGTAATGAATTCATGTATGCATGGCTCGTGTGACAATTATGTTTCATGGATATGTATGAATGTTGTCTTGATCTATCTTGAATTGCTTTGTTCTAACTTTTTAATCTTATAAATAGATGCCTGCCATCAAGACCGTTGAGGAGTTTCGAGTTACTGCTTTTGGTCCCGTGTCGTTGAGCTTACCACTGCTTGACCTCCCTCTTCCCACCATTACGGTGTACCCACTCACCAAGTTCGAGAGGAAGGACCTGGGGCTTCAAGGTGACCCAGCCAGACGCGGCCTTGAGCCCACTGAGAGGCCATCGTCTTCAAGTTGATGCACGATGTGGAGAGAGGCATGGAGGTAGTCATGCGGGACTGACACGATAGGACGATTAGGCCGTCCTCCAGACGAGTTAGGGTACTCACTTTCACGTCTTCTAGACGTGATGATGACGGAGTCCATCGACTTTGAGGACGACTCGAGGAGCGCCGCGGAGCCGATACGTCTTTATCTTCAGGACTTGGAGACTCTTCTCAGACACGTAGATACGGACAGGACGAACGTCATGCTTGGTAATGACGAGCTTCAGGTGCAGCTTCGCGAGAAGGACAAGCTTTTTGCGCAGCAGGATGAGATGATCAAGGAGATGGAGACAAAATTTGAGACCCAGGACCGCAGATTCAAGAGTCAAGAGAAACGCGTCCAGGATAGGAACAAGAGAATCCGGGACATGACAGAGGAGCTGAAGTCTAAGGACTTCGAGCTTGAGCAGCAGCAGATGGTTATTGAGAGGCTTCGCTCCCAGAAGAGGGCTCTCAAGGCCAAGATCGATTCCTTGACCACTACGATTGAGGAGAACAAGACCGCGATGGAGAACGCAGGTCTTACCTTCGTCGAGGAGGAGATTGACGTTGATGAGTAGACATGATCACTGCTTATCTTGTTATTCATACTTGTTTTGTGAACTTGTTTTGGACCATCCGACATGTGGATGGCTTGCCGCTTGTGTGTATCACTTCATGAACTTGTTATGTGGTTGTGAACCTTATTTTCTTGTGTTGCTTAATATGTGTTTGTTTAAGTTGTATTGTGCATAAAACATCTATGGGTATCTCATTCTTATCTATGTGAATAAACCACAGATGCCTCCCCGTCGCGCAAACCCCAACCCCAACAACATCACCCCAGAAATGCAACAAATGATGAATGCGCAAACACAGCTTATGCAAATGATGACGACGTTCATCCAAAACCAGAATAACAACAACAACAACAACAACAACAACAATGACCCCAACAACAACAACAACAACAACAACAACAACAACAACAACAACAACCCTCCGGGTTTTGATATGCTCACCAGATTTCTGCGTCTGAGGCCAGCAAAGTTTTCGGGAACAACTGATCCCATGGCAGCCAATGACCGGTGCGTTACGTGAACAAAGACTTGGTGATGAGGGTCGACCGATGCTGAAAAAGTCAGATTCGCAGCACATCTGTTGGAAGGACCAGCCGCCACATGGTGGGATAACTTCCAAATCACCACTCCCATTGATGAAGTGACATGGGACATATTTGAGGATGGGTTTCGCACCGCTCATATCTCGTCAGGGATAATGAGTCTGAAAAAGAAGGAGTTTCACAACTTGAAGCGCCATCGCGTGTGGCGAGAATCGAGAGGAATTCAACAATCTGGCGCGCTATGCACCGGATGAGGTTGATACTGATGCCAAGAGAAAGGAAAAGTTCTTGGAAGGCTTGAATGATGAGTTGAACCTACAGTTATCAGTAGCATATGTTCCAACTTATCAGTCTTTGTGTGACAAGGCTGCTATTTTGGAGAGTAAAAGGAAACAAGTCGAGAGTAGGAAGAGGAAACACTCCGACAAACACAGCTCGGGATCGTCTCACAAACGGTCTCATTATGATGACAGTGGCAGCTCCGGATCCCATAAACATGGGAAGTTCAACAAGCACCACAACCATAACCGTCATGACAACAAACATCGTAATCATGACAATGATAAGTACAAGAACCACAAGGGTGGACATAAGAGCCACCACAGTGGAAATGGTAGTGGAGGTGGAGGTCAATATGTCAAAAGGACGCTACCAAAGTTGAGTGCTACAAATGCAAGAAGCTGGGGCATTATGCTAATGAGTGCCCTGAAAAGAAAGTTGAAGGACCTAACAAGCCAAATCCATTTCAGAAAGGACAGGTTAACCACATCAATGTGGAGGAGGTCTATGAGGAGCCTGATGCCGTTGCTGGTAAGTTCAGACTCAATACAATTTCAGCGTTTGTACTCTTTGATACTGGTGCATCTCATTCATTCATATCAAAAGCATTTGTTGAAAAGAATGAACTACCAGTAGAAACCATTGGGTGTCCTATAAGAGTAAGTTCTCCAGGGGGAGAAATGATAGTAAACTCAGGATGTCATGACTTAGTCATAGAGTTTGGAAAACATAAGTTTCCGGTGAACCTAATAATCCTGAATTCCCAAGGGTTGGATGTAATATTGGGAATGGATTGGATGGCTAAGTATGAAGGAGTATTAGATTGTGCCAATCGTACAGTTACACTCACAACCCCCGAAGGAAAAAAAATAATGTTTAAGTCAAACTTTGAATTCAAAGGAAGTAAGCTAAATTCTCTTAAGGGGGTTAGCATGGACAATGTGCCAATTATGTGTGAGTATCTGGATGTATTCCCTGAGGAATTACCAGGAATGCCACCAGATAGAGATGTGGAGTTTCTAATAGATTTGGTACCAGGTTCTGGACCAATAGCCAAGAGACCATATAAAATGTCAGTGGATGAACTGAAAGAACTCAAGAAACAACTAGGAGAAACGATTCGAGAAAGGGTTTATACAACCAAGTTCTTCATCATGGGGAGCCCCGGTTTTGTTTGTGGAGAAGAAGGATAGAACACAAAGATTATGTATTGATTATCGTTCACTCAACGAGGTTACCATCAAGAACAAATATCCTTTGCCAAGAATCAACGACTTGTTTGATCAGTTAGAAGGAGCATGTGTATTCTCAAAGATTGATCTTAGGTCAGGCTATTTTCAACTTAAGATAAGAGAGCAAGACATACCTAAGACAGCATTCACCACAAGGTATGGATTGTATGAGTACACTGTGATGCCTTTTGGTTTAACCAACGCTCCCGCATATTTCATGAATATGATGAACAAAGTGTTCATGGAATTTCTTGACAAGTTCGTTGTCGTTTTTATCGACGATATCCTAGTCTACTCCAAGAGCAAGGAAGAGCATGAAAGACACTTGCGCTTAATACTTGAAAAATTGAGAGAACATAAACTTTATGCCAAATTCAGCAAGTGTGAGTTCTGGTTAGAGAAAGTTGGATTCCTTGGTCATGTTATGACAAAGGATGGTGTGGCAGTTGATCCGGCTAAAGTTTCAAAGATGATGATTGGGAATCACCCAAAAACGTGAAAGAAGTTCGTAGTTTCCTTGGCTTAGCAGGTTACTACAGAAGGTTTATTGAAAATTTCTCAAAAGTTGCTAAACCTATGACAGAATTGCTAAAGAAGGACAAAAGGTTTGCCTGGTCTGAAGGTTGTGAAGTCAGTTTTCAGGAATTAAAGAAGAGACTTGTGACAGCACCAGTTCTATGTCTACCAGATTTGGAAAAGGATTTCCAAGTGTATTGTGATGCTTCTCATCAAGGCTTGGGTGCTGTACTTATGCAAGATGGTAGAGTCGTAGCTTATGCTTCGAGACAACTCAAAACTCATGAAGTAAACTACCCTACTCATGATTTGGAGTTAGCCTCTGTTGTTCATGCACTCAAAACATGGAGGCATTACCTGTTAGGTAAACGGTGTGAAGTATTCACCGATCATAAGAGTTTGAAATATATCTTCACCCAGAAGGAGATCAACATGAGACAAAGAAGATGGCTAGAACTTATTAAGGATTACGACTTAAGTTTACAATACCATCCAGGTAAAGCAAATGTGGTAGCCGATGCTCTAAGTCGTAAGACATTTATAAATGGTCTTACAAAAGGGGAATTGCCAGAAGACTTGTGTAGGCAATTCAAAGAACTCAGATTGGAGATTGTACCAGAAGGACATCTCATGTCCTTGGATGTTCAACCCACTCTTTTGGACAAGATCCGAGAAGTTCAAAAGACTGATGAGGAAATTGAAAAGATTAAAGTAAACATTGGTCTAGGGAAAGCCAAGAGTTTTCATATTGACGAACAGGGTACTTTATGGCACGGGAAACGTATATGTGTTCCACAAGACCCAGAGTTGCGAAAACTAATCTTACAAGAAAGTCACAACTCTCCATATTCTATTCACCCGGGAAACACCAAGATGTACATGGATATGAAAGAGAGATTTTGGTGGAACAATCTCAAAAGGGACATCGCCGAACATATCGCTTTGTGTGATGTATGTAGCAGAGTCAAAGCGGAGCACCAGAAACCAGCAGGTCTGCTTCAACCATTGCCTATTCCTGAATGGAAGTGGGAAAATATTGGTATGGATTTCATTACCGGATTACCAAGGACTAGATCGGGATATGATTCCATATGGGTAGTAGTGGATCGTCTAACCAAAGTGGCTCATTTTATACCAGTGAAAACAACTTATACGAGGCCAAACTAGCAAAAATTTACATGAGCAGGATTGTATGCCTTCATGGTGTGCCAAAGAGTATTGTGTCTGATAGAGGAACTCAATTCACATCTCACTTTTGGAAACAACTTCATGAATCCTTAGGAACAAGGTTGGAATTCGATCGCTTTCATTCTCAAACAGATGGACAAACGGAGAGAACCAATCAAATTCTAGAAGACATGTTGAGGGCATGCGCTTTGGATTATGGGGCAAGTTGGGATGAAAGTTTACCCTACAGAGTTTTCTTACAATAACACCATCAATCAAGTATTGGAATGGCACCGTTTGAGTTACTCTACGGAAGGAAGTGTACCACCCCATTGTTGTGGAATGGTGTGGGAGAAAGAAGTTTATTTGGACCGGATCTTATCAAGGACGCCGAAGAGAAAGTTAAATTGGTTAGGGACGGTTGAAGATAGCACAATCCCGACGGAAAAGCTACGCAGTTCTAAGCGTAGAGAAGTCACCTCTGAGGTTGGAGATAGAGCCTATCTCAGGTATCACCACTCGTGGAGTGAAAAGATTTGAGTCAAAGGAAAGTTGGCACCAAGATACGTTGGGCCATTCAAGATTCTAAGTCGCAAGGAGAAGTTGCATATGAAGTGGAATTACGGAATCTCTATCAAGATCCAACGTATTTCATGTGAGTCAACTTAAGAAATGTCACCCGAAATGGAAGAGTCTTCTTTGAAGGATACCATACCTTTGGAGGAAGTTCAGCTAGAAAGTGATCTCACTTATGAGGAAAAACCTGTCAAAATTCTAGAGGTAGCAGAAAGAGTCACCAGGACCAAGACTATCAAATTTTGTAAAGTGCAATGGAACCATCATTCCGAAGAGGAAGCAACATGGGAAAGAGAAGATTATCTACGGAAAGACCACCCTCACCTATTTGCTAGCCAAACCGAATCTCGAGGGCGAGATTCACCTTAAGGGGGTTAGATTTGTAACATCCCAAAAATCATAATTTTAAACTCATTCATACCACTTTGCATCATTCATGCATATAGGGATTTTCACAAAAATCATTTAGGAGTGGGATATGAGTTATGAATTCATGTGGGCATATTGTCCCAATTTAACATCATCCTGTTAATAATTGAATGTTTAAAATACTTCAATGCTTGCCTTCATTAATGAAAAGAATAGGAGAAATTTTAAACCCTAAAGATTTCCAATTTAGGAATAAATTCTAAAACCCATTTTCAAATGTTTTCAAACAGGAACAACTCCTATTTGTTATTAAAACCAAGCTGGACCAAGCTTTGCAATGTAACCATCTAGTTTTGTGACTGTTGTGAATCGACAAAACCTACAAAATTCCCAAGTCAATTTGTTTTCAAAAGGATATGAATTCATATCAAAATCAATTCAGAAAATAGGAAAGAAAGAAAAAGAAGGGCAAAGAAAATGGAAAAGGCCATGCGGCCGGATCGCCCAAGAACCAATCCAGCCAAAGAAGCCCACGGGCATTTCTTTTCCTCCTCTCACGCAGCGCGACGCTTGAGTCAGCTGACACGGACCCCATTCACTTAGCACGTTCTGACGAGCGGGCCCTATCTGCTACGGGCATCGTCTTCCCCAAACTTCCGCCCGACCACGTCGCGGCAGAGCGATGATGGCGGTGATGGCGCGGCTTAATTGGGCCATTTAACGCAGCGTTTCTTGTCGACTCTCGTGCTATAAGATCCCCATCACCCCACGGTCATTTTCCCCGATCAATCGCACACTCACGCCCTGTGCTGCCCCAAACCTCCACGAGTCGCCGCTGACAGAGCCCTCTCCGGCGATCAATTCCGGTGATCTTCGAGTTCCCCTCTGTCTCCCATTCACCCTATCTTACTCAGTGAACTCATACGCATCTTCTGACACTCGCCGTTTGTCTTTGCATGACCCCTAGCGTTGGCAACGTCGACGGTAGCGCCACCATCTTCTTCACGAACTCGCGATCCTCTCCGTAAGTAACCACCACCCTTGCCCTCTGGTTGACACGCATAGCATCCTCGTCGCCGGCGCATCGGCGGTGTCCTTATTTTGGCCTAAGCGACGAGGAACCACGCCAACGACGACAATGGCCGTAGGCGACATTTTCGCGAACTCCGGCGAGCAATTCCGAAGTTTGGCGCCCCGCCTTCTTATTCACCCGAGCATGTTCGTAGTTGTCCTGCATCCTCTAAACCCATTGATTCGTGCTCGAGCGACGAGCGTCGGCGGCAACTCCGACAACCCTCGCTGGCGCGACGAAACTCCGGCGAGGTCAGAGCCCATCTCCGGCGCCTTCGCGAGCAGTACCACGTCGAGTTCCAGACGCCTTGGATCTGGTAAGCATCCTTGCATCCTGGAATGGTCTAGAACGCCGTAGGCGAGATGACGCCCGCCAGCGCCGCCAGCGCCGCCAGAGCATGGTCGCTTTCGCTGCCGTTGGATCTTGATCCGGCGCTAGGATAGACTCACTTAATCCCGGCGATGCGCGATCTGTGCGTCTGATCTGTTTAAAATCCTGCGGCTGCAAAGCGTGATCCAACGGTGCGCGCCAATCACAGCCGACAGCGTGGCGAGTTTATAATAAAACAGATTTCAAATCAATTAGATTCAAACTTCAAATGCTTGTATCTTTCAAACGACACGTTGGATTTTTGCAAACTTTATATCGTTGAGTTCAGCAAGACAAGGCCTATCAGAATATACCTTTGGTTTAGCATATAGTAACAGTTAAAATGTTTTATTTGTGGAACAAGTTTAGGGCCATTTTAGATATAAAAATATGTTTATAAAGTTTTGTTTGGACAAATAAGTTTATTGGACAAACTTGTGACTTGTTATGCTTCAGTAGTCATGTACACACACTTGGTAGAATTTTTCAAAATTTAGTACATGGTAAATTCTTGCATGCATGCATTCATATTATTTTGGTTATATTTAAAGGTGTGTAATTGTATGTTTTGAATTCTTGTGTAGATTCTGATTTTGATTGTGATTGTGAAGAGTGCTACTCCCCACACTACCAAGGCAAGTGATATTTACATGAATATATGTTTGTCCTATGTTTTGAACTAGCATTAGATATTTTATTATATTTTTGCATAATATTTTGTCTAATGGAAAGGTGGGAAATCCTATGAAGTCTACTAGCATTGTTAGGGAATTATTCCTAAGATAAGTTGCCATACTTGCTTAGCCTAGCTTATAGCAAACAAGGGTGGTGAACATCTATATATATACTATATGATAAAATATTCTAATTCAAGAGACTTAAGTTTTCTTAATAAAACTACTAAGTTAAATAAACTCCTGGGTGGAATGGAATGTATGGGTTATGTTGAGTGGTTACACAAGGCCATGGACTTGGGTTGTGTATCACACTTGTGGAATGCCACCCAGGCACAAAGGGATTTGGAGGCCAAATGTTGAGAAAGCTTACAGTGCAACCACTTGGCAATATGGGCTCTGCCATGATCACATAGGTTGCTAGAACTTAGTCATTTGGACAGTTGGTGGTAGATGGGATGATAGGTTGGAACGTCCATTTGACTAAGGAAAGGCTTCAAAGGTCTGTCTTGGGAAACCAAGTCCAGTGGGAAAGTGCACAACCTCTGCAGATGGAAAACCTAAGTACTTAGCCTTGTCCAAGGAAATGGACACTTGAGCATCAAGACATGGAAGCCACAAGAATCTCATCACTCCAACTTCTAAATTAAAAAAAAACTTGTGGGTGAACAAGGGTGAAGGACCTCAATATCTATTGATGGTTTCCTTGGGAATGTTTTGACAAAGAAAACTTAATAATTTCAACTAATAGGTAAAACTTAATTTTAAGCAAAGCAAGCCAAGCTACTCTAGCCAGAAGCATATAGAATTATAGACCACTTAAATTAAACTAAGGTATCACTTGCCAATACTATTCCAAAGTATTGACCCTCTGTGGCTGTAACTTGTGATGTTGCAGGTTACTCCGATGATGAGTAGGAGTCATGAGTCTACACTCAACATGCTTTTGCATGGCACATGAAGATGAAGACTTGTGTTTATTTACTTATTCCTAAAAACTCTTGTATTAGGCCTATGGCCCTGAGTTGTAAAAGACTATGTTTATCTCTGGAATGAATGTAATAAACGACCTTTGTATCTGTGTACTTCATCTTAAACTGTGGATGCTAGCATTGATCCAGGGACTAGCATTGCAATCACAGGGATCCTATCCTTTATGAAGGAGGGGTCTAACATCACTCCTCATTAGTGATTCCCCTCAACTTTAGTGTCTAGTTCTAAGCATAAAACTTGATCACTTTAGATGGGAATACTTTGTGAAAATGGTTATGAAAACCTTAGAATGATGAGTCATTCTAATGAGATGTTTTGACATGTGTTATGAACACCATATGATTTGATGATGAAAATGTTGAGGCATGAGTCTTAACCCTTTATAAAACCGATGGTTGTGTTCGGATGCGATACCATTCCAATTTTACCGTACAACCACAATACCCAAATTTGGGTAGGGCTTGACTGGAAGTTTATATATCTTAGTATGGGTTCCCTTGCGGCCGAGGTTTGAGCTGAGGCTACCTCGTGATGATTGTCCACCTGTGTAGTTCCCATGATGATAGATGGTCATGGTTGGGAGGCCAAACTCATAGGGGAGGTTCCTATACTAGGGTGTGTAATTGAAAGGTTAGGATTGATTATCCGCATACTGAGTATGGTGATTCAGGATTGTTCTTTTTGGATGTATCGAATGTTGTGGTGAAAGTGTACCACCTCTCCAGAGTGTCAAACTATTCGAATAGCCGCGTCCGCGGTTATGGACAGTTGGAGTGGCCATACTGTTTCGTCGTCACATGTTTTCAAAATGACTTGGGAAATGAATCTTGACTTTGACTTGACCACAACAGGGTCGTGATATGAAAACTAAGTTCCCACTTAGGTGTTGTAGAACACTAAACTAGTTTTCTTTACTTCTAAACTCAGCTAGAGATAAACCTGGCTTTTTTGCACAATAACCTAGAGCTTAGTATTCCTACTTGAACCACTTTACTTGTTAGTGATAGTTTGCGAGTACTTAAAGAGTACTCATGGATTTGTCCCTGGCTATTCCTATGGCCAGACTATGTGGAGGATTACCAGGATGATGGAAACGGGAAGTCTATGACAACTAGGATCATCTCACATCGTCAGCATTGCCTGTGACCTTGAAGATGGAGCTTCGCCCATGCTACCATTATTATATTATTATGCTGCGTTGATTGTATTAAGACTGGATCATGAGATCCTTTATTTGGAAGACCTTTATTATGGTTTGTAATGGATGATGAACTATGGTACCAATCTGTTATGTCTCGCAAAAATGGTAATCCTGGGATTGCGATGTATGGCATAACAGGCATTTGTGAGTAAATATCCTGGTGTTGACAAGTTGGTATCAGAGCCATCCTGACCATAGGAGACCCTAGTTAGAATGGACGCTTGAATCAAAAAAACTTAGTTTAAAACAAAAGAAGTGAGTATTTATGGAAACATATTCTCGTTCTTATCACTTATATTCTTTCATGAAAATTCATGCCCTTCATGATAACTATGCAAACTAGATGCCTTAGGCATATTTGATTATACCCCTTTATTATACCAAATCCTAGTTTTACTTGCAAGATTTATTCTTTTATTTATTTATCAAAACTCTTTATTTATGTTTACTTAGTGACTTTTGAATTTTGGAAGATTTTAGAGATAGCATAAAGAGCATAAAACTTGGCCTAAGTTAGATAGAACTAGATGTCACACTGAGGCATGAGATTACATTTAGATAAGTCACACATGATTATCACTCCTCATTAGTGATTACCCTCAACTTTAGTGCCTAGTGCTAAGCATAAAACTTGATCACTTTAGATGGGAATACTTGGTGAAAATGGTTCTGAAAACCTTAGAATGATGAGTCATTCTAATGAGATGTTTTGACATGTGTTATGAACACCAGCTGATTTGATGATGAAAATGTTGAGGCATGAGTGTTTACCCTTTATAAAACTGATGGTTGTGTTCTGATGCGATACCATTCCAATTTTACTGTACAACCACAATACCCGAATTTGGGTAGGGATTGACTGGATGTTTATATATCTTAGTATGGGTTCCCTTGCGGCCGAGGTTTGAGATGAGGCTACCTCGTGATGATTGTCCACCTGTGCAGTTCCCAAGATGATAGATGGTCATGGTTGGGAGGCAAAACTCATAGGGGAGATTCCTATACTAGGGTGTGTAATTGAAAGGTTACGATTGATTATCCGCATACCGAGTATGGTGATTCAGGATTGTTCTTGATGGATGTATCGAATGTTGTGGTGAAAGTGTACCACCTCTCTAGAGTGTCAAACTATTCGAATAGCCGCGTCCGCGGTTATGGACAGTTGGAGTGGCCATACTGTTCCGTCATCAGATGTTTTCAAAATGACTTGGGAAATGAATCATGACTTTTACTTGACCACAACAGGGTCGTGATATGAAAACTAAATTCCCACTTAGGTGTTGTAGAACACTAAACTAGTTTTCTTTACTTCTAAACTCAACTAGAGATAAACCTGGCTTTTTGCAAAATAACCTAGAGCTTAGTATTCCTACTTGAACCACTTTACTTGTTAGTGATAGTTTGCGATTACTTATAGAGTACTCATGGCTTTGTCCCTGGCTATTCCTATGGCCAGACTATGTGGAGGATTACCAGGATGATGGACAACGGGAAGTCTACGACAACTAGGATCATCTCCCATCGTCAGCATTGCCTGTGACCTTGAAGATGGAGCTTCGCCCATGCTACCATTATTATATTATTACGTTGCGTTGATTGTAATAAGAATGGATCATGAGATCCTTTATTTGTAAGACCTTTATTATAGTTTGTAATGGATGATGAACTATGGTACCAATCTGTTATGTCTCACAAAAATGGTAATCCTGGGATTGCGATGTATGGCATAACAGGCATCTAGGATTAAAAATCCGGGTGTTGACAAGTTGGTATCAGAGCCATCCTGACCATAGGAGACCCTAGTTAGAATGGACGCTTGAATAAAAAAACTTAGTTTAAAACAAAAGAAGTGAGTATTTATGGAAACCTATTCTTGTTCTTATCACTTAGATTCTTTCATGAAAATTCATGCCCTTCATGATAACTATGCAAACTAGATGCCTTAGGCATATTTGATTATACCCCTTTATTATACCAAATCCCAGTTTTACTTGCAAGATTTATTCTTTTATTTATTTATCAAAACTCTTTATTTATGTTTACTTAGTGACTTGTGAATTTTGGAAAGATTTTCGAGATAGCATAAAGAGCATAAAACTTTTCCTAAGTTAGATAGAACTAGATTCACACTGAGGCATGAGATTAGATTTAGATATGTCACACCTGATTATCACTCCTCATTAGTGATTACCCTCAACTTTAGTGCTTAGTGCTAAGCATAAAAATTGATCACTTTAGAAGGGAATACTTGGTGAAAATGGTTCTGAAAACCTTAGAATGATGAGTCATTCTAATGAGATGTTTTGACATGTGTTATGAACACCAGATGATTTGATGATGAAAATGTTGAGGCATGAGTCTTAACCCTTTATAAAACTGATGGTTGTGTTCGGATGCGATACCATTCCAATTTTACCGTACAACCACAATACCCGAATTTGGGTAGGGCTTGACTGGAAGTTTATATATCTTAGTATGGGTTCCCTTGTGTGGTGACCCAGCATACCAATGCATGTGCAGTACACTATAGTCATTGACATGACATCCATAGAACACCGTTCCGTAAATATCACATCCCTCAAAGTGGTACAACAGAAACATTGCGGGTCCATATTACAAAAGTACACACATTATTATTATTACAATACCGGAAGTTCAAGAATTCCAAAAGATCCAACTTACAAACCAAATATAAAGTGTTCAGCAGAAATTTAAAAGTAACAACTCCGACTAGGAGTGGGGCTCAACAGCTTATTCTAAAGAGTTCATGCTGCTCGGCTCCGTTAGTTACTACTAACTAGACACTTAAGTGGGCTCGTTCTCATCGACACCGTAGCGGATCTCGTAATCCACGCCTTCAACTCCTCCGAATAGATCACGTTCCTCATAGAACACTTCTTCTTGGCATTCGGCTGCATACATTGGCATGTCTTCGGGATCCTTAGAGTCTAAGCAGGGGATCAAAGGAAAAAATGAGTAACAGTGTTACCTAACAAGTTCATTATATGCAAGGTGGGAAGTTTGATGCTCTAACTACCACCTCGGATTATAAATCCTTGGCACTATGCAGTTTTTGTAAATCTTTCTTCAAAGATTTATTTTATTCTGAAAAACTATGACAATCAGCCTTCACAGGTTGACCAGAACTTTCATAGAGTTCCTTTCCTGCCGCGTTCGTAGCTCCTTCCCGGAACAGTGAGTAACAAGTTACAGTTCTTACACTCTACAGAGGTGCGTTACTTTACCCATGAGAGATCAACTCCTTGTTGCACAACCGGGCGTACTTTCCCATCCACAATTCCATGATGTGGAGCCCAATAGTTGGTCCAAGGCAATCACTGCCCCCTTCGTGACCCCACAATTACATGATGTGGGGCCCAATAGTTGGTACAAACCGTTAGATACCAGAACTATCGTGGGACGATGAGGTTTCCCACCCATATGTTGCATATCCTCTACAAGTTACCAATTAATATGCATGCGACGAGGATAACAGCCACGACCTGGACATCCGGCTTCATGCGAGAGGAAGAAGATACAGCTGAATTATGTGTCCCATTCCAAATATCATGGATAACGCGTAATATACGGCGCTAGAAATCACTGATGCCATGGGTTATTAAGTCCCTACTTGATCATCATTGTTGCAAATAGAACCCTAAGTTCTATTGCATTATATCACCACTTAGGATTATATCTATGATTTATTTATTTATGAAAATATTATTTTCTTTCTTTTATAGCATCTATGATAACACACAATTTGCAAATACTTTAATAAAGGCCCTTCAAATGACATGAGCAAGTGATGAACTTGCCTTGTGATGGCAAGGTAGTGAAGTCTGATGCTTGCACTGGACCTTGGGCTTATAGTTCTACAAAAACACCATTATTGCCCGGTAAGGATAATATTTAAAGAAGCAAAATGATTATGCAAGTAATGTAATGCATTATTTAATTCTATATGCATTTTCCCTATATAAGGTGCCTTTGAATAAAGCATTTATGAATATTATTATTTTTTATTTATTGCTTATATTGAATTATTTTATTTGATTTCACTTCTTACTTGACTTTTATTGATTTAATAATTCTTTTAGGAATTATTAATTATACATATAATTTATTACTAAATATTTATTTAGTATTTTTCAAAAATACTATAATATTAATAAATAATGAAAGTCACTTTTATTTATTTTTATCACTAAATCAAATCATTACATTAATGATTTTCTGTGGATATATAGATTCATTTTAATGTTGATTCCTGGCACTTGGCTTCAGGAAAATGATATTTATGGGTTTGTCCCTTTTATCTGTGGGAACTAAGCAAAGATTGGTTTTAGTTCATTTAGAACATGTCCTTGTGATACCATTATGATCTGGCACACAAGTGATTGAGTTCTATTTATAGGCTTAGCTTGATAATGCTTGTGATTAAAACTGGCAAGATGAAATGAAAGCTTTTCTTAACTTTCCTTCCTATGTTGTTGGTCTGAGGCTCTAGGATTTAATTCCTAGTTAGTAGAGTAATAGTTTGTTTGAAACTTAGAAGATTAGAGGTGCTACTCTCTCGGAGAGATGTTCCCTGATCTGATAAGATCAAATGAAAAATGATCTAAGTTGCAAGAATAACACTGAACCCAGTGATTCTGGTCTGAGGGTTTAGTGCTTTTGGCTGAGTTTGATTTCTTATCTTATACTTGAAATCTCTAGGATAGATTCACCTCTCTTGGGTGATTATTGAGAGATCATTTCATAAAGCAACACATGATTTAGTTTGAATAATATGATGAAATCATGTGATGGTTTTATGAGGCTCACCACAAAATTTGATGTTGGTGTAGTAGATTGATGATGATCTTGATCATGATCTTGATCTGCCTCTGCTGGGCTCCTGAGCTTGCTCTTGATCTTGCCTGCTCCTCCTAGCTCCTGGGCTTGACCTTGCTTTCCACCTGATTCATCCCCCTCCTTATGTCACCATCTTGGTGATATTTGGTTGATCTGGGTGATTTGGTTTGGCTGTTGTTCTTGGTTTAGCTGATGTTTACCCTGGTTGTGCTGGTGTGTTGTGTAGTGGAGAGATGCACTGATGTGCTCCTCCACGGTTGTGTTGTGGTTTTGTGATATTTGGTTGTGCTTGTGAGGTCGACAGCACACCATCTGCATGCTTGTGTGTGTCCATCTTGTGTGCCTGCTATGCAATTGTGGATAGGTTCAGAAAGTTTGAACTTACTATTACTAGCTTACTTTCACCTGGCTAGTGAATTGATCCCTCTTGGCTATCATTTGCATTCTGGCTGTGAATTTATGAAAGATCAAATCTCTCATATTGGTGAAACCTTCCCCTATAACGTTTCTCAATGACGAGTTTGTCAAGTGCACTTCACTGACATATCTGAGAGAAATATACTAACACTAATCTTATTTGTTTCTATTTAGTCTTTGTTTTGCAGGTACAAAGATAAAGATGAAGATTTAGTGTAGATTTAGATATAGGATAGTTAGTAGATATACAAATGTAATCTTTTATTCTTTTGTAATTTTTCTTTTATTCTTCTTGTAATCTATATTTTATTTAATTGTAATAAAGATTATATTATTGTTAATAAAGAATATTCTTATTCTTTATTCTGTTGTAAATTGTGAATTTGGAAATGACTTCAGTATTTACATTCTTTGTAACTTGTTTATGTGCTAATGAAATAAATTTCATATTCAATATTGTTTTGGAATAAGATTTAAGTTATAATACTTATCTCTTAATTAATTTAAGTTTCAAATCTTATATCATTGAAATTATTATTCAAACACTCAAGTTTAAAATTAAAATTCATTTTTAAACACACATAATTCCTTTAAGATCATATCAAAGTTTATAGCAATCCTCCTTTAAGACTAAACCTAATCTCAAAGTAAGAAAGAAACATTGATCACTCAAGGTTTTATTTGGCGAAAATTTTACCCACATTTTCATAAACGAATGCCTGCAACAAGGCATATTCCTAAATCTACCCTTCGTTAGGTCCTATATGCTGGGATGTTACAGACTTCCCCCCTTAAATTAAACTTCGTCCCGAAGTTTGTGGAGATGTACATGAATAGTTCTGGATAAGCTTTTCTTAAATCCTCTTCCTTCTCACATGTGGCTTCTCTCCCAGGGTGATGTTCCCATTGTACCTTGCAATATTTGATTGCTCTATTCCTCAATATTTTCCAGTTTTCTTCCACCTTACAGGGCTTTTCAATATAAGTCAGGTCTGCTTGTAGTTCTATCACTTGATGTGTTATTGCATCATCTGGAACTTTCAAACATTTGCGAAGTTGTGACACATGGAAAACATTATGCACTTGAGCCAATCTTGATGGTAACTCTAAAGCATAAGCTATAGTTCTGTTTTGACTTAGTATCTTGAATGGTCCGATATATCTTGGAGTCAATTTCCCTTTAACTCCGAATATTTTTACTCCTTTCATTGGACTTACTTTCAAATAGACCATATCTCCTACTTCTGGATGCCATGATCTTCGGCTTTGATCCGCATAACTTTTCTGCCTGCTCTAGGCTATTTTCAATCTATCCTTGATCTTATCAATGATGTCTTATCTCTCCTTGATATAATTTGGCGCAAATTCTTTGCTGCTTCCAGTTTCATACCAACATATTGGTGATCTACACTTCCTTCCATACAGAATCTCATATGGAGCTGCCTTCAGACTACTCTGATAGCTATTGTTATAAGAAAATTCTGCCAATGGTAGGTGATCTTCCCATGTTCCTCCAAAATCTAGTGCACGAGCTCTCAACATGTCTTCTAGTATTTGATTTGTTCTTTCAGTTTGACCTCCTGTCTTAGGATGATATGTCATGCTGAAATCTAATTTTGAACCAAGTGCTTCATGCAATTGCTTCCAAAATGCTGAAGTAAACACTGATCCCCTATCAGTTACGATCTTTTTGGGTACTCCATGCTTACTTACTATCTCTTTGACATATATTTCAACTAACTTCTCGGCATTATCCTTTTGATTCACTGGAATAAAATGTGCACTCTTAGTGAGTCTGTCCACAATTACCCATATCATATCCTTCCTTTTTGGTGTCATAGGTAATCCTGTGATGAAGTACATACCTATTTCCTCCCATTTACATTTAGGAATTTCTAAGGGTTGTAATGGTCCTGCTAGACTTTGATGTTCAGCTTTCACCCTTTGACAAGTATGGCATTCAGATACATATTTAGCAATATCTCTTTTCATGTTATTCCACCAGAATAGTTCTTTCAAATCCATATACATCTTAGTACT
Source organism: Avena longiglumis (assembly GCA_030063025.1). Lineage (NCBI taxonomy): Eukaryota > Viridiplantae > Streptophyta > Magnoliopsida > Poales > Poaceae > Avena > Avena longiglumis. The sequence goes on along the minus strand of CP125978.1, from coordinate 369,439,941 downwards.
CCCTGGATGTATAGAATATGGGGTATCATGTGCTTCTTTGAGTATGACATTTCTGATCTCAGTCACATCTGGAACACATAGACGATCTTGGAACCATAAAGATCCATAATCTCCAAGGCAAAAAACTGATTTTTGCCCTTAAGATATCCTCTGAATTTCCTCAGAAATGAAAGGATCTTATTCTTGATGTCTAAAAATTTCTTGCTTAAGATCACTTTCCTTCTCTGCAACTACCTGTATAGTAGCTAATCCTCCAAGAACCTCTGTTCTGATGAATTGAAGTTCTAACATTTCCAAGTCCATTTGTAACTCTTTTGGTAACTCCCTATTGCTTGGCTGAATATCTGCACTCTTTTTGCTTAAAGCATCTGCTACAACATTTGCTTTCCCTCGGGTGTAATTGATTATTAAATCATAATCCTTGATTAATTACAACCAACGCTTTTGTCTGATATTCAATTCCTTTTGAGTGAAGAAGTATTTGAGACTTTTATGGTCAGTGTATAACTCACATCTGGCTCCATAAAGAAAATGTCTCCATCCTTTCAGTGCAAAAAACTACTGCTGCTAACTCTAAATCATGAGTTGGATAGTTGAATTCATGTGGTTTCAATTGTCTTGAACCATAATCAATCACTTTCCGATCTTGCATTAATACATAACCCAAACCTTCTTTAGATGCATCACAATATATAGTGAAATGCTTCCCTGTTTCAGGAACTGCTAAGATTGGAGCTGTGGTTAATCTAGTCTTCAACTCTTGGAAACTTGCTTCACACTTCTCATCCCACTTGAATGGTGTATTCTTCCTTAATAATTTTGACATTAGTCCGGCTATTTTGGAGAAACCTTCAATGAATATCCGATAATAACCAGCCATTCCTAAAAAACCTCGAATTTGTTTCACATTGGTCGGTGCAGTACACTCTAGTACCGACTGAACTTTAGATGGATTAAAGCTTATGTTCTATTAAAGTCTGCAATGCTATTCTCAAATGGTCAGCATGCTCTTCCTTATCCTTGGAATATATCAGAATATCACCAATAACGACGATGAAAAATTTGTCCAAATAGGGCATGAAGATCTTGTTCATCAGATTCATGAATATTGCCGGTGCATTGGTCAAACCAAATGGTACTACCAGATACTCATGGTGTCCATATCTTGAGACAAATGCTGTTTTTGGAACATCTTCCGGCTTGATTTTTATTTGATGGTATCCAGATCTTAAATCAATCTTTGAAAATACTCCAGCTCCTTTCACTTGATCAAAAAAATCTTGAATTCTTGGTAAAGGATACTTATTCTTGATAGTCACGTTGTTCGGATTTCTATAATCACCACACATCCGTCTTCCACCATCTCTCTTATCCACAAAGATTACTGGTGTTCCCCATGGAGATACACTTTCATGTATAAATCCTTTTCCTGCTAACTCATCAATTTGCTCATTGAGTTCTTTCAACTCTTTGGGTCCCATTTTATATGGTGCTTGAGCTATTGGTGTTGTACCAGGTATTAAGTCAATGGTGAATTCTATCTCCCGGTCTGGTGGCATTCCTGGTAATTCCGTTAGAAAACATCTTGGAATTCATTAACTATAGGAATCTATTCTAATTTAACTTCTTTCATTGAATTCAACTTCAGATCCACCATGATATGACTGTGTTTATCTGCCTGGTAAACTATCCTTACTCCACTTGGAGTTTTGATTGAGACAGTTTTGTCCTCACAATTTATCTAATCTCCGTGTTCCATCATCCAATCCATCCCCAACACTACTGCAATTCCCTTCAAAGGAATCACATAAAGGTCTGCGAAATATGTACAACCACAGATCGAGATAACCTGATCTTGTTTTATGTGGCGTATAATAACATTCCCTCCTGCTGTAACTACAGTCATAGGACTTTCTAACGTTGCCCTTCTAATCCCGAACTTATCACAAAATTCTTCAAAAATGAATGAAGTAGTTGCACCAGTATCAAATAGAACTTTGTCAGGATTTGTAAGGATATTGAGCGTACCTATCACTGCATGCTCCGAATTAACCACCTCCTCGAGGGTTGCACAGTTCAGTTTTCCAGTAGGTCGATTTCTCTTGCCATTATTGTTGTTGCCATTATTTCCCCCTTTACTAGGCTGTCCATTTCCTCCACTGGCTTGTCCTCCTCCTTTGGTAGGCCATCCTCCCGGTGGTTTGCTCGGACAATCTGGCTTGATATGCCTTTCTGGCCACAACCGTAACAGATCACTACAGGCTTTTTGCACTCCCTCTAGAAATGCCCTGGAATTCCACAATTGTTACAGATAACATTCCTTCTCGGATTAGATTGATTTCCACCACTGCCCTTGTTATTGTTATTGTTATTGTTATTGGTGTTGTTGCCGTAATTCCTATTCCGAGGTTTGAACTCCAGGTTAGGTTTAGGTTTGCTTGCCTGAATTCTCTTGGTTTCATTCTTGGCTCTCTTCCTCCGATCCTCTTGGACATTCTTGTAGTCATCTTCAAAAGTAATGGTTGCATCTAACAACTGCTGATAAGTTTTCTTATTGGCTAACCTTAGCTGCATCTTCACAAACGGATTTAATTCACGCAAGAAACGCTTCTTCCTCTTCTCTTCAGTGTTAACATCCTCCTCAGCATAACAAGAAAACTGGCTGAACTCCCGGATGTACTTCATGACACTAGTATATCCTTGCTGAAGCTCCTTAAATTCTCTCCGCTTCAAGTCCATGTCACTTTCTGGAACATTGTATTCATGGAATCTCTGCTTGAACTCCTCCCAGGTAAACTCCATTCCTGGTTGTTGCATGGCTAACTGATTTTCCCACCAAGATGTTGCGGGTCCAGTCAGCAGATGAGTTGCATACCTCAATTTTTCCTCATCATTGCAACCCACGGTTTTCAGCTTCCTTTTTGTATCTACTAGCCAGTCTTCTGCATCCATTGGTTCAAGAGCTGATGCAAAAGGTAACGGTCTTGCATTCTGAAAATCAGATAGATTCACTCCTTATCCTTCAGGTGCCCTCTAATTTGCTCGCCCTAGCAGCTCTTCCATGAACTTGTTCTGGGTCTCTTGCCTCATTTGCATGCATTGCATAAAGTTCTGCTCCATTAACGGCCTCATTGGTGGTGGTGGTAATGCTTCTTTATTTGCTGCATCTGCATCGGCCTTTTTCTTGGCCTCTCGCTCCATCCATTCTTTCGGTTTCCATTTCTACACCCGTATCCATGACCCCCTAGTCCTGCAACATAAAGCGAATACTCATAATTACATCATGCACATGTGTTCTGAGCTCGACTTTACGCACAGAACTAGTCACACAATGAAGATCCAAAGAAAATCCAAATATGCATTTCACATATTATACATAATATCATAATGATACAAAGTTCTTACAACATATACCATATAGGTATAGTCACAAAACTACCGTATTTATCTCACTACCTTATTCCTTGGAGTACAATACACAGTTCTTGATACTGTTGACTACTTGTCTCCTTCTAGTAGTAACTACGCTCATCATACATGCCTGATGTCCAACCGTGATGACGTGTTGTTCGTCGCACAGTTTGTGGAACATATGGCCTTCCAGAAGGAACATACTCTGTATCTGAAGTGTCAGGACTTGAGTCATTACTCAACCTGAGCGCATTGACTCCCTCCAGCTCAGCTGAAAAGTCTTCAGAAACATATTCAACATTATCTCCAACCTGCATCTCCTGAGCTTCATTCCTTGAGTTGTCAACAGAATACGCAGATCCTGCTGCTTCCCAGGTGCTCCCTTGGGCAAGATAATTGAACACTGGATAATGTATATTCCCTGGGTTTTGAGAAGATGTTGATGATTCAAACACTCTCTCTTCGGGATCTTCTTCTTCATCTTGATCATCTATTGGCATGGTATTTCTACTACTATTATTAGGGTTCATTCTTGCACCCATGCAACTAGATTGTCCAACATTTCTGTCAGAGCCATCTGTGGACATCTGGTGTTCATGAGATCCATTATATGATCCCATCCTCCAACCATCTGAATTCTCAATAGGAAGTTCTGAGTCGGAACCATCCTTTAAGCCCTGTGGTACTGCATACCGCATATCTATAGTAGGATCATGTGTAGGTTCAGGTCTTGGTGAGTAAGGATATGTTCTAAAAGATTCCGGATCTATAGGTATATCCTTAAGGATAGGTGTTGTACTACTACTTGCTTCTTTCTCTAACTGGAATGCTAACTGCTTCCACCTTTCCGGATCAGTTAGATCCTCTAACATGTCCTTTTTTTCTTCAATAATCACTTGATGAGTCTTATAAAAAGACGCAACGAGTGTTCGGTATCTATCCATAAACTTGGAAGCTAACTTAGGATGCTTCTTAACCAAAGTAATATGATCCGGTATAGGCTCCGAGTCTATAGAATCATGAGGTATCACAGAGAATGTGCTACCTTCCAACTCCTTGGTTTTCTGCTCCCGGATATTAGCTATCGCCTCCACAACAGCAACATGATAGGCTGCTAAATGACTCCTACCTTCTACTATGGGTAGATCATGATATAATCCAAGCTTCTCTGGAAGTTGGATACTCACACGATACTTGGATAACATCCGGCATCAAGGAAAGTGATAGTATTCACTGGAATTCTAGTTGGACAATTAAAGAGCTTTAAAAGTTGACGAAGTTGGTCTGTAAATGATCCTTGATAATCATCAAGAGTCTCCTCTTTCCTGACCAAAGTCTGTTTTGGAAACTTTGGTGCCATTTCTCTGTATAACAGAAAAATAATTTTGATTAGTATCCAATGATATATTGCATCATAACAAAGAATTATCGCACTAAAATATATAACGAAATATTCTCATTTAAATACCCATTATATTACTTTTAGAGAATTCTTTATCGTTGCTAGCTTTCCTACATGTAATACCCTTTACTAGGTTTCCAACCTAAGGTCAAAGCAATTTGCTCTGATACCAACTGCGGTGACCCAGCATACCACTTCATGTGTAGTACACTATAGTCGTTGACATGACATCCACAGAACACCGTTCTGTAAATATCACATCCCTCAGAGTGGTACAACAGAAACATTGCGGGTCCATATTACAAAATTACACACATTATTATTATTACAATACCGGAAGTTCAAGACTTCCAAAAGATCCAACTTACAAACCAAATATAAAGTGTTCAGCGGAAATTTAAAAGTAACAAATCCGACTAGGAGTGGGGCTCAACAGCTTATTCTATAGAGTTCATGCTGCTCGACTCCGTTAGTTACTACTAACTAGACACTTAAGTGGACTCGTTCTCATCGACACCATAGTGGATCTCGTAATCCACGCCTTCAACTCCTCCGGATATATCAGGTTCCTCGTAGAACACGTCTTCTTGGCATTCGGCTGCATACATTGGCACGTCTTCGGGATCCTCAGAGTCTAAGCAAGGGATAAAAGGAAAGAATGAGTAACAGCGTTACCCAACAAGTTCATTATATGCAAGGTGGGAAGTTTGATGCTCTAACTACCACCTCGGATTATAAATCCTTGGCACTATGCAGTTTTTGTAAATCTTTCTTCAAAGATTGATTTTATTCTAAAAAACTATGACAATCAGCCTTCACAGGTTGACCAGAACTTTCATGGAGTTCCTTTCCTGCCGCGTTTGTAGCTCCTTCCCGGAACAGGGAGTACCAAGTTACAGTTCTTACACTCTGCAGAGGTGCGTTACTTTACCCATGAGAGATCAACTCCTTGTTTCACAACCAGGCGTACTTTCCCGTCCACAATTCCATGATGTGGGGCCCAGTAGTTGGTCCAAGCCAATCACTGCCCCCTTCGCGACCCCGCATGCCTCCTTGGTGTACACCATGCCCACATAATGAATTACGGCAATGGTTTGTACAAACCGTTAGATGCCAGAACTATCATGGGACGATGAGGGTTCCCACCCATATGCTGCATATCCTCTACGAATTACCAATTAATATGCACGCTACGAGGATAATAGCCATGACATGCACATCCGGCTTCATGCGAGAGGAAGAAGATACAGCTGACTTCTCTGTCCCATTCCAAATCTCATGGCTAACGCGTAATATATGGCGCTAGAATCACTAATGTCAGGGGTTATTAAGTCCCTACTTGATCATCATTTTTGCAAATAGAACCTTAAGTTCTATTGCTACATTATATCACCACTTAGGATGATATCTATGATTTCTTTATTTATGAAAATATTATTTTCTTTCTTTTATAGCATCTATGATAACACACAATTTGCAAATACTTTAATAAAGACTCTTCAAAGGACATGAGCAAGTGATGAACTTGCCTTGTGATGGCAAGGTAGTGAAGTCTGATGGTTGCACTAGACCTTGGGCTTCTAGTTCTACAAAAACATCATTATTGCCCAGTAAGGACAAAATTTAAAGAAGCAAAATGATTATGCAAGTAATGTAATGCATTATTTAATTCTATATGCATTTTCCCTATATAAGGTGCCTTTTAATAAAGCATTTATAAATATTTTTTTTATATTTATTGCATATATTGAATTATTTTATTTGATTCACTTCTTACTTGACTTTTATTGATTTAATAATTCTTTTAGGAATTATTAATTATACATTAAATTTATTACTAAATATTTATTTAGTATTTTTCAAAAATACTATAATGTTAATAAATAAAGAAAGTGATTTTATTTATTTTTATCACTTTTCAAAAAAATTGTAAAATTCCATAAAGAATATATAAATTACAAAATTCTTATAAGAGTTTAAATGTCCAAAATTTTATATTTTATTTTATTTGGATAGAGTGGATTATTGTGAATCCAAAAATATTTTATTTATAATTTTTGGACTTTTATTTTATTTTCTAGAATTTTATTGAGGTCAGGGGCATTTTGGTATTTTCTAATTGATCAAAATAGTTTATTAAACAACTTGGGCTGGCCCCTTGGGCTTATTGGGCCAGGGTGGCCCAATAGGGCAGGGTAAAAATATCACCCCTAAGGGTTTTGGCCCACCCAACCCATTCTCTCTGCCTCCCTCTCTCCCTCGGCCTTATCCTCTCCTCCTCTGACCCGACCCCGCGGCCGGCGATGCCGCCACCGTCGATTCCCGCCGCCTTCGGACGTTCTGGTCACCATCATGGTGCGATTTAGGGTTGTCGATGATGCTCGTTCGTTCTATCCACTTGGATTTGACTCCGGGGCTTTCCCGTGGTCAGGTCCACCCCATTCCCAAACCCTAGGGTTAGGAAAAGGTGTTGCCGCCACCGCCGTGGTTCCGCCTGTGGTGGTGTGCTGGGTTCGTGTGCTTCTATGGCCACCGCCGTGGTAGGTGCAGGTTGCAGCGCCCCTCTGGGTGCTCCCTGTGTCGCCGCGGTTTGTCGTCCAATCTGCTTCCTCTTTGATTCGTCAGCGAGGACCTCGGGTAAGTTGTTTCTATGGTCCTTGTGCATGCTACTACCATGATTCTCTCTTGTGTGTCTAGTGGCTATGTGTTGATTGGGTTCATCTCTGGATTAGGGTTCTTGCTCTGATTAGAGTTCATAACCCCCTGTTGATCATATCCATGATGCTTTTAGATCTAGTGATAATCATACTTGAGCATGAAGAATGATGGTTTGTTATGGATCATGATTTGTAGTGGCTTTGATGATGCTAGTTGCCTGTCAAATTATTCTAGAGATGATTCACTATGATACTATGCTAATATTTCTATGGAATCCCTGATTGGATTATGTTTGTTGATCTAAGAAGTTACTCTACTGTCAAAATGCTTGTACTGATAGTAGCTTTCTCTCAGCAGTTGCTTACTGCAATTATAATGTGGGCTTGTATGAGATTATACACACACTGAATCAAATCATTACATGTAATGATTTTCTGTGGATATATAGATTCATTTTAATGTTGATTCCTGGCACTTGGCTTTAGGAAAATGATGTTTATGGGTTTATCCCTTTTATCTGTGGGAACTAAGCAAAGATTGGTTTTAGTTCATTTAGAACCTGTCCTTGTGATACCATTATGATCTGGCACACAAGTGATTGAGTTTTATTTCTGGGCTTAGCTTGATAATGCTTGTGATTAAAACTGGCAAGATGAAATGAAAGCTTTTCTTAACTTTCCTACCTATGATGTTGGTATGAGACTCTAGGATTTAATTCCTAGTTAGTTGAGTAATAGTTTGTTTGAAACTTAGAAGATTAGAGGTGCAACTCTCTCTGAGAGATGTCCCCTGATCTGATAAGATCAAATGGAAAATGATCTAAGTTGCAAGAATAACACTGAACCCAGTAATGCTGGTATGAGGGTTTAGTGCTTTTGGCTGAGTTTGATTTCTTATCTTATACTTGAAATCTCTAGGATAGATTCACCTCTCTTGGGTGATTATTGAGAGATCATTCCATAAAGCAACACATGCTTTAGTTTGAATAATATGATGAAATCATGTGATGGTGTTATGAGGCTCACCACAAAATTTGATGTTGGTGTAGTAGATTGATGATGATCTTGATCTTGATCCTGATCTTGATCTGCTTTTGCTAGGCTCCTGAGCTTGCTCTTGAGCTTGCCTGCTCCTCCTAGCTCCTGGGCTTGACCTTGTTGTCCACCTGACTCATCCCCCTCCTTATGTCACCATCTTGGTGATGTTTGGTTGATCTGGGTGATTTGGTTTGGCTGTTGTTCTTGGTTTAGCTGATGTTTACCCTGGCTATGCTAGTGTGTTGTGTAGTGGAGAGTTGCACTAATGTGCTCATCCACGGCTATGTTGTGGTTTTATGATATTTGGTTGTGCTTGAGAGGTCGACAGCACACCATCTACATGCTTGTGTGTGTGTCCAGCTTGTGTGCCTGCTATGCACTTGTGGATATGTTCAGAAAGTTTGAACTTAGTATTACTAGCTTACTTTCACCTGGCTAGTGAATTGATCCCTCTTGGTTGTCATTTGCATTCTGGGTGTGAATTTATGAAAGATGAAACTCTCGTATTGGTGAAACTTGCCCCTTTTATAACATTTATCAATGATTAGTTTGTCAAGTGCACTTCACTGGCATATCTGAGAGAAATATACTAAAACTAATCTTATTTGTTTCTATTTAGTCTTTGTTCTGCAGGTACAAAGATAAAGATGAAGATTTAGTGTAGATTTAGATATAGCATAGTTAGTAGATATACAAATGTAATCTTTTTATTCTTTTGTAATTTTTCTTTTATCCTTCTTGTAATATTTATTTTATTTAATTGTAATAAAGATTATATTATTGTTAATAAAGAATATTCTTCTTCTTTATTCTGTTGTAAATTGTGAATTTGGAAATGACTTTAGTAGTTACATTCTTTGTAACTTGTTTATGTGCTAATGAAATAAATTTCATATTCAATATTGTTTTCGGATAAGATTTAAGTTATAATACTTATCTCTTAATTAATTTAAGATTCAAATCTTATATCATTGAAATTATTATTCAAACACTCAAGTTTAAAATTCAAATTCATTTTTAAAACACACATAATTCCTTTAAGATCATATCAAAGTTTATAGCAATCCTCCTTTAAGACTAAACCTAATCTCAAAGTAAGAAAGAAACATTGATCACTCAAGGTTTTAATTTTCGAAAATTTTACCCACATTTTCACAAATGAATGCATGCAACAATTCATATTCTGAAATCTACCCTTCGTTAGGTCCTATATGCAGGGATGTTACACCTTGCGGCCGAGGTTTGAGCTGAGGCTACCTCGTGATGATTGTCCACCTGTGCAGTTCCCAAGATGATAGATGGTCATGGTTGGGAGGCCAAACTCATAGGGGAGGTTCCTATACTAGGGTGTGTAATTGAAAGGTTAGGATTGATTATCCGCATACTGAGTATGGTGATTCAGGATTGTTCTTGATGGATGTATCGAATGTTGTGGTGAAAGTGTACCACCTCTATAGAGTGTCAACCTATTCGAATAGCCGCGTCCGCGGTTATGGACAGTTGGAGTAGCCATACTGTTCCGTCGTCAGATGTTTTCAAAATTACTTGGGAAATGAATCATGACTTTGACTTGACCACAACAGGGTCGTGATATGAAAACTAAGTTCCCACTTAGATGTTGTAGAACACTAAACTAGTTTTATTTACTTCTAAACTCAACTAGAGATAAACCTGGCTTTTGCAAAATAACCTAGAGCATAGTATTCCTACTTGAACCACTTTACTTGTTAGTGATAGTTTGCGAGTACTTAAAGAGTACTCATGGCTTTGTCCCTGGCTATTCCTATGGCCATACTATGTGGAGGATTACCAGGATGATGGACAACGGGAAGTCTACGACAACTAGGATCATCTCCATCGTCAGCATTGCCTGTGACCTTGAAGATGGAGCTTCGCTCATGCTACCATTATTATATTATTCCGCTGCGTTGATTGTATTAAGACTGGATCATGAAATCCTTTATTTGTGAGACCTTTATTATGGTTTGTAATGGATGATGAACTATGGTACCAATCTGTTATGTCTCGCAAAAATGGTAATCCTGGGATTGCGATGTATGACATAACAGGCATCTGGGATTAAAAATCTAGGTGTTGACAAGTTGGTATTAGAGCCATCCTTACCATAGGAGACCCTAGTTAGAATGGACGCTCGAATCAAAAAAACTTAGTTTTTTTTTGAAACAAAAAAAAACTTAGTTTAAAACAAAAGAAGTGAGTATTTATGGAAACCTATTCTCATTCTTATCATTTAGATTCTTTCATGAAAATCCATGCCCTTCATGATAACTATGAAAACTAGATGCCTTAGGCATATTTGATTATAACCCTTTATTATACCAAATCCCAGTTTCACTTGCAAGCTTTATTCTTTTATTTATTTATCAAAACTCTTTATTTATGTTTACTTAGTGACTTATGAATTTTCAAAAGATTTTAGAGAGAGCATAAAGAGCATAAAACTTGGCCTAATTTACATAGAACTAGATGTCACACTGAGGCATCCTTTCACAGGGATCCTTTTCCTTTATAAAACTGATGGTTGTGTTCGGATGCGATACCATTCCAATTTTACCGTACAACCACAATACCCAAATTTGGGTAGGGCATGACTGGAAGTTTATATATCTTAGTATGGGTTCCCTTGCGGCTGAGGTTTGAGCTTAGGCTATGTAAGATCCCTCCTTTGTAAAGGAAAAGGATCCCTGTGATTGCAATGCTAGTCCCTGGATCATTGCTAGCATCCACAGTTTAAGATGAAGTACACAGATACAAAGGTCATTTATTACATCCATTCCAGAGATAACATAGTCTTTAAAACTCAAGGCCACATGCCTAATACAAGAGTTTGAATAAGTAAATAAATATAAGTCTTCATCTTCATGTGCCACAGGCAAACATGTTGATTGTAGACTCATGACACCTAATCCTCATCAGAGTAACCTGCAACATCACAAGTTACAGCCACAGTGGGTCAATACTTTGGAATAGTATTGGAAAGTGATACCTTAGTAAATTTTATGTGGACTATATTACTAAATGCAATTTGGCTAAGTGTAGATTGGCTTGCTTTGCTCAAAATAGGTTTTTCCTATTAGTTGAAATCACTAAGTTTTTCTTTGTCAAAACTTTTCCCAAGAAACCATCAATAGACATTGAGGTCCTTCACCCTTGTTCACCCACAAGTTTTTACTTAGAAGTTGGAGTGATGAGATTCTTGATGGCTTCCATGTCTTGATGCTCAAGTTGTCCATTGCCATGGACTTGGCTAAGTACTTAGATTTTTCCATCTGCAGAGGTTGTGCACTTTCCCCACTAGACTTGGTTTCCCAAGACAGGACCTTTCAGAAGCCTTTCCTTAGACCAAATAGACGCGCTCCAACCTATCATTCCCACTACCACCAACTGTCCAAATGGATAAGTTCTAGCAACCTATGTGATCCAGGCAGAGCCCATATTGCCAAGTGGCTGCACTAGAAGCTTCTCAACACTTGGCCTCTAAAATCCCTTTGTTCCTGGGTGGCAATCCACAAGTGTGATACACAAGGTAAACCATATCCATGGGCCTTGTGTAACCACTCAACCAAAAACCACCAAGCAATTACCATTCCACCCAGGTGATTCATTGACTTAGTTGTTTTATTAAGAAAAACATAAGTCCAAGACTTAGAAATATTTTCACCATAGCATGTATATTTTACCAACCCTTGTTTGCTACTAGCTAGGCTTAGCATGGCATCGAAAGTAACTTAACTTAGAAATTTCCTAGCAATTCTACAACTACTTAGGATTTCCCAACATGGCATTTGGCAAAATAGTAACATGCAAGACTTAGCAAAATATTTCTAATACTTGTATAAAAATATAGGGATAGAAATATTCATGAAGTACCACTTGCCTTGGTAGTTGGGAGAGTAGCACTCTTCACAATCACAATCACTAGCACCCAAGTCTACACAAAGAATATAGCCACAGTCACATACAAGTCATATACAAGCAAAAATATATATGCATGCATGCAAGATGCTAAGTGATGATTTTTGAAACTCAACCAAGCAAGTGCATAGTACTGAATCATAAACAAGTCAAATACTTGCTAAACCAAGTTTATTTGACACTCAAACAATTTCCTAAACAATTACTATACTCAAAATAGTCCTAAACAAGTTTCTGCAAATAAAGTCATTTTAACAGAAACTAAACATTAAACACATTTCATAAAAAGAAATGGCTTGTCTCCCTGATTCCAACGGTATAACATTTGCTAAAATCTAACGTGGGAATCAAAAGTTACAAGCAAATTAAATTTGGATACAAATATGATTTCAAATTTTGTTTTAATTCAAACCCTAGCCACACGTCTTAATCTTACTGGCGCGTACCGGTTCGCGTTGGATCACGCACGCGAGCCGTAGGATCTAAGTGGCGATGCACGGTTCAGATCATAACGTAACGCTTCGCTAAGTGGTTCTATCGCACGTGTTGGATCTAGATCCAACGGCTCTTGATCAAACGACCAAGGTCTGGCGGTGCGCGGCGACGGCGAGCGGCGGAGCGCTCTGTCCGTGGCGGTGTCGGCGTTCTAGGTCGCCCGGGGAGGAAAGAGTGTGCTTACCAGAACCGCAGGGTTGAGGCGAAGCTTAACGTGGAGGTGGCTTAGCAAGGGGCGCACGGCAGGGGCTGCTGGAGCTCGTCGGAGTCGTGCACGGCATCGGGAGGTTGCAGACGATGTAGTTGCCGAGGTTTCGCGTCTCCCTAGCATGAACCAGATGGATTAGGAGACGCGCAAAACAGTGGCAAACATCCTCGTATGCACGACGGGGCAAGGGGCGTGCTCTGCTTACCGTAATTGGTCGCTGGAGTTGAGTGGCGGACCGTTCGGTTGCGGGCACAAACAGGGACGGCGTCCTGGGTCACGAGCAGGCAAGCGAAGAGTATCAGGAGATGCACGATATCACGCTGGGCACGATAGTTTGAACCAGAGAAAGGGGGGCGGTCGAAGCTCACCGGAATCAGTCGCCGGAGGTCGTCGGTGCTGCGGGGTTTCGAGGTCGAATGCGCGCAGCCTGGTGGCGAAGTGAACGAGGAAAGTGGGGGAAAATGACCGCGGCAGCGAGGGGTTTAAGTAGCCATAAGCGGGGCGAGGATTGCGCGCTGAATCAATGGAATTTAAGCGAGTTTTAATCGCGGCGTCACTGCACGGTGGTAACGGCGGAGCGGTGTCTGCGCGCGAGAAATTGGGGAAGACGACACTGACGTGGAGAGGGCCCGCTCGTCGACAAATGTAATGTAGGGGAGTGCAGGTGTCGGCCGACTTGCTGGAGTCGTGCGTGCAGAGAGAGAGAGAGAGAGAGAGAGAGAGAGAGAGGACCTGGGTGGGCTAGTTGGGTTGTTTCTGTTGATGGGCCAGATTGGTAGCGTCGGCCCTTTTTCTTTTCCTTATTCCTTTTCTTTTTTCCAGAATGAATTTCAGGAATGGTTTTCAAATGATTTCAAACTCCTTTTGAATTCAAATCTTTTTGGAATTTTTGCAGTGTGCAATAGTCACAAAAATTGGCATAAAACCATGTGGTCACTTTGAATTGGCCTGGTCATTTTTGGAAAGACAAAATAATAGTGACTTAGCACTTGGTTTGCAAAAGATTTGAAAATGGTTTTGAACCCATTTTTATTTTGTAAAATTTTGTTCTAACTCCACACTCAACCAATCAACAATCTTGGTTTAAAACATTCAAGATCTCAAATGGGGATGGCCATTTGATTTAAGTTTGCTCACATAAAATGATAGCACTATGTGCTTCTGTTTTCTTGAATTTGGTTTGAAATTGGTCTCAAAACTATATGCATGCATGAATGATATGCAATCTTTGAAATCATGATTTTAGGGATGTTACAAATCTAACCCCCTTAAGGTGAATCTCACCATCGAGATTCGGATTGGCTAGCAAATAGGTGAGGGTGGTCTTTCCGAAGATCATCTTCTCTTTCCCATGTTGCTTCCTCTTCGGAATGATGATTCCACTGCACTTTGCAAAACTTCATAGTCTTAGTCCTTGTGACTCTTTCGGCAGTCTCAAGAATCTTGATAGGTTTCTCTTCATAGGTGAGATCACTTTCCAATTGAACCTCCTCCAAAGGTATAGTATCCTTCAAAGAAGTTTCTTCCATTTCTGGGTGGCATTTCTTAAGCTGACTCACATGAAACACATTATGGACAGCTGACAGAGATTCAGGAAATTCAATTTCATAGGAAACTTCTCCTTTGCGACTCAAAATCTTGAATGGCCCAACATATCTTGGTGCCAATTTTCCTTTGACTCCGAATCTTTTCACTCCTCGAAGTGGTGACACTCTAAGATAGGCTCTATCACCAACTTCGTAGGTGACTTCTCTACGCTTAGGATCTACGTAGCTTTTCTGTCGGGATTGTGCTATCTTCAACCTGTCCTTAACCAACTTGACCTTCTCTTCGGCTTCTTTGACAAATCTGGCCCGAATAAACTTCTTTCTCCCACACCATTCCATAACAATGGGGTGGTACACTTTCTTCCGTAGAGAAACTCAAACGGTGCCATCTCAATGCTGGCTTGATAGTTGTTGTTATAAGAAAATTCTGCGTAAGGCAGACTTTCATCCCAACTGGCTCCATAGTCTAGGGCACATGCCCTCAACATGTCTTCAAGAATTTGATTAGTTCTTTCTGTTTGTCCATCGGTTTGAGTATGAAAAGCGGTACTGAATTCCAACCTCGTTCCTAATGACTCATGTAACTGTCTCCAAAAATGGGAAGTGAATTGAGTTCCCCTATCAGACACAATACTCTTGGGAACTCCATGTAGACATACAATTCTACTCATGTAGATTTTGGCTAACTTAGCACTTGTATAGGTTGTCTTCACGGGTATGAAATGAGCCACTTTAGTTAGGCGATCCACTACTACCCATATGGAATCATATCCTGACCTGGTCCTTGGTAATCCGGTAATGAAATCCATACCAATCTTGTCCCACTTCCAATCAGGAAAAGGTAGTGGTTGAAGCAAACTTGCTGGTTTCTGGTGCTCCTCTTTCACTCTAATACACACATCACACAAAGAAATATGTTCGGCGATGTCCTTCTTGAGATTATTCCACCAAAATCTTTATTTCTTGTCCATGTACATTTTGGTGTTACCCGGATGAATGGAATACGGAGAGTTATGTGCTTCTTGCAAAATAAGTTTCCGCAGTTACGGATCTTGTGGAACACAGATACGTTTCCCATGCCATAAAGTACCCTGTTCGTCTTCATGGAATCCTTTGGCTTTTCCCATGCCAATCTTTTCTTTAATCTCTTCGATTTCTTTATCAATCTTCTGGGCTTCTTTGATCTTGTCCAACAAAGTGGGTTGAACATCCAAAGACATGAGATGTCCTTGTGCACAATCTCAATCAGTTTTCTAAATTGAGTGCACAGATCATCTGGCAATTCTCCTTTGGTAAGGCCATTCACAAATACCTTACGACTTAGAGCATCTGCTACAACATTTGCTTTACCGGGGTGGTATTGCAAACTTAAGTCATAATCCTTTATAAGCTCTAACCATCTTCTTTGTCTCATATTGATTTCCTTCTGGTGAAGATATACTTCAAACATTTGTGATCCGTGAACACTTCACAACGCTTTCCCAAAAGATAGTGTCTCCATGTTTTGAGTGCATGGATGACAGAGGCTAACTCTAAATCATGAGTAGGATAGTTTAATTCATGAGTTTTGAGTTGTCTCAAGGCATAATCCACAACTTTACCGTCTTGCATAAGTACTGCACCCAAACCTTGATGATATGCATCACAATATACTTGGAAATCCTTTTCCAAATCTGGCAGACACAAGACTGGTGCTGTCACAAGTCTCTTCTTCAACTCCTGAAAGCTGAGTTCACAACCTTCAGACCAACCAAACTTCTTGTCTTTCTTTAACAATTCAGTCATGGGCTTAGCTACCTTAGAGAAATTTTCAATGAACCTTCTGTAGTAACCTGCTAAGCCAAGGAAACTATGAACTTCTTTCACGGATTTGGGAGATTCCCATTCAGTCACAGCTGAAACCTTAGCAGGATCAACTGCTATGCCATCCTTCGTCATAACATGACCAAGAAAACCAACTTCTTCCAACCAGAACTCACACTTGCTGAATTTGGCATAAAGTTTATGCTCTCTTAATTTCTCAAGTATCAAACGCAAGTGTCCTTCATGTTCTTCTTTGCTCTTGGAGTAGACTAAGATGTCATTGATGAAAACGACAACAAACTTTTCAAGGAATTGCATGAACACCTTGTTCATCATATTCATGAAGTATGCTGGAGCATTAGTCAAGCCAAAAGGCATTACGATATACTCATACAATCCATACCTTGTGGTGAACGTTGTTTTAGGTATGTCTTGTTCTCTTATCTTGAGTTGAAAATAGCCTGACCTCCTTCAAGCTGATCAAACAAGTCATTGATTCTAGGCAAAGGATATTTGTTCTTGATAGTTACCTCGTTGAGTGAACGGTAATCTATGCATAACCTTTGACTTCTATCTTTCTTCTCCACAAACAAGACTGGGGATCCCCAAGATGAAGAACTTGGTTGAATAAATCCTTTCTGCAACTGTTCTCCAAGTTGCTTCTTGAGTTCTTTTAGTTCATCAACTGACATTTTATATGGTCTCTTTGCTATTGGTCCAGACCCTGGTACCAAATCTATCAGAAACTCCACATCTCTATCAGGTGGCATTCCCGAAAATTCTTCCGGAAACACATCCAGATACTCACTCACAATTGGCACACTGTCCATGCTAACCCCCTTAAGAGAATTTAGCTTACTTCCTTTGGATTCAAAGTTGGACTTGAATTTAATTCTTTTTCCTTCCGGGGTTGTGAGTGCAACAGTACGATTGGCACAATCTAGTACTCCTTCATACATAGCCATCCAATCCATTCCCAATATTACGTCCAGTCCTTGGGAATCTAGGATTATCAGACTCACCGGAAATTTATGTTTTCCAAACTCTATTACTAGATCCTGGCATCCAAGACTTACTATCATATCTCCACCCGGAGAACTAAATTTTATTGGACACCCAATGTTTTCAGTTGGAAACCCATTTCTATCAACAAATGTTTTTGATATGAATGAATGCGATGCTCCAGTATCAAAAAGAACAAATGCTGGAATAGAATTGAGTCTGAACTTACCAGCAACAGCACAGGCTCCTCATAGACCTCCTCCACACTGATGTGGTTCACCTGTCCTTTCTGGAAAGGATTGGGCTTGATAGGTCCTTCAACTTTCTTTTCAGGGCACTCATTTGCATAATGCCCCATTTTCTTGCATTTGAAGCATTCAACCTGACTGATGTCTCTCTTAACAGGCTGACTTCCACTTCCACTTCCATTACCACCATGGTGGCTCTTATGTCCACTCTTGTGGTTCTTGTACTTGTCATTGTCATGACTACGGTGATGCTTGTTGTCATGACGGTTGTGGTTGTGGTGCTTGTTGAATTTCCCATGCTTGTGGGATCCTGAACTTCCGCTGTCATCGTAATGAGATCGTTTGTGAGACAATCCCGAGCTATGCTTGTCAGAGTGCTTTCTCTTTCTACTCTCGACTTGCTTCATTTTGTTCTCCAATATAGCAGCCTTGTCACAGAGCGACTGATAAGTGGGAACATATGCCACAGCGAATTGCAGATTCAGCTCATCATTCAAGCCCTCTAGAAATTTTTCCTTTCTCTTGGCATCTATGTCAACTTCATCCGGTGCATAACGCGCCAGATTGTTGAACTCCTCAATGTATTCAGCCACGGTGGCGCCGCTTGATTGGAACTCTTTCTTTTTCGGACTCATCACTCGATGAGATATGAGCGATCGAAGCCATCCTCGAAGATAGCCCATGTCACTTCATCTATGGGAGTGGTGATCTGGAAGTTGTCCCACCAAGTGGCGGTGGCCCTTCCAAGCAGATGTCTTTTCAAATCGACCTTTTCAAGATCCGTACACGGTTACCAAGTCCTTGTTTACTGAGCATAGCCAATCGTTGGCCACCATGGGATCAGTCGTCCCTGAGAACTTACCTGGCCTCAATCTCAAGAACCTGGTGAGCATATCAAAGCCCGGAGGGTTATTGTTGTTGTTGTTATTGTTGTTGTTGTTGTTGTTATTGTTTTGGTTCTGGATGAATGTTATCATCATCTGCATCAGTTGTGTTTGAGCAGTCATCATTTGCTGCATTTCTGGAGTGATGTTGTTGTTCTTGTTGGGGTTGGGGTTTGCACGACGGGGAGGCATCTATGGTTTGTTCAAATAGAGATAAGAATGAGATACCCATAGATGTTTTCATGCACATTACATCACATAAGCAAACACATAACATGCAACACAAGATAAAAGTTCAACAACAAGATAACAAGTTCACAAAGTAAAACACACAAGTAGCAAGCCATCCACATGTCGGATGGTCCAATAACAAGTTCTCAAATAACAAGTATGATAATAAAAGATAAATGAGTAGTCAAATCTACTCATCGGCATCAATCTCCTCCTCGACAAAGGTAAGACTTGCGTTCTCCATCGCGGCCTTGTTCTCCTTGATAGTAGTGGTCAAGGACTCTATCTTGGCCTTGAGAGCCCTCTTCTGGGAACGAAGCCTCTAGATCACCGACTGCTGCTGCTCTAGCTCGAAGTCCTTGGACTGCAATTCTTCAGTCATGTCCCGGATCTTCTTGTTCCTATCCTGGACACGCTTCTCCTGACTCTTGAACTTCCTGTCCTAGGTCTCGAACTTCGCCTCCATTTCCTTGACTATCTCGTCCTGCTGCGCGAAGAGCTTGTCCTTCTCGTGAAGCTGCACCTGGATCTCATCGTTGCTGAGCATGACATTGGTCCTATCCGTGTCCACGTGCCTAATAAGAGACTCTAAGTCCTGGAGGTACAGGCGTATCGGCTCTGCTGCGTCCCTCGAATCATCCTCGAAGTCGATGGACTCTTCGTCCTCATCACGTCTTCCAAAGACGTGGAAGTGGGTGCCTCTAACCTGTCGGGAGTGTCGCCCTAGCAGACGTCCTATCAGATCCGGCATCACTACCTCAAGGCCTCTCTCCCTGTCATCGTGCATAAGCTTGAAGACGATGGCCTCCGTAGTAGGCTCTGTCTGGCGTCCGGGCTGGTTCACCTTGAAGCCCCAGAGGTCCTTCCTCTCGAACTTGGTGAGGGGATGCCCCATGATGGTGGGAAGAGGGAGATTGAGCAAGGTGGTAAGCTCAACGATACGAGGACCAAAGCGGGTAACCTGGAACTCCTCAACAGTGCTGATGGTAATAGGCATCTAGATAGAAAAGTTAGAACAACACAACTCAAGATAAAGTGAAAGTCATAACATCACATACACATCCTTGGGAAGCAAAACACACAAGTCATGCATACATGAAACCATTACAACAACCAAGGTTCAATCTTATTTTAAGCAACATTTTGGAAAATAGGGTGATAGGTGGTGGTCCAACTAAAAAAGTACGTTTACAATCCTATCTCATTGGATCTGTTGGCTAACACAATGTTTCTAGAAGCAATCAACCTCTCTTGCTCACATGATTCCATCACTAAGTCTATAATATCTCCTCTTAAGGTTTGGTTGGTAGCTTCCAACTCTTGGGTATGTTCCTTCTCTTTCCTTAGTTCAGTTTGGAGGTTGAGCATTCTGCACTTGACTCTATCACCAAGTTCTTTGATGGTCTTCCAAGCTGCATCCCTTGCTGATTCAAAGAATGTAGGGTGCACTACTGAATTGGTGAACATGCAGAATCCTTTTTCCTGATGGTTGTCTTCCTTGTTTTTATACAAGTGAAGTTGCACCCACCAGTATTCCACTCCTTCATCCATCACTGGAAAACCTTTGTACACAGTTGCACCTTGTATCTCTAATGCAACCATGAGGTCCTTGAGAGCCTTGGGGAATTCAGTCTCACACTCCAGAGTCATTGTCATGAGTGGTCCTTTCCTTACGGCTTCGTTGATGGAGTTCATCTACAAATAGAGATGAGAGAGAAGATTAGAAAAGTTTACGAGAAGAATAGACAAGTGTAGAAGTAGTTTGAAATTTTTTCCTTAGTGGTTTCCAATCCTAGGGTTATAATCCTACAGGCAACACAGTGCTCTGATAACATCTGTAAGATCCCTCCTTTGTAAAGGAAAAGGATCCCTGTGATTGCAATGCTAGTCCCTGGAACATTGCTAGCATCCACAGTTTAAGATGAAGTACACAGATACAAAGGTCATTTATTACATCCATTCCAGAGATAACATAGTCTTTACAACTCAAGGCCACAAGCCTAATACAAGAGTTTGAATAAGTAAATAAATATAAGTCTTCATATTCATGTGCCATAGGCAAACATGTTGAGTGTAGACTCATGACACCTAATCCTCATCAGAGTAACCTTCAACATCACAAGTTACAGCCACAGTGGGTCAATACTTTGGAATAGTATTGGCAAGTGATACCTTAGTAAATTTTAAGTGGACTATATTACTATATGCAATTTGGCTAAGTGTAGCTTTGCTTGCTTTGCTCAAAATAGGTTTTTCCTATTAGTTGAAATCACTAAGTTTTTCTTTGTCAAAACTTTTCCTAAGAAACCATCAAAAGACATTGAGGTCCTTCACCCTTGTTCACCCATAAGTTTTTACTTAGAAGTTGGAGTGATGAGATTCTTGATGGCTTCCATGTCTTTATGCTCAAGTTGTCCATTGCCATGGACTTGGCTAAGTACTTAGATTTTTCCATCTGCAGAGGTTGTGCACTTTCCCCACCAGACTTGGTTTCCCAAGACAGTACCTTTCAGAAGCCTTTCCTTAGACCAAATGGACGCGCTCCAACCTATCATTCCCACTACCACCAACTGTCCAAATGGCTAAGTTCTAGCAACCTATGTGATCCAGGCAGAGCCCATATTGCCAAGTGGCTGCACTAGAAGCTTCTCAACACTTGGCCTCTAAAATCCCTTTGTCCCTGGGTGGCAATCCACAAGTGTGATACACAAGGTAAACCATAGCCATGGGCCTTGTGTAACCACTCAACCAAAAACCACCAAGCAATTACCATTCCACCCAGGTGATTCATTGACTTAGTTGTTTTATTAAGAAAAACATAAGTACAAGACTTAGAAATATTTTCACCATATCATGTATATTTTACCAACCCTTGTTTGCTACTAGCTAGGATAAGCATGGCATAGATAGTAACTTAACTTAGAAATTTCCTAGCAATTCTACAACTACTTAGGATTTCCCAACATGGCATTTGGCAAAATAGTAACATGCAAGACTTAGCAAAATATTTCTAATGCTTGTATAAAAATATAGGGATAGAAATATTCATGAAGTACCACTTGCCTTGGTAGTTGGGAGAGTAGCACTCTTCACAATCACAATCACTAGCACCCAAGTCTACACAAAGAATATAGCCACAATCACATACAAGTCATATACAAGCAAAAATATATATGCATGCATGCAAGATGCTAAGTGATGATTTTTGAAACTCAACCAAGCAAGTGCATAGTACTGAATCATAAACAAGTCAAATACTTGATAAACCAAGTTTATTTGACACTCAAACAATTTCCTAAACAATTACTATACTCAAAATAGTCCTAAACAAGTTTCTGCAAATAAAGTCATTTTAACAGAAACTAAACATTAAACACATTTCATAAACAGAACGGGCTTGTCTCCCTGATTCCAACGGTATAAAATTTGCTAAAATCTAACGTGGGAATCAAAAGTTACAAGCAAATCAAATTTGGATACAAATCTGATTTCAAATTCTGTTTTAATTTAAACCCTAGCCACGCGTCTTAATCTTCTTGGCGGCGTCGGTTCGCGTTGGATCACGCCGAGCCGTAGGATCTAAGTGGCGATGCGGTTCGATCAAAGCGTAACGCCCGCTAAGTGGTTCTATCGCAGCGTTGGATCTAGATCCAACGGCTCTTGATCAACGACCAAGGTCTGGCGGCGGCGGCGGCGTGAGCGCTCTGTCGTGGCGGTGCCGGGTTCTAGGTCGCCGGGAGGAAAGAGTGCTTACGAACCGCGGTCGGCGAAGCTCAACGTGGAGGTGGCTTAGCAAGGCGCCTGGCGAGGCTGGAGCTCGTCGGAGTCGTGCGGCGTCGGGAGGTTGCGAGCGATGTAGTTGCCGAGGTTTCCGCGTCGCCTAGCACGAACCGGATGGATTAGGAGGCGCAAAATAGTGGCGAACATCCTCGTATGCAAGAGGGGCAAGGCGCGCTCGCTTACGTAATTGGTCGCGGAGTTGAGCGGCGGCTCGGTCGGTTGCGAACGCGAGCAGGCGGCGTCCTGGGTCACGAGCAGGCAAGCGAAGAGTATCAGGAGATGCACGAGATCACGTTGGGCACGATAGTTTGAACCAGAGAAAGGGGGGCGGTCGAAGCTCACCGGAATCAGTCGCCGGAGGTCGTCGGTGCTGCGGGGTTTCGAGGTCGAATGCGCGACTGGTGGCGAGTGGCGAGGAAAGTGGGGAAATGACCCGCGGCGGGGTTTAAGTAGCCATAAGCGGGCGGATTGCGCGCTGAATCAATGGAATTTATGCGAGTTTTAATCGGCGGCCATTGCAGTGGTAACGGGCGGTGTCTGTGCGAGAAATTGAAGACGACGCCGGCGTGGAAGGCCGCTCGTCGTGAAACGAGCAGGGAGTGGGTCAGGTGTCGTGACTTGTGGGCGTCCGCGTCAAGAGAGAGAGAGAGAGAGAGAGAGAGAGAGAGAGAGAGAGAGAGAGAGAGAGAGAGAGAGAGAGAGAGAGAGAGAGAGAGAGGGTACCCGGGTGGGCTAGTTGGGCTGTTTCTGTTGATGGGTCAGATTGGTAGCGCCGGCCCTTTTTCTTTTCTTTATTCCTTTTCTTTTTTCCAGAATGAATTTCAGGAATGGTTTTCAAATGATTTCAAACTCCTTTTGAATTCAAATCTTTTTGGAATTTTTGCAGTGTGCAATAGTCACAAAACTTGGCATAAAACCATGTGGTCACTTTGAATTGGCCTGGTCATTTTTGGAAAGACAAAATAACAGTGACTTAGCACTTTGTTTGCAAAAGATTTGAAAATGGTTTTGAACCCATTTTTATTTTCTAAAATTTTGTTCTAATCCACACTCAACCAATCAACAAGGGAGACAAACAATCTTGGTTTAAAACATTCAAGCTCTCAAATGGGGATGGCCATTTGATTTAAGTTTTCTCACATAAAATGATAGCACTATGTGCTTCTGTTTTCTTGAATTTGGTTTGAAATTGATCTCAAAACTATATGCATGCATGAATGATATGCAATCTTTGAAATCATGATTTTAGGGATGTTACAGGCTACCTCGTGATGATTTTCCACCTGTGCAGTTCCCAAGATGATAGATGGTCATGGTTGGGAGGCCAAACTCATAGGGGAGGTTCCTATACTAGGATGTGTAATTGAAAGGTTAGGATTGATTATCCGCATACTGAGTATGGTGATTCAGGATTGTTCTTGATGGATGTATCGAATGTTGTGGTGAAAGTGTACCACCTCTATAGAGTGTCAACCTATTCGAATAGCGTCATGATTATGGACGATTAGTAGCCATCTTTAAATTCGTCAGATGTTTTCAAAATTACTTGGGAAATGAATCATGACTTTGACTTGACCACAACAGGGTCGTGATATGAAAACTAAGTTCCCACTTAGATGTTGTAGAACACTAAACTAGTTTTATTTACTTCTAAACTCAACTAGAGATAAACCTGGCTTTTGCAAAATAACCTAGAGCATAGTATTCCTACTTGAACCACTTTACTTGTTAGTGATAGTTTGCGAGTACTTAAAGAGTACTCATGGCTTTGTACCTGGCTATTCCTATGGCTAGACTATGTGGAGGATTACCAGGATGATGGACAACGGGAAGTCTACGACAACTAGGATCATCTCCATCGTCAGCATTGCCTGTGACCTTGAAGATGGAGCTTCGCTCATGCTACCATTATTATATTATTCCGCTGCGTTGATTGTATTAAGACTGGATCATGAGATCCTTTATTTGTGAGACCTTTATTATGGTTTGTAATGGATGATGAACTATGGTACCAATCTGTTATGTCTCGCAAAATGGTAATCTTGGGATTGTGATGTGTGACATAACAGGCATCTAGGATTAAAAATCCGGGTGTTGACAAGTTGGTATCAGAGCCGTCCTGACCATAGGAGACCCTAGTTAGAATGGACGCTTAAATCAAAAACTTAGTTTCAAAACAAAAGAAGTGAGTATTTATGGAAACCTATTCTCGTTCTTATCACTTAGATTCTTTCATGAAAATTCATGCCCTTCAAAAATTCTTGCAAAATCTTACATAAAATTTGACACACTTGATCACTCTACTAATTTACTTATCCTACATTTTTATAGATGGGCGTGAAGTATAGCAAGTTCTATCAGTTGGGCACTGGAGGAGAGCTCATCTTTGAGCGTGATTTGGACCAACTCTCGGAACTTCTGGAGCGCCCGCACCCCGAGTTCTTCGGATCCCATCTCAATGATCAGCAAGGAGGAGAATTGAAGTGGCTGATTGTTGCAAGTCTCAGAGGGAAGATTGAAGCCCCCACCTCAGAGGGAATCCAGTTCACCTTAAGAGAGAACAACTGGCTAGACAGACTCGCCAGGGCTTTGCAGGAAGCTTTTGCCCGTCTGTGTGGGAAAAGCATCAATCAGATCAAGGGTACCCGCTTTGAGTTCTACGCAAGGCCTGATGCTATGGGACAGCCATTGGAGGTGCCATACCACCCCGAGATGAAGCATCAGGTGGATCATCTCAGCTTCATGTTGTATGATAGGCAGAAGGAGTTGGACAATGCCCGCTCCTACGCCAACCACAATTATGCCATCACAGTCAAGAAGGTCCAGACCCTCGTAATCCTTGCAAAGGAGCACAAGACCTTTCATCGTCTGTGTGGCAAGAAGGATCGCATTATTGCTCACCTTCGTCACAAAGTGACAGACTTGGAGGAGACCATCCATGAGCGGGACATGCAGCTGGAGGAGAGGGAGAATGCAGGGGAAGATATACGTGGAGACCCTTACTCCTACCTCAGTGACGATGATGATTCCTGGAAGACCAAGCGATGGACTTCCACACTGATGATGATGACTCCGACTTCATTGATGATGATGATGACACTGAGTCTGATGAGTAGTAGCACTTGAGCACTATTGTAGGTTTGAGTTGTATCCGTCCCCACTGTATCGTAGTTCCACAGAATGGTTCTTAAAACCATATGTTTCCTTATTGTGGTGTGTGTTTGTATGGTGTGCTATGAATGAATGAATAAAAAGTACGTTGCTAGTTGGCAAAAACCTAGGTCAAACTTAAAGTTTAAAAACTTTTCAAAAACAAATCCCTAAACCTTAGAAATTCCCCCCTTGTCTCATGCTCTATCTCAATCTTCAGATGCCTCGTAGAGGAAGCAGTTCATCCCCGGACCCAATGCTACAAATTTTTGAAATGTTGGTTTCAGACCGTGAAGCTGAAAGAGACGAACGTCAAGCCAACCTAGCCACCCTTCAACACATATCTCAGATGGCCAATAACAATCAAGGCCATGGAAACCAGGACCACCATGGATCCAAGCTCAAGAACTTTCAGAACACCAATCCACCCATTTTTAGTAAGTCTGAAGAGCCCTTAGATGCGGATGACTGGCTTCAGACCATGGAGAACAAGTTAGAAGTCGTAGGAGTGGAGGCTAATGAGAAAGTACTGTTTGCCACCCATTATCTTGAAGGAGATGCAAGAGCTTGGTGGAATAGCATTCGCACCATGAATGGAGGTCAGATGATGACTTGGGATGAATTCAAACTCAAGTTCAGCCAACCCATGTGCCACCGGGTTTAATCAAGAGGATGAGAGATGAATTCCGAGAATTGAACCAAGGGGGAATGACAGTAGTGGAGTACCATGACAAATTTCTGTCATTAGCTAGGTATACACCATATGAGATTGATACTGAAGCCAAGAAGAAGGACAGATTCTTGAATGGTCTGCATGATGAGATGCAGACAGTGTTAGTCAATATTCCTTTCGCTGCATTGAAGCCTTAGTGGATTCTGCAATCCATATGGAAGGCAAGATCAACCAAGCCAATGAGAACTGCAAGCGTCGAATGATGCATCAACTAGGAACCCACCATACCCCAAAGTATCGCCCCAACCCGTCTGCAGGATATGCCCCAAGAAACAATAGACCCCCGATGAACCGTCCAACCTATGCCAACCGTGGAGGAGGAAACCCAAGGGCCATAGGAAACCACAACAACAACCCCGACAACTCTAGCAATTTCAACCGTGCACCGCCCAAGTTCAACAACAACAATGTCGCCAACAACACCAATACTGCCCAAGGACTGGAAGCAATGTTGTGCCTGTTGCAGGAAAGGACAAGTCTCAGGTGACTTGTTATGAATGTGGAACCAAGGGTCACTACTCCAATGAGTGCCCCAACAAGCTTGCAGGAGCCCCCAATGTGAATGCCCCATATCAACAGTAGCGTCGTGTTCAACCTAGAAGAAGATTTGCCCCAGGGAACTCGCTCAACCGCAACGGACGTCGATTTCACATGAATGTTGAAGAAGCACAAGAAGCGCCAGATGTCGTACTAGGTATGTTTTCTGTTAACTCGGTACTTGCAAGAGTGTTGTTTGATTCTGGAGCATCGCACTCATTTTTTACAGAAGAATTTGCATGCACTAGTGAGATTCAACCAACAAAATTGAAGCATGTTATGATAGTTCAAATACCTGGTTCAACCACCAAAGCTAGAAAATTTTGCAAAGTCGTGCCTATCAGAATCCATGGCATAGATTTTTATGCTAATCTAATAGTACTTGGAACCAAAGGTTTGGAAGTAGTACTAGAAATGGATTGGATGTCGAAACATAAAGGATTAATCGACTGTGCCAATAAAGCCATAACCATGACTAGTATCGCTGGAGTATCATTAGAGCATGTATCTGAAACCTTGCCCTGTCAATTCAAGTGCAAAAAGAGTCTAGCCCAACCAACCATTGACCAAGTTAGAGTAGTCTGTGAATACCCCTACGTATTCCCAGATGTATTTCCTGGTATGCCCCCAGATCGGGATATCGAGTTTATCATTGAACTACTCCCTGGAACCGGACTCATAGCTCAGAGACCTTATAGTATGAACCCATCTGAATTAGTGGAGCTGAAGAAGGAACTGGATGATATGCTGGACATAGGACTGATTCAACCCAGTGCGTCGCCATGTAGATCACCTGTCTTGTTTGTGGATAAGAAGGATGGAGGTAACCGTTTGTGTACTGATTATCGGAAGCTAAATGATGTCACTATTAAGAACAAGTACCCACTGCCAAAGATAGAAGATCTGTTTGACCAGTTGACTGGTGCCAAAGTGTTTTCTAAGATTGATCTTAGAACTGGTTATCATCAACTCAAGATTCGCGTAGAGGATATTCCAAAGACTGCCTTTACCACTAGATATGGACTGTATGAGTACATTGTCATCTCTTTTGTATTAACCAATGCTCCCGCTTATTTCATGAACCTCATGAATAAGATTTTTATGGACTTCCTGGATAAGTTTGTCGTTGTTTTCATCGATGACATTCTGATATATTCCAAATCAGAAGAAGAACATGAGCTACACCTGAGGACCATCCTGGAAACCCTTAGGGGGCATCAGTTGTATGCCAAGTTTAGCAAATGTGAATTCTGCTTACATGAAGTAGGATTCCTCGGACATATTGTGTCGGCCGGAGGAATTGCTGTCGACCCTGCCAAGGTTAAGGATGTTGAAGAATGGCAAGCCCCAACCACTCAAACCCAAGTTCGTGCATTTCTCGGATTAGCGGGATATTACCGCAAGTTCGTAGAAGGATTCTCAAGCATCGCAAGACCCATGAACCAATTTTTGAAGAAAGATAAGAAGTTTGAATGGACTGAAAAATGTGAAGCAAGTTTTCAAGAGCTTAAGAAGAGATTGATCTCAGCCCCAATCTTGATTATGCCAGATATCACGAAGCCTTTTGATGTGTTTTGTGACGCATGCAAGATCGGTATCGGATGTGTGTTGATGCAAGAAGGCAAAGTCATATCCTACCTATCCCGACAACTGAAGCAACATGAGCAGAATTACCCTACCCATTACCTTGAACTAGCAGCCATAGTTTGAAGACATGGCGGTATTACCTCATGAGAAACCGTTGTGAAATTTATTCGGATCACAAGAGTCTGAAGTGAAAGTGTAAGATGGTTAACCTAGAGGGGGTGAATAGGTTTCTACAAAAATCTTTATAATCTTTTGCAAGTTTTAGGATTTGCGGAATATAAGTGAGCCTAAATGCAAACTAGGTGAGGCAACCTGGAAGATGTACAAGTTACTTCAAGCTCGAAGGCTATCACAAGGTAAACAACACAAGTAAGAGGTCGGTTAAGGAATAAACGAAGCACGTGGAGATGAAGATGTATTCCCGTGTTCACCACCTTTGGGAAGGGGGGCAGTGGTTGGCTTGGATCTTAGACTGGGACCCATACCAAGGAAGTATGGACAAGGTCATGACTTGGTTGTGCAACAAGGCTAAGTTCTCTCATGGGTAAAGTAACGCACCTCTGCAGAGTGTAAGAACTGTAACTTGTTACTCCCTGTTACGGGAAGGAGCTGCGAATGCGGCGTGAAAGGAACCCCATGAAGGTTCTGGTAAACCCGTGAAGGCTGACGGACATAGATTTTCAGAATAAAAGCAACCTTTGAAGAAATATTTGTGAAAATCTGCATTACCTACGACCTATGGTCTGTGGTTGTAGTTATAGTGCATCAAACACTCCTTTTCTAGTGAACTTGTTGAGTACGCTCGTACTCAAAGTATCTTCTTAACCTTTGCTAGGTTCTAAAGCCAGTACAGACGATGACTACATCAAGCCATGCTCCAGGAATCATCATCAAAAGCTAAAGCTCTTCAATGAAGTCAAGAAAGTCAACATATACATCAGCTCAAGTGAAGACGAAGTTGCTGATTAGATAAGAATAGAATCTCTAGCCATAGAACCTATTTCTATAGTGTATTACAATAACAGCAATGCCAGACCATTAGTTAAGATATTAGTATTAATAGTATTATAATTTTGGAGTTGTTATTTGTGATTCTTCTTTGTAAGAAGTTTCTTTCTCTCTCTTTAACCTAGAGTGTTCTCTGGATCTTGTGTAAAGAGTTGAGTTGTAACCTATAGTCATGTCTTGGACCTGTTGTGTTTCTGTTGTACTACTCTGAGGGATGTAATACTAGTGAACGATGTTTCATTGGTGTTATGTCAACGACTATAGTGTACTACATCATGCAGTGGTATGCTGGGTCACCGCACGACCCGGACCATTAATATGAGGCATGATGTTCTTTTGCTTAGGATAAACATAAGGGAATTGATTAGGGGGCGTGGAAGTTTTTGACGAGCCGCCCTCATGAGAGGACTCAGCATCCTTATCCTTCTCGGTGTCCATTGGTCTCCCTTGAGGTACTACCAATGGATTACCAAGAAAATCCCCATCGCCAATGGCCTTAAGTTGTCCTTCTAGGTAACTCATTTGAACAAGGAGATCGGAATCCGCCTTGGACTTTTCAAGGGCACCCTTGGCAATGATTTCACGAAGCTCCTTGACCGAATAAGTTTTTTCCTCCTTGTCATCGGAGAAAACCATCTTTTCTCTTAGGCGGTAAAGCCCTTAAAAGAGCCCTTGGCTCTGATACCAATTGAAAGTGTAAGATGGTTAACCTAGATGGGGGTGAATAGGTTTCTAAAAAATTCTTTATAATCTTTTGAAAGTTTTAGGCTTTGTGGAATATAAGTGAGCCTAAATGCAAACTAGGTGAGGCAACCTAGAAGATGTACAAGTTACTTCAAGCTCGAAGGCTATCACAAGATAAACAACACAAGTAAGAGGTCGGTTAAGGAATAACCGAAGCACGCGGAGACGAAGATGTATTCCCGTGTTCACCACCTTTGGGAAGGGGGCTACGTCACTTTGGAGAGGTGTGAGGTTCCTCGAAGGATTCCTCACGCGCCACAAAGGCTCACCTTCTTCTCCGAGCCTATCCCACGAAGGAATAGCTCACTTACTCGTGGTAGACTTTAAGGTAGGCTCCAAACCCTCACAAACTTTCCACGGAGCAAATCACAAGCCGAATGCCGCCGGGCGACCCTAGCCGCCTAGGGTTTCCCACAAACCCAAGAGTAACAAGCTAACTCGATGAACTCAAGGGGGAATGAACTTTGGCTTGGTGGAAACATAGATCGGGACCTCCTCTTTCTTTCTACCAAAGGGATTTGGATTTGGTTGGGTAGAATGGGAGATCCTCAAGCTTTTGTGTTTCAACAATGGAGGAGAGAGAGCTTCAAGAAATGAAATGTTAGCTCAAATGCCTAACCTCACAGTGGAGAAGAAAGGGTTATATATAGTATGAGGGGAAAAGAGCCGTTTGGAGGTTACTGTGACAGAACCGGCAATAAGTCCGGTCGGACCGAGCTGCTCGCCGGAATTTCTGGCGACAGCTCCGGTCAACCGGACCCCACGCCGGAAGTTTCGGCGGCGACCGGAATTCGCGGCGAACAACCGAACAGCTGTTCTGTAAGACATATCGGTGTGCACAGGGAATTTCCGGTGGCGACCGGAAATTCCGGCGACAGCACCGGCGTCGCCGGTGCTTTTGCCGATTTCGCAGTAACTTCTTTAGACTCATTTTTCAAGGCATATTTCTCTCTTTCTTTGAACGGGTGTGTGTGGGTGGATGATGAGAGGCTTATATGGTGTAGAACATCCCCGAAGAGCACATCGAGATCACCCCTCTTAATAGTGCGGTGTTACCTACTTGACTCAAGAGTAAATAAGAGAGAATAGTAAACAAAGACACCGGCTCTTCATATAGAAACGAATGGGGGGGTCACCCATCACCTATCACCAACAACCTGTGGATTATCACCTATAGAGAGCTAATAGAAACATTAGTCCATCCTCTAGCTCCGATGTCATAGTTAATCAAAATATTAGATAAGGGCTATTTGCCCTTTCAATCTCCCCCTTTTTGGTTAACGATGACAAACCGAGCTAGAGTCAAACAAAGGATATTATGATACGATTAGATCTAGCACATAATAGAAGCTCATAGTGATAGGAAATTCAAGTACAATAAGAGAACTACAAATTTGTCCAAACACACACACAAATGGTTCGAAAGAGCAAATAAAAGCACAAGCCCATGAGAGACAAACGAGCAAAGAGGGGCTTGTGCAAGAGGCAAATCATGAAAGAAGCGACTCTACTCTTTTCTCCCTCTTTCGCATCGAGACCAAAAAGGAAGAAACGAGCGTAGAGACCGATCTAGCCACCGAAGTTGTCCTCGTCATCATCATCATAGGCCTCTTCCTCCTCTTCTTCTTCATCGTCACCCTCCTCTCTTCCTCGCCCTCACCATCATCATCATCATCATCCCTTGTAGTTGTAGCACGGCGCTGAGAGGAGCTGGAAGTAGCAAACCCAGGGAACATAGATGGATCAAAACCCCGAAACATGTCCTCATCTACCGGGGGCTTCTCAAAGTTGACATAGGGGACAGGAGCAAGAGCATTGCCCAAATCGGGCACTGGTCGACCACGCTCTGCCAAGAAAGCATTGTGCTGCCTCATGTTCTTCTGACTGAGCTCCAGACTGCGGTGGGCAACATCATAGGAGGAGTGACACATATCCCATAAGTTGTTGAAGAATCGGGCAAGACCCTTCTTGCGAGGAAGAGCACGGGGAAGGTCCCTACGAGAGCGCGAGCCACTAGCATAAAGAGGATCATGAGCATGCTTGGTCCGGCGCTCAGAGGGCAACATCTGGGGGAGCTCCACATGAGAGCCCCGACGAGGTAAGGTGAAATCCTCCATATCTTCACGCAGACCCTTGGGAGCAAGCAGAGGCAGTGGCATCAATCGGTAGCCGAACATCTTGTGAAATTGGGAGTCATGCGCTTCTCAATGGACCGCTGAATCTCATTGTAGATGAAGTCACACACATTGATCTTCCGGAGACGGCGAGGCTCACAATAGTACAACAGATTCTTGTGGTGACCGCGGAAATCAACAGCATCACCAGCCTTGCTCACAAGATTGTAGCGGAAGAACCGAGCAAGCACCATGTAGTAGTAGTACATCCCTGACAAGCTGGGAGGCTGATGGCTGGGATCACTGGATAGCAGAAGAGGAGCTGTTTGTCACTGAATGCCTTTTTAGAATGAATGCAGAAGCCAGAGACACTGTCAGGAGGGTAACCTAGGGCATGGCAGAAAGCTTCAAAAGAAGCCGAGTATGGCTTGGTGCCGGTCATCCAAGTGACAGTGCGAGCATCATCAGTGTGAAAGTAAGATGTGCAGAAGAACTGGTGAATGATATCAGGCATGCGCTTGACCTTGATGGTAGCAATAGCAAAGACATCCATATGCTTCAGGGCCACATCCACATGCTCTAAATCGGAGGAGAGGTAATGAGCATAGTGGTCCTCATTGAGATACTTGGGAGGAACAAAGAAACCTCGCCGCATACGAGTTGGCTCATTGTAAAAGTCATCCCAGAAGCACCTCTGAGTGTCAGTCTAGAACATCTTGACAGCCCCTTGGTAAGTGCGGTTGGTAAAGCGGTACGGATTCTGCCTCCTCAAGTCCCACCATTGATTCACAGTGATATCCGAGACAATATTGTAGTTGGGAGGAACTTCTTCTTTAGTAGGACCAAGATTGGACTTGCCTTTTGAAGCAGACCTTCCAGCCGAGGCTTTCTTCTTCTGGC
Source organism: Avena longiglumis (assembly GCA_030063025.1). NCBI lineage: Eukaryota > Viridiplantae > Streptophyta > Magnoliopsida > Poales > Poaceae > Avena > Avena longiglumis. Next base: position 369,406,526 of record CP125978.1, on the reverse strand, counting down.
CACTGAAGATCCAAAAACCCCTGTGAGAGCAGCTTTCTCTAGCTAACGATGAGTGAGGCGACGAGGAGGAGCAGGAGGCCGTTGAATAGTGAGATTCCTCTTTTTGCTGATGTCGGGCTCAAAGTCGCTGTGTTTAGACTCTACATAAGAAGCACACAAGAACGGAAGGCAAAGAAGAACAAATGAGTGTATATGCCATAGAGGAGCTCACAAGAACACATAAGGACGGTTCGGCAAGCGCATGGATAGAGAAATAGGCGTAAGAAAAAAGAAAAAAATCGGCGCCAGCTCCGGCGGAACCGGCCCTGTTGCCGGAATTATCGGCGACGGGTCCGGCGGACCGACGGCTCGACCGGAAATTCCGGCGAGCAGGTCGATCGACCGGAACTGTGACCGGAAATTCTGGCGGCGGAGTCGGCGCGACCGGGCCTGGGACCGAAAATTTTGGGCAAGCGACCGTGAAACTAGCCATGACTTAGTACTTGCACAAACAACATTACGAGGGGGGAAAAGTGGGTGAAACTAGGGTGATACGAGCCGAGTTACTCTACTGGGGGATAGAGAGAACTAAGGGAGCATAAGACATGAAGGCTAGGGTTTCACCATAAACAACAAACAAAAACACGGGAAAGGAGAGGGGAAAGAGCAAAGATACCATGGGATGGAAAATACGAAGCCATGCCCCCTCCCTTGCCAAGGATAGGCACGAAGAAAGCACCACACAAGAAAGTGGGGAAGCACTCCCTGATCTCCCAATGCATGCAAGGAGAGAGCAAAACCTTCGGTGAAAAGACTTGTAGAGGCCCGATCTACAACTTGGTGGAGTGGGGAGGGTTTTGGGTGGAGGGAAGGGCCTATGGGGGTGGGGAATCTTGAGGCGGCGTCCATGGAGGAGGGAGGGGCGTGGGAAAGAAAGAAAGGTAGAGGAAGGAACTGCCCCACGCGCGGGCTTTAAATACCCACTCCAAAAAAATCGGCAATAAGTCCGGTCCGACCGGTTCCTACGCCGGAAATTCCGGCGAGAGAATCGTTGAACCGACCTGGTGACCGGAAATACCAGTGACGAACGAAATTTTCGGCATCGAACCGAAAACATGTATTGTAAGGGTTTTCGGTTGGCTGCCAGAAATTTTGGCGGCCGTCGGAAATTTCGGTCCCTAGGCTGGCGAACCGGAAATTTTGCCGAAAAAATTCAGAAAGCTGCGAAGGAGTGTGTTTGATGATTTGGAGAGGAAAAATTGTGAGGGATCATATGAGCATATACACAAGATTCAAATGAAGACCAGAGAGAGCACTGTCCACAAGGAAAGGTCATAAAAACAAATCAAAAACGAAGAGCGACCATGGACAAAGGATTTAGCTTAAAGCAACAATGTATCCAATACACAAAACCGACCATTTGGCGGAGGATTTCTCCCCCTATGTTTAAGCACACATGTCATGGTGCCTCAAAGATAGATGCTTGGACTCATATCATGACACGAGATCAATTTATGTTGCACACATAGGTAAGCATCAAACCAAGATATGGTAAAATGACCATCCCTACATGTGCTGCACAACTAAGCTACATAGCATGTTAAGAGCAAGAATATAGTGCAAGAAGCAAATCAATCCAAGTTTTGGGGATCTAGGATACCGAGTTCTCGCCTCAACATGACAAACCGGGCTTCATCCAAAGGCTTCGTGAAGATATCGGCCAATTGGAACATCGTACCCACATGAGTGAGGTTGATATCACCATTTGCGACATGGTCACGTAGGAAGTGGTGGCTAATGTCAATATGTTTGGTGCGGCAATGTTGGACGGGGTTGTTGGCGATCTTTATTGCGCTTTCATTGTCACATAGAAGAGGCACTGTACCAAGAGACACACCATAGTCTTTCAAGGTTTGCCTCATCCATAACAATTGAGCACAACAAGATGCTGCGGATATGTATTAGGCTTCGGCGGTGGATAGGGCTGTGGAGTTTTGTTTCTTGGAAGACCAACTCACGAACGGCCTGCCAATGAATTGGCAAGCCCCGGAGGTTGATTTCCGGTCAACCTTATCACCTGCCCAATCGGCATCCGAATAGCCAACAAGCTCAAAGGTTGACCCCTTTGGATACCAAATCCCGAGAGTAGGAGTGAGAACAAGGTACCTAAAAATCCGTTTGACCGCCATCAAGTGGCACTCCTTGGGAGCGGATTGAAAATGAGCACACATTCCAACACTTAACATGATATCCGGCCTAGAAGAACAAAGGTAGAGCAAGGAACCAATCATAGAACGATATACTCCAAGGCCAAGTTGACCATTTAGTGGCATGGGTGTCTTCGTGGGATTACCCTTTGCCATCTCGAACTTATTGAGCATATCCTTAATGTACTTCTCTTGAGAGATGAAAGTGACATGAGGAAGTTTCTTTATGATGAAGCCTAGAAAGAACTTCAACTCCCCCATCATGGACATCATAAATTTCATAGTCATCAACTCGGCAAAAGCTTGGTTATGAGATTCGTTAGTTCCACCAAAGATAATATCATCAACATATATTTGAACAATAAATAAGCCACCCCCTTTAACCCGTTTGGTGAAAAGGGTGGAATCGACCTTACCCACACTAAACTCATCCATGAGTAGAAAATCCCTAAGGTGCTCATACCAAGCACGAGGAGCTTGATTTAGTCCATAGAGAGCCTTATGGAGTAGATACACATGGTTGGGATAGCGTGTGTTTTCGAAACCCAGGGGTTGAGATACATATGCAACCTCTTTCAAGGGACCATTAAGAAATGCACTTTTCACATCCATTTGATAAAGCTTGAAGTTATGGAAAGATGCATAAGCAAGCAAGAGACAAATAGCTTCAAGACGAGCAACGGGCGCAAAGGTGTCCTCATAGTCAATACCTTCTATTTGGGAATACCCTTGCGCCACTAACCTTGCTTTGTTTCTTGTGACGACCTCGTTCTCATCTTGCTTGTTCTTGAACACCCACTTGGTCCCAATGACATTTATGCGATGATCTTTAGGCCTCTCCACTAGATACCATACTTCATTGCGGGTGAAACACTTGAGTTCTTCTTGCATGGCAATGACCCAATCCGGATCCTCCAAAGCCTCATGAACCTTAAGGGGCTCAAAGTTGGACACAAAATCATGATGCCCACAAAAGGTTGTGAGGTTCTTCTTCCTAGCACGGGTCTCGATCCCTCTCGATATGCTTCCAAGGATATTGTTGACTTGAAGACCACTTGCAATGGAGGCGGCCTTAATCTTCCGAATTGTGCCTTCATGATCAACAAATTCATATTTTGAGGGGCCTTGATCATTGAAACCATCTTGAGCTTGGCCTTGAGATGGAGATTGATCTTCTACTTGGTCTTGCTCGAAGGTTTGAGGGCTTGGTTCTTGTTCTTCGGTTTGCAAGGCATCATGAGTGAGATGTTGATCTTGTGATGCATTTGATGGCTCAACTTGGGTAGAGCTCGGCTCTTCTTGAGTTGATCTTGATTCTCCCCCATCATCTTGTTGAACATGAATGTGAGACTCGGTAGGCAAGATGTGCCCAATACCAATCAACTTGATGACTTGATAAGAATCACCATCTCCTACATCAGGAGAAGAAACTTGCCCCTCATGGGGACCATTATTCTCTAAAAACTCCACGTCACAAGATACTTCAACACAACCATTAGTCTTGTTATAGTATCTATAGGCATGAGATTTTTCCACATAACCAACAAAAATACCCTCTATAGTTCTAGATTCGAATTTACCAAGCTTTTCCTTTTTGTTCTTGACGAGACACTTGCATCCAAAGACACGGAAGTAGTTGACATTGGGATTCTTACTTGTGAGAATCTCATATGGAGTCATGTCAAAGGGAGCATGGAGGAAGATCCGGTTCGTGTAGTGGACCGCGGTAGCAATAGCTTCTCCCCAAAAATTGTGAGGGGACTTGAATTCACTCAACATTGTTCTTGCCATCTCAATGATTGTCCGGTTCTTCCTTTCAACAACACCATTTTGTTGAGGGGTATAAGGAGCTGAGAATTCATGCTTGATCCCCTCATCTTCAACAAATTCTTGCATGGTGTAGTTCTTGAACTCGGTGCCGTTGTCGGTTCTAATAGTCTTGATATCCACTCCATGAGTGCGTTGAGCTTGCTTGGCGAAGATCATGAATTCCTTGAAAGTCTCATCCTTCGTCTTGAGAAGAAAGACCCAAGTATACCTTGAGTAATCATCAACAATGACAAGACCATATCTTCTTCCGCCAAGAGAGTCATATGTCGAAGGCCCGAAGAGATCCAAATGGAGTAGTTCCAAGGGTCTTGACGTGGCCACCTTGGTAACGGAAGGATGATGCTTTCCAATTTGCTTCCCTGAAATGTAAGCACTACACACACGATATTTCTCAAAGGAGATACCAGTTGGTCCAAGAATATGTTCACCCTTTAGGAGAAGATTGAGATTTCTCATGTTGACATGGCCTAGGCGACGATGCCAAAGCCATCCCTTGTCATCCTTGGCCATTAGACATGTAGGAAGAGATTGGCTCTCTTTCGAGAGGTCGACCACATAAAGGTTGTCTTCCACGTGTCCAATGAGAACCAAGCTAAGATCATCACCCCTAAAGACCTTCACAAAAGTTCTAGAGAAATAGGACGCATAGTCGGCATCCGCGAGATGTTTAATAGAAAGCAAGTTGTAACCAAGGTTTTCAACATGAAGGACGGTCGCAAGAGTCAAAACCTTGGAAATTACCAACTTACCATAACCAAGAACCTCTCCTTTTGAGTTATCTCCAAAAGTGATGCTTGACGTTGAGTTGACATCGTGAATGAATTGGTCAAGCCCACTCCTACCTCCGGTCATGTGATTGGTGCATCCACTATCAAACACCCATTTTGATCCACCGGAGGCATAACCCTACAAAATCAATTCTCTGATTTAGGAACCCATTGAGTAATGGGTCCCCTAGCATTAGCAACAAGATCCTTAGGTACCCAAATTGAGTACCACCTATAAGCATAACCATTTCGAGGTCCAACATATTTGGCATATACATTTCCTTGAGTGCCCTTACATAGCACATAGGAAGGATTAGACTTTACCGCATACTTGTGATTGGGATTGCCCCTCATGGCTCCCCCATTCACCACATTCCTTTTGACCTGGTCAAACACCTTGTCACCTTCCTTCACAAAGGTTATCGTCTTTGGTGGAATGGCATTGCTCGTGTTATTCTTTGGATCAAAACCGACACCTTCCTTGGAAACTCTCGTCTTTTGACAGGATAAAATCTCATCTAGGATCTTTCCCTTGGAGGTAGGTGCACGGCTATAACACCCTCAGAATCGACCCTATGCAATTTTCAGCGCTTCCCGCCAAACCCGCATAGGAACGATTCAAAGGTGCCCACCAGGCACTTGCGTGCGGGTGGAAAATGAAGTAATAACATTACACAACAGCCCGCGATGGGACCCACAGAACAAATATATATATACAACACGACTCCATGAGTCAAGAATATAGATATACAGAACAAAGATCCAAATCACCTTGAAAACGTTAGAGCGTCCAACTACGGACAAGATGCAAATGGGGCTAAGAGCCCTGAAGAATAACCAATGGCGTCAATAACCCTGCCCAGGCCAAGTCGGAAGGGTAACCCTGCTAACGACGTCGATCTCAAAACCTGCTTAAACAAAAGGGGTGCCGGCAAAGGGCAAAGGAAAAGGAGAGAGCGGTCAGTACTGAGGCCAGTACACGCTGAGGCTAGAATTCGACGGTCCTCGCCTACATAGGTATGGTGGACTAAGCGGCAGCGCATCATGCACTAAACAACCTATAGAGACTCGATATAACTGTCGGCTATCAGAGAGGGATAAGAAAGACCTATTCGGTACCAATCTGATACTACCACCAAACATACCCATCCTGGTATTTCCCCCTCGAGACCAAACGAGGAAGTCAACCGAGGAACTCACACAGTTGGCAGTTTTAATTATTCAGTTATCGTTGCAGCAATTACTAGTCAAATATAGATAGTCATCCTGATAAAATAAACAGTGGGCACTTTTATTTAACCATTCCATTGTAGTTGCAACACTTACTAGTCAGATACAATTAGCATGAGATATCCCAAAAACCCAGCAGTTGTTGGTACTTTTATTTAGCCATTCTGTTATAGTTGCAATACTTACTAGTCAGATACAATGGTCGCATAGCGACAACCCAAACAAGCAATTGTTGGCAGTATTATTTAGCCATTCCATTATAGTGAAGCTGATTACTAGTCATTATAAAGTCAAATTTATAGCACTAATTTAGTTATAGTTGTCTATGATCGAGATACTGTGCTCCAAGTCGTCCATAACCATGGACACGGCTTTGAAAGTTTTACCCTAAAGGGGTGCACAAATAGCAACACACACTCGATCAACCTCGGAAAAACCAAATCAAAACCCAACGAGGCCTTCACGACAAAGCAATCACAGGATTCAGAAATATTTCAGGAGGCCACCCCATTGAGTACACATAGCGAAGTTAGTGACTCGAGACGGACTTAAGGTTTGGGTGGACGGTCTGCCGGTACATAAGCCGGAACCCGAAAGTGTGGATGGGCTTGTCGATACCGTGAAACGTGTCCGATCCTAAATAGTGCAGGTGCTCCTCGCACAATCGTAAATAAAGCAGTAAAGCATGGCATAAGTACAGGATAGTAAATAAAACCTCAAACTAGTTTGTGGCCCCAAGAAATAAGACCGAATCAAGCTCTGGCTCAGGGGGGTCCCATAATCCTCCCGGATGTGGATAGCGCGAATATTCAAGGAACAGGTATCAAGTACTCGGGGTCCTACGGGACACAAGTCGACGGTTAAAAACCAAATAACATCTATTGCCCACCTGTGCCTCTGCATTACCTACTTCAATTTTAGTTGTTAAACAGTAATTAAAGTCTTGATCATCTCCAACAATAAACACACGGCAATACTCCAACAACTGTGGTACTTGACGACACGCAACAGCACTTGAGCAAGCGAATACGACGCGCAGGTCCCACTATCTACCAAACAACAGGTAATAGGAGGTGTCCAAGGCAATATAAGGCTACAAGGGATATCACGGGTACGAAAACTAGAGCATCGCAACACAGATAGCAATAGATCAACAGGAGGGAATAAATACTATAAAAGTAAGATAGGTAGAAAGGGGGAGGTGCTCGCCTGAAAACATTGCTGGAGGTTCATCCGAAGATCGGGTCGACACTCGCATCAACTCAACGGCCTAATCCGCGAAGAATCAAAGCACTAGAAGAAACACCGGATGGACTATTTAATACTACGGCAGAAGATCGGGCATGATGCATGTATGATGTATGACATGGCAAAGGTGCGGTATAATTAGACAAGATTAAGCGGAACCGGGGTCCCGACAATTATTTAGATGGTTCATGTTGTTTAGATACCCCGCAATTTAAATGTTGTCTTAACATGGCAAAATAAGTTACCGGTTCGCTACACAAATTTAAATGAGGCCAATATAAGACTAGATTTGCCCGCATATGGGCCCCATATTTAATTTAGGTGAATTGGCATAAGGCCCCCAAACCACATGACAAGTATGCATGCATGGCAATTTTATATGCAACAAGTTTTATATATAGCATTTAAAAAATAGGGGCTCGGGAAAAGGTTCACACATCGGGGTTCGGAAGATCTTGGTTCAGGGGGTTCGGGGTTCGGACTCAGGGTTCGACTGGGATCGATCTCGCATCCGGGAAGGACTTGGTTCGGTGTTGTAACACCCTCAGAATCGACCCTGTGCAAGTTTCAGCGATTCCTTCCAAACCCGCATAGAAACGATTCAAAGGTTCCCACCAGGCACTTTCGTGCGGGTGGAAAACGCAGTAATAACATTACACAACAGTCCTCGATGGGACCCACAGAACAGATATATATACAACACGACTCCATGAGTCAAGAATACAGATATAATATACAAAGATCCAAATCACCTTGAAAATGATAGAGCGTCCGACTACGGACAAGATGCAAATGGGGCTAAGAGCCCTGAAGAATAATCAATGGCGTCCATAACCCTGCCCAGGTGTGGCATCCCGCAAAAACCACTACTAGAAAATCGCGTTGAATTTGTGCATTGCATCGTCATCATCATGCATTGTTTGCCGAAACTATTTTCGCAACACCCGTTTTGTTTTCTAAAACGCCGTCTTTGTTCAAACGCCAAACACCGGGTCTCCGGAATTATTTTGTTTGTTGCTATCGCTTTGCAAATAGTGTTATTAAAATAAATAAAATTTATATTTATTTTTGGGGCAGTCGAACGGTCCGATTGACCCGAACGACCACCCCTGTTTATTTTAAAACGGCCCATCCCAATCAGCCCTCTTAATCCTACGTCTACCCAACTTCCTACCCACCCCTATCTCCACCTCACTCTACCCAATCAGAACACGACACCTCATCTCTCTCCCTCCCTCCCCCACTCACACTCTGCCACTTGTCCCTATCCCCTCTCTCTCACCCCTCAGCCAGCACACACAAGCACACATGCTCGACACGCACGCTGCGCGCACACCCCTGCCCCTGTCCCTCTGCTAGCCGGCCCCGCCTGTGCACCCACAGCCCCTGGCCTGGCCCCCTGCCCCGTGGGCCACCACCACCTTCCCACCCTGCCCCCACATCCACAAGACGCGACGCCACATGGGACCCACTGACGCTCCCTCCCCCGCACCCTCCTCCCTTCTTCCTCCTTGGCCTCTCTCTCACGCTCCTCCCACCTTCTTCCTCTCGCACTCCGCCTCCTTCCACTGCTCCGCCTCCCCGAGCTCCCCGTCCGCAGCCGCCCCGCGCCCCTCCTCCCACCTCGCCCGCCTGCCAGCCTTTCCCTCCCCCGCAGCCCCACACCCCGACGGCTGGCCACGCTGGCCCGGCCTCCTCTCCCGCGACGCTCCGCCGGCCTCGCCTCCGACGCCCGGTCTTCTCTTCTCCCGCCTGCCTATCTCAGCGCCGCCGCTCCTCTCCCGCCGAGCCTCCCGGCCTCCGCCCCCGCCAGCAGCGCCGCTGCCTGCACACCCCACGCCGAGTCGCTGGCCCAGGCCCGCGTCCTCCTGGCCCTTCGCCCGCCCTTCCGCCTCGCCGAGCTGCCCGCCCCGGGTGCGCCGTCGGGCCCTGGCACGCCCACCACCGCCCGTTGACCCTCCCTCGGCCGCCTGCCCTCTCGCCTCTCTACAAGGAGCCAAGACCGCCGTCGCAAGACAACTGCACGCCACCTCCTCGACCGCCGGTGGACCCGCGCCTTCGTGCTGGCCCTCCTCCGTCTGTCTATGTGGTGAACCTTGTTGCGCTTTGGCCTGCAGTGCTCTCTGCGTACCAAGTTCTGCAGTGGCTCGTGCCCGAGTTCTTCTCGGCAAGATCTTCCGTGTCACTCGGCACACAAGACCGATATAAAGGACCCAAGCTATGGAGGCGAGGACTATATCACCAGTCATCCGGTGGCTCTAGGAAGCCAAGTACCTCTACGAGATCGGACCCGCAAAACCCCAAGTTTCCTCCCAAGATCTTCATCGGACCGGAGAACCCGTGGACGGCATGCTCTTCTGCGGATATGACAAGCACTCCGCCCGGACACCAAGTTCTCCACCGAAGCCGACCCGCCCGAGCGAGAACCCGACAAGGACCACACTAGGGATACGCCGAAGCCGACGGAGACGCCGAGTACTTCATCCCGGACACGAGAACCCGTTCGACAAGTGCTTCGTCCCGAACGCCATGACCGACAACGTGACCCGAAGACCCCGGATGCGCAAGACCTACCCTGAGTCCGAGAACGACCCCGTCGAACCCTGGACCCTGGACCCTGAGACCGACCCTGAACCCCGGAACCCCAAGATCTGCCGAACCCTAATGTGTGAACCCTTCCCGAAACCCTAATTTCATAATATAATACAATTGTTGCATATTTAATTGTCATATTCACATGCATATCTGTGGTTTGGGGGCCTTATGCCGATTCACCTAATAACTAATTATGGGGCCCACATGCGGGCAAGTCTAGTCTCATAATGGCCTCATTTAAACTCGTGTAACGAACCGGTGCCATCTTTTACCATGCTATAACAACATTTAATTTGCGGGGAATCTAAACAACTTGAACCATCTAAGTAATTGTCGGGACCCCGGTTCCGCTTAACATGACCTAAATGCATCGCACCTTTGTCATGCCATACATCATGCATGCATCATGCCGATCTTCTGCCGTTGTATTAAATATTGCATCCGGTGTTTCTTCTAGTGTTTTGCTTCTTCGTGGATAAGGCCGTTGAGTTGATGTGAGCTTCGCCCCGATCTTCGGTTAAACCCTTCGACAATGTTTTCAGGCGAGCATCTCCCTTTCTACCTATCTTACTTTTATAGTATTTATTCCCTCCTTGAACTATTGCTATCTGAAAGGCGATGCTTTAGTACCGCACTGGAATATACCGTGCCCTATATTGCCTTGGACACATCCTATTACCATTGTTTGGTAGATAGTTGGACTTGCGTCGCGCATTGCTTGCTCAAGTGATGATGTGTGTCGTCATATGCCACAGTTGCTGATGTATTGCCGCATGTTGAGGTTGGAGATGATTCTAGTTTTACTTATCGTCACTTTAATTTCTGTTTAACAACTAAAATTGAATAAGCAGAGGCATCGGTGGGTGATAGAAAATATTTGGTTTCGAGCCCACTTGTGTCCCGTAAGACCCAGTACTTGATACTGCTTGATTTATCGCGCTATCCACATCCGGGAGGTATATGGACCCCCGAGCGAGCTTGATTCATTCTTATTTCTTGGGGCCACAAACTAGTTTGAGGTTTTATTTACGATCCTGTACTTATGCCATGCTACTTTCAGTATTTAAATTGTGCGAGGAGCACCTTTGTCTTTATTTAGGTAAGCGGAGTGTTTCGCGGTATCGACAAGCCCAGCCACACTTTCGGGTTCCCGTTTACGTACCAGCGACAAACCTTGAGCCCGTCTCGGAGCTTGCTTACTCCGTTGCGGGATCTACTCAATGGGGTGGCCCCTGAAATATTTCGAATCTGTGATTGTTCGATCGTGAAAGCCTCGTTGGGTTTTGATTTGGTTTTCGAGGTTGATCGGCGTGTGTTGCTATTGGTGCACCCGGCGGGTAAAACTTTACGAAAGCCGTGTCCGCAGATATGGACGACTTGGAGCACAGTATCTCGATCATAGACAAGCATAACTAAAGTTTACTGCTATAAATTTGACTTATAATGACTAGTAATCAGCTTCACTATAATGGAATGGCTAATTAATACTGCCCACAATTGCTTGTTTGGTTGTCGCTTGCGACAATTGTACCTGACTAGTAAATCTTGCAACTACAACGGAATGGCTGAATAAAAGTATCAACAACTGCTGGGTTTTGGGTTTATCTCATGCTATCTGTATCTGATTAGTAATTGCTGCAACTATAACGGAATGGTTAACTAAAAGTGCTCACTGCTTACTTTATCAGGACGAATATCTAAACCTGTCTAGTAAAGTGCCGCAACTATAACCGAATAAGTAAAGCGCCAACCGTGGGTTCCTCGGTTGACTTCTCGACGGTCTCGAGGGGAAACGCCAGATGGGTTTGATTGATGGTAGTATCGGGTTGGTTCGGATAGGTCCTTCTTACCCCTCTGATTGATGCGCCTGGATCGAGTCTCTATAGGTTGTTTAGTGCATGTTGCTGCGCTCGATCCACCATACCTATGTAGGCGAGGACCGCGAATTCTAGCCTCGCCGTGTCTTGGCCTCGATCTTGACGCTCCTTCTTTGTTTCCTTTGCCCTTTGTCGGCACCCTTTTAAGCAGGTTTGAGATCGACGCCGTTATCGTGGTTACCCTTCCGGCTTGGCAGGCGGGGTTATGGACGCCATTGGTTATTCTTCAGGGCTCTTAGCCCCCTTTGCATCTTGTCCGTAGTCGGACGCTCTATCGTTTTCAAGGTGATTTGGATCTTTGTATATTATATCTGTAATCTTGACTCATGGAGTCGCTGTTATATATATATCTGTTCTGTGGGTCCCATCGAGGACTGTTGTGTAATGTTATTACTTCGTTTTCCACCTTGCGAAAGTGCTGGTGCACCTTTGAATCGTTTCTATGCGGGTTTGGAATTTTGCTCAAACTTGCATAGGTCCGATCTGAGGGTGTTCTGAGTGGTATCGAGCTCAACAGTTGCGATACCCCACAAGTCCAGCCTGTAGGATAACCTAGCTAACGGCCGAAGTACAGAGTCAAAACTATTTTCGAAAATCGGTTGGATAGTTTTGAATAGGTCTGGTTTTACTCCTTACCCCTCTGCTGTTCTCCTCTTACCTCTACGTGTTTTGAATCCGCTCTCTTCTCTTTCTTCGAGTCCAGGGTTTCTCGTGGTTGGGTTTCCGTCGTACCTTCAGGGCTTCGCTTTCTCCCTTTTGTAACGGAGGTGCTACGATCAGCAATCTGCAACTTGTCTGTTGTACCCTTCCTCCAATCTCTTGTTCTTGAGCTCTTTATCCATATGTGTTCCTTGCCGGATGTCAGTGTCGTTGAAAAACATATGAGAAGGACGAGCTTTGGTGAAGTTGGGGTTAACCTTGAGCATGTGTTGTTCATGCCAATGGAACCACCGCGAAACCTAATCAGTGTGTCTTTCATACGATTTCTGCTGGCAGCATCCCTTTGTTCCGGATACCACCTATGAAGATCTTCAGTCTAAATCTCGAGAGTTGAGTTGCCTGATTCTCATACCCATGTATAGCGTGATAGTTTGGGTCCGGGATGGATTGATCACCCTAACCGACTCTTACTGTTCGCTCTGTACATCGAACTGGTGGATCAATGTAACTTCTCCCTCGTCTAATGGAAGTTAGGGGTGGCCTTATCGTTGATGCCTCTATCTTCGTCCTTTGGTTCTCCGGAGTGCTCTCTCGACGATCAGGAACAACGACCCTTTGTTGGTGGTGTCGCCGATTCCCAGATGAAGAAGGAACCCTCGTTAGTGGTGTCGCGAGGATCTACGCGACGCGAGAAGACGAAGGTCGCCGACCTTCCTTCCGGTGCCATGAGGCGGATCTCGAGGGCGAGATCCCTTGTTAGTGGTGTCGAATTGTGGCATCCCGCAAAACCACTACTAGAAAATCGCGTTGAATTTGTGCATTGCATCGTCATCATCATGCATTGTTTGCCGAAACTATTTTCGCAACACCCGTTTTGTTTTCTAAAACGCCGTCTTTTGTTCAAACGCAAAACCCCGGGACTCCGGATTATTTTGTTTTGTTGCTATCGCTTTGCAAATAGTGTTATTAAAATAAATAAAATTTATATTTATTTTTTTGGGGGCGATCGAGCAGGCGATTGACCCGAACGACCACCCCTGTTTATTTTAAAACGGCCCATCCCAATCAGCCCTCTTAATCCTACGTCTACCCAACTTCCTACCCTCCCCTATCTCCACCTCACTCTACCCAATCAGAACACGACACCTCATCTCTCTCCCTCCCTCCCCCACTCAAACTCTACCACTTGTCCCTATCCCCTCTCTCTCACCCCTCAGCCAGCACACACAAGCACACATGCTCAACACGCACGCTGCGCGCACACCCCTGCCCTTGTCCCTCACCGGCCACCCTGTGCACACCACCCCGGCCTGGCCCCCCCCTGCGTGGCCCCACCACCACCTTCCACCCACCCCTGCGCCTCACAGCCACAAGACGCTGACGCCACGCAGACCCTCGGCTCCCTCCGCCCCGCACCTCCCTTCTTCCTCCTTGGGCCTCTCTCTCTCTCCATGGCGCTCCTCCCCACCTTCTTCCTCTCAGACCCCTCCTCGCCTCCTTCCACTGCTCGCCTCCCGAGCTCCGTCCGCAGCCGCCAGCCCGCTCCCCCGCCTCCTCCCACCTCGCCTTGTGCGCCTCCCCTCCCCTCCCGCTCACCTCGCCCGCTCCAGCCCCCTTCCTCGCCGCCTGCTGCGCCTCACTTTCTGCCTCACCCAGCGACCAGCCCGCCGCGCTCGGGCGTCGCCCGCCGCCGCCCTCCACTGCGCCTGCCCGCCCGCGCTCCATCTCCTCGGCAGCGAACCTCGCCGCCCGAGCCGCTCGCCCTCTCCTCCATGCCCGTGGGCCCGGCGGCGCTCGCTCCTCCAGACGCAGGCGCCCGACCTGCGCCTCCGCCGCTCGAGCTCGCCGACGACCCGCGCCCCGCCGGTCTTCTCCTCCCGCGACCCGCCCGTCTATCTCTGCCGCGCCCGAGCCCCGCGCCTGCTCTCTCCCGCCTCCGGGCCCCCAGCGGCCTCCGCCACGCGCGCCTTCGCTGCACACCCGCCGGATCCGCTGCGCTAGCCCAGGCCCGGTCCTCCCCACGCCCGCCGCCCCGCCCCCGAGCTGCTCCCCGCCGTTCCCGGATGCGCCGCCGTCGGGCCCTGGGCCGCCCACCTCGCCGCGCCGGCCCCGTTGACCCCTCCCTCGGCAGCCGCCCGTCTCGCCTCGGTCTCCTGCAGCGGAGCCAAGACCGCCGTCGCGCACAGCTGCACGCCACCTCCTCTGACCGCCGGTGGACCCCGCGCCTTCGTGCTGGCCCTCTGTCCGTGTCTATGTGGTGAACCTTGTTGCGTGCTGGCCCTGCAGGTGCTCTCTGCGTACCAAGTTCTGCAGTGGCTCGTGCCCAGAGTTCTTCTCGGCAAGATCTTCCGTGTCACTCGGCACACAAGACCGATATAAAGGGACCCGAAGCTATGGAGGCGAGGACTATATCAGTCCAGGTCATCCGGTGGCTCTAGGAAGCCAAGTACCTCTACACAGGATCGGACCCCGCAAACCCCAAGTTTCCCTCCCCAAGATCTTCATCGGACCCGGAGAACCCCGTGGACCGGCATGCTCTTCTGCACGGATATGACAAGCACTCGCCGGACACCAAGTTCTCCACCCGAAGCCGACCCGGCGCCGAGAACCCGACAAGGACCACACTAGGGATCGCCCGAGTTCGCCGACGCGGAGACGCCGAGTACTTCATCCCGGACACCGAGAACCCCGTTGCGACAAGTGCTTCGTCCCGAACGCCATGACCGACAACGTGACCCGAAGACCCCGGATGCGCAAGACCTACCCTGAGTCCGAGAACGACCCCGTCGAACCCTGGACCCTGGACCCTGAGACCGACCCTGAACCCCGGAACCCCAAGATCTGCCGAACCCTAATGTGTGAACCCTTCCCGAAACCCTAATTTCATAATATAATACAATTGTTGCATATTTAATTGTCATATTCACATGCATATCTGTGGTTTGGGGGCCTTATGCCGATTCACCTAATAACTAATTATGGGGCCCACATGCGGGCAAGTCTAGTCTCATAATGGCCTCATTTAAACTCGTGTAACGAACCGGTGCCATCTTTTACCATGCTATAACAACATTTAATTTGCGGGGAATCTAAACAACTTGAACCATCTAAGTAATTGTCGGGACCCCGGTTCCGCTTAACATGACCTAAATGCATCGCACCTTTGTCATGCCATACATCATGCATGCATCATGCCGATCTTCTGCCGTTGTATTAAATATTGCATCCGGTGTTTCTTCTAGTGTTTTGCTTCTTCGTGGATAAGGCCGTTGAGTTGATGTGAGCTTCGCCCCGATCTTCGGTTAAACCCTTCGACAATGTTTTCAGGCGAGCATCTCCCCCTTTCTACCTATCTTACTTTTATAGTATTTATTCCCTCCTGTTGAACTATTGCTATCTGAGTTGCGATGCTTTAGTACCGTACCTGGAATATACCGTGCAGCCCTATATTGCCTTGGACACATCCTATTACCTGTTGTTTGGTAGATAGTTGGACTTGCGCGTCGCAGTTGCTTGCTCAAGTGATGTGTGTCTCATATGCCACGATTCTTGATGTATTGCCGCATGTTGAGGTTGGAGATGATTCTAGTTTTACTTATCGTCACTTTAATTTCTGTTTAACAACTAAAATTGAATAAGCGAGAGGCATCGGTGGGTGATAGAAAATATTTGGTTTCGAGCAGCCACTTGTGTCCGTAAGACCCAGTACTTGATACTGTTCCTTGATTTATCGCTATCCACATCCGGAGGTATATGGGACCCCAGGCGAGCTTGATTCATTCTTATTTCTTGGGGCCACAAACTAGTTTGAGGTTTTATTTACGATCTGTACTTATGCCATGCTACTTTACGTATTTAAATTGTGCGAGGAGCACCTTTGTCTTATTTAGGTAAGCGGAGTGTTTTCGGTGTCGACAAGCCCAGCCACACTTTCGGGTTCCCGATCGTTTACAGCCACGCAAACCTTGAGCCCGTCTCGAGCTTGCTTACTCCGTTGCGGGATCTACTCAATGGGTGGCCCCTGAAATATTTCAATCTGTGATTGTTCGATCGTGAAAGCCTCGTTGGGTTTTGATTTGGTTTTCGAGGTTGATCGGCGTGTGTTGCTATTGGTGCACCCGGCGGGTAAAACTTTCTGAAAGCCGTGTCCGCGGATATGGACGACTTGGAGCACAGTATCTCGATCATAGACAAGCATAACTAAAGTTTACTGCTATAAATTTGACTTATAATGACTAGTAATCAGCTTCACTATAATGGAATGGCTAATTAATACTGCCCACAATTGCTTGTTTGGTTGTCGCTTGCGACAATTGTACCTGACTAGTAAATCTTGCAACTACAACGGAATGGCTGAATAAAAGTATCAACAACTGTTGGGTTTTGGGTTTATCTCATGCTATCTGTATCTGATTAGTAATTGCTGCAACTATAACGGAATGGTTAACTAAAAGTGCTCACTGCTTACTTTATCAGGACGATTATCTAAACCTGTCTAGTAAAGTGCCGCAACTATAACCGAATAAGTAAAACTGCCAACTGTGTGGGTTCCTCGGTTGACTTCCTCGACGGTCTCGAGGGGGAAACGCCAGGATGGGTTTGATTGATGGTAGTATCAGGTTGGTTCCGGATAGGTCCTTCTTACCCCTCTCGATTGGCCTTGATGGATCGAGTCTCTATAGGTTGTTTAGTGCATGTTGCCGCTCGATCCACCATACCTATGTAGGCAGGACCGCCAATTCTAGCCTCGCCGTGTCTTGGCCTCGATCTTGGCGCTCCTTCTTTGTTTTCCTTTGCCCTTTGTCGGCACCCTTTTTGTTAAGCAGGTTTGAGATCGGCCGCGTTAGCAGGTTACCCTTAAACGGCTTGCGGCGAGTTATGGACGCCATTGGTTATTCTTCAGGGCTCTTAGCCCCATTTGCATCTTGTCCGTAGCTGGACGCTCTATCGTTTTCAAGGTGATTTGGATCTTTGTATATTATATCTGTAATCTTGACTCATTGAGTCGCTGTTATATATATCTGTTCTGTGGGTCCCATCGAGGACTGTTGTGTAATGGTATTACTTCGTTTTCCACCATACGAAAGTGCTGGTGGGCACCTTTGAATCGTTTCTATCGGGTTTGGCGAATTTTGCTCAAACTTGCATAGGTCCGATCGAGGGTGTTACGAGCCAAGCGGAAGGTAACCACCTTCGACGTCGATCTCAAAAACCTGCTTAAAAAAAGGTGCCGACAAAGGGCAAAGGAAAAAGAGGCGTCGATTGAGGCCAGTACACGGCGAGGCTAGAATTCGGCGGTCCTCGCCTACATAGGTATGGTGGACTGAAGCGGCAGCGCGGCATGCACTAAACAACCTATAGAGACTCGATATAACTATCGGCTATCAGAGAGGGATAAGAAAGACCTATTCGGTACCAATCTGATACTACCACCAAACATACCCATCCTGGTATTTCCCCCTCGAGACCAAAGCGAGAAATCAGCGAGGAACTCACACAGTTGGCAGTTTTAATTATTCAGTTATCGTTGCAGCAATTACTAGTCAAATATAGATAGTCATCCTGATAAAATAAGCAGTGGGCACTTTTATTTAACCATTCCATTGTAGTTGTAACACTTACTAGTCAGATACAATTAGCATGAGATATCCCAAAAACCCAGCAGTTGTTGGTACTTTTATTTAGCCATTCTGTTATAGTTGCAATACTTACTAGTCAGATACAATGGTCGCAAGCGACAACCCAAACAAGCAATTGTTGGCAGTTTTATTTAGCCATTCCATTATAGTGAAGCTGATTACTAGTCATTATAAAGTCAAATTTATAGCACTACTTTAGTTATAGTTGTCTATGATCGAGATCATGCTCCAAGTCGTCCATAACCGCGGACACGGCTTTCAGAAAGTTTTACCCTGCAGGGGTGCACAAATAGCAACACACACTCGATCAACCTCGGAAAAACCAAATCAAAACCCAACGAGGCCTTCACGACAAAGCAATCACAAGATTCAGAAATATTTTAGGGGGCCACCCCATTAAGTATAACCGCAACAAAGTTAGCTGACTTCGAGACAGACTCAAGGTTTGTGGGGCCGGCTGTAAACGGCTGGGAACCCAAAAGTGGGCTTGTCGATACCGCGTAAACGGGTCACGATCCTAAACAGTACAGGTGCTCCTCGCACAATCGTAAATAAAGCAGTAAAGCATGGCATAAGTACAGGATAGTAAATAAAACCTCAAACTAGTTTGTGGACCCAAGAAATAAGAATGAATCAAGCTCTGGCTCAGGGGGGTCCCATAATCCTCTCGGATGTGGATAGCGCGAATATTCAAGGAACAGGTATCAAGTACTCGGGGTCCTACGGGACACAAGTGGACGGTTAAAAACCAAATAACATCTATTGCCCACCTGTGCCTCTGCTTACCTACTTCAATTTTAGTTGTTAAACAGTAATTAAAGTTATGATCATCTCCAACAATAAACATGCGGCAATACTCCTACAACTGTGGAACGCGGCGACACGCAACAGCACTTGAGTAAGCGACTACGACGCGCAGGTCCAGCTATCTACCAAAAAACAGGTAATAGGATGTGTCCAAGGCGATATAAGGCTGCAAGGAAATCACGGGTACGAAAACTAGAGCATCGCAACACAGATAGCAATAGATCAACAGGAGGGAATAAATACTATAAAAGTAGATAGGTAGAAAGGGGGAGATGCTCGCCTGAAAAACATTGCTGAAGGTTCAACCGAAGATCGGGTCGACACTCGCATCAACTCAACGGCCTAATCCGTGATGAAGCAAAGCACTAGAAGAAACACCGGATGCACTATTTAATACAATGGCAGAAGATCGGGCATGATGCAAGTATGATGTATGACATGGCAAGATGCGATGCAATTAGGCAAGATTAAGCGAAACCGGGGTCCCGACAATTAATTAGATGGTTCATGTTATTTATCTACCCCGCAAATTAAATGTTGTATTAACAATGCAAGAGATAGCACCGGTTCGCTACACAAATTTAAATGAGGCCAATATAAGACTAGATTTGCCCGCATATGGGCCCCATATCTAATTATAATGTGAATCGGCATAAGGCCCCCAAACCACACAAATATGCATGCGAGATGAATGATTATTATGCAACAGGTTTTATATTTAGCATTTATAAAATAGGGGCTCGGGAAAAGGTTCACACATTAGGGTTCGGAAGATCTTGGTTCCGGGGTTCGGGGTTCGACAGGGGCTCAGGGTTCGGATCTGTGGTTCGGTCTCGGCGGGATCGTTCTCGGACTCCGGATTTAGGGTCTTCGGATCGGGGAAGTAGATCTTGTCGCACGAGCGTCAATGCTTCCGGGAAGGAGAACTTGTCGTCCAGGGTCTCGGTGTCCGGGGTGAAGTACTCGGCGTCCTCGAGGGAGTACTTGGCGTTCCGGGTGAGCGACCTTGGCGTTCGGCAACCTACGAAGTAGACCTTGGAATTCCGCGATGATCTTGTCGATTCCCTGTCGAAGGCCTTCGGGTACGGGGTCTCGGCAAACTTGGCGTGTCGAGGTTCGGTTTCCAGTTCCGGCGCCGTGGTATTGCATAGTTCCCCGGTTCTCGACTCGTGTCGGTCTTGTCGTTAGCCGAACTGGGCATCGTGGAGGTTTCTTCTTGTGACGTCGGTCTTGTGGTTCCCGGCGAAGATCTTGGAATGAGGCGTAGGTGGTTGGGTCTGACTTGGTACTCAAGCGTCCCCGTCCTAGCACAAACAGACAGGCACTTGCAAAAGCAGCCAGGGGAAGACGACGCGAGGTCATGAATGTGTCAGGGCAGAGCGCGGCCGGCTCGCGAGCTCAAACGCTGACGAGGAGAGGCGAAGCTGGGCGAGGCGCACAGGACGGCAGCGGATAGCGGGCACGCGAGGCTCAGCGATGGGAGGAAGGGCGATGGCCGGCGGCGGTAAGAGCTCGGGTCGGCGCGCGCAAAG
This sequence comes from Avena longiglumis, assembly GCA_030063025.1. Lineage (NCBI taxonomy): Eukaryota > Viridiplantae > Streptophyta > Magnoliopsida > Poales > Poaceae > Avena > Avena longiglumis. The sequence goes on along the minus strand of CP125978.1, from coordinate 369,386,155 downwards.
GGGCACCGACAAGGTGGAGGGCACGGGTCGCCGGTCAGAAGCTTGTGCGTTGGGGCACTTGAGGCGGAGGTCCGGCAGTCCAGAGGAGGGAGCCGAACAGACGGAGGGCGGCAGGAGCTGGGCCCGCGACGAGGAGGGACGCCCGCGGCGGCGGCAGAGCTTGAAGGAGGAGAGCGGCGACGGCGGGAGAGAGGCGGCGACGGCGGGGCGAGGTCGTGGCCTGACGGAGGAGGAACAGGGCGGCGGGAGGCGCGGGCGAGGACGAGGGCGCGCCTGGCGGGGAGCCGAGGTCGAGCGGGGCGGCGGTGGTTGGTGCGTGCTTGGAGAAGGGCGGCCGGAGGACAGCGGAGGAGGTTGCGCGGCGCGGCCGAGCGCGGGGAGCATCGGCCGGGAAGAGAGGCAAGGGGAGGCCGGTGGACGTCGGGGCGTGCGGAGGTCGGGGTCGGGCCGGGGCGGAGTCGTGGCCGGAGGAGCAGAGCTCAGGGCCGGAGGTGGCGGTCGGAGGCGGGGACCGTGGCCGGAGAGGGTGGAGGCGGGGCGCGGCCGACGCTGGAGGGGAGGCGAGGTGGGGCCCGGCGGCGATGAGGGGCACGGGGCCGGCCGAAGAGGCGGGGCGCTGCCGGAGGCGGGGACGACGGCAAGACGGAGGCGGCCGGCGCAGAGCTCGCGGGAGGCGCAGGGCGCGAGGATGGCGTTAGGCGGTCACGAAGGTGCAGGCGTGAGGCGGGAGGAGGGGGGCTGCAGGCGAGACTGGTGGTGGGTGAGGGAGAAAGAGAGGCCAGTGGTGGGGCCAGGGGAGCGTCACAGGGTGGGGGGGCCAAGGGGGGCGGGATCCCAGCTGGGATCGGGTGTCGGTGGTTAGCGTGTGTGGCGTGTGTGCTTGTGTGTGTTGGTGGTGGGGTCAGGGGGAGAGAGAGGGAGAGAGAGCTGTGGCCAGGTGGCGGGATAGGATTGGTTAGGGGAGAGAGGAGAGATGAGGTGGCGAGAGGGGATTGAGGGAGGTGGAGGGTTCATGAGACTAGGACTGGGTAGGAAAAGAATATAGGTGGACCGTTGAATCGGGGTGGCCGATCGGTCGATCGGCCCGGTTTGGCTGCCCCCTAAAAATAATTAAACAATTTATTTATTTAAAACAAGTTTTTGCAAACCGTTGGCCGACAAAACAAAATAATCCGGAGACCCGGGTTTTGTGTTTGAACAAAGACGGGGCGTTTAGAAAACAAAAAAATAGGTTTTTCTGAAAATAGTTTTATGCAAGCAAATGCAAGATGATGACGATGCTCAAATGCAATGTGGCATGATGACATGAGCATGCGGTCATGATGATGCAATGCACACAAAAATAACGCGATTTTCTAGTAGTGGTTTTAGCGGGATGCCACAATTCGACACCACTAACAAGGGATCTCGCCCTTGAGATCCGCCTCATGGTACCGGGAAGAAGGGCGGCGATCTGAATCTTCTTGCTTCGTGTAGATCATCGCGACACCACTAATCGTTGTCCGTGATCGTCGAGAGAACACTCCGGGAACAAAAGGTCGAAGGTAGAGGTATCCACAAATAAAGCCACCCCTAACTTCAGTGGACGGAGTAAAACTGCTGGATCCACTGATTCGATGTACAAGAGCGAATGATAAGAGTAGTCGGATGGTGATCAGTCCATCGCGCACCCAAACCATTACTCTGCACACGAATAGGCGGATTATGCAACCAACTCTCGAATTGATCAAGATCTCGACAAACGAGGTTCGAACAAAGGAGTGATGCATCGACTACGCATCGGATCTCGTAGATGATGTCGTCGCGTCGGAAAACACCGGAAGGCACAAACAAGGAACAAAGAATGGTACCACAGTAGACGGATTCCTCAGACAGCATGAACACCGGATGGTAGAACACCGTTATCAAAGGAGGAAGCGAAACCCTGAAGGTACGATGGAACCCAACCACGAGAAATCCTGGACTCGAAGAGAGAGAAGAGAGCGGATTCAAAACGCGTAGAGGTAAGAGGAGAGCAGCAGAGGGTTAAGGAGTAAAATCAGACCTAATCAGAACTAACCAACCAATTTTGCAAAAATAGTTTTGACACTCTACTTCGGCCGTTAGCTAGGTTATCCTACATTTGGACTTGTGGGTATCGCAATCCGAGCTCGATACCACCAGAACACCTCAGAATCGACCCTATGCAAGTTTCAGCGATTCCGCCAAACCCGCATAGAAACGATTCAAAGGTGCCCACCAGCACTTTCGTGGTGGAAAACGCAGTAATAACATTACACAACAGTCCTCAATGGGACCCACGAGTATATATATACAACACGACTCCATGAGTCAAGAATACAGATATAATATACAAAGATCCAAATCACCTTGAAAATGATAGAGCGTCCGACTACGGACAAGATGCAAATGGGGCTAAGAGCCCTGAAGAATAATCAATGGCGTTCATAACCATGCCCTGTGCCAAGCGAAGGGTAACCCGCTAACGACGCCGATCTCAAAACCTGCTTAAACAAAAGGGTGCCGACAAAGGGCAAAGGAAAACAGCTGCCAAGATCGAGGCCATTACACGGCGAGGCTAGAATTCGGCGGTCCTCGCCTACATAGGTATGGTGGACTGAAGCGGCAGCGCGGCATGTACTAAACAACCTATAGAGACTCGATATAACTGGCGGCTATCAGAGAGGGATAAGAAGGGCCTATTCGGAACCAACCTGATTCTACCAAGCATACCCATCCTGGTATTTCCCCCTCGAGACCAAACGAGGAAGTCAACCGAGGAACTCACACAGTTGGCAGTTTTATTTATTCGGTTATCGTTGCAGCAATTACTAGTCAAATATAGTTAGTCATCCTGATAAAATAAGCAGTGGGCACTTTTAGTTAACCATTCCATTGTAGTTGCGACACTTACTAGTCAAATACAATTAGCATGAGATATCCCAAACCCAGCAGTTGTTGGTACTTTTATTTAGCCATTCCGTTATAATTGCAATACTTACTAGTTAGATACAATGGTCGCAAGCGACAACTCAAACAAGCAATTGTTGGCAGTTTTATTTAGCCATTCCATTATAGTGAAGCTGATTACTAGTCATTATAAAGTCAAATTTATAGCACTACTTTAGTTATAGTTGTCTATGATCGAGATACTGTGCTCCAAGTCGCCCATAACCGCGGACACGGCTTTCAGAAAGTTTTACCTGCAGGGTGCACAAATAGCAACACACTCGATCAACCTCGAAAACCAAATCAAAACCCAACGAGGCCTTCACGACAAAGCAATCACAAGATTCAGAAATATTTGTGGGGCCACCCCATTAAGTATACCATAATGAAGTTAGCTGACTTGAGACGGACTCAAGGTTTGTGGGCCGGGTAAACGGCTGGGAACCCAAATCGGGCTTGTCGACAGCGTAACGGGTCACGATCCTAAACAGTACAGGTGCTCCTCGCACAATCGTAAATAAAGCAGTAAAGCATTGCATACAGGATAGTAAATAAAACCTCAAACTAGTTTGTGGCCCCAAGAAATAAGAATGAATCAAGCTCTGGCTCAGGGGGTCCCATAATCCTCCCGGATGTGGATAGCGCGAATATTCAAGGAACGGGTATCAAGTACTCGGGGTCCTACGGGACACAAGTGGACGGTTAAAAACCAAATAACATCTATTGCCCACCTGTGCCTCTGCTTACCTACTTCAATTTTAGTTGTTAAACAGTAATTAAAGTTATGATCATCTCCAACAATAAACATGCGGCAATACTCCTACAACTGTGGAACGCGGCGACACGCAACAGCACTTGAGCAAGCGACTACGACGCGCAGGTCCAGCTATCTACCAAACAACAGGTAATAGGATGTGTCCAAGGCGATATAAGGCTGCAAGGAAATCACGGGTACGAAAACTAGAGAATCGCAACACAGATAGCAATAGATCAATAGGAGGGAATAAATACTATAAAAGTAGATAGGTAGAAAGGGGGAGATGCTCGCCTGAAAAACATTGTCGAAGGTTCAACCGAAGATCGGGTTGACACTCGCATCAACTCAACGGCCTAATCCGTGATGAAGCAAAGCACTAGAAGAAACACCGGATGCACTATTTAATACAACGGCAGAAGATCGGGCATGATGCAAGTATGATGTATGACATGGCAAGATGCGATGCAATTAGGCAAGATTAAGAGGAACCGGGGTCCCGACAATTAATTAGATGGTTCATGTTATTTATCTACCCCGCAAATTAAATGTTGTATTAACAAGGCAAGAGATAGCACCGGTTCGCTACACAAATTTAAATGAGGCCAATATAAGACTAGATTTGCCCGCATATGGGCCCCATATCTAATTATAATATGAATCGGCATAAGGCCCCCAAACCACACAAATATGAATGCGAGATGAATGATTATTATGCAATAGGTTTTATATTTAGCATTTATAAAATAGGGGCTCGGGAAAAGGTTCACACATTAGGGTTCGGAAGATCTTGGTTCCGGGGTTCGGGGTTCGACAGGGGCTCAGGGTTCGGATCTGGGGTTCGGTCTCGGCGGGATCGTTCTCGGACTCCGGGATTTAGGGTCTTCGGATCGGGGAAGTAGATCTTGTTGCACGAGCGTCAATGCTTCCGGGAAGGAGAACTTGTCGTCCAGGGTCTCGGTGTCCGGGGTGAAGTACTCGGCGTCCTTGAGGGAGTACTTGGCGTTCCGGGTGGGCGATTTTGGCGTTCGGCAACCTACGAAGTAGACCTTGAAATTCCACGATGATCTTGTCGATTCCCTGTCGAAGGCCTTCGGGTACGGGGTCTCGGCGAACTTGGCGTGTTGAGGTTCGGTTTCCGGTTCCGGCGCCGTGGTATTGCATAGTTCCCCGGTTCTCGACTCGTGTCGGTCTTGTCGTTAGCCGAACTGGGCATCGTGGCAGTTTCTTCTTGTGGCGTCGGTCTTGTGGTTCCCGGCGAAGATCTTGGAATGAGGCGTAGGTGGTTGGGTCTGACTTGGTACTCAAGCGTCCCCGTCCTAGCACAAAAGCAGTGCACTTGCAAAAGCAGCTGGAAGACGACGCGAGGCCGCGAACAGTCCGGGCGAGAGCGGCCGCTCGAGCTCAAACGCCGACGGAGAGGCGGGCGAGGCGACAGACGACAATGGATAGCGGCACGCGAGGCTCGGCGATGGGAGGAAGGGGCGGCGGGCCCGCGTAGAGAGCTCGGGTCGGCGCGCGCAAAGGGGCGCCGACAAGGTGGAGGGCACGGGTCACCAGGCAGAAGCTTGTGCGCTGGGGCGCTCGAGGCGCAGGTCCGGCAGTCCAGAGGAGGGAGCCGAGCAGACGGAGGGCGGAAGGAGCTGGGCCCGCAACGAGGAGGGACGCCCGCGGCGGCGGCAGAGCTTGAAGGAGGAGAGCGGCGACGGCGGGAGAGAGGCGGCTCCGGCGGGGCGAGGTCGTGGCCTGACGGAGGAGGAACAGGGCGGCGGGGAGGCGCCGGTGGCGGAGGACGAGGGCGCGCCTGGCGGGGAGCCGAGGTCGAGCGGGGGGGCGGTGGTTGGTGCGTTCTTGGAGAAGGGCGGCCGGAGGACAGTGGAGGAGGTCGCGCGGCGCGGCCGGGCGCGGGGAGCGTCGGCCGGGAAGAGAGGCCAGGGGAGGCCGGTGGAAGTCGGGGTGTGCGGAGGTCGGGGTCAGGCCAGGGCGGAGTCGCGGCCGGAGGAGTAGAGCTCGGGGCCGGAGGTGGCGGTCGGAGGCGGAGACCGTGGCCGGAGAGGGTGGAGGCGGGCACGCCGACGCCGAGGGAGGCGAGGTGGGTCCGGGCGGCGAGGGGCACGGCCCCAAGAGGCGGGCGCCGGAGGCGGGACGACGGAAGACGGAGGCGGCCAAGAGCTCGCAGGAGGCGCAGGGCCGGCGCGGAGGATGGCGTTGGGCGGTCGACGAAGGGGTGCAGCAGGCAGAGGCGGGGAGGAGGGGTCGCCGGCGCGGGGCGAGGCTGGTGGTGGGTGAGGGAGGAAGAGAGGCCGGTGGTGGGGCCAGGGGAGCGTGCGACAGGGGTGGGTGGGGCGCGCCAGGTGGGGGCGGGATCCCGAGGTGGGATCAGGGGTGGCTGTCGGTGGTTAGCGTGTGTGGCGTGTGTGCTTGTGTGTGTTGGTGGTGGGGCCAGGGAGAGAGAGAGGGGAGGGAGAGAGAGCTGTGGCCAGGTGGCGGGCTAGGATTGGTTAGGGGAGAGAGGAGAGATGAGGTGGCGATAGGGGATTGGAGGGGGTGAGGTGGAGGGGGTTTGGGTAGACTAGGACTGGGTAGGAAAAGAATATAGGTGGACCGTTTTGGAACTGGGGGTGGCCGACTGGGTCAGATCGTCCCGGTTTGGCTGCCCCCTAAAAATAATTAAACAATTTATTTATTTAAAACAAGTTTTTGCAAACCGTTGGCCGACAAAACAAAATAATCCGGGGACCCGGGTTTTGTGTTTGAACAAAGACGGGGCGTTTAGAAAACAAAAAAATAGGTTTTTCCGAAAATAGTTTTATGCAAGCAAATGCAAGATGATGACGATGCTCAAATGCAATGTGGCATGATGACATGAGCATGCGGTCATGATGATGCAATGCACACAAAAATAACGCGATTTTCTAGTAGTGGTTTTAGCGGGATGCCACAGGTGTCGGGGCGCATCGGATTCGTCCTGGTCGGTGTCGATCTTGTCGTTGCGAAGATCTTGTCGGGTCCGCGCCATCGAGTCGGTATTGGCATTCAGGGTGAAGAACATTGGCGTCCTCGGGGAAGTACTTGGCGTATCCGAGTCGACGACCTGGGCGTCCGGGTTCTCGGGCATCAGATCCTGGAAAGAAGTACTTGTCGCATCTGTGGCCTTCGGGTCGAAGAACTTGGCACGCCAGGGTTCGGTCTTCGGGGTCCTACGGGAGAGCTTGGCGTTCCGCGGTCTTCGGCTTCGTGTGGCAGATCTTGTTGATCCAAGATGGAGACCTCAGCGTTCCGTGTTGTCGACCATCAGGTTCGAGGATCTCAACTTGGCAAACACCGCCGGAACAAGATGAACTTGACATCTTCACATCCACTTGCCGGAGAACCGAGCGAGAGCCAGCGATACAGAGCACAAACTCAAACAGGTGAGAAAAAGGGAACCATATGGTGGAGTCCTATGGACACGCAGACGGTTCTGAGGCAGAGGCGTGGTACAGGGAGCTGGTGGAGTAAGGTCCCCACGAGGAGGGGCGTCGGCCATGGCTCCGCGGGGCATGGCGAGCTCGGGATAGGGGAAAACGGGCCGCGGCTTGGGGACAGAAGCGGAGGTCGGGGAGGCTCGCGGCAGGAAGAAGACGGTGGCGGGCTCCTGCGGGGTGGAGGCGCGCGGGACGCAGCCAAAGGAGGCGGGCGAAGGTGGCTCAGGCGCTGGCCGGGCCGGGGAGGAACCGCGGCAGCGGCGGCGCCACGCGGGGAGGCCGAAGAGGGCGAAAGCAAGGAGAGGGCCACGGCGGCGGCGCGCAGAGGCGATGAGGGTCGGGCTCGCGGAGGAGGAACGGCCCCGGCGGCCAGGCGGGTTGTGGAAGGGACGACAGAGGCATGGTCATGCGGGAGGGAAGAGGCACAGCGGCCGGTGGTGGGGTTCTGCAGGGGAAGACGGGGTCGGGGAAGGTTGGGGATGGCGACCGCGTGGTTGACAGGGCGGAGCCGCTCGTTGACGGGGAAGCGGCAGCGCCACGGCCCGGGAGAGTGGGGCCGGAGCAGGGAGAAAGAGAGGCCGGCGGCGGGGAGCAGGGAGGAAGGTGGGTTCGTGGGGCGATGCGAGGCGAGCGGGGCGGACGGGATTAGCGGCAGGGGGTTGGTGGGACTCGCGGTCCCTGGCGGCGGCGGTGGAGGTTGGTGAGACCGAGGGAGGAGGGAGCGGGGGTGGGGGAGAGGGATGTCGGTGGTGGGCCAGCCCAAAGTTGGAAGGAGGAGGCTGGTGGGGCTGTGTGAGTGCGTGTGTGGTGGGTGGGGGAGAGATGAGAGATGAGGTGGCGAGAAGGGATTGGGTGGGGTGAGGTGGAGGGGGCTGGGTAGATTAGGTTGGGGTATGAAAGGTTTAGGGTTTTCTTTAGATGGGCCGGGTGGTAGGTAGTCTGGTCAGGTTGGGCCTCTGGCCTGACCGATCGGAGCCTCCTGACAAAAACGTTTTATTTATTTATTTTATTTTTAAAACATTTTTGTAAATAATTTTTAGACAAATAAAAGATCGGAACAGACCGAGGTTTTAGTTTGAGATTAAAGGATAGGGCTAATTAGAAAACAACTTAGGCTTTTACGAAAATAGTTTTTATGCAAAATATATGCATGATGATGACGATGCCCAAATGCTAGGTGGCATGATGACATGAGCATGAGGTCATGATGATGCAATGCACAAAAACACCGCAATTTTCTAGTAGTGGTTTTTGCGGGATGCCACAACGGCGCTCTTTCTCAAGTTGCTCTTTCAACTTCTTATTTTCCTCAATGAGGTGAGCTTGATCAAAGGTAGAGTTAGAGGTATAAGAATCATTTTCAACTATGATTGGATCCTTCAATGTACCAAGAGCTTTCTCATAGGACACCCGAAGTTGATCATGGTTCTCTCCAAGTTTTATGAGCTCACATTTGACAAGCAAACTAGCCTTCTCAAGGTGCTCAAGGTCCTTGGTAAGAGAAGCATGAGCAACTTCAAGCTCTTTCTTTGAGGCATCAAGGTCTTGGGACAGTGAGTTAGCCCTATCAATAGTGTCCATGTCTTTTGATTTATCAATTTCAAAGATTTCAACTTGTAGTTTAAGAAAAGAATTGGTATTCTTTTCCTCACAAAGCTCTTGCTCAAGAAGATTGAATCTTTGTTTCTCATCATCAATATGAGATTCCAAGCTATCAATGGCATCATCGCGTGAGCTAACAAGTTCCATTAATTGCTTGACTCTAGCACGAGCAATGGAGGAAGAGACTTCATGATAGCATACATTTCTTTTATATATTATTTACCAAATTCATCATTATCACTATCACTATCATGGTCACTCTCAAGATCATCCAAGACACTAGATAGGGATGTAGGAGAGACAATTACCTTGGAGCTTCTTGCCATAAGACAAGAACCGGTGATCTTGGGAATAGGAGAACTCTCAATGTAGTCCTTGGAGTAGTCGTAGGTGAGAGGTGAACCGGGTTCGACATATGCCAAACCGGTCACACCCACCACTTTCTCCTTATCCCCACACTCCACGTCGGACTCGTCCTTGGAGCTCCTTCCCATGAGGCAAGTGGAAGTGACCTTGGGGTTAGGAGAGTCGTCGGTGTAGTTCTTGGTGTAGTCATAGGTGAAGAGAGACCCGGGTTTGGCAAAGGCCAAACCGGCCACTCCAACCACCTTCTGTTCATCCTCTTCCTCATTGTCGGATATGTATTCTTGGCCTAGGAAGCCCTTACCATCACGCCTATTGTTCCTCTTGTATCTTTCATTGATGGGGTTGGGCTTCAATCTTGGTTTGGCACCTTCTTCATACTTAGGCTTGTCAAGCCTCTTCTCATAAGGACACTTGTCGGCAAAATGGGTTACCTCATCACAATTGTAGCACGTCCTCTTCTTCTCACTTGATCCCATTGAGCTTATCCTTCTTCGGAACTTCATGTTCTTGGTGAAGAGATCAAGTTGAGAGAGCATATCATCAACTCCATCAACATCGCTATCTTCATCACTAGCAACATCTTCTTGCACTTGCTTGGCCTTTAATGCTAGAGAGTGGGAAGACCCGATAGCACGGTTGATCTCCTTGATCTTTTTCCCTTCATCCGCCAAGTTATCCGTGGCAAATATATAAGAGACTAGATCATCAGGAGTGAATTGATTAGCTCTATCGAGGAGTTGCAAGTTCAAGGCAAGCTTCTTGTCGGTGACCGCGATTATGGAGACAATCTTGGACTTGATAAGTTCATCATTCAAATTGAATCCATCATCATACTTCTCACACCCTAGGCCACCAATCTTCACGCGGAGGGCAACGAGTCTCCTGTATGCTTCAGCGATAGTCTCACCATCATGGTTCATGAACATGTTCATCTCAGACTTGGCATATTCTACTTGGATTTTTGGATAAGAGAGGTTCCCTCTTGGAGAATGACAATCCTATCCCAAAGATCCTTTGCGGTGGGGATGTCGCTGACTTGATCATGGAGAGTGCGGTGAATGGCACTCCTTATCTTGTCACAAGCCGTTACATTTAGTTGGCGGTCGTAGTACTCTCCCGGGGTGAGGTTGTTGGGATCATGAGGGTGGAAACCGATGCAAACAATCTCCCAAAGCTCAACACTGCATCTATAAAGATGAGATTCCATAGAAGCTTTCCAATGAGAGAAATAAGTTCCATCATAATGAGGTGCACGACCTGTAACATCCCAGCATTAGAGCTTAGAAATAAGCTGAACCCAGGTGTGTGCATTTAATTCATGCATAGAAAATCCGGGAAATTTTCGCGCAAAAGTAAAGAAGCTATAGAAGGATCCAGATCTCTATTGTTAGGGTGGAAAGGTTAGGGCTAGTTCTCTGGATTTTTACATGACCTTGGTTGAACCCTTTGCATTAGGGTGGAAGCAATTCGAATTTAATGATTCAAATCATATATCTGAATCCAAGAGAAATTTCAAACTGAATTATAAATGAACAAATGAATCACACTAACAAATAGAAGAGAATGTTAATACAGAAAAATACTAGAAAAGGATAAAACATTGAAAAATAAAGGAAAATAAATAATAGTTAATACATCAATAATGTTACAAGAATTCTTTATTCTGCACATGAACATATTACATTGTTCTTACAAGGAAAAGGAAATTGAAATTGAAATACCTATGAAATGAATTACAACAATAAATAAGAATTGAATTCACCTTTGTAAACAAGATATAAATACTACAATAAGGTAGATTACAAATAGAAAGAAAATTTAAGCTTTATTAATATTATACAATATTACATTGTCCTTACAAATAAAAAAAAGAGAAATTACAATAGCTGATAAAAAGAAAACCTAAAATATTTTCTATGCTATTCCTTGTAATTTCTTCTCTGCTTAATATTCTTACTCCTGATCTTATACCTGCAAAACAAACAAGAAAGGAAACAAGACAGAAATAAAAGAAGATCATGTTGGTTAGTTTTGCTCTGAGTTCTAAACAATGAGATGCATTGTTTAATTTCATCATAGAGCAGCAATTAGGGGCCTAAGTAGAATATGTGCTTATCAGAATATTAGCCTCAGACTAGGTGCATCATAGGCTGGTACAGGGGCAAGTTTCACCAAGGACAGGTAAGTGGCAAAGAACTAATATTCAAACTAGCCGAGCACATCCACAAAGGATTAGCTTCCAGGCTAGGAAATATCTGGCAATGGGACAAAATACCTGGAACAGGCAGGCAGCTTACACACACAGCTGCATGTGATGTGCTGTCGATCAAGCAAGGGAAGTGACCAGTATAGAAGAAGCAACTGTAGCCACTACTGGGAGAGGTGCTGCTCACACATACATTCTCTCCCAGGATAGGACAAGCTAAATCAACCCAAAGCACAAGACCACATCACATATAACTCTAGCTTTGGATCTCAGCTAAACAAACCAACCACACACTAGCCAGATTCCATCACATCTTTAGCTCTGGTTACTCCCTGGAGCCATCCAAAAGATAGATTAAGGAGGAAATCAAGGCAAGGCAGCAGCTCCAGGAAAAGAAATCCAGGCCACGGCTGTAGAAGAAGCTAGACATGGGAATAAGGTGGAGAAGGCCAGGCAATAGCTGCTGCAGTGGGTGGAGTAGTAGAAGGATAGGGGAGTAGGATATCAAGATAGAGCAGCCAGTGATCAAGATCCAACAATAGAACAAGCTCCAGGAAGCCAAGGTAGAGTAGTAGAAACCTTGGAATAAATATAGTGCATTCATATCTGTCATATAGCATAAGAGGCCCAAAGAAAGGAATCTTTAGAGAAAGATTTTCTCAGTTTTGCAAAGAAATGCTTTGCAAAATCATCATAGAAATCTTGAGACCAACATAGTATTCTTTTTAACCAAATAATCCACTTCAGCTTTTGCATCATAAGTTGGGCCAAGAACAAACTACAGAAATCTGTTCTTATGTCAATTTAAGCCTCAGCTTGTGCATCCTTGGCCTGGGGAAAACATTTCCAGATGACTGAAACATAGAAGCAAGATATGCTACCCAGCTGTTATTGTGCACACTCTAGGATGAGGCACCACAACAGCAGCTAGGACATAAGTTGCTACTAGAACCAGAAACAACACCAATTAACTCATGCAACCAAGAAAAGCTAAGTTAATCATCTTCCTAGTTCCCAATCTAGGAATCATTCTGTTCTTAGAAATCATTATTGTAATTTGTCCTGTAGTACAGGAAACACAGTCATAAATTAATATTTCATGTCCAGTAGTAGACATCAAGAGTGGGGTTCAGCTAACCACACATGCCTAGGATGAATAAGTCATCCAGATTGAGGCATTATGTCACAAATGAATCATAAGGTCAAATTAGCTGCAGTGCTATCCACCAATAATATAACAAGGTAACAATAATAACTTTTTAATAAACCTGCATGCCAATCTATCAGTGTGCTGCCAACACAAATATTCAACACAGATAATATGTACAACCATCATATTAGAACTTAAGCTCTAAATCAAACCACACCATTATGCCTTAAAGCATACCAGGAACAACAAGTATATTATATTACAATCGGTAGGTATAAGTCCATATAAAATAACATTTTTCTCTTCATTAATTCTAAATCACCAGAAATTAGCCACATTCCCATTAACTCCAATAGGTTAAAATTGACATCCTCCACACTTTAAATCAATTTCTATCTGGATTAAGTTTAAGTATAAATCACTCTTGCCATAGTATCTCATCTTTTAGTTATAAGGTAAAGGATTAAAACAAGGCCTTGAAACCATCACAAGTAAACTAAGAAGTTAACAGTAGTTAACTTAACCAACTACTGGACATTTACCACTGTGATCCTAGCAAGTGATGTTGAGTAGAGCACATAATTAGAGTAGTGCACACCAATTTGGTTAGGGAGAAACACAAACATTAGCACAACCAACACTATTTCCCTCCACTCACAATTTAGCACATACTACAACAAGTGTCTTATTCAAAGTCCATCTACTACAATCTAGCTGATGCATAACATCTATACCTAGATTACATTAATAAACCCAAATCAACCCAGGCTGATTTACAAGTTAATCAACCACCACATAGCTAAAAATAATACTAATGTGTCATCAGCCAGTAGCAAGCCGAGGTCAACATATAAATGACCAATCCATAAGTCATTTAGCTTAAATCAAACTAACCAAATACCCACAGATAATTTCAGCAGTAAAATTGACCCTAGAACAGAGTCTCAGCACTAATACGGATAGTCGTATCACCACTAATAGAGATCTAGATATAAACCGAGAAGGGAAGAAGCAGTATGACTTACAGATGGTCCTTGCTAGATACTAGAAGAGGAAGCAGAGATTAGCCAGCGATGAAACACCCGGTGGCACGGGGAGCACCCGAGGGCGCTGCAACCTGCGCCAAGCCGTGGTCATGGTGGCAATAGGAGAAGAAAGCAACAACATCACCAGCGCCGCACCACCATCAGAACCACCACCATAGGAAAGATGAGCAAGCCAGGTCAAGCAGAAATACCGGAAGGCGAGACCGTTGGAGAGGGGCTCACGTTCTTCCACGAGCCTCAACCAAAGGCGATGGCGCGAGAGCCGCACCGTGACCTTGAGCCATGGCGTCTAGGGTTTCGGCCAAAAGCGCACATAGCCTCGATTGAATCCAATCAACGGAGAAAAAGGGGAAGAGGGGTCGGCGGCGAGAAAAAGAGGGAGGTGGTCAAGGCGGAGTTTGGCCGGCCAGTGGCTGCGAAGGAGGCGGCCAGTGGCGGCCGAAGTGGCTGGCGGCGGCGGCATCGCACGGGAGCAAGGGGTAGAGGATAAGGTATGTGTGTGTACGTGTGTGTGTGGAGTGTGGGGTGGGTCGGGGGTGAGGGGTCTGGCAGGGTCCAGTTGGGCCAGGCCATCCCACCTATACAACCTAATGGCCCAGGTTGATTAGGTTTAGAAATAAATAAATAAATAATGAATTATTAAAATAACCTCCAAACATTTTTAGTTATAGAAACTTATAAAAAAATCCTAAAAATACATATGATATATCAAAATGACCACAAAAATAATATCTACCTAATAAAAATATAATTTTAAGTGTGTAAAATAAATTTAAAGTAAAATAATTATTAACACCATTAAATCTTGAATGAAATTTTATAAAATAAAAAACTCTAAAAATAAATAAAAATCATTTTTGTGTATCAAAATAACTTTACTATTTCATAAAAATACTAATTTAGAGTTTTACAAATAAAACATAAGGCAAATATTTAAAGACACTTAATTCTTTGATGAATTTTATAAAAATAAAGATGATACTTAAAAATAAATAAAATTCATTTTTAAGGTCTTGAATAATTATATTACACTAAAAAAATATTAAATATATTATTAGAAAAATCTTTAATATTTCCTTATCCATTATATATTTTTGAAAATTCTTTAAGAACATTTTTTTAAGTAAGAAAAAAATTATATTTCTTCAAGAAATATTAATACCCTAAAAAAATCAAATTGCTAAAGTTCTAAACCAGAACTAAGATTTATAATAAAACTTAAGTGTAAATTATTAACTGATTAATATATTTTGAAACCTTAAATAAAGATTTAAAACCGTAACCTTAAAAAAATAATAACTTTATAAGCATTCACTTAAATATAAAGTGAATAATTCCACACCTTAGTTATACCTATCATAAATCTAAAACTTGGGAATAATTAAAATATGTTACATCTTAAGTTTACTTAACCTTTTAAAGTTAACTTTAGTCTCAAAGCTTATAAACATCATGTCTAATACACTACTTATGTTTTTATAGTTAACTTTGGTCTATTTCAATTAAGACATAATGCATCTCAAGTCCAAACCAATCAATCAAATACCAGAAGGCATTGATCACGTTTTATTAACAATGAAGATTGCTGAAACATTATAAAGGAAATCTTTTCTTCAAATGTTATTCTTTTTGCCACTTCAAATAACAATCTTATAATAAGTTCTTCAACTCTTAACAAATCGATCCCAAGGACTTTTATCATAGTCACCACATGACAATTCACCATAATCACATCATCTTATACTTTACTTACATATTTTGGATTATTAACACTTAGGTTCCTTATAAAGGTCATTACTTATAAAGTAAAATTTGAAGATAAACCAACTCTTAAAAGAATCACTTGAATTCACTTCACTCAAAGCAATGGGGATTCAATTTGGGAGTTTTACAAAAATGCATAGCATTACTTATGCATAACTGCATATTGCTTCTTTAAACATTAGTCCTTACCGGACCAATGATGTAGATTTCAGATATTGGATCTTATGCCATCTCAAAGACCGTGAGTGCATAATCTTGCAATCACAAAAGGCAAGTTCACACTTGCTCATGACCTTTGATTATTTTCTTTAAAGTATTTTGCAAATCCAGTGTTGTCATCACCTGCATTTGAAAAAGGAAAGAAAACACTATTTTCATAATAATGTGTTTATAAGTTATTTACCATGAAGTAATAACCTACTATAAGAGTTTCGGTGGTAAAGGAACATATTATCTAGGACTTAACAACCAATGTCGCCAGTGATTCTTGCATCGTATATCACGCGTTAACATGAGATTTGGAATGGGACAGAGAAGTCGGTTGTATCTTCTTCCTCTCGCATGTAGCCGGATGTGCAGGTCGTGGTTGTTATCACTCGTAGCATGCATATTAATTGGTAATTCGTAGAGGATATGCAGCATATGGGTGGGAACCCTCATCGTCCCACGATAGTTCTGGCATCTAACGATTTGTACAAAACATTGCCGTAATTCATTATGTGGGCATGGTGTACACCAAGGAGGCATGCGAGGTCGCGAAGGGGGCAGTGATTGGCTTGGATCTTAGACTGGGACCCATACCAAGGAAGTATGGACAAGGTCATGACTTGGTTGTGCAACAAGGCTAAGGTCTCTCATGGGTAAAGTAACGCACCTTTGCAGAGTGTAAGAACTGTAACTTGTTACTCCCTGTTACGGGAAGGAGCTGCGAATGCGGCGGGAAAGGAACCCCATGAAGGTTCTGGTAAACCCGTGAAGGCTGACGGACATAGTTTTTCAGAATAAAAGCAACCTTTGAAGAAATATTTATGAAAATATGCATTACCTACGACCTATGGTCTGTGGTTGTAGTTATTGTGCATCAAACATTCCTTTTCTAGTGAACTTGTTGAGTACGCTCGTACTCAAAGTATCTTCTTAACCTTTTCTAGGTTCTAAAGCCAGTACAGACGATGACTACATCAAGCCATGCTCCAGGAATCATCATCAAAAGCTAAATCTCTTCAATGAAGTCAAGAAAGTCAACATATACATCATCTCAAGTGAAGACGAAGTTGCTGATTAGATAAGAATAGAATCTCTAGCCATAGAACATATTTCTATAGTGTATTACAATAACATCAATGCCAGACCATTAGTTAAGATATTAGTCTTAATAGTATTATAATTTTGGAGTTGTTATTTGTGATTCTTCTTTGTAAGAAGTTTCTTTCTCTCTCTTTAACCTAGAGTGTTCTATGGATCTTGTGTAAAGAGTTGAGTTGTAACCTATAGTCATCTCTTGGACCTGCTGTGTTTCTGTTGTACTACTCTGAGGGATGTAATACTAGTGAACGATGTTTCATTGGTGTTATGTCAATGACTATAGTGTACTACATCATGCAGTGGTATGCTGGGTCACCGCACGACCCGAACCATTAATATGAGGCATGATGTTCTTTTGCTTAGGATAAACATAAGGGAATTGATTAGGGGGCGTGGAAGTTTTTGACGAGCCGCCCTCATAAGAGGACTCGGCATCCTTATCCTTCTCGATGTCCATTGGTCTCCCTTGAGGTACTACCAATGGATTACCAAGAAAAGCCCCATCGCCAATGGCCTTAAGTTGTCCTTCTAGGTAACTCATTCGAACAAGGAGATCGGAATCTGCCTTGGACTTTTCAAGGGCACCCTTGGCAAAGATTTCACGAAGCTCCTTGACCGAATAAGTTTTTTCCTCCTCATCATCGGATAAAACCATCTTTTCTCTTAGGCGATAAAGCCCTTAAAAGAGCCCTTGGCTCTGATACCAATTGAAAGTGTAAGATGGTTAACCTAGAGGGGGTGAATAGGTTTCTACAAAATTATTTATAATCTTTTGAAAGTTTTAGGCTTTGCGGAATATAAGTGAGCCTAAATGCAAACTAGGTGAGGCAACCTAGAAGATGTACAAGTTACTTCAAGCTCGAAGGCTATCACAAGATAAACAACACAAGTAAGAGGTCGGTTAAGGAATAACCGAAGCACGCGGAGACGAAGATGTATTCCCGTGGTCACCACCTTTGGGAAGGGGGCTACGTCACGTTGGAGAGGTGTGAGGTTCCACGAAGTATTCCTCACGCGCCACAAAGGCTCACCTTCTTCTCCGAGCCTATACCACGAGGGAATAGCTCACTTACTCGTGGTAGACTTTAAGGTAGTCTCCAAACCCTCACAAACTTTCCACGGAGCAAATCACAAGCCGAATGCCTCCGGGCGACCCTATCCGCCTAGGGTTTCCCACAAACCCAAGAGTAACAAGCTAACTCGATGAACTCAAGGGGGAATGAACTTTGGCTTGGTGGAAACATAGATCGGGACCTCCTCTTTCTTTATACCAAAGGGATTTGGATTTGGTTAGGTAGAATGGGAGATCCTCAAGCTTTTGTGTTTCAACAATGGAGGAGAGAGAGAGCTTCAAGAAATGAAATGTTAGCTCAAATGCCTAACCTCACAGTGGAGAAGAAAGGGGTATATATAGTATGAGGGGAAAAAGATCCGTTTGGAGGTTACTGTGACAGAACCGGCAATAAGTCCGGTCGGACCGAGCTGCTCGCCGGAATTTTTGGCGACAGCTCCGGTCAACCGGACCCCACGCCGGAAGTTTCGGCGGCGACCAGAATTCTCGGCGAACAACCGAATAGATGTTCTGTAAGCCATATCGGTGCCGGAATTTCCGTGGCATCGAAATTCGGCGACAACCGCATACCGACGCTTTTGCCGATTTCGCAGTAACTTCTTTAGACTCATTTTTCAAGGCAGATTTCTCTCTTTCTTCGAACGGGTGTGTGTGGGTGGATGATGAGAGGCTTATATGGTGTAGAACATCCCCGAAGAGCACATCGAGATCACCCCTCTTAATAGTGCGGTGTTTCCTACTTGACTCAAGAGTAAATAAGAGAGAATAGTAAACAAAGACATCGGCTCTTCATAGAGAAACGAATGGGGGGGTCACCCATCACCTATCACCAACAACCTGCGGATTATAACCTATAGAGAGCTAATTGAAACATTAGTCCATCCTCTAGCTCTAATGTCATAGTTAATCAAAATATTAGATAAGGGCTATTTGCCCTTTCATGGAGTATATTTTCACTCAGAAGGATCTAAATATGAGGCAAAGGATATGGATAGAGATAATCAAGGACTATGACCTTGACATTCACTATCACCCCGGTAAAGCCAATGTGGTATCAGATGCTCTTAGCAGATTGTTGTGTCGATTGAAATCCATGATTCTGAAGGAGCAATCAAGTTTGCACAAGGAGTTGGAAGATTTCATAATGGAACTAGTAAGTGAAGGATTTTTGGCTAGCATAGAACTTCAACCCACTTTGATCAGTCAGATCAAGGAGGCCCAGCAAGGAAATGCTAGTATCAACAGAATCAAACGTCGTATCGGTACAGGGAAAGTACTGTGGCATCCCGCCAAAACCACTACTAGAAAATCGCGTTGAATTTGTGCATTGCATCGTCATCATCATGCATGGTTTGCATAAAACTATTTTCGCAACGCCCGATTTGTTTTCCAAACGCCTCATCTTAATTCAAATATCAAAACCAGGTCACCGGTTTATTTTTGTTGTCCGCTATCGGTTTGCAAACGGTGTTAATAAATCAAATAGAAATTATATTATTTTTTAGTGGGGGCAGTCGAACGGGCCAACCCGACCCGAACGACCACCCCCGTATGAAACAGATCGGTCCAACCTCTAAATCCTAAGGCTACCCGGAAACCTACCCACACCCCCTGGCCACCTCACCCTCCAATCTCGAGCGCCACATCGCCACCCCATCCCTACCAACCCCAACCCGCCACGTGGCCTCTCTCACCCTCCTCTCTCTCCACCACACAAAGAACACACGACGCAACACCCCGCCACAGCCGATCCTCACCCCCTGTCCCTCCACCCGGCCCCACCTCCCTGTCCCCCCACCTGGCCCGCACCTCTCCCTCTCCATCCTCCCTTCCCCGACCCCCAAGCTGCCTTCAAGAAGCAGCCGGCCTCGCTGGCGGCCGCCCCGCCTCCGCCACCATCCGCGCTCCCCAGCTCCGGCCGCTCCCTGCCTCTTCCCCGCCACCGCCACTGCCGCCTCCAGCCTCCTCCACCGCCTCCCGCCTCCCCAAGAAGCTCCGCCTCCGGCTACCGCCCTCCGTCCCTCGCCACCTCGCCTCCGGCGACCGCTTCTCCGCGCCGCGGCCTCCACCGTCTCTCTCCTTCGTCTGCTCCGCCTGACCCGCCCTCCGGCCACCTGTTCCAAGCCGCCGAGCCACGGTCAACCGCCTGCTACCTCCGCCCGAGCAGGCTCCCAGATCCGGCCGGCCAACCGCCTCCGCGCTCCTCCCCTCGCCCTCCGGCCTCCCCTCCAGACGTCTCGCCGCCGCCTCCCCGCCAAGTACCGACGACCCAAGCACTGCCGTCTGGGCGAAGCTCGACCCACCTCGCCCTCAGATCTGAGCCCGCCTCAGATGCCGGGTCCTCCAGCGCTGGTCCCAGCAATCGCCTCGCCTCCGCCTCACTGCTCAGGCGAGCCCACAGGTTGCTCACGGCCGCCCGCTGTCCGCGCATCCCCTGCAGGCTAACCAAGGGCAGCAAGTTCGTGGTGGTGGCCGACGTCCTCGGGTGCAGCCTCGCAGCGCCGTCGTGCGTCAGACGCAAGATCTGCAGTACCGATGAAGCTCGTCAGTGTTCGGGGAAGCGCCAAGACCTACTACCAACGCCGAGACCCCCAAAACCAAGGCCGATCCGTGCATCGGCCGCGCCATGATCTCCCTCACGGAAAACCGAAGGCAACAACGTCGGATCCTCGAGTTCTCCTACATGGACCCTCAAGATCTTCTTCCTGGAACCCGAAGAACGACCCCGGCGAGACCAAACGACATCGAACACCAAGACCCTCGGAATCGCAAGTTTTTCCTCTCGGATCCAAGACGCCAAGACCCGAATCCCAAGATCTCCGCTAGAGACGACAAGACCGTCGACACGAACCGACGCGGATGCGACAGACCCGTAAACGCCAAGTACTTCCCTCGGACGCCAAGGCCCGAACCCGAAGACCGTCAAGATCGCCACCGAACGCGAAGTCCTTCTCCCCGGAACTCAAGATCTGCCCCGTTATTCGAGAACGTTTCCGCCGAGACCGACCCGTCGAACCCTGGACCCCGAGACCGACCCTGACCCCCGGAACACCAAGATCGTCGAGACCCCTCAATGTGTGAACCCCTTCCCGCAAACCCTATTTTTATAAATGAAATACAACAACTTGTTGCATATTAATTGTTCATCTCGCATGCATATCTGTGGTTTGGGGGCCTTATGCCGACTCACCTCATAATTAAATATGGGGCCATATGCGGGCAAATCTAGCCTTATATTGGCCTCATTTAAACTTGTGTAGCGAACCAGTACTATCTTTTGCCATGTTAAAACAACATTTAAATTGCGGGGATCTAAACTACTTGCACCATCTAACTAATTGTCGGGACCCCGGTTCCGCTTAATTTGACCTAATTGCATCGCACTTTGCATGCCATGCATCATACATGCATCATGCCGATCTTCTGCCGTGTATTAAATATTGCATCTGGTGTTTCTTCTAGTGTTTTGCTTCTTCGCGGATAAGGCCGTTGAGTTGATGTGAGCTTCGCCCCGATCTTCGGATGAACCCTTCGACAATGTTTTCAGGCGAGCATCTCCCCCTTTCTACCTATCTTACTTTTCTAGTATTTATTTCCTCCTGTTGATCTTTGCTATCGTGTTGCGATGCTCTAGTTTCGCATCGTGATATCCCTTGCAGCCATATATAGCCTTGGACACATCCTATTACCGTTGTTTGGTAGATAGTTGGACCCGTGTCGTAGTCGCTTCAAGTGTTTTGCTTGTCGTCAAGTACCACAATTGTTGGAGGATTGCCGCATGTTGACGTTGGAGATGATCATGGTTTTACTTATCGCTCACTTTAATTACTTTTTAACAACTAAAATTGAATTAAGCGGAGGCATCGGTGGGTGATAGGTAAGTTTTGGTTCCGATCGCCCACTTGTGTCCCGTGGGACCCGAGTTCTTGACACTGTTCGAGATCGAGCACTAACCACAGGTGGGGAGATATGGGCCCCCCATTGATTATTACCTGATTTCAAAGTATTGTACTGGGGGCCACAAACTAGTTTGAGGTTTTATTTACTATCCTGTACTTATGCCATGCTACTTATGTATTTACGATTTTGTGAGGAGCACGCTTTGTTTAGGAAGCGGAATGTTTTCGCGGTATCGACCCCCCGATTGGGGATCTGCTGTTGTTTACGACCATTGTCGAAACCCTAAGTCCGTCTCGAGACCGGCCGACTTCTATGGGTAGACTTAGTGGGTGGCCCCGTGCTTGCTTTGGGTCCGGGAACGTCATGACTTAGGCCCCGACATACCGATGGGTGTATGTTAATTGATCCGCAAAAGGGTCAAGTGCTGTGGATACTTTGGTGCACCCTCAGGTTAAATCTTTTCGAGAAGCCGTGTCCGCGGTTATGGACGACTTGGAGCACAGTGCTTGATCATAGACAACTATAACTAAAGTTTATTGTTTTAAATTGACTTGTATCCGATTTGATTAGTAATCAGCTCCACTACAACGGAATGGCTAAGTAAAAGTACCAACAATTGCTGGGTTTTGGGTTTATCTCATGCTAAATGTATCTGACTAGTAAGTGCTGCAACTGTCACGGAATGGTCAACTAAAAGTGCCCACTGCTTATTTTATCAGGATGATTATCTAAACCTGACTAGTAAAGTGCCGCAACTATAACTGAATAAGTAAAACTGCCAACTGCGTGAGTTCCTCGGTTGACTTCCTCGTTTGGTCTCGAGGGGGAAACGCCAGGATGGGTTTGTTTGGTGATAGCTTCAGGTTGGATCCGGTTAGGTCATTCTTATCCCACTCGATATCCGCCAGTTGGATCGAGTCTCTATAGGTTGTTTAGTGCATCTTTGTCGCCGCTTGATCCACCATACCTATGTAGGCGAGGACCGCCAATTCTAGCCTCGCGCTGTAATCGCCTCGATCTTGACGCTCCTTCTTTTCCTTTGCCCTTTGTCGGCACCCTTTGTTTAAGCAGTTTGAGATCGACGTCGTTAGCGGGGTTACCCTTCCGCTTGGGGGCAGGGTTATGGACGCCATTGGTTATTCTTCAAGGCTCTTAGCCCCATTTGCATCTTGTCCAGTCGGACGCCTATCGCTTTTCAAGGTGATTTGGATCTTTGTATATTATATCTCGTATCCTTGACTCATTGAGTCGCCGTATATATTCTGCTCAGGGTCCCATCGAGGACTGTTGTGTAATGTTATTACTTTGCTTTCCACCCGCATGAAAGTGCCTGGTGGGCACCTTCGAATCGTTTCTATGCGGGTTTGGCGAGTTTTGCTAAAACTTGCATAGGGCCGATTCTGAGGGTGTTACAAGTACCTGGATTCACCGAAGATGAAGGAGTTTTGTGGTACAAAGGAAGTATCCATGTGCCAGCAGATTCAGAGTTGAAACAAGATATTTTGAAAGAAGCCCATGATACGCTTTATACTATCCACCCCGGAGGAACAAAGATGTATCACGATTTAAAAGAGCAATTTTGGTGACATAAGATGAAGAGAGAAATCGGAAGCTACATAGCCAGGTGTGATATTTGTCAGAGAGTCAAGGCAGGACATCAAAGACCCGCGGGACTTTTGCAACCATTGCAGATTCCGGAATGGAAATGGGATTCAGTCATAATGGATTTTATCACCGGTTTGCCTACATATAGTAAGGGAAATGACTCTATCTAGGTCACAGTGTATAGACTGTCCAAAGTAGCCCATTTCTTACCAGTCAAGACCACTTACGAGAGTTCGAAGCTAGCAGAGCTATACATTTCTAGAATAGTCAGTTTGCATGGAGTCCACAAGAACATTGTGTCGGATTGAGGAACCCAGTTTACGTCGAGATTCTAGAAGAAAGTCCAAGAAGGATTAGGAACAAGACTGGATTTCATCACAGCTTATCACCCTCAGACTGGTGGACAAATGGAGTGAGTAAACCAAATACTCGAAGATATGTTGACAGCTTGTGTGTTAGAATATGGATCTAAATGGGAAGACGGTCTACCTTTCACAGAATTTTCATACAACAACAGTTATCAAGCCAGTTTGCAAATGGCCCCATTTGAATTCATATATGGAAGAAAGTGCCGTACCCCTTTGAATTGGTCGGAAGTAGGAGAGAGTCAGATTTTTGGACCCAACATCCTACGAGAAGCCGAAGAGAAAGTTCACAAGATCCGTGAGCATCTCAAGACCGCCCAATCCAGAGAGAAGAGTTATGCCGACAAGAGACGTCGAGACCTAGCCTTCAACATCGGAGATTTTGTGTATCTCAAAGTATCACCTTTGAAAGGAATGCAATGTTTCCAACTCAAAGGAAAGTTAGCCCCTAGATATATCAGACCCTTCAAGATTTTGAATCGTCGAGGAGAAGTATCATATCAAATGGAACTACCAGAGCAGATGTCAGCCGTGCATATTGTGTTTCATATCTTGTTTACTTCGCAAATGCCTAGAATTCCCGGAGAAGACCAAAGTTTTCAAGAATATTGATCACAGGACCATAGAGATCAACGATGACCTAACATATCCCGAAGTACCCATTCGTATTTTGGAAGAATCCTTCAGAACCACCAGAACCCGGAGTATCAAGTTTCTCAATATCCAGTGGAGTAACCACACTGAAGAAGAAGCTACCTAGGAGCGAGAAGATTACATTAGGAATGAGTTTCCAGATCTCTTTAAATCCTAGTTTTCCTTTTCTCAAATCTCGGGACGAGATTTGTTTAAGCGGGGAAGGTTTGTAACATCCCAAAAATATTAATCAAGGTTATCAAGTTCTAATCACCCAAGTTTAGGGCTAACAAAAACTTTTGTTAATTAAATCAATATGAATGTGTGTGTATGTGATGAATGCATGAATGCTTACAATGACTTGTTTGATTGTTATGAATGGAAAAGATTAGTTTAAAGAAGAAAACAACATCATCTAAATCATTTCCAAGAAGAATCAAATCAATAGAAATTCAAATATAAACAATATGAGCTAATGGTCATTTTGACCAAAGTTAACCACTAGACCACTTTGAGTGTTTCCAGTCCAAGATTTCTAATAGAAACAAATCCAATTCTTTTCACCCCTTGCTAGACCAAGTAAGGTGAACCCAATCCCACCTTGCAAACCAACAGAAATAATTTACAAATCTTTGCCAAGGAAAATTCAAAATTGAATCTAGTTCATATGGTAAGATCTTTCTCAAAAGCCAACCAAACTAGATCACCTTGATAAATCCAAGCAACCAGAGACTACCAAGTATGTGACCAATGCACCCACCAAATATCATCCAAAAATTCAAATATAAATTTCTTGTGGCCATTTTGTCAAACACCTTGCAGACACAAATGAACCCTGGCCTAACTACACTGTTTTGAGCAGTGATCTTTGAACCCTTTTTTCCCCTCTTAACTCCCTTGTCTCTCCTGAGCCTAGCCAATCCCCAGACCAGAGCCCTCTTAGCCGTCGTGCACAGTGGAGCACCACCCGTTTTGGGTCGGCGCCGACCGACAATGGAGAGCACGCTAGGAGCATCGCCGCCCTCGCCCATGATGCGCACCAGACACGCCGCACTGCACTGCCACCCCTGTCCCATCCTCGACCGTAGAAGAGCCCTGGACCATCCTAGCACCGCCGCACCCTATACCTCTATGCCATGTCCAGAGTGCGCCAGCTCGCCGTATCCGACCGCCTCACAGAGACCACACCTCACCCTCGTCGTGCACTCGCACACGCACCATGATCCCAGCAACCCCGCAGACACCCCCGTTCGCCGCCGCGTGACCCGCAGGTCCCGCATGCTGTTGCAAACACCTCTGCGTCCGTGCAGAGCGCCGCACGCTCCCGACCAAACCACACCGCCCCACTCTTCGCCTTTAAGCCAGCAACGATAGCCAGGGAACACAGCACCGTCCCCTATCCTCAGCCATGCCGCTAGCCGCCTATAGCATCGTCACCGACGATCTCGCACCCGCACCGTTTGGTCCCCTCGCCATAGTATAAAAGGAGGCTACCCCTGCACCATTTCTTTACACCCCAACACTCACCACTCCCTACTGATCCTCCCCCACTTCTTCCCGGAGCAAGGCGAGCTCTCCCTTGCTAGAATTTGGCCGGAGCCCGTCGCTGCTGGAGGAGAAGGGCGCCGTTGATTTCGACCACCCCAAGACATGCTGTCGCTGCCATTCTCTCCATCATCGTCGAAAACCTCATTAGCCCCCATCGCCGACCCTAGTTGGAGCCCAGGTGAGCCTTGCTAGACCCACACCACCGCGTTAGGTTTAGTTCCTCGCCGGAGTAGTTCGTCATCGACGACGACTCCCAGCCGTTAGATTAGAATTAGATTGCATGGCTCAGATTCATAGATACCATTTTGTTTAGTTAGTTCTGTTGACTAGTTGCGGTGACCCAGCATACCACTGCATGTGTAGTACACTATAGTCGTTGACATGACATCCATAGAACACCGTTCCGTAAATATCACATCCCTCAGAGTGGTACAACAGAAACATTGCGGGTCCATATTACAAACATACATACTTAATATTATTACAATACAAGCAGTTCAAGACTTCCAAAATATTCAACTTACAAACCAAAATATAAAGTGTTTCAATGGAAGTTGAAAGTAAAAACTCGAACTAAAATTTGAGCTCAACAGCTTATTATATAAGGATCATGTTGCTCGGATCCATTAGTTACTAATAACTAGGGCAACTAAGCTGACTCGTTGCCATCTACACCATATTGGATCTCATAATCCACTCCTTCAACACCACCTGACAGGGAGGCTCCTCGTAGAAGACATCTTATTGGCATTCTGCTGCATACATTGGAGTATCTTCGGGATCCTTAGAGTCTAAGCAGGGGATCAAAGGAAAAGGTGAGTAACAGCGTTACCTAGCAAGTTTATTATATGCAAGGTGGGAAGTTTTATGGTCTATCTACCACCTCGGACTATAAGTCCTTGGCACTATGCAGTTTTCGTAAATCTTCCTTCAAAGATTTATTTTATTATAAACTATGCCCATCGGCCTTCACAGTTTTACCAGAACTTTCATGGAGTTCCTTTCCTGCCGCATTCTTAGCTCCTTCCTGAAACAGGGAGTAACAAGTTACATTTTTTTACACTCTGCAGAGGTGCGTTACTTTACCCATGAGAGATCAACTCCTTGTTGCACAACCGGGAGTACTTTCCCGTCCATAATTCCATGATGTGGGGCCCAATAGGTGATCCAAGACAATCATCGCCCCCTTCGTGACCTCGCATGCCTCCTTGGTGTACACCATGCCCACCCATTGAATTACGGTAATGGTTTGTACAAACCGTTAGATGCCAGAACTATCATGGGATGATGAGGGTTCCCACCCATATGTTGCATATCCTCTACGAATTACCAATTAATATGCATGCTACGAGTGATAACAGCCACGACCTGCACATCTGGCTACATGCGAGAGGAAGAAGATACAGCTGACTTCTCTGTCCTATTCCAAATCTCATGGTTAACGCGTGATATACGGCGCTAGAATCACTGATGTCATGGGTTATTATGTTCCTAGTTGATTATCATTGTTGCAAATAGAAACCTAAGTTCTATTGCTCCATTATATCACCACTTAGGATGATATTAACAAAATATTTCTTTGAGAAAATAGTATTTTCCTTCCTTGGAACATAGATGATAACACACAATTTGCAAATACTTTGATAAAGACCGTTCAAAGGACATGAGCAAGTGATGACACTGTCTTGTGATTGCAAGGTAGTGAAGTCGGATGCTTGCACTGGATCTTGAGCTTCTATGTCTACAAAACATCATTATTACCTGATAAAGACAATATTTAAAGAGGCAAAATGAATATGCATAGTAATGCAATGCATTATTGCTCATTTATTTTCTTTGTGTGTTTTACCCATCATTTTAGTTAAAATAATTCCTTTAAGAATAAAGGATTGTGTTTTAAAGAATAATCTTTAATATTTATTGAATATCATATTCATAATTTATTTATTTATTTTAGAATTAAAATATAAATTTTTATATTTATTTATTTAAGAATTATTATTTAAATAAAAGAATTTCTTTTTATAACTCTAAGCATTTATTTAGTATTTTTATAAAATACTAAAATATTAATATATAATAAAAGTGATTTTTATTTATTTTTATCTTCTTTCTTTAATTTTATAAAATTCCATAAGGAATATATATATTATAAAATTCTTGATCAAAAATTATATCCACAAAATTCATTTCTTAATTTAATTAGATAGGTTGGATTGTTATGAATCCAAAAATATATTATTTGTAATTTTTAAGCTTCTATTTGTTTTTAGAATTTTTATTTAACTATAGGGGTATTTTGGTCTTTTATTAATTATTAGATTTTCTTTTAGGTTTTGGGCTGGTTCCATTGGTCTTATTGGGCCAATTTAGCCCAAGTGGCCTTTACCAAAAGGACACCCCTAAGGGTTTGTGGCCCTACTGGCCCACTCCCTCGGTTCCTCTCTCTCTCTCTCGTCATCACTTCCTCTCCTCCTCGACCCCGTGGGGTGCTGGCGCCGCCGCCGTGCGATGCCCGCCGTCGTGGCCCTCCTTGGACGCTGTTGTGGTGCAAGGCGAGCTTGTCGACTATGCATGTCCATATCCTCCGCTTCGATTTTATTTTGGAGCCCTCTTGTAGCCAGGCTCGCCCTATTCCCAAACCCTAGGGTTTGGGGGTTGGGTGTTGCCATCGCCGTCGTTGATTCTCCTATGGTGATGTGCGATGTTGTGCGCTACTATGGCCATCGCCGTGGCTGCCGCCATGGCTGGTGCGGGTTGCAGCGCCCCCCTGGGTGCTCCCTGTGCCGCCACGAGCTCGTTGGCTCCTCTGCTTCCTCTTCGTTTCTTCAGCGAGGACCTCTGGTGAGTGGTGCTCCTGTGAACTCTAATGTATCTAGCTATCTCGAGTTCCACTGTGTGTGTGTCTAGTGGCCAATCTCTATTCTATGTTTGTACTGATACTAGGGTTCATCTCTGGTGCTTATGTGATAATGCTATGGTCTGATATTGATGCTTAGTGAGGATTGTGTTCTGTGTCCTTAGTGATTCTTGTCATCCTTAGATGATGTGATGATGTGGTTGATCTGATGCTATGGTAATCTGATATTGATGATGTTGTAAGTTGATATGTTCACCTTCTATCAGTATCTTGATACTGATAGTATCACCGTCATTGATGATTCACTGCATTAGTGTTTATGACTTGCCTGTTTATTCATAGTTTGAATTTTATTCAATGGAGTTTGATGATTCTATGAAAATAAATAGATATGGTATGATATCTGAGTTTGGTCTCAGGGAAATGATTTGCTAGTTGATTTATAAAATTGGACTATTTGGTGATTTTATTAGTAAGATCAGTGCTTGTGAAACCTTCTTAGAATGGTACACAAGTAGATCTTGTTGCTAGCTTCACATATGGTCATTACTGGAACTTGATAAATGCTGAGTAATAAGTTGGAAAGCTTATTGTTTGATCAAGCCTATGATGTTGGTCTGAGGCTTTAGGATCTAGGGTCCTAGTTGGTTAAGTAATGGATTTGTTTATAAACTATAATATCTGAGGTTCTACTCCTTCTGGGATATGTGCCTAGATCTTGAAAAAGCAAATGATAGATTACAAAAGTTGCCTTTGATATCACCAATTCTGTGAGGTTGGTCTAAGAACTTCGTGTTTTTGCTAGAGTTTAATTTTGTTCTTTATATTTAAAACCTCTAGGATAGGTTCACCCCACCAGGGTGATCATTGAGAGGTTGTTTGATAAAACAACTCATGGTACTATGTGGATAAGATGAATAAATCATGTGGTGGTTCATAACACTCACCACAAACTAATGATGGTAGTGGTTTGTTGTGATGTTGGGTTGTTGGTTGGATCCTATCCTTCACCTCCTAATGTTGTTCTTGTTTCCTCTGATGCTTGAGCTTGGCCTTGATCAACTCTGCTCCTCCTAGCTCATGTGAGCTTGACCTTGCTTCCACCTGATACTTCCCTCTCCTTATGTCACCATCAGGCGATGAGTGGTTTGATCTGGTGTGGTATTGTGTTGGCTGGTTTGTTTGGCTCTGGCTAAACTAGATGTCCTTGTGGGTGTGAGCAGTGGAGATATGCACTAGTGCTTCCCCACGGCTGTGCTTGGTCCTTTTACTTGCTTGGACTGATGGGGCTGTGTTGACAGCACACCCATGCAGTTAGGTGACTGAGCTGCTTGGATGCATGCTGCATAGTTGTGGATATGCTCAGTGAGGTGTTCTACCCTTTTATCTTGTTACTATTGATCTGCCTGGTGAAACTTGGCCCTTTTACTGATTGGAATCATCTCACATGTGGCTTATTTGTTTATGAAAGATTTGATTCTTTCATACTGGTGAAACTTGCCCCTAAAATATTTACTCAATGATGTAAATTTGAGTAGTGCAACTCACTGCTCTACAGAGAGTAAAAATTAATAACTTAACCTTCATTTTCCTTTTTGTTAGTTCTTTGTTTTGCAGGTACAAGATTTAAAGATTCAAGATTAGAATAGATTTACATTAGATAGAATAGATCCTTTGTAAATTTTATTTTATTCATTTGTAAGAAAGGCGTAATAGTTTAATAATAAATGTATTTCCCTCCTTTTGTAATTTCACTTATGTAAAGATTATTTATTGTCTTAATAAGTTACTTTTTTGTAATCTGTTTATGGAATAAATATATGAATAAATATTCATTTGTTTTAATTGTACTTCTTATTTAGAGTTCCTGTTACTATATATTATTTCTTGATTGAAGAATACTACTAAATCATAACTCTAACCTTTTAAAAATATAATTCACATCTTTAAGTTTAAATTCAAATTCCTTCCCCCAAAACACACTAATTCATAAAGATTATGTCAAAATTTATAACGATCACTCTCCCAAAGCTACTCCTAAACTTAGAGAGTGAAAGAAAATCTGATCACTTTAAGTTTTTTATTTGGCGAAAAATTTACCCACATTTTGCAGATGAATGCATGCATATGCATAAATTCCTAGATCTACCCTTCGTTTGTTCCTAAATGCTGGGATCTTACACTAGTGGACCCCATCTGTCAGCAGCCCGCGCGCGCTGTGCGCAGTGGGCCGGCCCATCTAGATCTCCCGCGCGACCCAGTTAGTTCAAACTTAGATTTTTCAATTTAGTTCAAACCCTAGTTCTATATGTTGATTCAAAAATAAATTTCAGAGAGTTTTGCTGAACCAAATTACATGAAACCAATTTTGCTAGAAAGGTATTGAAATTCTTAATCCAAGCCCGTTGGATTCAACCCATTTGAAATTATAGATCACCTATATTAAAAATAACAAGGCAGAGACTTTTATGCATTCAAACATTTTTCAAAAATCAACCATAAATGCTTTTGAATTGATTCCAACTCTCAAAAATCATATTATATAAGACCTTTCTGAATATATAAAAATATCTAGGTTTACTTGCAGTAATAATGGACAAGTAATAAAATAATGCCCCATAGG
This sequence comes from Avena longiglumis, assembly GCA_030063025.1. Classification (NCBI taxonomy): domain Eukaryota; kingdom Viridiplantae; phylum Streptophyta; class Magnoliopsida; order Poales; family Poaceae; genus Avena; species Avena longiglumis. Next base: position 369,354,940 of record CP125978.1, on the reverse strand, counting down.
CATTTCTAGTCACTTCAGTTAATTAAAATAATAAGGTTAAACCTTATTAAATGGTGACATCACTTTAAATCACATTACCAAGTATTAAAATATGTGGTAATGACATGTTTCAACATGATCCCATATTTTAATTGGAGAATATTAAATCTTAAGTAGTTTTCAATGAGTAGAAATTACTTTTCTAAAATAAAATAAATAAGACTAAGTCTTTAATTCATGTGATGATTGTGATGATGTTAGATCATCTAGTGTAAACCTTTGTGTGCCACATAGAAGTATTTAAGTATTTTAGTGATTGTGTACTTTGTATTTATTTATAGACGCTAGTACCGACCAAGGATACGAAGAGGAAGGAGACTACTACGAAGAGGAAACAGAGGAGAACTTCAACCACTGCACTTCTCAAGGCAAGCTAACACTTGCATGATAACTATGCAAACTAGATGCCTTAGGCATATTTGGTTATACCCCTTTATTATACCAAATACCAGTTTTACTTGCAAGCTTTATTCTTTTATTTCTTTATCAAAACTCTTTATTTATGTTTACTTAGTGACTTGTGAATTTTGGAAAGATTTTAGAAATAGCATAAAGAGCATAAAACTTGACCTAAGTTAGATAGAACTAGATGTCACACTGAGGCATGAGATTAGATTTAGATAAGTCACACCTGATTATCACTCCTCATTAGTGATTACCCTCAACTTTAGTGGCTAGTGCTAAGCATAAAACTTGATTACTTTAGATGGGAATACTTGCTGAAAATGGTTATGAAAACCTTAGAATGATGAGTCATTCTAATGAGATGTTTTTACATGTGTTATGAACACCAGATGATTTGATGATGAAAATGTTGAGGCGTGAGCCTTAGCCCTTTATAAAACTGATGGTTGTGTTCAGATGCGATACCATTCCAATTTACCGTACAACCACAATACCCGAATTTGGGTAGGGCTTGACTAGAAGTTTATATATCTTAGTATGGGTTCCCTTGCGGCCGAGGTTTGAGCTGAGGCTTCCTCGGGATGATTGTCCACCTGTGCAGTTCCCAAGCTGACAGATGGTCATGGTTGGGAGGCCAAACTCATATGGTAGGTGCCTATACTAGGGCGTGTAATTGAAAGGTTAGGATTTATTATCCGCATACTGAGTATGGTGATTCAGGATTGTCCCTGGCGGATGTATCGAATGTTGTGGTGAAAGTGTACCACCTCTCCAGAGTGTCAAACTATTTGAATAGCCGCGTCTGTAGTTATGGACAGTTGGAGTGGCCATATTGTTCCGTCGTCAGATGTTTTCAAGATGGAGCTTCGCCCATGCTACCATTATTATATTATTCCACTGCGTTGATTGTATTAAGACTGGATCATGAGATCCTTTATTTTTAAGACCTTTATTATGGTTTGTAATGGATGATGAACTATGGTACCAATCTGTTATGTCTCACAAAAATGGTAATCCTGGGATTGCAATGTATGGCATAACATGCATCTGGGATTAAAAATCCGGGTGTTGACACTGTCCATACTTGCATGCATATTGTGGGTGTTTGGGGCTATTTTGACAATTCACTTAAATTAAATATGGATGCCATATGCGGGAGAATCTAGTCTAAAATTGACTCCATTTAAATTTGTGTAGCAAACTGATGCCATATTTTGCTATGTTAAGATAACATTTAAATCGTGGCGTATCTAGACAACATGAACCAACTAATTAATTATCAAGATCCCGATTCTGTTTAATATTGCATAATTGCATCACATATTTGCCATGTCATACATCATACATGCATCATGCTCGATCTTCTGTCGTAGTATTAAATAGTGCATCTGGTGTTTCTTTTCGTGTTTGCTTCTTCACGGATTAGGCCATTGAGTTGATGTGAGTATCAACCTGATCTTCGGATGAATCTTCGGCAGTGTTTCCAAGCGAGCATTCTCCCTCTTTCTACCTATTTTACATTTTTAGTCTTTACTTCCTCATGTTGATCTATTGCTATCTGTGTTGCGATGCTATAGTTTCCGTACCCCTTTATATTCCCCTACAGCCCCTATATTTCCACGGACACCTCCTATTACCTGTTGTTTGGTAGATAGCTCGTCTTGCGATTCGTAGTAGCTTGCGCAGGTGTTGCTTCGTGCTGTCGATGTTCCACAGTTGTTGGAAGAATGCCTCATGTTTATTGTTGGAGATGATCATGACTCAAATTATAAATAATACAGAGGCACCGGTGGGCAATAGATGTCGTTTGGTTTTTAATCGCTCACTGGTGTCCAGAAGGACCCTGAGTACTTGATACATGTTCCTTGACTATCGCACTATCTACATGTGGGACAATGAATCCCCTTAGCTAGAGATTGAGTCATATCTTATTTTTTAGGGCCACAAAGTAGTTTGGGGCTTTATTACTATCATGTACTTATGCCATGTTTACCGCATTATTAATATTGTTGCTCGAGGAGCGTTTACTACTGTACTGTTTTGTAACCCCGTGCCACGTTTTCGCGGTATCGATAAGCCCAATCACACTTTGGGGTTTCCAGTCGTTTATAGCCGTCGTCACAAACCTCTGGGTCCATCTCGGAGCCGACGAACTTCGTCACGGGTAGCTTACTACTGTGGCCCCTAAAATATTATATGAATCTTGTCATTGATTTGGCATGATGCCTTGTTGGGTTTTCATTTGGTTTTTCTAAGGTTGATCGTGTGTGTGTTGCTATTTGTGCCCCCTGCAGGGTAAGACTTTCTGAAAGTCGTGTCTGCGGTTATGGACAACTTGGAGCATAGTATCTCGATCATAGACAACTATAACTAAAGTAGTGCTATAAATTTGACTTTGGAATGACTAGTAATCAGCTTCACTACAACAAAATGGCTAAACAGAAGTACCAATAATTGTTGGAATTGGGATGCCTCATGCTATATGTATTTGACTAGTAAGTATTGCAGCTAAAATAGAATGGTTAACTAAAACTGTCCACTGTTTATGATATCGGGATGACATATATATATATATATATATATGTCTAGTAATTGCATTAACTATAATGGAATGAATAAAACTGCCAATTGTGTGAGTTTCCTCGGTATGACTTCTTCGTTTGGTCTCTAAGGGGAATACTAGGATGGGTATGTTTGGTGTTAGTATCAAGTTTGATCCAAATAGATCTTTCTTATCCCTCTCTGGTAGCCGCCAGTTGTATCGAGTCTCTATAGGTTGTTTAGTGCATGTTGCACCGATTCAGTCCACCATACATATGTAGGCGAGAGCCACCAAATTCTAAGTCTCGTCGTGTATTGGCCTCAGTACGGACCGCTCTCTTTTTCCTTTGACCTTTGTTGGCACCCCTTCTGTTTAGCAGGTTTGAGATCGACGTCGTTAGCAGGGTTACCCTTCTGGCTTGGCCTAGGCAGGGTTATGGACGCCATTGGTTATTCTTCAGGGCTCTTAGCCCAATTTGCATCTTGTCCGTACTCGGACGTTGTATCGTTTTCAAGGTGATTTGGATATTTGTATTTTATATATGTATTCTTGACTCGTCGATTCGCTGTTGTATATATATGTTTCTGTGGGTTCCATCATGGACTATTGTGTAATGATATTACTTCGTTTCCACCTGCACGAAAGTGCCTGGTGGGCACCTTTGAATTGTGTATATGCGGTTTTGGCGGGGATCGCTACAACTTGCATAGGGCCGATTCGAGGGTGTTACAACCGGGGATGGCAAGCTTCAAGAATGAGATCTTCTAGATATGGCACGTCTTTAGCTTGCACAACATTTCTTCCAACTCCATTTGGATGATGTCTTGAAGGTACACGTGCTCCAACACTTGATCAATCTCCGGGTCACTCCTTGAATCCTTGATCAACACTTGATCTTCTTAACTTTATTCTTCTACCTTGAAGCCAACACATGCTCCAAGTGATGCTAATGGACAATTCCTACAAGTGTAACTCAATGCAAACATTAGTTCATAGAGATTGTCATTAATTACCAAAACCACACATGGAGGCCCCACATGCTCTTTCAACCCCGAGACCTGGCCTCCCCATATAAAGGCTAGGAGGGCACGACAAGGAGGATCTCACCTCATAACCTAGCACACACCTTGCCAGATCCAATCTGCGCACCCCTGTAACCTTCGGCATCGCCATTAACAAAGAGCAAACAAGCAGGAGTAGGGTTTTCCCTAAGGGGTCCTGAACCTGGGTAAACTTCATGTCCCCATGTTGCTTTTCTGTTATCCATTCCGTGATCTCAATCATCCCCTCCTTCTCCAAAACCCAAGTCCATAACAATGGGCATTGACGAGTCGAACCCTCGTCCATTGGCGCCGTCCGTGGGAACTGGGGATGCTGATGTTGCGGTCGTGATGGACCCATACACCATGATCTTCGAATCCTCTGCGATGGAGAACCACCTCCTCTTCGACAACATCGACTTCACCATCCACTTGCCGAAGACTCGCTAAGACTTCGATTTTGTAGGAGACAGATTCGACATGATGCTCGGGATCCTATGCTTCCAGGTAGGCAAGGTTGGCACCCTTCGCCTACCTGAACGGGTGGTGCCTCCGGCAATAGCACCTGCTTCCTGGGTACCGCCAATCGGTGTCCTAAGCGCACCCTCGCTGGTGTACAATTCGGATGACAACAACAGCTGCAACTCCGATCTCTGCGACCCTCCTACGGAGGAAGAAACCTACAGTTCCGGATCTGGGAGCTACGGGAGTAATGATCTCCCCTACCGCTTCATGTGCGCGGCCATCATTGACGCTCATGATGATAACAGAGAAAATCCATAGGCTCCCCAACGCTGCAAATGGAGGACCCGTCCTTCCTCCGAATCCCCCGAACCCTCTGAACCCCAACGCTGCCAACGGTAACGATGCGGCTCGGCAAGAGATTCACCTCACCGAGGTCGAATGGGAGAGGGTCTGAGAGGACGTATGGGTAAACCCCCTGCCTATGGATGCTTCGCGTGACATGCTGATGGGCTATCACTGACTCCTTGTGAAGGAGCACAACCGACAGGTTGCGTAGCACAAGGAGCTCGAGCAACGTTAGAGGGCAGCCGACGAATCAAGCATGTGACGAGCCGCTCTCTCCTCCATCGACAATTCCTCCTCCAAAGACTACGAGGGCCACGCCACCTATAGGAGCCGCTCTCGGCTGGAGCGCATGGACCCTAGCGCCAGGCACGAGGACACTAAGGCACTCGACATGTCCTTCATGTTGATGGACTTGCAGGGCAACATAATGCCCAAAACACCGCAGGCCACGGTTATGGCAGCCACCACGTACCTGGCGGCAAACCCGCCACCGACCGGGGATCTCAGACACGCAATCCATAAATCTGCGATTGCAGGCCTTGGGCTCGTGGGGGCCGTACTACTTAGAGAGGTGGCTCTAGAACCTAAGAAGACAGCGGTGAAGTTCGCAAGGAACCATACACCCTCATTCGACGAGGATGACCACGACCTGCTACCAGCGGTCCAACGAGTCGATCTACTCCTACGTCCAGCATTGGTCCGTCATCAAGAACACCGCCGAGAACATCTCGGAGGAGAGGGAAATCGATGCCTTTAACAATGGTGGAAGGCACCGCAAACTCAGAGAGGAGTTGGGCCGGATCAATCCCAAAACAATCGATCATCTGATGGACATCGCCAACTGCTGGGCAGATGGTGAATATGCCGTCAACCGAACCCGTTCGGATGACGAAGATAACCTCGTTTGTAGACGTGACCGCCGAGGAAAAATAAGAGTGTGCGTCTACGACGATCACGAATAGGTCGATATGGTCGCGGCTGGTTATGTCGGCCGCCGTGAGGGCGGGAACCACAGCAGCGGCTATCGCGACAGCGGGAAACCCGCGCAATCGTGGCAACGCCGCACTCGGGATGACGAGCCCTCCGCATTCAAAAAGCTATCGGGTCCTTGCACCATCCATTCCTACACCGACAAGCACGGTGGCAAGAAAAAAGCCAGCCAGCCGCTCAAGGACTACAGAGAGTTCCAGAAGCTACACGAGGGATACGCCCAATTGTGGCGTAACGCAGTGAACCAAGGGTTCGGCTCCGCCCCTAGGCCCATCGCATATGGTGCCCCACCACCACCACCCAGAGGACCAGTGCATCCTACGGCTGCGCCGACCCAGAACAATGGAACACAGCAGTACCCACGATCGTTGGGTACCATGATGATACAAAAGGGGCGTGCATCCAACAGGATCTAGAAGACGATCACCCTCCAGATAAACTTGGCCGTCACCTCTCCACCAGCCATACCTGAGTACCTCAGCGGCTCAAAGTCATGCATCACCTTCAAACGATCGGATCACCCCCGCCAAATACCTCGCCCAGCCCACTCTGCCCTGGTGCTTGAGGCGTAGATTGGCGGATTCGAGATGAGTCGTGTGTTCAAGGATGGTGGCAGCGACATCAATATGATGTTTGCCAGCACACTCGAAGCCATGCAGATCCCACTCACCAGCCTAGAAGCATCCGACATGACCTTCCACGACATAGTCCCAGGGAAAGGAGTGTACCCCCTGGTAAAAATATGTCTAGACTTCATCTTCGGCACCCCTAAGAACTTTAGGCATGAGCGTCTTGAGTTCGAGGTGGTTGACTGCCCCTTGCAATACCACGTCATCCTTGGTTCTGTGGTATTCACAAGATTCTTGGCAGTATCGCACTATGTGTACCTCCTGTTGAAGATGCTAGGACCTAACAACGTCATCACCGTTCCAGGAAGCTTCACCAAGTATGATAGCTGTAATAGAGATTTCAATAGAATCTCCCAGTCCTTCGGCATGCAAGAGGAGCTCACGAGGTTGAAGGAGTCGATAGACCACAGTTTGCACCCTGTGACCAAGGAGAACGCACCCGACATATCGTTCGACTCTACGGTCAACACCAAGGCGATGCAGGTCCACCCGACGGATCCCACCAAGACGGCTCTGGTCGCCAACAACCTGAGTCCCGCATAGGAACTCACGCTCGTCGAATTCCTCTGTGAGCGCTAGAAAATCTTCGCTTGGTGTCATGCGTACATGCCAGGAGTTCCCAGGAAATTCACCGAGCATGCACTCAATGTATACCCAGATGCACGACTACAGTAAAACATAACTTATGGAATAATCAGCAACTCTACCCAAAATAATGCTAAGAGAGATAACATCTCCTTAGTCACCCGAAACGCCTCCGTGGCGATAAATTTTCGGATGATGTGTCTACAACGTAAAGATAAGACCTGCAGATACAATCTGATGGCCTGATAATGTACCCGACTGCACTCTGACAGTAATATTCTGTGTCAACAGGCATGATAAAAAATCCCGACGGACGTGTTGGGTACATGACTTAAAAAGACTGGAATTCGAATCTTGTAAGACCTCCGCGGCCTGAGTCGAATTACACCAGCAATTTTCCGGATTCGAGTCTGAGGACTCGAGTCTGAGTAGATATCGTTGTTTTGCCCAAAGGCAGTTAACTGAGCCTGATCCGTCGGGAGAGTCAGGCACGCATATCAACTATCCCTATGAACCAACACATTGATCCAAAATATGTTCGAATGAAAAGCACTCGAAAGACTTAAGAGTCTCCAGTTGAATCTGCGATTCGACTGAACACTTGGGGGCTACTGACATAGGTATGCCCTACGGTGCCTGATGTTGGCTTACCCGGTCCGGTCTGGCAGAAGCCCATGCAATTATTCACTCATGATGACGAAGCCCATGAAGGATTCATGTGACACAGGCCCATAAAGGATGTGACTCCTTGAAGAACACGACTAGCTTTAGATAGAAATTTGAAGGGTAAAACTCTAATCTGTAACCGACTCGACCTACCCCAAGACATGTCCTCCTGTTATAAAGTCCAGAAAGGCACGGTGAGGAGGATTTCACCTCATAACCTAGAACACACCTTTTAAGATCCAATATGCGTACCCCTGTAACCTTCGGCATCACCATTAACAAAGGGCAGACAAATAGAAGTAGGGTTTTCCCTCTAGAGGCCTAAACCTGGGTAAACTTTGTGTCCCTGTATTGCTTTTCTGTTACAGCGTCCCCTCCTTCTCAAAACTCAAGTCCATAATAATGGGCATTTTGAATGTAGTTCAATAATGGTGTATTTCAATTACAATGTATCAAAAGCCTAGTTTTTCAGTGCTAGACCTGCTATTTCAATTACAGTTGTTGATTGTTGATTGTTGTTTAATGTTTGCTAACAAAATTAGTTTTAGTCTCAAATAATTGTTGCTACTATGGATTGCTGATTGTTGCTCAATAACAAGCAAAGATACACTAACAGAAAAGGCTTCTCAATGACAAAGAATTGCTGGAAGTTTATTTGCTTGAGAAGTATTCGAATGTAATCACTCAAAGACTTTTATATTAAAGACGTTACAAACAAGCCAACTGTTTCTTTAGGATGTTAAGCTAGACGCGTGTTACACATGCTTACTAGCGCCTACAGTTTGAAACTTCGCCACATCTCCTATTTAGCAGGAAGCCACAGGTACCAACAACACCCTCGAGAATAGAAAAACACTGTCCGGTTTGTCTTTCTAGCCGGACTATCTTCTCTTCCGTCTCCTATCGTTCCGCTGACATTTTCCTAATCCCCATCGCTCCAAAAACGCCAAGGAGAGCATCGCCTTCCACCCAAACCCGAGCTCCTCCGGAAAAATCCCCTCCCGACAAAATCCTCCAAATAGCCGAGATGTTCCCCTCCCGCATTACCGCCGCTTCTCCCGCGCTCTCACGCTGTCACCCCGCTGAACCATGCTCCTGTCGCCTCCAGCCCCATGGCCGCGCGTCAAGCCCGTCCGCTTGAACAACCTCTCGCACTGCAAAGGCCGGCTGCTGTCGCTTCCCCGTAGCCGGCGGCCGAGGACGCGGAGGCGGCTTGGCGTGTGTATGGCCGAGATGGCCAGAATCGAGAGCGGGTCTCCGCGGGAGCTAGGGATTTCTATCGGGGAGGAGAGCGAAGCGTTTCTGGGAGGGGAGAGGCTGACCGGTCCCAGGCGGGCGGCGGCGGCGGTGGGATCGGAGACCTGGCGGGTGCCCGTCGAGGCGGCGCTGAATCGCATGGTTAGTGCTTATTGTCGGTATTGACCTGTAGTTTTTTTTTTTTGTAAGATATAGATTGGTTCCGCTATCTGTTTGGTGCTCTACTCTTAATGTACGACTGTTGAGCTTCTTGGAATATCACCTCACGACTGTACGTGAGCTTCTTTGGGTACGGACTAGGGAGTAGTAATTGTTTGTAACCAGTGCTGATCAAATGAGCTCTAATAACTGAAAGTTGGAATCCTACAGGTCCAAAGCTCGAAAGAGAAGAAACTTTGTCAAAAAGTAACTTTAATACCAGAATATTCTGATTTAATTTCTGTGGGGAATATGCATTGCATTGCATTGCTTTAGTAGTATCATTGTAGGTGTCTAGAAGCACTATATGTAGCAAGCTGCACTTTTTTCATATGAACATTATTTATGAAAGGATTTCTTTAACACATTAGTTTCGTGTAAATAGAGTATTTTAGTACTTAGTGCCTCGCTTATACGATTACTATGTCTGATGGGTATTGAGAGAGCAACTTATAATGCTCCAGCTTAAGCTTCGTCCGGATATTTGATTAACCACTATGGTAGAAATTACCTTTAACTAGTTCTAAAGGTTAACTTTGTGCCATGTACTAAATATTCTGGACCTTGTACTGAAATTTTGAGGTTGTGCGCCAGAGTAAATGGCTGGTGGCTGGTTCTTTTGTTATTGCAGCTCTCTGGAAACGTGATGCTGAAATTATGTGGGCTTTGATGGGTGCGGTTGTGAACACGGTGCTCTCAACAATTCTTAAAAAGATGTTCAATCATGAAAGACCAGCACCGGCTTTGCGATCTGACCCTGGGATGCCATCGTCCCATGCCCAATCTATTTTCTATGCTGCAGTGTTTCTAGTTCTTGCAGGTAAGCACTTCAAGATTTCATTCAATCATCATAATATTTTTCAGTAAATTCTCCTGACAACATCAAATCATAAATGCTGATTGGGTCTCCTTCCTATTTGTCATCGGTATCTTTTCTTCTTTCTTGCTTCATGGCTTTTCTACTCCAGTAAGCACAATGTGTGGATACTAAATTATATGTATTATTCTTATTTTGTGCTAAACAAAGGAACTAAGATACATATCAATTCATGATTGAAGTCTAACAGTGCCTCCATGGACATCAGAAATCAAATATTCTACAATGAAATAGAAAGCAATAACTGATCTTATGTGGCTCCTTTTGTGAAGCAGTGTTCTACTGGCTTGGGACAAATTATGTGGCAATGATTCTCGGAGCCATGACTATAACATCGGCCTCCTACCTAGTAAGATTTCCCCCCTGTCTAACTCTATTTTCTGTCTCATATAACTCAATTGGTCTCTTTCGCCCTTAATCACATCTCCATTGCAGAAGCTTCAAACTCTTCTGTAAGGATTTTCATGGTCTTCAACGCATTCTAATAATAATTCCCCTTATATGCAGTCGTGGTTAAGGGTGTCGCAGCGTCTCCACACGCTGAACCAGATTCTCGTGGGTGCTACAGTAGGATCAGCCTTCGGTGCTCTGTGGTTTGCGCTCTGGCATTTGCTTGTACAAGAAGCGTTTGATTCCTCGTTGTGGGTCCAAGTTCTGGTCATTCTCGGCACAGTAGCGTTCTGTGTTGGCTTCGTCATCCACATGATTCGCCACTGGCTCAAGGATGAATAGCCATACATATAGCTGCAGTTGGTTCATGGAGGCTGGAGCCAATCTGCCACGGAAGGTTTACGCCACATTCTTTGGGAATTATTCACGGAAAGGAACTCGTGTGATGGTTCAAAAGCCTATACAAAGCAGAACACGGAGCGATTTTCCTTTAGGACTGTAGACAGGTTGGTTTGTGTAAAATAACAAACAATTGGTGCTCTGCTTGTACATTCATGGTTCCTTTTCACGGATATAGTTGATGTTAATGCTTTTCTTTCTGGAAATGACGGTAAAAGAAACTATTCCGGAGCATGAGACATATTTTAGAAGAATCCATTGATGGATACTTGCTCTTTTGCTGAACTTTGATCAGATTTCTTTGCGAGTGCAAATCCTTCACCCTTGCCAGATCGCACTCACACTTGTAGTAGGCTTGTGAACTCGTACAGCTAAATGAATCTGCACAGTGCATAAGTTTATGGGACTCTGTCAGTAGTGCGTCTCATAATGTGAGATCCCTTTTTACTAACGTGAGCAGTTCGGGATGCACAACAGGGGTTGACCCAGTTTACTCCCGAGAAATTGGAGCAAATAGAGCTAGAGGCCTTCTTAGACAGCGGACCTAGAATAGAAGGTCCTGCCTTAATTGTCAGGAAAGTAGAACTGATTCAGGATCAGACTTGAGTAGCTACAAGCAGGCACTGCCTGGCAAAAAAAATAACTATAAGCAGCAATTACTAAACACTTGACACAAGCTAGCTTTCGGGAGGCTGAAACCTCTTTTGGTGGAGGGAAGAATTGAAACTGAGGAATGAGGATAAGGACTATTGGAGCCTTCAAACAGCTTAGAGGAACCATTAAAAGAGAAACAGCTTAGCAGACAAGAATGTGACAGCATTGATAATAAATCCTCGTCAAATGCTCGGATGAACAGAGGCAAGACGTCCTCATCACGATAAAACAGCTTAGTATATCTTGTTCTTCTGTTTGATATAAACAAGGTTACCCTTGAACATCTTATTAGCGCAACTTCTGTTTGACATAAACAAGGTTGCCCTTGAACATCTTATTAGCATTATATATACCACTTATCACGCCTAACAATCCTGCACATTCGTTAGAGCACTGAATTTTGATAAAGTCTCACCATACCCCCTCCTCAACCTAAGTGAAGAGCACACAGCAAGACGCCAAGACTGGACTACTATTAGAATGGTCCCTGCTCATTCACAGAAGCATTGCCACAAACACAAGGGAAGAACACGACAGTAGAACACAGGAATCAATTTCGAAAGCAATAACTAAGAAAGAGCGCAAAAAACTCTTGTTCGAGTTGACAGACAGAACTGGGATCAAAACTGCAATTGTCAAAATCAACTCCACTTAAAGAGTTCACCATGGACAAGAACTACGCATATCCACATTCCTCGTATTATTTTTGCTCAACCAACTATGCAACGAGGGATTTACGGTAAGAGGAATAGAGCCAGTCCTGGACGGAGATGGATCATTCCACATCTTTACAGAGGAAGCGGCAAATGAGGATTGTAGTGATCACAGCCGATCACCAAAAGAGAAAACTTATACAACCATCTTTCTCCCTATGAAGTATAGTTAGAGCTTTTGTTAGGACCTCTGCGAAAGAAGACACATCTTCAGCTAGCTCTAATCACTGATGGTGTTGGCGCTATTTGACTCTTGAGCGGGGGGCTGGCTGGCGGGTACGTATGACCAGGCAATGGCTGCTGTGCCGAGGGTAACTGCTATCCCAACTGAACCCCAGAACCACTTCTGTCTCATCTTACGCTTGTTCCGCTGTTGCCTGGACATCTCTGCAAGACATATATGAGAAATAATTCAGGAATCAGTCTTGCCACCCCATTCATTTGTTTTTATTTTTCTCGCCTAATGTACTGAACGCTGGAGATTTCTATGCAATATAAGCAAGGTCTATACAAGACAATGGTTCATGCCAAGAAGGAAACTAGGCTCACAAATCATATATCATTGTAAAATAATGTAAATGTTGCAAGAACAATGTTTATGTTCAGTATAGTACCGATAGCTTCTTGGTTTCTCTGAGACATCTCCCTGTTTGCAGCTTCATAGTACTGGACCCTATCTGATAGCCTTGCAATCTCAAAGTTCTTTGCTGAAATCACACTTTCCATCTCTGATTCTACTTCTGCATGAGCAAGTCCCCGTGCAATAGCACCAGCTACAAGTTGTGAAACAGTTATTTGCTGGCACAACTCAGCTCCAGGATCCATACTTGTATCATCAGCGTCCTCATCCACAGTCGGAGATGGAAGTGACAAAGCAATCAGTGACAGGTGATGACTCAGCTTCTTCCATTCCTTTTGCCAGTTCTCAGCTGCTTCCTCTGCTTGTTTCCTCCCCTCAATTTCTGTCAACAGACTTAACCTCATTTCACGGAAGTCGTCATCGACACACCGAGAAGATCGGGTTAAACCATCACTTGATATTTCTACAATTTAAACAAATCAAACTTAGTGCAGAGAAGCAGTGTAAATTGAACAAGGATAATGGGCTGGGACAGAACAATCTCTTCAATAGCATGCAACCCGGTCATAAACCAAAACTATCGATGCAGCTAAAAGCATAAAAAGTTAGACATCTTCAATGTATCGCTTAGGAAGTACTCCTTACAATAGCCATAATCAATGACAAATTATTTTAGCTCATAGCTATGTTCACTCACAAATGATTATTGGACCAAAGGAAATGGTTGGTAGATGGCGCATTAACTACAAGGCCTCTACTAGATATAGGAAAGCTTATAGGCCAACCCAGATGATCATAGTTCAACAGAAAGTAAGATGGCACACTATAAAAACATGCATAGCCTGTAATTGCATCATATCATGAAGTTCAAGAACAATGCCATCACCTGAAACCTAGGAATGACCATCAAACCAAACTAGGATGTCAGAAAGGTTATTCTGCATCAAAATAAAGGGAGCGACAAACATGTTGGACAGGATCGGTACACTAGAAACTAGAAAATTCAGAAATATGACATAGTAAACTGCTATGGTGAGTTCCATAGGAAACATGAATATACACTGTTGGAATAGGAAAGAGGAAACTGTATGGCCGGTCCTATTTCTTTTTCCGCACTGTCAGTTTGGTCCCTATTCTTTAAAACTGAACATCGCGGTCCTAAATCTTTCATATGTTGTTCATCGGAGGTCCTAAATAGGTTTGACCCGCGTTGACAAGTGCCACATCGACAATGAGACCTAGGAGGCGTACAGATCATCGTACGTATTTGTGAATAGGCCTCCCAAGTTGTATTTCTTCTAAAACACAATCCTTGAAACAATTTTGTCTGAATTTTTTTGTCAAAAACAAAATAAAAGACGGGGCGAAGATTGGTTGGAAGGGGATTTGACTCCTGCTACTTTCCTTATGTGTTGGAAGAATCAGATCGAAGCCTACCACACACAATAAGCTACACAAGCGTCATCTGGATGAAATTGATTGGGCTGCACAAGCAAGTGTGGTGGCGTGAGCTAGCCGATAGGTGTAGAGGCGTGTGGGAGTTCGCCGGCTGGCCATCTGGCCGACACGCTCCGGCCGAAGCGCACAGAAGCATGAGCGCGTGTGACTGTGTTTCCCAGTAGCAGGCCCAGGCCGGTGCGGCGGTGCCCTGCTACCCCGTGAGGCCCTCCTCGCTCCTAGATCAAGGCGGGGTAGGCGAACGCAGCCAGCCGGGCTGCTACTTGCGGTCGATGGTGAGAGCTGCTGCCTGCTGGCGATGTTCCCACGGGTATGCAGGGACCGAGATGCGGCGATTGCTCGCGTGCATGCTCAACTGATGAGGCAACCAGGATGGGGATCAGTGGACGAGAAGCGCAACCAGGATGTGCTTCGATCTGATTCAGAAAGAGAAAATACAGGGACCTTGTTTTGGAAGAAATACAATCATAGGGCTAATTTGTAAATATATAGGGTGACTGGTATTTTTCTTGGGCCCCACTATCGACGTGGCACTTGTCAACGCGGGTCAAACCTATTTAGGACCTCCGATGAACAACTTACAAAAGATTTAGGACCTCGATGTTCAGTTTCAAAGAACAGGGACCAAACTGACTGTGTGGAAAAAGAACTAGGACCGCTGATACGGTTTACTCAATAGGAAACGAAACCGATAGTATTCTATGGTAAGTTTTTTTCATTTCTTGCTAGTTTTGTTTCACTATTTCCAACTTTTAACTGATAAATTGTTGCCTTGGGTAAATCAACCGACCACAGATACCAGTTTTAAGCAACATGCAAAGCAAATATTACACATACTAATTGCAATCTTTGACCAACGATATTCTAAGATATCTAAACAAGAGTCCATACTGCTAAAAACAAATGAACAAAGTGTAGCGTTAGTATAAACTGATTGGTACCTTCGAATGCATCATAAAATTCTGCACCAGGTGTGCCAGACGTGCCGTAAGGAGAACTGGGCTTCCACCACCGCTCTTGCCCACCAGCATCCTCAGCCTCAGAGTTACTAGCCACACTTAGTGAATCCTGAGGCTCAAAGAAGGCATCATTCTCGCCATTTCTTGATGTTCCATTATTGACAAGCTTTCCAACATTGACAGGCCTGACAAACACATCTGGACTTTCATGACGAAACTCGAACTCAGGCTGAGCATGCTCATCTTGGCCAAACAGTGTGACCTTGCTCTTATATATCCCTTCTTTCAGGCCATCCAAGGGCTCCTCCGCACCATTGTCACCTCCAACCGCACAACCACCCTCTTTCATAAGGCTAAACTCATACTCCTGGTCTCCAAAGGCTTCACTCCTGTTAGGCAAGGAAGGTAGCGCCACCACCGGTAACTTTGGCAGGCTACCATCACTCCCAACATCACCCTGGGAAGGTGTCTTGATCAGGCCGGGACCACGCCGTTTATGGTTGATGAGATACGGCGACCAGGTTCCAGGGAACGATGACGGCGAGTCTGGCAGTGACGTGGTCTCAGGCGTGGTGTAGAGGGCTGGCAACGTGTGCGTCCTGGCAGGAGCCACCTGCACAGGTATCGGCTTCTCGGAGGTCTGAGGGGGCAGCGGCGCAACTGGCGGGGGCTTCGGAACAGTCTTGTGGATATTTGGAAGGGACCCGGTCTCCAGGAAGGGGTCCAAAACGTAGTGCGTGATGGTCGGCATGGGGACGCGGCTGCCGGAATCAGAGGGGGTTCACCGGAGATTGGGCCTTCTTGGCAACAACGAGGCCCTGAATCACAATAGACAAAAGCAGATGAGGTTAGAATGGATCAAACCCTCTACTATCTCATCTGGGATAGAAGAGATAGGGCACTAATATTAGGAGATTCTGATCCAAAATATTCGGAAGCATCTGCAATGAAACACGTAGGCACCATATATATCCTTGGGGAAAAGAGGAACAGCATAAGATACCGACGAGCTGAGCCGCAAAAATCATCCAGCTAATAAAGGGGAAAAAGGGGGGAGGGAAACCCACACTATTATTCCTCACCCAAATTTCCTAAAATCACCCAGGACGAATCGCGCAAATGAACGAGGCGTCGCCCCCAAATCGAACAGCTCCGCTTAAAAATATTGACCCTGAATCCCCTTACCAAATCCAGCCACACAACTCGCAGAAGAGAACCCCAAATCCACCTCCGTTTCCATCCCCGGAACCATCCCCTCGATGACCGGTCTAATCGAATCCCCAAACAGAGGCTGCCTAGAAGAAGACTCGTGGAGAATAGTCACCTGTGAGCGGCCGGGGCGGCGCGTCCGCCAGGTCCGAGGAAACCCTAGCGAGCAGCAGGTCGTCCTCCTCGTCCGCCGCCGCCGCCGCCTCTTGGAGGAAAACGAACCCGCAGCTTCGCGTTTCGAAAATTTATGAGGGCAAAGCAGAATAAGCGGCGCGAGGCGAACCAGCCAGGCGGCAACCGAGAGGAGAGGGGGAGAAAATACTAAAATACCACTTCCCCGGTCGAGAGGAGAGAAGGAAGGACGGGGGAGAGAAAGGGCGCCGCTGATTTTTATTTGGTCCCCATTTTTTTACTAGCCCTGGAAAACACGAAAGAAAACAAGGAAGCTGCCGGCTTCGTCGGCGCGCACCGTGTCTCCTAGCGTACCCGGAAGGGCGGGGGGTATTGGGCCCGGCCGTCAGCGGCGAAGGGGGTGCGGAGACTGCGTGCGCCGGGGTTCCGCTATTCTTGGAAGGGAAGAAAGGGAGAGGTGGGGGGATTGTGACCGGGTGGTGGGGGTCGGGGTCAGGGGCCGCGGGGGTGGATCTGGGCTTTGCGTTCGGGTGGGCGAGACGAGAGGGCGCAGGAGGTTGTTGTTGCCTGGTTGGCTCTGGCAGGCATGCTCCTGTCCTGCTGCACCACCGGCACCGCACCCGAATCAGTCGCGTGGGCGAGGTCAGTTTGACCACGTGACGCACGCAGTAGGGGGGGCGCGCTGGCCTGGTCCGGGTCATGATGGGTGGTTGGATGCTCACGCTGTTCCTCGCGCGGGACAGAATATGTTGTTGTTGTCTTCGTGGACAAGTCTCGGGCCTTCCCGGGGTTTCCTCCCTCTGACCGACGCCCACACGGCTGGTGAGAGTTTGCTTTTCGTTCACGAAGGAGGATCGTGTGCCCATTCTCCCGGCTTCTTGTTCAGCAAGCTTTTCGGTTCTTATGCAATGAGTTTTCACGAACATGATAAGCTTAGAGCATTTCTAACGGACATCTAAACGAGCTAGAACTGTAAAACTCTACGACAGAGCCGTCTTTATATTTTTCGGCACCTGGGCGAAGTCAACAAAAAGACCCTAATGAGAAAAAAAAATATATATATATATATATATCAACGTGGATTTGCTATTTAGGATGCTACCAATGCACGCAAGCGTTGACGTTGGATACATGGAGTACGTGAACCAAGATGAGAGAGAGACAAAATCTTGCATACAGTTAATGGTGTTATTTGCCGTTTGTAGAATAGCAAGACCAGACTGTATTATAGCATACCAACCAGCCTCTATTGTTGCAAAAAAAAATACAAACTACACGCGGTATGCTAGTTGTACCTGCATGCACTAGACCTAGCTGTACTAGTTGATGGGATGTGTGTCTGTTAGCATGAATCCTAACATGAAAACATACAAAAAAATTCTGCAATAAAACCAACCTGGGAGTAGACCAACATATGGGTTGCTCAAATATTGGTCTACTCAATGGGTTGCTCAAATATTAGTCTACTCAATGGTCTATGTGTAGTGCTAATTTACATGTTTAAAAAATAGTCTGGTTAATGGTCTACATATAGTGCTAGAATGCGTGCTGAAATTTTGACGATTCAATGGTCTAAATGTATTGTTACAATGCATGCTGAAATTTTAGCCAGTTCAATGGTCTACTAGTATTGCTAGCTCCATGCATAGGTGAGCTGTTGCTAGTTTGCATGGATGTGCTAGCTTGCATGTACTAGCAAATGCGTACAAAAATGCTCTTGATGTAACGGGTGTGATGTTGTGATGTTTTCCGTTAGATATGTTGTGCTCCTGCTGCTCAACTTCATGATCTCTATAGAATATTCAATGGTTAGATTAGTATGCATAGGTAGCATCCTAGATATGCCACTATTTCCCATATATATATATATATATATATATATATATATATATATATATATATATATATATATATATATATATATACATACGTATAACTAGATATATTGATAATATAGGTGTCAATTTCATTTGTAAAATATTTAAAAGCATATAACCACATGTGTCTATAAATAATTGTCAAGCACTAAAACATTATGATATTTATTTAGAAAAAATAAAAATGGTAGAAAAACATAACAAGTGTTGTTTCTTCTCCATTGCAGGTTATCTATCGGGCCACGGCTGTCCTCCGATCATAGACTTCTCTACAACGTATGGAGTTCCGCGACTTGTTTGCGGAGGGTTGTAGGCGGTTGGAAGATATGGCGCGAGATGTCTTCTCCCGACATGAATGGCAACAACCGCTGCGAATAGATCTTCATTAGATAATTGGGAGAATTATGCTTTCATTTACGTTTTATTGTATTTCAGTTACTCTTGTTTTCGACCGAGACTGTGGATGTTTGGCTGTGTGCATCCTAGCTATGCAGAGGCCGGGTGTAATTACTGTTGAGTAATAAAGCGCACATTTCCAAAAAAAAAAGTGTTTCATGCTAGCGAATACCTAAAAAAACCAGCCTCCGGTGAGTTTTTCACCATTCTGCGCATCAGGCGAAGGCTGCAAATTTCCCTCCTTCGTACTAGTCCCCATTAACATCGACATCTATGTTTGAATTCAAAAATTTACAATTAGTTGCTAACTTACTTCTGCAAAAATCAAAGTAGTTTCATCATTGTCTTGTCCGGGTTCAGATTCTTGACTTTGATTTTTGCCCTCATTAACATCGACATTAACACCACTTGCTGTCAGAAAATACCTTTTTAAAACATCTTTTTGCGATTCAATAAGTTCAAGCTCCCGCTTTCTTTTAATCCCTTTGGCAGCCCCAAACTTATGCTTAGGCACCATATCACCTAAAATATATAACATAAAAAATTAAAGATAAAACCCTAACACTTTTACATCATGTTACAATTAATTGAACTATTTCCTTCAATCCATATTAGTTGACTCAAATTTATCTAGATAAAAATGTATCTAACACTATAAATTGACTAGATATATTCATATTTTGATAAATCTAAGCAACTAATATGAGTCGGAGGAAATAGCTAATTTTTTTCTCTGCTGAGATGCTCCTACACGGACGATGCTAATGCCAAACTAATTGAAGCTAGTTAGCTAGCCTAGTGATTGGAACTTTTTACAGATGGGATTCAGTGATTTACCGGTAGAGTCCTCAGCGAGAGCAAGAGCAAGGGAAGGACGCACGCGCACTGGCAATGGCAATCTGGCACCGCGCCCCCCCGCACGCGAGCAAGAGTGCAGTGCAGGTCGGGTCGTCGGCTCGTTGGAAACTGGCCGCCGAATTGCCGAACGGCGGGAGGAGGGGCAGGGGCCAGGCCGCCAGGAAGGTCGGATCGATTAGAACGAGGAGTCCAAGTGGCAACCGGCGTGTAGCGTCGATCGCGCCGTTTCAACTGGGCGTCTCCGGCTCTGCGCTCGGGCTTCCTGTCTTCCTGAACGTGGATGGCCGTTTTCCAGAATTATGGGTCCTCTGTCAGCATAGACCCTTGGTCATGGCATAAGGTTGCCATGGGTCAGAGCCGACCCTTCTCTACGAGTTTATAGGATCACGAGCGAGAGACCGTGCTAGTACCCTGGGATGGCCCGTTAAATTGTTTTTAGTGGCCCGTGAAACCGAGTGGCAGATGCGGGTCAAAACCCTCACTCTCTCCTGCACCCAACCCTATCTTCGCCCCTCTGCCGCCGCCATGCCTCGCGGTGGAGATACTCACGCGCGAGTCAGAGCGCGACCGCGAGGCAGAGATCCTCCACGAGCAAGAGAACCACAGGGCCATCGCGTTCGTCGGGCGCGACTGGCCAGGGAGAGGGATGAGGCGCACACTGCCACCGTCGTCCAGATGCAGGCGGCGGACCTGATCGACCTCTCCGAGGAGTGATCGTGCCAGAGCTCCCCAACGCCGCCGCACCCTGAAGCTCTTGCCTCGACATGGTCTGGGACACGGTTAGTCGAGCAGCTTTTGAATCGTTGTATAAGTTGTAAAATTAAGTATTAATCGCTACAGTTTGTGTATGACCGAACCATGTTCTTTGTCGAATTTTGCCGCAAGGGCAAGAATTCAAATAGTTCGGTTTCACTTGTTGTCTCTATTCTGCACAAATGATTTTGAAACTGCAAATGAGAGTACAGTGGCATGTACTAGGGTTTTTTCAGTTCGCAAATGTATAGGGTCCATTAGAGATGCTCTTAGGCTAATCGATGAGCCATCTTGTGTAACTTCGCATATGCCTACTTCTAAGCTAAAGTAAGGAAATAGGGTGAGATAAGTAAGAATGAGTTGAAGGAAGACGATAAGGTTTGTTTAGATGTAGTCTTTATACTTTTCAAGATGCTTCTTGCGAAATCAACTAAGTCTAAAAAAGCCATGTTCAGATTTATGAGAGTTTAGATTAGATATATCAGCTGTTGGTGAATCCATATTGTCTAGGGGATCCACATATTATGAAGGAGTATATAGAGGGGTCTAGAAATAGAGTGTGCCGTGAACCTATTCATTAAATAGACTTTTCCCTTCCCTTTCATTAGTTTTCCTTTCCCTCGCAGATGCAGTGCTATCTAGATACCTAATAAATAAATCAAGCAGCCCGGCTAGTAAGCGACCCCGAGGGGCTATCGAAGATACCTCTCATGTGTTTGCAATGTTGCTTCTCAGGAAATTCAGAAGGAAAGAAGTGTCTTTGCAAAGTTTTCACGAGGATGATAAAAGGTGTTTACTACCTCAATCATGCTTGTGTCAAAAATCAAGGGGGCGAGACAAAATCATTATGTAATTTAATGCTGCAAGAGTAGTCTTTTGTTTTGGGTTTTGGGTTTTAGGTTTTGGTTTCCCTATCAAGATTTTGGCCGAAAGTATTTTGCCTAAAAAAATGGAAGGTGCGTGTGGTCTTTCTTGTTGGACGATGTATTCTTGAGCTATTACAGGTCCATGGTGACATTTTGGGGTCACACGGTTAGACTTGCTAGTTCTTCATGTCTTGCTCAACAATCTTCACACAGGTTATAGCGACGGTTTGGATTTAAATAATTGGCTTTAACAAATTCAGCTACTTCCTTTGATCCATAATAAGTGTCGATAATTTAATATTGTTTTAGTACAAAATTTATACCACATCTTATATAGTACTTAGTTTAGATCGGAGGAGGAAGTACTAACCTTTTAGCAATTTCATGTCGCCTGGCCAAAAAAAAAAATGTCTAGCACGATTCTTTTGTCCCTAAACGTTTCTTAGCATGGAGACCACGCTAAATACAGATCCTTTCTCCCCGCTAAGAACCAACTTTTTTCAATCTCATGTGACGTTCTTTCTTCACATTAACAACAATCGGTGTAACCTAGTGTCACGCAAAAAGAAAAGAACTCACCGCTCAGCAGCTCTCGTCCCCACTGAGGCGACGGCACCCCTCTCCCGCCTAACCTCCTCCTCCCGTGGCGCCGGGCGGGGCCTCTTTTCCCGCCTTGGAGCTGGTGGGCTGGCCTCCTCAACGGGCGCGGTGTCCTCAGGGTGGCGACGGTCCGAGGCCCTCAGGTGGTCTTTGGGCGGGCGCGGCGAGCCGGCCGCTGGGCGGTGGCGCAGTGCGAGGAGGCGTGGCGGTGGCGCCTTCCCAGCCCGATCTGCCTAGGTGGGCAGCGTCGCTGCTGCTTCTCCTCGGCGGCGTGGCGTCTTGCAGGCCGGCATGGCGGGGCCTCGGCGAGACCCGATGTTTGGCGCGGCACCTCCGGGCGGTTGGGCCTTCGCCCAATCATGCCGATGGGTGGCGCTTCACTGCGGGCGCCTTTGAACATGGTGGCGACACGGTGATCGGGATGGGACAATGAAGCGGCCTACCTGCAGCTAGGCGACATGGGCTTCTGGGCCCCGCCGGGGCCCGTCGAACTGTCAAGCCTGGTTTGACCCTGTTGCTCAGCCCGGTCAGCGACCGCCTTTCGGTGGTGGAGGTGGGCTCCTCCCGCGTGGTCGCAGGGCTGCTGTCCCTAGCCGGTTCTATGTCGTTTCCCTGTTTTCGGGTTGCTTGCTATGTCCATGATGAGGCGATGACGATGGTGGCACAAGATCGTGGTGGCGCAAGTTGGTAGGCGACGAAGCTGGTGGTGGCACGCCGTATCGCCCAGGTTTTTTTGTAGGTGGGGTTAGGGAGAAATATCTATCGGCCGGTCCGTCTCCGTCGCGGTGCCGCCCTTGAATGGCGCCATTTCTTCTTGAAGGGCGTCACGGATATCCCGGCCTACTATACTTCGAGTGCCGGGGGAAACCCTAGGTCCAGTGTTTTGGCTCGGGCAGCAGCGCCGTGTCAATGGCGTTTCCCTTCTTGAAGGTGCTGTCTTGGTACTAGGCGTGTCGGTGTGTCTGAAGCGTGGTGAGACTTTTTTGGTTGGCGCAACGGTGGCGGGTCACCCTAGTCTTGTCAAATCGTCGTTTCCATCATTTCTTTTCTTTCTGGGCGTGTTTTAGCTGATGCCCCAGCATTCTCGGTTGGTCGAATTCTTGTATCAGTGTGGTCGTTTTATTTATAAAGCGGGACGAAAGGCTATTTTAAGAGTGTAACCTAGCGTTTGTGAAGTTCGTTTGTGAAGTTCACGTGGAATATTGGCGGCGTACGCGGGAACTTCAGCCTACCAAGTGGGGGTGCACGTGTAGTCATGTCGAGCAATCGAGTTTGTTAACAAATCTTAATGTCATCATCAATGTTGTCAGTAATCGGTCTTCGGTAAATTACGTACACCCTTGGTTTGAACTATGATCGACTGCATTGACATTGTGCCTTAATAGCTAATCTTGGTGTTACACGGTCGTGCTACTTTGTACCTAGGCATTTTACACCAATTACATGTTTAGCAATAAAACTAAACAGCTACTTTTCAAAAACAAATTCTAAATATATATGATAGTTTTAACTAAGTTCACCAACAACTTAAGATAAACGAGATAGACACTTAAAATACCAATCAAGCACGAGATAAATAATAAGATTAACAACACAAATGATTGATGGCAGCGATAATGGCGTAGCTACCAAATATTGGTATCCAAGCACGTGGTTTTATAGAAGTGGAAGTCATTTTCCCACAATAATGACTCTGGGATTTAAAATCAATTTCAAGGAAGATTATGTTGTTGTGTGCTCTCTCTAGCAACCTACAAAAGCTTTATAAAGCTACCTTGTTGTCTCAAACAATAGTGAAGTGCTTCTTAGGCTGGTCATAGTGGAGAGTAACATAGGCTAGCAATATGCATAAGTTACTAGTCTATGTTACTACATTCATAGTGGATAGTAACTTGTGTTTAGTATCATGAAAGGTCTTATTTATTAACATGTAGACTCATCTTGCCTTGGGGTGTGTGATGTTAGTAGTAACATAGCTAGTTACCACAAGACTCCCTTTCATCATTTAATGACATGCCACATCATCAAATTGCGTAGTTGGCACTGTATGTAGATGCATAGTACTACCTATGTTACTCCCACTATGAGTAGCCTTACTTATACTATAATATCTCGGGGGGATACAACCAGTGGTTATCTAGCATCTATTTATTTAGATAAGCTTTCATTGCTTTAGCCTTGAGATTAACATAATTCCAAGACATCGTGCCCCTCTCTTCAGTGTTCATTGCTATGGACTTATATACTTCTTTTAAACAAAAGATCCACATGTTGGGATACACACAAAACAAAAAATATAGTGTGCATAAACAAGATCATATGCGAGAATAGAGTCAACGGATCATACCCTCAAAGATCGAACTAATACAAGTTTGTCGGTGATGAAATTGATGAAGGCGTGAGTCGATACTCGCAATGAGACTTATGAAGTCGCACGGAGATGTGTTACCCCACGAACTGCTCCCATGATATAGTGTTGCACACATAACTTTTATGTTGTAAGCTTTTTTGTTTTGATATTCATAAACAAATAGATCTAAACTTTTCTAATATATCATACTAAGATTTGGATTTACTCGTATACGAATGTTACAACATGAAAGTCATTGAAACAGAGAGTTCAAGCTTCCCCTCAAAGGGGAATTTCAAACTGTCGATCGTGTACGCCGAATTTGAAAAATTCTTCCAAATAGGCTCCAAATATGAACATGAAATAGAGTTTCAAACACTCAACAAAACTAGAAACCGATTGCGAAAATATAATTATAACATCGAGGAGCATCTTATTCATGTAATTATTATCTCAAATGAAAGCACACTTAGATAGATCATATGGGCTTAAGTGAAAGTATGTTACTTAAGCACATGTAGCCCTACACCAAAAGGTTGACTCGTTCCAGGTACATGGCGTGAGACAGAATAGAAGCGAGGCGATTGATGACACTCCTAAGAACTTATATAGGTTTCATCCCTCTAGCCAACGAGGAGAGATTTCAGTTATTTGTTTAGTCTGTTTTGCAGTGTCTTATTTGGGATGGTGAGGAGGCCGCTACATCCTAAAGTCAAAATAAAGTCTTATCTGTCATATCCTTGCTCCGGTAGTGCATATAGCACTGACGACGAGCGCATGGAGTCATGTGTTCGGCGAATCTTGTGGAATTCAATCGCTTTTTCGTGATCGTTCGTGTGGTTTCAGGTTCGTCTCTTCTGATCTACAATTGTCATCATTGGAGAAGATTGCTGCTCTAATGTGTTGGTCTTTTGGGTTTTAGCACGATGATTTCTCGTTTTTCTATTATAACATGTTCTACTACGATAAGCTTTATCTGTCTTCGATGATGAAGAGGTGAGGATGGGGCGCACCTTCGGCTCGTGCTAGTGTCAATAGTCGTTGCTAGGTGGTCGAAGGATATAACTGTAATTCTTATTAAAATATAAAATCTTTGTATTATTATTGATGATTATTAATAGATCGGTCAAATTTACGCAAAAAGCAATATGTTAGATAAACATGACATACACACAATGCCTCCTGTAACCAACGTCATGTCTTTATTTGCTTTTGGGCCTATTGTATAGGTTAAAAACAAAACGAAAACGGACAAAAACATGCAATATCATTTTCATTTCCTCTCGTCTCACCGGATTAAAAAATGGGACCAAAAGTTTTAGAAATGAACACGGAATCGGAAATTACCGTAGATGAATATGGAACGGATATGGGAAGGGTAAATTTGAAAACAGACATTTGTAAAAATATAATAGTAACATAATATCTTGGTTTGTACACTAAAAAAACACATAACAGAAAATGAATAGCTCATAACTTCAACGATCCTAAAGCAACATGCATAATTCAACACTTCAAGAAACACATAATTCTACATAAATAGTTTTACGTAGACGTTAAGACACTCACTTAATTAGTACATAGCATGGGCTGTGTATATTATGTAGGCCCATATCTTCTTTGACCTTCTCGAAATCATTGACACAAAGTATCCTGGCTAGTTTTATTTCTGTAAAGTTGCATATTTGTTTATCCGAAGTTTTCTTACCATTTTAGTCTTTGTTGCTCCCGTTTTATTTTCCATATCCGTTTAGAATATATTTTTATTTTTCTGTTTTCGTTTAAAATATTCTGTTTTTGTGTTTAGTACTATATTTTCTTCTTATTTGGAACGGAGGAAAGTTTTTTTTACCATTTTTAACCGACTACTCCCTTCGTTTTAAAATATTACCAGGAATATCACCGGATCGGGAGATAGCATTCACGATCGATCTGATACGTGATATATCACCAATAGCCCAAGCACCATACAAGATGAATCCGAAAGAGTTAAAAGAACTTAAAGATCAAATTGATTCTTTTAGTGTGTGGATTCACTCTAAATCTGGGTGAAACTATATATTAAAAAAAAATCGATACATTTACTTTATAAAGATAAAAAATCTTATATTTTAAAACGGAAAAAGTATTATGGATAACTTAACTAGATGAAAAACAGGGCTCGGACCTAGCTGCTACCGCCCTTTGTTCCCGGTGCTTTGCCCGGGCTTGGCTGCCGAACGCCTCCCGCGCGATACAGTTTCACCCAGGAACCAATGACCGTGAAGAGGGCAAACTCGTTCGGCTAAATTTCATTTTGCTGCTTTCTTTTACCCACACGGGTGCTTCAATTGATTGGGCCTTGAAGAGCCCACCAGGCCAGCCAAGGTCCACGAATGATACTAGCCACTAGGGGTGGACGTTTCGGTTCATGAACAAAAATTTGGTTTTTGCATATCGGTCTATTTTAAAATTGGTTTTAGAAAATAAAGATCAAAATTTACTTGTTAGTTTTACTAACCGATAAATTTTTTACCCGATAATTCGGATTCGGGTTCGGTCATGACCGAATTGTATGGTAGACATTTTCAAATACCAAAGTCGGATAATATTTGGTAAACCATTTGGTACTATTTCAGTTATAATTTAAATATAAAATACACTTTATATAGTCATATTAATTGGCGGAAACTAATATTTAATAATACTAAATTTGTCTTAGTCGAGGAAGATAAATCTATAGTTATAAGCAACTAGGGCTTTTAAACTAGGCCACTCTCACCTAAAGTTCGGTCCATTCGGTTAGCAAAAACTAATGACTGAATTAACCGAACTGAATTTGGTCTACAAAATTTACTACCTAATATTTTGATTGGTCCTTTCGGTCTCGGCCTTTTTGGGTTTGGTTTTCAGTTACCGATTTTTCTATCCACCCCTAGTAGCCACGGGCATCGAATCAATCCGTTTGTCCCGAACTCCCGATTCGCTAGATTCCCCGACCCACCCGTGTAGTTGACTTTTAATTCTGTTCAGAAAAAAAACTATGGTTATCAGAAATTCAATTTGCCTCACGGGTGTCCAGGGTCCCTTCACCAAAAAGAACAACATTTCAAATTGACAAAAAGTTTAGGGACAGTACTTCCTTCTATCAAAATTAATGACTTAATTTTTTTAGATTTGAATGTATCTAGTATTAAAACATGACTAGATACATTCAAAACTACACAAATTTAAATTCGTTAATTTGGATTGAAAGAAGTTAGAAAATTGTGCGTATATTTTCTTTCCCATTCTACGTTGACACGTAAAGTTTCGCTAAAGACATGGAATTCTTAGTTATCTTTGTAAAAGTATAGAATATTTCTTGTGAAAAGTCCAATTTTAGCTATCAATTTTGTCTTTCTTATGCAAAATTTACAACAAGTCGATTTTTCGCGAAACAATTTTATGCCTGTGCAGGATGTAAAGATGCACCAATGGATATTTTGTTTGAATTTCTTTTGACATTTCGAAATGTCTCTTACATGCATTTCAAATAAAGAGAGCATAAGCAGAAAAGAGCCAAAACATGCTCCCAAAAGGCTATAGTATAGTTTCCAATACTCTAAAACAGGTGTCGTGAACTTGTCGTTTCAAAATATAAGATGTTTTAGATTTTTGAAGAAACCGTATCTAGACTTTTTTTATTGTGTAGATTCACTTCAAACATGAGTGAACCTACGTACTAAAAAAAGTATAGATACATTTACTTCACAAAACTAAAATATCTTATATTTTAAAACGGATAAAATAATAGTAAGTCCATGCATATCCACGAGTCAAACCAAGGTGCGCAAGATGAAGAGTAGGAGGATAGCACGACCATTGCTGCATCGCCACCTCCATTTCCTCGGAACCAGCATAGGCTGACTCCGGCACTAAGAGAGAAACGCTCATTAGCAACGCCGTGTAATCGGCGTTAGCGGTGACCGAAGGTTACACAACTAACACAACATCATGGTAAGGTGTAATGGCGGTGTGTGTTGCTCATGTTGGTAATGGACATACCTCTAGCGTAGGCATGCTACAAGTAAACGTCTCAACGACGTGTGTGTGCCACGCCACTATTACACTTCTTCGAGACGAAAATATGCCAACCGGCTGCGTTTCCACCATTTCTTTCGGTTCTACTATCTCCGTTTCAAAATATAAGATGTTTTAGGTTTGTGAAAAAAATAAATCTAGACTACTTTTAGTGTGTAGATTCATTCCAAACATGAGTAAACCTTCCTACTAAAAGAAGTCTAGATACATTTGCTTCATAAATCTAAAACATCTTATATTTTAAAACGGAGGGAGTAACTAATATTGAATTGAAAATTAAAACTTATCTGAAAATGAGTTCTTAAAAGGCTAATTTCATTCGAATTTAGGATACTTTACATAGTTTCAAACGAAATTTGAATAAAATATAATTAAAACTAATCTAAACCCTAGATATACTACTGCCAGTATTGCTCAAAGGCGATATAGTCCAGGGTGCCATCGCCGCCGATATTGTCGGTATTGCGATTGCTAGAGGTGAAGGAGAAGGATAAGTCAGAGTTGGCACGCTGTCAATGGTGATGATTGCGTAGTCATCCGCTGACCAATGGACGAATCTCCGTCCGGAACGGTTGGACAATGTTCACTGACTCTATTAGTGTGGCGTTGAGACCGTCCCATTCACCGTCATCGGGGTGTTGGAGAGGCGACAAGATGCGGTTGTCAACCACCCACGATCACAGGCGGCGGAGGCTCCTCCTCCTCCTTAACCTCCTTCTTGTGATGCAGGAAGAAGAGACGACCGTGCGATGGCTTCTCCTCTTTCACTTCCTTCTCCTTTGTCGGCTGGCAGAAGAAGAGGCCCCAGCACGACGGTAACATCAACTTCTCCTCCCCCTTCGACGCTCAAAAGACCATGCAGGAGTCACACCGCGTGAGACCATCGATGGCTCTGATTTGAGGGCAAGGTTAGGAGCCGACGCGAGGACCGTGGCGAAGAGCATGAAGGGGTTCACAATAGAAAAGAATAATTTGTCTAACTAGTGTACGCCAATTACCAATATCTATCTATGAGTTAATGTTGTAACGAGAAGGAGGTTTCGCTGACATATCCTTGTAGACCGAAAGAGTTTAACGTTCACGATGGACATGGATGATGTAATCAAACTCGTATCCAACCTCAAGGTCGCGTTAAGCCTCGCTCAACGACCAGGTGCCACAACTGGCAGCACCCTCGTGGTTTCGCACACCTTCGATGCTCAAGAAAAGACTCCCAGACTCTCTGATCCAGCTGAGATTGCATAATTAGATCTTTTGGATCGAGGATCTAGCAGCACGACGGTGTGTCGAAGGTGAAGTTGTCTCACATGCGCACAATTCTTCCTGGAACTTCGAACACGAGAGACAACAGGGAAACAAAGGAGAGCTCCTAGGGAGAGGGAGAGCAAATGCCTCAGGAGGAATTGGTGTCCTATCCCCTCCCATGAGCCACTCCTTATATAGGGTAGAGTCTTGGGGAATGCGCTACACAAAAAAAATTCTAGCGCGTAACCAAGATCCAATGCGAGGGAGAAGGTAACAGATCATATACCCTCGAAGATCGTGAAGGGAATATGCCCGAGAGGCAATAATAAAGTGGTTATTATTGTATTCCTTATTTATGATAAATTTTTATTTTACATGCTATAATTGTATTAATACGGAAACGTTAATACATTTGTGTTTAATAAATAAAAGGAAGTTCCTAGTTATGCCTCTCTTATAAACTAGCTCGTTGATTAACAAGATAATCAAAGGTTTCCTGATCATGGACATTGGATGTTGTTAATAACGAGGTCACAACATTGTTGGAATGATGTGATGAACATTCATCCGAAGTATAGCATTACGATCAAGGTCATTGTGTTTATATTGCTATAACATAAAACAAAGTAATCTTAGTCCTTAGACCATGAGATCATGTCAATCACTAACACCGGAAGAGTATCTTGATAACATCAAATGTCACACCGTAACAGGGTGATTATAAATATGGGTTCAGTGCTACGAAGGTGTTATGTTGAGGCTCATGGATCAAGAGTGGAATTTGTCCATCCCGATGACGGAGAGATATACTCTGGACCCTCTCGGTGATATCGCATTGGTTAGCTTGCAAGCAAGTGATTTGATCACTAGAATGTTATATCACGGGAACGAGAAAAGAGTACATGTCGGTAACTATATCAAACTAGGTATGGAGATACCGATGATCGAATCTTGGACATGTAATATATCGCGAGACAAAGGGATTGAGTTACATGAGTATAAGGTTCACACGATCACAGAAGTCATCGTTTAATATGTGGGAGTCAATACGGATCTCCAGGCCCCGCTGCTGATTATTGATTGGAGAGGGGTCTCGATCATGTCTACATTATTCGTGAACCATAGGGTGACACACTTAAGGGATACCGACACCATTTAGAGCAAATAATATGCCAGAGAAAGAAAAAAAAGGAAAGCGCAAGAATTTATTTCACTAGACATCGAAACTGTTTCGGTTGAAATTGCTGAAACTGGTTCTGCATGTGAAATTGAAATGTTGTAAGGGGTTTTATGTGAATGTTTGTTAATTAGAGTAATTAACAAAATTCTGAATAAATAAATAAATAAATGTGTTTTATTTAAATGAGAGCTTGCATTAAATTTGGTGGAAATTTAATGCATGTGAGTGGATTTTTGAGTGGAGGCTTTTAATAGGAGTGGAGGCTTTTCATTTTGAGTGGTAGCTCCACCCACATGAATGTTGGAAGAGGTGGGGGCAGCCAACATGGCTGGGCGCCATGCCCCTTGGGGTGCCCCCTTCTCCCTATAAAAGGCCCCCCCTCTCCTCCTCTCAAAGCACACCTCCTCGCGAAGGATCTCTACCCCCCTTAGAATTTCCCTATGGTCTCGGATCAGCGTGATACATGTTCCCGATGACTTTTTCTGGAAGGATTTGTTGCTTCTGCTGCTTCGCTGGAGCGAGGGCGCGGAGGTTGTCGGGTATCCGGACGTGTGTGCGATCACGGATGCACCACTGCTTTGTGGTGCTGGACTTGATGGTGTTGGACCGGCTGGACCAGATGGACTTCATCACGATCTTGAGATTGGCAAGCGTTTGTCTATATCATCCACAAGTACAAACTCGTTAACGCTATTCGGTCTTCGAGGGTATGTATTCTATGGATGTATATCCACCCGTTGCTTGTATCTAGTAGATAGATCTTGGTGCTTAGTTGTTCCCATTGTAGGAAATTTTTTGTTTTCTATGTTGCGAACCCTATAGTGGTATCAGAGCCAGATCTATGCGTAGATGCTTTGCACGGGTAGTACACATATGAGTATGTGGGTGATGATGATAATTTTATTGCTTCTTAGTTGTAATTTGGATATTGGTGGCATAGTGGGATGAAGCGGCCCGGACAAACTATACATGTCCTCGCACATGAGACCTGTTCCACGCTTGACATGCAACTAGTTTTGCACAAGTGGCTAGCGGGTGTCTAACTCTCCTACTATAGTCGATATCTAATTTGCAACGAGTTGTCAACAATTTGGTTATCCTTGTTGTGGTTCATGTTCGTAGGTAAGAACGGTTCTATCTTCGAAAGCCCTAAGCCATGTAAAACTTGCAATGGATAAATTAGAGGCGTCTAGTTTAGATTGTTGCTGGGCTAGTGTCATGATATGGTGATGTTGTAAGTCGAAGTATAATTCGATACTCTTACAACACACATAACGTGTAAGTTCCATAGACCTTGGCCTTACACATAGAGGTATGATGGAGATCATACCATGATGCAAAATGATGGAGATCAAGTGCAAGAACCATATCATTTCACTTATTAACATGTGATGTTTGTTGCATCTTATATTGCTTGTTTGGCGTTTTATTAGCATAATAAGATGATCCCTCATTTAGATATCAAGATAAAAATGTGTTCTCCCTTAAGTATGCACCGATTATGTTTCGTCGCTCCAAGACATCACGTGATGATTGGGTGTTCTTGGATCCATGATCATATTTCGGGTGTAAGACAGTTTACACACGCGAATGCTAAGGTTCTTACTTGGCGAGCCTAGCATGTACAAACATGGCCTCAGAACACATACCGAAAGGTTAAGCATGAGTCATATGGAAGATATGATGCCCATTTGATGCTCTCCTTTGAAGCTACACCGACTCACGTGATGATCGGACTTGGTGTAGTGGATTTGGTTCATGTAATCACCAAAAAAAGGCACGAGGGATGTCGTTTTTGAGTGGGAATTCATTTCTAATTTGGATTAGCAGAACTCAATTTATCATAAATTAAATCAAAGTGAATTTTCATAATTTGTTGTAGTCATTGGCATTCGTTAACCACCTTATGCTTAGTTGTAATTGAGATAATAGAACTATAGAATTCTGGATATTTACTTTACGAACTGGTACCGTATTGTGTTAAGTGTCAATCTAAAGTTTAAAGTCATATTCCAAACTTTCAGCAAACTCTGTTTACTCTTTGAAATTTAATAATTGGTATTAAATCGAGAGTAACAATTCCAGTGTTAGTATCTTAAGTATCATGTTTGCCTCCATGATTCTTGATTTAAATATCAAGATTATCTAAGAGCTGAAAGAATTGTTACAGAAACCATCATGTGTGACAGATATAACGATATCTGAAACAATGTTTTGGTTGCAATATGATAAAGTATAATGTATGTTCTCATATTGGATGAGAATTTGCAAAGGTTGGAGATGCTAGACATCCTAATCATCCAAAAGGGTTTTGGAAAGTAATGTTATACTCACGATTCGCCTTTATAAGCTACAGTAGCTTGATCATGAAAGTCTTCATGATAAGGATGAATAGAAGATATATGTAAAGTGTTTACTACACTAAAAGATTACTAAAGATTGGATTTTGAAAGAACACCGATCATTTGATGATGATGATCTACTTCAAAGTGCGAGTCCAAAGGTATTATTATTTGAATATACATGCTTTGGACTATGTGTCATGTATATGGCGCCACTATTGATGTTGATAGATTCTTTTAAAAAGGAAAAGTAAATGCTGAAAGAGAATCTATAAAATATATTTGGCATAAAAGAAAAGACTGGAAATATCCAGTTTAGGTATATAGATGGTATACATGTTATGGTTGTATTCTTTGCTTGTTAAACAATGTGGTTCTTGGGTATTGGATACCGAATTGGTTGGTATGAAATTTCATACAGAACAATGCAATTCATGAACCACAATGGCCTAAGTAACTAGCAAGAGAATATGTGATGATGTTCATCGAAAACAAACAAACCGTTGTTTGGTATTTATCATTGACATCAAAGCTTGCCTTCAAGATTTGTTTTAATAATCATTATTTAAATCAGGTATTATGAGAACAAATATTGTTCAAATAATTACCGTATTACATATAAGATGGATGATTTACAAATCTAGTTGGAGAAATCACATCTATAAAACTAATGCTAAAATGTCGCAAGACAAATAATTGAAAGATCACTTACGAAATGACATCGCCGTTTAAATTATATTGGAAAGAAAACATGAAGAATCTCCATTTTCATGGATTTTTTGGAGTCTTTGATTTGATGAAGTGACGCTTGTGAGACTTTCCTCGGGATAATTAAAAGTTCGTTCAAAGGCCAAAGAAGAACGAACGACTAAAATATTGGAATTTATACATATCGATGTATGTAGTCCATTATGTGTAGTCGTAAGCGATGGATTTTAACTTCATATGCTTTCTCCTGAAATTTGAGTGAATATTCACTTAATGAGAAAGAAGTATGAAATATTTGAAAACATTTAAAGACTTTCAAGATGAAGTGGAAAATCATTGTAACAAGAAAATAAATGTTTTATGATTTTATCATAAGGGATTTATTTGAGTTGCAAGTGTAACAAGAAAATAAATAATTTATGATTTTATCATAAAGGGATTTATTTGAGTTACAAGTTTAGCAAAAACACCTAGATTTGCATCTCCCGAAACACCATAGGGATATGGAGTGTTTGAGATTTATAATGAAACCTCGTGTGACATAGTTGGATCAAAGGTGTTATTTATAAAACTGCCATTATGTTTTAAAAGATTAAAGCTTTAGAGACTACCGCTTTTACACTGAAAAGAGCTCCATCTTGATCCGTTGAAATGACACCATATGAGTTATGGTTTGGGGTAAAACCCAAGTTGTCCTTTTTTAAATTTTGGTACGCTAAGCATAAGTAAGATGTTTACAACCAAAGTTGGATGAGCATGTCTTTGTAGGTTATTTTGAATAACAATTGGTTATTCCTCCATAACACCAAGGACAAAAGGGTTTGTCGCTTGAAATGTGAAGTTTCTTGAAAAAGGAATTTTTCGTAAAAGTTAAGTGGGAGGACAATAGAACTTTGATAAGGTTAACGAACCTTAGCTAAATGTGCTGAGTTGCGCGGCGCCGGAAATTGTTTCAGAGGCAACCATAATGCTCATAGCTTATATGACTCAAAGGTTGTGGTCACGAAGATCTAAAGTTCTTATTGAACCAAGTAGGTCAGATAAACAATGAAATGCTAAGTTTGAGAGTAAATCATTGTTGTTTGACAATGATGAACCGACTACATGCAAAGAAGCAATGATGGGCCCTGACTCCATCAAATGGCTTGAAGCCATAAAATCCGTGATAGTTCCATACACGAGAAATCAGGTTTTGAACTTGGAAGACCCTCTGGAAAGGTGTAAAAAACTATCAGTCGTATTTGGATCTATAAAAATACAGACATGGATGTTTCACATCTATAAAATAGTCGACATATCATAAAGTATTTTATGACTATGTTCAAGGAGTTGACTATGACATGATTTAATCTTCCATAGCGATATTTAGTCTGAATGGATTAAAGTAGCAACCACTACATATAATTTGGTATATGGTAGATGAATAAACAAAACAAAATTCTTCTAATAGAATGGTTACCTAGGACGTGTACAAGACACGATCCAAAGGGTTTAAATTTAAAGGATGCTAAAAGGGCATGCAAACTTCAATGGTTGAAGCAAGCATCGCGGAGTTGGAATCTTCACCGTGATGAAAAAGGAGTTTTCATCAGGAGACGATGAAGATGCTTGCATTTGCAAAAAATTAAGTGGGAGCGCAGAGACATATTTCTAATACATTATGTGGAGGACATCTTGTTGATTGGAAATGATGTATCTTTTATTGACAAAGGTTAAGAATTTCATTTCGATGAAAGACTTAGGCAAAACCCGAATATTTAGCATGAATGTATACATGGATAGACTGTGACGCTAATATGGTTATGCCAAACATACATATATGAGATATTGAAGGAGTTCAATATAGAAACGACAAGAAAAGGTTCTTGTCGCATGGAAAAGAATTGAATCAAGATTCAAGTGTATTGACACTTGATAAGTGAAACAAGATTCAAGTGCTTTGACACTTGATGAGTGAAATCACAAAAATGTTTTGATCAATCATACCATGATATGTAAACATCTAGATATGTCCTATCCTCTAAGTGTTATGAGCATATACCAGAATGAATCATAAAATGATCATTGAACAATAGTAAGGAAATTCTTATGATCTTTTGGAAGAACTAAGAATATATTTGTGTAGAGGTGACAAACAATTACAAATAGTTCATTGTAAAGTGTTACATTGATACTAGTTTTTCACAAGATACAAATTAAGTTTATCTCAATTTAAACTATGGGTGGCACAATGAAATGGCAATAAAGTTTCCATGATGGATTTGGTTGAATTCCAAAGTTAAGACATTGTGATAGATACTACAACAAAAGGCTAAGTATATGACTGCTATAGTAGCAGCAAAGGAGGGCATTTGTGTCAAGTAGTTTGTTATCAAACTAAGGTGTGGTTCGCAACGGGCTAACACTAAATATATATTGTACGATAATAGTATCGACATGATTTAACCCCAAGGAACTAAAGGTCTCACCAAAAGACCAAATTTATACAATGCCATCTCATTGGAGAATTAGTGATGCGTGAAGACGCAAAGACATGCAAATACACACGGACCTGAAAAGTTCAGATCCGTAGATTATGTTAAGCACTTTCAATCGCATATATGGAAAACCAAAAAGCCATAGGTGTTCAATACGCAAAGTTTTTCAAACTAGATTATTGTCTCTAGTGCAAGTGGGAGGCTGAAGGGAATATGCCCGAGAGGCAATAATAAAATGGTTATTATCGTATTCCTTATTTATGATAAATGTTTATTTTACATGATATAATTGTATTAATACGGAAACGTTAATACATGTGTGTTTAATAAAAAAAGGAAGTTCCTAGTTATGCCTCTCTTATAAACCAGCTCATTGATTAACAAGATGGTCAAAGGTTTCCTGATCATGGACGTTGGATGTTGTTAATAACGAGGTCACAACATTGTTGGAATGATGTGATGAACATTCATCCAAAGTATAGCATTACGATCAAGGTCATTGTGTTTATACTGCTATAACATCATACGAAGTAATCTTAGTCCTTAGACCATGAGATCATGTCAATCACTAACACCGGAAGAGTATCTTGATAACATCAAATGTCACACCATAACAGGGTGATTATAAAAATGGGTTCAGTGCTACGAAGGTGTTATGTTGTGGCTCATGGATCAAGAGTGGAATTTGTCCATCCCGATGACGGAGAGATATACTCTGGGCCCTCTCGGTGATATCATACTGGTTAGCTTAAGCAAGTGATTTGATCACTAGAATGTTATATCACGGAAACGAGAAAAGAGTACATATAGATAACAAGATAAAACTAGGTATGGAGATACCGATGATCGAATCTCAGACATGTAATATATCGCGAGACAAAGGGATTGAGTTACATGAGTATAAGGTTCACATGATCATAGAAGTCAATGTTGAATATGTGGGAGTCAGTACGGATCTCCAGGTCCCGCTGCTGATTATTGATCGGAGAGGGGTCTCGATCATGTCTACATTATTCGCGAATCGTAGGGTGACACACTTAAGGGATACCGACACCATTCAGAGCAAATAATATGCCAGAGAGAAAAAAAGGAAAGCGCAGGAATTTATTTCACTAGACACCGAAACTGTTTTGGTTGAAATTGGTGAAACTGGTTCTGCATGTGAAATTGAAATGTTGTATGGGGTTTTGCGTGAATGTTTGTTAATTAGAGTAATTAACAAAATTCTGAATAAATAAATAAATAAATGCGTTTTATTTAAATGAGAACTTGCATTAAATTTGGTGGAAATTTGATGCATGTGAGTGGATTTTTGAGTGGAGGCTTTTAATGGGAGTGGAGGCTTTTTCATTTTGAGTGGGAGCTCCACCCGCATGAATGTTGGAAGAGGTGGGAGCAGCCACCATGGCTGGGCGCCATGCCCCTTGGGGTGCCCCCCTTCTCCCTATAAAAGGCCCCCCTCTCCTCCTCTCAAAGCACACCTCCTCACGAAGGATCTCTCCCCCCCTTTAGAATTTCCCTATGGTCTCGGATCAGCGAGATACATGTTCCCGATGACTTTTTCTGGAAGGATTTGTTGCTTATGATGCTTCGCTGGAGCGAGGGCGCGGAGGTTGTCGGGTATCCGGACGTGTGTGCGATCACGGATGCACCACTGCTTTGCAGTGCTA
Source organism: Avena longiglumis (assembly GCA_030063025.1). NCBI lineage: Eukaryota > Viridiplantae > Streptophyta > Magnoliopsida > Poales > Poaceae > Avena > Avena longiglumis. The sequence goes on along the minus strand of CP125978.1, from coordinate 369,317,024 downwards.
GACTTGATGGTGCTGGACCGACTGGACCAGATGGACTTCATCACGATCTTGAGATAGGCAAGTGTTCATCTACATCATCCACAAGTACAATCTCGTTAACGCTATTAAGTCTTCGAGGGTATGTATTCTATGGATGTATATCCACTCGTTGCTTGTATCTAGGAAATAGATCTTGGTACTTAGTTGTTCCCATCGTAGGATTTTTTTTGTTTTCTATGCTGCGAACCCTACAGATCGAACTAGCGGAAGTTTGCCGATGACGAGGTTAGTCATGCGTTGATCCTGCCTTAGCGAGTCGTGAGGATATGTATTATCCCACAGACAACTACAATGGTCAAGTCCTACAAGCATTGCACCTCCACCTGTATCCACACGTGTAACAAGAATGAAACCGCGTCAAAGTGAGATCAAGCTCACAAACAGATGATGACCCACGAGTATAGGGGATCACGACAGTCTTCGAGGGTAGTATAACCCAATTTATTTATTCGACACAAGGGGAGTCAAACAATACTTATAAGCCTTAACAACTGAGTTGTCAATTAAGCTGCACCTGAAAATAGTCTTGCTCACAGTAGTTTATTAGTAGCAACAGTTTTGTAGTAGCAATAGCAAAGTAACAACAGTAGTAAAACAAAGGCAGTAGTAACAATAGTAGCAAACAGTAGGATATGAGTGCGGTAGGCATAGGGATGGATGGACGGGCGTTGCATGGACGAGACTATACATGTAACTTCAAGATCTAGGGCATTTGCAGATAAATAAGATAAAACATCCAAGTACTAAACAATCATAGGAATGTGTTCTATATATAGTCATACGTGCTCGCAATGAGAACTTGCACAACATCTTTTGTCCAGCCAAACCGTTGCAGCGGGGCCTCAAGGGAATCTACTGGCAATTAAGGTACTCCTTTTAATAGAGTACCGGAGCAGAGCATTAACACTCCGTGAACACATGTGATCCTCATATCACAGCCATCCCCTCCGGTTGTCCCAATTTCTGTCACTTCGGGGCCTTCGGTTCCGGACAATGATATGTGTACACAACTTATAGATAAGATCACAAACAATACTATCATCATGAATGAATAACATGTTCAAATCTGAGATCATGGCACTCGGGCCCTAATGACAAGCATTAAACACAACAAGTTGCAACAAAGTCAAATAGCACTAATAAAGATACCAGGCACCATGCCCTAATAATCTTATTCAATTACATGATAGATCTCATCCAATCCCTACCATTTCCATAGCCTACAGTGGGGGATTACTCACTCATGGATGGGGGAAACATGGATGGCTGATGGAGAGGCGTCGGTCATGATGATGGCGATGATATCCTCCTATTCCCCGTCCTGGCAGGGTGCCAAAATGGAGTTTCTGGTTCCGAATCATGGTTTCTGGTTGTGGCGGCGCAGCAGAACTCTCTCTGGAAAAACGTCGAAACCCCCCAGAGTTTTTAGGTCAGGAGGCTTTATGTAGGCGAATAGGGAGGCCGAGGGGGTGCCCAAGGTGGCCACACCCCTCCCAGGCGCGGCACGGGCTGGCCCGCGTGGCCAGGGGTGATACGCCCAATTTGCATCACTATTCTATATCATAATTTACCTCTATTCATTGATATTTGTCATATTATGAGGTATTACTTATGGCTTTTCATATGTTTATGCATGTTGGATTATTCTTGGAGGATGGACTGCCGGAGTCTGGATTCTGATGGAAAAGAAGGCGTTTCAGTGCAATTTCGCAAAGATCAGAAAAATACCAGAAAAATATGGAAACATATTATTTTCCCAGAAGACGAAGGAAGCCAGAAGGAGGAGCGAAGAGGGGCCGTAGGGGTCCCACCCCCTAGGCGCGGGTCCCCCCTGGGCCGCGCCTAGGGCAGGTGTGGCCCACCTGCCTGGCTCTCGATTCCGCCCCTTCGCCTATATCTTCCCTACGGAACCCTAAGCCTTAGGGAGGAACCACAGATAGATTTCCATCGCCTCTGGGGGCGAAAAACACCGAGAGAGAAAGATCTCTCCGATAGACAGATTTCTGCCGGGGAAATTCCTGCTCGGAGAGGGGAGATCGTCCCCATCAACACCATTGTCAAGCTAGGCTTCATCGGGATCATCATCATCATCCACACCATCATCACCACTCCGTCCCGATGTAACAATTGTGTTGGATATTGCTTTAGTTCTTAGGGGAAACTTTCCCGGTGTTGATTACTATTGTAGTTAATGCTTGTGAGTGGAACCATTGTATTATTGTTTATGTTCAGATTGTTATCCATTACCATATCATATTTTATCTTGATCCATATGATGTCTTGTGAGTAGTTCGTTGTGTTCTTGAGGATATGGGAGAAGTCATGTTGTTATTAATGGATTTGTGTTGAGTTATTATTCAATGGTTTAGTATTTAAGTTGTGGTGTTATTCTTCTAGTGGTGTCATGTGAACATCGACTACATGATACTTCACCATTTATGGGCCTAGGGGAATGCATTGTGTATTTGGCTACTAATTGTGGGGTTGCCGGAGTGATGTAAACTGAACCCCGTTAGGACACCTTTGCACAAGGGAGCGTAGGATCTCAGAGTTTAAGGTTGTGGTTAGATTTATATCTTAATTACTTTCCTGTAGTTACGGATGTTTGCAGGGGGTTTAATCACAAGTATGTATTAGTCCAAGTAAGGTCGGTACATTAGCACAAGTTCACCCACACAAAACTGACAACACCAGAGAAAGATACTCAGCTATTTGAAGCGAAAGCACTTGACAAAATTCCCATGTGTCCTCGAGAACGTTTGGTACTTATAAGTATTTCCACCGGCTTGTCCTTTGCTACGAAAGGATTGGGCCACTTGCTCCGTTTGTTTGTTGTCTTTATTACTTGCTCTTTGTTTTGTTGCCTCATCAGAAAACCACTAAAAATCCGTTTGCTAAGTATTTACAGGGATTTCCTGCTCCATACCACTATTCAGCACCTTCTGCTCCTCGTTGGATCGACACTCCTATTTATCGAAAGTACTGCGATACACCCCCTATACTTGTGGGTCATCAAGACTATTTTCTAGCGCCGTTGCCGGGGAGTGAAGCGCTATTGAAGGGTGGGACTGGTAAGATTAACTTTTACTGTGAGTATTGCTTTTTGTTACTGCTTGTTACTTTGTTTCCAATATGGATAACCCACTTGGTTTTCTGTTTGGGAAAACTACTACCACTGTTAGGGTATTAGATGAACCACCACCTGTTGAGATAGATCCTTTTAAGATACCTACAAGTATTGTTAATCATGTTATGGATAATTATTATTTAGGGGATGGAACAGTCCATCCCGGTGATCATTTGCTTTTTTATCCATGAATTATGCAGGTTGTTTAAGTGTGCAGGTATCACAACTGAACAGGTGAAGAAGAAGTTACTCTCCATATCCTTGAAAGGGAGAGATAAAGAATGGTATAAGCTGCTGAAGAATGGACACCATGGAATGGGAGGATATGGCATCTCTCTTTTACTCTAAATTTTATCCTCCCAGTGAAATTCATAAGGATAGAAATCTTATATATAACTTTTGGCCTCTTGATGGACAAAGTATAGCTCAAGCTTGGGGGAGACTGAAGTTACTAATTCTCAAATGTCCTATTCATGAACTCCCTAGCAATATTATTATCAATAAATTTTATGCTAGGCTTTCTCTTCATGATAAAGATTTACTAGATGCTTCTTGTGCTGGATCATTCACACGTACGAAGGAAGAAGCTAAATGGGATCTACTAGACCGTATTCAAGAGAACATTGAAGCTTGGGAGAATGACAAAGGAAGAAAGTCAGGTATAAACTATGATTATGAATGCATTAAATCTTTTATGGGAACTGATGACTTCCATGATATTAGTAATGAGTTTGGTTTTGATTCCCAAAGCATTGCCAACTGTTTTAAGGCCTTTGCCTCTTACATTGAAATTCCCAAGAAGAAGCGGAATAAGTACCATGCTCCTTATAAAGATGTTGTTAATCATGTTCCTGTTAGAAGTACTCAAGTTTGTACTACTAATCATATTGTTCCTGAACCTCATGTTGAGAAAATGCCTTTCCCAGCCAAGGTAAAGGAGTATTCTATGATTATTAGTGCAAATAACAAAGGTACAATGAAAACTGTGGAGCCTGGTAAGCAATTGAATGTTGAACCTGTGGTAGCTATTCTGAAAGACCCTGTTACTCGAAATATAGAGGATGAGCATATTATCTTTGAAGGGAATATGCCCTGAGAGGCAATAATAAAGTGTTTATTATGTGTATTCCAAGTATATGATAGATGTTTATTTTGCATGCTATAATTGTATTAATACAGAAACGTTAATACATGTGTGTTTAATAAACAAACAGAAAGTTCCTAGTTATGCCTCTCTCATAAACTAGCTCGTTGATTAACAAGATGATCAAGGTTTCCTGATCATGGACATTGGATGTTGTTAATAACGGGATCACAACATTAGTGTAATGATGTGATGAACATTCATCCGAAGTATAGCATTACGATCAAAGTCATTGAGTTTATATTGCTATAACAACTTACGAAGTGATCCTAATCCTTAGACCATGAGATCATGTCAATCACTAACACCTAAGAGTTTCTTGATAACATCAAACGTCACACCGTAATGTGGTGATTATAAAGATGGATTCGTAACTAATAAAGTGTTATGTTGAGGCTCATAGATCGAGAGTGGAATTTGTTCATCCCGATGACGGATAGATATACTGGGCCCTCTCGGTGATATCACATTGATTAGCTTTCAAGCAAGTGATTTGATCACTAGAATGTTATATCACAGAACGAGAAAAGAGTGCATGTCGAACGAGATCAAACTAGGTATGGAGATACCGATGATCGAATCTCGGACATGTAATATATCGTGAAACAAAGGGATTAAGATACTAGCGTAAAAGGTTCCGACGATCACAAGAAAGTCATCGTTGAATGTGTGGGAGTCAAGATGGGTCTCCGATCCCGCTCGATTATTGATCCGAGAGGGTCTCGATCATGTCCGCATTATTCACGAACCGTAGGGTGACACACTTAAGAGACACCGACATCCAATTGGAGCAAATGTTTCATGCCGAAAGAATGAACAAGTACAGGAATTTATTTCACTAGATACAAACAAAGTTTTTCGGGTGAAATTGCATAAAGTGGTTATGCATGTGAAATATAATTCTAGCAAGGGGTTATTTGTGAATGTTTGTCATTAAAGTAATTGACAAAATTCTGAATAAAATAAAAGAGTTTTATTTAATGAGAGTTTGCATTAAATTTGGTGGAAATTTAATGGGAATTTTGAGTGGACTTTTGAGTGGAGGGAATTTAGAGGAGTTTTGTGAGTGGAGTGTCCACCCACATGAAGAGGGGAGGGCAAGGGGGCAGCCCCATGCGCCGGCCACCCCCTTGGGGTTCCCCCCCTCCTCCTATAAAAGGAGCTCCCCTCCTCACTTGTCTAACACACCTCCTCGTGAAGGATCTCTCTCCCCCTCTAGAATTTATCCCCATGGTCTCGGACTAGCGAGATACATGTTCCCGGTGGCTATTCGGCAAGAAAGAGTTGTGCTTCCGCTGCATCGCTGGAGCGAGGAAGCGAAGGTTGCTCGGTGCCTCGAACGTGTGTGCGAGCACGGATGCGCTGCTGATTTGCGGCGCTAGGACTTCCTCTCGATCTTGAGATCGGCAAGAGATCGTCTACATCAACCACGAGTTGAACTCGTTAAGCTTTGTCGGTCTTCAAGGGTATGTTCTCTACGGATATACATCCGCCCGTTGTTTGTATCTAGTATATAGATCTTGGTATATAGTTCACATCGTAGGAAAATTTTGTTTTCTATGTCGAACCCTCAAAGGGTATCGAGCCGGATCTATGCGTAGATACTTTACACGGGTAGTACACATATGAGTATGTGGGCGATGATGATCATGTTGTTGCTCCTTTGTTGTGATTTTGGATATTTGTGGCATAGTGGGATGAAGCGGCCCGGACAAACTTTACATGTCCTCGCACATGAGACCTGTTCCACGCTTGACATGCAACTAGTTTGCATAAGTGGCTAGCGGGTGTCTGTCTCTCCTACTATAGTCAATATCTATTTTGCAAGCGAGTTGTCAACAATTTTATTATCCTCGTTGTGGTTCATGTTCGTAGGTAAGAACGGTTCTATCTCGAAAGCCGTAAGCCACGTAAAACTTGCAATGGATAAATTAGAGGCATCTAGTTTAGATTGTTGCTGGGCTAGTGTTATGATATGGTAGTGTTGTAAGTAGAAGTATGAGATGATACTCTTACAACACACATAGCGTGTAAAATCCATAGACCTTGGATTTACACATATAGGTATGATAGTGATCATACCACGATGCACATGATAGAGATCATCTGCGGGAACCATATAATTTCACTAATAAACATATGATGTTTGGTTGCATCTTATATTGCTTGTTTAGCGCTTTGTTAAGCATAATAAGATGATCCCTCATTTAAATATCAAGATAAGAATGTGTTCTTCCTTTAGTATGCACCGATTATGTTTCGTCGCTCCAAGACATCACATAATGATCGGGTGTTCTTGGATCCACGACCATATTTCGGGTGTAAAACAGTTACACACGCGAATACTAAGGTTCTAACTTGGCGAGCCTAGCATGTATGCACATGGCCTCGGAACACGTAATCGAAAGGTTAAGCATGAGTCATATAGTTGATATGATGCCCATTTGATGCTCGCTTTGAAGCTATACCGACTCACGTGATGATCGGACTTGGTATAGTGGATTTGGTTCATGTAATCACCAAAAGGACACGAGGGATGTCGCTTTTGAGTGGGAGTTCATTCGTAATATAGATTAGTTGAACTCGATCTATCATACACTTAGTCTAAACTTTACAAATTCTGTAGATGGCACCACCGCTTTTAATTTCAATGTGTTCATGGAGAAAGAGAAACTAGCAACGAACGGTAGCAACTTTACCGAATGGGCCATGAATTTGAGGATTCTCCTCTCACGCACAAAAGCAATATGTGCTAGAAGCGCCTAGGCCCCCACCTTTGATGATGCCCCACGAGGAGAAGAATGTCTATCGACTCGTCAGAGGACCACAACTTAGTTCATTGCGGCATATTGTATGGGCTAGAGCCGAACTTCAAAACGTTTCAAAACGGCAATGCATTTGATACAATGGGTGAGTTGAAAATGATTTTCGACACACATGTCAGAGAGAGCTACAATGCTTGTAAAAGTTCTTTAGCTGCATGATGGAAGAGCACAGTCCGTTAGTGAGCATGTACTCAAGATGTCGTTACGCCGATAAGCTTGTGTCCTTGGGAATAACGATTACCATTGACTTAGGCATCCATCATGTTCTGCCTCGCCACCTAGCTATAAGAGCTTCGTGATGAACTATAATATGCAAGGCATGAAGAAGTCTCCCCGAGCTTCACAATGCTTAAAACTGCAGTGGAGATCAAAAAGGAACATCAAGTGTTGATGATCAATAGGAACACTGGTTTCAAGAAAGACAAGAAGGGAAAGCGGAAGGAAGTAAGGCGGCAAGCCTGTTGTCAGCCTGAAAAGAAACCCCGAGTTGGACCTAAGTCCGATTCCGAGTGCTACTATTGTAAGGGATCGCCATCGAAGCGCAATCGCCAAGTATCTGGCGCATAAGAAGGCCGCAAGGCAAACAAAGGTATATATGATATACATGTTATTGATGTGTACTTGACTAGTGCTCGCAGAGCACCGGGTATTTGATACCGGTTGAGTTGCTAATATTTGTAACTCGAATCGGTCTGGAACAAGCGACCGCTAGCAAGGGGTGAGGTCAAGATGCGTGTCGGCAATGGATCAAACATTGATGTAATCGCCGAACGCTGCCTCTCCACTTACCGTCGGGATTAGTCATAAACTTGAATAAATGTTATCCGGTGCTCGACCGAGCATGAACATTGTATCCGGATCATGTTTGATGCGGTGGTTATTCATTTAAATCGAGAACAATGGTTGTTCCATTTATATGAATGAAATCTTTTATGGTCATGCACCGATGATGAATGGTTTATTTCTGTTAGATCTCAATGATAATGTTACACATATTCATAATGTTGATGCTAAAAGGATTAAACTTAATGATGATATATCCGGATATATGTGGCACTGCCGTCTAGGTCATATTGGCATTAAACGCATGAAGAAGCTCCATTCGGATGGACTTTTGGAATCACTTGATTATGAATCATTTGATACATGTGAGCCATGCCTTATGGGCAAGATGACTAGAACGCCGTTTTCCGGTTCAATGGAACGGGCGACAGATTTATTGGAAATCATACATTCTGATGTATGTGGTCCAATGAGTGTGTCGGCACGAGGTGGATATCGTTATTTTGTTACTTTCACGGATGATTTGAGTAGATACGGTTATATCTACTTGATGAAACACAAGTCTGAAACCTTTGAAAAGTTCAAGGAATTTCAGAATGAAGTGGAAAATCATCGTAATAGAAAGATCAAATTTCTACGGTCCGACCGTGGAGGTGAGTATCTAAGTTACGAGTTTAGCACTCACATGAAAGAGTGTGGAATTGTTTCACAACTCACACCTGCCGGAACACCACAAATGAAATGGTGTGTGAACGTCGAATCGCATTTTATTAGATATGGTTCGATCTATGATGTCTCAGACGGACTTGCCGTTGTCATTTTGGGGTTATGCACTAGAAAGCTGCATTCACTTTCAATCGGGCACCATCTAAATCCGTTGAAAAGACACAGTATGAATTGTGGTTTGGAAACAAACCTAAGTCATCATTCTTAAAGTTTGGGGATGCGATGTTTATGTGAAGAAACTTCAACCGGATAAACTCGAACCCAAAGCGGAAAAATGCGTCTTCATAGGATACCCTAAAGAAACTATTGGGTATTCCTTCTATCACGAATCCGAGGGCAAGGTTTTTGTTGCCAAGAATGGATCCTTTCTAGAGAAAGAGTTTCTCGAAAGGTGTGAGTAGTCGGAAGGTAGAACTCAAGAGGTTGTGGAACCTTCTCTTCAAAGTATGGCCGAGTAGCGCAGCGGAAGTTGTTCCGGAGTTGGCTCCACCTGTTGAAGAGGGAACTAATGATAATGATCATGAAACTCCGAAGAGAGTACTACCGAACCTCGCAGTCAAGCAGACGCGTGCAGCCTCCGAAAGACGGAAATCTGTCATGAATTTCATGGTTGATGAAAATAATGACCCTGCGACGTATGAAGAAGCGATGATGAGCCCGGATTCCAACAAATGGTTAGAAGCCATGAAATCCGAGATGGAATCCATGTATGAAAATCAAGTTTGGAACTTGGTGGAATTACCTCACGATCGAAAGGCCGTGGAGAACAAATGGATTCTCAAAAGGAAAACTGATATTGATGGTAATGTGACCGTCTATAAAGCTCGACTTGTCGCAAAGGGTTTCGACAAATTCAAGGAGTTGACTACGATGAGACTTTCTCCCGTAGCGATGCTAAAGTCAGTTAGGATTATGTTAGCAATTGCTGCATATTTCGATTATGAAATATGGCAGATGGATGTCAAAACCGCATTTCTCAATGGTAATATTGAAGAAGAGTTGTATATGATACAACCAAAGGGTTTTGTCGATCCTAAGGATGCTAACAAGGTGTGCAAGCTTCAGCGATCCATCTATGGATTGAAGCAAGCATCATGAAGTTGGAATCTCCGCTTTGATGAGGTGATCAAAGAGTTTGGATTTGTCCAAACTTATGGAGAAGCTTGTATTTACAAGAAAGTGAGTGGGAGCATGTAACACCCTCAGAATCGGACCTATGCAAGTTTGAGAAAAATTTGCCAAACCCGCATAGAAACGATTCAAAGGTGCCCACCAGGCACTTTCGTGCGGGTGGAAAGCAAAGTAGTAACATTACACAACAGTCCTCGATGGGACCCACAGAACAGATATCTATAACAGCGACTCCAAGAGTCAAGAATACAAATATAATATACAAAGATCCAAACCACCTTGAGAATGATAGAGCGTCCGACTACGGACAAGATGCAAATGGGGCTAAGAGCCCTGAAGAATAACCAATGGCGTCCATAACCCTGCCCAGGCCAAGCCGGAAGGGTAACCCTGCTAACGACGTCGATCTCAAAACCTGCTTAAACAAAAGGGGTGCCGACGAAGGGCAAAGGAAAAGAAGGAGCGTCGATCGAGGCCAAGACACAGCGAGGCTAGAATTCGGTCCTCACATAGGTATGGTGGACCAAGGCAGCGTAAGATGCACTAACAACCTATAGAGACTCGATACAACTGGCGGATATCAGGGAGGGATGAGAATGACCTAACCGGATCCAACCTGAAGCTAGCACCAAACAAACCCATCCTGGTGTTTCCCCCTCGAGACCAAACGAGGAAGTCAACCGAGGAACTCACGCAGTTGGCAGTTTTATTTATTCAGTTATCGTTGCAGCAATTACTAGTCAGGTTTAGATAATCGTCCTGATAAAGTAAACAGTGGGCACTTTTAGTTAACCATTCCGTGATAGTGGCAACACTTACTAGTCAGTTACATTTATCATGAGATAACCCAGAAACCCAGCAGTTGTTGGTACTTTTATTCAGCCATTCCGTTGTAGTTGCAAGATTTACTAGTCAGGTACAATTGTCGCAAGCGGCAACCAAACAAGCAATTGTGGGCAGTATTAATTAGCCATTCCATTATAGTGAAGCTGATTACTAGTCATTATAAGTCAAATTTATAGCAGTAAACTTTAGTTATGCTTGTCTATGATCGAGATACTGTGCTCCAAGTCGTCCATATCCGCGGACACGGCTTCGAAAGTTTTACCCGGCCGGTGCACCAATAGCAACACACGCCGATCAACCTCGGAAAACCAAATCAAAACCCAACGAGGCTTTCACGATGAACAATCACAGATTCAGAAATATTTCAGGCCACTTAAGTAGATCCCATAACGAAGCCACCGACTCGAGACGGGCTCAAGGTTTGGGTAATACGGTGTGAACGATCGGGAACCCGAAAGTGTGGCTGGGCTTGTCGACACCGGAATCGTGTCCCGATCCTAACAGCAGTGTGCTCCTCGCACAATTTAAATACGAAAGTAGCATGGCATAAGTACAGGATCGTAAATAAAACCTCAAACTAGTTTGTGGCCCCAAGAAATAAGAATGAATCAAGCTCGGCTCGTGGGGTCCCATATACCTCCGGATGTGGATAGCGCAAAAAAATCAAGGAATGTATCAAGTACTCGGGGTCTTACGGGACACAAGTGGGTCGAAACCAAATATTTTCTATCACCCACCGATGCCTCGCTTATTTCAATTTTAGTTGTTAAACAGAAATTAAAGTGACGATAAGTAAAACCGAATCATCTCCAACATCAACATGCGGCAATACATCAGAATCGTGGCATATGACGACACACATCAGACTAGAGCAAGCAACTACGACGCAAGTCCAACTATCTACCAAACAATGGTAATAGGATGTGTCCAAGGCGATATAGGCTGCACGGTATATCATGTACGAAACTAAAGCATCGCAACACAGATAGCAATAGATCAACAGGAGGGAAGTAAATACTATAAAAGTAAGATAGGTAGAAAGGGGGAGATGCTCGCCTGAAAACATTGTCGAAGGTTCAACCGGAGATCGGGGCGAAGCTCACATCAACTCAACGGCCTTATCCGCGAAGAAGCAAAACGCTAGAACAAACACCTGATGCAATATTTAATACAACGGCAGAAGATCGGCATGATGCATGTATGATGCATGACATGGCAAAGGTGCGATGCAATTAGGTCAATATTAAGCGGAACCGGGGTCCCGACAATTAGTTAGGTGTTCAAGTTGTTTAGAAACCCCGCATTTTAAATGTTGTTTAACAAGGCAAAAGATAGCACCGGTTCGCTACACAGATTTAGATGAGGCCAATATAAGGCTAGATTTGCCCGCATATGGGCCCCATATTTAATTATTAGGTGAATCGGCCTAAGGCCCCCAAACCACAGATATGCATGCGAGTATGACAATTCAATATGCACAAGTTGTTATTATTTATAAAAATAGGGTTCGAGGAAAAGGGTCACACATTAGAGGGGGCTCGACGATCTTGGGTTCCGGGGTTCGGGGTCGGTCTCAGGGTTCGACGGATCTGGGGTTCGGGGGGTTCGGCGGAAGCGTTCTCGGACTCCGGGTTCGTTCTCGGTATCGGGGCAGGTCTTGTCGCGTCGGGGTCTCGATGTCCGGGGAGCAGAACTTGGGTCGGTGTCGGGGCGCATCGGCTTCTTCCGGGTCGGTGCCGTTCTCAGTCATCGCGAAGGTCTTGCCGGGTCCCACGGGGTCGGTCTTGCCGTTGCGAGGGTCTTGTCGGGCCCCGCGCCATCGAGGCGGTCTTGGCGAGGGAAGAAGAACTTGTCGTCCTCGTGGCGATCTTGGAGTCCCGAGGGTTTTTCCCGCGTCCGTGATGGAGGTCTTGGATTTCGGCGCCGGTCGATATTGGCAAGGTCCTCGGGTTCATGTAGATCTTGCAACCGGCGCTAACGTTCATGGTCTTCGGATTACATCAAACGTTGGTCTTGGCAGGGTACGAGTTCGAGGTACTCCTCTCGGGTACATCTCCGAAGAAGATCTTGGGGTGCCGGGACAACTACACGGAGATAAACTCTGCTCTAGTCGACGGAGCGGTTCATCGGCCGCATCATGGACGTCCAGCACAGGGACAGGCCCGAGGGAGACCTACTCCTGCGAGAGGCGACGCATGCGGCGGCGCGAGGACGCGCGGGTGGCCGGCGGGGTGGAGCTCCTGGCGGGGTCCGGCGAGATTGGAGACGCAGGCGGCGGCGCGAGGACGCTGGTCGGGCCGCCTTTCAGAGGGAGGCGGGGCTCGGGCGGCCACGCAGACGGAGGCGGCTCCGCGGAGGGTTGGCGGGACTGGCGAGGCAGGCCGGCGAAGCGGGTGCCGGAGGAGCACGCGCGGCTGGGCGCGTGGCGCTGGGCGCGGCCGCTGACGCCGAGGCGGAGGGGGTCGAGCGGGTTGGGGTGCGGCGAGGCTTGAGAGGGCGGCGAACTCGGAGCGGGCAGTGCGGAGAGGGCGAGGAAGGGAGGAGGAAGAGGACGCTGCTGGGATGGGGAGTGCGAGAGAAAGGAGGAAGAAGGGTGGGAGGCGACGGGCCGACCGTGGGGTCCGGCTGGTGGGGCCAAGGACCGCGTGGCGGGAGGGGAGCGGGTGGCGCGTGGGTCGCGCGTGGCTGCGCGTGGAGGGCGCGTGGTCGCGGTGTGGCTGCGCGTGGAGGCGTCTTTGGGAGGCGTGACGGCTGCGTGTGGGGTGGGGCCATGCGGCAGGAGAGGCGCCAAGGCAGCGTGCAGGTGCGCAAAAGGCCAGGCTGAGGGGGCGGGCCGGCTGAGGGAGTTGGGGTGGGACCCGGGGCATAGAGAGAGAGGGGTAGGGGGCTGGGGTAAGAAAAGGAGAGGGAAAAAGAGATGGATGGATGAGGTGGCAGGGTGGGTAGGAAGGAGGGGAAGGGGTGAGGTGGCAGCCAGGAATTGGTGGGTAGGAATAGATTGGGTGGGGATAGGATTTAGAGGGCCGGGATGGATGGACCGATTAATTTCCTGGGCGATGTTGGTCAATCGCCTGCCTGACCGCCTATTAAAATAATTTAAATTTTTATTTATTCTAATTGGACCGTTTGCAACCCGATAGCAACAAACAAATTAACTCCGGAGACCCGGGTTTTTGCGTTTGGATAAAGATGGGGCGTTTGGAAATTCAAAACAGGTTTTCGAAATTAGTTTTGACAAACAATGCATGATGATGACGATGCAATGCACAAATTCAACGCGATTTTCTGGTAGTGGTTTTGCGGGATGCCACAGAGCAATGTGGCATTTCTGATATTATATGTGGATGACATATTATTGATCGGAAATGATATAGAACTTTTAAACAATGTTAAAAGTTATCTAAACAGCAAATTTTCAATGAAGGACCTAGGTGAAGCGTCATACATATTAGGCATAAAGATCTATAGAGATAGATCTAGGCGCCTAATAGGGCTATCGCAAAGTACATACCTTGATAAGATTTTAAAGAAGTTTAAAATGGACGGAAGTAAGAAGGGGTTCTTACCTATGTTGCAAGGCAAGACATTGAGTAAGACTCAAAGTCCGGCTTCGGCGGAAGAAAGAGAGATAATGGACAAAGTCCCCTATGCTTCAGCCATAGGCTCTATAATGTACGCCATGCTATGTACAAGACCGGATGTGGCACATGCTATTAGTTTGACTTTGTAGGTACCAATCGGATCCAGGTTCAGAACACTGGATAGGTCAAGAATATCCTTAAGTACTTACGAAGAACTAAGGATATGTTTCTTGTATACGGAGGTGAAGAAGAGCTCGTCGCTAAGTGTTATGTCGACGCTAGCTTTGACACCGATCCGGATGACTCTAAGTCTCAATCCGGATACGTATTTCTCATGAATGGCGGAGCGGTTAGTTGGAGGAGCTCCAAACAACCTGTGGTAGCGGGATCAACAACGAGGCGAATATGTTGTCGCTTGAAGCTCAGAAGCGCTTTGGATGAAGGAGTTCATATCCGAACTAGGAGTTGTGGCAAGCGCGTTGGACCCAATGGTGATCTATTGTGACAACAATGGTGCCATTGCTAATGCCAAAGAGCCAAGGTCTCACAAGCATTCCAAGCATATTAAGCGCGGTTTCACTCCATCATGAGCATGTCAAGGATGGAGATATAAAGATTGAAGTACATACGGATCTCAATGTAGCGATCCGCTGACTAAAACTCTCCCTAGAGCAAAACATGATCAACACCGAACTCAATGGGTGTTAGATTTATCACTATGTAACTAGATTATTGTCTCTAGTGCAAGTGGGAGATCAAGGAATATGCCCTGAGAGGCAAAAATAAAGTGTTTATTATGTGTATTCCAAGTATATGATAGATGTTTATTTTGCATGCTATAATTGTATTAATACGGAAACGTTAATACATGTGTGTTTAATAAACAAACAGAAAGTTCCTAGTTATGCCTCTCTCATAAACTAGCTCGTTGATTAACAAGATGATCAAGGTTTCCTGATCATGGACATTGGATGTTGTTAATAACGGGATCACAACATTAGTGTAATGATGTGATGAACATTCATCCGAAGTATAGCATTACGATCAAAGTCATTGAGTTTATATTGCTATAACAACTTACGAAGTGATCCTAATCCTTAGACCATGAGATCATGTCAATCACTAACACCGGAAGAGTGAAGTTACTAATTCACTTGGGGGAGACTGAAGTTACTAATTCTCAAATGTCCTATTCATGAACTCCCTAGCAATATTATTATCAATAAATTTTATGCTAGGCTTTCTCTTCATGATAAAGATTTACTAGATGCTTCTTGTGCTGGATCATTCACACGTACGAAGGAAGAAGCTAAATGGGATCTACTAGACCGTATTCAAGAGAACATTGAAGCTTGGGAGAATGACAAAGGAAGAAAGTCAGGTATAAACTATGATTATGAATGCATTAAATCTTTTATGGGAACTGATGACTTCCATGATATTAGTAATGAGTTTGGTTTTGATTCCCAAAGCATTGCCAACTGTTTTAAGGCCTTTGCCTCTTACATTGAAATTCCCAAGAAGAAGCGGAATAAGTACCATGCTCCTTATAAAGATGTTGTTAATCATGTTCCTGTTAGAAGTACTCAAGTTTGTACTACTAATCATATTGTTCCTGAACCTCATGTTGAGAAAATGCCTTTCCCAGCCAAGGTAAAGGAGTATTCTATGATTATTAGTGCAAATAACAAAGGTACAATGAAAACTGTGGAGCCTGGTAAGCAATTGAATGTTGAACCTGTGGTAGCTATTCTGAAAGACCCTGTTACTCGAAATATAGAGGATGAGCATATTATCTTTGAAGGGAATATGCCCTGAGAGGCAATAATAAAGTGTTTATTATGTGTATTCCAAGTATATGATAGATGTTTATTTTGCATGCTATAATTGTATTAATCTGAAACGTTAATACATGTGTGTTTAATAAACAAAGAAAGTTCCTAGTTATGCCTCTCTCATAAACTAGCTCGTTGATTAACAAGATGATCAAGGTTTCCGATCATGGACATTGGATGTTGTTAATAACGGATCACAACATTAGTGTAATGATGTGATGAACATTCATCCAGTATAGCATTACGATCAAAGTCATTGAGTTTATATTGCTATAACAACTTACGGTGATCCTAATCCTTAGACCATGAGATCATGTCAATCACTAACACCTAAGAGTTTCTTGATAACATCAAACGTCACACCGTAACAGGTGATTATAAAGATGGATTCGTAACTAAAGTGTTATGTTGAGGATCATGGATCGAGAGTGGAATTTGTTCATCCCGATGACGGATAGATATACTCTGGGCCCTCTCGGTGATATCACATTGATTAGCTTTCAAGCAAGTGATTTGATCACTAGAATGTTATATCACAGGAACGAGAAAAGAGTGCATGTCGGTAACGAGATCAAACTAGGTATGGAGATACCGATGATCGAATCTCGGACATGTAATATATCGTGAAACAAAGGGATTAAGATACTAGCGTAAAAGGTTCCGACGATCACAAGAAATTCATCGTTGAATGTGTGGGAGTCAGTATGGGTCTCCAGATCCCGCTTCTGATTATTGATCCGAGAGGGGTCTCGATCATGTCCGCATTATTCACGAACCGTAGGGTGACACACTTAAGAGACACCGACATCCAATTGGAGCAAATGTTTCATGCCGAAAGAATGAATGAGCGCAGGAATTTATTTCACTAGATACCAAACAAAGTTTTCGGGTGAAATTGCATAAAGTGGTTATGCATGTGAAATAGAATTCTAGCAAGGGGTTATTTGTGAATGTTTGTCATTAAAGTAATTGACAAAATTCTGAATAAAATAAAAGAGTTTTATTTAATGAGAGTTTGCATTAAATTTGGTGGAAATTTAATGGGAATTTTGAGTGGACTTTTGAGTGGAGGGAATTTAGAGGAGTTTTGTGAGTGGAGTGTCCACCCACATGAAGAGGGGAGGGCAAGGGGGCAGCCCCATGCGCCGGCCACCCCCTTGGGGTTCCCCCCCTCCTCCTATAAAAGGAGCCCCCCTCCTCACTTGTCTCACACACCTCCTCGTGAAGGATCTCTCTCCCCCTCTAGAATTTATCCCCCATGGTCTCGGACTAGCGAGATACATGTTCCCGGTGGCTATTCGGCAAGAAAGAGTTGTGCTTCCGCTGCATCGTTGGAGCGAGGAGGCGGAGGTTGCTCGGTGCCTCGAACGTGTGTGCGAGCACGGATGCGCACGATTTGGCGCTTAGGACTTCCTCTCGATCTTGAGATCGGCAAGAGATCGTCTACATCAACCACGAGTTGAACTCGTTAAGCTTTGTCGGTCTTCAAGGGTATGTTCTCTACGGATATACATCCGCCCGTTGTTTGTATCTAGTATATAGATCTTGGTATATAGTTCACATCGTAGGAAAATTTTGTTTTCTATGTTGCGAACCCTACAATCTTCTGTGAAGAAGCTTCTAATATTATCTCTCATCCTAGTAATCTAGAAAAGCTAGTGTTCCCGTGCTTTCTATGAAAATTGGTGATCATTGCTACTATGGTTTATGTGATATTGGTGTTAGTTCTAGTGCTAGTCCTTATGAGCTTCACAGGGAAATTATGCATGAGATTGGTCCTTGTGATCTTGAGGACATTGATGTGGTTATACACCTTGCTAATAAGGAAACCATTTGCCCCATTGGCATTGTAAGAGATGTGGAGGTTCTTTGTGGTAAGATTAATTATCCTGCTGATTTCCTACTGCTTAATTCAGCAGCTAGCAAAACTTGTCCTATCATTTTTGGTAGACCTTTATTGAACACTTGTGGAGCTATTGTTGATTGTAAGAAGGAAAAAGTTTTAACTAAGTTTGATGGAGATTCTTATGAGTTTAACTTTTCCAAATTTGCTAAAGCTCCTTGTGAAGATAGCTTGCCTAATAGAGATTTCAGGATGGAACAACTTGCTTCTATCGATCCAGTTTATGACCTTGGACCGCTTTTTGGTGACTGTAAGTATGCTTATTCTGATGATAAAGTTGTTGCTTGTGACAGTTAAATTTTTAACTTTATTCAAAGTGCTACTGAAAGTTATTATGAGAGAGGGAAACATGGTTTTATGCATCTCAATAATGTTAAGTTTCCCCATTTTATGTTGAAAGCTTTGAAGTTGCATCTGTTTTGTCTTCCTATGCTAGTGGCTTTTTGTTTCAACAATTCGTTTTCTCATGATACCCCGATGCATAGGAAGTGGGTTAGACTCAAATGTGTTGGTTATTTGCTTCTTGATGCTCTCTTTCACTTCAAATATATATCTCCTTTGTGAGCATATTTGAAAGTTTCATGCATAACTTAAAGGCATTAAAGAAAAGTACTTGTTGGGAGATAACCCAAGAGTTTTGTCATGTCTTGGAAGTTATTACCTCAGTAATAACTGCTCCTTATCCTTTTGTTTTGTTTTTTGTGTCAAGTTCAACTACTTTTGTGAAGTAGAGGAGTTGTGAAAAGTGGCTGTCCTAGGACAGATTTTTGTGCTGCATTGTAAACATTCGTGAGGGATCTCAGTACTTAGGATGGAGATGAATTTTTCTGAGCTTGTTCTCCAAGTTGTTACCCAACTTTCATCAGTTCTGCACTTTTTGATTTGAGCAACAAAAGATCTTCGAAAAAATCAATCTTTACCCGATGGTCTGTTTTGACAGATTTCTGCCGTCATTTGCATTTGCCTCTTATAGAAGCTTTTGTGTTGATGGGTTTTCAGTTGAAGTGTGAACCCAAAGGTTTATTGTTTTTTCTTACAATAATGTTGTCATTGAGTTTGTGCAAGGGTTTTGTATGAAGGAAATTTTCAGGAGAAGGAGAAAAGGAATCTGCAGGGTTCGTCTTTGAATAGGTAAAAGTGGTGAAAACAGAAGGTTCGTGAAAATCCAATATTTTTATATTTTTGATGTTTTTAATACATAAGGAAAGTTACGAGACGAAATTGAAGAGGAAACGGAGTCCGGGATGGATAAACCCACCCCAGGCGCAGGCCCAGCCTGGCCACGCCTGAGGGGGGTGTGCCACCCTCGAACTCCGTATCCGCCTCGTTTCCGTGTCAGTACCTTCGTTATGCCTTGAAACTTCGTAATATAACCCCCAGATCCCCCATGGTTTGTGCATCGTGTTCTCGTCATGTTTTCATTTCAATCTGTTTCTGTCAGGAAATCTTCTCAAGTTTAGAGCACCATGGTCTCCGCCAACGACAAAGGCAAGAAGCCCGAGGAAGTAGATCCTCAAAACCCCAAGGAGGAGGAGATTTTTGTAAGGGATGAAGAAGACATGGAGGAGGACAAGCATACAGACACCCGCGCTAACGTCGCAAGCATTGAAGTGGTAGCAAAACCCATCAAGCTTAAGAGGACAGATGTCTACAGGAGGGAAACCTCCACGTCTTATCTACAACCCACAATCATCTCCTCCAAGTACCAAGAAACCCTTCCACACTCTTATACATGAGCATCAATTTCAACAGGTGCCCAAAGGGAATTTGCCCTCGATGTGGGATATGCCTCGTTCTAACCATGCAGGGGAGGAACACACTAAGAAGGAAGAGTAGGGAAAGAATAATAAAGACTGGCACTCTCGGTCTGATATAATCATAAACCGTATTGAGCAAAACTCGGAGTTGATTCGTACTCTAATCTTTGAGATCGAGGAATTAAGGAAGCTTATTGAAGAGCTTATCAAGAGAACACCACCACCACCGAAGGATTAATTAATCATCAGGTTTGGCATCCCCTTGGCTTGTTCCAAGCTTGGGGGAGTGCAGCGGTATCACCACCATTATATTTTATCTTTTACCTTTTAGTGGATTCATATCTTGTGTAGAGAAGTTATATTATAGTTTGGTTTGCATGTGGAAGTATCTCTCCTTTAGTTGATTATCTATGTATCCCTTGGTGTGAGTGCCTTTATTGTATATTAATGAGAAGTCTCGTCTTTTACTTTTTGCACTTCTTATTTTAGTTTGCAATCTCTTTTAAATGATGGATCTTGTTGATTAGTATTGGCATCACTTTGGGAGCATCAAGTAACTCTAAATTGGTTTTGGCAAACCGAGTTCTGGTTAGTAGTATTACTTTGAAAGAGAAAAGGAGAAAAATCTTACAGGTATTTTGTATCATTTGTTTTCTTTCTTGTTGGTTCATAAGCTTCATATTATTTATTTAAGATCTTTTGTGTGTTAAAGGAAGATTGCATGTTTGGCTTTATTACTTGTATGTTTGCTTGTTTCTTTGAACTCCCTTTCTTGCTACCCAGCCTTGCTAGCCAAAAACCTGTTTTGAGAAAGCATACTTCTCATGTTTCCAAATCCCTTTGAACCAAAACTTCTGCCACTTGTGTCCACCATATACCTATTAGCTTTTGCTATTCCAAGCAAATTCTCAAGCTTCATCTATCTTTCGAATTAAAAAGTATTTTGTTATGTGAAAACTAGTTAGTAAAGCTCTCACGAACTTGATGGCACACTTTATTCCTTGCCCCTAATAGACTTGAACCATTGTGCCATCAAAGTTGTATATGATTGCACCTATACGTTGGAATTAGCAGAACCGTGCTGTCACGGGGAACGTTTTCAACATTGCACGTGTACTCTATACACAGTTGATATCGTGCTCTTTTGTTTATGGATGTCAACGGTGTGAAATAAAGAGGGAACTTGTAAGTCCATGGAGTCTGTATTTTGTGTTAGAGAAACGCCTGGGCCTCTAGCCTAAGTCATGCCTAATCATGGTGGAAACTTGCAGCATCACCATAGTGAGCCATCTATGAAGCATCCTCAATAAAAAGCTATGCATATAGTAAATAAAAAGATCGCTGAGATGCTCATTGTCTGCTTGCCTTGTCATTTTGGTTATGGGAAAGCTCTTGTACCATGTGCAAGGGGTACCCCGTTGGTAGTTCTCAATGATATGCAAATACTTACAATGACAAGAACTTACCTGTGACCAAAGTTGAGTAGCATGAGGAGTGACCCTCATATTCATGGGACATGAGATTGCCAGCTTATATTTCGTCAAGCATATACTCCATCTTTGTGCACTTTAACCTTAATCATCTCAAGATGCCTATGATAGGGGCAATGAGGGCTCAAAGCTAGTAAGTACCATAATCTTTTGGAAGCTCTTTATGACTTGTAATCCCTGCTTCCCTCTATGAAGGGTCCTTTCTCCCACTTCCAAGTTGAGTCAGTAAACCTACCTCCTATCTATCTCCAGCAAGCATTTGGGTTGTTGTGTTTCAAGTATTCATATGGTGATTTATTCAATCATGTTATTTATCTTCCTTGTTTGCAAAAAACTCTTATCTATTGAGTATTACTTTGAAAGCCTTCGCTTGTAAAACCTTTTTGAGCAAAGAGTGCTCCTTTTATAAAACTTCTACAAAAAGCTTTTTATGAAACTATTTGCCAGTTGTTCTCTGACCAAGAACAAGAGTTTGCCAATTCCAATTATGATTTTTTTGACCTGGAACTGTGATGCAAAAGCCCCACAACAATTTTATTAAACTCAAAACAAAATACAACCAGCATAAAAAATAATTACAAGGGGTAAAACCTACCTAATATAGGCAAAAAACTATACAAAACCAAAAGATCTATCCCTACGGTAGAGCAGCAATCCAAGTCATCAGCAAAGGTTTATATTTGGCTTTAATCCTGTACTGTAGTAGGCTGATATCATTGATAAAATTAAATCTCCATTTAGAAAAATATGGCCTTTCTTGATTGAAAATCTTCCCGTTCCAAAGGATCCATATATTCCAACAAGCTAAAACGAGCACCTTCATGAAAAAAGGCTGACCAAAATCCCGTTTAGCCTGAGCTACCACATACTATAGGTCATCATGACACTACCAGGTAACTTGAAAATAGTTCCAAACTCTCACACTGAAGTTACACTGAAAGAATAAGTGAATCCTATCCTCATAAGCTCGGATAGGGCATAGCACACAGTGAGTATTATCTGTGACATTCCAATGCCTCCTTTGCAGCAGATCGCAAGTATTCAGTCTATCTCTAAGCAAGATCCAAGCAAACATTTTGTGCTTGATCATACAAATCGATCTCCAAAGCCAGGAGTAAACATTGGGTTCCTGAATATGTGCATGGATCAACTTATAAAATTGGCCAGGTGTATAACTCTCACCCCAACAATAAGACCAGACATCCTGTTGATCATTTAAAGGGTTCTGTACCATGATTTCTTTGAGATCCATAAGCTCCTGATGAGCTCCAGCAGATAATGTCAAGTAGAATAGATCATGAATCTCCTCAACTGAAAACACTTGAGCCGCTGAAAGATTTTCATTCAACACAAAAGAAAATAATCTAGGGAAGCGATTTTTAATTGGCTGCACACATCCATGTATGGACCAATTATCTGTCCAGAATAGGAAAGTATCACCCTTCCCATGTTTTACAGAAGCAACTCCCCGAAAGTTATCCACTTTCTTAATCACATCCCGCCACCAGAAAGACCCACAAACTTTTTCTGCATGTGGCACTTTATTTTCATAATGTGCACTCCAAATAAGCTGTACCCAAGGAGTGTCCTTGTGATTATAGAATTTGTCTAAGAACTTAACTAGAAGAGCAGCATTCTTTTTTTGAAAATACACCACACCCAGACCTCCTTTATCCTTGGGCAAACAAACTAATTGCCAAGCAGCCAGAGATTGCTTTGGTTCATCAAGTTTATCTCGCCAAAGGCATTGCCTAAGGATCCTGTCCAACTGTATCGTGAGCCCGTTAGGTAATTGTAGAGTGCATAAAAAGTGTATAGGCATCGAAGAGAGTGCTGAATTAATGAGCTGCAACCTTGCACCTTGTGACAGAAAACTAGAACTGGAGGACAACTTTCATTCTAGACGGCAAACCAAAGGCAGTAGCTCAGTAATGGTAGGTTTAGTCGTTCCTAGTGGCAATCCCAAATATGTAAAAGGCATAGTACCCACTTGACAACCAAAGTCCTCAGCCAGTACCTTCATGAAATCATCAGGTACATTAATTGGTATCATCTGTGATTTATTAAAGTTGATTTTCAACCCAGTTGACAGTGTGAACTTGTGCAATAAATCTCTAAGTGCTCTTAGTTGCTCCAAATTGGCAGGCAGAATCAACAGTGTATCATCTGCATATTGGATAATAGGGAAATCCTCATCATTAGTTGCAATTGGACAATTAATCTCCCCTCTTTGAACTAGATCATTGACAACACATTATAATAAATATGATCCCAAAGTATATAATAATGGAGAAAGTGGATCACCCTGAAGAACTCCCCATTTACAGTGAAATTGCTTTCCTAGAATGCCATTGAGAAGCACTGCTAAAGTCCCCGAAGACAGAATTGAATTCATCCATCCAATCCACTTATCATTCAACCCTTTAAACCTCATAATTTGTAAGATAGCTTCATGTTCCACCGTGTCAAAGGCTTTAGCAAAGTCCAGTTTTAAAATAACAATAGGTTTTTTGGAGATATGACAGAGGAACAAATATTCAAACACCTAGGCCAAGCAATCCTGAATAGTACGAGTTCTCAAAAAGCCATACTGATTTTTATGAATGCACTCTAAAATTCTATCTTGTAATCGGTTTGCAGCAATCTTCGTTAGGAATTTTAGACAGACATTAGTCAATGATATTGGCCGAAAGTCATTCACCTCAATAGGAACTGGCTTTTTTGGCACCAAGGTGATATGTGAACCATTGATATTTTCCAAATTCAGTGTGCCATTGTAGAAATCCTCAGCAAGATTATAAATTCCTTCTAAACTATGTTCTAGCACTTTTTCAAAAATAATCCATTAAAACCATCTAGACCTGGTGCCCTATCCGTGGGCATAGCAGCCACCACCTCATCCATTTCTTTTTTCTCAAAAGGACGAGTTAAATCATCCAAGCCATCCACTTTGACCAAAAGCCGAGCTAAATAAAACTACATGGAAATACCATCAGTACGACCCATTTTATCCTTGTAGCTACTCCAAAGAAGCCCTGCCATCGAATCATGACCAATTCCAATTATGATTTATCTTTGTGCATCTCTATTGTGACTGTTGTACTTGGTTGCAAGCTAAGTTATATAATGATGAGTTGCTTTCTTCTTTGAGTTGTGCAATGGTAAGTGTGATGCTTCTTGTTCGTATTCTATTATCGACACTTCACTTCATAAACCTGTGGACATGTTTACTAAGCTCAGTTTTCGCTTGGGGACAAGCGAAGTCTAAGCTTGGGGGAGTTGATACGCCCAATTTGCATCACTATTCTATATCATAATTTACCTCTATTCATTGATATTTTTCATATTATGAGGTAATACTTATGGCTTTTCATCTGTTTATGCATGTTGGATGATTCTTGGAGGATGGACTGCTGGAGTCTGGATTCTGATGGAAAATAAGGCGTTTCGGTGCAATTTCACGAAGATCAGAAAAGTACCAGAAAAATATGGAAACATATTATTTTCCCAGAAGACGAAGGAAGCCAGAAGGAGGAGCGAAGAGGGGCCACAGGGGGCCCACCCCCTAGGCGCGGGTCCCCCTGGGCTGCTCCTAGGGCAGGTGTGGCCCACCTACCTGGATCACGACTCCGCCCCTTTGCCTGTATCTTCCTTACAGAACCCTAAGCCTCAGGGAGCGACCATAGATAGATTTCCGCCGCCTCTGGGGGCGAAAAACACCAAGAAAGATCTCTCCGGCAGACAGATTTCTGTCGGGGAAATTCCTTCCTGGAGAGGGGAGACCGTCCCCATCAACACCATCGTCAATCTAGGCTTCATCGGGATCATCATCATCATCCACACCATCATCTCCACCAGCACCATCATCACCACTCCGTACTGTTGTAACAATTGTGTTGGATATTGCTTTAGTTCTTAGGGGAAACTTTCCCGGTGTTGATTACTATTGTAGTTGATGCTTGTGAGTGGAACCATTGTATTATTGTTTATGTTCAGATTGTTATCCATTACCATATCATATTTTATCTTGATCCATATGATGTCTTGTGAGTAGTTCGTTGTGTTCTTGAGGATATGGGAGAAGTCATGTTGTTATTAATGGATTTGTGTTGAGTTATTATTCAATGGTTTAGTATTTAAGTTGTGGTGTTATTCTTCTAGTGGTGTCATGTGAACATCGACTACATGATACTTCACCATTTATGGGCCTAGGGGAATGCATTGTGTATTTGGCTACTAATTGTGGGGTTCTTGAGTGATGTAAACCTGAACCCCCGTTAGGACACCTTTGCACAAGGGAGCGTAGGATCTCAGAGTTTAAGGTTGTGGTTAGATTTATATCTTAATTACTTTCCTGTAGTTACGGATGTTTGCAGGGGGTTTAATCACAAGTATGTATTAGTCCAAGTAAGGTCGGTACATTAGCACAAGTTCACCCACACAACACTGACAACACCAGAGAAGGATACTCAACTATTTGAAGCGAAAGCACTTGACAGAATTCCCATGTGTCCTCGAGAACGTTTGGTACTTATAAGTATTTCCACCGGCTTGTCCTTTGCTACGAAAGGATTGGGCCACTTGCTCCGTTTGTTTGTTGTCTTTATTACTTGCTCTTTGTTTTGTTGCCTTATCAAAAAACCACTAAAAATCCGTTTGCTAAGTATTTACAGGGATTTCCTGCTCCATACCACTGTTCAGCACCTTCTGCTCCTCGTTGGGATCGACACTCCTATTTATCGAAAGTACTGCGATACACCCCTATACCTGTGGGTCATCAAGGGGGTTTGGGCCTCTCATGTCCCTCCTCCATCTCCTCTTCTGGCTCCGTGAATCTTCTGGTAAAATAGGAGTTTTGGCATATTTTCCAGGATTTTTCCTGAAAGTTGATTTTCTGCACAAAAACTAGACACCAAAGCAATTTTGCTGAAAACAACATCAGTCCGTGTTAGTTATATCCAAATCACACAAGTTTAGAGGAGAAACAATATCAAAAGTGTTCAGGAAAGTAGATACGTTTTGGACATATCAACTCCCCCAAGCTTAGCTTATTGCTTATCCTCAAGCAATTCAGTTGAAAACTAAGTGCGATAAAAGAAACTTTCACGAACACATTTGCTTCATGTAATGTATATATTCTCAACATATGATCAGTACTTAGACAATTCATAATAAGGAGTATGCATCTAAGTCTACTCAATAGTCGTTGCAATCTATGAAGAGATTCCAAAACAATAATAATAAGTAGCATGAAACATAAACATAAGCAATAATGTAATGCTCATAATAAGGTATGATAGGGTGGTATCTCGCTTGACTTTGATTGTGGAGCAAAACATAAATGCCAAGGCACCTCTGAAGTTCAAGTGAAGATTAGAAGTAAAGATATCAAATATATAAGCATCAAAGTCATGACATAATTAACCAAGTTTTGAGACAAGCATATTACACTAAGAATGACAACTATGCTCTCAAGAAGGTGCTCATAGAATAAGTGGTGACTCAACAAGGAAGTGAAAAGGTTTTGAAAAGTTTGAAAGGCTTCCAAATATTAAAAGTATGGTACTCATTTTCTTTGAGCTCTCATTGCCCCTGTCATAGGCATATTTAAATTTTTAAGGTGAAAGTGAGGTCCAATATGAGTTATATGCTTGACAGACCATAAACTGGTAATCTCATCTCCCTTGAGTACGAGGGCCGCTCCTCATGCTACTCAACTTTAGTTACCGGTAAGTTCTTTTCATAGTAAATACATGTGTATCATAGAGAACCGTCAATGGGGTACCCCTTGCCCAATGATACAGGAGCTATCCCATATCAAAATGACAAGGCAAGCAGACAGTGAGCATCTCAGCAATCTTCTTATTTACCATGGGAAAATGGTGCTTTTTTCTCTCTTTCCTCTTTTCCGTGTCTCCCTTTTTTTAAGAAGAAAGCTTCATAGATTGCTCATTATGGTTATGCTGCAAGTTTCCACCATGATTAGGCATGGCTTAGGCTAGTGGCCCAGGAGTTTCTCTAACACATATACATAACTCCATGGACTTACAAGCTCCCCTTTTCTTTCACACCGACGATATCCGTAAACAAAAGGGCATGATATCAACGGGATAATATTTATAGGTGTTGAAAGCGTTCCCCATGACAACACGGTTCTGCTAACTCCTAGCCTATAATTTGCAAGCATATAACTTTCATGTATAGTCACGGTGGTTCAGGTTTATTAAGTGCAAGAAAATAAAGTGTGCCATCAAGTTCGCGAGAGCTTTACTAACTAATTTTTCCAAAACAAGCAAACATTTTATTTGGAATAAAACGAGGCATAATAAATATGCACGGAATAGCAAATGATGCTAATAGGTAGATACAGTGGACACTTTTGACAACATTGGTTTTGGGGAGTTGGAAGCACGAGTAGAGCTTATACTCAGTGCAAGTGAAGGCTAGCAATAGAGAGGGAGCGACAAACGAGAGAGCAATAACTGTCATAATCATGCTTGAAACAAAATAGAACTAAATATGGCATAAAAGTGATACAAGAACTCTAAGGCAAAATAAATCATCGAGGCTTAACTGACTTTTGTTGAGTCATATGCATGCGTGAGCATGTGCCAAGTCGATTCTAATGAAACATTCAGAGGAGGATACCACAGTGTCATACCAAGTTTTGAATAGAACAATGCAAGCAAACATTCATATGACATGCTACAAACTATTAGCAAGCTAGAGATAATCATAAGAGAGCAAGAACTACTAGGCATCCAATAAATACATACACCTTACATGAACAGACTAAGAATGCCCACAATGCTGAGTATATGTACAAAAATGAAGACAAAAAGAGTTCATTACCAGCCTCTTACCACACCACAAGTTGTCATAAATCATCATTATTGCCTTTCACTTGTGTGACTTGAATAATAACATGAAATCAAACTCCACTGAGGACCGTTGAACCCTGCAACAAACTTAACAAAACCAAAGAAGAACAACAAATATTTTTAGGTTTTCGATTTTTAAAGTAAGCACTCAAAGCAAAAACAAACAAAGAAAAATCTAGCAAACCAAAGCTAAAAAACAAAGAAACAAGCCAAGAGAAACAACGAAAATATTTTTGGTCTTTTTGTGGTTTGGAAAGCAGAGACAAAAACTAAAAAGAAAGCTAAACATGTATATACAAAGTACCAACAGAACATGATATGTAGATGAGTGTGGTGTCGGTATACCCCCCCCCCAAGCTTAGGCTTTTGGCCTAAGTGGATCTCAATCAATAATG
The DNA here is from genome assembly GCA_030063025.1 of Avena longiglumis. NCBI lineage: Eukaryota > Viridiplantae > Streptophyta > Magnoliopsida > Poales > Poaceae > Avena > Avena longiglumis. The sequence goes on along the minus strand of CP125978.1, from coordinate 369,288,561 downwards.
CGAGTAGTAACCCCAAGTTGGTGGGTCATCGTAGGAATGATCATAATTAGGCCTTCGCGAAGAAGAAGAAGAAGCACTCCAATCATAGGAGGGTTGCTGGTATGAAGACTCCCCCATGTTGGAGGGCTGAACTGAATCATCTTCGGCATCCTCTCCAACATTCTTCTCTTGATGGGAGAGCTCCGCCACGTATGTGTCAAGTTCTTCCTCCGTGAGTGACCATCCTTGCATGTTATCAAAGTTAAACAAAGCAGGTGCAGGCAAAGAGAGTACTTTCTCAGACCTACCCCCTCTCCAACCAGTCTTGACAAAGGTTATTTCATACGGTAGCTCACTCAAAGTATCCCAAGAGGAAACAAATTTACGCCAAACCATGGAATTGAGATCAAGTCTCTCTATGGGGAACTAAAAGTCTGAATGATGAGGCTCTAAACCATGAAAATCTAGCAAACTAGAGGCAATGAGACCTCCACAAATTCCACCTTTCTCGCGGTTAGTAGCAAGACGGAAAGCTATCAAAGCACACAAGTTATAAGTTCTATCCCTATTCAAAGCAGTTGAGATGAAAGCTAGATCAAATGAAGATAATTTTCTAGCATTCTTCCTAGCAAGAACACACTTGGCAATGAAATAGGCAAAATATCTAATGGATGGGAAATGAATATTTCGAATTTTACCACTATCCTTTGAGAAGTCGCAACCTTGGCAAATTTCAGCATATAAGTCCATGAGTGGCTTAGTCCTCTCTCTAATCTTCTCACATGAACCCCACTGTGGCACTCTGATAGCTGCACAAAAATCAACAAAAGGGAGGTCGACAGCTATATTGTAAATTTTATATTGGACCATGGGATTAGACAAGGACCAACTAAACTGAAAGTCCTGCACCACAAACATGGTTAGCTTAACATATTGGTAAGGCTATTCTCCAACAAATTGCTCCAACCCTGCATTAGAAATCATAGTCTGGAAATCCTGAAATATCCCTGCAGCTCTCATAAATTCAGGACATGGATATATGGAAGAGAAAACCTCCTCCTCACGATGGACATTCATTAGCTCAGGTACCATCAATTCATGTTGATTGAGCTGGTATGCACTCATCTTCTTTTTTTTGAAATTTTTATACAAACATCAAACCAAGTGATTTCCAAGTTGATATATGATGAGGAACTACTATATGAACTTGCTAGAGGGCTAAACATGCATCAAAATGAAATCTCTAAGCATAGAACAAGCATGCAAGCTCACACAACCGGTCACCTACAGTAGAAAAATACTTAAGATACAATCCACCAATCAAAATCTAATTGGACAAGCGGAGGAGGCACATAATGGAGAGCAATCCCTCCAAAAATCAGCAGCAAAGATGGGCTAAGCAAGAAGATAGAAATTTGGGAGCAAGAACAACAGAACTCGAGCTTGAGAAAGTTTTCCGGTGCTTTTCGGGAGAGAGAAAGAAGTGGCTGGAAGGAGGCATCTTGGAGGGCTAGGGGTGGGCCACACCCAGGACATGCGCCACCTGGGGTTGACCGCGCCACTAGGGGGTGTGCTGGCCTAGTGGGCCCCCCTAGGCCAATCCAGGTGCCCCTCTGCCCCTTTTTTCGAGGAAAAAATTTAATAACAATTTTCTAGAATTTTTCGGGAAACTTTGTTTTTGGCCAATTTTTAGGTTATGAAAATTGATTTTCTCGTAGAAAAAGATTTTTGAAAGACACAAAAAGCAAACCAAAACCAAAACTACAGAAGTTCTAAGACACTCCAAAAAGCAAGCAACTAGCGAAACTATGACGAATAAGATGAAGAGCAAAGATTGGAAAGGAGAAAAAATAAAAGTGAGCAAGGATAATCACGGTGAAAACATTGTTTTGTTCATTAAAATACCTTTGTTAACAAGGTTGATAAAGTCTCGTTACCAAAGCAATCTTATATGAAACAAGACTTTGCATTTCACAAAATGATTATGTTACCTCAATCTTGATAGCAATAGTCCCAATCATAATAGTTTCAAAACTTTCTTGTGGAATGGGACAATATATTTCTCCAAATTTGATGCTCTCAATATTTTCAGTTGAATTCAGGCCATAGCTCTTACCAATCTACTTTGGGAAATAGACAGTATGCTCTTTGTCATTAATATTAAAAGTTACTTTTCCTTGATTACAATTGATGACATGTAAGATCCCTCCTTTATAAAGGAAAAGGATCCCTGTGATTGCAATGCTAGTCCCTGGATCATTGCTAGCATCCACAGTTTAAGATGAAGTACACAGAAACAAAGGTCATTTATTACATCCATTCCAGAGATAAACATAGTCTTTACAACTCAAGGCCACAAGCCTAATACAAGAGTTTGAATAAGTAAATAAATATAAGTCTTCATCTTCATGTGCCACAGGCAAACATGTTGAGTGTAGACTCATGACACCTAATCCTCATCAGAGTAACCTGCAACATCACAAGTTACAGCCACAGTGGGTCAATACTTTGGAATATTATTGGCAAGTGATACCTTAGTTAAATTTAGGTGGACTATATTACTATATGCAATTTGGCTAAGTGTAGCTTGGCTTGCTTTGCTCAAAAATAGGTTTTTCCTATTAGTTAAAATCACTAAGTTTTTCTTTGTCAAAACTTTACCCAAGGAACCACCAATAGACATTGAGGTCCTTCACCCTTGTTCACCCACAAGTTTTTACTTAGAAGTTGGAATGATGAGATTCTTGATAGCTTCCATGCCTTGATGCTCAAGTTGTCCATTGCCATGGACTTGGCTAAGTACTTAGATTTTTCCATCTGCATAGGTTGTGCACTTTCCCCACCAGACTTGGTTTCACCAAGACAGGACCTTTCAGAAGCCTTCCCTTAGACCAAATGGACGCGTTCCAACCTATCATCCCACTACCACCAACTGTCCAAATGACTAAGTTCTAGCAACCTATGTGATCCAGGCAGAGCCCATATTGCCAAGTGGCTGCACTAGAAGCTTCTCAACACTTGGCCTCTAAAATCCCTTTGTTCCTAGGTGGCTTTCCACAAGTGAGATACACAAGGTAAACCATAGCCATGGGCCTTGTGTAACCACTCAACCAAAACCACCAATCAAGTCCCTTTCCACCCAGGTGATTCATTGACTTAGTTGTTTTATTAAGAAAACATAAGTCCAAAGACTTAGAAATATTTTCATCATAGCATGTATATTTCACCAACCCTTGTTTTCTACTAGCTAGGCTAAGCATGGCATAGATAGTAACTTAACTTAGGAATTTCCTAGCAATTCTACATCTACTTAGGATTTCCCCAACATGGCATATAGGCAAAATAGTAACATGCAAGACTTAGCAAAATATTTCTAATGCTTAGTATAAAATATAGGGATAGAAATATTCATGAAGTACCACTTGCCTTGGTAGTTGGGAGAGTAGCACTCTTCACAATCACAATCACTAGCACCAAAATCTACACATAGAATATAGCCACAATCACATACAAGACATATACAATCAAAAATATATATTCATGCATGGAAGATGCTAAGTGATGATTTTTAAAATTCAACCAAGCAAGTGCATAGTACTGAATTCTAAATAAGTCAAAACTTTGCCAAACCAAATTTTATTTAACACTAAAAACAATTCCTAAACATTTCATATGCTCAAATAAGACCTACACATGTTTCTGCAAATAAAACTAGTTTAACAGAAGAAAAACTTTAAACACATTGCATAAATGGAAAGGGCTTGCTCTCCTGATTCCAACGGTATAAAATTTGTCAAAATCTAACGTGGGAATCAAAAGTTATAGCTAAATCAAATTTGGATATAAAATCAGATTTCAAATTATGTTTTAAACCAAACCCTAGCCATGCGGCGCTATCCTATTGGCCGATACTGTTTCACTCAGGATCACCCTTCCGTGCCGTCAGATCAAGTCAGATCCAACGCGCCAGATTCAAAGAAAACGTTTCGCTCAGATCTAATCTGGTCCTTACGATGCAGATCTAACGGCTACCGTTGCTCTGACCATAGCCTAGCGGCGCTAGCGGAGGCGACTGGCGGCGGCGTGTTTGTCAGTGGCGGCGCTGGCGTTCTAGGTCGCCCGGGGAGGGGAGAGGATGCTCACCAGAACCGCAGTGACGAGGTGAAGCTCAACGTGGCGGTGGCTTGGCAAGGGGCGCTCGGAGTCGTCGGGGATTCCTCGCCGGAGTTCACGAACGCGTCGGGTACGGCTGCTAGTCGACGTTGGCTAGGTTCTACGTCGCGCTAAGACAAGAGGAGGGCACCGTTAGACGCGCAAGATGCTAATGATCCTAGGCGTAACAGACAGAGGGCAAGGGGCGGTTGGTACTTACGGGGAGAGGTCGTCGGAGTTCGTGCAGAGAGCGGCGGCGCTCAGTCGTTGTCGTTACCGAGGCTACAGACCATGCGCGAGCAAAATGAAGGTGTTAGTAGATGCGCACGGAGCTGCAGAGCATGCTAGTATGAACCATGGATAGAGGGGGGCACGGTGCTCACCAGAATTCGTCGGCGAGGTCGTCGGAGCAGCGGCAGTGTCTGGCGAGTTGCGAGCAGCCTGGTGGCGTGGAGAGGAAATTGGGTGAGGGGAAATGGCCGCGAGAGGGAGGGGCTTAAGTAGGCAGGAGATCGACAAGAAACGCCCAGTGAATCAATGCCAATTACGCCGCGGAATCAACGCAGCAACGGCCAGCGGCGGTGTTCGTGCGCGGAATCTGGGGGAAGACGATGATGACGTGGACAGGGCCCGCTTGTCAGCGAAATGAAAAGAGAGGGAGTGGGGTCCGAGTGTCAGTGACTCCGTGGGTGCATCTGCGGGTGCGAGAGAGATAGGGGACCCGGGTGGGCTAGTTGGGCTGGTTTCGCTGTTGGGCCCAAAGTCTGGCGCCGGCCTTTTTCTTTTTCTTTATTCCTTCTCTATTTCTGATTTGATTTTCTGGAATGATTTTCAAATGAATTCAAACTCTATTTGAATTCAAATATTTTCAGGATTTTTGCAGTGTGCAATAGTCACAATTCTAGGCATAAAACCAAATGGTCACTCTGAAATGGCTTGGTCATTTGGAAAAAAAATAAAAAATAAACAGTGACATAGCACTTTGTTTTATATTGACTTTGAAATTGGTTTTCAAATTGTATTTGCTTTAAATTTTTTGGTTTAAACCTTAGCAATAAAGCAACACACTCTGAAACAACAAGGCACAAAGTTTGGTTTCATGAACAACAACCTCTCATAGAAAGAGTAGTATTTGTTTCAAATGATGATCACATAAAATAATGAGCGCATATGCTCCTGTTTTTGAATTGTTTTGTTTGAAATGAATCCTATATGATCATGGATGCATGGATGATATGCATGAGTTTGAAACATGATTTTAGGGATGTTACATGACAGCACCTGCAGTATTATGAAAAGGTCTCCCAAGAATAATAGACATATTATCATCTTCAGGCATCTCAAGCACAACAAAATCAATTAATACCAAGAAATTATGAGCCACTTGAACCGAAACATCCTCACATATACCAACAGGGATAGTAGTAGATTTATCAGCCATTTGCAAAGATATATTAGTTGGTATCAACTTTTCTAGACGGAGTCTCTTATAGAGAGAGAAAGGCAAACCACTAACTCCAGCTCCCAAATCATACAAAGCAATTCTAACATGATTATTTTTAATAGATGATATGTTGGAAACATATCTATAATTTTTGATGCTCCATGCTTGTTTAGTATCTACTTTGCTTTACTTGTCCACACTTTGAGGCGCTTTTTACATGTTTTCTGGTACTAACCTATTAACAAGTTGCAACAGCGCCAGATGCATGTTTTATCCTATTTTTGGTTTTAGAAAAGTTAGTAAAGAAATATTCTCGGAACTAGACGTGACAAACGTCAAAGTCAATTACTTTCCGTGGGGAACAAGAAGTCCAGAGGGGAGCTGGGGAGGCGAGCCAGAGGGGCCACACCCCCCAGGCACGGCCACAGGTGGGCCCACGCCTGGCTAGGGTGTGGGGCCCCTGACCACCGCCTCGGCCTCCCCCTTCGCCTATAAGAAGCCCCCGATGCAGAAACCCTAAGCACCTAATCAAATCTCCACGAAACCTTCTATAGCCGCCGCCGCCATCGTCCCTAGATCAGGGGGATCTGAAGCTCTTCCCGGCACCCTGCTAGAGGGGAAATCATACCGGAGGCCTTCTCTCCGGTATGATGCGTGAGTAGTTCCACCTTGGACTATGGGTCCATGTAGTAGCTAGATGGTTGTATCTCCTCCTTGTGCTTTCATGTATAGATCTTGTGAGCTCCGTTCGTGATCAAGATCTAATCTATTTGTAATCATGCATGTTGTGTTTGCGGGGATCCGATGGATATTGAAATTATTATGTTGGTTTGATTAATGGTTTTGTCTTTATGATTCTATCATGTCTGTGTTGTTTGTGATCTTGCATGTTCTCCGTTGTTAGTAGCTATCTTGGCCAAGTAGTTGCTAGTGACTCCAAGAGGGGTATTTATGCTCGATAGTTGGTTCATGCCTCTAGTTTCCAAGGGAAGTGACAGAAATCTCTTCGGTTGTAGATGTGTTGTTGCCACTAGGGAGAAAACAACAGTCTCTTGTTCATGGAACATGTGGACTGTTTACCTTACACACTTTGCTTAAAGCAGTTGTCTGTTGCTTGCAACTTAATACTGAAGGGGGTTCGGATGATAACCTGAAGGTGGACTTCTAGTCATAGATGCAGTTGGATGGCGGTCTATGTATCTTGTTGTATTTCCCAATCGAATCTCATAGGATCTTTCTGACTAGTTGTTGGGGAGATAACCCCGGATAGGGTAAAGACGGGGAAAGACGAAAGGATGTTCCCCGTCTAGTTTCCGAGTTACAGTCTGAGTCGGCCGAATCATATAGAGGTCGGCCAAGATAGGAAAGGGCAGGACCCTTGTGACGATGGCAAGGCCTTACCCGGCCGAGATATTTCAGAATCCTCGGGTCACCCGAGTAACCTTAATGCAGATAAAGGACAAGCCGAGCCGGAGGCAAGGCCGAATGATCTGGCTTGCAGGAGAAGGAGAAGCCTGAAGTCAAACCCTAGCCGCATGATAGGGAGAATCTGAGCCAAGCCAAGTACTACGGACAAAGACGCAGAGCGACAGAGAGGCAGAAGGAGGTCACGGAGGTGACAGTCCCCCAAGCGAGGCGCCAGGAGGCCCTCTGGAACCTTGCCGTAGTTAGAGGAGTGACAGGGAAAGGGGGGGCGCCGAACTACTATATTGGTACAAGCATATTCCTCGAATATGCTTGCCACATCAGCCCTAAAGTAACCCAAGGCTCTCCTTTATAAGGAGAGGCTTGGACCCTGAGGAAGGGATCGGCTAATTTTAGTACCGTTAGGCTGGTAAAGTTCTTATCTTCTCCCTGTATACAGCTCAAGGAGCACTTGTAGCCCAAAGAAGGAGAAATAAAGATCTTTGCCTTAGTCTTTTGTGTGTATAATCAACTACATCTTCCCTCCCCAGATCCCACTAGCATCCATTGGCCCCATACTTTAGCCTACCCATGGCATCTGCCGTGCCACCACCACGACAGTTGGTGCCCACCGTGGGGCCAGCCGTGGTGCTAGCTGGAGTTGTGATCCGGACAGGAAACTTCATCAACACTGGCGATCGCGTTGTTTCTGTCTTGGTCCAGAGGTTTGATCTCTGTGACTACGTCAGCGACAATGCGGGCAGCTTTAGGGGAAAAACTCCCCTGCGCAACGGTGTCTTCATCAGCCTGGGCGGGCACAGGATCTACGTCGGCGTCGACATCTCCGGCATTTATCCTCACCAAGTTGTTGTTGTAGGAGAGCCACCTCTTAGCGGTGCGAGCCATCCACGCAGAGCGCGTCCCGTAGGCAGCGTCGAGGTGATGGTCGCGGCCGGAGTGCAAGCGGGAGTAGCGGCTGCCGGATCGACCAAAGACCCCGCCATAGGCGTACAGGGCGCACCCAGGCAAACAGCACCACTACCCACCGAGGTAATCCCTCCAGTGACCGACCAGACTGAGGTGCAGGACACTACCCCAAAGGCACCAAGAGTAAGAGGGCCACCTCTGGAAAGGCCAGAGAACATTCTTCAGGCAACCATAGAAAACTTGACTAGACCAGTAGCGCCGATACTTGATCCGGCAAATGCTCAGGCAGAGTTAGAAGAAACCAGGCAAAAGGTGCTGGTAGAGGCCAAAAAGGTGTCGGCTTTGCGGGAGTCCTTAAACAGGACTCTGCGAGAATATGCCAAAGCTAATAAGCTTGACGTCGCGCCAGAACGGGTGGATGAGTTAAGATTGAGAGGGAAGAACCTCATAGATGATATCAACAAGGAGCATGATGCTCATAAGGCGGAATCACTTGATTTGGGTTTGCCGAGGTACAGTACCCCGGCAAAGAACCTAAGAGCGGCAAATTCCGCAGCATTAGAGTTAGAGGGGTTGACCGGTGAAGCCCGACAGAAATAGCAAGAAAGAGTGAATGAGCTGGTGCACACCGCGAACCAGCAAAACGAAGAAATGCTCAGAGCAGACCCGGCAAGGCCGGGGGCCTCACGAATGGTTCACTCTGCAGGAGCAGCACCTGCCTTGTCCGTGGCAGCAGCATCTTCACCCGGAAATAATGCACGAAAGGACAAAGCTGTAACCTTAGGAAAGAGAAACAAGCAAATTGTTCCGTATGATCTGGCAATAGCCGGGAAGGCAAACGAGAACAGAGGCAATGGAAGCCGAGGTAACAGTGGTGAGAGGAATCCCGGCCGTATTGAGAAAGACGGCGGAAGCCAAGGCAATGGAGACCTCGGCAGAAGAGAACTCGGAAGAGGCAATCATGAGAACAATACCCCAGTCGAAGTAAGGAGAGAACTGCCACTCAACCCGCAACCAAGGCATGAACCCCGGTAGGAAAGAGAGACGAGGCCAGCTCGCCACAATCAAGTGAATGAAAGGTACAATGATGGTTATTCCGAGATGGAATATGCGATCCACAGTGGAAATAACCACTATGGAATGCAAGATGAGTTCTGCTGATTTGCCATCAAATGATGCAAGAGTGAAGCTGTACCGGCTATACCGGTCCGAGTTGTTGGAGGAACAGGGTCCACCAGGTCCAACATGCTTTGGACCACGGATCATGGGAGAACCACCTGTTCCGAACTTTCAGCTAGCAAGAGGCACGAAAACATATAATGGAAGTACCAAACCACAAGACTGGTTGATTGACTATGCCACTGCTGTGAAAATAGCGGGTGGGAACTTACGATGGGCAGTACGGTATGTCCCACAAATGCTGGAAGGACCAGCTAGGGTATGGCTGAATAATCTACCAGTGGGCAGTATCAACTGTTGGTTGGATTTTGAGGAAATGTTCGTCAGCAACTTTACCAGCACATATAAGAGGCCAAACAGGCCGCAACAGTTAGCCATGTGCAAGCAGAGGACGAATGAAACAGATAGAGAGTTTTTAACTCGATGGTGTAACCTGAGAAACTCATGTGAAGGAGTTATAGAGTCGCAAGCAATAGCTTGGTTCGCTCAAGGATGCCGTTATGCCAGCGTGTTATTGCAACGTCCGCAAAGAGATATGCCGACCACACTGGCAGAAACTATCAGAATAGCGGACTCCTACGCATTAGGAGATCCAACGCAACCAGAGTTAATGTCGGCAGATCATCGGTAGCAACAAGACCATTATGCAAGAGATTTGGCCGGGTCATCCAGGCGCAGTGACTTCAGAGGAAGAAGAAGAGAATAAAGTCCGGATTATAGGTATAATTTGGCCCAAGTGGCAGCAGTAGCGCAGGATCCGCCGAGTCACGGAGCGACTCAACGGCAGAAGAATGGTCCTCAGCAGTGGACACCGAGGAATGAAGGAAAAAGACAGTGGACCCCAGAACAAAAGAAACAGTGGCAAGATAGGCCGAAGTACACGTTCGAATCTATGTTAGATCAGCCGTGCAAATTTCACACTTCAAACCCATCCAGGCCAGCCAACCATACGACCCGCCAATGTGCATGGATGAAAAATGCAATGGGAAACCCCATAGTTGTTCAGGCAGCGCCCCATCAAGTACATCAGCAACATCAACCACAGTTGACTGGAGAAAATGCACAGCAACTGATGTTACCGCCTCCTCTCCCGAGGTACGATAACTCGGATCCGAGAGATGCAGTACATCAAGTGATGAACCAAGTCCAGGATGGAAGGACAAATCCAGCGAATAGTGGACGCAATGATTACAGAGAACATCATCAGTCTTATTGCGTGTTCACAACGGAACAACAAGACAAGCAAAGTGTGCAGCGCCGGCATATGGAAGTAAATGCGGTTATGCCTACAGTACCAAGATATGTGCCTTGGTCAGATCAGGAGGTAACTTGGAGCATAAAGGATCACCCCAAGATAATGCCGAATCCCGGGTCGTATGCACTCGTGTTGGATCCGACATTGGTTGGACCAAGCATCAATGTGAAATTCTCAAAAGTACTTATTGACAATGGAAGCAGTATCAACATCATGTACAAAGATACCATGCATAAACTCGGGATATCGCAGAACATGCTGCAATCCATGATGACCACTTTCCATGGGATAGTGCCAGGGCTTTCATGCGAACCCATTGGTAAAGTCCGAGTGGATGTGTTATTCGGCACAAGAGATAACTGCAGAGCAGAAAACTTAGAGTTTGAGGTGGTCGATCTAGAGAGTTGTTATCATGCTTTACTCGGACTGACCCCAGGCCAAATTCATGAGCAAATGTCATATAAGTTATCTCAAAATGAAGCTACCGGACCACAAGGAGTGATAACAAAGAGTGGGATTACAAGAAGTCAATGGAATGTGCTTCAGCCGGGTCAAATTTGGCCGAATCATTGGTTATAGCAAGAGAAAAAGAAGGATTCAGGAGGTAGCAGCCCTCGCTCAGTCAACACAGTTGAATATGCCGGCACTAGCCAATCCACATGGAAGTGTATCCTTTCAGCCGACTAAAGAAACCAAGAAGTTTCAGATAGATGAGCAATTCTCAGAGCGTACTGTTACTATTGGCGCGGGCCTAGATGCTAAATAGGAAAGCGAGCTCACCAACTTCCTCCGTGAGAATCGGGACATATTTGCATGGTCAACTCAGGATCTGCAAGGTGTTCCGAGGGCGTTGGTGTTATCGCCATATTTTGGCCAAAGGATGAGACGGGCCGTAATCAAGATGGGCTTGGAAGATACATATATGCAACGTGTTGTTGAATCGGCCTTGTGCGTAGATTTGGGCTAAATTGCCCGTGTATCTGTATATTGTAGTAGGTTCCGTTTCGGTTTAGGTAAGAGGTAGAGTTGTAGAGTTATTCCAAAGATAGAAAGTCTCCGGACTATAAATATGTACCTAAGGTTATTGAGAAAAGGAGGACAATCACGTTCACAACAAACACAATCTCGGCGCATCGCCACCCCTTGTTTCTAGGGTTTCTTTCGGGTAAGTGTCATGCTGCCTAGATCGCATCTTGCGATCTAGGCAGTATCTGCTTATGCGTTATTTGGTGTTACTCGTACTGAAGCCTTGTTGATGGCGAGTAATACTATTATCATAGATTGGTTTAGGTTAGCATCGGTACTTTTTGCTATGATTGTTTAGTTATGCTACCTCTAGTTACCTCGCTACCTTTGCACCTTTTCCCGGGTGTAAGGGTAGCATCTTGCTTGATCTTTATTCAGTTGATTTGATCTGTTATAGTTATGCCTTGTTCTCCAAGGTTTAGTTTGATATCCACGTAGTCAGGCCTTGCAAACGGGTTGAACGATCCAGTAGTACGTGAGGATATGGTTTGCCAATTCGAGAGGAGTTGTTCCGGGAATTGACTTTACGTCGGTTGTTAGGCCTTCTCTAGGGTTGGTTTTCCATTATCTTTTGTATCTACCAGGCTCAATCATGTGTAGGACGTTCCAATTACGTGGTGAAAACGTTAGACTGTCGTAGATCGATTTAACTTATATTGATGAAGCAAAACCCCATGTTATCGTAGATCTAATGCAGAATCATGGGACAATCGGCTCCAGGAGCCGATTCACAGGGAAACCTGGGAGCCGGTCACGGCTCGAAATTTACGTATACTTGTTTACCATGTAGGAAACTGATCGAAGCAATCCATCACCTTCCTGACCAGGTATAGGTCAGGTGGCACGCCCTTGAACCAAGCCAGGACGTGTGCCGGAGTTTTGCGGGCCGTTGCCCGAGGGACCAGGGCCCACCAGCGTTACTGGAGCCTCCGGCTCTTCGTGTTGCTCGTCTGCTCGTCGGTGGGTTTTGACAGCAACACATTCGCGCACGGTGGGACTTTCAACATCATCGCATCAACATCCGACGCTGAGATGGGGACAGACCGTCACGTCTGACGATGCACGAGGAGCATAAGGCGAAGTATGATGATATCAATGCTCTCTTTGAAGCCGATCTCATCGGCTCTTTTGAGAGGACCCGTAAGCATGGCATCAGGTGGAAAAGTTTCTCACCTGAAGGTGCTCTTGATGAGGTGGATCTGTCTGTTCCTTCAGAGGAGCGCACCCGAGCTCTGCGACAGGAAGTCAACTACATGGTGGCTCATTCTCTTCACCGCCATTCTGAGAGCCTGGTGAACGCTTTCGAGCGGATTGCAGTTCGCGTAGTTCAGGAGATCATGAAACATCAGTACTCTCCATCGGGGCCTACTCTGGGACTCACAGGAGAAAGACCGCTCGCACTGGCCCACATGCCATTCACACTTGCAGCTCGGAGCGCCAGCGGCAAGCGTCGTCGTCTAAGGTCGGAGGCGACCCAAGCGATTGCCTCTGTTTGAGCCACCTAAAGAAATCCCACATGGATATGTGTGCACCTACATGCCGGATCGCAATAACTTTGCACAAACCAGATTGCAACCGCAGGGATTTCTGGCGGGAGTTCTGGGCAGGGCTTGAGCGGGTATTTCGGGCAGGGTGTGCAGGATGGACGCCGACAAACAGGCGTGGCTAGCCAAGTATGCCATCGAACGAGTCATGATAATCTAGCCCTGCAGCTCAAGCAGTGGAGCAAATCCGTACCATCTTGAGAGACCGGTTAAACCGTGCCAAAGAGAAGGACAATCGGCTATTCAAAGCCGTACTTAACGAAGTTTGATCTGATTCCGCTTCCGCCCAAGTATCGGCTCCCACAGTTCTCAAGGTTTAGCGGATCGGAAGGGTCGAGCTCGATCGAGCACGTGAGCCGATACCGCGCGATTAGGCATGATTTCATCGGATCGATTCGCGTGAGGTTCTTTCGCAATCTCCGACAGACCAGCTTTTGGGTGGTACACCGCGCCACGATTCGATCCGGACACAAGCAACTGGAAGAGCAGTTCCACATTCAGTATCATTCAGAAGCTACCGAGGCTGGCATTGCAGACCTGGCACAGGTGCGGCAAAAGCGGGGAGAAACTGTAGCCGAGTACATCCAGCGTTTCAGGACTGTCAAGAACCGATGTTACTCAGCTCGTTTAACTGAGAAAGAAGCAGTCGAGCTGGCAGTGTTGGGTCTCTCAGCACCTGTCAAGGATCTGGCTTTCCAAGTAGAGTACAACTCATTGGCGCACATGGCCCAGAAGCTGACGATGTATGAACAGCGCCACCCTGAGTTGTACCAAGACAAGTTCAAACGTCCGATAGGCCTGGTCGATACAGAAGAAGAGGATCCTACACAAGACCAGGAGGTGGCCGTGGCTGAATGGGCTCGGGGGGCAGATCCTGTGTCCTGCAAATGGGTGAAGCAGCAAGGGCCTGCAAAAGGGTTCGACTTCGATGTGAGCAAAGCTGAGCAGATATTCGATTTACTGCTGAAAGAAAAGCAGCTGAAGTTACCCGAAGGCCACAAAATCCCTACGGCTCAGGAGATGAACGGGAGACCATACTGCAAGTGGCATCACTCGTTCACCCACACCACCAATGACTGCAAAGAGCTACGTCGCCAGATCCAAACAGCGATAGAACAAGGCCGTCTGATCCTTGGGCAGTTCGCCATGAAAGTGGACACAAACCCATTTCCCGGCGTCAACATGGTAGAACAGTACTCCACGAGGCGTCAACTGGATTTCTCGTTCGATGTTAATATGTCCGGATCTGTACCACCATGGCACATACAAGGAGGCGGTCGCTCGGGGCAAAGAAAGAGAGGAGGCTGGTCCACGCTGACCGGCCACGACGACAGCGGTATTTCGAGGAACAGGTGAGGAGCGTGCGATATCAGAAGCCACACTCCACGTATCTCCTTAACAAGTATGAGCGTCAGTATGACCGACGTCGCCGGCGCGATAGAGACGGTGAAGGATATGAGCGCCTCTCTAGGGGAACGTCAACAGAAAAGGAAGGCGTTGATGAAGGGTTCGCAGCATAGAAAACAAAAATTTTCCTACGATGTGAACTATATACCAAGATCTATTTATACTAGATACAAACAACGGGCGGATGTATATCCGTAGAGAACATACCCTTGAAGACCGACAAAGCTTAACGAGTCCAAACTCGTGGTTGATGTAGACGATCTCTTGCCGATCTCAAGATCGAGAGGAAGTCCTAGCGCAAATCAGCGATCCGCATCGTGCACACACGCTCGAGGCACCGAGCAACCTCCGCCTCCTCGCTCCAAATGATGCAGGAAGCACAACTCTTTCTTGCCGAAAAGCCACGGGAACATGTATCTCGCTAGTCCGAGACCATGGGGATAAATTCTAGAGGAGAGAGATCCTTCACGAGGAGGTGTGAGTGAGAAGTGAGAGGAGGGCTCCTTTATAGGAGGAGGGGGGAACCCCAAGGGGTGGCTGCGCATGGGGGCTGCCCTTGCCCTCCCTCATCATGTGGGTGGACACTCCACTCACAAAATGACCCTTCAAAAGTCCACTCAAAATCCCACTCAAAATCCCATTAAATTTCCACCAAATTTAATGCAAACTCTCATTAAATAAAACTCTTTTATTTTATTCAGAATTTTGTCAATTACTTTAATGACAAACATTCACAAATAACCTTGCTAGAATTCTATTTCACATGCATAACCACTTTATGCAATTTCACCCGAAAACTTTGTTTGGTATCTAGTGAAATAAATTCCTGCGCTTGTTTATTCTTTTCGCATGAAACTTTTGCTCCAATTGGATGTCGGTGTCTCTTAAGTGTGTCACCCTACGGTTCGTGAATAATGCGGACATGATCGAGACCCCTCTCGGATCAATAATCGAGCGGGATCTGGAGACCCATCGACTCCCACATATTCAACGATGACTTTCTTGTGATCGTCAACCTTTTATGCTAGTATCTTAATCCCTTTGTCTCACGATATATTACATGTCCGAGATTCGATCATCGGTATCTCCCTACCTAGTTTGATCTCGTTACCGACGTGCACTCATTTCTCGTTCATGTGATATAACATTCTAGTGATCAAATCACTTGCTTGCAAGCTAATCAATGTGATATCACCGAGAGGGCCCAGAGTATATCTATCCGTCATCGGGATGAACAAATTCCACTCTTGATCCATGAGCCTCAACATAACACTTTATTAGTTATGAACCCATCTTTATAATCACAATGTTACGGTGTGACGTTTGATGTTATCAAGACACTCTTCCGGTGTTAGTGATTGACATGAGCTCATGGTCTAAGTATTAGGATCACTTCGTAAGTTGTTATAACAATATAAACTCAATGACTTTGATCGTAATGCTATACTTGGATGAATGTTCATCACATCATTACACTAATGTTGTGATCCGTTATTAACAACATCCAATGTCCATGATCGAAACCTTGATCATCTTGTTAATCAACGAGCTAGTTTATGAGAGAGGCTTAACTAGGAACTTTCGCTTGTTTATTAAACACACATGTATTAACGTTTCGTATTAATACAATTATAGCATGCAAAATAAACATCTATCATATACTTGGAATACACATAATAAACAATTTATTATTGCCTCTCGGGCATATTCCCTTGATCTCCCACTTGCACTAGAGACAATAATCTAGTTACATAGTGATATATCTAACACCCATTGAGTTCCGTGTTGATCATGTTTTGCTCTAGGGAGAGTTTTAGTCAACGGATCTGCTACATTGAGATCCGTATGTACTTCTAAATCTTTATATCTCCATCCTTGACATGCTCATGGATGGAGTGAAACCGCGCTTAATATGCTTGGAATGCTTGTGAGACCTTGGCTCTTTGGCATTGGCAATGGCACCATTGTTGTCACAATAGATCACCATTGGGTCCAACGCTTGCCACAACTCCTAGTTCGGATATGAACTCCTTCATCCAAATCGCTTCGAGCCGCTCGGCAAAGAACATATTCGCCTCCGTTGTTGATCCGCTACCACAGGTTGTTTGGAGCTCCTCCAACTAACGCTCGCCATTCATGAGAAATACGTATCCGGATTGAGACTTAGAGTCATCCGGATCGGTGTCAAAGCTAAGCGTCGACATAACACTTAGCGACGAGCTCTTCTTCACCTCCGTATACAAGAAACATATCCTTAGTTCTTCTCAAGTACTTAAGGATATTCTTGACCGCTATCCGATGTTCAACGGATCCGATTGGTACCTACTAGTCAAACTAATAGCGTGTGCCACATCCGGTCTTGTACATAGCATGGCGTACATTATAGAGCCTATGGTCAAGCATAGGGACTTTGTCCATTATCTCTCTTTCTTCCAAGCCGGACTTTGAGTCTTACTCAATGTCTTGCCTTGCAACATAGGTAAGAACCCTTCTTACTTCCGTCCATTTTAAACTTCTTTAAAATCTTATCAAGGTATGTACTGCGATAGCCCTATTAGGCCTAGATCTATCTCTATAGATCTTTATGCCTAATATGTAAGATGCTTCACCTAGGTCCTTCATTGAAAATTTGCTGTTTAGATAACTTTTAACACTGTTTAAAAGTTCTATATCATTTCCGATCAATAATATGTCATCCACATATAGTATCAGAAATGCCACATTGCTCCCACTCACTTTCTTGTAAATACAAGCTTCTCCATAAGTTTGGACAAATCCAAACTCTTTGATCACCTCATCAAAGCGGAGATTCCAACTTCGTGATGCTTGCTTCAATCCATAGATGGATTCCAACTTCGTGATCACCTCATCAAAGCGGACATTACCATCAGCATCAGTTTTCCTTTTGAAAATCCATTTGTTCTCCACGGCCTTTCGGTCGTGAGGTAATTCCACCAAGTTCCAAACTTGATTTTCATACATGGATTCCATCTCGGATTTCATGGCTTCTAACCATTTGTTGAACTGGCTCATCATCGCTTCTTCATACGTCAGCAGGTCATTATTTTCATCAACCATGAAATTTATGACAGATTTCCGCATTCCGGAGCTGCACGCGTCTGCTTGACCTGCGAGGTTCGGTAGTACTCTTCGGAGTTTCATGATCATTATCATTAGTTCCTTCTTCAACAGGTGGAGCCAACTCCGAACGACTCGGCCAAGCGCTACTCGCCATACTTTGAAGAGAAGGTTCCATAACCTCTTCGAGTTCTACCTTCCGACTACTCACACCTTTCGCGAGAAACTCTTTCTCTAGAAAGGATCCATTCTGGCAACAAAAACCTTGCCCTCGGATCTGTGATAGAAGGAATACCCAATAGTTTCTTTAGGGTATCCTATGAAGACGATTTTTCCGCTTTGGGTTCGAGTTTATCCGTTGAAGTTTCTTCACATAAACATCGCAACCCCAAACTTTAAGAATGACAGCTTAGGTTTGTTTCAAACCACAATTCATACGGTGTCGTTTCAACGGATTTAGATGGTGCCCGATTTAAAGTGAATGCAGCAGCTTTCTAGTGCATAACCCCAAAATGACAACGGCAAGTCCGCGGAGACATCATAGATCGAACCATATCTAATAAAGTACGATTACGACGACACACCATTTCGCTGTGGTGTTCCGCAGTGTGAGTTGTGAAACAATTCCACACTCTTTCATGTGAGTGCTAAACTCGTAACTTAGATACTCACCTCCACGGTCGCATCAGAAATTTGATCTTTCTATTACGATGATTTTCCACTTCATTCGAAATTCCTTGAACTTTTCAAAGGTTTTACTTGTGTTTCATCAAGTAGATATAACCGTATCTACTCAAATCATCCGTGAAAGTAACAAAATAACGATATCCACCTCACGACACACTCATTGGACCACATACATCGAATGTATGATTTCCAATAAATCCGCCTGCTCCATTGAACCGAAAACGGCGTTCTAGTCATCTTGCCCATAAGGCATGGCTCACATGTATCAAATGATTCATAATCAAGTGATTCTAAAAGTCCATCCGAATGGAGCTTCTTCATGCTTAATGCCAATATGACCTAGACGGCAGCACATATATGCGGATATATCATCACTAAGTTTAATCCTTTTAGCATCAATATTATGAATATGTGTAACATTATCATCGAGATCCAAGAAATAAACCATTCAACATTGGTGCATGACCATAAAAGATTTCATTCATATAAATGGAACAACCATTGTTCTCGATTTGAATGAAAACCACTTTGCATCAAACATGATCCAGATACAATGTTCATGCTCGCAGTGCACCAAATAATGCTTATTTAAGTTTATAACTAATCCCGACGGTAAGTGGAGAGGTAGCGTTCCGACGGCGATCACATCAACACTTGATCCATTGCCGACACGCATCTTGACCTCACCCCTTGCTAGCGGTCACTGCTTGTTCTCGATTCGAGTTACAAAATTAGCAACCAACCGTATCAAATACCCAGGTGCTACTGTGAGCACTAGTCAAGTACACATCAATAACATGTATATCATATATACCTTTGTTTGCCTTGCCGGCCTTCTTGTCTGCCAGATACTTGGGGCAGTTGCGCTTCCAGTGTCCAGTCCCCTTACAATAGTAGCACTCTGTATCAGACTTAGGTCCAACTCGGGTTTTCTTTTCAGGCACGGCAACAGGCTTGCCGCCCTTACTTCCCTTCCGTTTTCCCTTCTTGTCTTTCTTGAAACCAGTGTTCCTATTGATCATCAACACTTGATGTTCCTTTTTGATCTCCACTTCTGCAGTTTTAAGCATTGACAGAAGCTCGGGGAGAGACTTCTTCATTATAGTTCATCACGAAGCTCTTATAGCTAGGTGGCAGAGACTGCAGAACACGATGGATGCCTAAGTCAATGGGAATCGTTATTCCCAAGGACACAAGCTTATCGGCGTAACCCGACATCTTGAGTACATGCTCACTAACGGAGCTGTTCTCTTCCATCATGCAGCTAAAGAACTTTTCTGAAGCATTGTAGCTCTCTACAGCAGCATGTGTGTCGAAAATCATTTTCAACTCACCCATTGTATCAAAAGCATTGCCGTTTTCGAAACGCTTTCGAAGTTCCGGCTCTAGCCCATACAATATGCCGCAATGAACTAAGTTGTGGTCCTCCTGACGAGTCAGATAGACATTCTTCTCCTCGTCAGGGGCATCACAAGGGTGGGGCCTAACGGCTTCTAGCACATATTGCTTTTGTGCAGAGAGGAGAATCCTCAAATTCATGGCCCATTCAGTAAAGTTGCTACCGTTCGTTGCTAGTTTCTCTTTCTCCATGAACGCATTGAAATTAAAAGCAGGTGGTGCCATCTACAACATAATTTGTAAAGTTTAGACTAAGTGTATGATAGATTGAGTTCAACTAATCTATATTACGAATGAACTCCCACTCAAAAGCGACATCCCTCGTGTCCTTTTGGTGATTACATGAACCAAATCCACTACACCAAGTCCGATCATCACGTGAGTCGGTATAGCTTCAAAGGCGAGCATCAAATGGGCATCATATCAACTATATGACTCATGCTTAACCTTTCGGTCTGTGTTCCGAGGCCATGTCTGTACATGCTAGGCTCGCCAAGTTAGAACCTTAGTATTTTTTGCGTGTGTAACTGTCTTACACCCGAAGTATGGTCGAGGATCCAAGTACACCCGATCATCACGTGATGTCTTGGAGCGACGAAAACATAATCGGTGCATACTAAAGGGAGAACACATTCTTATCTTGATATTTAAAATGAGGGATCATCTTATTATGCTTAACAAAGCGCTAAACAAGCAATATAAGATGCAATCAAACATCATATGTTTAATAGTGAAATTATATGGTTCCCGCAGATGATCTCTATCATGTGCATCGTGGTATGATCACTATCATACCTATATGTGTAAATCCACAATCTATGGGTTTTACACGCTATGTGTGTTGTAAGAGTATCATCTCATACTTCTACTTACAACACTACCATATCATAACACTAGCCCAAAGAACAATCTAAACTAGACGCTTCTAATTTATCCATTGCAAGTTTTACGTGGCTGAGGGCTTTCGAGATAGAACCGTTCTTACCTACGAACATGAACCACAACGAGGATAATCAAATTGTTGACAACTCGCTTGCAAAATAGATATTGACTATAGTAGGAGAGACAGACACCGCTAGCCACTTATGCAAACTAGTTGCATGTCAAGCGTGAACAGTCTCATGTGCGAGGACATGTAAAGTTTGTCCGGCCGCTTCATACCACTATGCCACCAATATCCAAAATCACAAGAAAGGAGCAACAACATGATCATCATCGCCCACATACTCATATGTGTACTACCCGTGTAAAGTATCTACGCATAGATCCGGCTCTGATACCACTGAAGGGTTCGCAGATAGAAAACAAAAATTTTCCTACGATGTGAACTATATACCAAGATCTATTTATACTAGATACAAACAACGGGCGGATGTATATCCGTAGAGAACATACCCTTGAAGACCGAAAGCTTAACGAGTCCAAACTCGTGGTTGATGTAGACGATCTCTTGCCGATCTCAAGATCGAGAGGAAGTCCTAGCGCGCAAATCAGCCAAGATCCGTGCTCGCACACACGCTCGAGGCACCGAGCAACCTCCGCCTCGCCCAGCGATGCAGTGAAGCACAACTCTTTCTTGCCGAAAGCCACTGAACATGTATCTCGCTAGTCCGAGACCATGGGGATAAATTCTAGAGGGAGAGAGATCCTTCACGAGGAGGTGGAGTGAGAAGTGAGAGGAGGGGCCTTTTATAGGAGGAGGGGGGAACCCCAAGGGGTGGCCGGGCATGGGGCTGCCCCTTGCCCTCCCTCATCATGTGGGTGGACACTCCACTCACAAAATGACCCTTCAAAAGTCCACTCAAAATCCCACTCAAAAATCCCATTAAATTTCCACCAAATTTAATGCAAACTCTCATTAAATAAAACTCTTTATTTTATTCAGAATTTTGTCAATTACTTTAATGACAAACATTCACAAATAACCCCTTGCTAGAATTCTATTTCACATGCATAACCACTTTATGCAATTTCACCCGAAAACCTGTTTTGATTCTAGTGAAATAAATTCGCGCTTGTTTATTCTTTCGCATGAAACTTTTGCTCCAATTGGATGTCGGTGTCTCTTAAGTGTGTCACCCTACGGTTCGTGAATAATGCGGACATGATCGAGACCCTCTCGATCAATAATCGAAGCGGGATCCGAGACCCATAACGACTCCACATATTCAACGATGACTTTCTTGTGATCGTCGGAACCTTTTACGCTAGTATCTTAATCCCTTTGTCTCACGATATATTACATGTCCGAGATTCGATCATCGGTATCTCCATACCTAGTTTGATCTCGCTATCGACATGCACTCTTTCTCGCTCCGTGATATAACATTCTAGTGATAAAATCACTTGCTTGCAAGCTAATCAATGTGATATCACCGAGAGGGCCCAGAGTATATCTATCCGTCATCGGGATGAACAAATTCCACTCTTGATCCATGAGCCTCAACATAACACTTTATTAGTTCTGAACCCATCTTTATAATCACCACTGTTACGGTGTGACGTTTGATGTTATCAAGAAACTCTTCCTGTTAGTGATTGACATGATCTCATGGTCTAAGGATTAGGATCACTGTAAGTTGTTATAGCAATATAAACTCAATGACTTTGATCGTAATGCTATACTTGGATGAATGTTCATCACATCATTACACTAATGTTGTGATCCCGTTATTAACAACATCCAATGTCCATGATCAGGAAACCTTGATCATCTTGTTAATCAACGAGCTAGTTTATGAGAGAGGCTTAACTAGGAACTTTCTGTTTGTTTATTAAACACACATGTATTAACGTTTCCGTATTAATACAATTATAGCATGCAAAATAAACATCTATCATATACTTGGAATACACATAATAAACAATTTATTATTGCCTCTCAGGGCATATTCCCTTCAGTTGACAAACATTGGGATTGTCCTTTCTTCAAGTATTGCTGGGATGCGGGAATGAGCCGATTGCCTACAATCGATAACTACCCGGAATGTGGACAGCAGACGGAGAACACGGGGCCAGTTTCAGGGTTCAAGCGTCTAGGGCCTCTCCCACCTCAGAGCCGACACAGGGAGTCCGCTCGAGCAAAAGATCTCGAGGAACTAATGGATGACAAAGAAGAAGACAGATATCACCGTCCAAGGTGGTGTCCCGATGGACTCAGACACACCCAAAAGCGTAGAGTTCAGCGACTGCGTAACTTGGAGTAAGCCGAAGCGTAGTACCTCCACGCTTTAAGGAAAGCACGGCCCGATCTAGCCGCGAAAGTTCGGCAGACTTTGGAAACGGAAGATCGTCCGAAAAGGAAAGAGTGGCGCCCCAAGCCAGTAAAAGCCGATGTGAAGGCATCGGCTGGCACAAACATGGTGTTTATACTTCCGTCAGAGTTCTGCGCTCCAAGAACCAACGAGCTACCAGTGGCACAGTTTGATTGCGGCCCACGACCGGTTATCTTTGAAAATCCACGTGAGAAGGGCTACAAACATCTGAAAGCCCTGTACCTGCGAGGTTACATCAATGGGCAGCCTGTCAGCAAGATGTTGGTCGACACCGGAGCGGCAGTCAATATAATGCCATACTCCATGCTACGGCGTTTGGGACGCTCCACTGCAGATCTGATCAAAACCAACGTCACGTTAAGCGACTTCAACGGCCAAACTTCAGAAACGCAAGGCGTACTGAACGTGGATCTGACCGTGGGAAGAAAAACCATCCCTACGTCATTCTTCGTCGTGGACAGCAAAAGCACCTACGCTGTCTTGCTAGGGAGAGATTGGATTCACGCTAACTGCTGCATTCCATCCACGATGCACCAGTGCCTAATACATTGGGATGGAGACGAAGTGGAGGTCATTCATGCAGATGATTCGATCGAGATATCCATAGCGGGCATGAACATCTGGGAAGCAGAAGACCAAGAGCCGATATCTGGAATCAGTCTAGACGGCTGTGAGCGCATTGAAGCTACAAAAAACGGGGTGAGACTGGTCTTATCCATCGCTCGAGAGTAGCAAAGTCCACGATCAGCGTGGTATGGCCGATCCCTGCGATCGGCCGCAAAAAATAAAAAGCAGTAATCTTACGACAAGCGGGTCATGCAGTCGTAGTAGGGAGATTCCCTGCCAATGTAAAGCACAAATTAGGTGTAAACCGTCCTTGACTAATGCAATCAAAAAGGGGGCCGATTCAGGCAATCGGCCCAAGTTATTTTTGTTGTCCTCACCAACTGTTTGCCCTGTGTTTAGCATCGATTTAACAGGTGACGGAAAGCTAGGGTATGGGTTTACATCTGCTGATGAGCTAGAGGAGATTGACATCGGTCCTGGGGATAAGCCACGGCCAACATTTATCAGCAAGAAGTTAGACCCGAATTTGCGGGGTCCAATAATAGCCTTGTTAAAAGAATATCCAGACTGCTTTGCCTGGGACTATACAGAAATGCCCGGGTTAGACAGGAGCATCATTGAGCATCGACTCCCGCTCAAGAAAGGATTTCGGCCATTCCAGCAGCGAGCACGACAGATGAAGGCCGAAATCTTGGAAGAAGTCAAGAAAGAGGTCGAGAAAATGTTGACAGCCAAGTTAATCAGGCCATGCAGGTATGCCGAGTGGATTTCTAATATCGCATCAGAGAGAAAAGGATGATTGGCGTGTTGCCATAGATTTTCGGGATCTCAATAGAGCTACTCCAAAGGATGAGTATCCGATGCCGGTAGCAGAAACGTTAATCAACGCAGCGACTGGTCATAAGATCTTGAGCTTCATGGATGGCAATGCCGGTTACAATCAAATTTTTATGGCTCCGGAAGATATACACAAGACTGCATTCAGAGTCCCAGGTTCGGTGGGGTTGTTTGAATATGTAGTCATGACATTTGGACTGAAGAACGCCGACGCCACGTACCAAAGAGCCATGAATTACATTTTCCATGACCTGATCGGCAAGCTGGTGGAAATTTACATCGATGACGTGGTGGTCAAGTCTGCTTCAGTACAAGGACACTTGGACGATCTGCAATGCGTCCTGGACCGAACAAGAAAATTTGGGCTACGGATGAATCCAAAGAAGTGTGCCTTCGGGGTGACGGCCGGTCAGTTCTTGGGTTTCTTGGTCCATGAACGCGGAATTGAGATCGGCCTGAAAAGTCAGGAGGCAGTGCGAACAATGAAGCCACCCACCATGAAGAAAGAACTGCAGTCGCTCATCGGCAAGATCAACTTCGTCAGAAGATTCATCTCCAATCTGTCAGGAAGAATAGAGCCGTTCATGGGACTGGTGAAAATTAAATCTGACGAGGAATTCCGGAGGGCGTAACAACAACGAGCCTTCGACGAGATCAAAGAATATCCGACGGCCGCCGGTGTTGGTTCCGCCACCGGATAGGCCGTTCTACATTTACTTGTCGAGTCGACACGCCCATCGCCTCGGTGGTGGTGCAAGTTTATGATGGTCGAGCGAGTCGTGTTTTACATAAGCGTAGGATGCCGGATGCGAGACAAGGTATCCCGAGATCGATAAGTTGTGCCTCTGCTTTTTCACACCGCACCAATCTGCGCCACATCTTGCTCGCCGGAGATTATCATCATATGCAACCGATGTCATAAAGCACATGCCGGCCCCTATGTTGAAAGGCCGACTCGGCAAATGGATGTTTGCGTTATCGAATTTGACATCCGTATCAACCCGCTGAAGCGTTAAGGGTCGAACATTGGCCGACCTTATTCTGAAAGGATCAACACTAATATAGCAACGCTGTCCATACGAGCGTGGGCTATGTTTTTCGATGGATCGGTTTGTGACGATGGTTGCGCATCGGCATTCGCCGTGTCACCCCGGGGCAACATTTTCCTTCTCCATCAGGTTATCTACCCTTCGCACCAACAACGCCGAGTATGAGGCGATACGCAAGGGAATGGAGTTGCTCATCGGCTGGAGCGAAGCGTGGAAATTTTGGAGACTCAAGTTGGTGATTTCCCAACTCACGGACGAATACAAGTGTGAGAGCGAGTCGCTCTTCCCATTGTGGCTGCAATGCCGTGAGTGATGGCATAGTTCCGGACATAAACTTCACCGGATCCCGCGATCGCAGAATACCGAGGCGAATGATCTTGCACAATGGCTTCAGCTACAAGGACGTAAGGTAGGGAGCCGATGTTCGTGTCGCCTCGGAGGCCACGATCGAGAGCCGATATCTTCAATTACTTGAAGGATTCGGGGCACCTAAACGGATAAGATACAAGGCCATGAAGTATGTGCTTATTGGGGACGACATGTTTTACGTAACTCGAGGGTTACTGTTCAAATGGTCGGGCCAACCGAGGCCAATCGGCTCCTACACGAGGTACACAAGGCTGTGGAACTCACCAATCGGCTCACAAGATGAAATGGTTGATCAGCGATCGGGTTTTATTGGCCCACCATGCTTGAGGACTATTTCAAGTACTACAAAGGGTGTCAAGCATGTCGAAATTTGGGAAAATTCAAATGGTACCACACAAGAATGAACCCCATCATCAAACCTTGGCCATTCCGAGGTTGGGGCATGGATATGATTGGCAAGATCAATCCTCCATCAATCAAAGGCCACATGTGGATTTTGGCCATTACTGATTATTTCACTAAATGGGTGGAGGCTGCCCCGATGAAGTCAGTGAACTCAAAGGATGTTATCAATTTTGTGAAAGAACATGTCATTCATAGATTCGGGATTCCCCAAACTATCACGACCGATGGAGGTTCGGTCTTCATTTCTCACGAGTTTAGAAAGTTCTGTGAGGACACGGAGATTAAGCTGATTCGATCATCTCCATACTATGCTCAAGCAAATGGGCAAGCTGAAGCGTCCAACCAGAGCCTTATCAAGCTGATCAAGAGGAAAGTCGACGAGCACCCTAGGCGTTGGCACGAGGTTTTGTCAGAGGCTTTATGGGCTTATCGCATGTCATGCCATGGAGCGATAAAAACCTCGCCATACCATCTAGTCTATGGACAAGAAGTCAGACACAGGAGATTACGGCTGGATCGAGACGTGTCACTTTTCGTAACGATCTAACAACCGAAGAATATGCGGCCTTGATGAGTGACATGTTGTTGAGGATTTAACGAGCTTAGCTGTGGTCGCTTGAGAAAATCAAAGAGAACAAGGCCAAGGTAGCTCGTGCATATAATAAGAAAGTGAGACCAAAGGAGTTCCACGTTGGCGATCTGGTATGGGAAGCTGTGTTGCCATTAGGGACTAAGGATGCAGCATATGGTAAATGGTCTCCAAATTGGCACGGGCCATACAGGGTCGATCAAGTTTTAAGAGGGAACGCGTACATGCTTGAGGAGCTGGACGGCGTGAAATTCCCAGTAGCTGTCAACGGTCAACATCTCAAGAAATATTTCCCAAGCATGTGGGATGATGGACAGTGAAATGTGGGGGCCGATGCATGAAATCGGCCAAATAAAAAAATTAATATATAGGCGATGCACAGTCATCGACTCTAGAGGTTCAAACTGTTACAAGCAGGTGCCAGTTTACATGAACGAGCTACTGAAGAAATGCCTCGAAGGCGTGGAGGGCGTCAGCACGGACACGATCCACCTCGGCGATCTCGGCTTCGTCATCTTCGTCCTTGCCCGTCACTAGCTGCTTGTTCAGGGCACGTATTTCTGCCAGATCGGTCTTCAGTTGAGCTTTGAGGCCTTCTGCTTCGTCTTGGGAGCGGGCGATGGATTCTTCCTTGTCGCGAATGAGCTGTTTAGTCGCCCGGACCTTCTCTTCAAGATCTTCCAACTCCCTTTTCAAGGATGCGAGCTCGGCGGTACTGACGGAGGTGTCAGTTTTGGCATCCAGAGACGCCTTTTTCTCGTTGAGCTGCTGACATCTGTCTGCGATATTGGCCTTCAGCGGAAGTTGGGCGCGGCGCAGATTGATCCTTTCACGAGCTAACTTCACCCTTGACCCGTAGAAAGACAGAGTTACAACTGGCCAAAGCTTCACCTGCAATGCTACGGGGAGTTGATCCTTGATTTCAGCAAGAACGCTCTTCACCTCCTCAGAACCCTCGATCAACTCTTCGATCGGGGAGGACAGCAAGGCTTTAAGACGCTGGAATTGAGGTAGAACAGCCCTGGCTCGTGGTTCATCGATGGCAACAGAGGGAGTTGGTTCGATGGATTCAGGGTCGAACGCCGCCAGCCTAAAATATCACAACCGGCAGCCCGGAAAGGCGCCGATGTCCCAACATGTAAGGATGAGCCAAAAGAAGCTAACGTACCTCTCCCAAGGTCGAGGGGATAGCAGATGACGAGACAATCGGCTTGTGTGTGGTTGCTGGGGGCTTGGCCAAAGTGGTAGCCGTTTCATCTGCACCATCGGGGATTGCTAGATCCGGCTGGGCTAAAGGCATCGGCACTGCCCCGGCTTTCCCACTAGAAGCGTCAGTCGTCTGCATGGAAGGTGTTTAGCCGATGTAAATAATGATGAATCGGCAGATAAAAGGGAACAAGTGGTAAGATCATGAATGGTGATGATTTTCGGAACCTCCTGGCTCAACGAAGAAGTTTGCAGTCCCTTACGAGCCCTCTTGGGACTCACAGCTGGCCCCGCCTCGACTGGTGCTTGGGGGGCAGTAGGTTCAGGAACCGACCGTTTCCTGGAAGCCGATGGTGGTAAATATGGCTGGCTCGGTGTAATGGTCCTCTCAGAGTCTGTTGGGTCCAATTCTCCTTGATTGATTTGAGTGTCCTCGCTGGAGGTGTCTTCGACGGAAGCCTGCAAGAGAAGGAGAGCTAGTAAGCACGAGCATGTCTGCAAGAATGGAAGAGATCAGCCAAAGCATGGATCAGCGTACATGCGAACTTTCTGGAGAGGGGCTCCGACGCCTCAAGGTCTTCCTGGCAGCTACCTTCCTCACCATCGTTCGTGTTTTAGTTGGAACTCGAGAGGCAGCTGACTTAGAAGCTGCTTGGTTCCTGGAAGCCGATTGTGGTGATATCGGCTGATTCTGCATCATGACCTTTTTCAAAGGCGGCGAGTTTTTGCAGAAAAGAACCACAGGAGCTGGCGGAAAGAACTCGAAGGGGGAGCCATCACTGTGCGTAGGTTCAGGACCGTCTTGTTGCTGCAAAGAGAGAGAGAGAGTGGGTTAGTAGAAGAATCATTTGTGAGCTGCATCAAGGAAATGTGCAAGTAGTGGTACCTGTTCCACGGGGATGTCATAATCAGCATCGAGCTGTTTCAGCAACGGTCCCAGAGCTCTCCTGAAGGCATGAGTCTTCCACATCGACCACCAGTTTTCAAAGCCATCGGTTGATGAAGCGAAGGTGAGGTCGTTAGGAATTGGGATGGTCAGAGCATCGAAGAAGGAATAACACCTTTGACTGGTGAGAGGATCAGGCAGGTCGGCTCTGCTCTCTGTAAGATGGTGGAGAAAGAAATGGGGAGGTACTTGTCCAAGGCCAAATTGCCGAGCCACTACGACCGGGTAGAATTCATACCAGGCTTGATTATTCTTGGATGTACTCATGCCAACCGAAGGAAACAGGACGGATCACAAGGAAAAGAGCCGCCGAGTCTTGGTGTCATCGGCAAAGTTGTCTAGCTCAAGGAGATTGGATTTTCAAAATGTTCCGATTCTTCCATGTAAGGAAAGAAGATAGGGTTGTCCAGGCCTTGAAAGAAAGTGCTGAACCACTTGGATGCTTCCTGAGGGATCAGTTTGCTACCTGGCAGTCTATACAAAGCTTGGACGTAGCTGGTGCATCGGATCTGCTTCCCTTTGACATCTGGAAATGTGCAACTCGCCAAAAGGGGGAAGTTTGGGACGTGGTTTTGGAAATACAACTGAGCCCATAGCTGAATGAACCACCAATGACCTCCTGTTTGATCGCTATGCCGAGAAGTTTGACAGACATCAACCGGAGATATCGATAGACCTCTCCAAGGAACAGTTTCGATGCCAAGTTGAGTGCCTTTGGCAAGCTCAGAGGCCAAAGAGAGATAATTCTTGGTTGGAGCAAGGGAAGGTCCACAGAATATGAAATGTTCCAGCCAGAAGTTGAGAAAGGCTGTGTGTTCTTTCTCTGTGACGGGGCCTTTAGTTTTCATATGGCGTTGGAGGTAGGCATCCCAGTTCGTGCAGTCTGTTTTGGAAGACAGCTTGTAGGGGACCTTGGTCAGCTTAAAAGCAGAGGGGCTGGGTGATGTAACATCCGCATCAGAATCATCACCACGCCTAATGAGTTGGTGTCATGGGGCCGTGACCAACATAAAGCGATTCAGAGCGTCGCACTGTAAGTAGCCGATGGTTTTAGAAGATTTTCATGTTTCTCAAGGGAGACAATGACAAATGCAAGGCATCGGCTATTCCGTGGTTTCCCATTGGGATTGGTAAGCTCTAGCTACCTCACGAACCAAGAGACCCAATGTTCAGGGGATTAGGCCAGCAAGCAAGGGCCCAAGAGTTCAAATCTAGGTCTTGGCTTACGAAGGATTCTGCTTGCTTCGCAAGAGATCGATGGGCAGGACTAGATTCTGACGGGGACCAAGACAGAGAATTTGGGAGAGAAGGATGCGCACAGTAATGTCGAAACCTAAAAATATTTAATGGTGGAATAAAGCATTAATTCGGTGTTTGCCATTAATTCTAGAATCGTGTTCGATCATGCGAGAGTAGGCGTACCTTCGCACCGAGACCGCTGGGTTGGTGTTGACGATTCTCGCCATCTAGTTTGCCGGAGATGGATCTATGCGGTTGGGGATCGAGGATCTTGTCATTGGGCTCGATCTTATCGGTGAGCAATTGGAGATCTGGATCGCCCTTTTTTGAAGAAGGTCGCAGGCTACCGTTTGAAACTGGAAAGTGGCCGCTCAGATTTGTCTAAGTACGCGACCAAATTTGACCTTGTCAACGTTTTTGGGAAAGCCGATGTTTTACCATCGGCTCTTTGAGCTTTGACTTGGTCGATGATGAGCGCAGTGTGGAAAGCCGATACAAGATATCGGTTCGAGCATCGACCTATTTTGACTATCGGCAAAATTGAGTCGGAAAACCAATCTTCGAGTTGGAAAAGCAATCTTCGTTCATTCAAAAGACGATTGTTTACAATGGAGCTGATTGCTTACAAAAGGAAATCTACTACTACTACTACTACTACTAGTTCCTAATCTAGAGGCTGATGTCGTCGCCACTGAAGATGCTGGGGCCTCGCCCTCGCTGCCTTCGTATCCTCGCTGGACCCGGCGAAGCGCTTCACCGTGGTACTGCCGGAGGAGGTGTCCTCCTCGACTCCTCCTCCGGAGGATTCGACGCCATCCTGTGACCAGGCGTCGGAGCTCTCCATCTCCGGGCCTCGCCGACAAGGAACGAGGCCTTCCTCGCCGGCCGTGGACGCGTGCCCTCCGACCAAGCGGCGAATCCCAATCCTCTCGTCCCACCATTATGGGGCGAGAGTTCATACGCCGCTGGCGGGTGCTCGGCCGCTCCGGCCGCTAATCGTGTTGGAAGACCGGGAGGAAAGGCGGAAGAAGAGGAGGCCATGGCGGAGGAAGAGGGTTTTTTCGGCGGAGGAAGAGGGTTTTTTGGCTACTGGAGGAAGATGGGGACTGCAAACTGCTCAGATGAATTTAAATAAGGGGAATAGTGGGAGGCGGTTCAATGCCATAGCGGTTTCCCAGAATGTGGTGCCAAAATTGTCAAATCATGCACTGCGAAGGAGTTGAGAAGACAGGGCATCATGATGAAGGGGTGGCGTGACGATTCTGCTCTGCAACGCGTAACCCGATAAGAAGAAAAAACATCAACAGAGTGGTTTTGGAATTATTATTGCCAAAACCAGGGGGGCATGTGTTATCGCCATATTTTGGCCAAAGGATGAGACGGGCCGTAATCAAGATGGGCTTGGAAGATACATATATGCAACGTGTTGTTGAATCGGCCTCAGCGAGATTTGGGCTAAATTGCCCGTATCAGATATTGTAGTAGGTTCCGTTTCGGTTTAGGTAAGAGGTAGAGTTGTAGAGTTATTCCAAAGATAGAAAGTCTCCGGACTATAAATATGTACCTAAGGTTATTGAGAAAAGGAGGACAATCACGTTCACAACAAACACAATCTCGGCATCGCCACCCCTTATTTCTAGGGTTTCTTTCGTAGTAATATGCTGCCTAGATCGCATCTTGCGATCTAGGCGATTCGCTATGCTATTTGGTGTTACTCGTCAAGCCTTGTTGATGGCGAGTAATACTATTATCATAGATTGGTTTAGGTTAGCATCGGTACTTTTTGCTATGATTGTTTAGTTATGCTACCTCTAGTTACCTCGCTACCTTTGCACCTTTTCCCGGGTGTAAGGGTAGCATCTTGCTTGATCTTTATTCAGTTGATTTGATCTGTTATAGTTATGCCTTGTTCTCCAAGTTTTAGTTTGATATCCACGTAGTCAGGCCTTGCAAACGGGTTGAACGATCCAGTAGTACGTGAGGATATGGTTTGCCAATTCGAGAGGAGTTGTTCCGGGAATTGACTTTACGTCGGTTGTTAGGCCTTCTCTAGGGTTGGTTTTCCATTATCTTTTGTATCTACCAGGCTCAATCATGTGTAGGACGTTCCAATTACGTGGTGAAAATGTTAGACCGTCAGAGATCGATTTAACTTATATTGATGAAGCAAAACCCCATGTTATCGTAGATCTAATGCGAATCATGGGACAATCGGCTCCAGAGCCGATCTGTGGAAACCCGGGAGCCAGTCACGGCTCAAATTTACGTGATACTTGTTTACCATGTAGGAAACTGATCAAGCAATCCATCACCTTCCCGACTGGTATAGGTCAGGTGGCACGCCTTGAACCAAGCCAGACGTGTCGGAGTTTTGCGGCCGTTGCCCGAGGGACCAGGCCCACCAATAGCCTGGAGCCTCGGCTCTTCGTGTTGCTCGTCACTGCCGCATGGGTTTTGACAGCAACATTGGCTAAGCACTCTAAATGTAAGGCCAGAGCAAGGCCGGTGAAGCAACCTCACCGCTGTCAAGACAGGAGAAAAATAATAGGGGATGAAATAGCTCGGCTCCTCGTGGCCGAGTTCATCATGGAGGTGCTGTATCCGGATTGGTTGTCGAATCCGGTGCTAGTAGAAAAGAAGAAAGATGATCCGAATGTAGCCATTGTATGGCGAATGTGTATCGATTACACGAACCTGAACAAGGCGTTTCCAAAAGATCCTTTTCTGTTACCTAGAATAGACCAAGTCATTGATTCGACCGCTGGCTGTGAGTAAATGTCATTTGTAGACGCGTATTCTGGTTTCCACCAGATACCGTTAAATCCGGCCGATCAAATAAAGACTGCGTTTATTACCCTGTATGGGGCTTATTGCTATCGCACATTATCTGGCGAAACGCAGGAGCAACGTATCAGAGATGCATGCAAAAATGTCTACATGACCAGATAGGAAAAAATGTACAAGTATATGTAGATGACGTAGTCATCAAAACCAAGGAAAGCAAAACGCTACTGGAAGATATACGGTAGACTTTCGCAAACCTGAGAAGGTATCGAATGAAGCTTAATCCGGAAAAATGCACATTTGGCGTGCCGGCGGGAAAATTACTCGGTTTTCTCGTATCTAGCCGAGGTATAGAGGCCAACCCAACCAAGATAAAGGCGGTAGAAAGAATGGAGTTGCCGAGGTGTCTAAATGATGTACAAAAGTTCACGGGATGTCTAGCCTCGCTCAGCCGGTTTGTATGTTGGCTGGGAGAGAAGGCACTACCACTCTATCAACTAATGAAGAAATCAGATAAGTTCATTTGGACTCCGCAAGCAGACAATGCATTTCATGAATTGAAAAAGATGTTGGTCACAGCACCCATTTTGGCTTCTCCATTATCAAAAGATCCAATATTACTCTATATAGCGGCTACCAACAGAGTAGTGAGTGCTGTATTCGTAGTAGAACGACTCGAAGATAATAAGTCGGTACAGAGGCCTGTGTATTATTTGAGCGAGGTGTTATCCGCTTCAAAGCAGAATTACCCGCATTATCAGAAGATGGCTTATGGAGTGTACATGTCGGCAAAGAATCTTAAACATTACTTCGAAGAGCATCCCATCAAAGTGATCTGTGAAGCGCCCATAGCCGACATATTGAGCAATAAAGATGCAAGTGGCCGAATAGCAAAATGGGCAATCGAGTTGTCACCATACGCTCCACAATTCGATAGGAGAGATGCAATCAAATCTCAGGCGGTCGCCGACTTCTTCGTAGATTGGGCCGAGGTGCAGTATGAGCCACCATTACCATACCCAAATTATTTGGTAGTACAACAAGTCTTAGGCAATTGGGATGCGTTAGATGATAATATGGATTTGTATAGATTTCATGTGCAAAAGATCAGTGGATACTTTGAAGGGTGTGAGTTTCACCACATACCTCGGGCAGAAAATGATGCCGCAGACACGTTGTCAAAACTAGGATCGACCAGGCAGTCAATTCCACCGGGTATTGCCCTGGAGCACCTCAGAAAACCATCGATAACACCATCACCAGAATCCGAATCTATCTTTATTCCGGCAAGTTCAACAGAAGATAATGTGCCGATGGAAGTAGATCAGCAATATAACTCGGAACCATCCAAGGAAAGAACAACAGAGGTAAGCATAATTGTGGAGGAAGCCGAGGTAGCTATGTCGGCGGAAAACATGGAGATAGAGAGTGAGACCACACCAGAAAAAATCACACCGATCTGGGTGCAACCCATATTCTTTTTCCTTAAAGATGCGATGTTACCGAATAATGAAGTGTTAGCAAGACAGATTGTAAGGAGAGCAAAAGCTTATACAATCATAAACAATGAGCTATATAAGAGAAGCGTCACAAGTGTATTGCAAAGGTGTGTAAGTTCGGCAGAAGGCCAGGAGATCCTCCTCGATATACATCAAGGAGAATGTGGACACCATGCCTCACCTCGTGCCTTGGTAGCCAAAGCATTCATGCATGGGTTTTATTGGCCAACGGCATTGAAGGAAGCCAAGGAGCTGGTTGAAAAATGCAATGGTTGTCAGAGATACGCAACCAAGATACACATACCGTCGTCCGAGTTAAAAACGATACCCATTACTTGGCCGTTTTCTGTGTGGTGCCTAGATATGGTGGGACCGTTTAAGCCGGCACGAGGGGGGATGACCCACATATTGGTCATGGTGGACAAATTCACAAAATGGATTGAAGTAAAACCAATAAAAAATGTGACGGGCTCACAACAGTGAAATTCCTCAAAGATATTATCTTAAGATATGGGTACCCACACAGCGTTATTATAGACAACGACACAAACTTTGCAGAAGGAGCTTTCGCTAGGCTTTGCCGAGAAAAACACATAAGATTAGATGTTGCTTCTGTTGCTCATCCAGCATCTAATGGGCAAGTGGAAAGGTCTAATGGATTAGTGTTGTCCGGAATAAAACCGTGACTCGTTGAACCATTGCAAAGGTCGGCAGGATGTTGGATTGAAGAATTACCAGCAGTATTGTGGAGCCTCAGGACTACTCCGAATAGATCAACAGGTTATACACCATTCTTTCTGGTATATGGGGCGGAGGCTGTGCTTCCAGCCGACATACTACATGACTCGCCAAGAGTTACTCAATATACAACTTCAGAGATAAATGAAGTAGCTCGGCAAGATACTGTTGACCTGCTAGAAGAAGCCAGAGAACCGGCGCTATCACGATCAGCTATATATCAGCAGAACTTGCGACGATATCACAACAAGAAGGTGAATCCAAGAGTATTCAAAGAAGGAAATTTAGTCCTCCGACTGGTGCAACGCACGGCCGGCATGCACAAAATGTCACCTCCATGGGAGGGGCCATTCATCGTGAGCAAAGCATTGCATAATGATGCCTATTATCTAATCGACGCTCAATCCCCCGGAAGGAACACGACAGACAAAGCCGGCGAAGAAACGAAACGGCCATGGAACGTAGCTTTACTTCGTCCATTTTACTCGTAGCATAGTATCTCAAGGTCAAGAACCAATTATGTATTGAACCTCGGCATCCAGTGCAGCGACTCGGGGACTGCCATATGTTATTTCAATTTCATCTTATGTATTGAACCTCGGCATCCAGAGCAGCGACTCGGGGATTGCCATATGTTATTTCAATTTCATCTTATGTATTGAACCTCGGCATCCAGAGCAGCGACTCGGGGACTGCCATATGTTATTTCAATTTCATCTTATGTATTGAGCCTCGGCATCCAGAGCAGCGACTCGGGGACTGCCATATGTTATTTCAATTTCATCTTATGTATTGAACCTCGGCATCCAGAGCAGCGACTCGGGGACTGCCATATGTTGTTTCAATTTCATCTTATGTGTTGAACCCCGACATCCAGGGCAGTGACTCGGGGACTGCCATATGTTGCCCCAGTTTTATGTTAAGCAATAAACCTCGGCACCCTGAGTAGCGCCTCGGCAACCGTCTTATATTATTTCTGAAATTTGGTTTACACACTAGACTTCAGCGCTATAGGCAGTGACTCGGGGACTTCCATATATTATCCCGAAGTAGTAGTCAACCTTTGATACAAGGAAGGTATCACACTTCGACGCTCAGAATAAGAGCAGCTCAATCTCGTATGGTATTCGAAGCTCACACCCAGATTAATTGGCTAAACCACGGGAATACAAAGGCAAAGATACATCCTAAAATCAGGAAATCGCAGGTCACCAAAGCAAGAATTCGGGCGAACAAAATCACTTAAACAAAGTGATAACAACTACAAACATATATGTCACAGCAGTACACGGCAAAAGAAATTCAGGT
Organism: Avena longiglumis; assembly: GCA_030063025.1. Lineage (NCBI taxonomy): Eukaryota > Viridiplantae > Streptophyta > Magnoliopsida > Poales > Poaceae > Avena > Avena longiglumis. The sequence goes on along the minus strand of CP125978.1, from coordinate 369,252,270 downwards.
CATACAGAAGACGGACAAATGTTCCACGTACATCGTACGCCCGGCATACCAGGGACAAGAAATAACTTAAAGGTTTTCAGCTAGAGAGGCAATAGTTGGATCAGGGGCTGGATGCTCCGAGATAGGCGGAGCCTCGGCCAAGGTTGCCTTGCCTTCCACAGACCCAGGTACGACTTCGGCCGAAGCCTGAGGCTGCTGAGGGGCATCAGTTTGCGCAGTTGAATGCCCAGTACCTTTGGAGGAGGATCGCGTGTCGCCGTTGCCATCCGAGCTCGAACTGGAGTCACCAGAAGAAGCCAAATCATCTTCACCTTCACCTTGTTCAGCCGAGTTATTATCCGATGCATCCTCGACTATGACCTCATTGTCCGGGTTCGGGAGGAAGCTCGGCCCTTCATTCCAGGTATGCACGTCGACATACTCAACAAGCTGGAAGGCCCGAGCTTGCCGAAGAGCAACGAAGGTGGGGTCCTCAACCCAACGGGAACCTGTGCGCAAATTTCTCAGGATATCAAGAGAAATGTCTTCATACCATGACATGATAACAGTGAGGGCCATATCAGCGCCAGCTCGCCCGGCTGATTCCCTCCAGAGACTTAGTTGCTTTTCAGAGGCCATCAATCTTTTCACCAGCAATTCGACCTCATTGATATCAGGAGTCCCAGAGGTATTCGGCCAGAGAACATGGTAGGCTCGGATAGCTTCCTGCACCAAGTCCCTGCCCATAATCTTCATCGGACCAACTGCAGTACCAACAGCAACCAGGAAATCTTCCATCGAGTACTCCGAATCAGCGTCAACAGGGACACCTCGGCGCACACGAGCTGCAAGAACCGCTTTAGAACTCACAGGCTTCGCTTATGGAAAATGACCTGCGCAAAACACGAATGCGTCAGGAGGCAGCAGGGACAAAGAGAAAAACATAATCCGGCCGTGTTAAGAAACTTACAATGAATATAACTCATCATTATCTGAAGGTCTTTAGACCAGTTGATCTTGCTCTTTTCAAAGCGAGCGATCTGCTCGCTCATTCCACGAGTTTTCAGTTCGGCAACCTCGAGGAGCTCTTTATTCTTTTGCAGTTCCAGAGCTAGCCGATTTTTCTCCTCGGAGAATTCCTGATCGACCTTTTCTAGTTCGGATTTCTAAGAGAGCTTAAGGGCCTCCACCTCGGTCCGCAAGCGAGCTATTTCATCATCCTTTTCTTTCAGCTGCGCCGAATGAGTAGCGCTTTGTTCTAAAAAATGCAGCATCACGTCAGGCATGGGCGTGCAATCTTGGTGATATGCTGCAAAGGTTTGTAACTCGGCTTTACCAAAGCCAAACGAAATAAAAGAAGCTTAGCTCACATTTTAAAAAGCGGAAGGTGTAAGGTAAAAAGGAAACTAACCTTCCAGGCTCTTGACTTTCTTCGCAATACGAATGTTGAGATTATTGATATTACCTGTTCACCAAGAAAGTGAGCCGACATCTCGCATACAAAACAATAAGAATGTCGAAAATCACGAAAAGAGTTATCGACTTACCAGTCTTTTTAACCACAGGGAGAACTTTCTCATATTTTTGTTCCAATTTTCGGTGCGAAAAAAGCAATCTTTGAAATTCGGCAGTCCGCCGGTCATGTGCAACCTAAACAATGGAGCAAACGTTTATTGGATATTCGAAGCTAAAATAGATCCGAGTTAAGCGAAACTTAACCCGGATCTAGGCGGCTGGATATTTGAAGCTAAAACAGATCTGAGTTAAGCGAAACTTAACCCGGATCTAGGTGGATGGATATTCGAAGCTAACGCAGATCCGAGTTAAGCAAGACTAAACCCGGATCTAGGTGGCTGGATATTCGAAGCTAAAGTAGATCCGAGTTAAGCAAGACTAAACTCGGATCTAAGTGGCTGGATATTCGAAGCTAAAGTAGATCCGAGTTAAGCAAGACTAAACCCAGATCTAGGTGGCTAGATATTCGAAGCCAAAACATATCCGAGTCAAGCGAAACTTAACCTGGATCCAGGTGGCTGGATACTCCAAGATCAACTAAACGAAAGTCAAGCAAGGTTTAAGGCAGATCTAGTCGAATGAAGATTCGAACCCTAAAGTTAAAATTAAACTATGTAGAGCATTATTAAACTTCCAAGCAAATAACAAGTTATTTCCCTGCAAGTTTCGGGGACTAGAATGTATAGTAGCATATGGAGAATTTACCAAAACTCCGCAAAACAGCAGTTACCTCGTTCATCTTGTTAGTATCAAGGATGATCTTGGCAGCTTGATCCAAGCGGCCGCCAATGTCGGAAAGCTGAAACGGCTGATTGATTGGATTACCCTCAAACTGATCGGCAGCATTCCAATTATTGGCATATTCCACCAGCGAGCCGAGGCTGTTCCCACTAGCCGTCCGATTTAGGACTTTACCCCGGACCTGCTGCGTAACCACCACGGCCGCAGGGCTTTTATGAAGAGCAAGCTGGGTACCGGCGGCCGGAATAACGGAGGTTTTGGTAGAAGCAGTTCTTTTGCGCAGCACATCGGCGATACTCGGCTGGGAAGAGCCAACAAGGCCTTTCTGGGAAGTGGAGTCCTTGGCGGCGACAGCTTTACTTGCTTTAGAGGCATCAGCAGGAGCTGATACCTCGGCAATGGGAACAATGTCTTTAGGATCCGGAGAAATCACGGTCGCAGAAGGCACCGAGATATTAACGTCCTCGGCCGGGGCGGGAGCTTCTATAGAAACTGCGGGGGTAGAATGAGGCTCGGTAGAGACGCTCGGATTCACAGAGGAGACAACTGGTTCCATGGAAATATCGGAGGGCCGAGTGGAGTCAACGTCAACAAGAGAAGTCTCAGGTACATCATGGTGAGGGGGCGATCGATTCGGAACTGGAGGAGATGCTGCACGAGCAGGACTCGAAACCCTGGTGTCGTCGGCAGGCGGAGGAGACGGCTGCCGAGTCACACGGCTAGTCATGCTAGGACCGCCGGGCTTAACGGAAAGTGGAGCACTGTGGAAATAGAAAACAGAGAGCGACATCAGGTTAAAAAACAAAAAGAGAGAAACAAGAAATACGAACAAAGGGAACTTACCGAGCAACTCCAGGCATGATCTTGCGCCGAGGAGGATTCGGTGCGGATTTCTTCGTTCGTTTCTTGGGAGCCGCCTCTGAGGCATCAGCAGGAGCCCCACGTTTCCCCGAGGTAACAGGGGGCCGGGAAGCAATAGGCTCGGCGTTGTGAACCTGACCGGCCGGATTAGCTGGGAAAGTAGAAGCCGGAAATGCATAAGAAATAGGCATTGCGGCAACTACCTCAAGAACTTGGACCTCGTCCGAATCACCTTCCTCCTCGTGGGCCGAGGTCTTGCCACGAGCGCAAGCCGGGGCAGGATCCGACTTAGGGACAAACTCTTCCGAGTCCGGCTCACCAGTATCCGGGGTATTCCGGTCCGCGGGCCACGGAAGCAACAAAACTTCGGCATCCTCATTCTTCTGCTCTGCGAACCTCTGTAAGACGAGAAAAAGGAAAATTAGCGAAAACTGTTACGAAAACAATTGGAAAACAAAGCATTATTGGTTAATCGTACTTCGGGAGGAGGATGCTCGCGCGTAAACGGTTTCAACCCCCAGGCCCAGTCCTCAGGCATCTCCGTCTTGAATATGGCTCGGACACGCTTAAAGATGAGATAGTTGTCCAGCTCCACAGTCGAGACTCGGTTGGGATCGAGAGGACCGCTCATGTAGCAGAGTTTGTGCGTCCGCTTCTGGCGGGCCAATGGAGAATGCGGGGAGCCGAATCTTGTCCTCCGTTTCTCTGTTCTTGACATAGAAGAAGGATTTGTGCCACTTCTTGCACGACTCTAGCCCTGTGACACGAGGAAAAACGGACTTCCTCCGAGGTGTAATAGACGCTGCTCCACATTGAGTAAGCAGTTTCTCGGAAGGGTGCAGAGATTTATCAGGGACTACGTTAGAACGAATCTGGAAGAACTTCGACCAGACATGCACGGACGGCCATAGGCCGAAGTATCCCTCCGAAGCAGAGATAAAAGCAGAAAGAGAAGCGATGGCATTTGCGGGAAGATGATGCGGCTGGAGGCCGAAGTAGTCGATAAACTCTCTAGCAAAGTCGCTAAGAGGGAGACCAAAGCCGCGCGAGAAATGCGACATAAAAACTACATACTCACCCTCCTGATGATCCGGAGAGGACTCGCTTCCGGGTAAGCGACAGGAGACCTCGGCGGGAATCCTCCGAGTTCGGATAAGCCACTCGATCTCGCGGCGAGTAATGGAGGAGCCCTGCCACGAGCCTCGCTCGGGCCCAGAGCCAGCGTCATCATCCTCTATCAGGGCACCGCTAAAGGAGCTAGACATGAGCTCGCCAGAAAAATCGGCGGAGGAAGAACTAGCGGCGGAGGAAAGTTTAGAGCTACAGGGCCCCGTGGTGATTTTGTGCAGGAACGGCGGCGGAGGAGCAGAGGAACCGCCGCACGAATACAAAATCGATACAGAGAAATCTAGGGAAAAGCCTAGGAGATGCGGCCGGAAAGAACTTACCGGCGACGATGCCGAAGCTAGCGAACGCGGACGAGGCAGACGGAGCAACGCGGCGGAGTCCTCGCCGTCGGAGGTTCTGATGAACGAGCGGCGACGGAGCTGCGAACGGGCGCGGAAGCGAGAGGAAGAAGAAGGGCGCAGGCGAACGAAAAGGGGAAAGTGATTCCTCCTGCGCCGCACCCCTCTTTATAACCGAGCCTCTAGCAAGTTAGTGGGATCGTGGGTGTGGCGGTTGGACGTGTAGATCGTGTGCACCACACAACCACATGTCGTTGAGCGGAACCACACCGAGGGCCACACGGTAGCAAAGAAGGTCACGATCCCCAACGGAACGGCAGACACGCTGGCGTCAAGAAGACCGACGCAGAAAGCGGTGGTAATCGTCACAAGAATACTGTAGAGGAACAAAAAACTAGAGAAATAATGATAGCGATGACGCGTAGGACAAGGCGTACACAAGAAGATACAATAATACCTCGAACGAGAAAGGAATAACTCGGAAACAATACAGGACGTATGTCATGAAACTGGTACGACCCGACCGAGGTTATCGGCGGCGCCATACCAGCTTCGGGGACTAATGTTGGGGAGATAAGCCCGGATAGGGTAAAGATGGGGAAAGACAAAAGGATGTTCCCCGTCTAGTTTCCGAGTTACAGTCTGAGTCGGACGAATCATATAGAGTTCGGCCAAGATAGGAAAGGGCAGGACCCTTGTGACGATGGCAAGGCCTTACCCGGCCGAGATACTTCGTAACTCGGCTAGGTCAGCCCGAGTAACCTTAATGCAGATAAAGGACAAGCCGAGCTACGGGAGGCAAGGCCGAATGATACGAAGCTTGCAGGAGAAGGAGAAGCCTGAAGTCAAACCCTAGCCGCAGGATAGGGAGAATCTGAGCCAAGCCAAGTACTATGGACAAAGACGCAGAGCGACAGAGAGGCGGAAGGAGGTCACGGAGGTGACAGTCCTGAAGCCCTAGGCGCGCAGGAGGGGCCCTCTGAAACCTTGCCGTAGTTAGAGGAGCGACAGGGAAAGGGGGGCGCCGAACTACTATATTGGGACAAGCATATTCCTCGAATATGCTTGCCACATCAGCCCTAAAGGAACCCAAGGCTCTCCTTTATAAGGAGAGGCTTGGACCCTGAGGAAGGGATCGGCTCATTTTAGTACCGTTAGGCTGGTAAAGTTCTTATCTTCTCCCTGTATACAGCTCAAGGAGCACTTGTAGCCCAAAGAAGGAGAAATAAAGATCTTTGCCTTAGTCTTTTGTGTGTAGAATCAACTACATCTTCCCTCCCCAGATCCCACTAGCATCCATTGGCCCCATACTTTAGCCTACCCATGGCATCTGCCATGCCACCACCACGACACTAGTAATTGCATTGTTATGCCTTGCTCAGTTCCTGTTAATTGCCCTACTGTAATTTGTTTAAACTTCATGCCATGTTGTTTATCTAAGGAGAGCACCTCTAGTGAACTATGGACCCTAGTACAATCTTTACCATTGATACATCTTCCACTGCTACTTGTTTACTTGCTGCAAATCATTACCTTCCACACCATACGTTTAATCCTTTGTTATAGCAACTAGTGAGATTGACAACCTCACTATTAGTTGGGGCAAAGTCTTGAGTTTGTGTTGTGCTGGTCTCCGTGTTGCTTGCAACACCTGTGTGACGTTTCCTTCCTCCTACTGGTTCGATAACCTCGGTTTCTTACTGAGGGAAACTTGCTGCTGTACTGCTTCACACCCTGCTCTTGGGGTTCCCAACAGGCTCACATAAGTTGTGCAAGCCATCAATAGAGCAAGTAATAGTTGGAATACCTGGATCACCAAGTTTCTTTGGAACCTTACTATTGAAGGAATAATTTGCAAGCAAAGTAGAAATTTCCTCATTAGGAATCTTCCTTTTATTAGAGACAATATCCTTCATATACTTTGAATAAGGAGGCAACTTAATAGCATCAGTCAAAGGAATTTGCAAAAATAAAGATTTCATCCACTCACAAAATTTGTTATAGTATTCTTCCTCCTTTGACTTGTGTTTCTTATTAGGAAAAAGAATTGGTTTTTGCACCCAAGGTTCTCTTTCACTACCATGTTTATTAGCAATAAAATCTTCCTTAGTGTACCTAGTTTTCTTAGTGTGATTCTCAAGTTCTTCTTCAACTTCTTCCTTATCAGGAGCACCATTTTTACCGTTACCACTTTCAGTTTTAGCATCAGAGACAAATATACTATTAGGATCTACAACAGGTTCAGAAGGTTCCTCGACTATTTTATGTTTCTTTTTCTTTCTCTTAGAAGGACTACCTCCATTTTTAGCTTGTTGAGAATCCTTTGCAATTATTTTTGGATGTCCCTCGGGATATAAAGGATCTTGAGTGGCTGCACCACTCCTAGTTCTAATTCCATAAGCATGTTTATCTCTAGAAGCACTAACTAGCATATCTTTTTGTACTTTATCAAGTTGATCAATTTGGATTTGAACCATTTGAAAATGTTTAACAAGAATTTTAACATCATTAGCAGTTCTTTCCACAATAGCTTTCAACTCATTTATAGCCCTAGAATTTTCCAATAAATGATTCTGAACTTGTTTATTAAAATTTCCTTGTTTAACAATACCCTACTCCTTAAGAAATTTCTTAGCTTCTTTCATCACTTCATCATTTAATTCAATCACTCCCTCTTCCTTGGTGTTGGTGTTGGTGTTGGAGTTGGTTCAGGCACAATTGGTTCAGGTGTAGTAGGCTTAGGTGTAATTGACTCAGTTGTAGTCTAATCATCATAATTCTTACTTATTTTAGCCATCAATTCCTGATGGTGCTCGACGTGGCACTTCGTTGGTAACCCAAAGGGCAGGGTGTGAAGAGCATAGCAGCAAGTTTTCCCTCAGTTTAGACCGAGGTTATCGAACCAGAAGGAGGAAGGAAACGTCACACAGGTGTTGCAAACAACGTGGAGACCCGCACAACACAAACTCAAGACTTTGTTCCAACGAATCAATGAGGTTGTAAAGCTCACCGGTTTGATGTAACAAAGGATTAAACATATGGTGTGGAAGGTAATGGTGGTTTGCATCAAGTAAACAAGTAACATTGGAAGATGTATCAATGGTAAAGATTGGACCGGGGTCCATAGTTCACTAGAGGTGCTCTCCTTAGATAAACAACATGGAATGAAGGGTAAACAAATTACAGTAGGGCAATTGACAGGAACTGAGCAAGGCATAACAATGCAATTACTAGTCAGAAAGATCCTATGAGATTCGATTGAGCAATACAACGAGATACGTAGACCACCATCCAATTGCATCTATGACTAGAATTCCACCTTCATGTTATCATCTGAACCCCCTCCAGTATTAAGTTGCAAGCAACAAACAACTACTTTAAGCAAAGTGTGTAAGGTAAACAATCCACATGTTCCATGAACAAGAGACCGTTGTTTTCTCCCTAGTAGCAACAACACATCTACAACCGAAGAGATTTCTGTCACTTCCCTTGGAAACTAGAGGCATGAACCAACTATCGAGAGTAAATACTCCCTCTTGGAGTCACTAGCAACTACTTGGCCAAGATAGCTACTCACAATGGAGAGCATGCAAGATCACAAACAACATAGACATGATAGAATCATAAATACAAAACCATTAATCAAACCAACATAATAATCTCAATATCCATCGGATCCCCGCAAACACAACATGCATGATTACAAATATATTAGATCTTGATCATGAATGGAGCTCACAAGATCTATACATGAAAGAACAAGGAGAAGATACAACCATCTAGCTACTACATGGACCCATAGTCCAAGGTGGAACTACTCACGCATCATACCAGAGAGAAGGACCGTGGGATGATCTCCCCTCCGACAAGGTACCGGGAAGAACTTCAGATCCCCCCGATCTAGGGACGACGGTGGCGGCGACTAAAGAAGGTTTCGTGGAATATTGATCGGGTGCTTAGGGTTTCTGCATCAAGGGATTTTTATAGGCGAAGGGGGAGGCCGAGGAGGCGGCCAGGGCCCCCACACCCTACCTAGGCGCGGGGCAGGACCCACCCATGCCTAGGGTGGGTCTGGGCGCCCTGGAACGCTTCTCCGTCTCCCCTCTGGACTTGTTGTTCCCCATTGACTTTGACGTATGTCCCATCAAATTCCGAGAATATTGATTTTCTGCCTTTCTGGAACCAAAAATAGAAGAAAACGGGCAACTGGCACTGTGGCAACTTGTTAATAGGTTAGTTCCAGAAAAGATATATAAATACCTCAAATAAAGACAAAGAAAATCAAATTAGATACTAAACAAGCATGGAACATCAAAAAATATAGATACGTTTCCGACGTATCAAGCATTCCCAAGCTTAACTCTTGCTCGTCCTCGAGTAGCTAAGTGATAAAAGAATATTTTTTTGAGGTTACATGCACCCTCACAATAAAGATCTAACCATTTTCAAGCATTGAAAGCTAGGATCAAAGAACTCTAAACATGTGCATGAAAGATGGAGTTCTAACAATAGTACATAGTAACTATGCATGCAACATGAAAGGCTACAAACAAAGATCATGAATAACATGCATTGAAAACGTTTGTTTGTTTCACATACAGAAAACATGGCATAGTGGCATTCAGCTTGTCTTTCATAGAGTAGCAAATAGATGCATAGGACACCTTCAAAATTCACAAGGGTGACTAGAAACAAATAGCACAAGAAGAAGTAATATCACAATATGCATCAATCAATAAGCTTTGGAACACTGCACACAGAATGACAACTATGCTCTCTTAATGGTGCCTAAAGGTAGAAGGTGGAGACTCAAAAGTGGTGGAAGAAAGGCCTTTTATAAAGGAAGCAAGGATTTCAAGTTTCAAAAAGAGCTTCCAAAAATTATGGTACTTGTTAGATTTCAGCCCTCATTGCCCCTATCATAAGCATCTTGAAGTGATTAAGGTTAAAGTGAACAAACTATGGAGTATATGCTTGACAAAGTATAGGTTGGCAATCTCATGTCCCTTGAATACGAGGGCCACACCTCATGCTACTCAACTTCAGTCACCTATAAGTTCTTGTCATAGTAAGTACATACGTATCATAGAAAACCGCCAACGGGGTACCCCTTGCACATGGTACAAGATCTTTCCATAACCAAAATGACAGCTTTTTATTGAGGATGCTTCATAGGTAGCTCACTATGGTGATGCTGCAAGTTTCCACCATGATTAGGCATGGCTTAGGCTAGTGGCCCAGGAATTTCTCTAACACAAAATACAAACTCCATGGAAGTATAAGCTCCCTCTTTATTTCACACCGGTGACATCCATAGACAAAATAGCATGATATCAACTAAGTACAAAGTACAAGTGCAATGTTGAAAACGTTCCCCGTGACAACACGGTTTTGCTAATTCCAACGTATAAGTGCAAGGATATACAACATAGATGACATAATGGTTCAAGTTTATTAGAGGCAAAGAATATAAAGTGTGCCATCAAGTTCGTGAGGTCTTTAATCACAAAGTTTTCACATAACAAAATAGTTTTTAATTGGAAGATAGCTGAAAACAAGAATATACTTGGAATGGTGTAACACACCATGCATAGGAGTTTATAGTGGACACTTTGGAATAACTTGGTTTCTTGGGAGTTGGAAGCATGAGTAGATCTTACTCATACAAGTGGAGGCTAGCAAAAGACTGGGAGCAACCAACTAAGAGAGCATAATGGCCATAATCATGCAGAGCAACAAAGCATTACTAATCAAAGCATAGAGTGGTACTACAAGCCAAGAACTAAATGATCATAGAGGCTAATGGTGACTTGTGAGAGTCATAACATGGTGTGAGCATGTGTCAAGTCAACCCAAACAAAGCATCAAAGGAGAATACCATAATACTATGCTTTTGCATGCTAAAACAACGCATAATTTCTTCAAGGCACACTAAGCAATCCCAATTGTTTGGAACAAGACATGATACAACAATAATCAATAAGCATAAGGTCAAAACAACACCCAGCATGTCATGCTAAAGTCTAAATCATAGTCAATGCAAGACCCTCTTGCACTTACAAGCAAGAACTTACTACACATTTCCAACACCAAGCAACTTATTTGCAAAACAACACAGCGAGAACGGGGGTACAAATTACTTTATTCAAGCAAACTAAACAACCTAAGCAAAGCAAACGAAAACTAAGACGCTCCAAGAACAACACAACTGTGCATGAAACAATAAAAGCGAAGTGTCTAGACATACCTGAGCTTTTTATTGATGAAGAAGGGGATGCCTTGGGCATCCCCAAGCTTTGACGCTTGTACCTCTTAGATATTTCTTGAGGTGACATGAGGATGGCATCCCCAAGATTGAGCTTTTTTCCATTCTTCATCTCATTACATCATTCTCTCTCTACACCTGAAATTTTTCCTTCATACAAAACTTCACATAAACTTCATTAGCAACATTAGTTTATTCAAAAGATATTAGACCTCTGGCAAATCTTTGGAACAACAAGACTTTTCACTAAAAGTACAAGCTACTGTAGTAAATCCTTAAAAAATCTCAATTCCCCTAAAGAGAACTCAAAAACGACTCAATAAGAAGCAAATGCAAATGCAAATCTGTCAAAACAAACCAGGAGGTATGAAACGTTTTTTTCGAACATCTTTTGTTGCTCAAATCAAAACGTGTTGAACTAACGAAAGTTATCTAACATACTGTGGGATTTATTCGTAAATTTTGATCTCAATCCGAGTTACAGAGACTCCTCACAAAGTTTTATGGTGGAGGACAGAAATATATTTCGGGACAACAACTCACCAAATCTTACTTCCCTCTCATTAGAGGTCATTCTTGGCACAAAAAGCAAACAAAAAGGACAAGTAGAGGTCATTACTGAAGTAATAACTTCCAATAATCAAGGAAACTCTTGGGTTATGTCCCAACAAGTACTTTTATTTAACGCCTTTACGTTAGGCACAAGAAGCAAGAAGAATCAAGTATTTTCAAATGAGGAAGCATTAACATCAATACTTGCAAAATCTTCAACTATGAAAGGTATCTCATTCAAATGGGTTTTGGAGGATCCCTTATCATCTATCTTTGGTCTACTACTTTCATCAAAAAAAAATTCAGGAGCAATCCAATCAAAATTCTTTTCAAAGGCTTCATGCATTCCAACAAGCTTAAACGGTATGGGTATCTTAAATTCTTCTCTAGGATTAGTTTTATTAGAAATACCCACAACATCTACACTTGAGCCTAGCATATTGAATTACTCAAAGACCTTTTTGGCTTCCCTAGCAACATCATGGAATTATTTTAATAAAGTTTCAAGGATGAATTCCCTCTTTTCAGCATTCTTTTGTTCTTTTAGATTTAGGAACAAGAATTGTATGAAGGGGTTAATGCTAACAAACCTAGCCTCCAACATATGAACTAAAGAAGCTGCAACAATCTCATAATTGGGAGCAATCTCTACTATAGATTTATCCTCAATATCCTCATGCTTGCTAACATGATTAAATAATTCTTCAATATTATCTTTCCAAATTATGGAGCCACTACCTATCGCAAGATCTTTCAGGGCGAACTTGGGGAACAACATGTTGAGCTATAGCAAGGTGGTAACTAGAGTAGGAACTATTTTTTTTATTTTTGAATAAAGAAAGCAAACCAAACTAGACTAATTTTTTTGGGTTTTTTGAAAAGAGGCAAACAAAACCAAGTAAAAGAAACAAAGCAACCTAAAAACAAAGTAAAGAGAAAGGAAGCGGAGGACTCCCCTAGTGAAGACGTCCTTAGCCTCCCCAGCAACGGCGCCAGAAAGACTTTGATGGTGCTTGACGTGGCACTTCGTTGGTAACCCAAAGCGCAGGGTGTGAAGAGCACATCTGCAAGTTTTCCCTCAGTTGAGACCGAGGTTATCGAACCAGAAGGAGGAAGGAAATGTCACACAATTGTTGCAAACAACGTGGAGACCTTCACAACACAAACTTAAGACTTTGTCCCAATGAATCAATGAGGTTGTCAAGCTCACCATTTTGCTGTAACAAAGGATTAAACGTATGGTGTGGAAGGTAATGGTGGTCTGCAACAAGTAAACATGTAATAGTGGAAGATGCACTACTAGGAAACAGGCTGTTAGTGGCGCACCCGAAATGCCCATCCGTGGCGCACTAGCAGTGCGCCACGGGCCTTGCGCTACGGCTATCTCTCAGCCGTAGCGCACTGCCTAGTGCGCCACAGAAGTTTAGATACACGCGTGGCGCACATGCCAGTGCGCCACAGAAGTTTGGGCAGGTGCGCCACGCGTATGAAACGATAACCGTGGCGCACTAGGTGCTGTGCGCCACAGATATAAATTTCAAAATTCAAAAAAAAGCAGCAGATCTGGATCTCGTCGTTAGTGCCGTCGCGCGTCGGTGTCGTCGCCTCCTCGTCGTCACCTTGTTATCGTCGTCGGAAATGCAAGGAGGAGGAGGAGAATAGGAGGAAGAGGAGGAGAAGAAGAAGAGGAGGCAAAGGAGGAAGAGGAGGAGAATAAGAGGAGGAGAAGAAGAGGATGAAGAGGAGGAGAAGAAGAAGAGGAGGCAGAGGCGGAAGAGGAGGAGAAGAAGAGGAGGCAGAGGAGGAAGATGAGGAGAAGAAGAGGAGGAGGAGAAGAAGAGAGGGAGGTAGGAAGAGATGGAGGAAGGGAGGTCGACGTCGCCCGTTGTCACTGCGAGGAGGAGGAGAAGGAGGTCGACGTCGCGCCGTCACTGCAAGGAGAGGAGAAGGAGAAGGGAGAAGGGAGAAGGAAGAAGGAAGAAGGAAGAAGGAAGAAGGAAGAAGGAGAAGGGAGAAGGAAGAAGGAAGAAGGAAGAAGGAAGAAGGAGAAGGGAAAGGGAGAGGAAGAGGGAAAAGGGGAAGGGAAAAGGGGAAAGGAAAAGGGGAAAGGAAAAGGGAGGAGGGCGGGGTGGGGATTCAAATTTGAATCCCGCCCAAGCTTATCCGTGGCGCACTAGGTGTAGGTGCGCTACGGATAAGTCGCCCTGTTTTTTTTTCTGCAGGAAAAAATGGTTTTTTGACCGTAACTTTTTACTCTTTTCAAATTTTGAAAATCTAAAAAATCGCTAAACGACCTAAAGGAGTTGCAAGCGGATCTGGAATCTTGTTCTGGTCATTTTGGTATATTATACGATTTTTTTCGATATCGTATGCAAAAGTTACGGCCTTTTTACCGTGGCATGACTTTTTTTTGCAAATAAAGTCGAAACTCATTTCTGTTAATTTTACTAGAAGCTATACCATATTACCTACCTAAATATGAAAGGATTTAATTTTTTTGAAGTGTTTATCATTTTCGTTTATTTTTTGCAAACCCTAAAAAGGCGATCCACGGGGGGGGGGTGTGGAGTTGGTGCATGCCACTTAGGCGTAGGGCACTAGGGCAGAGTGCCCTACGGCTAAGTTTATACATCTGTGGCGCACTATGCCATGTGCGCCACAGATGTTTGTGGCCGTTTCACAGCAGAGGGGGCGTGCTCTTAGGCGTAGCGCACCCCCCCATGTGCGCCACAGATGACACTAACAACCGTGGCGCACATGACTATAGTGCGCTACAGATGTTTGGCGAGCGTCCAACAGGGCCCTGGACCACACACATCTGTGGCGCACTATAGTCACGTGCGCCACGGTTGTTCTAGTTACTAGTAGGGCACTGCCCACAGGTGAGCCACGCCTATTTTAGCCGTGGGGCACTTCAACCATGTGAGCCACGGATGTGCTGATTACCTATAGCTGTTTTCCTAGTAGTGATGTATCAATGGTAAAGATTGGACCGGGGTCCATAGTTCATTAGAGGTGTCGTGGTATTGCCGACGAGTATTCCATGAAGGGGTCCCCATAGTGCGTGTTTAGAGACGTGGGGGAAGGCGGACGATTGACGGGTACGAGGTTACACAGCTTACCCAGGTTCAGATCCCACGACGGTGGCGAAATCCTACTCCTGCTATAAATCACTATAAGGGCAATACGCCGAGTTACAGGGATTGGTTCGCTGTGCGAGGTGTGACTAGAGAGTCTAAGTTATCGTCTGAAGTTATCCCCTAAAGGCTCCCATAGGCCCGACTTATATAGTCGCCAGGTCCTAGGGTTAGAGGGAAAGTCCTAGCCGGACAGGTTACAGAGTCCTACACCGTCTATTACTAGTCTTGTGTATCTTGCACTCCAAGGCTCCGGGGAAAACTTTCGAGTGACTCCGTCAAGCTCCGTCTTAAGGACATTGTCAAGGTGAAGGACAAGAAGCGTGGCTTCGCCATCACCTACGACATGTTCGTAGACGGCAAGTGCCCAAAGGTAACTGTTTATTTTCCGTGTATGACATATACTCCAGTTCTTCCGTCTAGCAACTTCCATCTCATCTAAAATGATGGTTCTTCACTTAACAGTTTTGCGACATAGATGAGGACAGCATGGCTCCCAAAATCTATGGACCAAAGATGAAGTAAGTCACCGTCGTGTCCGACAACGATGCTCCGGCGGCGCGAAAGCGGAAGAGCTCCACCTCTGACGCTGCCGACGGAGGCAAGAAGAAGAAGAAGAAGGAGGGTGGAGCCTCCAAAAAGACTACCGCCGCCCTGGAGGCGGAGAAAATAAAAACCATTGGGATCCCTTTTGCCAAAGCACCCCCACTTGTGTAAGCTTATTTTCTTTCGACATTGTCTATTTATCTGTCTTGCTCCTGTACTTATGCAGTTTGCACGTTTCAGGAAGAAAGCCACAACCATCTTGAAGAAGACCTCCAAAACATCAGGGGCTTCTAAAACCATCAAGGACATGCTGCATCGTGATGCATATCCCGCCATCGCCCCTACCACTCCCTCTGTCAAGCCCTCGTCTGCCCCGACAAGCTCACAAGCTAAGGAGGCATCTGGCCCTTCCGCCATGGAAGCGGACTCAGGTGCCTCTACTGAGGTTGCTATTGTCGGCGAGCATGCGACTCAGGAGAGTACCGCCCAACAAATGGCTGAAGCTCCGGCTAAGGATGCCATCGGTGGCGGTAAGGCGGTGGTGGAAGCTGGTACTTCTGCCGAAGGCGGTGCCCTTGCTCCCCAGAAACCTTTTGAGTTTACGAAGATAGTCTATCGGACACTTACGCCGAGTAGCACAACTCTGGTTCCTGGCGCAACACCGACATCTCCGACGTGCGGTCTTGAGGAGCTCCTCCGACAAGCAGACATCTTGCGAGGAAACACCATCTACTTTGGCAAGCTGCTGGCCGAGAGCTCTACCAGTCTCAAGATCATTGCACTTGTAAGTTTTATTTGCCTTTTGTATTTCATATGAGTATCCACTGTAGCCATCGAGGATGTAGACGGAAAACTATAGGTCTTTGCACCTAGATGCTCTAAGAGTGACTAAGCTAGAAAACTTCTCACTGTAGCCCCCAAGCATTTAGATGGAATGAAATATCCCGACTAGATGCTTTAAGAGTAGCATACGCAGTGTGTATAAATTTCAGTACTGTAGCCCCCAAGCCTCTAGCTGTAACTGAACTAGTTACAACTAGATGATTAAAGAAAAATCTAAGCACATATCTAAGTTAAAACTTTATACTGTATCCCCCAAGCTTCTAGTTGTAACTGAATTAGTTCCGACTAGATGCTTAAAGAAAAGCTAAGCATATTGTTAAGTCAAAAACTCTCGTTGTAGCCCCCGAGCTTCTAGGTGGAAAATTTCCGGCTAGAGGCTCCAAGTAGACCAAACAACGTTTAACTTTTTCCCTTGTTTCCACAAAACGAGAATGCTTGGAGGGGCATGGCCAATGACAAGTACCAGAAGATGCGCGTAGATCTTGAAGCCGAAAAGGGTAAAGCTGCCATCTTGAAGGAACATATTATCAAAAACAAGAGTCTGTTTTCTTTTTTCCCATTCCATCTTGGTTTTGTGCTTATATTCTCCGAGTACTCATTGTGTACTTTGATTTCTCCGACTTGCAGAACATGCTGCCAAGGCTAAGGACATTGTCGAGCAATCCAAGCACATTCAGCAGCTGAGCGAGAACAAGATCCTTAAGGAGGAGAGGAGAGACATGCTGAAAATGCATGAGGAGTCAATGAAGGCCCTGCAGGAATCCGCCACCGAGGAAATCAATCGCTTGAAGGAGGAGATTGCGATCTTAAAAGATCAGAAGCAAGCTGCCGAAGAGCAGAATCAGTGCCATAGCGAGGCGTATAAGCTCCTCCAACAAGAGAAAGAATCCTTGGCGGATACCCTCTTGCAGGCTGAGGCCAGCATCTTCAGTAAGTTTTCTCTGCCTTGGATTTCTGTAGTCTGGAT
Source organism: Avena longiglumis (assembly GCA_030063025.1). Lineage (NCBI taxonomy): Eukaryota > Viridiplantae > Streptophyta > Magnoliopsida > Poales > Poaceae > Avena > Avena longiglumis. The sequence goes on along the minus strand of CP125978.1, from coordinate 369,235,398 downwards.
ACTCTGAATTGTTGAACTCATGTTCTCCTTGTCGGAATTTGCAGCTCCTATGGGTTTGACCCGTTCGCCTCCTCCGGCCAAGGAATGCATGGTTCTTGCCCGCAACTTCATCAACACCGCCATCACGCAAGCCAAGGAGATCGCCAAGCCCCTCCAGATCAGCATTAAAGCATCATACTCTATGGCGAAGTACTCGGAGATCCTGCGCCGAGCCCCCGAGCGTATCACAAGCTGGAAAGCTTCATGTACAAGGGCTGGCGCAAGGATGGCACTGTCAATGGTAAAGGCACACTATGAAGATGCCTACATCGACACGGTGACCTCTGGGATTCCCGACGTGGATGACGATGGCAAGGCCATCAATCACGAGTCCATATTGTCGTCACTCGCAGGCTATGACACCAGAGTCGCCGAGTTGGTTGATGTCCATGTCTTCGTGCCTAGGAATACCATCGATGACAGCGGCCAAAGCTCCTTTGAGTCCCTTCACACAACTGACTTCGAGGGTGGCTCTCCTGCTGCTGATGACGCTGTGTCCAAGTCACCTGCGCCAAAGGAATGAAGAACAACTTTGTAATATTTGCTTCTCCTTTGGTGCATATGCGAAAAAAAACTTGTTTATGTAATCTTAAGGCGGAGAACGATGGTTGTTATTTTCCTGCTACTCAAGAACTAATTTCCAGCATGTGTATATTTTTTAAGCAAGTGCTGGCTTATCCATTACTTTGGTTCTTATGCTTGAACTTTCGTGAGTCGTAAGACTCGTTGTCGGAACCATGCGCTCAGGTGATGATGCCCAATGGCATCGTCAATAACCTAAGCACAAAATCACCGACAATAAGTGCTGAAAGTCACTAACAGAATCCACATAAAAACGACAAAGAACGTGTAGACCAGAAAACTTAAGCTAACGCCCGTAGGTGGAATTTCACAAGTGCAATCGCAAAACTTGTGCATAAAGGTTTTACATGATCCAAAAATGAACACTAAAGGAGGTAAACGACTCAGAAATATGAGTGAACCAGAGAGCTTTATTTCATTGATCATATAAGAGGTACACAATCAGATAAAAATGCTAAGTGTAAAAAGGACGTAGCTGTGCTATGTTCCATGGCCGATCAAGCTCCGGGTAGTCATCATTCGGGTCACGTCGCTTACGCTTATGATCCTCGTTGGGTCTATCCTTCAGTTCACGGTTGTCAACGAGGTAGTAAGACCCATTGAGTAGCGTCTTGCTTATGATGAACGGTCCTTCCCACGACGGGGATAACTTGTGTGACTTCTTCTGCTTAAGTCGGAGCACCAAATCCCCATCTTTAAACGAGCGATGCCGGACGCGGCGACTATGGTAGCTGCGTAGCTTCTGCTGGTAGATGGTGGATCTTTGGCATGCCAAAAAACGCTCCTCCTCGAGAAGGTCCACATCTAGGCGTCTGGATTCTTTAGCGTCATCCTCGTCGTAGGCGGCAACTCTTGGTGCATCGTGAAGTATGTCGGAAGGAAGGATGGCTTCTGCTCTATAAACCATGAAGTAAGGGGTGTAGCCGGTGGATTTGTTGGGTGTAGTTCGTAAACTCCACAACATAGATGGTAATTCCTCCGCCCAGGCTCCAGCTGCTCTGTGTAGTGGTGCCTCAAGATGTGGCTTGATTCACTACAGAATTAACCCATTGGCTCGCTCAACCTGACCATTGGATTGTGGGTGTGACACAGATGCAAGGTCAAGGCGGATACCCTTCTCCCAACAATAAGCCTCCACTTCTCCGAGAGACAAGTTGTTGCCGTTGTCGGTGATAATGCTGTGTGGGAGACCAAATCTCACCACCAGATCTCGGACAAACCTGAGGGCAGTTGCCCCATAAAGCTTTCTAATGGGTTTAGCTTCTATCCATTTAGTGAATTTATCAACTGCTACAAGCAGATGTGTAAATCCACATGGTGTCGTTTGTAACGGTCCCACCATGTCTAGCCCCCAGACTGCAAACGACCAAGTTATTGGTATTGTTCGCAATTCTGCAGCAGGAACATGTGGTTGTCGGGCATAATACTGGCATCCCATGCATGTCTCAACCAGCTTGTCGGCGTCCACCTTTGCGGTCAGCTAGTATAATCCTTGCCGGAAGGCTTTTGCGACCAACGATCGAGGAGCGGCGTGATGCCCGCAATCTCCGAGATGGATTTCGCGTAGGATTTCCATACCTTCTAGCTGGGAAACACACTTAAGGTATACACCAGTAGTGCTTATTTTGTAGAGTTATCCATTGATTATGGTATAACCCTTTGCTCGTCGTACTATTTGCCGTCTTTCGACCTCGTCGTCGGGCAAAGTTCCATGTTTGAGATATTCCATGAACGGTTTTGTCCATGCCAGAGGGACCTTTGTCACCATGCTGACGAAAGAGTCAGCTCTATCCGGGTTGTCGATGTTGGCTCCCTTCACGGATGGTGTGCGCAGATGCTCTAGGAAAACTCCTGGCGGAATTTGCTTGCGCCCTGATCCAAGCTTAGACAGCAGATCAGCCGCCTCGTTTTGCTCCCTAGGCAAATACTTGACTTCGTAGCCCAAGAAGCTCTTGGCTATCTTGTCTACTTCGTCTCGATATGCCGCCATCATAGGGTTCCGTGCATTCCAGGTGCCAGCCACCTGCTGGGCAACCAAGTCGAAATCTCCACAGCAAACTATGCGCTTGATGCCAATATCCTTGGCTACACGTAGTCCGTGAATGAGTGCTTCATACTCCGCCATGTTGTTTGTAGCCTCGAAGTGGATTTGCAGAATGTAGTGTAGCTTGTCTCCTGTTGGTGACTGCAGCAATACACCAGCCCCCGAGCCGTTGAGCAGCTTTGATCCGTCAAAGTGCATCACACAGTACTCTGGTTCCGGCAACGGAGTAGCATCTGGCATCTCCGTCCAATCTGCAACAAAATCCTCCAAGGCTTGTGACTTGATAGCGTCGCGTCTTTTGTAGGTGATCTCGAAGGCGGCAAGTTCAATGCCCCACTTCGCGACCCTTCCTGTAGCGTCGCTGTTGTTGATAATGTTGGACAGTGGAGTCTTGCTCACCACTGTGATTGGGTGATCCTGAAAGTAGTGCCTCAGCTTCCGAGAAGCGAGGAATACTCCATAAGCTATATTTTGGTAGTGCGGGTAACGCTGCTTGGACTCCGTCAGGACCTCGCTTACATACTAATCTGGTCGCTGAACTCCGTGCTCATATCCTGGTTCCTTCCGCTCTACCACGACGACGATGCTGATTACCCGGTTGGTCGTCGCCATGTATATTAACAGGGGCTCTCCAGGCTCGGGTGCTGCAAGGATGGGCGCTGGGGAAAGAGTTTCCTTGAGCTGCTTCAATGTTGCATCTGCTTCGTCTCTCCATGTAAATTTGTCCGCCTTCTTCAGCAACTTGTACAGCAGCAGAGCCTTCTCTCCAAGTCGGCTGACGAACCGACTAACTACTGCAACACAGCCTGTTAGTCGTTGGATGTCCTTTAGGCATGTCGGACGGTTTATGTTTAAGATGGCCTTGATTTTCTCCGGGTTGACCTTGATTCCACGCTGGGAAACGATGAATCCCAACAATTTTCCTGCTGGAACCCTGAAGACGCACTTCTTAGGGTTAAGCATCATGTTGTATTTCCATAGATTATCAAAGGTTTCTTTCAAGTCAGAGATTATGTCATTTGACTTTTTAGACATCACCGCAATGTCGTCCACATAGGCGTGAACGTTCCGACCAATTTGGTCGTGAAGGCAATGTTGCATTGTCCGCTGGTATGTAGCACCTGCGTTTTTCATCCCAAAGGGCATCATGACATAGCAAAATGTGCCATATGGGGTAGTGAACGAAGTGTCCAATTGGTCCGACTTCCTCATCTTGATCTGGTGATATCCTGAGTTGCATCGAGAAAACACAAAAGTTCTGAGCCATCCGTCGAGTCAATGACTTGGTCAATGCGAGGCAAAGCAAACGGATCTTTGGGACACGCTTTGTTCAAGCCGGTGTAATGAACGCACATTCTTAATTCATTGGTTCCCTTTTTGGGGACAAGTACAGGATTGGCCACCCATTGGGTGTGAAGGACTTCTCGGATAAAACCAGTCTTAAGTAACCTAGATATCTCTTTGCCAATGGCGCGTCTCTTCTCATCTCCAAAGCGTCGTAGAGGTTGTTTCACTGGTTTGGATTTTGGATCAATGTTTAAGCTGTGCTCGGCAAGTTACCTAGGTACAAATATATTAGATCTTGATCATGAACAGAGCTCACAAGATCTATACATGAAATCACAAGGAGGAGATACAACCATCTAGCTACTACATGGACCCATAGTCTAAGGTGGAACTACTCACGCAATATACCGGAGAGAAGGCCTCCAGGATGATCTCCCCCCAGACAGGGTGCTGGGAAGAACTTCAGATCCCCCCGATCTAGGGATGACGATGGTGGCGGCTACAAAAGGTTTTGTCGTGGTGGTATCACGGCATATGCCATGGGTAGGCTAAAGTTGGGGCCGATGGACGTGGAGGAATCCGGGGAGGGATGATGCGGTGTAGACCGCACTCATATGAACAAAGAGAAATACAATGTATATTGGATTGAAGCTCTCAAGTGGAGATAGCACCTCATTCTCTACATCTAATCTCTTATAATCTGGCCATACTTGTGGCTACAATCATGCTCCTTGAGCTGTATCTCCTATGACTCTACCTAGATCTCTCTATGAGAGAGGAGGAGGAAGAAAGTGAGCTCCTATTGAGCCGAGAGGGGAGGAGCCCTTCGGGGCCTCTCTGAGAACGATCCCCCTGGTGCTCCTTATAAAGGGGAGCCCAGGGGACAAATCTTGTACCCCACGCTTGGCATCTGTGTAGCATATTCCTAGAATCTTCTTAGATGCTCAGCATATGCCTTGGCATCTTTGGAGATGCCATGGCATATCCCTTAGCATATTCCTGATGCTAACGGCATATTCCCTAGCATCTTCTTGATGCCAAGGGCATATTACATAGGCCACGTGCCAGTCTGAGCCATGAGCGTCCCAAGATTGGCACGGGACTTGTTTGTCTCCTGGGTCGATGCTGAGTCATCGTAGATGTTGCGGAGGTCTCTGGGGATGAATAATTGGGTGTCTAGATCATTACATCTCGGCCCAGATGCCCTGGGGAGAGTGAAGATTCGGCCTAGTATTGAATTGACTCGGCACAGAAACAAGGCCCAACCAGTCACTATGCAGCCACCGAAGTTAGCCCTTAGGCCACGTCGCTGCCCTGGTGCTATTCGGCCCGGCGGCTCTGAAGGGACGAGCTTGCTGCCTGATCCATGGTGGCCTTGTGCTCGTCTCGGCCACCCGGGCGCTCTTGGTGACGAGTGAAGCCGAATCCGTGGTGGGCAGCGCACTGCCTCGGCCCCACGGGAGCGCACCATGCGGGGAAGGTCGACGAGGAGCGGTGGATTGGCGAGCGAGGAGTCGGCGGTCTTTGGCGAGCGGCGGCATTGGCGGGAGTTGGTGACGTTGGCGAGGCGATTCGGCTCAGGTGGCTGGTTGGAGGCAGCTCGGCCCGATTGGCTGGGGCGGCTCGGCCAAGTTATAGGGTTAATTCGGCCAGGGAGGCCCAGAACCACGCTGGTAAGTGTTAATTCGGCCTGGGAAGGATTTGACCAGGCCGACTTCTATTTAATTCGGCCTGTGTGTCCTTTTCTCCTTTTCAGGTAAGATTTCTCTCTTTGCGCTTTATATATTTGATGTATCTTCTATATTCTTTTATACAGATATTTATCAGACTCTCTCGGTCTCTTTATACATTAACTCTGGGGTACCTGGGGTTATATCCCCGACATTAGTCCCCGAGGCCATGTGGGATTCGTAGAATCGCTCATGGGCTTTGTACCTAAATGTCCTCAGAGTTGTTTTCTGACATACAACTTCTCTGTCATATATTTCTTGGTCGCATAATCCTCTTGGGTAAGTTTGTGGCTTTGGCCTTCTTGTGCTCTACTCATAACCTTTCTGGGCACTGGTCATAACCTCTTTGGGTAAGTTTCTGAACTTCTAGTCCTTCATGGGCACTGGTCATAACCTTTTTGGGTAAGTTTCTGGACTTCTGGCCTTCATGGGAACTGGTCATAACCACTTTGAGTAAGTTATGAGTTGCTGTCTTCTTTGGCGTTGCTCTTTTAACCTCATCGGGTAAGTTATGAGCTCTTCCCTTCTTGGGCATTGCTCTTTTAACCCCATTGGGCAAGTTATGAGTTCTTGCCTTCTTGGGCATTGCTCTTTTAACCTCACCGGGTAAGTTATGCGCTCTTGCCTTCTTGGGCTTTGCTATTTTAACCCCATTGGGTAAGTTATGAGCTCTTGCCTTCTTGGGCTTTGCTCTTTTAACCTCATCGGGTAAGTTATGAGCTCTTCCCTTCTTGGGCATTGCTCTTTTAACCCCATTGGGCAAATTATGAGTTCTTGCCTTCTTGGGCATTGCTCTTTTAACCTCATCGGGTAAGTTATGCGCTCTTGCCTTCTTGGGCTTTGCTATTTTAACCCCATTGGGTAAGTTATGAGCTCTTGCCTTCTTGGGCTTTGCTCTTTTAACCCCATTGGGTAATTTGTGAGTTCTGGCCTTATTGGGCACTGCTCTTTTAACCTCTTTGGGTAATTTGTGAGTTCTGGCCTTATTGGGCACTGCTCCTTTAACCTCTTTGGGTAATTTGTGAGTTCTGGCCTTATTGGGCACTGCTCCTTTAACCTCTTTGGGTAATTTGTGAGTTCTGGCCTTATTGGGCACTGCTCTTTTAACCTCTTTGGGTAAGTCTTTATCCGAGTCATCTGATTCCAAATCCGAGTTTCCTTACTCAAAATTGACTTTATGCCTAAGTCTGAGTCATTTGACTCAAATCCGAGTTACATGATTCAAATTCGAGTTAACTCATCCCAAATCCGAGTTACTTTACTCGATTCTGACTTTATGTCTTAAGTCTAAGTCATTTGACTCAAATCCGAGTTACATGATTCAAATCCGAGTTAACTCATCCCAAATCCGAGTTACTTTACTCAATTCTAACTTTATGTCTTGAGTCATCTGACTCAAATCCGAGTTATATGACTCAAATCCGAGTTAACTCATCGAAATCTGAGTTACTTTACTCAAAATTGACTCATATGTAAGTCTGAGTCATCTGGCTCAAATCCAAGTTATATTACTCAAATCCGAGTTAACTCATCCCAAATCCGAGTTACTTTAATCGATTCTGACTTTATGTCTTAAGTCTGAGTCATCTGACTCAAATCCGAGTTATATGACTCAAATTCGAGTTAACTCATCCCAAATCCGAGTTACTTTACTCAATTCTAACTTTATGTCTTGAGTCATCTGACTCAAATCTGAGTTATATGACTCAAATCCGAGTTAACTCATCCAAATCTGAGTTACTTTACTCAAAATTGACTCATATGTAAGTCTGAGTCATCTGGCTCAAATCCGAGTTATATTACTCAAATCCGAGTTAACTCATCCCAAATCCGAGTTACTTTACTCAAAACTGACTTATATGTCTTAAATCTGAGTCATCTGGCTCAAATCAGAGTTATATTACTCAAATCCGAGTTAACTCATCCCAAATCCGAGTTACTTTACTCAAAATTGACTTATATGTAAGTCTGAGTCATCTGGCTCAAATCCGAGTTATATTACTCAAATCCGAGTTAACTCAACTCCAATCCGAGTTACTTTACTCCAAATTGACTTATTCTGAGTTATTTATTTGCCATGATATAGCTTGATTTGGCGTGATGGCGATAACTTGCCTTTGATATGGATCTGAGATATAGATCCGAGATTAATCTTTGGGATATGATAATAGGGCTAACCGCTGAGAGATCCGATTCGAGATGTAGATATGAGATATAGATTCGAGATATGATAAGCTGGCCAATAGTCATCCGAGATATGGGATAACCTGGCAAGATGGTGAGATATCAATCCGAGTCATAACATAACCTGGCAATCTGGTGAACTGAATAAAGCTTCGGCCTGAATCAGAGATACAATTAGTACGTCGAGTCTGAATACCAATCCGAATTATAAAGTACCCTGGTAAGCTGAATCAAATGTTAGTCCGAATTAGAGACAATTTACTAAGCTGAGTTAAAGGTTAATTCAAAGCATAAACAAATTGACTTCAAGTTATATCTGAATCAACAATAAGCTGGCTGGTAAGCTGAGTTAGAGGACAATCCAAAGCATAAATAAACTGACTCAAAATCTACCTGAATCACAAATAAGATGATTCAACTTATGGCCGAGTTAACAGATAAGCTGGCTGGTGAGCTGAGTTAATGGGTAATCCAAAACATAAACTAACTGACTCAAAATCTATCTGAATCACAAATAAGATGATTCAACTTATGGCCGAGTTAACAGATAAGCTGGCTGGAGTATAGATCCAAATCAACATAATGCTCTCTTAATCTAAAGGCGACTCTACGGATAAGTTGACTAGTCCCCGGGTTGAGTTATTCTCTCCCTGGGATGAAGGATTGAGTGTAGGTGGCTGAGTTACCTGGCACTTACAGCATACTTGGAGAAGTGTTTGGGTGAGTTTTGCTAGGTCATACCTGCCTTGCTGAGTTACTTGGTACTTACAGTAAGCTTGGAGTAGTGCTTGAGTCCTTCCTGCTGAGTCTTTCCAGCTTTGATGAGTTAGACTTGTTCAGCCTCTGCGCTTACCTCTTTGTTCTCTGTTGACTTGGTGAAGCTGAATGAGCCCTATGAGGAAGAAGTTGGTGAAGATGCTCCCGTCCGGATGGAAACCCAACCAACGCCACTAGAAGGCCCCACGGTGGGCGCCAAATGTCGTGGTGGTATCACGGCATATGCCATGGGTAGGCTAAAGTTGGGGCCGATGGACGTGGAGGAATCCGGGGAGGGATGATGCGGTGTAGACCGCACTCATATGAACAAAGATAAATACAATGTATATTGGATTGAATCTCTCAAGTGGAGATAACACCTCATTCTCTACATCTAATCTCTTATAATCTGGCCATGCTTGTGGCTACAATCATGCTCCTTGAGCTGTATCTCCTATGACTCTACCTAGATCTCTCTATGAGAGAGGAGGAGGAAGAAAGAGAGATCCTATTGAGCCGAGAGGGGAGGAGCCCTTCGGGGCCTCTCTGAGAACGATCCCCCTGGTGCTCCTTATAAAGGGGAGCCCAGGGGACAAATCTTGTACCCCACGCTTGGCATCTGTGTAGCATATTCCTAGAATCTTCTTAGATGCTCAGCATATGCCTTGGCATCTTTGGAGATGCCATGGCATATCCCTTAGCATATTCCTGATGCTAACGGCATATTCCCTAGCATCTTCTTGATGCCAAGGGCATATTACATAGGCCACGTGCCAGTCTGAGCCATGAGCGTCCCAAGATTGGCACGTGACTTGTTTGTCTCCTGGGTCGATGCTGAGTCATCGTAGATGTTGCGGAGGTCTCTGGGGATGAATAATTAGAGTTGATGAAGTTGAAGTCATTAGAGTTGATGAAGTTGAAGTCATTAGAGTTGAGGAAGTTGAAGTCATTAGAGTTGATGAAGTTGAAGTCATTAGAGTTTAAGAAGTTGAAGTCATCCTTTGCACATGGTGTAGTCTTTGGCCATGGGGTAGGTTTTTCCATCAAGTTGAAGTAGAAGAGATGTAGAGTTGAAACCAAAATGGTTGAGGAAAGAGTTTACAAGATTTTGTAAATAAGGTTTTGGAACAAAATACAACTCCTATTTTTCTAAGGGTCTTTGTCCAATCCTAGGGTTTACAAATCCTCGGGGCAACACAATGCTCTGATACCATCTGTAGAGGGAGTATCCCAACCCTTATTCAACATATAAGGTGGAGTCCCCTGTGTTTACAATGCTAGTCCCTGGATCAATAGCTAGCATCCACAGTTAAGATGTAATATCAAGAAACAAAGGTCATAATATAACTTTATAACCAGGAATAACATAATTTTATTACATCTTACATAGCTCACTTTGGATATTACATTACATTGCAGCGGAATAACTATAGTCATGGGTCCTTCATCTTCAAAGTGCCACAGGCAGATGTTGGTTGTAGACTTTGTAATCCTAATCAATCGATCTTCACTAAAAATCAATCAAACCTGCAACATTACAAGTTACAGCCACAAGGGTCAATACATTTGAATTGTATTGGCAAGTTTCACTATTTTGTAGAATATAAGTGGATCCTATCATTACATGCAGTTTTGGATAAGTAGAGTTTAAGGCTTATTTGCATAAAGCAATATTTATCCTATCTTTTCAAAATGGGTTTGGTTCTTTGTCAAATCTCTTTTCCAAGTTCCTTGAACTCCTTGGTAGAAACTCAAGTGTTCAAGTCCTTGTCCAAGTGCAACAAGTTTTATCACAATCTCATGAGTTCCTTGGTAACCCCAAGTACATCAAGCTTTAAGCAAAATCTCTTTAGCACCTTGGTAACCCCAAGTGCATCAAGCTTAACAAAATCTCTTTGAATTCCTTGGTACCCCCAAGTGCATCAAGTTTTTATTTTAGAAGTTGGAATGTCGAGATCTCCCATAGTTCAAACTTTAGTTGCTCAGTATTGTCCATAACCGGGGACACGGCTAAGTACTTAGATTTTATTATCTTCTGCAGAAGGAGTACACTTTACCCACATGTCACAATCCCATCCTTTTGCCACCAGTGGCCTACTGGATTAGTGCTCACCAAGATGGAGTACTAGCAGATTGAGAATGTGATGAAGTCTTTCCAAAGGGTCCTCCCATACACCATTGCTAGCTTGCCTTCAGCACCCATGCAGGATTCCAGGTCCCCATGTCCAGTTAACTGAGGACAGTGCATGAGTCTTCCCAATGTAGTTGACTAAGCCAGAGCCATAATAGCATGTGGTTGCACACGAAAGCCACAATTGGAGAACATGTTCAATCTCTAAGTTTCCTAGGTGGTTTTCTTTTGGAGCACAACACAAAGTGATTCCCATAGACATGGTTCCTTTTGTTGCCACCCTCTCCAAAACTTAAAGTATCCTCCACCTAGGTGGTTCATTGAGTCCTTGTTTTATTATGTAAAACACAAGTCCAATTCTCAACCTTTGTAAAATCTCAACATGTATCTCTTTTCAAAATATAGCATGGCCAAGCATATAACAACTACATTGTTTTCTCTAAGGAATGGATAGGGAATCCTATTAGGATTTTAGCATAACATAAGTACAAAAAGTATTTTCATGCATGTTTCAAAATCCACTAAGTATAATGAAAATAGTAGGACTTTTGATGATAGTGTCACTTGCCTTTTTGGTAGGGAATGATGGTTCACTCCTTGATCTTGCTAGTCTCACACTTTTCTAACTTCACTACAATCAATCAAGCAAGCATAGTATCAAGTAGCATTCCAAACCAATAACCAAACATCATTTCACACACATAAAACAATGGGACCTAAATCATGCATGTAAGCATGCAAGAGATGGTCCTATTTGTAAAGATGTCTCCACTAGGCTCCTAAACTTGGTAAGGTCAAAAGTGGTCATTTTTTCATAGTGGCAAAGTCATTGAAAAAGGGCTTTGGTCCATAAACCATTTTTAAATCTAATCATCATTTTATGTGGTGAAAAATATTTTTATTAAAGCAAAACTTTATGTTTTTTTTTCACCAAATGAATTGCCATTGTAACACTTGGTGTTTTGGGTCAGTAGGTTTGGTCCAAAGCATTTTCCCAAAGTTTTCTTTACAAAAACATTTTCATAATAAAATCAATAATTTTATTTGGCTAGAAATTGGCTAAGTCAATTAATCCAACCTAAATTTTAGCAAAATCATTTTTAACACCAAGGGTTAGTATGTTCACAACAAACCATTTTGCCAAGGTTTCAAACTTAAAAACATTTTTGAATCATTTTTCTATTCTAAACAAGCATACAAATGTTTCTGCAAAAATAACCAATCTAACAGATACTATTTGCTAAAACAAAGGCATGGTTGGCTAGGGTTTGTTCCACTGATTCCAACGGTACCAAATTTGTAAATTTTGGACATGTGGATCGAAAGTTACAAGGGTTTGAAATTTACAAACAAATCTGTTTTCAAATCTGTTTTTAAACAGAACAGGTGACACGCGGCACTGTCTAATTGGACGGTACCGGTTCGGCCGGATCGGCAACGCGGTGCGTTAGATTTAATCAAATCGTGCGGTCCAGAAAGCATACCTCTTCGCGGTTAAGTGAATCTATCTAGTCTCTCAGATCTAAATCGAGCATTGCTAATGCACGCCAAGAAGCTGGCAGTGGCAATGACGGCCTGGCCCGGCATGCTATCAGGCTATCGGCGGTTCTAGGAAGCAAGGAAGACAAAGGGGGTGCTTACCGTATTCGTGAGGACGAGGTGTTGCTGGACGTGTGGTCGGCGTGTCAAGGGGCGCACGGGGTCGGCTGCAATTCCTCGCCAGAGTTTGCAACGGCGTCTGGCGGCTCTGGTTGTGGTCGAAGGCGGTGCTGTGGTTCACCCCGAGACAAAACGGAGAAGCGGTTAGATGCACAGGATCTAGGCAAAGCTGTGTGCGTGAACGAGAAGAAGAGGGGTGGTCGAGGCTAACCGGGGGAGCTCGACGGAGACGAGACAGACGACGGCGAGGTCGGAGCTTGACGAAGATGATGCTCTGGGGCGCCCGCGGTCGAACGAAGGGTATAGGCAGACGCGCCAGGGAGTGGTGAAGGTGTTCGTGTGCTTGTGGAGGCAGGAGATGGTGTGGCTTGGCCGAAATCGAAGGTGGAAGCTCGTCGGACCGAGGGTGGTGTGGCGAGAAATGGGGCAGCCTGGAGGCGTGTCGAGGCGGGGCGACAGAGGGGAAAGGAGGAGGAGACGCTGGCGTTTAATAGCGTGCAGTCACGGCGAGGTTAAGGTGCATAATCAATGCGTATTCAAGCCGCGACATCAACGGCAGAAACAGCCGGCGTGGTCGTCGCGAGGAAGGAGACGAGCTGGAAAAGTGGGGTCTGCTGGTCAGTGGGAAAATGAGTGAGAGGAGGGTCCACCAGTCATTCACTCTGTAGGCCAGTTGCCAGGTGCGAAGCGTTTTCCTCGGGGTAAAGAAGGCTGGGCTGGTACTGGGCCTTGTGGGCTCTGTCGACTGGGCTGGTCCAGATCCTATTTTTTTTCTGTCTGCTGCCTTTTTCTTTTTCTATAACTATTTCCTGTTTTGAAATTTCAAACAACCAAACAATGTTCAAATCAATTCAATCAAACACCAAACTTTGCAACTATGAATTTGGTTTTGTTCAGTAACATAATCCAGAATTCCAAAACCAAAATAATAATTTTTATTCTTTTTAGGATCCATTCTTTAATTAAATAAAATGGATCTTTAGTTATTTAATGAGATAGGGTTTGATTTAATTAACAAAATCTCCATTTGAAATCCAAATATTTTCAAAACCAAATCAGTAGGTTTTATTTGGAAATAAAGAATACTTGGAAACTTGTTAAAAATAACCTTTTATTTTAGGGTCCATTAATAATTAAATACAATAGACCTTCATTATAAAATCAACTAGGATTTATTTTATTCAAAATATTTATTTTGAAATCTAAAATAAAGCTAAAACACTTCAGTAGGTTTTATTTGAGAATATAAAATATTTGGAAAACTTATTTAAAATAAATTAATAAGTTTTGATGTTTCATTTAAAATGGTAAAACCTTTTATTTAAATAAAATTGGATATTAAATCCTTATTAATTTATTTAAATAAACCATTGCTACTTTTATTCAAAACAAAATGTTTTAATTCCAAGCCTTGGCCAAGGTTTAATTTGGCTTTATAAAATAATCTTTATTCATAAAACTTCTATTTCTTTTGAAATCCAAAACCTTTCATTTAAAAGTTCCAAATTAGTAATTCCAAAATATTTTATTTTCCTTTATCTAATGTTTATCTTTTTAAATACCTTTAGGATTTTATTTGATCCAAATTGGTTTGAAGTTCCAATTGGATTCAAAAAGTTTCTTCTGGCCCTGAAAATCAACAAAGTTTTATTTTATTCATTTATTTTTCACATTACAAGATTTGGAAAATCTTGGGATGTGACAGGTTACACAAGGCTCATGGACATGGTTTACCTTGTGTATCTCACTTGTGGTATGCCACACATGCACAAAGGGGTTTTAGAGGCCAAGTGTTGAGAAGCTTATAGTGCAGCCACTTGGCAATATGGGCTCTGCCTGGATCATATAGGTTGCTAGAACTTAGTCATTTGGACAGTTGGCGGTAGTGGGATGATAGGTTGGAACGCGTCCATTTGGCTAAGGGAAGGCTTCTTAAAGGTCCCGTCTTGGGAAACCAAGTCTGGTGGGGAAAGTGCACAACCTCTACAGATGGAAAATCTAAGTACTTAGCCAAGTCCATGGCAATGGACAACTTGAGCATCAAGACATGGAAGCTATCAAGAATCTCATCAATCCAACTTCAAAAGTAAAACTTGTGGGTGAACAAGGGTGAAGGACCTCAATGTCTATTGATGGTTTCTTGGGAAAAGTTTTTGACAAAGAAAAACTTAGAGATTTCAACTAATAGGAAAAACCTATTTTGAGCAAAGCAAGCCAAGCTACACTTAGCCAAAATGCATATAGTAATATAGTCCACTTAAAATTTACTAAGGTATCACTTGCCAATACTATTCCAAAGTATTGACCCTCTGTGGCTGTAACTTGTGATGTTGCAGGTTACTCCGATGATGATTAGGTGTCATGAGTCTACACTCAACATGCTTGCCTGTGGCACATGAAGATGAAGACTTATGTTTATTTACTTATTAAAAAACTCTTGTATTAGGCCTGTGGCCTTGAGTTGTAAAAGACTATGTTTTATCTCTGGAATGGATGTAATAAATGACCTTTGTATCTGTGTACTTCATCTTAAACTGTGGATGCTAGCAATGATCCAGGGACTAGCATTGCAATCACAGGGATCCTTTTCCTTTACAAAGGAGGGATCTTACACTTGTTCTTTTAATAAGTTAAGAGTACTCAAGTTTGCACCAAGAACATTTAATTTAAGAATAACTCATCTACTCCCACGTCAAAATTTCAAGACTCTCAAAGAACCTTTTTCCTTTCCTTGTTTTTCAAAAACTTCAACTCTTTTCATAGAGAAATCATGCCACTATTTTTAACATGTTAATTGGGGTTGTGTTGCGCACTCCTGACCATGCCAATATATAGCTGTTGAGAAACAGTGGGTCAGAGGAGTACTACAACTTCACTTGGAATGTAAAACCACGAGGAGATTAAAAATTTGACACGTCATAGATTTGCAGCTATAGACGTTTACATAACTCATATCCGAAATCAAGTGGTTTCCCACATTTAGATCGTTCATTGGCCAGTAGAGTTAATAGTTCCCCATGGAGTACGGCAGTATTTGTAGTGACACGCGTAAAGCAATATCCTACTATAATTATTCGAAAAAGCAGTGGCATAATCTCTACTACTTCGAAGTATCCATTTTATCAGACAATTTTATTCAAGGGTGTTATCGAGCCTATTTACATTAAGCTCAATGGTATTGAGTAGGTTCTAAAATCAAATCTTTTGGGATAAATATGAACTCAAGTCATCTCTTGGATGCTTCTTCTTGTTGTAAAAATGTTGGAAATATTTAACCAAGTTGAATGCTCATTGTTTCAAAGCTAATAGAGGACATTAGCAAGGGAATATAATTTATATGATAACAAGCTAGGTGGTGAGTGACTCAAGTGCAAGCGAGTAAATATTTATAGGATCAATTTAAAATTGCAAGAGAGGTGATGAAAGGAATGCGATACCTCCTCTTGCTTGCTTCGTTCTCGTATTTGAGTCGAATCCTCTCTATATTTCCCTATTGTCAAGTCACCTGAAATTGAGCAATCTCCGAGAAAAACAAATAAAACAAATTGCAATTGAAAGTTACACTAACTTTTTGTGTGTTTTGGGTTTTAATAATGCAAGCAGAAAGTAAACATGTTATTCTTGGAAAAGAAAACAAACCAAAAGAAGAAATAAAATATGAATGCAAGTTTGGAGTTTTTCAAAACATCCCCCAAGCTTAGGCTATTGTCGTGCTTAGTTGTTGCCGTCGTTTGGCAGCGGCTGGTGGTGCTGCTGGTAGTAGTCGGGGAAGTAGTTCATGAAGTTACCTGATGTCTACGCACTCCTATTCTTGTAGACAGTTGTTGGGCCTCCAAGTGCAGAGGTTTGTAGAACAACCGCAAGTTTCCCTTAAGTGGATCACCCAAGGATTATCGAACTCAGGGAGGAAGTGGCCAAAGGTATCCCTCTCAAGCAAACCTGCAATCAATATACAAGAAGTATCTTGTGTACCCAACACACCCAATACACTTGTCAGGTGTAAAGGTGCACTTGTTCGGCTAAGAGATAGTAAAATACAAGTAGTATGGATGATTATAATTGGTAACGGTGCCAGAAAAGAGCTTTCTGGCTTGTTGTTGACATGGGAGAGTGCGGTGACCCAGCATACCACTGCATGTGTAGTATACTATAGTCGTTGACATGACACTCACAGAACACCGTTTCGTAAATATCACATCCCTCAGAGTGGCACAACAGAAACATTGCGGGTCCATATTACAACATTCACACATTATTATTATTACAATACCAGAAGTTCAGGACTTCAAAAGGTTTCAACTTACAAACCCAAATATAAAGTGTTTCAGCGGAATTTAAAAGTACCAACTCCGACTAGGAGTTGAGCTCAGCAGCTTATTCTATAGAGTTTGTGCTACTAGACTTAGTTGGTTACTACTAACTAGGATACTTAGTTGGACTTGTTATCATCAACACCATAGCGGATTTCGTAATCCACTCCTTCAACACCTCCTGATATGTCAGGCTCCTCGTAGAAGACATCTTCTTGACATTCATCTGCATACATTGGCACGTCTTCGGGATCCTCAGAGTCTAAGCAAGTGATCAAAGGAAAGTATGAGTAACAACATTACCCAACAAGTTCATTATATGCAAGGTGGGAAGTTTGATTCTCTAACTACCACCCCGGACTATAAGTCCTTGGCACTATGCAACTTTTATAAATATTTCTTCAAAGATTGGTTTTATTATAAAAATCTATGACCATCAGCCTTCACAGGTTGACCAGAACTTTCATGGAGTTCCTTTCCTGCCGCGTTCGTAGCTCCTTCCTGGAACAGGGAGTAACAAGTTACAATTCTTACACTCTTCAGAGGTGCGTTACTTTACCCATGAGATATCAACTCCTTGTTGCACAACTGGCGTACTTTCTCGTCCACAATTCCATGATGTGGGGCCTAGTAGTTGGTCTAAGCCAATCACTGCCCCCTTCGCGACCTCGCATGCCTCCTTGGTGTACACCATGCCCACATAATGAATTATGGCAATGGTTTGTACAAACCGTTATATGCCAGAACTATCGTGGGATGATGAGGGTTCCCACCCATATGCTGCATATCCTCGACGAATTACCAATTAATATGCACGCTACGAAGATAAGAGCCACGACCTGCACATCCGGCTTCATGCGAGAGGAAGAAGATATAGCTGACTTCTCTGTCCCATTCCAAATCTCATGGATAACGCGTAATATACGGCTCTAGAATCACTGATGTCAGGGTTATTAAGTTCTTAATTGATAATCATTGTTGCAAATAGAACCCTAAGTTCTATTGCTTCATTATATCATCACTTAGGATGATATCTATGATTTCTTTATTTGTGAAATTAATATTTTCTTTATTTTAGAGTATATATGATAACACACAATTTGAAAATACTTTGATAAAGACTCTTCAAAGGATATGAGCAAGTGATGAACTTGCCTTGTGATGGCAAGGTAGTGAAGTCTGATGCTTGCACTGTACCTTGAGCTTCTATGTCCACACAAACATCATTATTGCCCGGCAAGGACAATATTTAAATAAGCAAAATGATTATGCAAAGTAATGTAATGCATCATTTAATTTGATATGTGTAGGGTTCGCAGCATAGAAAACAAAAAATTTCCTACGATGCGAACTATGTACCAAGATCTATCTACTAAATACAAACAACGGGCGGATGTATATCCGTAGAGAACATACCCTTGAAGACCGACAAAGCTTAACGAGTTCAACTCGTGGTTGATGTAGACGATCTCTTGCCGATCTCAAGATCGAGAGGAAGTCCTAGCGCCGCATAAGCAAGGCAAGCATCCGTGCTCGCACACACGTACAAGACACCGGGCAACCTCCGCCTCCTCACTCCAGCGATGCAGCGGAAGCACAACCCTTTCTTGCCTAATAGCCACCGGGAACATGTATCTCGCTAGTCCGAGACCATGGGGGATAAATTCTAGAGGGGGAGAGATATCCTTCACGAGGAGGTGTGAGAGACAAGTGAGAGGAGGGGCTCCTTTTATAGGAGGAGGGGGGAATCCCAAGGGGGTGGCCGGCGCATGGGGCTGCCCCCTTGCCCTCCCCTCTTCATGTGGGTGGACACTCCACTCACAAAATTCCTTTAAATTCCCTCCACTCAAAAGTCCACTCAAATTCCCATTAAATTTCCACCAAATTTAATGCAAACTCTCATTAAATAAATCTCTTTTATTTTTATTCAGAATTTTGTCAATTACTTTAATGACAAACATTTACAAATAACCCCTTGCTAGAATTCCATTTCACATGCATAACCTCTTTATGCAATTTCACCCGAAAACCTGTTTCGGTATCTAGTGAAATAAATTCCTGCGCTTGTTTATTCTTTCGGCATGAAACATTTGCTCCAACTAGATGCCAGTGTCCCTTAAGTGTGTCACCCTACGGTTCGAGAATAATGCGGACATGATCGAGACCCTTCTCCGATCAATAATCAGTAGCGGGACCTGGAGATCCATACTGACTCCCACACATTCAACAATGACTTTTCCTGTGATCATCGGAACCTTTTATGCTTGTATCTTAATCCCTTTGTTTCACGATATATTACATGTCCGAGATTCGATCATTGGTATCTCCATACCTAGTTTTATCTCGTTACTGACATGCACTCTTTTCTTGTTCCTGTGATATAACATTCTAGTGATCAAATCACTTGCTTGCAAGCTAATCAATGTGATATCACCGAGAGGGCCCAGAGCATATATATCCGTCATCGGGATGAACAAATTCCACTCTTGATCCATGATTCTCAACATAACACTTTAGTAGCTTTGAAGCCATCTTTATAATCACCCAGTTACGGAGTGACATTTGATGTCAACAAGAAACTCTTCCAGTGTTAGTGATTGGCATGATCTCATGGTCTAAGGATTAGGACTACTTCGTAGTTTGTTTATAGCAATATAAACTCAATGACTTTGATCGTAATGCTATACTTCGGATGAATGTTCATCACACCATTACACTAATGTTGTGATATCGTTATTAACAACATCCAATGTCTATGATCAGGAAACCGTGATCATCTTGTTAATCAACGAACTAGTTTATGAGAGAGGCATAACTTGGAACTTTCTGTTTGTTTATTAAACACACATGTATTAACGTTTCCGTATTATTACAATTATAGCATGCAAAATAAACATCTATCATATACTTGGAATACACATAATAAACATTTTATTATTGCCTCTCAGGGCATATTCCCTTCAGTCTCCCACTTGCACTAGAGACAATAATCTAGTTACATTGTGATGTATCTGACACCCATGGAGTTCTGGTGTAGATCATGTTTTGCTCTAGGGAGAGTTTTAGTCAACGGATCTGCTACATTGAGATCCGTATGTAGTTTACAAATCTTTATATCTCCATCATTGACATGCTCGTGGATGGAGTGAAACCGGCGCTTAATATGCTTGGAATGCTTGTGAGACCTTGGCTCTTTTGCATTGGCAATGGCACCATTGTTGTCACAATAGATCACCATTGGGTCCAACGCGTTTGCAACCACACCTAGTTCGGATAGGAACTCCTTCATCCAAACTCCTTCATGAGCCGCTTCTGAAGCAGCAACATATTCGGCCTCCGTTGTTGATCCCGCCACCACAGGTTGTTTGGAGCTCCTCCAACTAACCGCTCCACCATTCATGAGAAATACGTATCCGGATTGAGACTTAGAGTCATCCAGATCGGTGTCAAAGCTAGCGTCGACATAACACTTAGCGACGAGCTCTTCTTCACCTCCGTATACAAGAAGCATATCCTTAGTTCTTCGCAAGTACTTAATTATATTCTTGACCGCTTTCCAGTGTTCTGAACCTGGATCCGATTGGTACCTACTAGTCAAACTAATAGCATGTGCCACATCCGGTCTTGTACATAGCATGGCGTACATTATAGAGCCTATGGCTGAAGCATATGGGACCTTGTCCATTATCTCTCTTTCTTCCGCCGAAGCCGGACTTTGAGTCTTACTCAATGTCATGCCTTGTGTCATAGGTAAGAACCCCTTCTTAATATCTTCCATTTTAAACTTCTTTAAAATCTTATCAAGGTATGTACTTTGCGATAGCCCTATTAGGCGCCTAGATCTATCTCTATAGTTCTTTATGCCTAATACGTATGACGCTTCACCTAGGTCCTTCATAGAAAATTTGCTGTTTAGATAACTTTTAACACTGTTTAAAAGATCTATATCATTTCCGATCAATAATATGTCATCCACATATAATATCAGAAATGCCACATTGCTCCCACTCACTTTCTTGTAAATACAAGCTTCTCCATAAGTTTGGACAAATCCAAACTCTTTGATCACCTCATCAAAGCGGAGATTCCAACTTCGTGATGCTTGCTTCAATCCATAGATGGATCGCTGAAGCTTGCACACCTTGTTAGCATCCTTAGGATCGACAAAACCCTTTGGTTGTATCATATACAACTCTTCTTCAATATTACCATTGAGAAACGCGGTTTTGACATCCATCTGCCATATCTTATAATCGAAATATGCATCAATTGCTAACATAATCCTAACTGACTTTAGCATCGCTACGGGAGATAATGTCTCATCATAGTCAACTCCTTGAATTTGTCGAAACCCCTTTGCGACAAGTCGAGCTTTATAGACGGTTACATTACCATCAGCATCAGTTTTCCTTTTGAAAATCCATTTGTTCTCCACGGACTTTTGGTCGTGAGGTAAGTCCACCAAGTTCCAAACTCGATTTTCATACATGGATTCCATCTTGGATTTCATGGCTTCTAACCATTTGTTGGAATCCGGGCTCATCATCGCTTCTTCATACATCGCAGGGTCATCATTTTCATCAACCATGAAATTCATGACAGGATTTCCGTACAGCTCGGGAGCTGCACGCGTCCTTCTTGACCTGCGAGGTTCGGTAGTACTCTCTTTTGGAATTTCATGATCATTATCATTAGTTCCCTCTTCAACATGTGGAGCCAACTCCGGAACAACTTCCGGCGCTGCGCTAATCGCCATACTTTGAAGAGAAGGTTCAATAACCTATTCGAGTTCTACCTTTTGACTACTCACACCTTTCGCGAGAAAGTCTTTCTCTAGAAAGGATCCATTCTTGGCAAGAAAAACCTTGCCCTCGGATCTGTGATAGAAGGAATACCCAATAGTTTCCTTAGGGTATCCAATGAAGACGCATTTTTCTGCTTTGGGTTCGAGTTTATCCGGTTGAAGTTTCTTCACATAAACATCGCATCCCCAAACTTTAAGAAATGACAGCTTAGGTTTGTTTCCAAACCACAATTCATACGGTGTCTTTTCAACGGATTTAGATGGTGCCCGATTTAAAGTGAATGCAGCAGTTTATAATGCATAGCCCCGAAATGACAATGGCAAGTCCGTTAGAGACATCATAGATCGAACCATATCTAATAAAGTACGATTACAACGTTCCGACGCACCATTTCGCTGTGGTGTTCCGGCAGGTGTGAGTTGTGAAACAATTCCACACTCTTTCATGTGAGTGCTAAACTCGTAACTTAGATACTCACCTCCACGGTCGGACCGTAGAAATTTGATCTTTCTATTACGATGATTTTCCACTTCATTCTGAAATTCCTTGAACTTTTCAAAGGTTTTAGACTTGTGTTTCATCAAGTAGATATAACCATATCTACTCAAATCATCCGTGAAAGTAACAAAATAACGATATCCACCTCGCGCCGACACACTCATTGGACCACATACATCAGAATGTATGATTTCCAATTAATCTGTCGCCCGTTCCATTGAACCGGAAAACGGCGTTCTAGTCATCTTGCCCATAAGGCATGGCTCACATGTATCAAATGATTCATAATCAAGTGATTCCAAAAGTCCATCTGAATGGAGCTTCTTCATGCGTTTAACGCCAATATGACCTAGACGGCAGTGCCACATATATGCAGATATATCATCATTTAGTTTAATCCTTTTAGCATCAACATTATGAATATGTGTAACATTATTATCGAAATCCAAAATAAATAAACCATTCATCATCGGTGCATGACCATAAAATATTTCATTCATATAAATGGAACAACCATTGTTCTCGGATTTAATGAATAACCACTTCGCATCAAACACGATCCAGATACAATGTTCATGCTCAGTGCAGGCACCAAATAACAAGTATTCAAGTTTATAACTAATCCCGACGGCAAGTGGAGAGGCAGCGTTCCAACGGCGATCACATCAACGCTTGATCCATTGCCGACACGCATCTTGACCTCACCCCTTGCTAGCAGTCGCTTGTTCCGCAGCCCCTGATTCGAGTTACAAATATTAGCAACTGAACCGGTATCAAATACCCAGGTGCTACTGCGAGCACTATTAAAGTACACATCAATAACATGTATATCATATATACCTTTGTTTGCCTTGCCGGCTTTCTTGTCTGCCAAATACTTGGGGCGATTCGCCCAAAGGGCGATCCCCTTACAATAGTAGCACTTTCGTATCGACTTAGGTCCAACTCGGGGTTTCTTTTCAGGCACGGCAACAGGCTTGCCGCCCTTACTTCCCTACCGTTTTCCCTTCTTGTCTTTCTTGAAACCAGTGTTCCTATTAATCATCAACACTTGATGTTCCTTTTTGATCTCCACTTCTACAGTTTTAAGCATTGACAGAAGCTCGGGGAGAGACTTCTTCATGCCTTGCATATTATAGTTCATCACGAAGCTCTTATAGCTAGGTGGTAGAGACTGCAGAACACGATGGATGCCTAAGTCAATGGGAATCGATATTCCCAAGGACACAAGCTTATCGGTGTAACCCGACATCTTGAGTACATGCTCACTAACGGAGCCGTGCTCTTCCATCATGCAGCTAAAGAACTTTTCCGAGGCGTTGTAGCTCTCTACAGCAACATGTGTGTCGAAAATCATTTTCAACTCACCCATTGTATCAAAAGCATTGCCATTTTCGAAACGCTTTCGAAGTTCCGGCTCTAGCCCATACAATATGCCGCAATGAACTAAGTTGTGGTCCTCCTGACGAGTCTGATAGACATTCTTCTCCTCGTCAGGGGCATCAGCTAAAGGTGGGGGGCCTAACGGCGCTTCTAGCACATATTGCTTTTGTGCAGCAGAGAGGAGAATCCTCAAATTCATGGCCCATTCGGTAAAGTTGCTACCGTTCGTTGCAAGTTTCTCTTTCTCCATGAACACATTGAAATTAAAAGCAGGTGGTGCCATCTACAAAAGAATTTCTAAAGTTTAGACTAAGTGTATGATAGATTGAGTTCAACTAATCCATATTACGAATGAACTCCCACTCAAAAACGACATCCCTCATGCCTTTTTGGTGATTACATGAACCAAATCCACTACACCAAGTCCGATCATCACGTGAGTCGGTGTAGCTTCAAAGGCGAGCATCAAATGGGCATCATATCAACTATATGACTCATGCTTAACCTTTCGGTCCGTGTTCCGAGGCCATGTATGTACATGCTAGGCTCGCCAAGTTAGAACCTTAGTATTCGCGTGTGTAACTGTTTTACACCTAAAATATGGTCGTGGATCCAAGAACACCCGATCATCACGTGAAGTCTTGGAGCGACGAAAACATAATCGGTGCATACTAAAGGAAGAACACATTCTTATCTTGATATTTAAATGAGGGATCATCTTATTATGCTAACAAAGCGCTAAACAAGCAATATAAGATGCTATCAATCATCACATGTTTATTAGTGAAATGATATGGTTCACGCATATGATCTCTATCATGTGCACCGTGGTATGATCACTATCATACCTATATGTGTAAATCCAAGGTCTATGGAGATTACACGCTATGTGTGTTGTAAGAGTATCATCTCATACTTCTACTTACAACATTACCATATCATAACACTAGCCCAGCAACAATCTAAACTAGACGCCTCTAATTTATCCATTGCAAGTTTTACGTGGCTTAGGGCTTTCGAGATAGAACCGTTCTTACCTACGAACATGAACCACAACAAGGATAACCAAATTGTTGACAACTCGTTTGCAAAATATATATTGACTATAGTAGGAGAGACAGACACCCGCTAGCCACTTATGCAAACTAGTTGCATGTCAAGCATGGAACAGGTCTCATGTGCGAGGACATGTAAAGTTTGTCCGGGCCGCTTCATCCCACTATTCCACCAATATCCAAAATTACAACTAAGGAGCAACAACATGATCATCATCGCCCACATACTCATATGTGTACTACCCGTTTAAAGTATCTACGCATAGATCCGGCTCTGATACCACTTAAGGGTTCGCATCATAGAAAACAAAAATTTTCCTACGATGGGAACTATGTACCAAGATCTATCTACTAGATACAAACAACGGGCGGATGTATATCCATAGATATCATACCCTTGAAGACTGACAAATCTTAACGAGTTCAACTCGTGGTTGATGTAGACGATCTCTTGCCGATCTCAAGGTCGAGAGGAAGTCCTAGCACCGCAAAGCAGCAGCGCATCCGTGCTCGCACACACGTACAAGACACCGGGCAACCTCCACCTCCTCGCTCCAGCGATGCAGCGGAAGCACAACCCTTTCTTGCCGAATAGCCACCGGGAACATGTATCTCGCTAGTCCGAGACAATGGGGGATAAATTCTAGAGGGGGAGAGAGATCCTTCACGAGGAGGTGTGAGAGACAAGTGAGAGGAGGGGCTCCTTTTATAGGAGGATGCGGGGAACCCCAAGGGGGTGGCTGGCGCATGGGGGCTGCCCCCTTTCCCTCCCCTCTTCATGTGGGTGGACACTCCACTCACAAAATTCCTTTAAATTCCCTCCACTCAAAAGTCCACTCAAATTCCCATTAAATTTCCACCAAATTTAATGCAAACTCTCATTAAATAAAACTCTTTTATTTTATTCAGAATTTTGTCAATTACTTTAATGACAAACATTCACAAATAACCCCTTGCTAGAATTCTATTTCACATGCATAACCTCTTTATGCAATTTCACCTGAAAACCTATTTCGGTATCTAGTGAAATAAATTCTTGCGCTTGTTTATTCTTTCGGCATGAAACATTTGCTCCGACTGGATGCCAGTGTCCCTTAAGTGTGTCACCCTACGGTTCGCGAATAATGCGGACATGATCGAGACCCTTCTCCGATCAATAATCAGTAGCGGGACCTGGAGATCCATACTGACTCCCACACATTCGACGATGACTTTTCCTGTGATCATCGGAACCTTTTACGCTTGTATCTTAATCCCTTTGTTTCACGATATATTACATGTCCGAGATTCGATCATTGGTATCTCCATACCTAGTTTGATATCGTTACTGACATGCACTCTTTTCTCGTTCCCGTGATATAATATTCTAGTGATCAAATCACTTGCTTGCAAGCTAACCAATGTGATATCACCGAGAGGGCCCAGAGCATATCTATCCGTCATCAGGATGAACAAATTCCACTCTTGATGCATGATTCTCAACATAACACTTTAGTAGATTTGAAGCCATCTTTATAATCACCCAGTTACGGAGTGACGTTTGATGTCAACAAGAAACTCTTCCAGTGTTAGTGATTGGCATGATCTCATGGTCTAAGGATTAGGACTACTTCGTAGTTTGTTTATAGCAATATAAACTCAATGACTTTGATCGTAATGTTATACTTCAGATGAATGTTCATCATACCATTACACTAATGTTGTGATCTCGTTATTAACAACATCCAATGTCTATGATTAGGAAACCGTGATCATCTTGTTAATCAACGAACTAGTTTATGAGAGAGGCATAACTAGGAACTTTCTGTTTGTTTATTAAACACACATGTATTAACGTTTCCGTATTAATACAATTATAGCGTGCAAAATAAACATCTATCATATACTTGGAATACACATAATAAACATTTTATTATTGCCTCTCAGGGCATATTCCCTTCAATATGCATTCTCCCCATTATTATAAAAATTCTTTTTAAATAATAAATGATTTTTTTAATATTTATAATATATATTGTATTATTTTATTTTATTTCCCTTTTATTTGACTTTTATTAATTTAATAATTATTTTAGGAATTATCACTTAAATATAAAATATTGTTATTAAATATTTATTTAGTATTTTCATAAAATACTACAATATTAATCTATAATGAAAGTGATTTTTATTTATTTTTATCATCTTTCAATAATTTTGTAAAATTCCATACGGAATATATAAATTACAAAATTCTTAATATAATTTAAATGTCTAAAATTTTATATCTTTATTTATTTGGATAGTTTGGATTTTTGTGAATCCAAAAATATTTTATTTATAGTTTTTGGAATTTTATTTTATTTTCTAGAATTTGATTAAGTTCAGGGGCATTTTGGTCTTTTCTATTTATTGAAAACATGCCTTAAAGGTTTTTGGGCTGGCTTAATCTTATTGGACCCTTATGGCCCATTAGGCATAGTCAAAAATAGCCACTCCGAAGGGCTCTGGCCCAACTCAGCCCACTCCCTCGTTGCCTCTCACCCTCGAGCTCACCCCTCTCCTCCTGTATCCCTGACCCCGTGGTCGGTGATGTCGCCGCCGACGATTCCCGCCGTCATGGGACGTTCTGGTTGCCGCCGTGGTGTATGAGGAGGTTGTCGACTACGCCATTCCTTCCTGTCCAACAGGATTTGCACATGGAGCTCTCCTGCGACAAATCGATGCCGTCCCGAACCCTAGGGTTTGAGGGTTGGCGTGGATCTTGGCGCTGCCACTGCCGCCGTGCATCATGGTGATTCACCTTGCCACTAGGCATGGCCATGGTCGCCGTCGTGGCGCTGTATGGGTCGCAGCGCCCTCCTGGGGTTGCTCCCCATGCCGCCATGGTTGTCGGCCACCTCTGCTTCCTTTTGTAGTCTTCAGCGAGGACCTTTGGTGAGTTCTTTCCTCTTCCCCCTTGTGCTCTTTGTGCTCGCTCATCCTATGCTAGATGTTGGCAGTGACCTCTCTGGTTACTGTTTTTTCCTGATTAAGATGATTTATTGCATTTAGGTTTCATACCCTGTTGTTGATCATATACTGGATGAATTAGATCATGTGTGGATGGTCTCTAAGCATGCTAAATGATTATTAGCTTGAAGCTTGCTGCTTAAGATGAACTATAATGGTTCTGGTGGCTTATCAGATGATTTTATGCTTAGATTTCATATGATTCAGATGATATAGTTGCTCTGAAATCAATGCTTGGTATAGTCAGTGGGTTTGATAACTTACCGCTGTCATTACTTGGTTAATGATAATGAGTATGGTGTGATGAAATCACTGTCCTAGTGCTGTTGGCTTGAGAATTCATGTGTGGTTTGAGATCACAATGATCTTAGACAGTGAAGATATACATAGGAATGTCTTAATTATGATTCCTGTAATGATAGGAAAATGATTGGTAGATTGATTGAATCTGCGAAGCTTGAATGCTTATTCTGATTCATGTAGAATTGTTCTCGTGAGACCATCTTTGTATGGCACACAAGATTAATTCTAATCCATTGTTTGGGTTGGTTTAAGCTTAAGACAAGTTTGGCATTAAAAGATAAGTAGAAATGTTCCTTTTTTAAATCCCTAAGAGCAATGATGTTGGTCTGAGGCTTAGGGATTAAGCTCTATCTAGTTGATTCATATGGATGGTTCTGGTAATGGTACCAACTACTGTTTCTTGGATCAAAGCTTGGAAAAATGATGGTAGGCTTAATTATTTATATGGATCCACAAGATTAACTCCTAAGGTGCTACCATTATCTTAGGAATGTGCCTAGAAGTTAAATCTTAGCTATATTTAGTGGAATATAGCTTGATAGCCAATTCAATGATGTTGTTCTGAGTTTTGGTTGGGTCTTTGTACTTTGCTGTTTGCTTTTAGAGTTTAAAACCTCAGTGATGGATTCACCCCACTTGGGTGCTTTCTGAGAGTTTGAATGTGATACAGATCATGTATGATTGTCTAATGTTAGACAGATAGATTATGTGATGGTCTATATACTCACCACTATCACTTGATGTTGTGGTTGTTAGTGGTGGATCTTGTGGTAGCTTGATCTTGTGGTTGATCTTGTGCTCCCCTGGTATATCTAGCTTCTGGCTTGTCCTTGATCTAGCCCATCATCTTCTGATCCTGATGGCTTGACCTTGGTATTGCTATCCACCTGATCTTTCCCCTCCTTATGTCACCATCCTGGTGATGTGATCCTGGGCTTTGATTGGTTTGGCTGCTGGCTGCTATGCTTGATTTAGCTGCCGGCTGCTGTGCTTGATGTGTAAAAGCAAGGGAATGATGTGGGGTTTGGTTTCCCACGGATGTGTTTGACAGTTTTGTTTGGTCTTGCTGCTGTGGTGTTGACAGCACACACCATGCAGTTTGGTGTGTATGCTGCTTGTGTGCTTGCTGCACAGATGTGGATATGTTCCAAATTTTGAAATTGACTGTTATCTGGTTACTTTTACCTGGCTGGTGAAACTTGCCCCTCTTTGCTGTAAGTTGACTTCTGGCTCAAAATTATGAAAGATACATTCTTTCATATTGGTGAAACTTGCCCCTTTTTATAGAATTACTCAATGATGAACCTTGATCAGTGCATTTCACTGACAAGTCTGAGAGTACACATTACTTACCCTAACCTTCTTTATTTTTTTTATCTATTTTTGTTTTGTAGGTACCAGACTTGGGAACTCAAGATTTTAGCTTAGGTTTATTTATAGAATAGTCATATGTAATCTTCTTTATTCTTCTGTAATTTTTATTCTATTCCTTTGTAATCTTTATTTTAGTATTTTGTAATAAAGATTATACTATGATCAATAAAAAATTATTATTCGTTATTTATTTGTTATGATGAAGATTGTGGATGTTTCTAATAATTTACATTTTTGTAACTTATTTGTTGAATGAAAATATATGAAATAGATATTCATATTCTTAATTGCTTCCTTTTAAATAAAGTTTGAGTTAAATTGGTTAACTCATAATTAAATCAAAATTCAAACATTGTTCAAAAATCATTTGAATTATAATTAAAACACTCAAGTTTAAAATTCAAATTCATTTCCCAAAACACATAATTCCTCAAAGATCATATCAAAGTCTATAGCAATCATTCTTTAAGACTAAATATAATCTCAAAGTATGAAACAAACCTTGATCACTTTAGGTTTTTATTTGGCAAAAAATTTACCCACATTTTCACAAATGAATGCATGCAACATTTCAATTTCCTAAATCTACCCTTCGTTAGTTCCTAAATGCTGGGATGTTACAGACTTCCCCCCTTAAATTAAACTTCGTCCCGAAGTTTGTGGAGATGTACCTGAATAGTTCTGGATAGGTTTTTCTTAAGTCCTCTTCTTTCTCCCACGTGGTTCTCTTTCAGGGTGATGTTCCCATTGTACTTTGCAATATTTGATTGCTCTGTTCCTCAATCTTTTCCAGTTTTCTTCCAGAATCTTACAGGGCTTTTCAATATAGGTCAAGTGTGCTTGTAGTTCTATCTCTTGATGTGTGATTGCATCATTCGGAACTTTCAAACATTTACGAAGTTGTGACACATGGAAAACGTTGTGCACTTGAGCCAATATTGATGGTAACTCTAAAGCGTAAGCTATAGTTCTGTTTTGACTCAATATCTTGAATGGTCCGATGTATCTTGGACTCAGTTTTCCTTTCACTCTGAACCTTTTCACCCCTTTCATTGGACTTACTTTCAAATATACCATATCTCCCACTTCTGGATGCCATGATCTTCGAATTTGATCCGCATAACTTTTCTGCCTACTCTGGGCTATTTTCAGTCTATCCCTGATCTTATCAATGATATCTTGTCTTTCCTTGATATAATCTGTCTCAGATTCTTTGCTGCTTCCAGGCTCATACCAACATATTGGTGATCTACACTTCCTTCCATACAGAACCTGATATGGAGCTGCCTTCAGACTACTCTGATAACTATTATTATAAGAAAATTCTGCCAATGTTAGATGATCTTCCCATGTACCTCGAAAATCTAATGCACATGCTCTTAGCATGTCTTCCAGTATTTGATTAGTTCTCTCTATTTGACCTCCTATCTCAGGATGATATGCTGTGCTGAAATCTAACTTCGAACCAAGTGCTTCATGCAATTGCATCCAAAATGCTGAAGTAAACATGGATCCCCTATCAGTTATGATCTTTTTGGGTATTCCATGCTTACTTACTATCTCTTTGACATATTGTAGAAGTTCCAACCTTTAATAAGGTAGATATCCCTGTGTTTACAATGCTAGTCCCTGGATAAATAGCTAGCATCCACAGTTAAGATGTAATATCAAGAAAGAAAGGTCATATTACAACTTTATAACCAGGAATAAAATAATTCATTACATTACATATTACATAGCTCATTTGGCTATCTCATTACAATGCAGCAGAAATAACTATATAGCATGGAGTCCTTCATCTTCAAAGTGCCACAAGCAATCATGTTGGTTGTAGACTTGTAATCCTAATCAACATATCTCACTAACATCAAACAAACCTGCAACATAATAAGTTACAGCCACAAGGGTCAATACATTTTAATTGTATTGGCAAGTGATACTATGGTAGTATAGTGGAGTCTATCATCTATATGCATTTGGCTAAGTGGATCTTAGGCTTTCTTTTCTCAAAATATATTTTCCTTATCTTCGGAAAAACACTAAGTTTTTGTTTGTCAAAAAAATCACCCAAGGCATCTCCCAATAGAAATTGGTGATCCTTTAACCCTTGTTCAACCACAAAGTTTTAACTTAGAAATTGGGATGAGGAGATTCTTGATAGATTCCATGTCTTGATGCTCAAATTGTCCTTTACCAGGGACATGGATAAGTACTTAGATTTTACACTCTGCAGAGGTGGTGCACTTTCCCCACAAGACTTGGTTTCACCAAGACAAGATCTTCGAAGCCTTCCTTAGACCAGAATGGGACGTTCCAACCTATCATCCCCTACCACCAACTGTCCATTTGGCTAAGTTATTGCAACCTATATGATCCAGGCAGAGCTCATAATGCCAAGTGGCTGCACTTGAAGCTTCTCAACATTTGACATCTCAAATATCTTTGTTCCTGGGTGGCATTCCACAAGTGAGATACACAAGGTAAACCATAGAAATGGGCCTTGTATAACCACTCAACACAAACCATTCCTTCCATTCCACCCAGTTGATTCATTCACTTAGTTGTTTTATTAAACAAAACACAAGTCCTTGACTTAGAAATATTCCATAGCATGAATATAATCCACCCTTGTTTTCTACTAGCTAAGATAAGCATGATAGTAGTAGGAATCTTAACTTAGGAAATTTCTACTAAGGTTTCATCTACCAGGATTTCCCATGGCATAGTTTATACTTAGCAAAAATTCCATGCAAGTCCTACTTAGAAATATCACTAATGCATAGTGAAAATAATGGGACAAAAGTATGAAGCATCACTTGCCTTTTTGGTAGAGAATATAAGTTCACTCCTTGATCTTGCAATATTCACACTCTTCAAATCACTACAATTCAATCAAGCAAGCAATAATTCAATCTACCATTCAAGCAAACATCACATAAAATAATAGAAACAAAGCAATGCATGCAAGCATTCTAAAGATTGTTTTATTTGGAAAAGTGGTTTCTAATAGGTTATCAACATTCTAAAACATCTATTGGTCATTTTATAAAAGTGACAAAACCATTTGCAAAAGATTTTACCTATAAACCATTTTTAAACCAAATCAATATTTTATGTGGTTCAAAATGCCTTTAGCAAAGTAATAATTTTTATAGGGTTCACAAAATATATTTTTAAATCATAAAACTTTATGTTTAGGGTCAGAGAGTTTAATTCAAAATATTTCCCAAAGGGTTTCTTCCAAAAGTAATTTTAACATATAAACAACATTTTATTTGACTAGAAATGTTCTAAATCAAAGATTTATTATTTTGCTTCACGAAATATGTTTTTGAAACCACAAGTTGGTTTCTATGGTCAGTAGGTTCAAAACAATCCATTTGCCAAAGGTTTTATCACAAAAATAATTTTAGAATGAATTTTATATTCAAATTATGCCTACACAAGTTTCTGCAAAAAACAACCATTTTACCAGAAGCAATTCATTTAACAAAGTACATGGTTGGATAGAATTTGTTTTGCTGATTCCATTGATATAAAATTTGGACAAGTGGATCAAAAGTTATGCAATTTACAAAATCAAACAACTAATAGAAATGTTTCTGGCTTTTAAAACAACACAGTGCCACGCGTCAAGTCCTTATTGGCCTATAACGATTCGCGTGGATCGCGCAGTGTGGTGCATTGGATCTAATGACTATCGTGCGGCACAGATCGCTCCATACCGTTTCACTTAAGTGACTCTATTTTATCCACGCGATTTAGATCCAACGGTTGCTGTGAGTGTGACCATGAATGAGCGGCGCTGGCGGTGGCGAGTGGCGGTGGCGTTCTCTAGTGGTGAGGTTGGCGATGATTCAGAAGGCGAGAGAGAGAGAGAGAGAGAGAGAGAGAGATATGGCTCACAGTGATCGCAACGTCGCGGGGAAGCTCGACGTAGTCTTTTCCTGGACAGGGGCGCACGAGGATGATAGAAATTTCTCGCCGGAGTTCGCGAAGGCGTCGGGTGTTCTCTGTTGAAGACGGTGGCGAGGCTATGTGTAACATCCCTAAAATCATGATTTCAAAGATTGCATATCATTCATGCATGCATATATATTTTGAGATCATTTTCCAAACTCTTTCAAGAAAACAGAAGCAGATAGTGCTATTATTTTATGTGAGCAAACATAAATCAAATGACTATCCTCAATTGAGAGCATAAGTGTTTTAAGCCAAGTTTTATTTGCTTCCTTGTTGATTGGATTGAATGTGGAGTTTGGACAAAAATTCACAGAACAAATATGGTTTCAAAACCATTTTCAAAACATTTCCAAATCAAGTGCTATAGCACTGTTTATTTTGTTTATTCAAAAGAACCAAGCTTGAGCAGAGAGACCACATGTTTGTATGCCCAGAAATATGAATGTTGCACCCTACAAAAATCCTGAAAAAGTTTGAATTCAAATGTCTTTTGAAACCATTTGAAAATGATTTTTGAAAATGCAAACAGAAATAGAAAAGGAATAAAGAAAAGGAAAAGGGCCAGCGCTGCTATTCTAGCCCAAGAGAGAAACCAGCCCATTTAGCCCACCCGGGTTCCCCCTCTCTCCTTCTCACTCGCAGACGAACCCGCAGAGAGACTGACGCCAGGACCCCACCCCCTCTGTGTTTTATTCGCTGACAGGTAGACCCACTGCCACGTCAGGTTCGTCGTCAATCTCGCGCTGAAGACCTGCTCGCCGTGGTTGTTTCTTCCCCGACGCAAATGCGCTTAATTGGCGTTGATTGCTTGCGAGATTCTCGCCCCTGCTCCTCCTACTTAACCCCCACCTCTCTGCGACCATTTCCCCTCACTTAGCACCACCTCTCCGCCACCAGGCTGCCCGCAATCAACCTCACACCGCCGCAGACAGAGCTCACTCCGGCGATCGATTCCGGTGAGCCCCATGTGCCCCTTCTACTCTGGTTCATACGAGCCGCTTCGCAGCTTCTTTGCGCACCTCCTGACCCCACTGGTTCGTCCTGTACTGCCCCAAGTCGTCGATTCCGTTCAACACCGCAAGCTCCCGACGACAACCTCGACTCCGGCGACATAATTCCATAAGCCCTTTGCGCCCCTTCACCTCTGACCCACACGAAGTTGTTAGCCACTGTCTTGTGCATCATCTGGTGCCGTTTGTTTGTGCTAGGGAGACCAGGAGCGTCACCAACGTCGCCGTCTACTCGAACCCGACGCCGCGCAACTCAAGCGAGCTCCGGCCCAGATCCCTCAGGCGCCTTGCCAAGACGCCGCCAGGTTGAGCATCAACACGTCGCCACGGTTCTGGTAAGCCCCTCCGACGACCCTAGGACAACCTATAGCGTCGCACCGCCGTAGGCAGAGCTCGCCACCGCCAGTAGCCGCCGCTAGCGCTGCTCAGTTTTTGGTCGATTGATTCATAGCCGTCAGATCTAGATCCAGCGCGTAGGATTAGTTCACTTAACGAACCGTTACGAATAGATCTGAGCCGTGTGGGTTAAGTAGATCCAACGGCCCAGAAGCGCGATCCAACGCGAAACGGTATGGGACAATTAGAAACAGACGCGTGGCTGGAGTTTAGATTTAAAACTGGATTTGAATCTGATTGTTTTTCAAATTTAATTGGGCTATAACTTTTGATCCCCACGTTAGAATTTGACAAATTTTATACCGTTCGAATCAGGAGAGCAAGCTCTTTCTGATTATGCAATGTGTTTAATGTTTTGCTACTGTAAAAAAAGTTTTATGTGCAGAAACTTGTGTAGGACTAATTAGAGTTTATGAAATGTTTAGGAAATGATTTAGAGTTTAAATAATTGTTGTTTGGCAAGTTTTTGACTTGTTTATGAATCAGTACTAAATACTTGCTTTGTTGAGTTTTAAAAACCATCACATATCATTTTGCATGCATGCATATATTTTTGATTGTATATGTTTGGTATGTGATTGTGGCTATGATGCTTTGTGTAGATTTTGGTGCTAGTGATTGTGATTGTGAGGAGTGCTACTCTCCAAACTACCAAGGCAAGTGGTACTTCATGAATATTTTTATACCATGTTTTATACTAAGCATTAGAAATATTTTTGCTAAGTCTTGCATGATATTATTTTGCTTATATGCCATGTTGGGAAATCCTAGTAGTTTTAGAAATGCTAGGGAATTTCTAAGTTAAGTTATTATCTATGCCATGCTTAGCTTAGCTAGTAGCAAACAAGGGTTGGTGAAATATACATGCTATGATGAAAATATTTCTAAGTCTTTGGACTTGTGTTTTACCTAATAAAACAACTAAGATAATGAAACACCTGGGTGGAATGGAAGGTTTGGTTTATGTTGAGTGGTTACACAAGGCCCATTTCTATGGTTTACCTTGTGTATCTCACTTGTGGTAAGCCACCCAGGAACAAAGAGATTTTAGAGGCCAAGTGTTAAGAAGCTTCTAGTGCAGCCACTTGGCAATATGGGCTCTTCCTGGATCACATAGGTTGCTAGAACTTAGCCATTTGGACAGATGGTGGTAGTGGGATGATAGGTTGGAACGCGTCCATTTGGTCTAAGGGAAGGCTTCTGAAAGGTCCTGTCTTGGTGAAACCAAGTCTGGTGGGGAAAGTGCACAACCTCTGCAGATGGAAAAATCTAAGTACTTAGCCAAGTCCATGGTAATGGACAACTTGAGCATCAAGACATGGAAGCTATCAATAATCTCCTCATCCCAATTTCTAAGTAAAAATTGTGGGTGAACAAGGGTGAAGGACCTCAATGTCTATTGATGGTTCCTTGGGAAAAGTTTTGACAAAGAAAAACTTAGTGATTTCAACTAATAGGCAAAACCTATTTTGAGCAAAGCAAGCCAAGCTACACTTAGCCCAATTGCATATAGCATCTAGTCCACTTAAAATTTTACTAAGGTATCACTTGCCAATACTATTCCAAAGTATTGACCCACTGTGGCTGTAACTTGTGATGTTGCAGGTTACTCTGATGAGGATTAGGTGTCATGAGTCTACACTCAACATGTTTGCCTGTGGCACATGAAGATGAAGACTTTTATTTATTTACTTATTCAAACTCTTGTACTAGGCTTGTGGCCTTGGAGTTGTAAAGACTATGTTTATCTCTGGAATGGCTGTAATAAAGACCTTTGTATCTGTGTACTTCATCTTAAACTGTGGATGCTAGCAATGATCCAGGGACTAGCATTGCAATCACAAGGATCCTTTTCCTTTATAAAGGAGGGATCTTGCAGATGGTATCAGAGCACTGTGTTGCCTGTAGGATTATGACCCTAGGATTGGAAACCACTAAGGAAAAAATTTCAGCAACTTCTACACTTGTCTATTCTTCTCGTAAAACTTTTCTAATCTTCTCTCTCATCTCTATTTGTAGATGAACTCCATCAACGAAGCCGTAAGGAAAGGACCACTCATGACAATGACTTTGGAGTGTGAGATAGAATTCCCCAAGGCTCTCAAGGACCTC
This sequence comes from Avena longiglumis, assembly GCA_030063025.1. Classification (NCBI taxonomy): domain Eukaryota; kingdom Viridiplantae; phylum Streptophyta; class Magnoliopsida; order Poales; family Poaceae; genus Avena; species Avena longiglumis. The sequence goes on along the minus strand of CP125978.1, from coordinate 369,198,786 downwards.
ATGGTTGCATTGGAGATACAAGGTGAAGCTGTGTACAAAGGTTTTCCTGTGATGGATGAAGGAGTGGAATACTGGTGGGTGCAACTTCACTTGTATAAAAACAAGGAAGACAACCACCAGGAAAAGGATTCCGCATGTTCACCAATTTAGTGGTGCACACTACATTCTTTGAATCAACAAGGGATGCATCTTGGAAGACCATCAAAGAACTTGGTGATAGAGTCAAGTGCAGAATGCTCAACCTCCAAAATGATCTAAAGGAAGAGAAGAAACATACCCAAGAGTTGGAAGCTACCAACCAAACCTTAAGAGGAGACATTATAGACTTAGTGATGGAGTCATGTGAGCAAGATAGGCTGATTGCTTCTAGAAACATTGCGTTAGCCAACAGATCCAGTGAGATAGGATTGTAAACGTACTTCTTTAGTTGGACCACCACTTATCACCTTATTTTCCAAATGTTGCTTTAAAATAAGATTGAACCTTGGTTGTTGTAATGGTTTCATGTATGCATGACTTGTGTGTTTTGGTTTCCAAGGATATGTATGTGATGTTTTGCCTTATGTTGTAACTTAAATTGTGTTGTTCTAACTTTCCTATCTTATAAATAGATGCCTACTGTTACCATCAACACTGTTGAGGAGTTCCAGGTTACCCGCTTTGGTCCTCGTATTGTTGAGCTTACTACTTTGCTCAATCTCCCTCTTCCTACCATCATGGTGCTTCCCCTCACCAAGTTTGAGAGGAAAGACCTTTGGGGCTTCAAGGTCAACCAGCCCGGACGCCAGACAGAGCCTACCACAGAGGCCATCGTTTTCAAGCTCATGCATGATGACAAGGAGAGAGGCCTTGAGGTAGTTATGCAGATCCGATGGGGCGTCGCTAGGGAGACACTCCCGACAGGTTAGAGGTACTCACTTCCACGTCTTCGGTAGACGTGATGAGGATGGAGATTCCATCGACTTCGAGGACGATTTGAGGGACACAGCAGAGCCGATTCGTCTATACCTCCAGGACTTAGAGTCTCTCATTAGGCACGTGGACACTGATAGGACCAATGTCATGCTCAACAATGACGAACTCCAGGTGCAGCTTCGCGAGAAGGACAAGCTCTTCGCGGAGCAAGATGAGATAGTCAAGGAGATGGAGGCAAAGTTCGAGGGCCAGGACAGGAAGTTCAAGAGTCAGGAGAAGCGAGTCCAGGATAGGAACAAGAAGATCCGGGACATGACTGAAGAACTGCAGGCCAAGGACTTCGAGCTCGAGCATCAGCAGACGGTGATTGAGAGGCTTCGTTCCCAGAAGAGGGCTCTCAAAGCCAAGATAGAGACCTTGACCACTAGTGTCGAGGAATACAAGACCACGATGGAGAACGCTGGTATTACCTTTGTCGAGGAGGAGGTTGATTCCGAGGAGTAGATTTGACTACTCATTTATCATTTATTATCATACTTGTCATTGAGAACTTGTTATTTGACCATCCGACATGTGGATGGCTTGTTATTCATGTGTGTTTTACTTTGCGAACTTATTATCTGGTTGTTGAATCTTTATCATTGTGTTGCGTGTTTTGTGATTGTTTATGTAATGTATTTTGCATGAAAGCATCTATGGGTATCTCATTCTTATCTCTATTGAACAAACCACAGATGCCTCCCCGTCGTGCAAACCCCAACCCCAACAACAACAACAACATCACTCCAGAAATGCAGCAAATGATGACCGCTCAAACTCAGCTGATGCAAATGATGACGACGTTCATCCAGAACCAAAACAACAACAATAACAACAATAACAACCACAACAATAACAACAACAACAACCCACCGGGTTTTGACATGCTTACCAGGTTCTTGAGATTGAGGCCAGCAAAGTTCTCAGGAACGACTGATCCCATGGTGGCCAATGATTGGCTACGCTCCATGAACAAGGACTTGGTAACTGTGGGCTGTACTGATGCTGAAAAAGTCAGACTTGCAGCACATTTGCTAGAGGGACCAACCGCCACTTGGTGGGATAACTTCCAGATCACCACTCCCATAGAAGATGTGACATGGGCTATCTTTGAGGATGGCTTTCGTACTGCTCATATCTCATCTAGAGTGATGAGTCTGAAAAAGAAGGAGTTTCATAACCTGAAGCAGCGCCACCGTAGCGTGGCTGAATATATTGAGGAGTTCAACAATCTGGCGCGATATGCACCGGATGAAGTTGACACTGATGCTAAGAGGAAAGAAAAGTTCCTTGAAGGGTTGAATGATGAGCTGAACCTGCAGTTGGCTGTGGCCTATGTTCCCACTTATCAGTCTCTCTGTGAGAAGGCTGCTATTTTGGAGAACAAAATAAAGCAAGTTTAAAGCAGGAACAGAAAGCACCCAGACAAGCACAGCTCGGGATCGTCCCACAAACGATCCCATTATGATGACAGTGGACGCTCAGGATCCCACAAGCATGGGAAATTCAACAAGCACCACAACCACAACCGTACTGACAACAAGCATCACCGTAGTGATGACAATGACAAGTACAAGAACCACAAGGGTGGATACAATAGCCACCACAGTGGTAATGGAAGTGGAAGTCAGCCTGTCAAGAAGGACATTAGTCAGGTTGAATGCTTCAAGTGCAAGAAGATGGGGCATTATGCAAATAAATGCCCAGAAAAGAAAGTTTAAGGACCCAACAAGCCCAACCCTTTTCAGAAGGGACAGGTGAACCACATCAATGTGGAGGAAATCTATGAGGAGCATGATGCTATTGCTGGTAAGTTCAAACTCAATTCTGTTCCAGTATTTGTTCTCTTTGATACTGGTGCATCTCATTCATTCATATCAAGAGAATTTGTTGAAAGAAATGAACTGCCGATAGAAACTATTGGGTGTCCTATAAAAGTAAGTTCTCCTGGTGGAGAAATGATAGTGAATTCAGGATGTCATGATCTAGTCATAGAATTTGGGAAGTATAAGTTTCCCGTTAACTTGATAATTCTAAACTCCCAAGGATTGGATGTCATTTTGGGAATGGACTAGATGACTAAGCACAAGGGAGTGATAGATTGTGCCAACCATACTGTCTCACTCACAACTCCAGAAAATAAAAGGATCAGATTCAAGACCAACTTTGAAGCAAGAAGGAGTATGCTAAATTCTCTTAAGGGGGTTAGCATAGAAAGTGTGCCAATTGTGAGTGAGTATCCGGAAGAATTGCCGGGAATGCCACCAGATAGAGCTGTGGAGTTTCTTATAGATTTGGTACCAGGTTCTGGACCAATAGCAAAGAGACCGTATAAGATGTCAGTTGATGAAATGAAAGAACTCAAGAAACAACTTGGAGAACAGTTGCAGAAAGGATTTATTCAACCAAGTTCTACATCTTGGGGAGCCCCAGTTTTGTTCGTGGAGAAGAAAGATGGAGTGCCCAAGAGTATTGTGTCTGATAGGGGAACTCAATTCACTTCCCATTTTTGGAGACAGTTACATGAGTCATTGGGAACGAGGTTGGAATTCAGTACTGCTTTTCATCCTCAAACTGATGGACAAACAGAAAGGACTAATAAGATTCTTGAAGACATGTTGAGGGCATGTGCCCTAGACTATGAAGCCAGTTGGGATGAAAGTCTGCCTTACGCAGAATTTTCTTATAACAACAGCTATCAAGCCAGCATTGAGATGGCACCATTTGAATTTCTCTTCGGAAGAAAGTGTACCACCCCAGTGTTATGGAATGGTGTGGGAGAAAGAAGTTTATTCGGACCAGATCTCATCAAAGAAGTCGAAGAGAAAGTCAAGTTGGTTAAGGACAGGTTGAAGATAGCACAGTCCCGACAGAAAAGCTACGCAGATCCTAAGCATAGAGAAATCACCTACGAAGTCGGTAATAGAGCTTATCTTAGAGTGTCACCACTTCGTGGAGTGAAGAGGTTCGGAGTCAAAGGAAAGTTGGCCCCAAGATATGTTGGACCATTCAAGATTCTGAGTCGTAAAGGAGAAGTTGCCTATGAAATTGAACTGCCAGAGTCTTTATCAGCCGTCCATAATGTGTTTCATGTGAGTCAACTTAAGAAATGTCATCCAGAAATGGAAGAAACTTCTTTGAAGGATACCATACCTTTGGAGGAGGTTCAGTTGGAGAGTGATCTCACCTATGAAGAGAAACCTGTCAAGATTCTTGAGACTGTAGAAAGAATCACACGGACCAAGACTATCCGGTTTTGCAAAGTGCAGTGGAATCATCATTCCGAAGAGGAAGCAACATGGGAAAGAGAAGATGATCTTCGGAAAGACCACCCTCACCTATTTGCTAGCCAGTCTGAATCTCGAGGGTGAGATTCACCTTAAGGGGGTTAGATTTGTAACATCCCTAAAATCATGATTTCAAAGATTGCATATCATTCATCCATGCATATATATTTTGAGATCATTTTCCAAACTCTTTCAAGAAAACAGAAGCACATAGTGCTATTATTTTATGTGAGCAAACATAAATCAAATGACTATCCTCAATTGAGAGCATAAGTGTTTTAAACCAAGTTTTGTTTGCTTCCTTGTTGATTGGATTGAATGTGGAGTTTGGACAAAAATTCACAGAACAAATATGGTTTCAAAACCATTTTCAAAACATTTCCAAATCAAGTGTTATAGCACTGTTTATTTTGTTTATTCAAAAGAACCAAGCTTGAGCAGAGAGACCACATGTTTGTAGGCCCAGAAATATTAATGTTGCACCCTACAAAAATCCTGAAAAAGTTTGAATTCAAATGGCTTTTGAAACCATTTGAAAATGATTTCTGAAAATGCAAACAGAAATAGAAAAGGAATAAAGAAAAGGAAAAGGGCCGGCACTGCTATTCTAGCCCAACAGAAAAACCAGCCCATTTAGCCCACCCGGGTTCCCCCTCTCTCCTTCTCACTCATGAGACGAACCCTTGAGAGACCGACGCCAGACCCCACCCTCTGCTTTTCTGACAGTTGACCTTGCCGCCACGTCGGGGCGCTCGTCAATCTCATGCGAAGACCTGCTCGCCGTGGCCGTTTCTTCCCCGACGCAAATGCGCTTAATTGGCCTTGATTGTTCGCGAGATTCTCGCCCCTGCTCCGCCTACTTAACCCCCACCTCTCTGCGACCATTTCCCCTCACTTAGCACCACCTCTCCGCCACCAGGCTGCCCGCAATCAACCTCACACCACCGCAGACAGAGCTCACTCCGGCGATCGATTCCGGTGAGCCCCGTGCGCCCATTCCCCTCTAGTTCATACGAGCCGCTTCGCAGCTTCTTTGCGCACCTCCTGACCCCACTGGTTCGTCCTGTACTGCCCTAGGTCGTTGATTCTGTTCAACACCGCAAGCTCCCGACGACAACCTCGACTCCGGCGACCAAATTCCGTAAGCCCTTTGCGCCCCTTCACCTCTGACCCACACGAAGTTATTCGCCACTGTCTTGTGCATCATCTGGTGCCGTTTGTTTGTGCTAGGGAGACCAGGAGTTTCGCCAACATCGCCGTCTACTCGAACCCGACGCCGCCCGCAACTTCGACGAGCTCCAACAGCCCCCTCCAGCGCCTTGCCAGCCGCCAAAGTTGAGCATCAAACGTCTCCACGGTTGGTAAGCCCTCAAGCGACCCTAGGACGACCAGTAGCGCCACGCCGTGGCGAGCTCACCGCCGCCGCCAGCCGCTAGCGCCGCTTTTGGTCGATTAATCGTGGAGTCGATCTAGATCCAGCGCGTAGGATTAGTTCACTTAACGAACCGTTACGAATAGATCTAAGACATGCGGGTTAAGTAGATCCAACGGCCCAGAAGCGCGATCCAACGCGAAACGGTATGGGCCAATTAGAAACAGACGCGTGGCTGGAGTTTAGATTTAAAACTGGATTTGAATCTGATTGTTATTCAAATTTAATTGGGCTATAACTTTTGATCCCCATGTTAGAATTTGAAAAAATTTATACCGTTGGAATCGGGAGAGCAAGCTCTTTTTGATTATGCAATGTGTTTAATGTTTTGCTACTATAAAAAAAGTTTTATTTGCAGAAACTTGTGTAGGACTAATTAGAGTTTATGAAATGTTTAGGAAATGATTTAGAGTTTAAATAATTGTTGTTTGGCAAGTTTTGACTTGTTTATGAATCAGTACTGAATACTTGCTTTGTTGAGTTTTAAAAACCATCACATATCATTTTGCATGCATGCATATATTTTTTATTGTATATGTTTGGTATGTGATTGTGGCTATGATGCTTTGTGTAGATTTTGGTGCTAGTGATTGTGATTGTGAGGAGTGCTACTCTCCAAACTACCAAGGCAAGTGGTACTTCATGAATATTTTTATCCCATGTTTTATACTAAGCATTAGAAATATTTTTGCTAAGTCTTGCATGATATTATTTTGCTTATATGCCATGTTGGGAAATCCTAGTAGTTGTAGAAATGCTAGGGAATTTCTAAGTTAAGTTACTATCTATGCCATGCTTAGCTTAGCTAGTAGCAAACAAGGGTTGGTGAAATATACATGCTATGATGAAAATATTTCTAAGTCTTTGGACTTGTGTTTTACCTAATAAAACAACTAAGATAATGAAACACCTGGGTGGAATGGAAGGTTTGGTTTATGTTGAGTGGTTACACAAGGCCCATTTCTATGGTTTACCTTGTGTATCTCACTTGTGGTAAGCCACCCAGGAACAAAGAGATTTTAGAGGCCAAGTGTTAAGAAGCTTCTAGTGCAGCCACTTGGCAATATGGGCTCTGCCTGGTTCACATAGGTTGCTAGAACTTAGCCATTTGGACAGATGGTGGTTGACATGGTTATACCCTACGGGTACGTAACTTCAGCATACCTGGTCCAGCCCAAGGAAGGCCCACAGCAGATATACGCTGGCCCATGAAGATTTTCGGGTGGCCAAGGCCCATGACGCTTTCGGATCCTTGGAGAACAAGACTAGCATAGATAGGAAATTCAAAGGTGTAAAACCCTAGAACTTGTAACCGACTAGGACTATGCCCGGTACCTGCCTAAGTCTATATAAAGGCCAGGAGGGCATGTTCTAGATCTCTCGACTCATACTTTCGCACACACCTCCATGCCAGATCGAATCTGCGCACCCTGTAACCTTCGGTTCCGTAATCAAGCGGAACAGCGAGTAGGGTTTTCCTCCGGGGCCTGAACTGGGTAAATCTCGTGTCCCCTGGTTGCTTGTCCGCTAACTGCCACGATCTCCAGCATCCCCATCTTCTCCAAAACCCAAGTCCATAACAATGGGCATTGGCGAGATTAAACCTCGTCAATTGGCGCCGTCTGTGGAATCGGGGCTGCGATTGTGCGATCGTGGCGGTTCCGACCGGTGATCTACAACTCATGACGACGGAGAATCACCTCCTCTTGGCACTTTCGACTTCACGCCCACTCGCGGCCACCATGAAGGATTTCGAGTCCGTGGCGGACGGACTCAAATTTTGTTCGAGTTTACGCTTCCGGGTGGGACAAAGGCACCTCCGCCTTCTGGCGGGTGCCGTGCCATCAATCAGGCCCGCCGTGGGCTCCACACCCGTGCTACGCGTCACCATCGACAGATGAGTTCTACAACAGCAGGTACTCCGATCTGTGCGATCCACCTTGGATGAAGGGACCTACGTTCCGGATCGAAAGCTGCGGCGGCAACCGATCTGGCGCTACCAATGCGCCGCGGTCATCCAGAGCAACAACGCCTAACCCGCCCAACACGAACCCCAACCCAGGGCAGCGGAAGCAGCGGAAGAAGCCAGTCCCCCCCACCCGAAGGGGAAAACAATGGCCACGTCATCCAACTTAGCAAAGAAGGATGGGTCCAGGCACGCCGTGCCGTCGCAGGCGACATAGTCCTACCCATGGACTCCCCACGTGACCTACTGATGGCGTACCACTACCTCCTCATAGAGGAGCACAAGAAGCAAGTCAAGATGCAGGAGACACTCGACAAACGCAAGCAAGCAGCCTCCGATTCCAGCGCGCGACGAGCTGCGCTCTCCGCCATAGCACCCGGCTCTAGCACGAACGGAAACCAGGGAAACAAGCACCGCTCGCGGGTGGAGAACATGGATCCCAAAGAACGCCGTGATGTAATCCGAACTCTCCACACGTCGTTCATGGATATGGATTCCGACGGCAACAACATCCCGAAGACACCGCAAGCTGCGATCCTGGCAGCCACTGCGTATCTCGCGGCCCACCAACCTCCGGAAGGGGACCCGAAAAGAGCCATGCATAAGTCCGCACTCACCGGACTCGGACTCGTCGGAGCTGCGCTCCACGAAGACGCTCCTGCGCAGCCAAAGAAGAAAGCTCCGGTCAGGCGCGACCGGAGCCCCACCCCTTCATCCGAAGAGGAGGAGGAGCACGACCTTCCTCGAAGGAAGAAGAGCTCGCATCGCCATAAACGCGACTACGACGCCAGAGACGCGCTTACACAGCGCAAAATCGACAAAGCGGCGCCAACGCTGCTCGTCCGAGTCCGAGATGGATGAAGATGAAGGAGAACTCTGTGGAGCTCGATGCTTCAGCAGATCTGTTCGGCGAACACAGATGCCACGCAATTTCAAGCTTCCTTTGGATACTCCAAAGTTCAACGAAACGCAAGATCCAAAATCTTGGCTCAACGATCATCTGTCATCCGTCAAGCTGCACGGCGGTAACAAAGAAACCGCCATGCAATGCCTCCATTGCGGTAGCGGTAGCTGGTCCGCTCATCAGCCTATCATCAGGATCCATCCGAAGTTGGGAGGAGCTAGCTTACAGCTTCATCCGAAATTTCAAGGGCACCAGCAAGAGGCCCGCCTCAATCGAAGATTTGCGAGCCTGCACTCAGAGAACGGGGGAATCTATTCGCTCGTACATATTACGCTGGTCTACCACCAAGAACTCCACAGCGCATATCTCCGATGAGAGGGCCATCGACGCCTTCAGAGACAGCGTCAAACGCCAAGATTTCAAGGAAGAACTTGGGTGTGTCAAGCCCAAGACACTCGACCACCTCATGGAAATTGCCAACAGTTGGGCAAACGGCGAAGATTGCATCCAGCGAGCGCAATCAGATGAAGAGGACGACTACGGCCAAAGGCGAGAACGCCGCAGCAAGAGGAGATCGCGTGTCTACGAAGACCGCGACGGACCCGACATGGTCGCGGCTAGCTACGCTGACCGCGACAACACGGCCGCAGCGGAGGTTACCAAGGAGGAAATCTCCGTGACAGCGGACGACCAAAGACATCGGTAACGCGCGACGCGACAATGGACCCTCAGCATTCGACAAACTTTCGGGTCCATGCACAATCCACTTCTACATCGACAAACAAGATGGCAAAAAGAAAGCCAGTCACATGCTCAAGGACTGCCGCGAGTTTCAGAAACTCAGCGAAAGCATGGTGCAGATGAGGCAACAAGCCCCAATCCTGCGTTGAAACGCACAGCGCCAGAGAAATAGCACACGGCTCCTCCGCCACCTATTGAGGCCCAAACCAACCAGTCGCAGCAAGAAAACAACGCCGGGTCGGATACCCCACCAAAGGAGCACTAAATATGATCCGAAGGGCGCCCCACAAACAGGTGTAGAAGAAAATCACCCGACAAATCAACTTGGCGTGGCAACTCCGCTGCAATCCACAGTACCTCGGCAGATCGAGTCTGCATCACGCTCACTGGCAGATCACCCTTGCCAGATCCCTCGCCCAGGTCATGCTGCCCTGGTGCTGGAGGCGCAGATCGGAGGCTTCGAGATGAGTCGTGTCTTCATGGACGGCGGCAGCGGCATCAACCTAATGTTCGCAAGCACCCTAGTAGCTATGCGGATCCTACAATGCAGCTTGGAACAATCAGACACAACGTTCCACGACATTGTCCCAGGAAAGGGCATATTCCCCCTGGGCAAAATAGGGCTCGACGTCATCTTCGGAAAGCCGGACAACTTTCGGAAGGAGCGACATGAATTCGAAGTGGTGGACTGGCCGTCACAATACCACGCCATCCTGGGGCGTGTAGCATTCGCAAGGTTCCTGTCCGTCCCACACTACGCATACCTACTACTCAAGATTCCAGGACCAAGGGGCGTCATCACAGTCCATGGGAGCTTCACCCGATCGGACCAATGCGACAGGGATTTCAACAAAATCTCCCAGTCTTTCGGCATGCAAGACGAGATTGTAAGGCTCCGCGAGGTGACGGACAATGGGCTACCCGCAGTCACAAGGCAGAACGCACCTGACATGTCCTTCGACTCCACCGTCAACACCAAGAAAGTACAGGTCCATCCGACGGATGCCTCCAAGACGGCCTTGATCGCCAATGACCTCAACACCGCATAGGAAGGCGCGCTCGTCGAATTCCTCCGTGAGCGCTGGGAAATCTTCGCCTGGTGTCCTACGGACATGCCAGGAGTTCCCAGGGAATTCGCCGAGCACGCACTCAATGTCTTTCCAGACACCAAGCCTGTTGGAGATATGCCCAAGAGGCAATAATAAAGTGGTTATTATCATATCTTTACACTTATGATAAATGTTTACATACCATGCTATAATTGTATTAACCGGAAACATTAATACTTGTGTGATTTGTAAACTAAAATAAGAGTCCCTAGTAAAGCCTCTTGTTAAACTAGCTTGTTGGTTAATATATGATCATGGTTTCCTGATCATGAACATAGAGATGTTATTAACAACAGGGTCATCTCATTAGGAGAATGATGTGATGGACATACTCCTATAGTTAAGCGTAGCATAAAGATCAAGTCATTTAATATAGTTCATTTGCTATAAGCTTTCTGATACATAGTAACCTAATTCCTTCGACCATGAGATCATGCATATCACCTTTATCGGATGGATGCTTTGATGACATCAAACACCACACCGTAACTGGGTGGCTATAAATGTGGCATTGAGTGTTCGGAAAGTATTGGTTGAAACACATGGATCAAGAGTGGGATTTGTCCATCCATATGACGGATAGATATACTCTGGGCCCTCTCGGTGGAATGTCATCCAATTAGTTTGCAAGCATGTGACTGGCTCACAAGGGATCACATATCACGGGAACGAGAAAAAAGTACTTATCAGTAACGAGGTTGAACTAGGTATGCAGAGATACCGACGATCATAACCTCGGATAAGTAAACTATCGTGAGACAAAGGGAAATTGGTATCGTATGTAAGTGGTTCATTCGATAGCAAAGTAATCGTAGAAATATGTGGGAGCCATATGAATTTCCAGATTCCTCTATTGTTTATTGTTCGGAGAAGTGTCTCGATCATGTCCGCATAATTCACGAACCGTAGGGAGACACACTTAAGGATTCGACGTTGTTTTGAGTAGTTATGGTATTATGAGAAAGAGACCGAATGTTATTCGGAGTCTCGGATGGGATCCGGGATATCACGAGGTGATCCGGAATGGTCCGGAGAATAAGATTCATATAAGGAAAGTCCCGTTTCGGAGTTCGGGAATGATTCCGGTGTTTTCATCGGGAATGTTCTAGAAGGTTCCGGATTGTCCGGCACTCCGGGGGGGGGGGAGGGTACATGAATGTGTCATTACATATTGAATGATTAAATGACTAAATTGAATCCTAAAACAGAAAAGTCAAATGGCCAGTTTAAAAGTCAAACGGCTAAAACAGGAAACTGTGGGAAACAAGCAAGAGGTGGTTGGAACCGACTTGGGGGAGGAGTCCCTCCAAGCCAGGCCAACCAAGGCCGACTTGGGAGGGACTCCTCCTCTGGCCGCCCTCCCACCTATAAAAGGAGGGGCAGGGCCTCCTCCTCTAGACACACAAGTTCCTATCCTCTAATCTAAATCCTAGCCCTAAACTCCGGTTTAGAGCCGCTTTGGTTTAGAGCTTCTAATTGCACTAGCCTTCGGATTAGAGCCTTCTAATTGGTGCGTATAAACCCTAGACCACGAATAGCTCTCTCTCATACTCCACCATACTCGCTCCGGCTTAAGGCGAAGCCTCATGATCTCCCTCTACTTAGGTACCACGTTGTCTTTGCCGGAATCGCGAGGAGAGTCCTACAACCTCCGCATTTTCTTTGGAACAAGGGAGAGGAAGGTCTTTGTCGTCAGTACCGAACGTGTGACCGATTGGGGCGCTGCGGAACGCTTGGCGGAAGGATCGTCTACGCGATCTTAAGATCGGGAAAAGTACGACTACATCACCCACGAGAATCTGCTCTTGTTAACCGCTTTGGAATCTTCGAGGGTAAGTTATTCCATCGACTCGTTGCTACAATCTAGTAGATGGATCTTGGCTTGTTTGTTTGTATGCGATAGAAAATTTTGTTTTCCATGCTACGAACCCCTCTGATGTATCGAGCCGTGTCTATATGTAGATCTGTTGCACGAGTAGAACACAATGGTCATTGTGGGCGTTGATGCTTTTATTGTCGATTGCTTCTTGTGTACTTTGCATCTTGCGGTATGTTGGGATGAAGCGGCCCGGGCTAACCTTACATGACATCGTTCATGAGACTTGCTCCACACTTGACATGCAACTTGTATTGCATAAGTGGCTTTGCGGGTGCCTGTTTCTCCTATCATAGTTAAAATCCAATTTACAACGGGTGATCAACAATGCTAGTATCAATGTTGTGGTTCTTGTTCGTAAGTTAGAACGACACTTATTGTAAGCCCCGAACCACGTAAAATTTGCAAAGAAAGTAGAGGCGTCTAACTTTGTTTTGCAGGGGTGTGCAGTGATGTGATATGGCCATGATTGTGATTATATATGATGTATGCAATGTTCCTTATTGTAAGTTAAGCAACCGGCAGGAGCCATATGGTTGTCTTTAAATTCTGTTAAGACCCGCATTTCTATTCAAAGTAGTTGTAATAGTTGAAGCCGGTGGAAGACAACCACGGAGAAGCGTCATTGCCTTGATGCAATGCCGGTGATGATGGAGATCATGTCCGTGCTTGAAGATGGAGATCGGAAGCACAAAGAAGAAAGGCCATATCATATCACATATTATGAATTGCATGTGATGTTAATCCTTTATGCATCTTGTATTGCTTAGTAGACGACGGTAGCATTATAAGATGATCCCTCATGCACATGAATTTCAAGTCATAAAGTGTTCACCCTTAGTTAGCACCGTTGCTAAAGCTTGTTGTTTCGAAGCACCACGTGATGATCGGTGTTAGATTCTACAAGTGTATACAACGTGAGCAAGCATTTGCTCATGTGGAAACTAAGGTTTGATCTTGACGAGCCTAGCATGTACGGACATGGCCTCGGGAACACGGATTACGAAAGGTAGAGCATGAGTCATATAGTAGATATGATGAACATATTGATTGTTCGCCATTGAAGCTATATCAACTCTCGTGATGATCGGTTTTGATGTGGTGGATTTGGTTCGTGTGATCACTAAAACAATGTGAGGGATATTGTTTTGAGTGGGAGTTCACCTAGATTAATTTAATTATTAATTAGAACTCAATTTATCATAAACTAAATCAAAGTGAATTTGCATAGTTGTTGTAGTCATTGGCATCCGTTTACCACCTTGCGCTTAGTTATAATTGAGATGATAGAACTATAGAATTCTGGTTAGTTACTTTACGAACTGGTATCGTATTGTTTTGAAGTCTTAATCTAAAGTCTAAAAGTCCTATTGCAAACTTTTATTAAGTTCCGGTTACTCCATGAAGTTTAATAATTAGTATTAAATCAAGAGTAACAATTCCAAGTGTTAGTATATAAGTATCATGTTTGTCTCCATGATTCTTGATATTCAAAGGATTCTCTTAATATCAAGGTTATCTAGGATCTGAAAGAGTTGTTTCAGAAACCATGATGTGTGGAAGATATTGTGATATCTGAAACAAAGTTTTGGTTACAACATGATAGAGTATAATATGGCAAAGTTCATGTTCTCATATTTGATGAGAATTTGCAAAGGGTTGGAGACACTAGTTGTCCTAATCCACCAAAAGGTTTTGGATAGCAACATTATACTCACGATTCATCTTTATAAGCTAAAAGTAGCTTGATCATGGATAATTCCATGATAAAGGTGAATATTTGATGTAGGTAAAATATTTACTACACCAAGAGATTACTAAAGAAAGGAATTTGGAAGAACACCAAACATTTGATGATGGTGATCTACTTGAAAGTGCAAGTACAAAGACATTGGTATTTAATTATACACGCTTTGGACTATGTGTCATATGTATGACTCCACTATTGATGTTGATAGATTCTTTCAAACAGAAAAGGAAATATTGAAAGAAAATCTCATAAGTATATGGCAGAAAAGAAAAGACTAGAATTGTTCAGTTTAAGTATATGGATGATATACATGTTATGGCTATATTCTTTGTTTATTAAACAATGTGGTTCTTAAGTATTTGATACTGAATTTGTTGGTGTGAATCGTCATACGAAACAACAGAATTCATGAACTATAATGGCCTAAGTAACTAGCAAAAGAATATGTGATGATGTTCATCGAGAATAAATAAAGGGTTATTGTGTTGCTCGTTAAACATCAAAGATTGCCTTCAAAGATTTGGTTTATCAGGTATTATGAGAACAAAAGGGTTGTTCAAATAATTGCCGTAATCCATAAAAGATGGATTCGCAAATCTCGTTGGAGACATCACATCCATAAAACTAGTGCTAAAGATGTCGAAAGACAAATTGATTGAAAGATCACTTAGGAAGTGACATCGCCGTTTAAATTATATTGGAAAGAAAACATGAAGAAACTCCATGTGGATGGAATTTTGGAGTCTTTTGATTTTGATCAAATGACGCTTGTGAAACTTTCCTAGAGATAATTAAAACTTCGTTCATAGGACAAAAGGGAACGAATGACTAGCTTATTGGAACTTGTACATATTGTTGTACGAAATCCATTATGTGTAGTCAAGAGCGATGGATTTCAACTTCATATGCTTTCTCCGAAAATTTGAGTGAATATATGAATATTTACTTAATAAGGATGAAATGTGAAATATTTGAAAAATTCAAAGACTTTCAAGATGAAGTGCAAAATCATTGTAACAAGAATATAAATAGTTTATGATAAGATCATAAAGGAAGATATTTGAGTTACAAGTTTAGCATAATACCTAAGATTTAAGGAATCGTTCCGTGGATTTGCATTTTCTCGAAACACCATAAGAGTATGGAGCATTCGAGATATGTAATTAAACCTTGTTTGACATGGTAAGATCAAAGGTATAATTCATAAAACTGCCATTATATTTTAAAGATTAAAAGCTTTAGAGACTACTGTTTTTCCACTAAAAAGAGCTCCATCATAATCCGTTGAAATGACACCATATAAAGTTATGGTTTGGGATAAAACCCAAGTTGTCCTTTCTTAAACATTGGTATGCTTTGCATAAGATGTTTGCAACCAAAGTCGGATGAACACATGCTGTATGTTATTTTGAATAAGCGTTAAGTATTCCTCCATAAACACAGGAGACAAAAGTGTTTGTCGCTTAGAACGTCAAGTTTCTTTGAGAAAGAATTTTTTCGTGAAAAGATAAGTGGGAGGACAATAGAACTTTGATAAGGTTAAAGAACCTTAGGCAGTATGTGCGAGTTGGCAGAAAAGTGTTGTTAGGCAGCAACAAAGCTCATGGCTCACGTACCTCAAAGGTTGTGGTCACAGAGATCCAAGTTCCTATTGAAACAAGTAGGTCGAGTAAACAATCAAATACCAAGATTTGAGGGTTGAATCATTATTTGAGAATAATGAACGGACTACATGCAAAGAAGCGATGATGGGCCCTGACTCCGTCAAATGGCTTGAAACCATAAAATCCGTGATAGTTCCATACACGAGAAATCAAGTTTTGAACTTGAAGGACCCTCGAGAAAGGTGTAAGACCTTACAGTTGTGTTTGGATCTATAAAGAAATAGACATGGATGTTTCACATCTATGAAGTAGTCGGCATATTGGGAAAGAGTTCACAACAATGTTCAAAGGTTGACTATGACAAGATTTGATCTTTCATTAGCGATATTTAGTCTAGACGGATTAATGTAGCAGCCACTACATATAATTTTATTATGTGGTAGTTGAATAAACAAAACAAGTTCTTCTAATAGAATTGTTACCTAGGACGTGTGCATGACACGGTCCATAGGGTTTTGTTAATTCAAAGGATGCTAAATGCATATGCAAACTTCAATGGTTGAAGTAAGCATAGCGGAGTTGGAATCTTCACTATGATGAAACTGTTAAAAGAGTTTAATTTCATCAAAGACAATGAAGATGCTTGCATTTGCAAGAAATTAAGTGGGAGCGCTAAGACATGTTTCTAATACATTATGAGGAAGACATATTGTTGATTGGAAATGATGTATATTTTATTAACACATATTAAGAATTTCATCCCGATGAAATACTTAGGCAAAACCCAAATATTTGGCATCAATAGACGCTAATATGGTTGTGCCGAAAGTACATAGATGATGTATTGAATGAGTTCAATATAGAAACTACAAGAAAGGTTCTTGTCACACAGAAAAGATTGAATGAGTTCAATATTGATGAGATATTCAAGTGTAATGACACTGGGTAAGTGAAACAAAGATTCAAGTATAGATTGATACTTGATGTATGAAATCACAAAGATTATTTATATCAATCATGTTGTGATGTGTACAAATCCAGATATGTCCTATGCTCTAAATGTTATGAGCAAATACCAGAATGATTCATCAGATGATCATTGGATAATAGTAAAGGATATTCTTATGATCTTTTGGAAGAACTAAGAGTATATTATTTGTAGAAGTGACAAATAGATGGTTAGTTCATTGTAAAAGTACTACATTCATACTAGTTTTGTCAGAAAGTACAAATTAAGTTTATCTCAATCTAAACTAAGGGTGGCACAATATAATGGAAAGTGAGTTCCATAATGGATTTGGATGAGTTCCAAAGTTAAGACATTGTGACAGATACTACAACAAAAGGCTAAGTATATGACTGCTATTATAGCAGCAAAAGAGGGCATTTGTGTCAAGTAGTTTGTTATCAAACTAGGTGTAGTTCACAGTGGGATAATACTATGAAGATATATTGTGCGACAATATTATCAACATGTTTTAACTCCAAAGAGCTAAAGGTCATACCGAAAGACCAAATTTGTACAAAGCCATCTCATTAGAGAATGAGTGATGCGTAGAGACGCAAAGACATGCAATTACACGGACACGGAAGTGTCGATCCAGGAATCGATTGACCACTAGCAATCGTGTACATACAACACCGGAAAGCCATAGGTGTTGAATACACAAAGGTTTGAAACTAGATTATTGACTCTAGTGCAAGTGGGAGACTGTTGGAGATATGCCCAAGAGGCAATAATAAAGTGGTTATTATCATATCTTCATACTTATGATAAATGTTTACATACCATGCTATAATTGTATTAAGCGGAAACATTAATACTTGTGTGATTTGTAACATAACATACGAGTCACTAGTAAAGCCTCTTGTTAAACTAGCTTGTTGGTTAATATATGATCATGGTTTCCTGATCATGAACATAGAGATGTTATTAACAACAGGGTCATATCATTAGGAGAATGATGTGATGGACATACTCCTATAGTTAAGCGTAGCATAAAGATCAAGTCATTTAATATAGTTCATTTGCTATAAGCTTTCTGATACATAGTAACATAATTCCTTCGACCATGAGATCATGCATATCACCTTTCGGATGGATGCTTTGATGACATCAAACACCACACCGTGAATGGGTGGCTATAAAGGTGGCATTGAGTGTTGGAAAGTATTGGTTGAAACACATGGATCAAGAGGGATTTGTCCATCCATATGACGGATAGATATACTCGGGCCCTCTCGGTGGAATGTCATCCAATTAGCTCGCAAGCATTTGACTGGCTCACAAGGGATCACATATCACGAGCGAGAAAAAGTACTTATCGATGAGGTTGAACTAGGTATGCGGAGATCCGGCGATCATAACCTCGGATAAGTAAACTATCGTGAGACAAAGGAAATTGGTATCGTATGTAAGTGGTTCATTTGATCGTAAGTAATCGTAGAAATATGTGGAGCCATATGAATTTCCATATTCCTCTATTGGTTATTGTTAGGAGAAGTGTCTCGATCATGTCGCATAATTCACGAACCGGGAGACACATAAGGATTCGACGTTGTTTTGAGTAGTTATGGTATTATGAGAAAGTGACCGAATGTTGTTGAGTCTCGGATGGGATCCGGGATATCACGAGGTGATCCGGAATGGTCCGGAGAATAAGATTCATATAAGGAAAGTCCGTTTGAGTTCGGGAATGATTAGGTGTTTTCATCGGGAATGTTCTAGAAGGTTCGGATTGTCCCACTCCGGGGAGGGTACATGAATGTGTCATTACATATTGAATGATTGCATCATGTACTAAGTGTTCTTGCTGTTCCAAATAAAGGATTAAATTGAATCCTAAAGCAGAAAAGTCAAATGGCGGTTTAAAGTCAAGCGGCTAAAAGCAGAAGCTGGGAAACAAGCAAGAGGTGGTTGGAACCGACTTGGGGAGGAGTCCTCCAAGCCGGCCGCCAACAAGGCCGACTTGGGAGGACTCCTCCCTTGGGCCCTCCCACCTATAAAAGGAGGCAGGGCCTCCTCCTCTAGACACAAGTTCCTATCCTCTAATCTAAATCCTAGCCCTAAACTCCGGTTTAGAGCCGCTTTGGTTTAGAGCTTCTAATTGCACTAGCCTTCGGATTAGAGCCTTCTAATTGGTGCGTATAAACCCTAGACCACTAATAGATCTCTCTCATACTCCACCATACTCGCTTGCTTAGGCGAAGCCTGCATGATCTCCCTCTACTTAGGTACCACGCGTTGTCTTCTTGGGAATCGCGAGGAGTGCTACAACCTCCATTTTCTTTGGAACAAGGGAGAGGAAGGTCTTCGTCAGTAACGTGTGACCGACTGAGGAGCTGCTTAGGAGCCTTGTAGAAGGATCGTCTATGCGATCTTGAGATCGGAAAGAGTACGACTACATCACCCACAAGAATCTACTCTCGTTAACCGCTTTGGAATCTTCGAGGGTAAGTTATTCCATCGACTCGTTGCTACAATCTAGTAGATGGATCTTGGCTTGTTTGTTTGTATGCGATAGAAAATTTTGTTTTCCATGCTACGAACCCCTACAGACTGTTGGAGATATGCCCAAGAGGCAATAATAAAGTGGTTATTATCATATCTTCACACTTATGATAAATGTTTACATACCATGCTATAATTGTATTAACCGTAAACATTAATACTTGTGTGATTTGTAAAATAAATAAGAGTCCCTAGTAAAGCCTCTTGTTAAACTAGCTTGTTGGTTAATATATGATCATGGTTTCCTGATCATGAACATAGAGATGTTATTAACAACAGGATCATATAATTAGGAGAATGATATGGTGGACATACTCCTATAGATAAGCGTAGCATAAAGATCAAGTCATTTCAATAGTTCAATTGCTATATGCTTTCTGATACATAGTAACCTAATTCCTTCGACCATGAGATCATGCATATCACCTTTACCGGATGGATGCTTTGATGAAATCAAACACCACACCGTAACAGGGTGGCTATAAAGGTGGCATTGAGTGTTCAGAAAGTATTGGTTGAAACACATGGATCAAGAGTGGGATTTGTCCATGCATATGACGGATAGATATACTCTGGGCCCTCTCGGTGTAAATGTCATCCAATTAGCTTGCAAGCATGTGACTGGCTCACAAGGGATCACATATCACGGGAACAAGAAAAGATTACTTATCGGTAACGAGGTTGAACTAGGTATGCAGAGATACCGACGATCATAACCTCGGATAAGTTAACTATCATGAGACAAAGGGAAATTGGTATCGTATGTAAGTGGTTCATTCGATCGCAAATTAATCGTAGAAATATGTGGGAGCCATATGAATTTCTAGATTCCTCTATTGGTTATTGTTCGGAGAAGTGTCTCGATCATGTCCGCATAATTCACGAACCGTAGGGAGACACACTTAAGGATTTGACGTTGTTTGAGTAGTTATGGTATTATGAGAAAGAGAACGAATGTTGTTCGGAGTCTCGGATGGGATCCGGGATATCACGAGGTGATCCGGAATGGTCCGGAGAATAAGATTCATATAAGGAAAGTCCCGTTTCGGAGTTCGGGAATGATTCCGGTGTTTTCATCGGGAATGTTCTAGAAGGTTCGGATTGTCCCACTCCGGGGAGGGTACATGAATGTGTCATTACATATTGAATGATTGCATCATGTACTAAGTGTTCTTGCTGTTCCAAAACTGAAAAGTCAAACTGCCGTTTGAAAGTCAAAGCTAAAACAGAAGCTGTGGAAAAGCGAGCTGTGGGAAACAAGCAAGAGGTGGTTGGAACCAACTTGGGGGAGGAGTCCCTCCAAGCCGGCGTGCCAACCAAGGCCGACTTGGGGAGGGACTCCCCTCCCCTTGGCCGCCCCTCCCACCTATAAAAGGAGGGGCAGGGCCTCCTCCTCTAGAGACACAAGTTCCTATCCTCGAATCTCCGGTTTAGAGCCGTTTTGGTTTAGAGCTTCTAATTGCCCTAGCCTTCGGTTTAGAGCCTTCTAATTGGTGTGCCTAATCTCTAGACCACTAATAGCTCTCTCTCATACTCCACCATACTCGCTCCGGCTTAAGGCGAAGCCCTGCGGGATCTCCCCTCTACTTCCGGTACCACGCCCGTTGTCTTCGGAATCACGAGAAGTGCTACAACCTCCATTTTCTTTGGAACAAGGGAGAGGAAGATCTTCGTTAGTCCGAGCGTGTGACCATTGCGGGAGTCTTCTTGGAACAACCTGGCCGGAAGGATCGTCTCGCGATCTTGAGATCGGAAGAATGCGACTACATCACCCACGAGAATCTGCTCTCGTTAACCACTTTGGAATCTTGAGGGTAAGTTATTCCATCGACTCGTTGCTACAATCTAGTAGATAGATCTTGGCTTGTTTGTTTGTATGCGATAGAAAATTTTTGTTTTCCATGCTACGAACCCCTACGATATGTCGAGCCGTGTCTATATGTAGATTTGTTGCCTGAGTAGAACACAATGGTCATTGTGGGCGTTGATGCTTTATTGTCGATTGCTTCTTGTGTACTTTGCATCTTGCGGTATGTTGGGATGAAGCGGCCGGGCTAACCTTACATGACATCGTTCATGAGACTTTCTCCACGCTCGACATGCAACTTGTATTGCATAAGCGGCTCTTGGTGCTGTTTCTCCTAGCATAGTTAAGATCCAATTTACAACGGGTAATTAACAATACTAGTATCAATGTTGTGGTTCATGTTCGTAAGTTAGAACGACACTTATTAACAGCCCCAAACCACGTAAAACATGCAAAGAAAGTAGGCGTCTAACTTTGTTTTGCAGGGTGTCTTGTGATGTGATATAGCCATGATTGTGATTATATATGTTGTATGCAATGTTCCTTATTGTAAGTTGGCAACGGGAAACCATATGGTTGTCTTTAATTTATGTTAAGACCAGCGTGTCTATTCAAATTAGTTGTAATAGTTGAAGCGGTGGGCGACAACCATGGAGAAGCGTCATTGACCTTGGCAATGCGATGATGATGGAGATCATGTTAGGTGCTTGAAGATGGAGATCGGAAGCACAAAGAAGAAAAGCCATATCATATCACATATTATTGAATTGCATGTGATGTTAATCCTTTATGCATCTTGTATTGCTTAGTAGGCAGCGGTAGCATTATAAGATGATCCCTCATGCACATGAATTTCAAGTCATAAAGTGTTCACCCTTAGTTAGCACCGTTGCTAAAGCTTGTTGTTTGAAGCACCACGTGATGATCGGGTGTGTTAGATTACAAGTGTATACAACGTGAGCAAGCCAGATTTGCTCATGCGAAACTAAGGTTTGATCTTGTCGAGCCTAGCATGTACGGACATGGCCTCGGGAACACGGATTAGAAAGGTAGAGCATGAGTCATATAGTAGATATGATGAACATGTTGATTGTTCGCCATTGAAGCTATATCAACTCTCGTGATGATCGGTTTTGATGTGGTGGATTTGGTTCGTGTGATCACTAAAACAATGTGAGGGATATTGTTTTGAGTGGGAGTTCACCTAGATTAATTTAATTATCAATTAGAACTCAATTTATCATAAACTAAATCAAAGTGAAATTGCATAGTTGTTGTAGTCATTGGCATCCGTTTACCACCTTGCGCTTAGTTATAATTGAGATAATAGAACTATAGAATTCTGGTTATTACTTTACGAACTGGTATCGTATTGTTTTGAAGTGTTAATCTAAAGTTTAAAAGTCCTATTTCAAACTTTCAGTAAGTTCCGGTTACTCCATGAAGTTTAATAATTAGTATTAAATCAAGAGTAACAATTCCAAGTGTTAGTATCATGTTTGTTTCCATGATTCTTGATATTCAAAGGATTGTCTTAATATCAAGGTTATCTAGGATCTGAAAGAGTTGTTTCAGAAACCATGATGTGTGGAAGATATTGTGATATCTGAAACAAAGTTTTGGTTGCAACATGATAGAGTATAATATGGCTAAAGTCATGTTCTCATATTTGATGAGAATTTGCAAAAGGTTGGAGACACTTGTTGTCCTAATCCTCCAAAAGGTTTTGGATAGCAACATTATACTCATAATTCATCGTTATAAGCTAACAGTAGCTTGATCATGGACGATTCCATGATAAGGGTGAATATTTGATGTAGGTAAAATGTTTACTGCACCAAGATTACTAAAGAAAGGAATTTGAAAGAACACCAAATATTTGATGATGGTGATCTACTTCAAAGTGCAAGTCCAAAGACATTGGTATTTAATTATTTACGCTTTGGACTATATGTCATATGTATGACTCCACTATTGATGTTGATAGATTCTTTCAAACAGAAAGAAATCTTGAAAGAGAATCTCATAAATATATGGCGAAAGAAAAGACTAGAATTGTTCAGCTTAAGGATATAGATGATATACATGTTATGGCTATATTATTTGCTTATTAAACAATGTGGTTCTCAAGTATTTGATACTAAAGTTGTTGGTGTGAATCGTCATACGAAACAACACAATTCATGAACTACAATGGCCTAAGTAACTAGCAAAGAATATGTGATGATGTTCATCGAGAACAAATAAAGGGTTATTGTGTTGCTCGTTAAACATCAAAGCTTGCCTTCAAAGATTTGTTTTATCGGTATTATGAGAACAAAGGGTTGTTCAAATAATTGCCGTAATCCATAAAAGATGGATTCGCAAATCTCGTTGGAGACATCACATCCATAAAACTAGTGCTAAAGATGTCGAAAGACAAATTGATTGAAAGATCACTTAGGAAGTGACATCGCCGTTTAAATTATACTGAAAAGGAAACATGAAGAAACTCCATGTGGATGGAATTTTGGAGTCTTTTGATTTTTGATCAAATGACACTTGTGGAACTTTCCTAGAGATAATTGAAACTTCATTCATAGGCCAAAAGGGAACGAAAGACTAGCTTATTGGAATTTGTACATATTGTTGTACGAAGTCCATTATGTGTAGTCAAGAGCGATGGATTTTAACTTCATTTGCTTTTTCCGAAATTTTGAGTGAATATATGAATATTTACTTAATAAGGATGAAGTATGAAACATTTGAAAAGTTCAAAGACTTTCAAGATGAAGTTCAAAATCATTGTAACAAGAATATAAACAGTTTATGATAAAGATTATAAAGGAAAATATTTAAGTTACAAGTTTAGCATAATACCTAAGATTTAAGGAATCGTTCCGTGGATTTGCATTTTCCCGAAACACCATAAGAGTATGGAGTGTTTGAGATATGTAATTAAACCTTGTTTGACATGGTAAGATCAAAGGTGTAATTCCTATTACTGCCATTATATTTTAAAGATTAAAAGCTTTAGAGATTACCGTTTTTCCACTGAAAAGAGCTCCATCATAATCCGTTGAAATGACACCATATAAAGTTATGGTTTGGGATTAAACCCAAGAAGTCCTTTCTTAAACATTGGTATGCTTTGCATAAGAAAGATGTTTGCAACCAAAGTCGGATGAACCTGTCTTTGTATAAATGTTAAGTATTCCTCCATAAAACACCGGAGACAAAAGTGTTTGTCGCTTAGAACGACAAGTTTCTTTGAGAAGGAATTTTTCGTGAAAAGTAAAAGTGGGAGGACAATAGAACTTTGATAAGGTTAAAAGAACCTTAGCTATATGTGCAAAGTTGCGCAACGCCGAAAAGTGTTCCGGAGGCAGCAACAATGCTCATGGCTCATGTGCCTCAAGGGTTATGGTCACGGAGATCTAAGTTCCTATTGAAACAAGTAGATCGGGTAAACAATCAAATACCAAGATTTGAGGGTTGAATCATTATTTGAGAATAATGAACCGACTACATGCAAAGAAGCGATGATGGGCCCTGACTCCGTCAAATGGCTTGAAGCCATAAAATCTGTGATAGTTCGATACACGAGAAATCAAGTTTTGAACTTGAAAGACCCTCGAAAAAGGTGTAAGACCTTACAGTTGTGTCTGGATCTTTAAAGAAATAGACATGGATGTTTCGCATCTATAATCGACATATTGGGAAAGAGTTCACAACAATGTTCAAAGGTTGACTATGACAAGATTTGATCTGTCATAGTGATATTTAGTCTAGACGGATTAATGTAGCAACCATTACATATAATTTTCTTATATGGTAGTTGAATAAACAAAACAAGTTCTTCTAATAGAATCGTTACCTAGGACATGTGCATAACACGGTCCATAGGGTTTTGTTAATTCAAAAGGATGCTAAAAGCATATGCAAACTTCAATGGTTAATGTGAGCATCGCGGAGTTGGAATCTTCACTGTGATGAAACTGTTAAAGGAGTTTAAAAGTTCATTAGAGACGATGAACATGCTTGCATTTGCAAGAAATTAAGTGGGAGCGTTAAGACATGTTTCTAATACATTATGTGGAAGACATATTGTTGATTGGAAATAATGTATCTTTTATTAACACATATTAAGAATTTCATCCCGATGAAAGACTTAGGCAAGACCCAAATATTTGGCATCAATAGACGCTAATATGGTTGTGCCAGAAGTACATAGACGAGATATTGAATGAGTTCAATATATAAACTACAAGAAAAGGTTCTTGTCACACAGAAAGGATTGAAAGAGTTCAATGTTGATGATATATTCAAGTGTATTGACATTTGGTAAAGTGAAACAAATAATCAAGTATATATTGATACTTGATGTATGAAATCACAAAGAGTATTTATATCAATCATACTGTGATATGTACAAATCCAGATATGTCCTATGCTCTAAATGTTGTGAGCATATACCAGAATATGTGCTCACAACATTTAGAGCATAGGACATATCTGGATTTGTACATATCAAAATGTTTTCATCAACTGCATAGATGTACCATTTCTTTTGTTTATACATGACTTTGTTTCGCACGCTATCAGGCGTGAACGCTGTGAGGTTGTTCTGGGTGTCTGAAACATGACATTTGTTTATGAACTTGACATGCAAAGACCGTGTTCGCCTTGTGGTTCAGAATCATAGATTTGAAGTATAAATTAAAGTTCTTACCAATTTAAACAAATGCAACTGAATTATCTACATAGTGGTTTGAAGTTTGCTAGAAAACACGTGATTTTTGGCATACTCAGCGATGTGCAATCATTCAGGGTCATACCTTGGGTGCGGACATCGGAACATTCTAGAACATTCCAGATGAAAACAGAATCATTCGAACTCAAACTTTAAACACCAACTGAATCTTATATGAATCTTGTGGGACCAGGTATATGCTGTCGATTGGGAGAATGTCCACCATATCATTCTCCTATGATATGATCTTGTTGTTGATAACATCTCAATGTTCATGATAGAAACCACAATCATTAATCCACCAACAAGCTAGTGAATATAGAGGCTATACTAGGGACTTCGAAATTTTAGTTTACATCACACAAGTATTAATGTTTGGGATTATACACTTTTAGCAAACTGGTATGTAAACATTTATCATAAGTGTGAATATATGATAATAACCACTTTATTATTGCCTCTTGGGCATATCTCCAACAACCCGATCAGCGGTCCATCGAAGGCGCCAGAGCCCTGAGCGAAGCTATCGGCAGGCAAGGAAATCAATAGACTACTCGCTGCAGACTTCATCAGGGAAATCAAAGAAAGCGAGTGGCTTGCAAACACGGTGATGGTACCGAAGAAGGACACGGACATCTTGCGGATGTGTGTGGACTTCACGTCACTAAATAAGCATTGCCCAAAGGACCACTTCCCCCTTCCACGGATCGACCAAATTATCGATTCGACTACAGGTTGCGAGAAACTGTCCTTCCTCGACGCCTACTCAGGCTATAACCAGATTCGGCTCAAGGTCGAAGATCAGGAGAAAACGGTGTTTATTACACCGTTCGGAGTATTCTGTTACAACACAATGCCCTTCAGGCTAAAGAACGCGGGTGCCATGTACCAGCGATGCATGCAGGCCTGCCTCAAGGACCAGATCGGTCGCAATGTCCAAGTTTATGTCGACGACATAGTAATAAAAACCAGGGAGGCAAAGACACTTATTGACGATCTCCGCGAGACGTTCGACAACCTTGATCGCTAAAGGATCAAGCTCAATCCCGAAAAGTGCGCCTTCGGCGTCCCATCAGGTCAGCTGCTCGGGTACTTCATCTCTCAACGAGGGATCGAGGCGAACCCGAAGAAAATCAAAGCCATCATGACGATGGAAAAGCCAAAAAACCTCAAGGGCGTCCAGCAGCTCGCAGGACGAGTAGCGGCGCTAAGCAGGTTCATCAGCCGTATGGGCGAGAAGGCCCTACCATTCTACCAGCTGCTGCGTAAAGCAGACAAGTTCGAGTGGACACCAGAAGCAAATGACGCATTAGAAAGCCTCAAGCGGCTCCTATCCACCTCGCCCGTTTTGGTCACGCCAAAGGAGCGCGAGCCCCTGCTGCTGTACATAGCAGCCACACATCAGGTGGTCAGCACCGTACTCGTGGTCGAACGACCCGAAGAAGGCAAGACCCACGGGGTCCAGTGCCCAATTTACTACCTCAGCGAGGTACTGACACCAACAAAGCAGAGGTACCCTCACTAACAGAAGCTAGCCTACGTCGTGTTCATGACGGCTCGACGGCTGAGCCATTACTTCCAGGAGCACCAAGTGATGGTCATCAACGAAGCACCCCTGAACAGCATCCTGAATAATCCAGAGGCCACAGGACAGGTGGCCCTGTGGGGCATCGAACTATCACCCTTGGACATCGTCTACGAGAAGCGACACACAATCAAATATCAAGTCCTTCCGGACTTCACGGTACCTTGGATGGAGCTACACCGCAGACACCCCGGACATGTCGCAATCTCGACAATGCATTTCGGGCTCCAAGCGCCGGGCGAGGGCAGGGTCATCTTGACCTCCCACGGGTGACAAGATGAAGTACGTTCTTCGGATGAAATTCAGAGCCTCCAACAACGAAGCCGAATACGAAGCCCTCATCCATGGAATGAGGATGGCAAAGATATGCGGCGCAACACGCCTGGTCATCTACGGTGACTCCAACCTCGTCGTCCAGCAGACGATGAATGAGTGTGACGCACACGACGAAAACATGATCGCGTACCACGCGCTCTACAACGCACTCGAAGGAGAATTCGACGGCTGCGAACTTCGGCACGTTTGGAAGAGAGAGCAACGAGGAAGCCGATAGACTCGCCAACATCAGCTCCGCTTGCGCAAAGGTTCCACCAGGTGTATTCCTCGAACAAATCTGCGTGCCATCCATCAAGCGGAAATTCCCCAAGGGATCACCCGAAGAAGCAGAGCACTCGGGAGCTACGCTACCCGAAGGACACGAAGGACCCGAAAAGCTAGACACAGAGGTAGCCATGGTCAACCTAATGCAGGTCATGGCAGTCGAAGAAGCTTGGACACGACCATACCTCCAGTTCTTGATAACCGGAGAATTGCCTGACAGCCCAACAGACGCCCGGCGCATATCTCGCCGGTCAAAAGACTTCACCATCATCAACGGCGAGCTGTACAAGCGCAGCATCACGGGTGTACTTCAACGGTGCGTCACCATCAACGACGGCAAGGCCATACTCCAAGACATCCACGAAGGCATCTGCGACCACCACGCAGGCAGCCGCTCCCTTGTCGCTAAAGCTCTACGAGCAGGATTCTACTGGACAACGACCATGAGCGACGCAAAGGACATCGTCCGAAGATGCAACGGATGCCAACGGTTCGCCGACAAACCGCACGCACCTGGGTCCGAGCTCAGGCCCATACCCATAGCTTGGCCTTTCGCTCAATGGGGCCTCAACATGATCGGCAAACTGCCAAAATCCTCGAAAGGAGGACACGTCTTCCTCCTGGTTGCAGTCTACAAATTCACCAAATGGATCGAGGCCATGCCGGTCACCAACCAGAAAGGCAAAACTGCCGTCAAGTTCTTCGAGTCCATTGTCTACAGGTTCGGCGTACCACACAGCATCATCACCGACAATGGATCGAACTTCATCTCCGAAGAATTCCAGGACTTCTGCGAAGGCCTTGGGATCAACATCGCATATGCCTCAGTGGCACACCCGCAAACAAACGGGCAAGTGGAAAAGGCCAACGGCCTAATCGGCGCCGGCATCAAGAAGCGCCTCATGAGCTCACTCGAACACAAAGTTGGAAATTGGACGACGGAGCTACCCTCCGTCCTGTGGAGCTTACGAACTACGCCAAACAGCTCCACCGGCTACACGCCGTTCTTCATGGTACGGGCGAGCCGTGCTACTAGGCAATGCGCCACAGGCCCCACGGTCGCCTAAAGTGAAGCGAATCCACGGCACTCGAAGGCCGTCGATACACTCGGCGAAGCACGGGATATAGCGCAGCTCGATCGGTGTGTACCAAGAGAGTCTCCGCAACTACCACAGCCCGGCTGCGCAAGGTCGCCGTCGAAGGAGACCTCGTCTTGCGACTCAAGCAAAAGCGACCGAATAAATTCGAGTCTCCATGGGAAGGACCCTACGTTATCACCGAAGTCATCCCAGGTGGCGCCTATCGCCTCAAGCACGTGGAGTCTGGAGTCGCATACTCCAACCCACGGAATATATCGGACCTGCGACGATTCTATCTGTAGCAACCTACCCCCTTTTTTACTTTCAATAAGGCTTCCAGCCAAGGCTACTCAGCCGAACAATGTACCTCCTCCATTACGATATAAATAAAGCTAAGTGTCTCGCCCCAAAACTTCGGTTCACTATTTTCTGCAACTGTACTACATGCTACAAACGCACTCGGGGGCTCCCCCCACCTCACGATTTCATCGACTGAGGACCAAACGTGTACACCTGAGTAGCTGACAACGTCAGGCAAACGAAAAGGACACGTACCCAATTAAAGCACTTCGTTCTCACAAACAAACAAACCTTTACAACAAAGGGCACAACACGCCCAGCCGAAATATACAAATTTTACATCTCTCTCCTTTTACAGGTACTACCTATGTTGAAGAATAATCTGGGCACGCTGCTCAAACAAATCTACAATCTGTTCGGCATACTGCCTTACAGCCGCATAATGCGGACGCATGTCCCACTCGCCACCATCAGGGCGAAGAGGTGGCCCAGCAGCCACGGCAGCCAAATCCACGTCAGGCCGGTGCAGCCTCACAAGAGACAACGCAGCTTTCACTCCTGCGACAAGCTGCTGCCGCACCAACTCCTTGACATTGCTTACGTTCCGAAATTTCGACAGAAGACCCGCAAGGTTTGTTGGCATGGCATCCAAAGGGAACATGACGTGCAACACCCGCGAAACTTGATGAACACGATCCTGCACCGTCGCCAGGGCTATGGCGCGATCACGATCCATCCAGAAGAAGCCACCGGCCTCCATGTCCTGTTGAGTCAAGCAATTGACCCGAACAGCGACACGCTCTTTTTCTTCCCTCGGAGAAGGATTTGCACCTGCAACAATCGGACAAAATAAGAGTAAGGCCAGCAGGCTCATCCGAAGAACAGAGCTACAGCTCGACCAAAGAACAACTTACATTGCAGCTGCTCGGACAACCGGACCAACTCCACCATCAAGTACTCCTCTCTGGCTGCACCACGATCCGCCTTGGACTTCCAAACATCGGCATGACCGCGTAACCCGAGCAACTCCCTCTCCAGACTGCGCACACGATCCCGATGGAAAGCGAGTTGCGAGGAATCATCCAAGGATGGACGCAACGACATTGCGGATGGGGCATCAACAGGGTCAGCACCCGAAGGAACCTAGAGCGGCAGCAAAAGAAAGGAGCACAAACATTCAGCCAAGGATAGAGCACAACTCAGAGGAATTAATTCAATATATAAGGCCACTACGTGGCACAAGGATGGTTTTTTATTCAAGATATTTACAACAAAAACAGACTACAAACTATCCTACGTCTACTACGCCTAAGATGCAGGGCCCTGAGTCGCCTCGGAGCCAGACTGCCTAGCTTTGGCCCCGCCCTGCTGCCGCAGTGCATACTCAGACAGCAAATCAATAAGCTTGGGCCCATATAAACTGCGGCGAGCGTAATAGGCAGCAAAGGCTACCTCGGATCCATCCGCAAAGGCATACGAGAAGTGATGCAGGCGATCGGCTCGCTCCGGCCACCATGGCCATCGCCCGGCAGACGCCGATGCCCTTCGCTTTGCGTTTATGCCCAGCGCTAACCGGTAACAGAGCCTCGCGAGCATCCACATCGTAAAGGGCTGTGCCCTTCGGGACAAGCTCCTTGTAGAAGCGACCAAGGACTTCTTTCGCCTTGGCGAGGGAGTTGACGACGGTGCTGCAGCGGTCTTCGACCGCCACAGTGGCATCATCTAGAGCACTCCTGTGCTCCAGAGAACCGCGGTCGAACTCGATGCCTGCAGCATCTGAGATAAAAGAAGAAAAGCATGAAGAAAAGCCGCATAGAAGAAGACCCGAAGAAAAAGAAACAAGTACAAAACTGTAGGGTTCGCAGCATAGAAAACAAAATTTTTCCTACGATGTGAACTATATACCAAGATCTATATACTAGATACAAACAACGGGCGGATGTATATCCGTAGAGAACATACCCTTGAAGACCGACAAAGCTTAACGAGTTCAACTCGTGGTTGATGTAGACGATCTCTTGCCGATCTCAAGATCGAGAGGAAGTCCTAGCGCAAATCAGCGGCGCATCCGTGCTTTCGCACACACGTTCGAGGCACTGAGCAACCTCCGCCTCCTCGCTCAGCGATGCAGCGGAAGCACAACTCTTTCTTGCCGAATAGCCACCGGAACATGTATCTCGCTAGTCCGAGACCATGGGGATAAATTCTAGAGGGGAGAGAGATCCTTCACGAGGAGGTGTGAGAGACAAGTGAGGAGGGGGCTCCTTTTATAGGAGGAGGGAACCCCAAGGGGTGTCCGCGCATGGGGCTGCCCTTGCCCTCCCTCTTCATGTGGGTGGACACTCCACTCACAAAACTCCTCTAAATTCCTCCACTCAAAAGTCCACTCAAATTCCCATTAAATTTCCACCAAATTTAATGCAAACTCTCATTAAATAAAACTCTTTTATTTTATTCAGAATTTTGTCAATTACTTTAATGACAAACATTCACAAATAACCCCTTGCTAGAATTCTATTTCACATGCATAACCACTTTATGCAATTTCACCCAAAACTGTTTGATATCTTGTGAAATAAATTCCTGCGCTTGTTCATTCTTTCGGCATGAAACATTTGCTCCAATTGGATGTCGGTGTCTCTTAAGTGTGTCACCCTACGGTTCATGAATAATGCAGACATGATCGAGACCCCTCTCGGATCAATAATCAGAAGCGGGATGGAGACCCATCACGACTCCCACACATTCAACGATGACTTTCTTGTGATCGTCGGAACCTTTTCGCTAGTATCTTAATCCCTTTGTTTCACGATATATTACATGTCCGAGATTCGATCATCGGTATCTCCATACCTAGTTTGATCTCGTTCGACATGCACTCTTTTCTCGTTCGTGATATAACATTCTAGTGATCAAATCACTTGCTTGCAAGCTAATCAATGTGATATCACCGAGAGGGCCCAGTATATCTATCTCATCATCGGGATGAACAAATTCCACTCTCGATCTATGAGCCTCAACATAACACTTTATTAGTTCGAATCCATCTTTATAATCACCACATTACGGTGTGACGTTTGATGTTATCAAGAAACTCTTAGGTGTTAGTGATTGACATGATCTCATGGTCTAAGGATTAGGATCACTTCGTAAGTTGTTATAGCAATATAAACTCAATGACTTTGATCGTAATGCTATACTTGGATGAATGTTCATCACATCATTACACTAATGTTGTGATCCGTTATTAACAACATCCAATGTCCATGATCAGAAACCTTGATCATCTTGTTAATCAACGAGCTAGTTTATGAGAGAGGCATAACTAGGAACTTTCTGTTTGTTTATTAAACACACATGTATTAATGTTTCCGTATTAATACAATTATAGCATGCAAAATAAACATCTATCATATACTTGGAATACACATAATAAACACTTTATTATTGCCTCTCAGGGCATATTCCTTGATCTCCCACTTGCACTAGAGACAATAATCTAGTTACATAGTGATAAATCTAACACCCATTGAGTTCTGGTGTTGATCATGTTTTGCTCTATGGAGAGTTTTAGTCAACGGATCTGCTACATTGAGATCCGTATGTACTTTACAAATCTTTATATCTCCATCCTTGACATGCTCGCGGATGGAGTGAAACCGGCTTAATATGCTTGGAATGCTTGTGAGACCTTGGCTCTTTGGCATTGGCAATGGCACCATTGTTGTCACAATAGATCACCATTGGGTCCAACGCGTTTGCCACAACTCCTAGTTCGGATATGAACTCCTTCATCCAAAGCGCTTCTGTACACGAGCGACAACATATTCGCCTCCGTTGTTGATCCCGCTACCACGGGTTGTTTGGAGCTCCTCCAACTAACGCTCCGCCATTCATGAGAAATACGTATCCGGATTGAGACTTAGAGTCATCCGGATCGGTGTCAAAGCTAGCGTCGACATAACACTTAGCGACGAGCTCTTCTTCACCTCGTATACAAGAAACATATCCTTAGTTCTTCGTAAGTACTTAAGGATATTCTTGACCGCTATCCAAAGGTTAGAACACGGATCCGATTGGTACCTACTAGTCAAACTAATAGCGTGTGCCACATCCGGTCTTGTACATAGCATGGCGTACATTATAGAGCCTATGGCTGAAGCATAGGGGACTTTGTCCATTATCTCTCTTTCTTCCGCCGAAGCCGGACTTTGAGTCTTACTCAATGTCTTGCCTTGCAACATAGGTAAGAACCCCTTCTTACTTCCGTCCATTTTAAACTTCTTTAAAATCTCTATAGATCTTTATGCCTAATATGTATGATGCTTCACCTAGGTCCTTCATTGAAAATTTGCTGTTTAGATAACTTTTAACATTGTTTAAAAGTTCTATATCATTTCCGATCAATAATATGTCATCCACATATAATATCAGAAATGCCACATTGCTCCCACTCACTTTCTTGTAAATACAAGCTTCTCCATAAGTTTGGACAAATCCAAACTCTTTGATCACCTCATCAAAGCGGAGATTCCAACTTCGTGATGCTTGCTTCAATCCATAGATGGATCGCTGAAGCTTGCACACCTTGTTAGCACCCTTAGGATCGACAAAACCCTTTGGTTGTATCATATACAACTCTTCTTCAATATTACCATTGAAAGCGGTTTTGACATCCATCCGCCATATTTCATAATCGAAATATGCAACAATTGCTAACATAATCCTAATGACTTTAGCATCGCTACGGAGAGAAAGTCTCATCGTAGTCAACTCCTTGAATTTGTCGAAACCCCTTTGCGACAAGTCGAGCTTTATAGATGGTCACATTACCATCAGCATCAGTTTTCCTTTGAAAATCCATTTGTTCTCCACGGCCTTCGGTCGTGAGGTAATTCCACCAAGTTCCAAAATTGATTTTCATACATGGATTCCATCTCGATTTCATGGCTTCTAACCATTTGTTGGAACCGGCTCATCATCGCTTCTTCATACGTCGCAGGTCATTATTTTCATCAACCATGAAATTCATGACAGATTTCCGTGACAGCTCGGGAGATGCACGTCTGTTTGACCGCGAGGTTCGGTAGTACTCTCTTCGGAGTTTCATGATCATTATCATTAGTTCCTCTTGAATAGGTGGAGCCAACTCCGAACAACTTCCCACAAGGCTACTCGCCATACTTTGAAGAGAAGGTTCCACAACCTCTTGAGTTCTACCTTCCGACTACTCACACCTTTCATGAAACTCTTTCTCTAGAAAGGATCCATTCTTGGCAACAAAAACCTTGCCCTCGGATCTGTGATAGAAGGAATACCCAATAGTTTCTTTAGGGTATCCTATGAAGACGCATTTTTCCGCTTTGGGTTCGAGTTTATCCGTTGAAGTTTCTTCACATAAACATCGCATCCCCAAACTTTAAGAATGACAGCTTAGGTTTGTTTCAAACCACAATTCATACGGTGTCTTTTCAACGGATTTAGATGGTGCCCGATTTAAAGTGAATGCAGCAGCTTTCTAGTGCATAACCCCAAAATGACAACGGCAAGTCCGTCGGAGACATCATAGATCGAACCATATCTAATAAAGTACGACACGACGTTCGACACACCATTTCATGTGGTGTTCCGGAGGTGTGAGTTGTGAAACAATTCCACACTCTTTCATGTGAGTGCTAAACTCGTAACTTAGATACTCACCTCCACGGTCGGACCGTAGAAATTTGATCTTTCTATTACGATGATTTTCCACTTCATTCTCGAAATTCCTTGAACTTTTCAAAGGTTTCAGACTTGTGTTTCATCAAGTAGATATAACCGTATCTACTCAAATCATTCGTGAAAGTAACAAAATAACGATATCCACCTCGTCGTTTACACACTCATTGGACCACATACATCGGAATGTATGATTTCCAATAAATCAGCCTGCTCCATTGAACCGAAAACGGCGTTCTAGTCATCTTGCCCATAAGGCATGGCTCGCATGTATCAAATGATTCATAATCAAGTGATTCCAAAAGTCCATCCGAATGGAGCTTCTTCATGCTTAATGCCAATATGACCTGAGACGGCAATTGCCACATATATGCGGATATATCATCATTAAGTTTAATCCTTTTAGCATCAACATTATGAATATGTGTAACATTATCATTGAGATCTAACAGAAATAAACCATTCATCATCGGTGCATGA
This sequence comes from Avena longiglumis, assembly GCA_030063025.1. Taxonomy (NCBI): domain Eukaryota; kingdom Viridiplantae; phylum Streptophyta; class Magnoliopsida; order Poales; family Poaceae; genus Avena; species Avena longiglumis. Next base: position 369,163,351 of record CP125978.1, on the reverse strand, counting down.
CCATAAAAGATTTCATTCATATAAATGGAACAACCATTGTTCTCGATTTAAATGAATAACCACTTTGCATCAAACATGATCCGGATACAATGTTCATGCTCAAGGTGCACCGGATAACATTTATTCAAGTTTATGACTAATCCCGACGGTAAGTGGAGAGGCAGCGTTCGACGGCGATTACATCAACGTTGATCCATTGCCGACACGCATCTTGACCTCACCCTTGCTAGCGGTCGCTTGTTCGCAGCCACGATTCGAGTTACAAATATTAGCAACCGAACCGTATCAAATACCCGAAAGCTCTGCGAGCACTAGTCAAGTACACATCAATAACATGTATATCATATATACCTTTGTTTGCCTTGCCGGCCTTCTTGTCCGCCAGATACTTGGGGTAGTTGCGCCCAATGGCCCCTTACAATATTAGCACTGAATCATTTAGGTCCAACTCGGGGTTTCTTTTCAGGCGCGGCAACAGGCTTGCCACCCTTACTTCCCTTCCGTTTTTCCCTTCTTGTCTTTCTTGAAACCAGTGTTCCTATTGATCATCAACACTTGATGTTCCTTTTTGATCTCCACTTCTGCAGTTTTAAGCATTGACAGAAGCTCGGGGAGAGACTTCTTCATGCCTTGCATATTATAGTTCATCACGAAGCTCTTATAGCTAGGTGGCAGAGACTGCAGAACACGATGGATGCCTAAGTCAATGGGAATCGTTATTCCCAAGGACACAAGCTTATCGGCGTAACCCGACATCTTGAGTACATGCTCACTAACGGAGTTGTGCTCTTCCATCATGCAGCTAAAGAACTTTTCTGAAGCATTGTAGCTCTCTACAGCAGCATGTGTGTCGAAAATCATTTTCAACTCACCCATTGTATCAAATGCATTGCCGTTTTCGAAACGTTTTCGAAGTTCTGGCTCTAGCCCATACAATATGCCGCAATGAACTAAGTTGTGGTCCTCCTGACGAGTCTGATAGACATTCTTCCTCGTCAGGGCATCATCAAAGGTGGGGCCTAGCGCGCTTCTAGCACATATTGCTTTTGTGCAAAGAGAGGAGAATCCTCAAATTCATGGCCCATTCAGTAAATTTACTACCGTTCGTTGCTAGTTTCTCTTTCTCCATTAACACATTGAAATTAAAAGCAGGTGGTGCCATCTACAACAGAATTTGTAAAGTTTAGACTAAGTGTATGATAGATCGAGTTCAACTAATCTATATTACGAATGAACTCCCACTCAAAAGCGACATCCCTCGTGTCCTTTTGGTGATTACATGAACCAAATCCACTACACCAAGTCCGATCATCACGTGAGTCGGTATAGCTTCAAAGGCGAGCATCAAATGGGCATCATATCAACTATATGACTCATGCTTAACCTTTCTGCATGTTCCGAGGCCATGTCTGTACATGCTAGGCTCGCCAAGTTAGAACCTTAGTATTTGCGTGTGTAACTGTTTTACACCCAAAATATGGTCGTGGATCCAAGAACACCCGATCATCACGTGATGTCTTGGAGCGACGAAAACATAATCGGTGCATACTAAAGGAAGAACACATTCTTATCTTGATATTTAAATGAGGGATCATCTTATTATGCTTAACAAAGCGCTAAACAAGCAATATAAGATGCAACCAAACATCATATGTTTATTAGTGAAATTATATGGTTCCCGCAGATGATCTCTATCATGTGCATCGTGGTATGATCATTATCATACCTATATGTGTAAATCCAAGGTCTATGGATTTTACACGCTATGTGTGTTGTAAGAGTATCATCTCATACTTCTACTTACAACACTACCATATCATAACACTAGCCCAGCAACAATCTAAACTAGACGCCTCTAATTTATCCATTGCAAGTTTTACGTGGCTTAGGGCTTTCGAGATAGAACCGTTCTTACCTACGAACATGAACCACAACGAGGATAATCAAATTGTTGAAAACTAGATTGAAAAATAGATATTGACTATAGTAGGAGAGACAGACACCCGCTAGCCACTTATGCAAACTAGTTGCATGTCAAGCGTGGAACAGGTCTCATGTGCGAGGACATGTAAAGTTTGTCCGGGCCGCTTCATCCCACTATGCCACCAATATCCAAAATCACAACAAAGGAGCAACAACATGATCATCATCCCCACATACTCATGTGTACTACCGTGTAAAGTATCTACGCAGATCCGGCTCGATACCTTTGTAGGGTTCGCAAGATAGAAAACAAAAATTTTCCTACGATGTGAACTATATACCAAGATCTATATACTAGATAAAACACAACGGATGTATATCCGTAGAGAACATACCCTTGAAGACCGACAAAGCTTAACAAGTTTAACTCGTGGTTGATGTAGACGATCTCTGCCGATCTCAAGATCGAGAGGAAGTCCTAGCGCCGCAAATCAGCACAGATCCGTGCTCGCACACGCTCGAGGAACCGAGCAACCTCCGCCTCCTCGCTCCAAGTGATGCAGCGAAGCACAACTCTTTCTTGCCGAATAGCCACCGGGAACATGTATCTCGCTAGTCCGAGACCATGGGGATAAATTCTAGAGGGGAGAGAGATCCTTCACGAGGAGGTGTGAGAGACAAGTGAGGAGGGGCTCCTTTATAGGAGGAGGGGGAACCCCAAGGGGTGGCCGCGCATGGGGCTGCCCCTTGCCTCCCTCTTCATGTGGGTGGACACTCCACTCACAAACTCCTCTAAATTCCCTCCACTCAAAAGTCCACTCAAAATTCCCATTAAATTTCCACCAAATTTAATGCAAACTCTCATTAAATAAAACTCTTTTATTTTATTCAGAATTTTGTCAATTACTTTAATGACAAACATTCACAATAACCCCTTGCTAGAATTCTATTTCACATGCATAACCACTTTATGCAATTTCACCCAAAACCTGTTTTGTATCTAGTGAAATAAATTCCTGCGCTTTTTCATTCTTTCGGCATGAAACATTTGCTCCAATTGGATGTCGGTGTCCTTAAGTGTGTCACCCTACGGTTCGTGAATAATGCGGACATGATTGAGACCCTCTCGATCAATAATCGAAGCGGATCCGAGACCCATATCGACTCCCACATTCAACGATGACTTTCTTGTGATCGTCGGAACCTTTACGCTAGTATCTTAATCCCTTTGTTTCACGATATATTACATGTCCGAGATTCGATCATCGGTATCTCCATACCTAGTTTGATCTCGCACGACATGCACTCTTTTCTCGTTCTGTGATATAACATTCTAGTGATCAAATCACTTGCTTGCAAGCTAATCAATGTGATATCACCGAGAGGGCCCGAGTATATCTATCCGTCATCGGGATGAACAAATTCCACTCTCGATCTATGAGCCTCAACATAACACTTTATTAGTTCAATCCATCTTTATAATCACCTGTTACGGTGTGACGTTTGATGTTATCAAGAAACTCTTCCGGTGTTAGTGATTGACATGATCTCATGGTCTAAGGATTAGGATCACTTCGTAAGTTGTTATAGCAATATAAACTCAATGACTTTGATCGTAATGCTATACTTCGGATGAATGTTCATCACATCATTACACTAATGTTGTGATCTCGTTATTAACAACATCCAATGTCCATGATCAGGAAACCTTGATCATCTTGTTAATCAACGAGCTAGTTTATGAGAGAGGCATAACTAGGAACTTTCTGTTTGTTTATTAAACACACATGTATTAACGTTTCCGTATTAATACAATTATAGCATGCAAAATAAACATCTATCATATACTTGGAATACACATAATAAACACTTTATTATTGCCTCTCAGGGCATATTCCCTTCAAAAACTAGCACTCACCCGAAATAGCCTTGGCAGCAGCCATGAGCTTCGCCGCCACCTCCTTTTCACGAGCAGCCGCAACCGTGGCCAGCTGCTCCTCACGATCTGCGGCTTCCTGCTGCAGACGCTCGTCGCCTTTAGTCAGCTCTAGCTCGAGGCGTTCTTTCGCGCCAACGGCGGCTCCGGCCTTCTGCTCCGATTGACCAAGGCTCTTCTTGAGAGCGTCAACCTCATGGAGACACTTGTTATGCTCCTCTGCATTCAAAACAAACAAATGTCAAAGAACATAACCAGGATAAATAAGAGAAGCACTAAAGGGCAGATAGATACCTTGAAGCTGCTGAAGGTTTGCCTCCAGCGCCAGGCGTTCCTGCACCAGCCGCTTGGCCTCCTGCACAAAAGGCTGAAGAAAAAGATAGCAGTAAGAAAAGGACTTGGGGGCTACGCCCAACACAAAGGAGTAAAAACAAAATTCGCACACGAAGATACTCGGGCTCCGTGATATGAAGCGAGAAAAACTTACATGCTCGATGGTGACTCAAGGACCGCTCACAATTCTGAGGCGCAACCACCTGCACCTCCTGCAACGGAGGATCTGGAGGCGCGCCACCCGAAGTAGCCACCGTCTGAGGAGGAGGAGACGCAATTTTCGACTCCCCCATCATCTCCCGCGCACCACCACTGGAGGAATCATGGGAGGAATGCCTGCACACGAACCAATCAGCACAAGCACAATAATCATGAAGGAAAAAGGACAATAGTACAGCAAAGAAACTTACGAGCCCAGTGAGCTCAGGTCAAAGACAGGAGGAGACCTTCGGGCTCTCTTCTCCTCCTTCTTTTCTTCCTTCTTCTCCTCCTTTTTCTCTTCCTTCTTCCGCTTCGCTGGCGGGTGCGGCGCTACAGCCCGCACAGGAATGGCAGGAATAGGAGAAGTAGAACCTCCATGCCCGCCACTATGACGCTCAAGGCCCAGAGGATTTCTGGGAGTCGGAGGAGTCGAGGCATCCGAACACTCGCTGGAGCTCCGTGACCGTTTCCGTGTATGGTCCTCACTCGACTCGTCAGCATCCTCCGCTGGAGATCGCGCCGACGGTAGTTCGGACACGGAATCAACCACTTGATTATCCGGGGCATTCGGATACCTTTCGGGCAACGGCGGTACCATGCCCGGCACTTTGAAGCTCTACAAAATCAGAAGGAACTTTGTTAGCAAACAAAGGATATACAAACACAGCCGACAAAAAGCACTACGTACACAAATCTACACCTGCAGTACGGCCAACATCGAAGAAAAGGGAGGAGTCAGCGACTTCCCCGGGATTTCTTCTCCGGCCTTGAACTTCAGCAGCGCGCGAAGGGCTCTGTCAAGATCCCCCTCGGAGATTTTCTCACTCGAAACCCTCGTCGGATCACGGCGCCCAGAATAAAGAAACATCGGGTGCGCCCTCGCTTGGAGAGGCTGCACCCGATGCTCAAGAAACGTCCGGATGATGTCCACGCCGTTCACCTCCTTCTCCGGAATCAGTTGGAGATCCTCCACCCGACGGTAAAGGGCCTCTATCTCCGCCACCTCACCGTCCAAGATTTGGTTTTTCCAAGACCTTTTCTTCTCAATCATTTGGGAGGGGTCAAAGGGAACAAGACCAAAATCTTGCCCGCACTACGGAGCGGATATAAAACCATCGCCTCCAAGATCTTGGATGATTCGGACATGGAAAAAGAAAAGAAGAGAAGATTGGGACTAAGGGAGATGATGCAACCCCCAATGCGATACACACCATCCGAACCAGACTGCCTCTTCACGGAATAGAGCTTCCGGAAGAGACCAAAGTGCGGCTCAATGCCAAGCCAGCACTCGCAAAAAGTGATAAAACATGCAATGTGGAGAAGAGAATTGGGAGACAGATGATGAAGCTGAATCCCATAGAAGAAGAGCAGTCCACGAAGGAAGTCATGGACTAGAAACAAAAACCCACGCAAAACGAAGGTGAGAAACATGACCCGGTACCCAGATGGGGGACGGGGAATTACCTCATTGCCAGGGAGTTTGACGGCCTCCCTATCTTGCAGGATCAGGCCCCGCTCGCGAAGCTTGCGGAGATCGCTCTCCCGCGTCTCTGATCGCTGCCAGCCACCATCGGTGACGCGAGTAGCAGCGGTGCCCTTCTTTCCTCCGGCGGCGCTGGTCCCAACCGCAGATGAAGATTTCTTCGGTTTACCCATTGCGCTACGGCGGCGCCGGCGGTGAAAACGTAGAAAGAACGACGGAAATGTGGAAGGAAATCCCAGCGCGAAGCAAGAATCGCTCGAGCGCAAGGAGGCAGTGAACACAAGAACTGGTGCGGTGAAAGAAAACCACGGTTTTCCTCAATGATTATAACAGCGAAGACGACGCACGGTAGCCGTTCATCCAGAAGACCTAACGCCAACGGCAGATCTGACCGTACACGTGTCAACATCACAACGAACTGTCGTTACCACGTCGTCCACTACGCGGGGAAATCGAGGAGACGCCGTAATTATCTCCACGCCGCGCGTGACCGGTCAATTCAAAGTCAGCAAGTGGGACCCACGTTCGTCCAGTCAAGTCATATCTGGCGCAGCAGACGCTTGAGGTCATCGATCGTCAGCACTGATGTCATCAAAAGCTATACTAGCACCAACTACAAATCTTCGGCTCCACAGCTAAGAGTACTCACTCGAATCTTCGATTCGACTAAATACTCGGGGGCTACTCCTATCAGGAGCGCTGGCCGCGCACCCAGAAGATGAATAAAGACAACATATTTCTTCGAGTCCTACGTCGAGTCTACGACTCCATTACGGACTCGGGGGCTACTCACATAGGGGGGATGGATTTAATCATCCGAATTTTTTTGAGTCCTACGGACTTAACAACCGAACAATGCTTGAACTAAAGTCTCTGCTCGAGTCTACGACTCGAACAGACACTCGGGGGCTACTCCCATAGGGAGCGCTGATCGCGCACCCTATGAATTCTTCGACTGTGATCTTTCAGATCAACACGCAAAAACATTTTGGCATCTCTGCCCCAACAAACGTTGAGTGAGCGACAATCTCCTTGACCACCCGAAACACCTCTGCGGTGACAAATGTTCGGATGCTACGTCTGTGACGTAAAGATAAGACCTGCAGATATCATCTGACGGCCTGGCAACATACATGACTGCGCTCTGCTAGTACAAATCCATGTCAACAGGCGTGATGAAAAATCCCAACGGACGCGTTGGGTACGTTAATTAAAATCACTGGAATTTGCTCCTATAAGTCCTCCGCGGCCTGAGTCGAATTACCCCAGCATATGTTCCAGGTTCGAGTTGAGGGACTCGAACTTGAAGAAGATCGTGTTGTTTCGTCCCAAGACAGTTAACTGACCCTGATCCGTCGGGTGAGTCAGGCATACGCGTCAGCAATCCCTACACACATATACTATTAATACATAGTTGCACCCGAAAGATGGAAGAGTCCTCAGCCGAATCTACGATTCGACTGATCACTCGGGGGCTACTGACATGGTTATGCCCTATGGGTACGTAACTTCAGCATACCTGGTCCATCCCAAGGAAGGCCCACAACAGATATACGCTGGCCCATGAAGATTTTCGGGTGGCCAAGGCCCATGACGCTTTCGAATCCTTGGAGAACAAGACTAGCATAGATAGGAAATTCAAAGGGGTAAAACCCTAGAACTTGTAACCGACTAGGACTATGCCCGGGACCTGCCTAAGTCTATATAAATGCCAGGAGGGCACGTCCTAGATCTCTCGACTCATACTTTCGCACACACCTCCACGCCAGATCGAATCAAGACCAGAACCTTCGGTTTTGCCGTAATCAAGAGCATACAAGCAGGAGTAGGGTTTTCCCTCCGGGGGCCTGAACCTGGGTAAATCTCGTGTCCCCTGGTTGCTTGTCTGTTAACCGTGCCACGATCTCCAGTATCCCCATCTTCTCCAAAACCTAAGTCCATAACAATGGGCATTGACGAGATTAAACCTCGTCAGTGGTAGTGGGATGATAGGTTGGAACGCATCCATTTGGTCTAAGGGAAGGCTTCTGAAAGGTCCTGTCTTGGTGAAACCAAGTCTGGTGGGGAAAGTGCACAACCTCTGCAGATGGAAAAATCTAAGTACTTAGCCAAGTCCATGGTAATGGACAACTTGAGCATCAAGACATGGAAGCTATCAAGAATCTCCTCATCCCAATTTCTAAGTAAAAATTGTGGGTGAACAAGGGTGAAGGACCTCAATGTCTATTGGTGGTTCCTTGGGAAAAGTTTTGACAAAGAAAAACTTAGTGATTTCAACTAATAGGCAAAACCTATTTTGAGCAAAGCAAGCCAAGCTACACTTAGCCCAATTGCATATAGCATCTAGTCCACTTAAAATTTTACTAAGGTATCACTTGCCAATACTATTCCAAAGTATTGACCCACTGTGGCTGTAACTTGTAATGTTGCAGGTTACTCTGATGAGGATTAGGTGTCATGAGTCTACACTCAACATGTTTTCCTGTGGCACATGAAGATGAAGACTTTTATTTATTTACTTATTCAAACTCTTGTACTAGGCCTGTGGCCTTGGAGTTGTAAAGACTATGTTTGTCTCTGGAATGGCTGTAATAAAGACCTTTGTATCTGTGTACTTCATCTTAAACTGTGGATGCTAGCAATGATCCAGGGACTAGCATTGCAATCACAGGGATCCTTTTCCTTTATAAAGGAGGGATCTTACACTATGGTGCATGCTAGAGAAAAAGGGAGGTGCCGTTAGGTTCGCAGGGTTGTGGCGAGTAGACGCGTGTGAAGGAGAAGGAGAGGGGAGGTAAGATGCTACCTGGGGAACTCGCCGGAGTCGAGGCAGTGGACGGCGACGTTCGGCTGTCGTCGTTGCCAAGGTTACGGTGCTCACGCGGATGAACGGGAAGCACAGGGAGATGTGCCAGAGGCTGGGGATCACGCTCGTGTTCTCTTAGGGAAACAGGGAGGTTCGTGCTTGCCGGAATTGTCCAGGGGATGTTGTCGGAGAAGAGATGTTGTCGCAAGCAATACGGGCAGCCTAGGGGCTCCGGTGGTGTGAGGACTGGGGAAAAGGGAGAGGGAAGGTGGGTGTTTATGAGAGCGAGGTCATAGGGCAGAATTAGTGCGGCGTTTAAGCGACTTCAAGTTGAGGAATCAACGCAGGAACAACAGCGAGAAAAAGGGGATGAACTGGTCGCGCGAAGACGACGATGATGTGGCGTGGGGTCGGTACGTCAGCGAGAGAGAGAGAGATAGAAAGAGTGGGGTCCAGATGTCAGCGAGGATGCGGGTCGTTTCCACAGTGCGGCGTTTTATGGGAGAGAGGAGTAATGTTTGGGCCAGATAGGTTAGTTGGGCTGGGCTGAACCCTTTCCATTTTTTTTGTGCTGTTTCATTTTTCTTTTTCTGTTTTCATTTTTCTGTTTTGATTTTTTTAAATGATTTCAAACCTTGTTTGAATTCAAACATTTTTCAAATGTTCAGCATAATTCCATACTATTTAAACATGTATTTTAAATACCATTTTAGGAATAATTCTTTTATTCTTCTTATGGTTTTATTCTTTATTAAAACAAGCATATGCCATTATTAAAATAAGATTAAATATATTTTTCAAATCATTTATTTGAATTCTAATTTTCACTAAACCTTTTCAGTAGGTTTTATTTATTTTAAAAAGGGTGTCAAATAATTCACTTTGAATTATTTGGAATATTTTTAATATGATTTATTAATCATTTAAATTGGTATTTGTTTTTATTCCAATGAAATCAATTATGGTTTTAATTCCATAATTTTTATTTAGGTGATTTCCTTGATTCCATTTAAGTTAATTAAATGACTTTTAATCCACTTGGGTAAATTCCAAATACTATTTTCTCATGATTTAATTAATCATTCTTATTAGAGATTTGTCTTTATTCAAATAGAATTTGGTTAATGCCATTTTATTTTATTTGGAAAATTCTTTATCATTTTATTTTATTTGGATTTGGATTATATCTCATTCCATTTGCTTATGGATTAGGCCAAGATTTAATTTGAATTTTAAAATACTCCTTATTTATTATTTCTTTCTTTAACTTATAGAATCCATACCTTTTTATTTAAAGATCCAAACTTGGTGATTCCAATTTGTAAAATCTTATTTAATATTTGTTTATCCTTTTAAATATCTTTAGGATTATTTGCTCACCAATTGGAATGGATTTCTAGATAGGTTCTTTATTAGCTTTGGAAATTCAATTTCCTTATCTTATTAAATTCATAAGATTTTATCTATGGCTCCAAATTAAGTGAAACCAATTCATATGGTTTTATAATATTTCTATTTGACATTCTTGATCATTTATAAATGTTTGTTGACAATTTATATATAGGTCAAATCCAAGGTCTTATGGAAACTTGGTAATGAATCATTCCATTAGGGTTTAGGGTTTTGGTTTAACTTTTCCAAGTGTTTAAGTTTCAAGATACATTTATTGATGAATGCATTTCACTTGATTTGAATTTAGTTGGATTCAAACTTTACTCAAATTTGTTCAAGATGGGTTTTAATATTTCCATTTAGAAACAAAAGTTTCTTTTCACCCTAAATTCCAACAATTATTTATTTTTTTTATTTATTTTTGACATTTCAAAATTTGGAAAATTTTGGGATGTGATAGGCTACCACCCTTAAAAGTTTCTCAACTAGATTACATCTTGGCTTGCTTGGGATCTTGATGAAACTTCTCTGGGCAAACATCTGCATAGTGTCCTTTGTTTCCACACTTGAAACATGTGACAAGGCTGAGATCCTTCCTAGGCTTGTTTACTTTGTGCTTCATATTTTCTGGACAATTGCTTCCATAATGTCCTTGGTTACCACAATTGTAACATGTGACAAGATTGAGTTCTTCACGTATCTTCTGTGGGCAAGTTGATACATAATGGCCTAGCTCTTTCTAGTTGTTGCACCACACTTGGTTAATATCCTTATATTTTTGTTTCTTCTCAGGACATTCATTGGCATAGTGTCCCATCTCTTTGCAATGGCAACACTGCACTTGACTTTTGTCCTTCTTCTTCTTCTTCTTCTTGGGTTCCTCCAAAGCTAGGAGTGCTTCTAGTTCATGTTCTTCATATCTCACCTCAAAGGTGGGAAAGTTTCCTGGTCTTCTTAATCTTTTCCTTGGATAATACATATGTTTCCTCTTTGGTCCATCAAATTGAGTCATATTGCATGGAGGTGCAAGCTGAGATTTTCCTTTGTCTTCATTCTTCTTGGTATAAGTTGTTCCTTTATGAGGGTTTACAAACTGTTGATGCACTCTATCTTGTTTACTTTGTTGAACTATGGAATAGATGGGGCATTGCATAGGGACATGATTATTTCCTTCACATAGGAAACAAGTAGCTTGAGATGTGGGGCATTGATTAGTTGGATGTTTCTCTTCACAATTGGGGCATTGGTGTTCATGCTCTTTGGAAGTGTGATCCTTGTCTCCACAACCATTGCAAGCTTGAGTTCCTTCTATAATATCATCCTTGACATCCTTGTTGTCATAAACTCCTTGGGAAGGGTTGTCTCCCATGTTGATCATTTGATTTGTCACCTTTTGCATTAATTGAGTTTGGGTTTCCAAAAACCTTTGCATGGTTGGGTCTAACTCATCGTAGTTGGCTAAAATCTGAGTTGTCACTTAGTTCAACTGGGTTTGGGTTGTTATGAGTTCTCTCATGTGCATCTATTGGTTGTTTTTGTTACCATTCTTGATGTTGGAGTGTCTTGGAGTAGTCATATGTTTGGGTTGGATTGGGATTAGAATAGGCAAAAGATTTCTAAGGAAATAATTCTAATCACACACAACACAATTCACACAAGCAATGTGCAAGCAATCACAAACAATCATTCCACTCAAACAACAAGTTTCAAGCACATTTTTAGGCAACAAAATATTTTTGCTACACCACATAAGTTGGTGTGTTTGATTTAAACTAAATATGGTGGTCCAACTATATGGTTCACTTAAGATCATTCCATTCTTCTTAGTTGATTCTTCTTGAATGAGATCATGGTTTCCTTGGGAAAATTCTTGGGTCTTGGTCATAAAACTTCAAAGGTGATGATGGTTCCTTCTAAGTTGTGTTTCCTTAGTCTTCAGGTCTTGAGTAATATTTCTTGTCTCACTTGTAGTCCTTAGTGATATCCAAGTTGAAGTCCTTGTTGAGACTAAGGTTGAAGTCACTTAAGTTGGTGAAGTCCTTTTCTCATGTTGAAGTCTTTGCTCATGGTGGAGGCTTTGTCCATCAAGTTTGAAATAGAAGAGATGTAAAATCAAAACCAAAAGGTTGAGGAAAGAATTTACAAGATTGTTTGCAAATAAGTTTTGGAACAAATACAACTCCTACTTTTCTAAGGGGTTTTGTCCAATCCTAGGTTTACAAATCCTATAGGCAACATAGTGCTCTAATACCATCTGTAGAGGTCCCAAACTTTAATAAGGTAGAGATCCCTGTGTTTACAATGCTAGTCCCAGGATCAATATCTAGCATCCACAGTTAAGATGTAATATCAAGAAACAAAGGTCATATTACAACTTTATAACTAGGAATAAAATAATTCATTACATCTTACATAGCTCATTTGGCTATCTCATTACAATGCAGCAGAAATAACTATATAGCATGGAGTCCTTCATCTTCAAAGTGTCACAGGCAATCATGTTGGTTGTAGACTTGTAATCCTAATCAACATATCTCACTAATATCAAACAAACCTGCAACATAATAAGTTACAGCCACAAGGGTCAATACATTTGAATTGTATTGGCAAGTGATACTATGGTAGTATAGTGGAGTCTATCATCTATATGCATTTGGCTAAGTGGAGATTAGGCTTGCTTTGCTCAAAATATATTTTCCTTATCTTTGAAAAAACACTAAGTTTTTGTTTGTCAAAAAAATCACCCAAGGCATCTCCCAATAGAAATTGGTGATCCTCTAACCCTTGTTCAACCACAAAGTTTTAACTTAGAAATTGGGATGAGGAGATTCTTGATAGCTTCCATGTCTTGATGCTCAAATTGTCCTTTACCAGGGACATGGATAAGTACTTAGATTTTACACTCTGCAGAGGTGGTGCACTTTCCCCACAAGACTTGGTTTCACCAAGACAAGATCTTTCAGAAGCCTTCCCTTAGACCAGAATGGACGTTGCTCCAACCTATCATCCCCTACCACCAACTGTCCATTTGGCTAAGTTATTGCAACCTATATGATCCAGGCAGAGCCCATAATGCCAAGTGGCTGCACTTGAAGCTTCTCAACATTTGACATCTCAAATCTCTTTGTTCCTGGGTGGCATTCCACAAGTGAGATACACAAGGTAAACCATAGAAATGGGCCTTGTATAACCACTCAACACAAACCATTCCTTCCATTCCACCCAAGTGATGCATTCACTTAGTTGTTTTATTAAACAAAACACAAGTCCTTGACTTAGAAATATTCCATAGCATGAATATAACCCACCCTTGTTTTCTACTAGCTAAGACAAGCATGATAGTAGTAGGAATCTTAACTTAGGAAATTTCTACTAAGGTTTCATCTACTAGGATTTCCCATGGCATAGTTTATACTTAGCAAAAATTCCATGCAAGTCCTACTTAGAAATATCACTAATGCATAGTGAAAATAATGGGACAAAAGTATGAAGCATCACTTGCCTTTTTGGTAGAGAATATAAGTTCACTCCTTGATATTGCAATATTCACACTCTTCAAATCACTACAATTCAATCAAGCAAGCAATAATTCAATCTACCATTCAAGCAAACATCACATAAAATAATAGAAACAAAGCAATGCATGCAAGCATGCTAAATATTGTTTTATTTGGAAAAGTGGTTTCTAATAGGTTATCAACATTCTAAAACATCTATTGGTCATTTTATAAAAGTGGCAAAACCATTTGCAAAATATTTTACCTATAAACCATTTTTAAAAAAAATCAATATTTTATGTGGTTGAATATGCCTTTAGCAAAGTAATAATTTTTATAGGGTTCACAAAATATATTTTTAAATCATAAAACTTTGTGTTTAGGGTCAGAGAGTTTAATTCAAAACATTTCGCAAAGGGTTTCTTCCAAAAGTAATTTTAACATATAAACAACATTTTATTTGACTAGAAATGTTCTAAATCAAAGATTTATTATTTTTCTTCATGAAATATGTTTTTGAAACCACAAGTTGGTTTCTATGGTCAGTAGGTTCAAAACAATCCATTTGCCAAAGGTTTTATCACAAAAAATAATTTTAGAAAGAATTTTATATTCAAATTATGCCTACACAAGTTTCTGCAAAAAACAACCGTTTTACCCGAAGCAATTCATTAAACAAAGTACATGGTTGGATAGAATTTGTTTTTCTGATTCCATTGATATAAAATTTGTAAAATTTGGACATGTGGATCAAAAGTTATGCAATTTACAAAATCAAACAACTAATAGAAATGTTTCTGGCTTTTAAAACAACACAGTGCCACGCGTCAAGTCCTTATTGGCCGATAAAGGTTCGCGTGGATCGCGCAGTGTGGTGTGTTGGATCTAATGACAATCGTGCAGCACAGATCGCTCCATACCGTTTCACTTAAGTGACTCTATTCTATCCACGCGATTTAGATCCAACGATTGCTGTGAGTGTGACCATGAATGAGCGGCGCTGGCGTTGGCGAGTGGCGGTGGCATGCTCTGGTGGTGAGGTTGCCGGTGATTCATAAGGCGAGGGAGAGAGAGAGATGGCTCACAGCGATCGCAGCGTCGTGGGGAAGCTCGACGTAGTCTTTTCCTGGACAGGGGCGCACGAGGACGATCGAAATTTCTCGCCGGAGTTCGCGAAGGCGTCGGGTGTTCTCTGTTGAAGACGGTGGAGAGGCTATGGTGCATGCCAGAGAAAAAAGGGAGATGTCGTTAGGTTCGCAGGGTTGTGGCGAGTACACGCGTGTGAAGGGAGAAGGAGAGGGGAGGTAAGATGTTACCTGGGGAACTCGCCGGAGTCGAGGCAGTGGACGACGAAGTTCGGCTGTCGTCGTTGCCGAGGTTACGGTGCTCGCGCGGATGAATGGGAAGCACAGGGAGATGCGCCAAAGGCTGGGGATCACGCTCGTGTGCTCTGGGCGAAACGCGGAGGTTCGTGCTTGCCGGAATTGGCCAGGGGAGGTTATCGGAGCAGTGATGTTGTCGCAAGCAATACGGGCAGCCTAGGGGCTCCGGTGGTGTGAGGACTGGGGAAAAGGGAGAGGGAAGGTGGGCATTTATGAGAGCGAGGTCACGGGGCAGAATTAGTGCGGCGTTTAAGCGAATTCAAGTCGAGGAATCAACGCAGGAACAACAGCGAGAAAAAGGGGAGGAACTGGTCGCGCGAAGACGACGATGATGTGGCGTGGGGTCGGTACGTCAGCGAGAGAGAGAGAGAGAGAGAGAGAGAGAGAGAAAGAGTGGGGTCCAGATGTCAGCGAGGATGCGGGTCGTTTCCCTGGTGCGAAGCATTTTCTTTGGGGAGAGAGGGAGTGGGCTGATGCTGGGCCAGATAGGTTAGTTGGGCTAGGCTGAACCCTTTCCATTTTTTTGTGCTGTTTCATTTTTCTTTTTCTGTTTTCATTTTTCTGTTTTGATTTTGTTTAAATGATTTCAAACCTTGTTTGAATCCAAACCTTTTTCAAATGTTCAGTATAATTCCATACTGTTTAAACATGTATTTTAAATACCATTTTAGGAATAATTCTTTTATTCTTCTTAAGGTTTTATTCTTTATTAAAACAAGCATATGCCATTATTCAAATAAGATTAAATATATTTTTCAAATCCCTTATTTGAATTCTAATTTTCACTAAACCTTTTCAGTAGGTTTTATTTATTTTAAAAAGGGTGTCAGATAATTCACTTTGAATTATTTGGAATATTTTTAATATGATTTATTAAACATTTAAATTGGTATTTGTTTTTATTCCAATGAAATCAATTATGGTTTTAATTACAAATTTTTTATTTAGGTGATTTCCTTGATTCCTTTATTTAGGTTAATTAAATGACTTCTAATCCACTTGGGTAAATTCCAAATACTATTTTCTCATGATTTAATTAATCATTCCTATTAGAGATTTGTCTTTATTCAAATAGAATTTGGTTAATGCCATTTTATTTTATTTGGAAAATTCTTTATCCTTTTATTTTATTTGGATTTGGATTATATTCATTCCATTTGCTTATGGATTAGGCCAAGATTTAATTTGGATTTTAAAATACTCCTTATTTATTATTTCTTTCTTTATCTTATAGAATCCAGATCTTTTTATTGAAAGATCCAAACTTGGTGATTCCAATTTGTAAAATCTTATTTAATATTTGTTTATCCTTTTAAATCTCTTTAGGATTAGTTGCTCGCCAATTGGAATGGATTTCTAGATAGGTGCTTTATTAGCTTTGGAAATTCAATTTCCTTATCTTATTAAATTCATAAGATTTTATCTATGGCTCCAAATTAAGTGAAACCAATTCATATGGTTTTATAATATTTCTATTTGTCATTCTTGATCATTTATAAATGTTTGTTGACAATTTTTATATAGGTCAAATCAAGGTCTCAGGGAAACTTGGTAATGATTCATTCCATTAGGGTTTAGGGTTTTGGTTTAACTTTTCCAAGTGTTTAAGTTTCAAGATACATTCATTGATGAATGCATTTCACTTGGTTTGAATTTATTTGGATTCAAACTTTACTCAAGTTTGTTCAAGATGGGTTTTAATATTTCCATTTAGAAACAAAAAGTTTCTTTTCACCCTAAATTCCAACAATTATTTAATTTGTTTATTTATTTTTCACATTTCAAAATTTGGAAAATTTTGGGATGTGACACGTATACTTCAACTAACTTCTTGGCATTATCTTTTTGATTCATCGGAATAAAATGTGCATGATTAGTGAGTCTGTCCACAATTACCCATATCATATCCTCACTTTTTGGTGTCATGGGTAATCCTGTGATGAAGTCCATACCTATTTCTTCCCACTTCCATTCGGGAATTTCCAAAGGTTGTAATGGTCCTGCTGGGCTTTGATGTTCAGCCTTTACCCTTTGGCAAGTATGACATTCAGATACATATTTAGCAATATCTCTTTTCATGTTATTCCACGAGAAGAGTTCTTTCAAGTCCATATACATTTTAGTACTTCCTAGATGTATAGAATATGGAGTTTCATGTGCTTCTCTCAGTATGACATCACGAATCTCAGTCACATCTGGAACATAAAGGCGGTCTTGAAACCATAAGGACTCTTATTCTCCAAGGCGAAAAACTGATTTTTGCCCTTGAGATATCCTCTGAATTTCCTCAGCAATAAAAGGATCTTCTGCTTGATGTCTAAAAATTTCTTGCTTAAGATCACTGTCCTGCTTTGCAACTACCTACATAGTAGTTAATCCTCCAAGAACCTTTGTTCTGATGAATTGAAGCTCTAATCTTTCCAAGTCCATTTGTAACTCTTTTGGTAGCTCCCTATTGCTAGGCTGAATATCTACACTCTTTCTGCTTAAAGGATCAGCAACAACATTTGCTTTCCCTGGAGTATAGTTGATTGTTAAATCATAATCCTTGATTAATTCCAACCAACGCTCCTGTCTCATATTTAATTCCTTTTGAGTGAATAAATATTTGAGACTTTTATGGTCAGTGTATAACTCACATTTGGCTCCATATAGGAAATGCCTCCATCCTTTTAGCGCAAAAACTACGGCTGCTAACTCTAAATCATGAGTTAGATAGTTGACTTCATGTGGTTTCAGTTGTCTTGAACCATAAGCAATCACCTTCCGATCTTGCATTAATACACAACCCAAACCTTCTTTAGATGCATCACAATACACTGTGAAGTCCTTCCCTGTTTCAGGAACTGCTAAGATTGGAGCTGTGGTTAACCTAGTCTTTAACTCTTGAAAACTTGCTTCACACTTCTCATCCCAATTGAATGGTGTATTCTTTCTTAACAATTTGTTCATTGGTCCGGCTATTTTGGAGAAACCTTCAATGAATCTCCGATAATAACCAACCATTCCTAAGAAACCTTGAATTTGCTTCACATTGGTTGGTGCAGTCCACTCTAGTACTGACTGAACTTTAGATGGATTTGCAACAATTCCATCTTTACTGATCACATGACCGAGGAATTCTACCTCATCTAGCCAAAATTCACACTTACTAAACTTAGCATAAATTTTGTGTTCCCTTAGAGTCTGCAATGCTATCCTCAAATGATCTGCATGCTCTTCCTTATCCTTGGAATATATCAGAATATCATCTATAAAAACTATGACGAACTTGTCCAAATATGGCATGAAGATCTTGTTCATCAGATTGATGAATATTGTAGGTGCATTGGTCAAACCAAACGGTACTACCAGATACTCATGGTGTCCATATCTTGAGACAAATGCTATTTTTGGAACATCTTCCGGTTTGATTTTTATTTGATGGTATCCAGATCTTAAATCGCTTTTTGAAAATACTCCGGCTCCTTACACTTGATCAAACAAATCTTGAATTCTTGGTAAAGGATACTTATTCTTGATAGTAACATTGTTCAGATTTCTATAATCTCCACACATCCTTCTTCCACCATCTCTCTTATCCACAAAGATTACTCGTGTTCCCCATGGAGATACACTTTCCTGAATAAATCCTTTTCTGGCTAACTCATCAATTTTCTCTTTGAGTTCTTTCAAATCTTTGGGTCCCATTTTATATGGTGCTTGAGCCATTAGTGTTGTACCAGGGATTAGGTCAATAGTGAACTCTATCTCCCGGTCTGGTGGCATTCCCGGTAGCTCTGGTGGAAAAACATCTTGAAATTCATTTACTATAGGAACATCTTTCAATTTGACCTCTTTCATTGAGTTCAACTGCAGATCCACCATGATATGACTGTGCTTGTCTGCTTGATAAACTATCCTTGCTCCACTTGGAGTTCTGATTGAGACAGTTTTCTCCTCACAATTTATCTGAGCTCTGTATTCCATCATCCAATCCATTCCCAGCACTACTACAATCCCCTTCAAAGGAATCACATAAAGGTCTGCGAAATATGTACAACCATAGATCGAGATAAAGTGATCTTGTTTTATGTGGCGTACAATCACATTTCCCCCTGCCGTAACTACGGTCAGAGGGCTTTCTAACGTTGCCCTTCTAATCCCGAACTTATCACAAAATTATTCAGAAATGAATGAAGTAGTTGCACCAGTATCAAATAGAACTTTGCCGGGATTGGTAAGGATATTGAGCGTACCTATCACTGCATGCTTCGAATTATCCACCTCCTCGAGGGTTGCACATTTCAGTTTCCCGGTAGGTCTGTTCCTCTTGCCATTGTTGTTCTTGCCATTATTTCCTCCTTTATTGGGCTTTCCATTTCCTCCACTGGCTTGTCCTCCTCCCTTGGTAGGCCAACCTCCTGGTGGTTTGCTCGGACAATCGGGCTTGATATGCCCCTTCTGACCACAACCGTAACAGATCACTACAGGCTTTTTGCATTCCCTCTAGAAATGCCCTGGGATTCCACAATTGTTACAAATAACATTCCTTCTCGGATTAGATTGATTTCCACCACTACCCTTGTTATTGTTATTGTTGCCATAGTTCCTGTTGCGAGGTTTGAATTCCAGATTGGGTTTACGTTTGCTTGTCTGAATTCTCTTGGTTTCCTTCTGGGCTCTCTTCCTCCGATCCTCTTGTACATTCTTATAATCATCTTCGAAAGTAATGGCTGCATCCAACAACTGCTGATAAATTTGCTTATTGGCTAACCTTAGCTGCATTTTCACAAATGGGTTTAACCCACGCAGAAAACGCTTCTTCCGCTTCTCTTCAGTGTTGACATCCTCCTCAGCATAGCAAGATAGTTGACTAAACTCTCGGATGTACTTCATGACACTAGTATATCCCTGCTGAAGCTCCTCAAATTCTCTCCGCTTCAACTCCATAACACTTTCCAGAACATGATATTCACGGAATCTCTGCTTGAACTCTTCCCAGGTAAACTCCCTTCCTGGTTGTTGCATGGCCAACTGATTCTCCCACCATGATGTTGCAGGTCTAGTCAGAAGATGAGTTGCATACCTCAATTTCTCCTCATCATTGCAACCTACAGTTTTCATCTTCCTTTGAGTATCTGCTAGCCAATCTTCTGCATCCATTGGTTCAGGAGCTGATGCAAAAGGTAACGGTTTTGCATTCTGGAAATCAGATAGACTCACGCCTCCACCTTCAGGTGCCCTCTGATTTTCTCGTCCTGAAAACTCTTCCATGAACTTGTTCTGGGTCTCTTGCATCATTTGCATACACTGCATAAATTTCTGCTCCATTAACAGCCTCATTGGTGGTGGTGGTAATGCTCTTTGATTTTCTGCATCTGCATCGGCCTTCTCTTTGGCCTCTCGCTCCATCCGTTGCTGCTCAGTTTCCATTTCTACACCCGTATCCATGACCCTCTAGTCCTGCAACATAAAGCGAATACTCATAATTACATCATGTACATGTGTTCTGAGCTCGACTTTACGCACAGAACTAGTCACACAATGAAGATCCAAAGAAAAATCCAAATATGCATTTCACATATTATACATAATATCATAATAATACAAATTCATTACAACATATACCATATAGGTATAATCACAATGATGCCTTATTTATCTAACTATCTTATTTCTTGGAGTACAATACACGGTATTTGATACCTCTACTTAGTTGCCTACTTCTAGTAGTAACTACGCTCATCATACATGCCTAATGTCCAACCGTGATGACGTGTCGTTCGTCGCACAGTTTGCGAAAAAAATGGCCTTACAAAAGGAATATACTCAGTATCTGGACTTGAGTCATTACTCAACCTGAGCGCATTGACTCCCTCCGCTCAGCTGAAAAGTCTTCAGAAACATATTCAACATTATCTCCCGCTTGCATCTCCTGATCTTCATTCTTTGAGTTGTCAACAGGATACGCAGATCCTGCTGCTTCCCAGGTGCTCCTTTGGCAAGATAGTTAAACACTGGATAATGTATATTCCCTTGGTTTTGAGAAGATGTTGATGATTCAAACACTCTCTCCTCATGATCTTCTTCTTCATGTTGATTTTCTATTGACATGGTATTTCTACTACTGTTACTAGGGTTAATCCCTGCACCCATCCAACTAGATTGTCCAACATTTCTGTCAGAACCATCTGTGGACATCTGGTACTCATGAGATACTTCATATGATGACATTCTCCAACCATACGAATTCTCAATAGGAAGTTCTGAGTCAGAACCATCCTGTGAGCCCTGTGGTACTGCATACCTCATATCCATAGTGGTATCATATATAGGTTCAGGTCTTGGTGAATAAGGATATGGTATAAAAGATTCAGGATCTATAGGTATATCCTTAAATATAGGTGTTGCGCTACTACCTGCTTCCTTCTCTAACTGGAATGCTAACTACTTCCTCCTTTCCGGATTAGTTAGATCCTCTAACATATCATTTTTATCTTCAACAATCACTCGATGTGTCTTGTAAAAAGACGCAATGAGTGTTCGATATCTATCCATAAACTTGGAAGCTAACTTAGGATGCTTCTTAACCAAAGTAAGATGATCCGGTATAGGCTCCGAGTCTATAGAATCATGAGGTATCACAGAGAATGTGCTACCTGCTCCCGGATATTAGCTATCGCCTCCACAACCGCAACATGATATGCTGCTAAATGACTCCTACCTTCTCCTATAGGTAGATCGTGATATAATCCAAGCTCCTCTGGGAGTTGGATACTCACACGATACTTGGATAACATCCGGCCATCAAGGTAAGTGATAGTATTCACTGGAATTCTAGTTGGATAACTAAAGATCTTTAAAAGTTAACGAAGTTGGTCTATGAATGATCCTTGATAATCATCAAGAGTCTCCTCTTTCCTTACCAAAGTCTGTTTTGGAAACTTTGGTGCCATATATCTGTATATCAGAAAAATAGTTTTGATTAGTATCCAATAATATATTGCATCATAACAAAGAATTATCGCACGAAAATATATAACGGAATATTCTCAATTGAATACCCATTATATTACTTTTAGAGAATTCTTTATCATTGCTACACTTTCCTACAGGTAATACCCTTTACTAGGTTTCCAATCTAAGTTCAAAGCAATTTGCTCTGATACCAAGTGCGGTGACCCAGCATACCACTGCATGTGTAGTATACTATAGTCGTTGACACGACACTCATAGAACACCGTTCCGTAAATATCACATCCCTCAGAGTGGCACAACAGAAACATTGTGGGTCCACATTACAACATTCACACATTATTATTATTACAATACCAGAAGTTCAGGACTTCAAAAGGTTTCAACTTACAAACCCAAATATAAAGTGTTTTAGCAGAATTTAAAAGTACCAACACCGACTAGGAGTTGAGCTTAGCAGCTTATTCTATAGAGTTCATGCTGCTCGGCTCAGTTGGTTACTACTAACTAGGATACTTAGTTGGACTCGTTATCATCAACACCATAGAGGATTTCGTAATCCACTCCTTCAACACCTCCTGACAGGTCAGGCTCCTCGTAGAAGACATCTTCTTGACATTCAGCTGCATACATTGGCACGTCTTCGGGATCCTCAGAGTCTAAGCAAGGGATCAAAGGAAAGGATGAGTAACATCGTTACCCAACAAGTTCATCATATGCAAGGTGGGAAGTTTGATGCTCTAACTACCACCCCGGACTATAAGTCCTTGGCACTATGCAGTTTTTATAAATCTTTCTTCAAAGATTGGTTTTATTATAAAAATCTATGACCATCAGCCTTCACAGGTTGACCAGAACTTTCATGGAGTTCCTTTCCTGCCGCGTTCGTAGCTCCTTCCCGGAACAGGGAGTAACAAGTTACAATTCTTACACTCTGAAGAGGTGCGTTACTTTACCCATGAGATATCAACTCCTTGTTGCAAAACCGGCGTACTTTCCCGTCCACAATTCCATGATATGGGGCCTAGTAGTTGGTCCAAGCCAATCACTGCCCCCTTCGCGACCTCGCATGCCTCCTTGGTGTACACCATGCCCACATAATGAATTAAGGCAATGGTTTTTACAAACCGTTAGATGCCAGAACTATCGTGGGACGATGAGGGTTCCCACCCATATGCTGCATATCCTCTACGAATTACCAATTAATATGCATGCTACAAGGATAACAGCCACGACCTGCACATCCGGCTTCATGCGAGAGGAAGAAGATACAGCTGACTTCTCTGTCCCATTCCAAATCTCATGGCTAACGCGTAATATACGGTGCTAGAATCACTGATGTCAGGGTTATTAAGATCCTAATTGATCATCATTGTTGCAAATAGAACCCTAAGTTCTATTGCTTCATTATATCATCACTTAGGATGATATCTATGATTTCTTTGTTTGTGAAATTAATATTTTCTTTGTTTTAGAGTATATATGATAACACACAGTTTGCAAATACTTTGATAAAGACTCTTCAAAGGATATGAGCAAGTGATGAACTTGCCTTGTGATGGCAAGGTAGTGAAGTCTCATGCTTGCACTATACCTTGAGCTTCTATGGCTACAAAAACATCATTATTGCCCGGTAAGGACAATATTTAAAGAAGCAAAATGATTATGCAAAGTAATGTAATGCATCATTTAATTTGATATGCATTCTCCCCATTATTATAAAAATTCTTTTTAAATAATAAATGAATTATAAATATATTTTTTAATATTTATAATATATATTGTATTATTTTATTTTATTTCCCTTTTATTTGAGTTTTATTAATTTAATAATTCTTTTAGGAATTATCACTTAAATATCAAAAATTGTTATTAAATATTTATTTAGTATTTTTAAAAAATACTACAATATTAATCTATAATGGAAGTGATTTTTATTTATTTTTATAATCTTTCAATAATTTTGTAAAATTCCATAAGGAATATATAAATTACAAAAATCTTAATAAAATTTAAATGTCTAAAATTTTATATCTTTATTTATTTGGATAGTTTGGATTTTTGTGAATGCAAAAATATTTTATTTATTGTTTTTGGACTTTTATTTTATTTTCTAGAATTTGATTAAGTTCAGGGGCATTTTGGTCTTTTCTATTTATTGAAAACAGGCCTTAAAGGTTTTTGGGCTGGCTTAATCTTATTGGGCCCTTATGGCCCATTAGGCATAGTCAAAAATAGCCACCCCGAAGGGTTCTGGCCCAACTCAGCCCACTCCCTCGCTGCCTCTCACCCTCGAGCTCACTCCTCTCCTCCTGTATCCCCGACCCCGTGGTCGGTGATGTCGCCGCCGATGATTCCCGCCGTCGTGGGCCGTTCAGGTTGCCGCCGTGGTGCAGGAGGAGGTTGTCGACTACGCCCTTCCTTCCTGTCCAATAGGATTTGTGCATGGAGCTCTCCTGCAACAGATCAATGCCGTCCCGAACCCTAGGGTTTGGGGGTTGGCGTGGATCTTGGCGCTGCCGCTGCCGCCGTGCGTCGTGGTGATTCACCTTGCCACTAGGCGTGGCCATGGTCGCCGCCGTGGCGCTGTATGGGTCGCAGCGCCCCCTGGGGGTGCTCCCCGTGCCGCCATGGTTGTCGGCCACCTCTGCTTCCTCTTCTAGTCTTCAGCGAGGACCTTTGATGAGTTCTTTTCCTCTTCCCCGTTGTGATCTTTGTGCTCGCTCATCCTATGCTAGATGTTAGCAGTGACCTCTCTGGTTACTGTTTTGTCCTGATTAAGATGATTTATTCCATTTAGGTTTCATACCCTGTTGTTGAGCATATACTGGATGAATTAGATCATGTGTGGATGGTCTCTAAGCATGCTAAATGATTATTATCTTGAGGCTTGCTGCTTAAGATGAATTATAATGGTTCTGGTGGCTTATCAGATGATTTTATGCTTAGATTTCATATGATTCAGATGATATAGTTGCTCTGAAATCAATGCTTGGTATAGTCAGTGGGTTTGATAACTTTCCACTGTCATTACTTGGTTAATGATAATGAGTATGGTGTGATGAAATCACTGTCCTAGTGTTGTTGGCTTGAGAATTCATGTGTGGTTTGAGATCACAATGATCTTAGATAGTGAAGATATACATAGGAATGTCTTAATTATGATTCCTGTAATGACAGGAAAATGATTGGTAGATTGATTGATTGAATCTGTGAAGCTTGAATGCTTATTATGATTCATGTAGAATTGTTCTTGTGACACCATCTTTGTATGGCACACAAGATTAATTCTAGTCCACTGTTTGGGTTGGTTTAAGCTTAAGACAAGTTTGGCATTAAAAGATAAATAGAAATGTTCCTTTTTGAAATCCCTAAGACCAATGATGTTGGTCTGAGGCTTAGGGATTAATCTCTATCTAGTTGATTTATATGGATGGTTCTGGTAATGGTACCAGCTACTGTTTCTTGGATCAAAGCTTGTAAAAATGATGGTAGGATTGATTATTTATATGGATCCACAAGATTAACTCCTAAGGTGCTACCCTTATCTTAGGAATGTGCCTATAAGTTAAATCTTAGCTATATTTAGTGGAATATAGCTTGATAGACAATTCAAAGATGTTGTTCTGAGATTTGGTTGGGTCTTTGTACTTTGTTGTTTGCTTTTAGAGTTTAAAACCTCAGTGATGGATTCACCCCACTTGGGTGCTTTCTGAGAGTTTGAATGTGATACAGATCATGTATGCTTGTCTAATGTTAGACAGATAGATTATGTGATGGTCTATATACTCACCACTTTCACTTGATGTTGTGGTTGTTAGTGGTGGATCTTGTGGTAGCTTGATCTTGTGGTTGATCTTGTGCTCCCTTGGTATATCTAGCTTCTAGCTTGTCCTTGATCTAGCCCATCATCTTCTGATCCTGATGGCTTGACCTTGGTCTTGCTATCCACCTGATCTTTCCCCTCCTTATGTCACCATCCTGGTGATGTGATCCTGGGCTTTGATTGGTTTGGCTGCTGGCTAATGTGAATGGTTTAACTGCTAGCTACTGTTCTTGATGCGTAAAAGCAAGGGAATGATGTGGGGTTTGGTTTCCCACGGCTGTGTTTGACAGTTTTGTTTGGTCTTGTTGTTGTTGTGGTGTTGACAGCACATACCATGCAGTTTGGTGTGTGTGTTGCTTGTGTTCTTGCTTCATAGATGTGGATATGTTCAGAATTTTGAAATTGACTGTTATCTGGTTACTTTTACCTGGCTGGTCAAACTTGCCCCTCTTTGCTGTCATTTTAATTCTGGCTCAAAATTATGAAAGATACATTCTTTCGTATTGGTGAAACTTGCCCCTTTTATAGAATTACTCAATGATGAACCTTGATCTGTGCATTTCACTAACAAGTTTGAGAGTACACATTACTAACCCTAACCTTCTTTATTTTTTTTCCATGTTTGTTTGCAGGTACCAGACTTGGGAATTCAAGATTTTAGCTTAGGTTTATTTATAGAATAGTCATATGTAATCTTTATTCTTTTGTAATTTTTATTCTATTCCTTTGTAATCTTTATTTTAGTATTTTGTAATAAAGATTATACTATGATCAATAAAGAATTATTATTCTTTATTTATTTTCTATGATGAAGATTGTGGATATTTCTAATAAGTTACCTTTTTGTAACTTATTTGTTGAATGAAAATATATGAAATAGATATTCATATTCTTAATTGCTTTCTGTTAAATAAAGTTTGAGTTAAATTGGTTAACTCATAATTAAATCAAAATTCAAACATTATTCAAAAATCATTTGAATTATAATTCAAACACTCAAGTTTAAAATTCAAATTCATTTCCCAAAACACATAATTCCTCAAAGATCATATCAAAGTCTATAGCAATCATTCTTTAAGACTAAATCTAATATCAAAGTATGAAAGAAACCTTGATCACTTTAGGTTTTTATTTGGCGAAAAATTTACCCACATTTTTACAGATGAATGCATGCAACATTTCAATTTCCTAAATCTACCCTTCGTTAGTTCCTAAATGCTGGGATGTTACAGAGAGACTAAAGGCAATCTGAAATAAAGATAGCAAGCAAACATGCAACAGATCTAGTTGTAAATGGTGTTTCAATGCTTAGAAACAAGGCCTAGGGATCATACTTTCACTAGTGGACACTCTCATATAAATATCTTCTCTTCGTGATACTACTCTGAACTACTCTCCGGTTGGACAACTCTAATCCACGGTAGGGCTACAAAAGCAGTCCTTAAAGTTTGCAATCCCCATCTAGATAACCCCACACTGTTACCTTAAGCGCTAGATGGTTCCTTCAAACACCACAATTTCATAGAGACATCCAACTCCAAATATAACTCATGCAAGTATTTATGTGATCTATAGCCTAAGTGCCACACGGTGTGCACGTTGTCACTTTCACCACGTGGGGAGAGCCAGAGATCTATTAAAGCACTTAAGTAGCAGAGTAGATCTACTTGATTACAAAGCTCATGATCACAATAAGATCATGCATAGAGAGAGAGATGACTTCATAGCTACCAGTAGAGCCCTTAGCCTCGAGGAATAACTACTCCCTCCTCATCATGGGAATCAACAACAGTGATGGAGATGGCTTCAGGGGAATTCCCCGTCCAGGCAGGGTGCCGGAACAGAGACTTATATCCCCCGAATATCCCCTTCGATGGCGGCGGTGCTATGGAGGTTTTCGTGGATGTATGCCGATTATTTTAGGGTTTTCTCATCGGGGCTTTATATAGGCGGAAGGGCAAGGTCGGTGGAGGGCCAGGGGCCCACACCCCCTGGTGGCGCCACCAGGGTGGGCCGCTCCACCATAGGGTGTGGCCGCCATGGTGCCCCCCTCCGTCTCTGCTTCACGTTTCCGTATTGCTCTAGGAAAAATAGGCAGATTGGCTTTTTTCCCATCCATTTCCAAGAATATTCATCTTTTAGCTTTTCTAAAACCAAAAATAGCAGAAAACAGGCAACTGGCACTGTGGCATCTTGTCAATAGGTTAGTTCCAAAAAGTTTATAAAAATACCTCAAAGTGTAGACAAAACATAAGATAGTTGGCACAAAACAAGCATGGAGCATAAAAAGTTATAGATACATTTACGACATATCATTACCAAAGGTGTGAGTTAAAGCACTCACATCATCTGATTGATCTCCCCAACACGCTGATTGAGCTGCAAAAATTCCTCATAGGGGACATTTTAAACCCCTGTTGCTGTTGTAGTTGATTGGGCCATTGGTCCCAAGGCTGCTCCGCCTGCTGCTGCTGTTGTCCCTCCCAAGCAGGGTTCTACTCCTACTCGTCCTGCTGCTCCTGCTCATCCTTGATACGTCGGAAATGTATCTATAATTTTTGATGTTCCATGCTTGTTTAGTATCTACTTTGCTATGTTTTGTCTACACTTTGAGGTATTTTAATACACTTTCTGGAACTAACCTATTGACAAGATGCCACAGTGCCAGTTGCCTGTTTTCTGCTGTTTTTTGCTTTCAGAAAGCTAAAAAATGAATATTCCTTGAATTGGACGGGATAAAAGCCAAAGTTCATATTTTTCCTTGAACGATACAGAAAATCGAAGAAGAGGCGGAGGAGGACACTAGGGTGGACACACCCTAGGTGGGCGCGGGTCCCATCATGGCAGCGCCCATAGGGGTTGTGGGCCCCCTGGACCTCCACCGACCTTGCCTCCTTTGCCTATAAGAAGCCCCCGACTCAAAAACCCTAAAGGATCGACCAGAAAGCCACGAAAACCTCCACAACGCTGCCACCACCGAAGGGGAGATTTAGGGGACAGAAAGTATTTGTCCCGGCACTCTGCCGGGACGGGGAAGTGCCCCCGGAGCCATCTCCATCGATCTCCACCACCATCTCCATCACCGTTGCCGATTCCCATTATGAGGAGGGAGTAGTTCTTCCTCGAGGCTAAGGGCTCTACCGGTAGCTATGTGTTCATCTCTCTCTCTATGCATGATGTTGTGGTCATGAGCTTTGTAATCAAGTAGATCTACCTTGCTACTCAAGTGCTTTAATAGATCTCTGCTCTCCCCACGTGTGTGTAAGTGATAGCGTGCACGCCATGGTGGCACTTAGGCTAGAGTCTACATAAATACTCAATGTTCTTTAATAGATCTATGATTTTCCCCACATGTGTGAAAGTGACAGCGTGCGCGCCGTGTGTGGCACTTAAGCTATATTACATATATATTCATGAGTTATATTTTGAGTTGGTTGTCTCTATGAAATTGTGGTGTTTGTTGGAACCATCTAGCGCTCAAGGCGACAATGTGGGGTTATCTAGATGGGAAAGGCGGACTTTGAGGTGTGCTTTTGTAGGCCTACCATGGATTAGAGTGTCCAGCTGGAGAGTAGTTCAGGGTAGTATCATTAAGATAAGATATTTATATGAGAGAGTGTTCACTAGTGGAAGTATGATCCCTAGGCCTTGTTTCTAAACATTGAAACACCGTTTGCATCTAGTTCTATTGCATGTTTGCTTGCTTCCATCTTTATTTTAGTTTCCCTTTAGTTTCTCCCACGTCAACAACAAGTCGGAAGCTCTTTTCTGGCACCGTTACCACTTGTGTTTCACTATCTCTTCGCTGAACTAGTGCACCTATACACCTGACAAGTGTATTGGGTGTGTTGGGGACACAAGAGACTTCTTGTATCTTGATTGCAGGGTTGCTTTAGAGGGAATATCTTTGACCACTTCCTCCCCGAGTTCGATAAACCTTGGGTAATCCACTTAAGGGAAACTTGATTCTGTTCTACAAACCTCTCCACTTGGGGGCCCAACAACTGTCTACAAGAATAGAAGTGTGTAGACATCAATCATGTTTCCCTTGCTCTTCCTCTTCATCAGAGTCCAGATAGAGCTCCGCCATGATCTCGAACACTTGATGCTTGGTGAGGATCCAGTTGTCCCTTCCCTGAACCTTGTTGGATTGCGGGCAAGGCAATGGCATCTGACCCTCCTGCACATCATTAAGATAACCAAACTAATAGGCTCGGAGCCTCCTGTTAACTCGGTAAACATCGAGGAATCCATAAGCAGTAACATATCTGATATCCATAAGTATGGAGCCATCAATAGTTTGTGCAATAGGAATTGCAATTTCAAGTGCTTGGAATAGGTGGGTTACCATCCCACCGGTACAAATATCACCTTTTGTTTTGTTGCTCTGGTGGCGGAGGTGCTGGAGGAATAGAGCTACAGGAGTGGGACTCTGCAGTGCACCAGGGAAGAGCGCCTTGGTGATCATGGCCATGTCTGCATTGGCCATCGAGCCGGTATCTCCTCTTCCTAACAAGGTGTTAGCAACAAACATAGCAAAGTAACGGATGGTTGGGTTCTGAATGGTGTATATTTTCTTCTGGTAGAAGTCCCTACCACCATGAACAGAAACAACCTCCCAAGCATTTGCACTCCAGGTGCTATACAGGTTTGTATTAGTTGGTTCCCCCTCTGGAGGGAATGCATAAACATTGCAGAATTGTTGATAAGTAATTTGATATGGCCGTTGGTTAATGGTGAAATTTATCATGGATGCGTTACCTTTATCCCTGTAGTCGTCATAGAAGGAGGCGAGGAACTCATGGGCGAGCCCTTCATAGGTGTGGTGGCTAGCGTTGGCGAGACCGGTGAGCCCTGCATTTGCACACAAATAGTCGAAGTCCCCTTCAACCCGGTTGAGTTGAGGAATCCATTGTCGGCCATCGTGTGGGCAACACCTTCCTTGCCGAAACCACGACTTACTTGTTGTCGATATCAGCCCGGATCCCCGAGCCCTCACCATGTTGGTGATTGCTCTTGCGAAAAAATGCTATCGGTCTTGTTCATCTTGATGCACTGGAAATTTCAAAATAAAACCTTAGGCATATAGTTTCTACATGATATATGAGCGATTCTACATGGAGGAATTCAATCCTAACATGAGAAATTAAAAGAGAAAATCAATTGAGCTTGAATTCATCCACTAATTCAATGAGAAGATTTCAACCATGGAATCTTGAAAATAAAGCATGGATAGGGAGAGAAACATATCGATCTATCGATTCCCCACTCAAACGAATGAAATCTGCGAAGAATTGAGAGTTCTTGAGAGTTCTTGAGAGGTTTTGAGAGTTTTGGAGAGAGAGGTTGAAAGAAATAATAAGGGGAGGAAGAATATTGCCCCGCCCCGACCCGTTTAAGTGGTCGGACCAAACTATAAGGCGGAACTATACGGCCAGGCCGGGTAGCTGATGGTGGCTCAGTTGATTGTTGAGCTTCGTTGGGAGACCCCAAGAGGAAGGTATCATGAGCACAACAGCAAGTTTTCCCTCAGTAAGAAACCGATGTTATCGAACCAGTAGGAGGAAGGAAACGACTCAAAGGTGTTGCTAGCAACTTGGAAACCTGCATAACACAAACTCAAGACTTTTCCCCAAAAAACAGTGAGGTTGTCAATCTCACCGGTTTGCTGAAAACAAAGGATTAACTGTATGGTGCGGAAGGTAATAGTGATTTGAAGAAAGTAAACAGTAAGAATAGAAGATGTATCAATGGTAAAGATTGGACCGGGGCCCATAGTTCACTAGAGGTGTTCTCCTTAAGATAAACGAACATGGCATGCTGGGTAAACAAATTACAACAGGGAAATTGACAGGAATGAGCAAGGCATAACAATGCAATACTAGACATTCATGATCCTACGAGATTTGATTAGGCAATACAACAAGATACATAGACCTCCATCCAACTGCATCTATGACTAGTAATCCACCTTAAGATTATCATCCGAACCCCCTCCAGTATTAAGTTGCAAACAACGGATAACTACTTTAAGAAAAGTGTGTAAGGTAAACAATCCACTTGTTCCTTGAACAAGAGACCGTTATTTTCTCCCTAGTAGCAACAGCACACCTACAACCTTAGAGTTCTTTTGTCACTTCCCTTAGATTAAATAGAGGCATGAACCCACTATCGAGCATAAATACCCCCTCTTGGAGTCACTAGCATCTACTTGGCCAAGATAGCTAGTAGAAACGGAGAGCATACACAGACATGATAGAATCAGTTAGACAAAACCATTAATCAATCTGACATAGTAATGTCAATATCAATCGGATCCCTGCAAACACAACATGCATGATTACAAATAAATGATATTGATCGTGAACGGAGCTCACAAGATATAAACATGGAAGCACAAAGGAGGAGATACAACCATCTAGCTACTACATGGACCTATAGTCCAAGGTGGAACTACTCACGCTTCATACCGGAGGCTGGCATGATGATGAAGAAGGCGTCCGGGACGATCTCCCCTCCGGCAGGGTGCCAGGAAGAGCTTCAGACCCCCCGATCTAGGGACTATGGTGGCGGCGGCTATGGACTGTTTTATGGAAGATTGATCGGGTACTTAGGGTTTTGGTGTCGGGGGGTCTTTATAGGAAAAGAGGCGAGGCAGGGGCACCCAGGGCGGACGCACCCCCCAGGCGCGGGCTAGGGTTAGCCGTGCGGCCAGGGGGTGTGCCCCCCTGGTGGCTCCTGTCACATCCCAAGATTTTCCAAATCTTGTAATGTGAAAATAAATGAATGAAATAAAACTTTGTTTGATTTTCAGGGACAGAAGAAACTTTTTGAATTTAATTGGAAACTTCAAACCAATTTGAATCAAATAAATCCTAAAGGGATTTATAAGGATAAACATTTATTAAAGGAAATTAAAATGTTTTGGAATTACTATTTTGGATCTTTTAATAAAAGATTTGGTTTTCAAAAGAAAAGGTGAATTCATAAATAAAGATTATTTTATAAAGCCAAATTAAACCTTGGCCAAGCTTTGGAATTAAAACATTTTGTTTTTAATAAAAATAGCAAAGGTTTATTTAAATAAATTAATAAGGATTTAATATCCAATTTATCTAAATAAAAGGTTTTACCATTTGAATTAAAACATCAAAAACTTATTAAATTATTTTAAATAAGTTTTCCAAATATTTCATATTCTCAAATAAAACCTACTGAAGTGTTTTGGCTTTATTTTAGATTTCAAAATAAATATTTTAAATAAAGAAATCCTATTTGATTTAATAATGAAGGTCTATTGTATTTAATTATTAATGGACCCTAAAATAAAAGGTTATTTTGTTTTAAACAAGTTTCCAAGTATTCTTTATTTCCAAATAAAACCTACTAATTTGGTTTTGAAAATATTTGGATTTCAAATGGAGATTTTATTAATTAAATCAAACCCTATTTTATTAAATAACTAAAGATCCATTTTATTTAATTAAAGAATGGATCCTAAAAAGAATAAAAATTATTATTTTATTTTGGAATTTGGTTTATGTTGATAAACAGAACCAAATTCAAAGTACAAAGTTTAGTGATTGTTTGAATCAAATTGAGTGTTGTTTGATTGTTTGAATTTCAAAAAGAGAAAAAGAATTAGAAAAGGAAAAAGGTTCCAGGAAGAAAAAAATGGAATTGGACCTAGCCCAGCCGGCCAAGCCCACAAGCCCAGCAAACCAGCCCACCTTCCCCTCCCAAGGAAAACGTTTTGTACTCAGAATCTAACTCAGACAGACGATGACTGGTGGACCTCCCTCTCACTTCTTTTCCCACTGACGACTGGACCCCACTCTCCTGTTCATCCTCCTCACCCGCATGACCTCCTTCCCCCAAACCTCGCTGTCGTTGCTGCCATTCAATCCGCGCGTTCAATTCGCCATAATACCGAGCTTTAATCTCGCGGCGACCACGCACGTTGAAACGCCAGCGTCTTCTCCTCCTTTCCTTTCTGTCTCCTCCCCCAAATGCGCCCCCAGGCTGCCTGAATCGAGCTTGCACACCCTCTGCTCCGACCACCGTCTCCGGTCAATTCCGGCTAACCTCTGTCGCCCCTTGCCTCATCGACCACGCACACACACTCCTCGGACCTAGACGCATCTACCTGTACCTCCCATTCAACCGCGGGTGCTCCAGAACATCGGCAACCAACTCGACTAAGCTTCGCCGTCTGTCTCGCCTCCGTAAAGTTCCCCAGGTAGAATCCGACCGCCCCTCTGCTTCTAAATAATGCGAGCATCTTCGCCTTGGTCTTGCTTACCTAACTACGCCCTCTATTTGCCTCCACGTGATCTACAGAGTCGCCTCCGACCGCAACCAGGACCACCCGACGCAGTTCTCTACTCCGGCGAGCAATCACTGCTATACCAGAGCGCCCCTTGCCACGTTGACCACACGACGAGCACCACCTCGACCTCGCGAACACGGTAAGCACCCTCAGATACTTTTTTCTTCCTAGCGCCAGAAGCGCCACCGTTTGGCACGCCGCCAGCCACTGCCATGCCCGCTAGTTTTAGGTCGAGCTTGCAGCAGCCGTTCGATCTCGATCCAGCGGTTAGGAATAGAACCAGAGCGAAAGGGTAAAAGTGAATATGTGCCGTGCGATCAAGTTGGATCCTGTGGTCTGCGTCTGTCAATCCGAACGAACCGGTACCGTCCAATCTAATCATGACGCGTGGCCAGTATTGTTAAAAACAGAAATTTGAAAACAGAATTGTTTGCAGTTTTGAAAACACTATAACTTTTGATCCACACGTCCAAAATTTACAAATTTGATACCCTTGGAATCAGTGGAAGAAACCCTAGCCAACCATGGAATTTGTTTAGCAAATAGTATCTGTTAGTTTGCTTGTTTTTGCAGATACTTTTGTGTGCTTGTTTAGATTAGAAAAATTGTTTAAAAATGTTTTTAGGGTTAAAACCTTTGAAAAATGGTTTTTTGTAAACTCACTGACCCTAGTAACCAACCCATGGATTTAAAAAATGAATTTGGTGAAATTTAGGTTAGATTAATTGATTTGGTCCATTTCTAGCCAAATGAAAATAAAGATTTTTCTTATGAAAATGTTTTTGTAAAGAAAACTTTGGGAAAATGTTTTGATCAAACCTACTGACCCTAAACACCAAGTTTTGGGAAACAACAACTTATTTGGTGAACAACTTGAAGTTGTTGCTTTGATAAAAATATTTTTCCATCACATAAAATAATGATTGGATTTAAAAATGGTTTATGGATAAAACCCTTTTACAAATGACTTTGCCACCTTGGAAAATGACCAAATTTGGGACTTACAAAATTTAGAAGCCTAGTGGAGACCATCTTTACAAATAGAACCATCTTTTGCATGCTTACATGCATGACTTAGATCCCATTGTTTTGTGTGTGTGAATTGTTGAATGATTAATGGTTTGGCATGCTACTTGATCCTATGCTTTCTTG
This sequence comes from Avena longiglumis, assembly GCA_030063025.1. NCBI lineage: Eukaryota > Viridiplantae > Streptophyta > Magnoliopsida > Poales > Poaceae > Avena > Avena longiglumis. The sequence continues at coordinate 369,128,134 of CP125978.1, read as the reverse complement.
ATTGACTGTAGTGAAATTAGAAAAGTGTGAGACTAGCAAGATCAAGGAGTGAACCATCATTCCCTACCCAAAAAGGCAAGTGACACTATCATCAAAAGTCCTACTATTTTCATTATACTTAGTGGATTTTGAAACATGCATGAAAATACTTTTTGTACTTATGCTATGCTAAAATCCTAATAGGATTCCCTATCCATTCCTTAGAGAAAACAATGTAGTTGTTACATGCTTAGCCATGCTATATTTTGAAAAGATATACATTATGAGATTTTACAAAGGTTGAGAAAAGGACTTGTGTTTTACATAATAAAACAAGGACTCAATGAACCACCTAGGTGGAGGATACTTTAAGTTTTGGAGAGGGTGGCAACAAAAGGAACCATGTCTATGGGAATCACTTTGTGTTGTGCTCCAAAAGAAAACCACCTAGGAAACTTAGAGATTGAACATGTTTCTCCAATTGTGGCTTTCGTGTGCAACCACATGCTATTATGGCTCTGGCTTAGTCAACTACATTGGGAAGACTCATGCACTGTCCTCAGTTAACTGGACATGGGGACCTGGAATCCTACATGGGTGCTGAAGGCAAGCTAGCAATGGTGTATGGGAGGACCCTTTGGAAAGACTTCGTCACATTCTCAATCTGCCAGTACTCCATCTTGGTGAGCACTAATCCAGTAGGCCACTGGTGGCAAAAGGATGGGATTGTGACATGTGGGTAAAGTGTACTCCTTCTTCAGAAGATAATAAAATCTAAGTACTTAGCCGTGTCCCCGGTTATGGACAATACTGAGCAACTAAAGTTTGAACTATGGGAGATCTCGACATTCCAACTTCTAAAATAAAAACTTGATGCACTTGGGGGTACCAAGGAATTCAAAGAGATTTTGTTAAGCTTGATGCACTTGGGGTTACCAAGGTGCTCAAGAGATTTTGCTTAAAGCTTGATGTACTTGGGGTTACCAAGGAACTCATGAGATTTTGATAAAACTTGTTGCACTTGGGGTTACCAAGGAGCTCAAGGATTTTGACAAGGACTTGAACACTTGAGTTTCTACCAAGGAGTTCAAGGAACTTGGAAAAGAGATTTGACAAAGGACCAAACCCATTTTGAAAAGATAGGATAAATATTGCTTTATGCAAATAAGCCTTAAACTCTACTTAGCCAAAATTGCATGTAATGATAGGATCCACTTATATTCTACAAAGTAGTGAAACTTGCCAATACAATTCAAATGTATTGACCCTTGTGGCTGTAACTTGTAATGTTGCAGGTTTGATTGATTTTAGTGAAGTTTGATTGATTAGGATTACAAAGTCTACAACCAGCATTTGCCTGTGGCACTTTGAAGATGAAGGACCCCATGACTATAGTTATTCCGCTGCAATGTAATGTAATAGCCAAATGAGCTATGTATGATGTAATAAAATTATGTTATTCCTGGTTATAAAGTTATATTATGACCTTTGTTTCTTGATATTACATCTAAACTATGGATGCTAGCTATTGATTCAGGGACTAGCATTGTAAACACAGGGGACTCCACCTTATGTTGAATAAAGGTTGGGGCACTCCCTCTACAGATGGTATCAGAGCATTGTGTTGCCTGTATGATTTGTAAACCTAGGATTGGACAAAAACCCTTAGAAAAATAGGAGTTATATTTTGATCCTAAACTTATATACAAAAACACTTGTAAACTCTTTCCTCAACCATTTTGGTTTCAACTCTACATTCTCTTCTATTTCAACTGATGGAAAAACCTACCCATGGCCAAAGACTACACCATGTGCAAAGGACTTCTTCAACTTCTTCAACTCTAATGACTTCAACTTCTTCAACTCTAATGACTTCAACATCTTCAGCATGATCTCCAAAGACTTCCAACTTGGATACCACTAAGGACTACAAGTGAGACAAGGAAATCTTACTCAAGATTTAGAGACTGAGGGAATGCAAAATAAGAAGGAGCCATCAACAACTTTGAAGTATTGTAACCAAGAGTTTTTCTCAAGGAAACCATGATCTAATACAAGAAGAATCATGAAGGAAGGAAAGATCACAAGTGAACCATATAGATGGACCACCATATTTTAGTTAAGACAAAACCACCAACTTATGAGGTGTAAACAAAAATATTTTGTTGCCTAAGTATGTGCTTGAACCTTGTGTTTGCGTGAAATGTTTTGTTGTGATTGCATGTACATTGTTTGAGTGAATTGTGATATGTGTGATTGGAATTGATTCCTTAGAAATATCTTGCCTATTCTAATCTCCAAACAGATGACTACTCCAAAAGACTCCAAGGTTGATGACACCAACACCAACCAAGAGGACAGCATGAAAGAGCTCATAGCAACTCAACACCAGTTAAACCAACTGACAGCTCAGTTCATAGCCAACACTAGTGATAAAGATCCAGCACTGCAAAAGTTTTTGGAGGAACAAACCCAACTGATGCTTAAGGTGACTAATCAAATGATCAACATGGAAGAAAGCTATCCCAAAAGAGTCTTTGACAACAAGGATGACAAAAATATTATTCTAGATGGAGCACCAGCTTGCATTACTTGTGGAGACAAGGATCATACTTCCAAGGAGCATGAAGATCAATGCCCTAACTGTGAAGAAAAACATCCTGTTGGACAATGTCCCACCTCTCAAGCTACTTGTTATCTTTGTGAAGGAAATGACCATGTTCCTATCCAATGCCCCATTTATTCCATGGTGGAACAAAGGAAACAAGAAGAATCCAAGTCTACCAAGAAAGTAAAAGGACCACTTATACCTCCAAACAAGACAACCCAATTCAAAGGACTAAAGAAACCCAAGAAAAAAAAAGGACATGAGCCTTGTGCAATGTCATAAATGTAAGGAAATGGGACACTACTCCAGTGGATGCCCAGAGAACAAGAAGAATAAAGAGATTGGCCAAGTGATGTGCAACAACTGCAAAGAGTTAGGCCACTATGTAGCAACTTGTCCACAAGAGCCACGTAAAGAACTCAAGGAAATCCGCTGTTTCAACTGCAAAAATCCAGGACATTATGCAAGCAACTGTCCAGAAAAGATGAAGAACAAGTTGAACAAGCCTATGGAGAAACTCAACCTTGGCCCATGAGTCAAGTGTGGAAACAAAGGACGCAATGCAAAAGTTTACTTAGAGAAGTTTCCCCAGGATCCCAAGAAGGACAATATGTAATTTTTGTTTGAAAATTTTTAAGGGTGGTAGTACCCTAGTGTTTTGAACCGGCTTGTAACCCTAGCCTTCCCAAATCTCGGGATGAGATTTATTTTAAGGGTGGTAGCCTATCACATCCCAAGATTTTCCAAATCTTGTAATGTGAAAATAAATGAATGAAATAAAACTTTGTTTGATTTTCAGGGCCAGAAGAAACTTTTTGAATTTAATTGGAAACTTCAAACCAATTTGAATCAAATAAATCCTAAAGGGATTTATAAGGATAAACATTTATTAAAGGAAATTAAAATGTTTTGGAATTACTATTTTGGATCTTTTAATAAAAGATTTGGTTTTCAAAAGAAAAGGTGGATTCATAAATAAAGATTATTTTATAAAGCCAAATTAAACCTTGGCCAAGCTTTGGAATTAAAACATTTTGTTTTGAATAAAAATAGCAAAGGTTTATTTAAATAAATTAATAAGGATGTAATATCCAATTTTATCTAAATAAAAGGTTTTACCATTTGAATTAAAACATCAAAAACTTATTAAATTATTTTAAATAAGTTTTCCAAATATTTCATATTCTCAAATAAAACCTACTGAAGTGTTTTGTCTTTATTTTAGATTTCAAAATAAATATTTTAAATAAAATAAATCCTATTTGATTTAATAATGAAGGTCTATTGTATTTAATTATTAATGGACCCTAAAATAAAAGGTTATTTTGTTTTAAACAAGTTTCCAAGTATTCTTTATTTCCAAATAAAACCTACTAATTTGGTTTTGAAAATATTTGGATTTCAAATGGAGATTTTATTAATTAAATCAAACCATATTTTATTAAATAACTAAAGATCCATTTTATTTAATTAAAGAATGGATCCTAAAAAGAATAAAAATTATTATTTTATTTTGGAATTTGGTTTATGTTGATAAACAGAACCAAATTCAAAGTACAAAGTTTAGTGATTGTTTGAATCAAATTGAGTGTTGTTTGATTGTTTGAATTTCAAAAAGAGAAAAAGAATTAGAAAAGGAAAAAGGTTCCAGGAAGAAAAAAATGGAATTGGACCTAGCCCAGCCGGCCAAGCCCACAAGCCCAGCAAACCAGCCGAGCTTCCCCTCCCAAGGAAAACGTTGTGTACTCAGAATCTAACTCAGACAGACGATGACTGGTGGACCTCCCTCTCACTTCTTTTCCCACTGACGACTGGACCCCACTCTCCTGTTCATCCTCCTCACCTGCGCGACCTCCTTCCCCCAAACCTCGCTGCCGTTGCTGCCATTCAATCCGCGCGTTCAATTCGCCATAATATCGAGCTTTAATCTCGCGGCGACCACGCACGTTAAAACGCCAGCGTCTTCTCCTCCTTTCCCCTCTGTCTCCTCCCCCAAATGCGCCCCCAGGCTGCCTGAATCGAGCTTGCACACCCTCTGCTCCGACCACCGTCTCCGGCCAATTCCGGCTAACCTCTGCCGCCCCTTGCCTCATCGACCATGCACACACACTCCCCAGACCTAGACGCATCTCCCTGTACCTCCCATTCAACCGCGGGTGCTCCAGAACATCGGCAACCAACTCGATTGAGCTCCGCCGTCTGTCTCGCCTCCGTCAAGTTCCCCAGGTAGAATCCGACCGCCCCTCTGCTTCTCAATCATGCGAGCATCTTCGCCTTGGTCTTGCGTACCTAACTACACCATCTATTTGCCTCCACGTGATCTACAGAGTCGCCTCCGACCGCAACCAGGACCACCCGACGCAGTTCTCTACTCCGGCGAGCAATCGCTGCTATACCAGAGCGCCCCTTGCAATGTTGACCACACGACGAGCACCACCTCGATCTCGCGAACACGGTAAGCACCCCCCTGTCTACTTTGCTTCCTGTAGCCGCCGTAGCGCCACCGTTTGGCCGCTCCGCCGCCAGCCACCGCCGCAGCGCCGCTAGTTTTAGGTCGAGCTTGCAGCAGCCGTTCGATCGCGATCCAGCGGTTAGGAATAGAACCAGAGCGAAAGGGTAAAATTGAATCTGTGCCGTGCGATCAAGTTGGATCCTGCGGTCTGCGTCTGTCAATCCGAACGAACCGGTACCATCCAATCTAATCATGACGCGTGGCCAGTATTGTTAAAAACAGAAATTTGAAAACAGAATTGTTTGCAGTTTTGAAAACACTATAACTTTTGATCCACACGTCCAAAATTTACAAATTTGATACCGTTGGAATCAGTGGAAAAAACCCTAGCCAACCATGGAATTTGTTTAGCAAATAGTATCTGTTAGTTTGCTTGTTTTTGCAGATACTTTTGTGTGCTTGTTTAGATTAGAAAAATTGTTTAAAAATGTTTTTAGGGTTAAAACCTGTGCAAAATGGTTTGTTGTAAACTCACTGACCCTAGGAACCAACCCATGGAGTTAAAAAATGAATTTGGTGAAATTTAGGTTAGATTAATTTATTTGGTCCATTTCTAGCCAAATGAAAATAAAGATTTTTGTTATGAAAATGTTTTTGTAAAGAAAACTTTGGGAAAATGTTTTGATCAAACCTACTGACCCTAAACACCAAGTTTTGGGAAAAAACAACTTATTTGGTGAACAACTTGAAGTTGTTTCTTTGATAAAAATATTTTTCCATCACATAAAATAATGATTGGATTTAAAAATGGTTTATGGATAAAACCCTTTTACAAATGACTTTGCCACCTTGGAAAATGACCAAATTTGGGACTTACAAAATTTAGAAGCCTAGTGGAGACCATCTTTACAAATAGAACCATCTTTTGCATGCTTACATGCATGACTTAGATCCCATTGTTTTGTGTGTGTGAATTGTTAAATGATTAATGGTTTGGAATGCTACTTGATCCTATGCTTGCTTGATTGATTTTAGTGAAATTAGAAAAGTGTGAGACTAGCAAGATCAAGGAGTGAACCATCATTCCCTACCCAAAAAGGCAAGTGACACTATCATCAAAAGTCCTACTATTTTCATTATACTTAGTGGATTTTGAAACATGCATGAACATACTTTTTGTACTTATGCTATGCTAAAATACTAATAGGATTCCCTATCCATTCCTTAGATAAAACAATGTAGTTTTTACATGCTTAGCCATGCTATATTTTGAAAAGAGATACATGTTGAGATTTTACAAAGGTTGAGAAAAGGACTTGTGTTTTACATAATAAAACAAGGACTCAATGAACCACCTAGGTGGAGGATACTTTAAGTTTTGTAGAGGGTGGCAACAAAAGGAACCATGTCTATGGGAATCACTTTGTGTTGTGCTCCAAAAGAAAACCACCTAGGAAACTTAGAGATTGAACATGTTTCTCCAATTGTGGCTTTCGTGTGCAACCACATGCTATTACGGCTCTGGCTTAGTCAACTACATTGGGAAGACTCATGCACTGTCCTCAGTTAACTGGACATGGGGACCTGGAATCCTACATGGGTGCTGAAGGCAAGCTAGCAATGGTGTATTGGAGGACCCTTTGGAAAGACTTCGTCACATTCTCAATCTGCACTACTCCATCTTCGTGAGCACTAATCCAGTAGGCCACTGGTGGCAAAAGGATGGGATTGTGACATGTGGGTAAAGTGTACTCCTTCTGCAGAAGATAATAAAATCTAAGTACTTAGCCGTGTCCCCGGTTATGGACAATACTGAGCAACTAAAGTTTGAACTATGGGAGATCTCGACATTCCAACTTCTAAAATAAAAACTTGATGCACTTGGGGGTACCAAGGAATTCAAAGAGATTTTGTTAAGCTTGATGCACTTGGGGTTACCAAGGTGCTCAAGAGATTTTGCTTAAAGCTTGATGTACTTGGGGTTACCAAGGAACTCATGAGATTTTGATAAAACTTGTTGCACTTGGGGTTACCAAGGAGCTCAAGGTATTTTGACAAGGACTTGAACACTTGAGTTTCTACCAAGGAGTTCAAGGAACTTGGAAAAGAGATTTGACAAAGGACCAAACCCATTTTGAAAAGATAGGATAAATATTGCTTTATGCAAATAAGCCTTAAACTCTACTTAGCCAAAATTGCATGTAATGATAGGATCCACTTATATTATACAAACTAGTGAAACTTGCCAATACAATTCAAATGTATTGACCCTTGTGTCTGTAACTTGTAATGTTGCAGGTTTGATTGATTTTAGTGAAGTTTGATTGATTAGGATTACAAAGTCTACAACCAGCATTTGTCTGAGGCACTTTGAAGATGAAGGACCCCATGACTATAGTTATTCCGCTGCAATGTAATGTAATAGCCAAATGAGCTATGTATGATGTAATAAAATTATGTTATTCCTGGTTATAAAGTTATATTATGACCTTTGTTTCTTGATATTACATCTAAACTGTGGATGCTAGCTATTGATCCAGGGACTAGCATTGTAAACACAGGGGACTCCACCTTATGTTGAATAAAGGTTGGGGCACTCCCTCTACAGATGGTATCAGAGCATTGTGTTGCCTGTAGGATTTGTAAACCTAGGATTGGACAAAAACCCTTAGAAAAATAGGAGTTATATTTTGATCCTAAACTTATATACAAAAACACTTGTAAACTCTTTCCTCAACCATTTTGGTTTCAACTCTACATTCTCTTCTATTTCAACTGATGGAAAAACCTACCCATGGCCAAAGACTACACCATGTGCAAAGGACTTCTTCAACTTCTTCAACTCTAATGACTTCAACTTCTTCAACTCTAATGACTTCAACATCTTCAGCATGATCTCCAAAGACTTCCAACTTGGATACCACTAAGGACTACAAGTGAGACAAGGAAATCTTACTCAAGATTTAGAGACTGAGGGAATGCAAAATAAGAAGGAGCCATCAACAACTTTGAAGTATTCTAACCAAGAGTTTTTCTCAAGGAAACCATGATCTCATACAAGAAGAATCATGAAGGAAGGAAAGATCACAAGTGAACCATATAGATGGACCACCATATTTTAGTTAAGACAAAACCACCAACTTATGAGGTGTAAACAAAAATATTTTGTTGCCTAAGTATGTTCTTGAACCTTGTGTTTGCGTGTAATGTTTTGTTGTGATTGCATGTACATTGTTTGAGTGAATTGTGATATGTGTGATTGGAATTGATTCCTTAGAAATATTTTGCCTATTCTAATCTCCAAACAGATGACTACTCCAAAAGACTCCAAGGTTGATGACACCAACACCAACCAAGAGGACAGCATGAAAGAGCTCATAACAACTCAACACCAGTTAAACCAACTGACAGCTCAGTTCATAGCCAACACTAGTGATAAAGATCCAGCACTGCAAAAGTTTTTGGAGGAACAAACTGTAGGGTTTCGTAGCATGGAAAACAAAAATTTTCTATCGCATACAAACAAACAAGCCAAGATCTATCTACTAGATTGTAGCAACGAGTCGATGGAATAACTTACCCTCGAAGATTCCAAAGTGTTTAACGAGAGCGGATTCTCGTGGGTGATGTAGTCGTACTCTTCCCGATCTCAAGACCGTGTAGACGATCCTTCCGGCGCTGCGTTCCGGCAGCGCTTCCGCAGTCGGTCACACGTTCGGTACTCGAAGAATACCTTCCTCTCCCTTGTTCCAGCAGGTAGCGGAGGTTGTAGCACTCTCCTCGCGATTCCGGCAGCACAACGGCGTGGTACCAGAAGTAGAGGGGAGATCCCGCAGGGCTTCGCCTCAAGCCAGAGCGAGTATGGTGGAGTATGAGAGAGAGCTATTAGTGGTCTAGGGTTTAGACACACCAATTAGAAGGCTCTAATCCGAAGGCTAGTGCAATTAGAAGCTCTAAACCAAAGCGGCTCTAAACCGGAGTCTAGGGCTAGGATTTAGATTAGAGGATAGGAACTTGTGTGTCTAGAGGAGGAGGCCCTGCCCCTCCTTTTATAGGTGGGAGGGCGCCAAGGGAGGAGTCCTCCCAAGTCGGCCTTGGTGGCCTTGCTTGGAGAGGAGGGACTCCTCCTCCAAGTTGGTTTCAACCTCCTCTTGCTTGTTTCCCACAGTTTCCTGTTTTAGCCGTTTGACTTTCAAACTGGCCATTTGACTTTTCAGTTTTAGGATTCAATTTAATCCTTTATTTGGAACAGCAAGAACACTTAGTACATGATGCAATCATTCCAATATGTAATGACACATTCATGTACCCCTTCCCCCCGGAGTGCCGGACATTCCGGAACCTTCTAGAACATTCCCGATGAAAACACCGGAATCATTTCCGAACTCCGAAACGGGACTTTCCTTATATGAATCTTATTCTCCGGACCATTCCGGATCACCTCGTGATATCCCGGATCCCATCCGAGACTCCGAACAACATTCGGTCTCTTTCTCATAATACCATAACTACTCAAAACAACGTCGAATCCTTAAGTGTGTCTCCCTACGGTTCGTGAATTATGCGGACATGATCGAGACACTTCTCCGAACAATAACCAATAGAGGAATCTAGAAATTCATATGGCTCCCACATATTTCTCCGATTACTTTGCGATCAAATGAACCACTTACATACGATACCAATTTCCCTTTTTCTCACGATAGTTTACTTATCAGAGGTTATGATCGTCGGTATCTCTACATACCTAGTTCAACCTCGTTACCGATAAGTACTCTTTTCTCATTCCCGTGATATGTGATCCCTTGTGACCCAGTCACATGCTTGCAAGCTAATTGGATGACATTCCACCGAGAGGGCCCATAGTATATCTATCTGTCATATGGATGGACAAATCCCACTCTTGATCCATGTGTTTCAACCAATACTTTCCGAACACTCAATGCCACCTTTATAGCCACCGCCACGGTGTGGTGTTTGATGTCATCAAAGCATCCATCCGGTAAAGGTGATATGCATGATCTCATGGTCGAAGGAATTAGGTTACTATGTATCAGAAAGCATATAGCAATTTAACTATTGAAATGACTTGATCTTTATGCTATGCTTATCTATAGGAGTATGTCCACCATATCATTCTCCTAACGATATGATCTTGTTGTTGATAACATCTCAATGTTCATGATAGGGAAACCACAATCATTAATCAACAAACAAGCTAGTGAAGTATAGAGGCTATACTAGGGACTTCAAATTAAGTTTACAAATCACACAAGTATCAATGTTTCCTTGTTAATACTATTATAGCATGAATGTAAACTTTTATCATAAACACAAAGATATAATAATAACTACATTTATTATTGCCTCTAGGGCATATCTCCAACAGTCTCCCACTTGCACTAGAGTCATCTAATCTAGATTACATGGTAATATACCGAACACCCATGGCAGTTTGGTGTTGGTCATGTTTTGCCCTCGAGAGAGGTTTAGTCAACGGATCCGCCACATTCAGATCTGTGTGTACTTTGCAAATCTTTATATCCCCATCCTGGATATGTTCTCGAATAGCGTGAAAACGCAGCTTGATATGCTTCAGCTTCTTGTGTGACCTTGGTTCTTGCGCATTGGCTATGGCGCCCATGTTATCACAGTAGATAGACATTGGGTCCAGCGCACTAGGAACCACACCCAGCTCTGTAATGAACTCTTTCATCCATATCGCTTCTTGTGAAGCCTCTGAAGCAGCCATGTATTCCGATTCAGTTGAAGGTCTCGCCACAATGCTTTGCTTTGCACTCCTCCAGCTAACTGCTGCACCATTCAAAATAAATACGTATCCAGATTGTGATTTAGAATCATCCGGATCGGTGTTCCAACTAGCATCGGTGTAACCATTAACAACGAGCTGTTCATCACCTCCATAAGAAAGAACCATATCCTTAGTTCTTCTCAAGTACTTAAGGATGTTTTGATCATGTCCAATGATCCACTCCTGGATCGCTTTGATATCTGCTAGTTAAACTAACAGCATATGCAATGTCGGGTCTAGTACATAGCCTAGCATACATTAGAGATCCTATGGCTGAGGCATAGGGAGTCTTACTCATCCTTTCTCTATCTTCTATCGATGTCGGACTTTGAGTTTTACTCAAGGTCGTATTGGGCAACATGGGCAAGAACCCTTTCTTGCTTTCTTCCATTCCAAACCTCTTTAGAACTTTGTCCAAATATGTACTCTGTGACAATGATATTTGGCGTTTCAATCTATCTCTATAAATCTTTATGCCTAATATGTAAGCTGCTTCGCCAAGATCCTTCATTGAAAAACTATTATTCAAATATTCCTTGACACTATTAAGAAGGTCTACATCATTCCCAATCAACAATATGTCATCCACATATAGTATTAAGAATGCTACAGAGCTCCCACTCACTTTCTTGTAAATACAAGCTTCTCCATAAGTTTGTACAAAACCAAAACTTTTGATCACCTTATCAAAACGTTGATTCCAACTTCGGGATGCTTGCTTCAATCCATAGATGGACCGTTGAAGTTTGCATACCTTGTTAGCATCTTTAGGATCGACAAAACCTTTGGGTTGCATCATATACAACTCTTCATCAATATCTCCATTGAGGAATGCTATTTTGACATCCATCTGCCATATCTCATAATCATAATATGCAGCGATTGCTAACATAATCCTCACAGACTTTAGCTTCACGGTGAGAAAGTCTCATCGTAGTCAACTCCTTGAATTTGTCGAAACCCTTTGCGACAAGTCGAGCTTTATAGACAGAACATTACCATCAGATATGTTTTCTTCTTGAAAATCCATTTGTTCTCGATGCCTTCGCCATCCGGTAAGTCCACCAAAGTCCATACTTGGTTTTCGTACATGGATCCAATCTCGATTTCATGGCTTCTTGCCATTTATTGGAATCTAGGCTCATCATCGCTTCCTCATATGTCTCGGGGTCATTGGTGTTGTCCACCAACATGACACTCATAACGGATCATACCAACTGGAGTGGTACGAGTTCTCATTGACCTCCAGAGGCTCAGTAGTAACTTCAACCAAGTTTCATGATCACCATCATTAGCTTCCTCTCTTATTGGTGCAGCACCACAGAACTTCTTCCGGCTGCGCTTCTCGCAATTTCGAGAGAAGGTTCGACAACCTCGTCGAGTTCTACTTTCCTTCCAAATACTTCTTTCGAGAGAAATTCTTCTCTAGAAAGGATCCATTCTTGGCAACGAAGATTTTACCTTCGGACTATGATAGAAGGTATACCCAATAGTTTCCTTCGTATCCTATGAAGACGCATTTTCCGCTTTGGGTTCAAGCTTGTCCCTGTAACTTCTTTAAAAGGCTTCGCATCCCCAAACTTTAAGGAACGACAATTTAGGTTTCTTCCCAAACCATAATTCATACGATGTCGTTTCAACGGATTTAGACGGTGCCCTATTTAAAGTGAATGCGGCTGTTTCTAATGCATAACCCCAAAATGATAGCGATAAATCTGTAAGTGACATCATAGAACGATCCATATCTAAGAGAGTTCGATTACGACGTTCGGACACACCATTACGCTGTGGTGTTCCCGGCGGTGTCAACTGTGAAAGTATTCCGCATTTCTTCAAATGCTCGCCAAACTCGTAACTTAGATATTCACCTCCACGATCAGAACGTAGAAATTTAATCTTCTTGTTACGTTGATTCTCTACCTCACTTTGAAACTCCTTAAACTTCTCGAAAGTTTCGGATTTATGTTTCATGAAATAGATATACCCATATCTACTCAAGTCATCCGTGAAGGTAAGAACATAACGATAACCATCACATGATGCTACACTCATTGGACCACACACATCGGTATGTATGATTTCCAATAAGTCCGTAGCTCGCTCCATCATACCAGAAAATGGAGTCTTAGTCATTTTTCCCATCAGACATGCTTCGCATCTTTCAAGTGATTCAAAATCAAGTGATTCAAGAAGTCCATCGGAATGGAGTTTCTTCATACGCTTCACTCCAATGTGACCAAGACGACAGTGCCACATATAGGTCGAATTATCGCTTGATTCCAAACGTTTAGCCTCAATGTTTTTGATATGTGTATTTCCACTATCGAGATTCAATAAGAATAGACCATCTATCAAAGGTGCATGTGCATAAAACATATTACTCATATAAATCGAACAACCATTATTCTCTGACTTAAACAAGTAACCGTCTCGCAATAAACAAGATCCCGATATAATGTTCATGCTCAACACAAGCACTAAATAACAATTATTTAAGTATAAAACTAATCCCGATGGTAGATGAAGGGGTAGCGTGCCGACCGCGATCACATCAACCTTTGATCCGTTTCCCACGCGCATCGTCACCTCGTTCTTCGCTAGCTTCCGTTTATTCTGCAGCACCTATTTCGAGTTACAAATATGAGCAACCGAACCAGTATCAAATACCCAGGCACTACTACGAGTACTAGTGAGATACACATCAATAACATGTATATCAGATATACCTTTCTTCTTGATGTTGCCGTTCTTCAGATCCGCCAAGTACTTTGGGCAATTCCGCTTCAAAGGACCTTCTCCTTGCGTAAAAGCACTCGATGTCGTGCTTGGGCCAGCTTTGGTCTTCTCAAGCGTGGTAACTTTCTTACCACCCTTCTTGAAGTGTCCTTCTTAGACTTGCCTTTCTTGAATTTGGTGGTCTTATTGACCAACAACACTTGGTGCTCTTTCTTTATCTCCACTTCGCAGATTTCAACATGGCAAAGAGTTCGCAACGCGTCTTGTTCATGTTCTCATGTTGTAGTTCATCACAAAGTTCTTGTAACTTGGTGGTAGTGATTGGAGGACACGAAATCCCCAAAGCATTAGGAATCACTATACCCAAGCTTTGAAGTTTGTTTGTGCCCGCACATCTTAAGCACATGCTCACCGACGGAGCTGCCTTCTTCCATCTTGCGCTTAAAGAACTTTTCGAAGCCTCATAGCTTTCAATTGCCGCATGAGTCTCAAAAATCAATTTGAGATCCTCGACAATATCATATGGGTCTCGACTCTTCAAACCTTTTCTCAAGCTCCGATTCCAAACCATACAAGATAGCACACCTGAACTATGGAGTACCGATTCTTCGAGCGAGGTGAACATTCTTTACTTCATCGGGAGCATCACCTGCAGTGGGTCACCCAATGCATCCAAAGACATATGTCAAATTACCACCGGTGAGGACAATCCTCAAATTGCGGAACCAATCCGCGAAGTTGCTTCCATTGTTTTTCAACTTTTCTTTCTCTAGGAACGCATTAAAATTGATGGTAGGGGCTGCCATTGATCTACAACATATTTGCAATAGTTTAGACTAAGTTTATGACAAATTGAGTTCAAATTAATTAAGAAATTAAACTAGGTGAACTCCCACTCAAAACAACATCCCTCACATTGTTTTAGTGATCACACGAACCAAATCCACTACATCAACACCGATCATCAAGAGAGTTGATACAGTTTCAATGGCGAACAATCGTCATGTTCATCATATCTACTATATGATTCATGCTTTACCTTTCGGTGATCCGTGTTCCGAGACCATGTCTGTACATGCTAGGCTCGTCAAGATCAAACCTTAGTTTTCGCATGAGCAAATCTGGCTTGCTCACGTTGTATACACTTGCAGAATCTAACACACCCGATCATCACGTGGTGCTTCGAAACAACAAGCTTTAGCAACGGTGCTAACTAAGGGTGAACACATTATGACTTGAAATTCATGTGCATGAGGGATCATCTTATAATGCTACCGTCATCTACTAAGCAATACAAGATGCATAAAGGATTAACATCACATGCAATTCAATAATATGTGATATGATATGGCCTTTCTTCTTTGTGCTTTCGATCTCCATCTTCAAGCACGAACATGATCTCCATCATCACCGGCATTGCATCAAGGTCAATGACGCTTCTCCATGGTTGTCGTCCACCGGCTTCAACTATTACAACTACTTTTAATAGACACGCGGGTCTTAACATAAATTAAAGACAACCATATGGCTCCTGCCGGTTGCCAACTTACAATAAGGAACATTGCATACATCAGATATAATCACAATCATGGCCATATCACATCACTGCACACCCCTTCAAAACAAAGTTAGACGCCTCTACTTTTTTTGCATATTTTACGTGGTTTGGGGCTTTCAATAAGTGTCGTTCTAACTTACGAACAAGAACCACAACATTGATACTAGCATTGTTAATCACCCGTTGTAAATTGGATCTTAACTATGCTAGGAGAAACAGCACCATAAAGCCACTTATGCAATACAAGTTGCATGTCAAGCGTGGAGCAAGTCTCATGAATGATGTCATGTAAGGTTAGCCCGGGCCGCTTCATCCCAACATACCGCAAGATGCAAAGTACACAAGAAGCAATCGACAATAAAAGCATCAACGCCCACAATGACCATTGTGTTCTACTCGTGCAACAGATCTACATATAGACACGACTCTGATACCATTGTAGGGTTTCGTAGCATGGAAAACAAAAAATTTCTATCGCATACAAACAAACAAGCCAAGATCTATCTACTAGATTGTAGCAACGAGTCGATGGAATAACTTACCCTCGAAGATTCCAAAGTGTTTAACGAGAGCGGATTCTCGTGGGTGATGTAGTCGTACTCTACCTGATCTCAAGATCGCGTAGACGATCCTTCCGGCAGCGCTTCCGCAGTCGGTCACACGTTCGGTACTGACGAAGACCTTCCTCCCTTGTTCCAAGAAAGCAGAGGTTGTAGCACTCTCCTCGCGATTCCGTAGCAGAATCGGCGTGGTACCTAAGTAGAGGGAGATCCCAGGCTTCGCTTAAGCCGGAGCGAGTATGGTGGAGTATGAGAGAGAGCTATTAGTGGTCTAGGGTTTAGACACACCAATTAGAAGGCTCTAATACCAAGGCTAGTGCAATTAGAATCTCTAAACCAAAGCGGCTCTAAACCGGAGTCTAGGGCTAGGATTTAGATTAGAGGATAGGAACTTGTGTGTCTAGGAGGAGGCCCCGCCTCCTTTTATAGGTGGGAGGGCGGCCAAGGGAGGAGTCCTCCCCAAGTCGGCCTTGGTGGTGGCCGGGCTTGGAGAGGAGGACCTCCTCCAAGTTGGTTTCAACCTCCTCTTGCTTGTTTCCCACAGTTTCTGTTTTAGCCGCTTGACTTTCAAACCGCCATTTGACTTTTCTGTTTTAGGATTCAATTTAATCCTTTATTTGGAACAGCAAGAACACTTAGTACATGATGCAATCATTCCAACATGTAATGACACATTCATGTACCCCTCCCCCTCCCGGAGTGTCGGACATTCCGGAACCTTCTAGAACATGCCGATGAAAACACCGGAATCATTTCCGAACTCCGAAACGGGACTTTCCTTATATGAATCTTATTCTTCAGACCATTCCGGATCACCTCGTGATATCCCGGATCCCATCCGAGATTCCGAACAACATTCGGTCTCTTTCTCATAACACCATAACTACTCAAACAACGTCGAATCCTTAAGTGTGTCTCCCTACGGTTCGTGAATTATGCGGACATGATCGAGACACTTCTCCGAACAATAACCAATAGAGGAATCTGGAAATTCATATGGCTCCCACATATTTCTACGATTACTTTACAATCGAATGAACCACTTACATACGATACCAATTTACCTTTGTCTCACGATATGTTACTTATCCAAGGTTATGATCGTGGTATCTCTACATACCTAGTTCAACCTCGTTACGTATAAGTACTCTTTTCGCTCCGTGATATGTGATCCCTTGTGACCCATCACATGCTTGCAAGCTAATTGGATGACATTCCACCGAGAGGGCCCAGTATATCTATCCGTCATATGGATGGACAAATCCCACTCTTGATCCATGTGTTTCAACCAATACTTTCCGAACACTCAATGCCACCTTTATAGCCACCCGCCACGGTGTGGTGTTTGATGTCATCAAAGCATCCATCCGGTAAAGGTGATATGCATGATCTCATGGTCGAAGGAATTAGGTTACTATGTATCAGAAAGCATATAGCAATTGAACTATTGAAATGACTTGATCTTTATGCTATGCTTATCTATAGGAGTATGTCCACCATATCATTCTCCTAACGATATGATCTTGTTGTTGATAACATCTCAATGTTCATGATAGGGAAACCACAATCATTAATCAACCAAAAAGCTAGTGAAGTATAGAGGCTATACTAGGGACTTCAAATTAAGTTTACAAATCACACAAGTATCAATGTTTCCTTGTTAATACTATTATAGCATGAATGTAAACTTTTATCATAAACACAAAGATATAATAATAACTACATTTATTATTGCCTCTAGGGCATATCTCCAACACAAACCCAACTGATGCTTAAGGTGACTAATCAAATGATCAACATGGAAGAAAGCTATCCCAAAAGAGTCTTTGACAACAAGGATGACAGAAATATTATTCTAGATGGAGCACCAGCTTGCATTACTTGTGGAGACAAGGATCATACTTCCAAGGAGCATGAAGATCAATGCCCTAACTGTGAAGAAAAACATCCTGTTGGACAATGTCCCACCTCTCAAGCTACTTGTTATCTTTGTGAAGGAAACGACCATGTTCCTATCCAATGCCCCATTTATTCCATGGTGGAACAAAGGAAACAAGAAGAATCCAAGTCTACCAAGAAAGTAAAAGGACCACTTATACCTCCAAACAAGACAACCCAATTCAAAGGACTAAAGAAACCCAAGAAACAAAAACAGGACATGAGCCTTGTGCAATGTCGTAAATGTAAGGAAATGGGACACTACTCCAGTGGATGCCCAGAGAACAAGAAGAATAAAGAGATTGTCCAAGTGATGTGCAACAACTGCAAAGAGTTAGGCCACTATGTAGCAACTTGTCCACAAGAGCCACGTAAAGAACTCAAGGAAATCCGCTGTTTCAACTGCAAAAATCCAGGACATTATGCAAGCAACTGTCCAGAAAAGATGAAGAACAAGTTGAACAAGCCTATGGAGAAACTCAACCTTGGCCCATGAGTCAAGTGTGGAAACAAAGGACGCAATGCAAAAGTTTACTTAGAGAAGTTTCCCCAGGATCCCAAGAAGGACAATATGTAATTTTTGTTTGAAAATTTTTAAGGGTGGTAGTACCCTAGTGTTTTGAACCGGCTTGTAACCCTAGCCTTCCCAAATCTCGGGATGAGATTTATTTTAAGGGTGGTAGCCTATCACATCCCAAGATTTTCCAAATCTTGTAATGTGAAAATAAATGAATGAAATAAAACTTTGTTTGATTTTTAGGGCCAGAAGAAACTTTTTGAATTTAATTGGAAACTTCAAACCAATTTGAATCAAATAAATCCTAAAGGGATTTATAAGGATAAACATTTATTAAAGGAAATTAAAATGTTTTGGAATTACTATTTTGGATCTTTTAATAAAAGATTTGGTTTTCAAAAGAAAAGGTGGATTCATAAATAAAGATTATTTTATAAAGCCAAATTAAACCTTGGCCAAGCTTTGGAATTAAAACATTTTGTTTTGAATAAAAATAGCAAAGGTTTATTTAAATAAATTAATAAGGATTTAATATCCAATTTTATCTAAATAAAAGGTTTTACCATTTTAATTAAAACATCAAAAACTTATTAAATTATTTTAAATAAGTTTTCCAAATATTTCATATTCTCAAATAAAACCTACTGAAGTGTTTTGTCTTTATTTTAGATTTCAAAATAAATATTTTAAATAAAATAAATCCTATTTGATTTAATAATGAAGGTCTACTGTATTTAATTATTAATGGACCCTAAAATAAAAGGTTATTTTGTTTTAAACAAGTTTCCAAGTATTCTTTATTTCCAAATAAAACCTACTAATTTGGTTTTGAAAATATTTGGATTTTAAATGGAGATTTTATTAATTAAATCAAACCCTATTTTATTAAATAACTAAAGATCCATTTTATTTAATTAAAGAATGGATCCTAAAAAGAATAAAAATTATTATTTTATTTTGGAATTTGGTTTATGTTGATAAACAAAACCAAATTCAAAGTACAAAGTTTAGTGATTGTTTGAATCAAATTGAGTGTTGTTTGATTGTTTGAATTTCAAAAAGAGAAAAAGAATTAGAAAAGGAAAAAGGTTCCAGGAAGAAAATAATGGAATTGGACCTAGCCCAGTCAGCCAAGCCCACAAGCCCAGGAAACCAGCCCAGCTTCCCCTCCCAAGGAAAACGTTGTGTACTCAGAATCTAACTCAGACAGACGATGACTGGTGGACCTCCCTCTCACTTCTTTTCCCACCGACGACTGGACCCCACTCTCCTGTTCATCCTCCTCACCCGCGCGCTTCCCCCAAACCTCGCTGCCGTTGCTGCCATTCAATCCGCGCGTTCAATTCGCCATAATACCGAGCTTTAATCTCGCGGCTACCACGCACGTTAAAACGCCAGCGTCTTCTCCTCCTTTCCCCTCTGTCTCCTCCCCCAAATGCGCCCCCAGGCTGCCTGAATCGAGCTTGCACACCCTCTGCTCCGACCACCGTCTCCGGTCAATTCCGGCTAACCTCTGCCGCCCCTTGCCTCATCGACCACACACACACACTCCCCAGACCTAGACGCATCTCCCTGTACCTCCCTTTCAACCGCGGGTGCTCCAGAACATCGGCAACCAACTCGACTAAGCTCCGCCGTCTGTCTCGCCTCCGTCAAGTTCCCCAGGTAGAATCCGACCGCCCCTCTGCTTCTCAATCATGCGAGCATCTTCGCCTTGGTCTTGCGTACCTAACTACGCCCTCTATTTGCCTCCACGTGATCTACAGAGTCGCCTCCGACCGCAACCAGGACCACCCGACGCAGTTCTCTACTCCGGCGAGCAATCACTGCTATACCAGAGCGCCCCTTGCCACGTTGACCACACGACGAGCACCACCTCGACCTCGCGAACACGGTAAGCACCCCCTGTCTACTTTGCTTCCTGTAGCCGCCGTAGCGTCACCGTCTGGCCGCTCCGCCGCCAGCCACCGCCGCTAGTTTTAGGTCGAGCTTGCAGCAGCCGTTCGATCTCGATCCAGCGGTTAGGAATAGAACCAGAGCAAAAGGGTAAAAGTGAATCTGTGCCATGCGATCAAGTTGGATCCTACGGTCTGCGTCTGTCAATCCGAACGAACCGGTACCGTCCAATCTAATCATGACGCGTGGCCAGTATTGTTAAAAACAGAAATTTGAAAACAGAATTGTTTGCAGTTTTGAAAACACTATAACTTTTGATCCACACGTCCAAAATTTAAAAATTTGATACCGTTGGAATCAGTGGAACAAACCCTAGCCAACCATGGAATTTGTTTAGCAAATAGTATCTGTTAGTTTGCTTGTTTTTGCAGATACTTTTCTGTGCTTGTTTAGATTAGAAAAAATGTTTAAAAATGTTTTTAGGGTTAAAACCTTTGCAAAATGGTTTTTTGTAAACTCACTGACCCTAGGAACAAACCCATGGAGTTAAAAAATGAATTTGGTGAAATTTAGGTTAGATTAATTGATTTGGTCCATTTCTAGCCAAATGAAAATAAAGATTTTTGTTATGAAAATGTTTTTGTAAAGAAAACTTTGGGAAAATGTTTTGATCAAACCTACTGACCCTAAACACCAAGTTTTGGGAAACAACAACTTATTTGGTGAACAACTTGAAGTTGTTGCTTTGATAAAAATATTTTTCCATCACATAAAATAATGATTGGATTTAAAAATGGTTTACGGATAAAACCCTTTTACAAATGACTTTGCCACCTTGGAAAATGACCAAATTTGGGACTTACAAAATTTAGAAGCCTAGTGGAGACCATCTTTACAAATAGAACCATCTTTTGCATGCTTACATGCATGACTTAGATCCCATTGTTTTGTGTGTGTGAATTGTTGAATGATTAATGGTTTGGAATGCTACTTGATCCTATGCTTGCTTGATTGATTTTAGTGAAATTAGAAAAGTGTGAGACTAGCAAGATCAAGGAGTGAACCATCATTCCCTACCCAAAAATGCAAGTGACACTATCATCAAAAGTCCTACTATTTTCATTATACTTAGTGGATTTTGAAACATGCATGAAAATACTTTTTGTACTTATGCTATGCTAAAATCCTAATAGGATTCCCTATCCATTCCTTAGAGAAAACAATGTAGTTGTTACATGCTTAGCCATGCTATATTTTGAAAAGAGATGCATGTTGAGATTTTACAAAGGTTGAGAAAAGGACTTGTGTTTTACATAATAAAACAAGGACTCAATGAACCACCTAGGTGGAGGATACTTTAAGTTTTGTAGAGGGTGGCAACAAAAGGAACCATGTCTATGGGAATCACTTTGTGTTGTGCTCCAAAAGAAAACCACCTAGGAAACTTAGAGATTGAACATGTTTCTCCAATTGTGGCTTTCGTGTGCAACCTCATGCTATTATGGCTCTGGCTTAGTCAACTACATTGGGAAGACTCATGCACTGTCCTCGCTAACTGGACATGGGGACTGAATCCTACATGGGTCTTTGAGGCAAGCTAGCAATGGTGTATGGGAGGACCCTTTGGAAAGACTTCATCACATTCTCAATCCAAGATTACTCCATATTGGTGAGCACTAATCCAGTAGGCCACTGGTGGCAAAAGGATGGGATTGTGACATGTGGGTAAAGTGTACTCCTTCTGCAGAAGATAATAAAATCTAAGTACTTAGCCGTGTCCCCAGTTATGGACAATACTGAGCAACTAAAGTTTGAACTATGGGAGATCTCGACATTCCAACTTCTAAAATAAAAACTTGATGCACTTGGGGGTACCAAGGAATTCGAAGAGATTTTGTTAAGCTTGATGCACTTGGGGTTACCAAGGTGCTCAAGAGATTTTGCTTAAAGCTTGATGTACTTGGGGTTACCAAGGAACTCATGAGATTTTGATAAAACTTGTTGCACTTGGGGTTACCAAGGAGCTCAAGGGATTTTGACAAGGACTTGAACACTTGAGTTTCTACCAAGGAGTTCAAGGAACTTGGAAAAGAGATTTGACAAAGGACCAAACCCATTTTGAAAAGATAGGATAAATATTGCTTTATGCAAATAAGCCTTAAACTCTACTTAGCCAAAATTGCATGTAATGATAGGATCCACTTATATTCTACAAAGTAGTGAAACTTGCCAATACAATTCAAATATATTTACCGTTGTGGCTGTAACTTGTAATGTTGCAGGTTTGATTGATTTTAGTGAAGTTTGATTGATTAGGATTACAAAGTCTACAACCAGCATTTGCCTGTGGCACTTTGAAGATGAAGGACCCCATGACTATAGTTATTCCGCTGCAATGTAATGTAATAGCCAAATGAGCTATGTATGATGTAATAAAATTATGTTATTCCTGGTTATAAAGTTATATTATGACCTTTGTTTCTTGATATTACATCTAAACTGTGGATGCTAGCTATTGATCCAGGGACTAGCATTGTAAACACAGGGGACTCCACCTTATGTTGAATAAAGGTTGGGGCACTCCCTCTACAGCTCCCCTCCGTCTCGTATTCTGGCTCCGTGTTCCCCATGGTAAAATATTGACTTTGGCTTTTGTCCGGTCCAATTATGAGAATATTGATTTACTGCCATTTCTGGAACCAAAAACAGAATAAAACAGGCACTGTGGCATCTTGTTAATAGGTTAGTACCAGAAAACATATAAAAACACCTCAAAGTGTAGACAAAGCAAAGCAAAGTAGATACTAAACAAGCATGGAACATCAAAAATTATAAATATGTTTTTGACGTATCAAGCATCCCCAGGCTTAACTCATGCTCGTCCTCGAGTAGGTAAGTGATAAAAAGAATAATTTTTGAGGTGACATGCACCATCAAAATCAAGATCAAACCATTTGCAAGCATTGAAAGCTGGGATCAAAGAACTCTAAACATGAGCATGAAAGATGGAGTTCTCACAGTAAGACAAAGTAACTATGCATGCAACATGAAAGGTTACAAACAAAGATCATGAATAACGATGCATTGTAAGATGTTTGTTTGTTTCACATATAGAAAACATGGCATAGTGGCATTTAGCTTGTCCCTCCTGGAGTAGCAAATAGATGCATAGGACACCTTCAAAGTTCACAAGAGTGACTAGATACAAATAGTTCATGAGCAAGCAATATCAACAATATGAATCAATCAATAAGTTTTGGGACAATGCACATAGAACTAAGAATGGCAACTATGCCCTCTTAATTGGTGCCTAAGGATAGAAGGTGGAGACTCAATATAATAGTGGAAGAAAGGCCCTTCATAAAGGGAATCAGGGATTTCAAGTCTCAAAAAGAGCTTCCAAAAATTATGGTACTTGTTAGCTTTCAGCTCTCATTGCCCCTATCATAAGCATCTTGAAGTGATTAAGGTTAAAGTGAAAAAACTATGGAGTATATGCTTGACAAAGTATAAGTTGGCAATCTCATGTCCCTTGAATACGAGGGCCGCTCCTCATGCTACTCAAGTTTAGTTACCGGTAAGTCCTTGTCATAGTAAGTACATGTGTATCATAGAGAACCGCCAACAGGGTACCCCTTTCACATGATACAGGAGTTATCCCAAAATCAAAATGACAAGGCAAGCAGACAATGAGCATCTCAGCAATCTTCTTATTTACCATGGGAATATGGTGCTTTTTTCTCTATTTCCTCTTTTCTCCTCTTTTTTTTCTTTTTCTCAATCTCTTTTTCTATCTCTTTTTTTATAAGAAGAATGCTTCATAGATTGCTCACTATGGTGATGCTGCAAGTTTCCACCATGATTAGGCATGGCTTAGGCTAGCATCCCAAGCGTTTCTCTAACACACATACATGAATCCATGGACTTACAAGATCCCCTTTCATTTCACACCAACGACATCCATAAACAAAATAGCATGATATCAACTGTGTACAATGTATAAGTGCAATGTTGAAAGTGTTCCCCATGACAACATGGTTCTGCTAATTCAACATATAAGTGAAGCATATATAACATAGATGACACAATGGTTCAACTTTATTAGGGTCAAGAAAAATAAAGTGTGCCATAAAGTTTATGAGAGCTTTAATCACTAAGTTTTCACATAACAAAGAGACTTTTTAATTCGAAGGTAGGTGAAAACAAGAATATACTTGGAATGGTGTAACACACCATGCATAGAAATTTATAGTGGACACTTTGGAATAACTTGGTTTATTATAAGTTGGATGCATGAGTAGATCTTACTCATACAAGTGGAGGCTAGCAAAAGACTGTGAGCGACAACCTAAGAGAGCAATAATGGCCATAATCATGCAGAGCAACAATACATTACTAATCAAAGCATAAAGTGGTACTACAAGTCAAGGACTAAATGATCATAGAGGATAATGGTGACTTGTTCATAGTCATAACATGGTGTGAGCATGTGCCAAGTCAACCCAAACAAAGCATCAAAGTAGAATACCACAATACTATGCTTTTGTATGCTAAAACAACGCATGATTCCTTCAAGGCACATTAAGCAATCTCAATTGTTTGGAACAAGTCATGCTACAGAAATAATCACTAAGCATAAGGTCAAAACAACATCTAGCATGATATGATAAAGTCTAAGTCATAGTCAAAGCAAGCTCCTCTTGTACTTCTCAAGCAAGAACTTTCTACTCCTCTCCAACACCAATCAACTTATTTGAAACAACACATGAAGAACGGGGGTCCAAACTAATTTATTAAATCAAACTAAGCAAGCAAAAACCAAAAACAAAAACTAAGACTCTCCAAGAACAACACAACAATGCATGAAACAATAAAAATGAAGTGTCTAGAAAGACCTAGGATTTTTATTGATGAAGAAGGGGATGCCCAAGGCATCCCCAAGATTTGACGCTTGTACCTCTTGAATATTTATTGGGGTGACACGGGGTGGCATCCCCAAGCTTGAGAGTTTGTCCATTCTTCATCTCATTACATCATTATTTCTATACACCTGAAAATTTTCCTTCATACAAAACTTCACACAATCTTCATTAGCAACATTAGTGTATTCAAAAGATAATAGACCCTTGGGGTTTAGTTTTAAAACAGAAAAAATTTCACTAAAAACACAAGCTACTGTATCAATTCCCTCAAAAATCTCAATTTCCCCCAAAGAACCCCAAAAGGAATCAATAAGAAGCAAATGCAAATAATGGCAGAAATCTGTTAAAACAGACCAGCAGGTAGAAACCGATTTTGTCGAAGACTTTATGTTGCTCAAATAAAAAAGTATTGAACTAAGTAAAGTTATCTAACAACCTGGAGGATTTATTCAGAAAATTACAGATCAATCTGACTTACAAAGATTTTACACCAATTTTTACGGTGGAGCACAAAAATCTGTTTCAGGACAGCAATTCCCCAAATCTTACTTCCCTCTCATTAGAGGTTATTCTTGGCACAAAAAGCAAATAAAAAGGATAAGGAGTTGTTATTACAGAGGTAATAACTTCCAAGACTCAATAAAACTTTTGGGTTATCTCCCAATAAGAACTTTTCTTTAACGCCTTTAAGTTAGGCACAAGAAGCAAGAATCAAGTTTTTTCAAATGAAGAAGCATTAAGATAAATACTCGAAATCTCTTAAACTAGGAAAGGTATCTCACCCAAATGAGTTTTAGAGAATACTTTCTCATCTCTCTTAGGTTCACTACTTTCATCAAATGGGGTTTCAGGAACAATACAATAAAAATTCTTTTCTAAGGCTTCATGCATTCCTACAAGTTTAAAAGGTATGGGTATCTTAATTTCCTCTCTGGATTTGGTTTTATCTAAAGTACCCATAACATATACACATGAGCCTAGCATATTAAAACATTAAATGACCTTTTTGGATTTCTTAGCAACATCATTGAACTCTTTTAGCAAAGTTTCTAGGATACAATCTCTCTTTTCAGCATCCTCTTCTTATTTTAGTTTAAGAAACAAAATTTGCATCATGGGGTTAAGGTTACAAACCTAGCCTCCAACATGTGAATTAAACAAGCTGCAACAATTTCATAATTAGGAGCAAGTTCTGCTAAGGATCTATCCTCAATATCCTCATGTTTGCTAACATGATTAAATAATTCTTCAATATTTTGTTTCCCAATTATAGAGCCACTACCTATTGAAAGGTCTTTCAGGGTGAACTTGGGGATCAACATGGTGAGATAGAGCAAGGTGACAACTAGAGTAGGAACTATTTTTTGTGTGTTTTTGATAAGAAAGCAAACCAAACGAAACTATTTTTTGGAGTTTTTGATAAAAAGAGGTAATCAAAACAAGGCAAAAGAAACTAAGAAAAACAAAAACAAAGTAAAGAGAAAGGTTGCGAAGGACTCCCCTTGTGAAGCCGTCCTTAGACTCCCCGGCAACGGCACCAGAAAAAGCTTGATGGTGGCTCAGTTGATTGTTGAGCTTCGTTGGTAGACCCCAATAGGAAGGTATGATGAGCACAACATCAAGTTTTCCCTCAGTAAGAAACCGAGGTTATCGAACCAGTAGGAGGAAGGAAATGACTCAAAGGTGTTGCTAGAAACTTGGAAACCTTCACAATAGAAACTCAAGACTTTGCCCCAACGAACAGTGAGGTTGTCAATCTCACTGGTTTGCTAAAAACAAAGGATTAACTATATGGTGTGTAAGGTAATAGTGGTTTGCAGAAAGTAAAGAATAATAGTGGAAGATGTATCAATGGTAAAGTTTGGACCGGGTGATCATGCTCGACGTGGCACTTCGTTGGTAACCCCAAGCGCAGGGTGTGAAGAGGAAGCAGCAAGTTTTCCCTCAGTTGAGACTGAGGTTATCGAACCAGAAGGAGGAAGGAAACGTTAGACAGGTGTTGCAAGCAATGTGGAGACCTGCACAACACAAACTCAAGACTTTGCCCCAACGAATCAATGAGGTTGTCAAGCTCACCGGTTTGCTGTAACAAAGGATTGAATGTATGGTGTGGAAGGTAATGGTTTGCAGAAAGTAAACAAGTAACAGTGGAAGATGTATCAATGGTAAAGATTGGACCGGGGTCCATAGTTCACTAGAGGTGCTCTCCTTAGATAAACAACATGACATAAAGGGTAAACAAATTATAGCAGGGCAATTGACAGGAACTGAGCAAGGCATAACAATGCAATTACTAGTCAGAAAGATCCTACGAGATTCAATTGGGCAATACAACAAGATACATAGACCGCCATACAACTGCATCTATGACTAGAAGTGCACCTTCAGGTTATCATCCGAACCCCCTCCAGTATTAAGTTGTAAGCAATAGACAACTGCTTTAAGCAAAGTGTGTAAGGTAAAAAGTACACATGTTCCATGAACAAGAGACCGTTGTTTTATCCCTAGTGGCAACATCACATCTACATCCGAAGAGATTTCTGTCACTTCCCTTGGAAACTAGAGGCATGAACCCACTATCGAGCATAAATACCCCCTCTTGGAGTCACTAGCAACTACTTGGCCAAGATAGCTACTAACAACGGAGAGCATGCAAGATCACAAACAACATAGACATAATAGAATCATAAAGACCAAACCATTAATCAAACCAACATAATAATCTCAATATCCATCGGATCCGCGCAAACACAACATGCATGATTACAAATAGATTAGATCTTGATCATGAACGGAGATCACAGGATCTATACATGAAAGCACGAAGGAGGAGATACAACCATCTAGCTACTACGTGGACCCATAGTCCAAGGTGGAACTACTCACGCATTATACCGGAGAGAAGGCCTCCGGGATGATCTTCCCTCCGGCAGGGTGCCAGGAAGAACTTCAGATCCCCCCAGATCTAGGGACGATGGTGGCGGCAACTACAGACGGTTTCGTGGCTATTTGATTGGGTGCTTAGGGTTTCTGCATTGGGGGCTTCTTATAGGGGGAGCGAGGCGGGCGCCCACAACCTCCCAGCACGGGCAGCCCACCGCGCCTAGGGTGGGTCTGGCCACCATGGCTTGCCTCTCCGTCTCCCCTCTGGACTTGTTATTCCCCACAGAAAGTAATTGACTTTGACGTTTGTCCCGTCCAATTCCGAGAATATTTCTTTACTAACTTTTCTGAAACCAAAAACAGCAGAAAACAAGCATCTGGCACTGTTGCAACTTGTTAATAGGTTAGTACCAGAAAACATGTAAAAAGCACCTCAAAGTGTAGACAAGTAAAGCAAAGTAGATACTAAACAAGTATGGAGCATAAAAAATTATAGATACATTTCAGACGTATCAACAACCCCAAGCTTAAATCTTGCTCGTCCTCGAGTAGGTAAGTGCTAAAAGAATAATTTTTGAGGTGACATGCACCCTCACAATAAAGATGCAACCATTTGCAAGCATTGAAAGTTGGGATCAAAGAACTCTAAACATGTGCATGAAAGATGGAGTACTAACAATAGGACATAGTAACTATGCATGCAACATGGCAAGCTACAAACAAAGATCATGAATAACATGCATTGAAAAAACGTTTGTTTGTTTCAAATACAGAAAACATAGCATAGTGGCAATCAGCTTGTCCCTCATACAGTAGCAATATAGATGCATAGGACACCTTCAAAGTTCACAAGGGTGACTAGAAGCAAATAGCACAAGAACAAGTAATATCACAATATGCATCAATCAATAAGCTTTGGAACACTACACACAATGACAACTATGCTCTCTTAATGGTGCCTAAAGGTAGAAGGTGGAGACTCAATAGTGGTGGAAGAAAGGCATTTTTGTAAAGGAAGCAGGGATTACAAGTTTCAAAAAGAGCTTCCAAAAATTATGGTACTTGTTAGATTTCATCCCTCATTGCCCCTATCATAATCATCTTGAAGTGATTAAGGTTAAAGTGGCAAAGATGGAGTATATGCTTGACGAAGTATAAGTTGGCAATCTCAAGTCCCTTGAATACAAGGGCCACACCTCATGCATACTCAACTTTGGGCCCTGGAAAGTTCTAGTCATTGTAAGTATTTGCATATCATTGAGAACCGCCAATGGGATACCCCTTGCACATGGTACAGGAGCTTTCCCATAACCAAAATGAGAAGGCAAGCAGATAATGAGCATCTCAGCTATCTTTTTATTTACTATATGCATAGCTTTTTATCGAGGATGCTTCATAGATAGCTCACTATGGTGATGTTGCAAGTTTCCGCCATGATTAGGCATGGCTTAAGCTAGCGGCCCAGGCGTTTCTCTAACATAGAATACAAACTCCATGGACTTACAAGTTCCCTATTTATTTCACACCGGTGACATCCATAGACAAAAGAGCATGATATCAACTGAGTACAAAGTACAAGTGCAATGTTGAAAATGTTCCAAGTGACAGCACAGTTCTGTTAATTCCAACGTATAAGTGCAAGCATATACAACAAAGTTGTCACAATGGTTCAATTTTATTAGGGGCAAAGAATATAAAGTGTGCCATCAAGTTCGTGAGGGCTTTAATCACTAAGTTTTCACATAACAAAATAGTTTTAAATTGGAAGATAGTTGAAAACAAGAATATACTTGGAATGGTGTAACACACCATGCATAGGAGTTTATAGTGGACACTTTGGAATAACTTGGTTTCTTGGGAGTTGGAAGCATGAGTAGAACTTACTCATACAAGTGGAGGCTAGAAAAATACTAGGAGCAACCAACTAAGAGAGCACAATGGCCATAATGATGCAGTGCAACAAAGCATAGAGTGGTATTACAAGTCAAGGACTAAATGATCATAGAGGCTAATGGTGACTTGTGAGAGTCATAACATGGTGTGAGCATGTGCCAAGTCGACCCAAGCAAAGCATCAAAGGAGAATACCACAATAATGTTCTTTTACATGCTAAAACAACGCATAATTTCTTCAAGGCACACTAAGCAATATCAATTGTTTGGAACAAGACATGCTACATCAATAATCACTAAGCATAAGGTCAAAACATGTAAGATCCCACCTTTATAAAGGTAAAGATCCCTGTGATTTCAATGCTAGTCCCTGGATCAATTGCGAGCATCCACAGTTTAAGATGAAGTACACAAAAACAAAGGTCATTATTACATCGCCATTCCGGAGATAACATAGTCTTTTACAACTCCATAGCCATAGGCTAGTACAAGAGTTTATCATAACAATATAAATAAAAGTCTTCATCTTCATGTTCCACAGGCAAGCATGTTGAGTGTAGACTTATAACCCCTAATCATCATCAGAGTAACCTGCAACATCACAAGTTATAGCCACAGTGGGTCAATACATTGGAAAAGTATTGACAAGTGATACCTTAGTATAATATTAGCATCTAGTTACTACATGAATTTGGCGAAGTTTAGCTTAGGCTTGCTTTGCTCAAAATAGGTTTTTCCTATCAGTTGTAAGTTTTTGTTTTGGCAAGAACTTTCCCAAGGAACCACAAATAGAAATTGGTGAACCTTCACCCTTGTTCAACCACCAGTTTTTAACTTGGAAAATTGGGATGAGGAGATTCTTGATAGCTTCCATGTCTTGATGCTCAAATTGTCCAATACCAGGGACATGGCTAAGTACTTAGTTTCTTCCATCTGCAGAGGTGGTGCACTTTCCCGACAAGACTTGATTTTCACCAAGACAGGACCTTTTAGAAGCCTTCCCTTAGACCAAATGGACGCGTTCCAACCTATCATCCCACTACCACCAACTATCCAAATGGCTAAGTTATTGCAACCTATATGATCCAGGCAGAGCCCATAATGCCATGTGGTTGCACTAGAAAGTCTTAACATTTGGCATCTCAAATCCCTTCTTTCCTGGGTGACAATCCACAAGTGATATACATAAGATAAACCATAGAAATGGGCCTTGTGTAACCACTCAACCAAAAACCACCAAGCAATTACCAATCCACCCAGGTGTTTCATTCACTTAGTTGTTTTATTAAGAAAAACATAAGTCAAAGACTTAGCAATATTTTTCCATAGAATGTATATATTCCACCCTTGGTTGCTACTAGCTAGGCTAAGCATGGAAATATCAAGTATCTTAACTTAGAGAAAATTCTAACAATTCTACAACTACTAGGATTTCCCAAGCATAGCATATAGATACTTAGCAAAATATTCATGCAAGCCCTATACAAAATATTTCTAATGCATAGTCAAAATATTGGGATAAAAATATGAAGCACCACTTGCCTTAGTAGTTGGGGGAGTAGCAAAAATCCTCACAATCACAATCACCACTAGCACCAAAATCTACACATAAAATGATAGCACCAAATTCACATATCAAAATAAATAAGCAAAAATATATGAATGCATGCAAATGTCATGTGATGATTTTTCTAAACCCAACCATACAAGTAAATAGTACTGAATCATAAACAAAACAATTATACACTAAATAATCTTTATTTGGCGTTTAAAACATTTTTAAAAAAAAATTATATACAAAATAATCCTACAAATGTCTCTGCAAAAATAACCAATTTTACATAAGCAATTTATTAAAAAAAGTGCATAGTTGGATAGAATTCTTTCTCCTTATTCCAATGATATAAAATTTGTAAAATTTGAACGTGTGGATCAAAAGTTATGAATTTTACAAATTTGAATCTATAATTGAAATGTTTCTGTCTTTTTAAATAAATCACAGGACACGCGGCATCTTATGATTCGCCGGTACCAGTTCGCACGGATCAGCTAATGTGGTGCGTTGGATCTAAAGAAGATCGTGCGGCACATATCCAGCGTACCCCTTCGCTTAAGTGATTCTATCACAACCGATGGATCAAGATCTAACGGCCGTTGATCAAACGACCACTAACTGGCGGCGGTGGCGAGTGGCGGCGGCGCTACTATCGACGGCGGATTGGTGATTCCAGCGAGGCCTAGGGGTGGTGAAGATGCTTACCAGACTCGCACGCGTACGAGGGAGCTCAACGTGGTCGCGGTTGGGCAGGGGGCGTGCTGTAACGGGGCCTAGGGCTCGTCGGAGTTGCTGGCGGCGTTGGGTTCTTGCATACGAGGTCATTGCCGAGGCTCTGGATCGCCCTAGCACGAGCCAGTGGTGTTAGCAGTTGCGCAAGGACAAGGCGAATCCGATAGTATGCATGTGAGGTCAAGGGGCGCCCAGTAGTTAGCGTAATTGATCCCCGAAGTTGAGTGGCGGCTTTGTCGCTTGCTGAGGTGGACGGGGACGGCGGCCTGGGTCATGCGCGGCCAAACGAAAGATGTCAGGAGATGCACAAGGTTGTAAGGAACACGCTCGTATGAACTAGAAGGGCAGGGATCAGGCTCACCGGAATTTCGTCGTCGGAGTTCGTCGGTACAGCGGCGGCGTGAGAGCAATTGTGGGCAGCCTGGTGGCAGAGCGAGAGACTTGAGTGAGGGGAAATGGTCATCGAGGGGTGGGGATTAAGTAGCCAGGCGAGGAGGAGGAATTACTCCAGGAATCAAGTGCAATCAACGGATTTGATTTCGGGAGGAAACGGGAGAGGGGAGCAGTTCCTCTGGCGCGTGATTGACGACGATGTTGAGGTGGACGATGGGGTCGGAGCGTCAATGAGGGGGTGTGCGCGGTTTGAGTGAGAAACAGAGAGAGAGAAGGGAAAACCCGGGTGGGCTACTTTTGCTTCTGGGCCGAAAGAGTGGTGCCGGCCTGTTTTCATCTCTTTTATCGTTTTCCATTTCTGTTTTGATTTTCTAGAAACATTTTCAAAAGGTTTTCAAATGACTCTGAATTCAAATTTTCTCTGAATCTTTATAGTATGGAACAAGCACTTATTTGAGTATTTAACAATGTTGTCTACTCAAATTTATATTGTCCCATTGGAATTTTAAATAAAACAATGCCTTTATCATTTATTTAATAAAGACATATGAATGGTTTTAAATTCATACTTTGTTTTGAAAACTTTGTCTGAGCTTTAGAAAATAACAAACAATCTTAGGATCAATTCTCTACTGATCAAAACAAGGTCTTCCTTCTTATAAGGTAGCAATAAGGCTAATGCCTTGCTTTACATAAAATGATAGATCACAAGTTTCTGTTTTTGAAGAAATGATCCTAAAAAGAGTATGAATGCATGAATGATGTGCAAACTTTGAAAACATGATTTTAGGGATGTTACAAAACAACACCTAGCATGTCATGCTAAAGTCTAAGTCATAGTCAATGCAAGCTCCTCTTGCACTTCAAGCAAGAACTTACTACTCCTTTCCAACACCAAGCAACCTTATTTGCAAAACAACACAGCGAGAACGGGGGTCCAAACTACTTTATTCAAGCAAACTAAACAACCTAATCAAAGCAAATGAAAACTAAGATGCTCCAAGAACAACACAACTGTGCATGAAAGAATAAAAATGAAGTGTCTAGACATGCCTGAGCTTTTTATTGATGAAGAAGGGGATGCCTTGGGCATACCCAAGCTTTGAAGATTTTACCTCTTGGATATTTCTTGCGGTGAAACCATGGTGGCATCCCCAATCTTGAGCTTTTGTCCATTCTTCATCTTACTGTATCATTCTCTCTTTACACCTGAAATTTTTCCTTCATAGAAAACTCCACACAATATTTTTTTTGAGCATTATGACAGTAGAATCCAAATGGGACCTACTGCCTCTCGAACTATATTGATAAGACCCCAAAAAAGGGGGCAGAGTATCTTACAAAAGTTTACAGATGTAATCTAGTATCAGCAGCCATAGACAAGTAGAAGGAAAGAAAATTACAGAGAAGCTAGAATAGCAGATAAGACAGGGTGTAAAGAGTCCTTTGTCCTGTACATCAGTAATCCCAAGTCAGTTTTGAACCTATTCTTCCAGGATAGAACATCAGGCATAATGCCATTGAAATATAAATTGTTTCTTTCTTTCCAGATACTCCATGCTGCATACATAAAAATTTACAGGAACATTGGTCTGTTGTCTCTTTTCTTAGATTCAGCAATAATGTCCAATCGATCCCCACGTTGAACCCAAGTAATATTTAGCAGTGACCAGCAGCTCCTACTAAAATTGCAGTGAAAGAAAAGATGATCCACTTCCTCCATATTATCTTGGCAGAGAATACAATTATATCCTGAGTTAAGAATTTGTTGTTTCCTTTTCAGCAGGTTTCTAGTGTTCAATATATCAGAAAATAGCAGCCAACAAAAGAATTTGATCTTTGGGATTGATCTTGATTTCCATATCCATGAAAATGCTTCATGCACAATTATGTTCCTGAAACAGAAGTTATAATAGGATTTAGCTTTGTACTCCTTGCCCCAGGTGTAACTCCATGAGTCTGTTCTGTGAGTCCCAAAATCCAGATCAGAAACAAGCTGTTGAAGATCTCCGACTTCCTGTTTAGCCTCTGGGGAAAGGGGTAAGTGAAAACTTTGTGACAGGTGTGTGGTATGTAGAAATTCTTGTACATACACATCCTCCTTCAGACAAAAAGAAAAAACTCTGGGAAACATTGTTGAAGCAGTCTCATTAAGCCAATTGTCTTTCCAAAATAGAATAGTTGTACCATTGCCAATCTCACATCTAGAGATTCCTCTAAAAATTGGTGAGAGTTTACAGACACCCTTCCACCAAAAAGATCCACATGGGTCCATTTCATGTGGGATTTTGTTCAGATAATAAGCATTCCACACCAGACCATCCCAGGGAGTATCTACCTTGTTATAAAACTTGTGTAAGAATTTTAGCAGAAGTGCCTCATTCTGAATTTTTTAATTTAAAACTCCAACACCACCCTTATATTTTGGTCTACAAACTTTGTCCCAAGTAATCAGGGAACTGCATTTTTCTCCTTCCTCAGTTTTGTTGTTCCAAAGACAGTGTTTCTGAATTTTTTCTATGTGTTCCAATATCTTGGATGGTATATTCATAGAACACATAGAACACATAGCAATGGATGTTAGTAAGGAGTTTATAACAGTTACTCTTCCACTATAAGTCATCATCAAGAAAGAGGCAGACATTTTCCTTTCTATTCTGTCAACAAGAGGCATCATTTCAATTATAGTGGGTTTGGTTGTACCAACAGGTAAGCCCAGATAAGTGAATGGCATTTCCCCACAGAACATCCAAAAGAATTAGCTAATCTCTGAACAGAGTCATTAGATAAATTAATAGGTATCATCATTGACTTGGTGAAATTGATATTAACACCAGTGGAAAGAGAATAATCCTCCAGAATTTTTTTCATAGAACTAAGTTGAATGGGACAGGCAGGAAGAATAATTGAGGTATCATCTACATACTGCACAACAGGGTAATCCATCTCAAAGTTTGCAGAGAAAGGAGCTCTTAAGATATCATCTCTAAAAGCCTTATTAATTGTTGATTGAAGCAGATCTGCAGCTAGAACAAAAATCAAAGGAGATAAGGGATCTCCCTGTCTAACTCCCCTAAGACAATTAAATTGCCTGTCAGGTGTGCCATTCAACAGAACAGATGATTTACCAGAGTCAAATAGTAGTGATATCCAAGATAACCATTTTTCATCAAAGCCCATTTGTTTCATTATCTTCAGCATGGCACTATGCTCAATGATATCAAAATCTTTAGCAAAGTCTAATTTCAACAGCACAATTTCTTTTCTAGAGGATTCACACTGAAACAGGTACTCAAAGGCCCATGCAAGGCAATCCTGAATATTCTTGCCCTTAATAAAACCATACTGATTTTTGTGGACAATCTTGAGGACAACTTTCTGCAATTTGTTGGCTAAGAGCTTAGTAATAATCTTAAGGCAACAGTTCAGCAAAGTGATTGTTCTGTAATCATTTACAGATAGTGGAACAGCCACCTTAGGAATGAGAGCAATGAAACCCATGTTGATACTTTCAAGATCCAGTTTTCCTTCATAGAAATCAAAACATAGTTAGTAAATATCATGTTTAACAATATGCCAGCAGCTTTTAAGAAACTGTCCATTAAACCCATCTGGCCTTGGTGCCTTGTCCATAGGCATAGACTTGATGATCTCATCAATTTCATTAGTAGTAAATGGAGCAGAAAGATCCTAAAGTCCAATAACAGGTTGAATCAGCTGATCAAGGTTAAATCTCATTTGAGGGTTATTCTTTGTGCCCAGCC
Source organism: Avena longiglumis (assembly GCA_030063025.1). Taxonomy (NCBI): domain Eukaryota; kingdom Viridiplantae; phylum Streptophyta; class Magnoliopsida; order Poales; family Poaceae; genus Avena; species Avena longiglumis. The sequence continues at coordinate 369,091,937 of CP125978.1, read as the reverse complement.
TTGCCTTAAAGGTGTCATAAATAATATTTTCTTTACCAGAATGATCAGTCACCTCAGTCCCATCAGGTAAGTTTAGATGAGAAATTGAGTTCCTTCTATACCTCTCAGTAGCAATAGCTTGAAAAAATTTGAGTTCTCATCACCAAACTTTGTCCATCTAATTGTACACCTTTTTTTCCAAATACTGCCTCTGGAATTCAAGAAGTTTAATCAAATCGCCTTTAAGAATGTTCCTGAAGTTATTTTCAGGGATAGAAAGTCCTCTCAAATCCCCAATATTATCAAGTTCTAGCAGAGCTTTATTAGTGTTTTCAATGTAGATAGAGAGTTTTGAAATTGACCTGCTCCACTTCTTAATATCATATCTCAACCTTTTGAATTTAGCATTAAGATTAGAGGCACTATTCCCCTTATAGGTTGGCTTATTCCAACTCTAAGCCACCATCTCATTAAAACCCTGGTGAGCTACCCAGAAATTTTTAAATCTGAAGATTTTTGCAGCAGGTATGGAGGATTGTATGGACAACAACAAAGGAACATGATCAGAAGTGGGTTTGCTTTGTGGGGTAACCATGGTATTAGGATATGAGAGAGTCCAATGCATAGAAGAGAAAAACCAATCCAATTGTTCTTGCATATTACTCCAAGTGTATCTCCTCCCCTTAATAGGAAGCTCTGTTAAGTGTTGTTCTCTTATAAAATTGTTGAAAATCATCATGTCCATAGGATTTCCACCAGACTTGTTTATGTTTGAAGGAGATCTAATAAAGTTAAAATCCCCAACTAAAATCCAATCCTCATCATCTGGGATTTTCAAGTCAAAAAGCCAGGCAATAAACTCTCCTCTATCAGATCCCCCACATGGGCCATAAATGTTGACCAGAGTCCAAGACTGAGAAGATTGAGTAGAAGTAAAGTGCACAGATAGAGAAAATTTAGTACAATGCATCACAAGACCAGAAAACATTGAAATTTTCCAGATAATTATCAAACCACCAGAAGCTCCATCAGAAGGCACATACACAAATTCATCAAAACTAGCAGGACAACATTCTTTAATAAAGGAAATATCAAAGAAGTCTTTTTTAGTTTCTTGCAAGCATGCAACTGAACAACCACTGGATACAATGGCATTATACAGAGCAAGCTTCTTGGGTCTATCATTAAGTCCTCTAATGTTCCAACACAAAACAAACCAATACTTAAAGGGATGCATTATGGATGACAAAAGTAAAAGCACTGGATAATCTTCTAATCTTCAGAAACCTCCTCATCCTGAGGATCCTGGAGCAGCATCAGAGATATAACTTGAGAAGGTGGCACTCCACAAAGGTTAATTCCAATTGCTTGCAGCATAGGAACAGGAGTGAGAGGTGGAATAGCATCATCCTTCATAGAGCCAGACTCATTCTTAGACTTCAGCTTAACCTTCACTTCAGGAACAATGATGTCCTTCACTTTAGAGACAGCTTGTTTGGCATCAGAAAGATTCCTCGGTTTGAAGCCTCTGAACCTAGTTGATCTGGCACTCCTTCTAACTTGATCAGTACACATTGGGGTGCTTGAATCCACCAGAATGTCCATGCCTAGCTTTCTTTTTTGCCCCAATTCCACAGAGTTGTCAAAAGAGATGACAGGAGGTTCCCCAGCTTCAGAAGGGAATTCAGAAGCAGTAGCCCTCTCATGATCACACAATTCCATCACAACTTGAACATCCATTGTACTCTCACAGTCAGTGAACCTATTCCTTTTATTTTTCTCCCACAACTGAAAGGGCTCCACAAATAGCTCAAAGGACACACAAGTTGGCAATTTATAAGACCGAGAGAAGAAATTCTTATTCTCCAAAACAATGCTTGGGTGGAAAATATTATGGTAGACCTTTTTAGCCACAGATAATTGAGCAAGAGCATCAGCATTAGCAGCAAAAAAGTGGTCATGATTCACCATCAGAAGTTCAAAGGACAACCTTCTATTGACAGGAGAGCTTACAGCCATTTCCTCCATCACATGCTCATGCCAAGCTTGCATAGGACTGTCAACCACATTTCCAGAAGATGGATCCACCCCAGCCTCAAAACTCACTCCCTGCTCTCTCAGAACAGCCTGGAAATTAACCAGGGGTACATCAACCATCTATGGAACATTCTGAATTTGCCCAAGCATCTGAATTCCAACATCTTGAATCTGCAAATTAATAGCCAGAGCCTGACCAGCACCCTGATTAATTTTCCCGTGTGCTTGACCCTGCTGCATGTTGTTCTGCAACCAAATTGCCACTTGCTGTTGAAAGATTTGCTGTTGAAACTCCACACAATCTTCATTAGCAACATTAGTGTATTCAAAAGATATTAGACCTCTGGCAAAGCTTTGGAAAAACAATTCTATTCACTAAAAACACAAGATACTATAGTAACTCCTTCAAAAAGCTCAATTTCCCAAAAATAACTCAAAAAGGAATCAATAAGAAGCAAATGCAAATAATGGCAGAAATTTGTCAAAACAGACCAGTAGGTATAAACTGATTTTTTCTAACATCTTCTGTTGCTCAAATCAAAAAGTGTTAAACTAACGAAAGTTATCTAACATACTAGGGGATTTATTCGTAAATTTTGAGCTGAATCCGAGTTATAGAGACTCCTCACGAATATTTATGGTGGAGGACAGAAATCTGTTTCGGGATAACAACTCCCCAAATCTTACTTCCCTGTCATTAGAGGTCATTCTTTGCATAAAAAGAATAAGGAGAGGTCATTATTGAAGTAATAACTTCCAATACTCAAGGAAACTCTTGGGTTATCTCCCAACAAGTACTTTTATTTAACACCTTTAAGTTAGGCACAAGAATCAAGAAGAATCAAGTATTTTCAAATGAAGAAGCATTAACATCAAACCTTGCTTTCAAAGGAGGAGCAAAAAGCAACTTCTCTCTCCTCATAGGGAAGTGTTCAATACCTTTCTTGAATGGAAATTGATATTTGATGGTGCCTTCTTTCATATCAATGATGGCACCAACTGTTCTAAGAAAAGGTCTCCCCAAAGTAATAGGACAAGAAGCATTGCATTCAACATCCAAAACATAGAAATCCATGGGGACATAAGCATTGTTAACCATAATGAGAACATCATTAATACTCCCCATGAGTTTCTTATTAGCATTATCATTAAGTGGGACATCTAAATAACAATCTTCCAATGGTGGCAAATCAAGCATTTCATAAATCTTCCTAGGCATAATAGAGACACTAGAACCAAGATCACATGAAGCTTTGATATCAAAGTCATTCACTTGCATATCAATAATGGGTTCCCAACTATCTTCTACTTTCCTAGGAATAAAAGCTTTGTGTTTTAGCTTCTCTTCCTTAATTTTCACAAGAGCATCTGTAATGTGTTTGGTGAAAGCAACATGCATATCACTAGCATCAGGACTTCTAGCAAGCTTTTGTAGGAACATAGTCACTTCAGAAATATTGCAACCACAAATATCAAATTCAAACTTGGCATCACTAGTAGTAGGCTCAATAGGCTTAGGCATAGTAGGAGGAGGAATAGGGACTACTTGTGGTTTAGTGGTGATGGTGCACACACTATTGTTTTTATCAATTTCAGCTTCCCTTTCCCACCTAGCATGAAGTTGAGCTAACAGCCAAACATTTTCATCAATAGTAACTTGTATGGCATGAGAAGTAGCAAAGGTTTTTTCCATAGTTTCAGGTTTAGCAGCCATTTTGTTAACCAAGGAAGACTGAGCTTCAGACAAAGAGGATATATTTTTCTCAATAGTTAAAAGCTTTTCCTCTATAGTCTTATTAAAAGTGGTTTGTTTACTAATAAAAGTCCTTGAGCATGACTTCAAGTTCAGAGGGGGCACTTCTAGCATTATTGTAAGAGCTTCCATAGGAATTGCCATTATTAGGAGGATAAGGCCTATAATTGTTGTTGCTACCAAAATTATTCCTATAGGCAATGTTGTTGAAATTGTTGTTTCTAATGAATTTCACATCAACTTGCTCTTTTTGAGCAACCAAAGAGGCTAAGGGAACACTATTAGGATCTAGAGGAGATTTCCCACTAACAAGCATAGTCATAATAACATCAATCTTTTCACTCAAAGAGGAAGTTTCCTCAACATAATTTACCTTCTTACCATGTGGAGCTCTCTCAACATGCCATTCAGAGTAGTTAACCATCATATTATCAGGGAGCCTTGTTGCAGCACCCAAGGTGAGGCCCATAAAAGTACCTCCAGTAGCTGAATCCAATAGATTTCCTGAGGAGAAGTTCAAACCTGCATAAAAAGTCTGGATAATCATACAAGTAGTGAGTCCATGGGTGGGGAAATTCTTAACCAAAGTTTTCATTCTTTCCCAAGCTGGAACAACATGTTCACTATCAAGTTGTTTAAATTTCATAATGTCACTTCTCATAGATATAATCTTAGCAGGAGGATAGTATTTTCCAATAAAAGCATCTTTGCACTTAGTCCAAGAGTCAATAATATTTTTAGGCAAAGAAGCAACCATTCTTTAGCTTTTCCTCTCAAGGAGAAAGGAAAAAGCTTGAGCTTAATAATATCTCCATCTATATCTGTATACTTTTGCATCTCACAAAGTTCAACAAAGCGATTGAGATGGGCAGTACGATCATCAGAACTAGCACCAGAAAATTGCTCTCTCATTACAAGATTCAACAAAGCAGGCTTAATTTCATAAAAGGTAGCATCAGGAGCAGGTGGAGCAATATGTGTGCTAAGGAAATCATTGTTGTTGGTGCTAGTGAAGTCACACAACTTGGTGTTCTCAGCAGAGTTCATATTGGAAAAGATGGGCAAGCCAAAAACAGCAGCAGCTAGAGCAGAAACTATTTTTTGTGTTTTTGAATAAAGAAAGCAAACCAAACTTGTCACATCCCAAGATTTTCCAAATCTTGTAATGTTAAAAATAAATAAACAAAATAAATAATTGTTGAAATTTAGGGTGAGAAGAAACTTTTTGATTCCAATTGGAAACATCAAAACCTATTTTGATCAAATAAAATCCTAAAGATTTTTAAAAAGATAAACAAATAATAAATAAAATTATAATAGTTGGAAACACTATTTTTTGGATCTTTAAATAAAAAGATATAGTTTATATAAAGCAAAGGTAGAATTATAAATAAGGATTATTTTATAGAGCTAAATTAATTCTTGGCCAAGCTTTTGAAATAAAATATTACTATTTGATAAAAAGAGTAAAGGTTTATTTAAATAAAATAATGAGGATTTATTAATATCCAATTTTATTAAAGTAAAGGCTATTCCATTTTAAATAAACACTAAAACTTGTTAATTTATTTTAAATAAGTTTTCCAAGTGTTTTATATTTTCAAATAAAACCTACTGAAATGATTTTGGTATTATTTAGATTTCAAATAGAGTTTTTAAATAAATAAAATATTATTTGAATTAATGACTAAGGTCTATTTATTTAATTTTTAATGGATCCTAAAAAGAATAAAAATTATTTTGTTTTGGACTTTGGATTATGTTGACAAACAGAATTAAAACTCACCCAAAGATTGGTGGAGATTTAAATTCAAATGGAGATTGAATAATATAATTAAATCTTATTTAATTAATATTAGAGCCTATTTTAAATAAGTAAAAGACCCTAAAAAGAATAAATAAATTATTCTAAATTTGACTTCAGAATGTATTTCTAATCAGTGTTTGATTATTCATAAAATTTGGCAAAGTTTTGAATTCAAATGAGTGTTTGAATTGATTAATAAAAATCAAAACAGAATATTAGAAAAGAAAAAGGGAAAGCATTCAGATAAAAAAATGAATCTGGCCAGCCCAGCCCACTAAGCCCACTCGCAGCCCACCTCTCCCCCTCTCCCCCGAAACGTTTTTCTCACCACAGACCGAACCCGCAAAGACACTGACAAGTAGGCCCCACTCCTCCTCTGTGGCATCCCGCAAAAACCACTACTAGAAAATCGCGTTGTTTTTGTGCATTGCATCATCATGACCGCATGCTCATGTCATCATACCGCATTGCATTTGAGCATCGTCATCATCTTGCATTTGCTTGCATAAACTATTTTCGGAAAAACCTATTTTTGATTTCCAAACGCCCCGTCTTTGTTCAAAAACAAAACCGGGTCTCCGGATTAATTTGTTTTGTCGGCCAACGGTTTGCAAAAAACCTGTTTTAAATAAATAAAATATTTAATTATTTTTAGGGGGCAGCCATACCGGGCCGACCCGACCCAGTCGGCCACCCCCAGTATAAACCAGCCTACCCAAAATCCTAAAACTACCCAGTCCTATTCTACCCACCCCTCCTCCACCTCACCCCCTCCAATCCCCTCTCGCCACCTCATCTCTCCTCTCTCCCCTAACCAATCCTAGCCCGCCACCTGGCCACAGCTCTCTCCCTCCATCCACCTCACCCGCTGGCCCCACCTACCCTCACACACGCAACAGCACACAAACGCACACACGCGCGCGCCCCCACCCCGACCAACTTCCGCCTACACCGCCCCGGTCCCACTTCCTAACCTGGCCCACCCCGACCCCGTCCTCGCCTTGCAACCACCCCGCTTTCCCCCTCGCGTCCTCCTCCTTCCTCGCAGGAGGGCGGCACCGCCGCTATGCCCCGCACGCCCCCTCCTCCTTCTCCTCTCTCTCCGCCGAGGCCGCCTCTTCTCCTCCCTCCAGGCCGCGCGCGGGGCTCACCTCCCCCTCCGTCGGCCGCCCGCGTCGCCTCGCCGAGCCTGCGTCCCCTCCCCCGCCGCCATTCCTCTCGAGCCGAGCTCGCAGGCTCCCCTCCGCCAGCGCAGCCCCGCTCTGGCCTCCGACGACGCGTCTGCCCGCCTCCATCCCTCCCCTCTCCCGCCGCGGAGGTCCTCGCGTTCCCGCAACCGCCGCCGCCAGCGCGCCCTCCCGGTCGCCTCCTCGCCGGCCCTCCCTCTCCTTTCCTCTGGCTGCCCGCGTCGTCTTCCCCATCCACCCCGACCCCGCACCTCCCGAGCCTCCCCGCCGGTCGCCTCCGTCGTCAGTCCAAGCCGCCGCCGCCGTCCATCGACCGCCGCCGGCCTCAACCAACCCTGGCCCGCGCGTCCTCCTCGGCCTCCGTCGCAGGCACCCCAACCGCGGCGCCCCCCCCCTCTAGCTTCACCTCCACGCCTCCTCGCCTCCGTTGGCCGCGCCGGGCGTGCCGCGACCCCTCCGCCGGCCTTCCCTGGCCGCCTTCCCGGCCGCGTGGACCCCGTTGGCCCGCCTCCTCCTCCCGCGTGTGGCTCCGCGTCGACCAGCCGGCCGTCCTGCGCCGTCGCCCGTGCGTGGCCGCGGGACCTCTTCCTCCGCGCGGTCGAGGTGTCGTTGCTCCTGTGCTCACCGGTGTGGCCTCTGCTGTTGCACTGCGTGTCTATGCTCCTGTGTGTTTGAGTGATGTGGGCATTCTAGAGCCAATAGATGGATGGGTGATCTTCTCCCCAAGTTGTGCCGACCAGACCACACCCTCGACAAGAACGACAGCGTGGCCAAGTAACCGCCAAGATCGACATCGACCAGGCGGATCCAATGAACCCTCGGTGCCCACCCAAGATCGCCACCCCGAAGCCCCGACCCGAAGACCGATCCCGCCGAACGCCAAGATCTTCAATCGGATCCGAGAACACCGAGACCCCGGTGCGACAAGTACTCCTTCCCGGACGCCGAGCTCGCCGAGGACCCGGATGCCAAGGTCACCGACATGGAACGGCAAGACCTCCTTCCCGCACCGATGCCGACGACGTCGAACGCCAAGTTCTTCACCCCGGACACCGTGCGACAAGATCTACTTCACGGATCCGAAGACCCCGGTACCCGATCCACTCAAGTTTGCCATCGACGACAAGATCGGCACCGACCAGGGCGGATCCGTTGTGCCCCCGACGCCGAACCAAGTCCTTCTTCGCGGAACGCCAAGATCTACTCTGTTATCCGAGAACGCTCCCGCCGAGACCGAACCCCGAGACCCGACCCCGAACTCCCCGGAACCAAGATCGCCGAACCCTAATGTGTGAACCTTTTCCCGAGCCCCTATTTTATAAATGCTATATATAAAACTTGCTGCATATAAAATTGCCATGCTTGCATGCATATTGTCATGTGGTTTGGGGGCCTTATGCCAATTCACCTAAATTAAATATGGGGCCATATGCAGGCAAATCTAGTCTTATATTGGCCCCATTTAAATTTGTGTAGCGAACCGGCGCTATCTTTTGTCTTGATAATGCAACATTTAAATTGCGGGGTAGTTAAACAACTTGAACCTAATAATTAATTGTCGGGACCCCGGTTCCGCTTAATCTTGCCTAATTGCATCGCATCTTTGCCATGTCATACATCATACATGCATCATGCCCGATCTTTTGCCGTAGTATTAAATAGTGCATCCGGTGTTTCTTTTAGTGTTTTGCTTCTTCGCGGATCAGGCCGTTGAGTTGATGTGAGCTTCGCCCCGATCTTTGGATGAACCTTCGGCAATGTTTTTCAGGCGAGCATCTCCCCCTTTCTACCTATCTTACTTTTATAGTATTTATTCCCTCCTGTTGATCTATTGCTATCTGTGTTGCGATGCTCTAGTTTCCGTACCCCTGATATCCCGTGCAGCCTTGTATTGCCTTGGACACATTCTATTACCTGTTGTTTGGTAGATAGTTGGACTTGCGCGTCGTAGTCGCTTGCTCAAGTGCTGTTGCGTGTCGTCAAGTACCTCAGTTGTTGGAAGACTGCCATATGCTTTATGTTGGAGATGATCATGGCTTTAATTATCGTTTTATTTAATTATTGTTTAATAACTAAAATTGAAGTAGGTAAATGCAGAGGCACCGGTGGGTGATAGATAATATTTGGTTTCCGACCGCTCACTGGTGTCCCGTAGGACCCCGAGTTCTTGACACCTGTTCCGAGATCGAGCGTGCTAACCACAGGTGGGGAGATATGGGCCCCCCATCGATTAGTACCTGATTTCAAAGTATTGTACTGGGGGCCACAAACTAGTTTGAGGTTTTACTTACTATCCTGTACTTATGCCATGCTTTACTGCTTTATTTAAATTGTGCGATGGATAGCACCTGTACTGTTTAGGATCGGGACACGTTTTCGCGGTGTCGACAAGCCCGGTTTTGGGTTCCCAGTCGTTCACAGCCGTCTACCCAAACCCTGAGTCCGTCTCGGAGCCCGGCCGACTTCGTTGCGGGTGTACTTAGTGGGGTGGCCCCCCGTGCTTTCTTTGGGTCTGGAAACGTCATGACTTAGGCCCCGCCGACATACCGATGGGTGTATGTTAACTGATCTGGGAAAAAGGGTCGAAGTGCTTGTGGATACTTTGGTGCACCCCTGCAGGGTTTAATCTTTTCGAAAAGCCGTGTCCGCGGTTATGGACGACTTGGAGCACAGGTCTCGATCATAGACAACTATAACTAAAGTTTATTGTTATAAATTGACTTGTATCCGTTATGACTAGTAATTAGCTCCACTACAACGAATGGCTAAATAAAAGTACCAACAACTGCTGGGTTTTGGGACATCTCATGCTAATTGTATCTGACTAGTAAGTGTTGCAACTATAACGGAATGGTTAACTAAAACGGCCCACTGCTTATTATATCAGGATGACTATCTATACCTGACTAGTAATTGCTGCAACGATAACTGAATAACTAAAACTGCCAACTGTGTGAGTTCCTCGGTTGACTTCCTCGTTTGATCTCGGGAAATACCGAGATGGGTTTGTTTGGCGTTAGAATCAGGTTGGTTCGAATAGGTCTTTCTTACCCCTCTCGACAGCCGCTTGTATCGAGTCTCTATAGGTTGTTTAGTGCATCTTTGCTGCTGCGCTTGATCCACCATACCTATGTAGGCGAGGACCGCCAATTCTAGTCTCGCCGTGTCTTGGCCTCGATCGACCGCTCTCTTTTCCTTTGCCCTTTGTCGGCACCCCTTTTGTTTAAGCAGGTTTTGAGATCGACGTCGTTAGCAGGGTTACCCTTCCGGCTTGGCCTGGGCAGGGTTATGGACGCCATTGGTTATTCTTCAGGGCTCTTATGCCCATTTGCATCTTGTCCATAGTCGGACGCTCCATCTTTTCAAGGTGATTTTGGATCTTTGTACCGTATATCTGTATTCTTGACTCATGGAGTCGTGTTGTATATATATATATCTGTTCTGTGGGACCCATCAAGGACTGTTGTGTAATGTTATTACTTCGTTTTCCACCCGCACGAAAGTGCCTGGTGGGCACCTTTGAATCGTTTCTATGCGGGTTTGGCGGGTTTCACTAAAACTTGCATAGGGTCGATTCTGAGGGTGTTACATCCTCCCACTCACTCGCTGACGACCGGACCCCACCGCCAGCTCATCGTCGTCCTCGCGACCAGTTCCTCCCCTCTCTCCTCCGGCAGTTCCCTGTTTTAACTCGCAGCTTCAATTCCCGTTGATTGTGCTCATAACTCACCCTGTTACCTCGCCCTACTAATCACCCCTCTCTCCCCTTCAATTCCCCTCAGACACCGCGACAAGAGAGCCCCCAGGCCGCCCTGATTTGCGCTTAGACCACGCTCTGCTCCAACAAGGTCGCAATCCAATTCCGGCCACCACCGTCAGCCCCACTGCCGCCTGAGCACACGAGCTTGCTCGCCAGCATCCTCTGCACCTCCCAGCACTTTTCCCTCGCTCGCGCTCGCCCTGCAAGCTCAGCAACGACTCTGCCAGAACAACGCCACCGTCTGCCGTCATTCCGACGACCTCTCCCCGTAAGTTCCGTCCTCCCCTCCCTCTCCTGTTGACGCACGCATGGTCGCCAAACTCTTCCGCATCTAATGACACTCTTCGCGCGTCTTCTCGTGACCTGCAGCTCTTGCCAGCGACGACGAACGGAGAAGCCGTCGTCAGACGCAACTCCGGCGAGAAATTACCTTCGTCCTCGTGTGCTCCCTGCCTCCCTGCGAAAACGTTGAGCATCAGCATTGTACAGCGAATCCGGTGAGCCCCCCTCTCTCTTTCTCGCTTCCTGCATCGCCGGCGACGCCACTGCCAGGCCGCCGCCGCCGCGCGTCAGACTCCAGCGCCGCCAGTTCTAGGTCATTGCACTAGGGACCGTTGGATCTTGATCCTGAGGCTTAGATGGAGTCACTTAAGCGAAGGGGTACGAGAGCCTCTGAGCCGTGCGATGTAATTAGATCTAACGGCCGTATATGCTGATCCGCGCGAAACGGTACGCACCAGTAGGAAAGCGCCACGTGGCCCTGTCTGTTTGAATAAAAATAGATTTGATATATTTGTTGCTCAATTTTGTAAAATCCATAACTTTCAAACCACACGTCCAAATTTTGCAAATTTTATATCAATGGATTCAGCAAAACAAGTACTTTCTGACCATGCCCTTTGTTTAGTGAATTGCTTCTGATAAAATGATTGTTTTTGCAGAAACTTGTGTAGGCATGTTTAGCATATTAAATTCATTCCAAAATTAGTTTGGGGATAAAATCTTTGGCAAATGGTTTGTTTTGAACCTAATGACCATAAAATCAATTTGTGATTTCAAAAACATATTTGGTGAAGCAAAAGAATAAAACTTTGAATTAAAACATTTCTAGTCAAATAAAAATATGGTTTAATTGTTAAAAATGATTTTGGAGGAAAACCTTTGGGAAATGTTTTGATTTAAACTCTCTGACCCTAAACACCAAGTTTTATGAATTGAAAATGTATTTGGTGAACTCCATAAAGATTATTACTTTGCTAAAAGCATTTTCAACCACATAAAATAATGATTTTGTTTAAAAATGGTTTATAGGTAGAATCTTTTGCAAATAATTTTGCCACTTTATAAAATGACCAATAGATGTTTTCAAATGTTTATAACCTATTAGAAACCACTTTTCCAAATAAAACAATCTTTAGCATGCTTGCATGCATTGTTTTGTTTCTATCATTTTATGTGATGTTTTGCTTGAATGGTAGATTGAAATATTGCTTGCTTGATTGAATTGTAGTGGAACTTGAAGAGTGTGATTGTTGCAAGATCAAGGAGTGAAATTATACTCTCTACCAAAAAGGCAAGTGATGCTTCATACTTTTGTCCCATTATTTTCACTATGCATTAGTGATATTTCTAAGTAGGACTTGCATGGAATTTTTGCCAAGTATAAACCATGCTATGGGAAATCCTAGTAGATGAAACCTTAGTAGAATTCTCCTAAGTTAAGATTCCTACTACCATCATGCTTAGCTTAGCTAGTAGAAAACAAGGGTGGATTATATTCATGCTATGGAATAATTCTAAGTCAAGGACTTGTGTTTTGTTTAATAAAACAACTAAGTGAATGAATCACCTGGGTGGAATGGAAGGAATGGTTTGTGTTGAGTGGTTCACAAGGCCCATTTCTATGGTTTACCTTGTGTATCTCACTTGTGGAAAGCCACCCAGGAACAAAGAGATTTGAGATGTCAAATGTTGAGAAGCTTCAAGTGCAGCCACTTGGCATTATGGGCTTTGCCTGGATCATATAGGTTGCAATAACTTAGCCAAATGGACAGTTGGTGGTAGGGGAATGATAGGTTGGAACGCGTCCATTTTGGTCTAAGGGAAGGCTTCTGAAAGATCTTGTCTTGGTGAAACCAAGTTTTGTGGGGAAAGTGCACCACCTCTGCAGAGTGTAAAATCTAAGTACTTAGCCATGTCCCTGGCAAAGGACAATTTGAGCATCAAGACATGGAAGCTATCAAGAATCTCCTCATCCCAATTTCTAAGTTAAAATCCTGTGGTTGAAAAAGGGTTGAAGGATCACCAATTTCTATTGGGAGATGCCTTGGGTGATTTTGTCAAAGCAAAAACTTAGTGTTTTCAAATGATAAGGAAAAACTATTTTGAGCAAAGCAAGCCTAAGCTCCACTTAGCCAAATGCATATAGAGGATTTTTAGTAGCTTTATTTTGTTGTTTCTTATCGTTTTTCTATTTCTCTAATGCAACAACTTCATCTTCTTTGCTTGTGTCTTTTTCTTCTTCTAGATCAACAATTTCTGCATCAGAATTATAACTGTCATCTTGTGCATCGTTCTTCTCCTCCAAGGTTTGATCTTGTTTGTCTTGAGCAGTCTCATCTTGAGGATCCACCAATGTATCATCTTCCTGTCTTGCTTTAAGTAAGCCTTTTTCTTTTCAATCTTTTCAGCTTCATATTCCGGTGGTCCTAATGGTCCTTTAACGACTGCACCTCTTCTTGTAAAAACATTAGTAAAAATAGAAATATTTATATCATCATGAAGAAAAATTTGATAACCAGATTCTATTTGTTCAAATTGGGTTTCAATCATACTGAAGTACTTGTTAAACGATTTTATTTCTTGGCCAATTTCTTCATAATTTTATGTAAGTTCGGCCAAAATCTTTTTATGTATTTGAAATTGCTTATGCAAGTTATTATAAGACTTTGTCTGTCTATGTTTAAATTCTTGAAAAACTTTTCTAGTTCCATCTTCTTCAGTTAAAACTTGTAATAAGTCTACTTTGTTTTCCTTGACAAGCTCTGAAGGTATACTTTTTTATTTCATGGTTTTACGCACTTCAGGCATAAGATCAGGATTTATACGAAGTATTCCCTTTTTCGTCTTAGTGCCAAAATCAGGATTATATAAAGAATCATTCTTAGCCCTAGTAGCCATTAATTCCAAACATGCTTTAATAGTTAAATTATTTATCGATCCTCCTGCCAATGAATCTAGCAATTATCTGTAATGGGTATTAAGACCGTGGTAAAATAAGTGGCAAATAGTTGACTCAGAATAGCCATGATTAGGGATACCATTGATCATTCCAAAAAATATTTCCCAAGCTTGTGGATAGTTTTCTCCCATGTTCTGACTAAAATTGCGTATATTCTTTCTAAGTTATGTTACCTTTGCAAAAGGATTAAAACTGTTTATGAATTTGATGGTGCAATTTTCCCAACATTTAATATAATGGCGAGGGAGAGAATATAACCAGTATAGAGCTTTACCTTTGAGAGACCAACAAAATAATTCCATACAAGAAAATTCTCTTGGCAAACCTTTTGGTCCAAGTGATGTTATCACATCGTCGAACACTCTAAGATGCCTTCCTAGGTACTCCTCTTCCCTTCCACTGAAAGCTTTTTCCTGCAAAATTTTAATAATTTCACCGTCAAATCGATATTCCCTAACTCCAGGATTAGGAAATTTTATTGGTTGTTTAAGAAATGCAGAGTTTGGAACACTATATTCTCTGAGAGTATTCTTAGGTTTCTTGGGTGTTGTCCTATGAATGGACATTATTTCCATGAAGTGACTTAGGTTGTAAACTTCAACTCTATATGATCTCAAGAGTTTTTCAATAATTTACTCGTGCCTCTGAGTAGGCACGAATTCAAAATAATCTGGTAGATAAGCCCTACCAGAGCGTGTAGACCCTTTGTCTCCTAAGGAGAACATCTTGTAATGGTAACACCTGAAATGTCAAGAGAAAAAACACTTAGCGCTTAGCTCCCTAGCAACAGTGCCAGAAAATATCTTGATGATTGCAACTGCACAAATTGTTTGTAGCTAGTTTTGAAGTTCGTATATCGATCCCATAGTGAGCCCAAAGGTAAATGTTTATTGGTGAAGTCTCTATCGCACCCGAAGTTTTCATAGGTCTTCGAATGAATTGAAGTGTTGAGAATAAGAATGGAATTTGTGTGTAAATGGAAGTACTTAAATAAAACTAAAATGTAAACTTCAGAAATAAAAATCATAAAAAGTAAAGAACGATTTGTTTGTTGTTTTCTACAGATGATGAAGTAGGCGCGGGGAGTTCAGGTCATGGTGATAGTGAATGTGCCGGGTGAATGAGTAATGAGTGTAACAATTATAATCTCATAAGTATGTGTGTAGGCGAGCAACCCATAATTAGCCGGAACTCCTCTTGGTAGATTTCATCCCAACTTTAATAATCCTACTAGCCTATTTACCACAACCATGGTCAGTCGCTAGACGATTAAGATCCTTCAGGTTGCTTAGCAATTAAGCTCCTTGGATCAGACTAATGCAATAAGCTTGGTGATTCCTTGTTATCCTCGAGTCAAACTAGTTTCCCATTGATATCCTCGTGTCACTCAAGGGTCACCGGTCTGCTAGCAAACAAGATTCTATCTATGTAGAATAAAGCATCAAGTTGTCTGGGCCCTTAAATGGACAACATGCATTAATCATCCCATAGATAGTCAAGCACACATAATATAGTAATTATAATTAACCACAAAATTGATGGAAATTATGTAGGCACATCACATCTCACCAATCCCCTACATCTTCCACGCCCAAGGGAAATTACTCACACATGAGAGAAGAAATCATGATCGATATAATTAAATAAAGGGAGTTCTTCTTGATATTACCGTGGAGATACACAATAAGAAATAGAAACAAATACAATACAATTCAAGATAGGAATAACAATCTCAAACCCTAATCTTGCAAAGTGGAGATTTCTCTCTCTCTCTCTCTAATACAAGTAATGGCTATGGAGGTGTGGTGGCTAGGAGATCGAAGATCGTGGAGCGAGATGAAGAACGTCTTCCCATTCTTCTCCGGATCCCTTCTTTCTCCCTTCTTGATGGTATGGCGGCTCGTTGATGAACCACAAGTATAGGGGGTGTATCGCATTACTTTCGATAAATAGGAGTGTCGATCCTAACGAGGAGCAGAAGGTGTTGACTAGTGGTATGGAGAAGGAACTCTCTGTAAATACTTAGCAAACGGATTTTTAGTGGTTTTCTGATAAAGCAACAAAACAAGGTGCAAGTAATAAAGACAACAAGCAAGTGGCCCAATCCTTTCTTAGCAAAGGACAAGCCGGTGGAAATATTTATAAGGACCAACCGTTCTCGAGGTCATATGGGAATTCTGTCAAGTGCTTTCGCTTCAAATAGCTGAGTACCCTTCTTTGTTATTGTAAGTGTTGTGTGGGTGAACCTGTGCTAACATACCAACCTTACTTGGACTAATACATACTTGTGGTTAAACCCCCTGCAAGCATCCGCAACTACAGGAAAGTAATTAAGATATAAATCTAACCACAGCCTTAAACTCTGAGATCCTACGCTCCCTAGTGCAAAGGTGTCCTAACGGGGGTTCAGGTTTCTGTCACTCCGGCAACCCTCACAATTAGTAGCGAAATACACAATGCATTCCCCTAGGCCCATAAATGGTGAAGTATCATGTAGTCGACGTTCACATGACACCAAGAATAGCACCACAACTTAAATACTAAATCATTGAATAATAACTTAACACAAATCCACTACTAACAACATGACTTCTCCCATGTCCTCAAGATCTAAACGAACTACTCACGAGACATCATATGGATCAAGATCAGAGATGATATGATAATGGATAACAATCTGAACATAAACAATAATCCAATGGTTCCACTCACAAGCATCAACTACAATAGTAATCAACATCGGGAAAGTTTCCCCTATTGAACTAAGCAAGTATCCAACACGATTGTTACAGCGGGATGGAGTGGTGATGATGGTGCTGGTGGAGATGATGGTGTGTATGATGATGATGATCCTGATGAAGCCTAGCTTGACGATGGTGTTGATGGAGACGATCTCCCCTCTCCGGGAAGGAATTTCCCTAGCAAAAATCTATATGCCGGAGAGCTCTTTCTCTCTCGGTGTTTTCCGCCCCGCAGAGGCGAAGGAAATCTTTCTGTGGTCCCTCCCCTGGTATTAGGGTTCCGTGAGGAATATATAGGTGAGAGGGTGTAGTCAGAGGTCGGGCGGGTGGGCCACACCTGCCTTAGGCGCGGCACAGGGGGACCCGTTCCTAGGGTGCTATGGGCCCCCTGTGGCCCTTCTACGCCTCCCCTTCTGGCTTCCTTTGTCTTCTGGGAAAATATAATTTTCCCATATTTTTCTGGTATTTTTCTGATCTTCGCGAAATTGCATCAAAACACCTCTTTTTCCATCAGAATCCAGACTCCGGCAGTTCATCCTCCAAGAATCATCCAACATGCATAAACAGATGAAAATACATAAGTAATACCTCATAATAAGACATATATCAATGAATAGAGGCAAATTATGATGTAGAATGGTGATGCAAATTGGACGTATCAATTCCCCCCAAGCTTAGACCTTCGCTTGTCCCCAAGCGAAAATTGAGCTCAGTACACATGTCCACAAGTTTATGGAGTGAAGTGTCGATAAAAGAATACGAACAAGAAGCATCACACCTACCATTACACAACTCATATAAGAAAGCAACACACCATTATATAACTTAGCTTGCAACAAGTACAGGAGTCACAATAGAGATGCATAAAGATAAATCATAATTGGAATTGGCAAACTTTGTTCTTGGTCAGAGAACAGCTGGCAAACAGTTTCACAAAAAGCTTTTTGTATAAGTCTTCAAAACAGGAGCACTCTTTGCTCAAAAAGGTTTTTAACAATGAAGGCTTTCAGAGTAATATTCAATAGATAAGAGTCTTGTGCAAGAAGGGAAGATAAAGAACATGATTGAATAAATCACCATATGAATGCTTGAAACGCAACAACTCAAATGCTTGCTGGAGATAGAGAGGAAGTAGGTTTACTGACTCAACTTAGAAATAGGAGAAAGGTCCCTTTATAGAGGGAAGCGGGGATTACAAGTCATAAAGAGCTTCCAAAAGATTATGGTACTTACTAGCTTTGAGCCCTCATTGCCCCTATCATAGGCATCTTGAGATGATTAAGGTTAAAGTGAACAAGGATGGAGTATATGCTTGACAAAATATAAGTTGTCAATCTCATGTCCCTTGAATATGAGGGTTACTCCTCATGCTACTCAACTTCAGTTAATGGTAAGTTCTTGTCATTGTAAGTACATACGTATCATAGAGAACCGCCAACGGGGTACCCCTTGCACATGGTACAGGAGCTTTCCCATAACCAAAATGACAAGGCAAGCAGATAGTGAGCATCTCAGCGATCTTTTTATTTACTATGTGCATAGCTTTTTATTGAGGATGCTTCACAGATAGCTCACTATGGTGATTCTGCAAGTTTCCACCATGATTAGGCATGTCTTAGGCTAGCGGCCCAGACGTTTCAATAACACAAAATACATAACTCCATGGACTTACAAGCTCCCTTTTTATTTCACACCGGTGACATCCACAGATAAAAGAGCATGATATCAATTGTGTATAGAGTACGAGTGCAATGTTGAAAGCGTTCCCCGTGACAGCACGGTTCTGCTAATCCCAACGTATAGATGCAAGCATATACAATGTCGATGACACAATGGTTCAAGTCTATTAGGGGCATGAAAAATAATGTGTGCCATCAAGTTCGTGAGAGCTTTAATAACTAGTTTTCACATAATAAAATACTTTTAAATTCGAAAGATAGATGAAGATTGAGAATTTGCTTGGAATAGCAAAAGCTAATAGGTAGATATGGTGGGCACAAATGGCATATGTTTTTGTTCAAAGGGATTGGATGCATGAGAAGTATGCCTTCTCAAAACAGGTTTTTGGCTAGCAAGGCTGGGTAGCAAGCAGAAGTGTTGAAAGAAACAAGCAAACATACAAGTGATAAAGCCAAACATGCAATCTTCCTTGAAGACACAAAAGATCTTAAATAAAGAATACTAAGCTTATGAGCCAACAAGAAAGAAAATAAATGATACAAAATATCTGTAAGCCTTTTCTCTTTTCCTTTCAAACCTCAAAAAGTGTTGCTACTGACCAGAGCTCGGTTGGACAAAACCAATTTAGATTATTTGATGCTCCCAGAGTGATGCCAATACTGACCAACAAGATCCATCATATAATAGAGATTGCAAACTGAAATAAGAAGTGCAAAAATTAAAAGATGAAACTTCTCATTAATATTCAATAGAGGCACTCACACCAAGGGATATATAGATAATCAACTAAAGGAGAGATACTTCCACATGCAAACCAACCTATAAGATAACCTCTCTACCAAAGATATGAATCCACTAAAAAGATAAAAGATAAAATATGATGATGGTTATACCGCGGCACTCCCCCAAGCTTGGAACAAGCCAAGGGGATGCCAAACCTGATGATGAATTACTCCTTCAGTGGTGGTGGTGTTCTCTTGATAAGCGCTTCAATAAGTTTCCTCAAATCCTCAATCTCAAAGGTCAGAGTACGGATCAACTCCGAATTCTGCTCAATGCGGTTCATGATCATGTCAGGCCGATAATTCCAGTCCTTGTTATTCTTTCCCCATTCTTCCTCCTTAGAGTGTTCCTTCCCTGCATTGTTAGAACGAGGCATATCCCAAACCGAGGGCAACTTCCCTTTGGGCACCTGTTGGTACTGATGCTCATGTATAAGAGTATGGAAGGGTCTCTTGGTACGTGGAGGAGATGACCGTGGATTGTAGATAAGACGTGGAGGTTTCCCTCCTGTAGACATCTGTCCTGTCCTCCTAAGCTTGGTAGGTTTTGCCACCACTCTAATGCTTGCGATGGTAGCGCGGGTGTCTGGATGCTTGTCCTCTTCCATGTCTTCTTCATCTCCAACCAAGATATCCTCCTCGTTGGGGCTTTGAGGATCATCTTCTTCGATCTTCTTTCCTTTATCGTTGGCATAGATCATGGTGCTCTAAACTTGAGAAGATTTCCCGACATAAATAGATCGAAATTATCACATCCCAAGATTTTCCAAATCTTGTAATGTGAAAATAAATTAATAAAATAAAACTTGTTGAATTTCACAGCCAGAAGAAACTTTTTGAATTCAATTGGAACTTCAAACCCAATTGAATTAAATAAAATCCTAAAGGGATTCATAAAGATAAACATTTAATAAAGGAAATTAAAAATGTTTTGGAATTACTATTATTGGATCCTTTAATAAAAGATTTGGTTTTCAAAAGAAAAGGTGAATTTATAAATAAAGATTATTTAATAAAGCCAAATTAAACCTTGACCAAACTTTGGGAAATAAAACATTTAGTTTTGAATAAAAATAACAAAGGTTTATTTAAAATAAAATAATAAGGAATTAATATCAAATTTTATTCAAATAAAAGGTTTTACCATTTTAATTAAAACATCAAAACTTATTAAATTGTTTTAAATAGGTTTTCCAAGTATTTTATATTCTCTAATAAAACCTACTATAGTGTTTTGGCTTTATTTTAGATTCAAAATAAATATCTCAATAAAATAAATCCTATTTGAAATAATAATGAAAGTCTATTATATTTAATTAATAATGGACCCTAAAATATAATGATATTTTATTTTAAACAAATCTCCAAGTATTATATATTTCCCAAATAAAACCCACTGATTTGGTTTTGAAAATATTTAGGTTTCAAATAAAGATTTTAATAATAAAATCAAATTCTATTTGATTTAATAACTAAGGCCCATTTTATTTAAGTATTAATGGACCCTAAAATAAAAGGTTATTTTCGAACAAGATTTCCAAATGAATTTTATTTTCAAACAAAACCTACTGATTTGGTTTTGAAAATATTTGGATTTCAAATGGGGATTTTATTAATTATATCAAACTCTATTTAATTAATAAACCATGGCCTACTTATTTAATTAAGGATGGAACCTAAAAAGATTAAAGTATTATTTATTTTATTTAGGATTTTGGTTCAGGTCACTAAACAGAACCAAATTCTTAGTTACAATGTTTGGTGAAAATTTGAATTGTTATGAATGCTTGAGAATTGTTTGAAATAACAAATCAGAAATAAAAATAGAAAAGAAAAGAATTAGACAGAAAAAAATAGAACAGCCCACCAATCGCCCAACTAACCCAAAGAAGAAACCCATCTAGCCCAACTCCTCCCCAAGAAAACGTTTCACACTCCTTTTTAAACCCACGAAGCAACTGACATGTGGACCTCCCCCTCTTCCCTTTTCCACTGACCGACCGGCCCCACTCCTCCTGTTCTTCCTCTTCACCCCGCACGACCTCTTCTCCCCCTCGCCGGCCATTGCAGGCTATTGATTCGTGGCTTTATTACGCCTTAACACGGCCACCATAACTCGCAGCGATCAAGCACACTTAAGCGCCAGCATCTTCTCCTCCGTTCCCCTCAGACACCAACCTCTTTCCGCCACCAGGCTGTTGCCATTTCCTTCTGCACCGCCGCCGTCTCCGACGAGCTAAATTTTCAATTCCGGCCATACCCTGCCTCTCCCTGCCTTCCCAAGCAAGCAGACAAGTTCCCCATATCCTGGCAAACCCCCTCGAAGTTCCAACTCGCTCGCGCGTGCCTCCCAGCGTTGGCAACATCGACGACCTGCAGCACCGCCGTCTGTCTCCTTCTCCGACGACGATTACCAGGTGAACCAGACCGCCCCGTCACTTCTCGATCACGCACATAGCATCGTGTTGATCCTGCGCATCTGACCGCACCTTCATTTTGCCTTAGGGCGACCTCCAGTGATGTCCTCGACCTCGACCGCGCGCGTCCGTCGCTAGAACTAACTCCGGCGAAGAATTCTTCCCGTCCCCGTGCGCCCCTCCACCAACCAGTAGCACTTTGAGCATCAGCATTGCATTGCGAACCTGGTGAGCATCCTCCCCCTCTTCTTCGCGTCCTATTTCACTAGCGCCGCCGCCAACTAGCCGCTCCGCCGCTCACCGTCGACCTAACGCCGCCAGTTCTTGGCCAGGCAACAGCAGCCGTCCGATGTCGATCGGATGGATATGAAAGAACCACTTATCGAAGGGGTATGCGTCGATCTACGCCGCACGTTTTCAGTTAGATCCAACGCACCCCAGTAGCCGATCCGAGCGAACCGTTATTGCCCAATCAGAAGCAGCCACGTGTACAGGATTTGATTTAAAACAGAATTTTGATCTGATTAGAATACAAATTTGTAATTGCTATAACTTTCAAACCACACGTCCAAATTTTGCAAATTTTATATCAATGGATTCAGGAGAACAAGCCCTAGCCAACCATGCCCTTAGTTTAGCAAATAATATCTGTTAGCTTGTTTGAATTTGCAGAAACATTTGTGTACTTGTTTAGATTAGAAAAATTGTTTGAAAATGATTTTTGGATTAAAACCTTTGCAAATTGGATTGTTGTGACCTTACTGACCCTAGGAACCAACCCTTGGTATTAAAAATGATTTTTGTAAGATTTAGGTTGGATTACTTGACTTAGTCATTTTCTAGCCAAATAAAAAGAATGGTTTTTGTTATAAAAATGTTTATGGAAAGAAAAACTTTAAGGAAATAGTTTGGACCAAACCTACTGACCCAAAAACACCAAGCTTTGCAATAGCAACACATTTGGTGAACAACTTAAGAGTTTTGCCTTAATAAAAACATTTTTCACCACATGAAATGATGAATGGATTTAAAAATAGTTTTTGGACAAAACCCTCTTGCTAATGACTTTGCCACTTTGGTAAATGACCAATTTGGATCTTAAAAAGTTTAGAAACCCCATAGAGACCCTTTGCAAAATAAAACTATCTTGTGCATGCTCCCATGCATGAATTGGTTTCCATTATCTTGTGTGTGTGAATTTGTTTGAGTGATTATTGGTTTGGAATGTAAATTGAATTGGTGTTTGCTTGATTGACTTGTAGTGAAGTGTGAGACTAGCAAGATCAAGGAGTGAACCACCATTCCCTACCAAAAAGGCAAGTGATGCTTCATACTATCTATCCCATTACTTTCTTTATGCATTAGTGATTTTGCTAAGTAAAACTTGCATGGATTTTGCTAAGTATAGACCTTGCTATAAGAAAACCTAGTAGATGAATCCTTAGTAGGATTTTCCTAAGTTAAGATTCCTATTACTATCAAGCTTAGCCTAGCTAATAGAAAACATGGGTGGAATATATATTCACACTATGGAAAAATATTCTAAGTCTGAGGACTTGTGTTTTGTTTAATAAAACAACTAAGTTAATGAATCACCTGGGTGGAAATGGAAGGATTGGGTTATGTTGAGTGGTTCACAAGGCCATAGACTTGGCTTGTGTATCTCACTTGTGGATGGCCACCCAGGAAACAAAGAGATTTGAGATGTCAAATGTTGAGAAGCTTCAAGTGCAACCACTTGGCAATATGGGCTCTGCCATGATCATATAGGTTGCAAGAACTTAGCCAAATGGATAGTGGGTGGTAGTATTTGATAGGTTGGAGCGCGTCCATCTTGGTCTAAGGGAAGGCTTCTGAAAGATCTTGTCTTGGGAAACCAAGTCTTGTGGGTAAAGTGCACCACCTCTGCAGAGTGTAAAATCTAAGTACTTAGCCATGTCCCTGGTAAAGGACAATTTGAGCATCAAGACATGGAAGCAATCAAGAATCTCATCATTCAAATTTCTAAGTTAAAATCTTGAGGTTTGAACAAGGGTTGTTTGAATTCTTCAATCATTGATGGAGAGATGGCTTGGTACAAGGATCTTGAAATCTTTGATTGAGAAAAATGGTTTTTGACAAGCACTTCAGTCTTTGATTGGTGGATGCCTTGGAAAGGATCTTCAGTCTTTGATTGGTAGATGCCTTGGAAAGTATTTTGTCAAAACAAAACTTAGTATTTTCAAAATCATAAGAAAAATCTATTTTGAGCAATGCAAGCCTCAACTCCACTTAGCCAAATGCATATAGATGATAGACTCCACTATACTACCATAGTATCACTTGCCAATACAATTCAAATGTATTGACCCTTGTGGCTGTAACTTGTAATGTTGCAGGTTTGATTGATTTTAGTGAAGATTGTTTGATTAGGATTACAAAGTCTACAACCAACATCTGCCTGTGGAACTTTGAAGATGAAGGACCCCATGATTATAATTATTCCGCTGCAATGTAATGTAATAGCCAAATGAGCTATGAATTGTTGTAATAAAATTATGTAATTCCTGGTTATAAAGTTATAATATGACCTTGTTTCTTGATATTACATCTAAACTGTGGATGCTAGCTATTGATCCAGGGACTAGCATTGTAAAACACAGGAGGCTCTATCTTATCTAAGATTGAGACCCCTACAGAAATGAAAATATGACAAGAACACGATGCATGAACCTCGGGGGATCTGAGGGGTTATATATTATGAATTTCAATGCATAATTAAGGCACTAGTACGAAAACGAGGCAGAGACGGAGCTCGGGGGAGTCACACCCCCTCCAGGCGTGGCCAGCTGGGGACCGTTCCTGGGGTGGGTTTGACCACCTCGGCCTCCATTCCCCCCTCTATTACATCTCGTAATCTTCCATATGTATTAAAAACATCAAAGATATAAAAAGATTAGGCTTTCGTGAACCTTCTATTTTCACCACTTTTACCTATCCAAAGACGAACTCTACAGACTCCTTTTCTCCTTCTCCTAGAAATTCCTTTCCTACAAGGACTCACACAAACCTCAATGGCAACATTATTGTAAACAAAAACAATAAACCTTTAGGTTCACACTTCAACTGAAATCCATCAAAACAAAAGCTTCTGTAAGAGGCAAATGATAACAGAAATCTATCAAAACAGACCAGCAGGTAAAGATTGATTTTTTCAAAAACCTTATGTTGCTCAAATCAAAAAGTGAAAAACTAATGAAAGTTGGGTAAAAACTTGGATAACAAGCACAGAAAAATTCAGCTCCATCCAAACTACTGAGCTTCCTCACGAATTTTTACAATGCAGCACAAAAATCTGTCCCAGGACAACCACTTTTCCCAACTCCTCTAATTCACAAAAGTAGTTGAACTTGACACAAAAACCAAAACAGAAAAGTATAAGGAGCGGTTATTACTAAAGGAATAACTTCCAAGACACTAGAAAACTCTTGGGTTATCTCCCAACTAGTACTTTTCTTTAATGCCTTTAAGTTAGGCTTGAAACTTTCAAAGATGCTCACATAGGAGATAAATATTTGAAGTGAAAGAGAGCATCAAGAAGCAAATAACCAACACATTTGAGTCTAGCCCACTTCCTATGCATGGGAGTAGCATGAGAAAATGAATTGTTGAAACAAAAATCCACTAGCATAGGAAGACAAAACAGATGCAACTTCAAAGCTTTCAACATAAAACGAGGAAACTTAACATTATTGAGATGCATAAAACCACGTTTCCCTCTCTCAAAATAACTTTCAGTAGCACTTTGAATAAAGTTGACAATATAACTGTCACTTGAAACAACCTTATTATCAGAATGAGCATACTTACAGTCATCAAAAAGAGGTCCAAGGTCATAAACTGGATCAATAGGAGCAAGTTGTTCCATCCTGAAATCTTCATTAGGCAAGCTATTTTCACAAGGAGCTTTAGCAAATTTTGAAAAGCTAAACTCATAAGAATCTCCATCAAACTTAGTTAAAACTTTCTCCTTCTTACAATCTATAATAGCTCCACAAGTATTCAAGAAAGGTCTACCAAAAATGATAGGACAAGTTTTGCTAGCTGCTGAATTAAGCACTAAAAAATCAGCAGGATACTTAATCTTACCACAAAGAACCTCCACATCTCTTACAATACCAATAGGGCAAATGGTGAATTAGAAGCGTCTTCACAGAATACAATGTTCTCATCCTCTATATTTCTAGTGACAGGGTCTTTCATAATAGCTACCATAGGCTCAATATTAATTTGCTCACCAGGCTCCATAGTTTTCATTATACCTTTGTTATTTGCACTAATAATCATAGAATACTCCTTTATCTTAGCAGGGAAAGGAACTTTCTCAACATGAGGTTTAGGCACAATATGATTAGTAGTACAAACTTCAGTACTTCTAACAAGAACATGACTAAAAACATCTTTATAAGGTGCATGGTACTTATTCCACTTCTTCTTGGGAATTTCTATGTAAGAGGCAAAGGCCTTAAAACAGTTGGCAATACTTTGGAAATCAAGACCAAACTTATTACTAATATCACGATAGTCATCAGTTCCCATAAAAGATGTAATGCATTCATAATCATAGTTTATACCTGACTTTCTTCCTTTGTCATTCTCCCAAGCTTCAGTGTTCTCTTGAATACAGTCTAGGAAATCCCATTTAGCTTCTTCCTTCATACGTGTGAATGATCCAGCACAAGAAGCATCTAGTAAATCTTTATCATGAAGAGAAAGCCGAGCATAAAAGTTATTGATGATAATATGTTTAGGGAGTTCATGAATAGGACATTTAAGCATTAGTAACTTCAATCTCCCCCAAGCTTGAGTTGTACTCTCTCCATCACGAGGCCAAAAGTTATATATCAGATTTCTATCCTTATGAATCTCACTGGGAGGATAAAATTTAGAATAAAAGAGAGATGTCATTTCCTCCCATTCCATGGATTGTCCATTCTTCAGCAGTTTATACCATTCTTTAGCTCTCCCTTTCAAGGATATAAAGAGTAACTTCTTATTCACCTGTTCAGTTGTGATACCTGCACACTTAAACAACCCGCATAATTCATGTATAAAAAGCATATGATCACCAGGGTGGACAGTTCCATCCCGTAAATAATAATTATCCATAACACTATCAACAATACTTGTAGGTATCTTAAAAGGATCTATCTCAAGGGGTGGTGGTTCATCTACTACCCTAACAGTGGTAGTAGTTTTCCCAAATAGGAAACCATGTGGGTTATCCATATTGGAAACAAAGCAACAAATAGAAACAAAAGCAATACTCACAATAGAAGTTTCCTTTACCAGTTCCACTCTTCAATAGCGCTTCACTCCCCGGCAACGTTGCCAGAAAATAGTCTTAATGACCCACAAATATAGGGGGTGTATCGCAGTACTTTTGATAAATAGGAGTGTCAATCCGAACGAGGAGCAGAAGGTGTTGACTAGTGGTATAGAGCAGGAACTCTCTGTAAATACTTAGCAAACGGATTTTTAGTGGTTTTCTGATAAAGAAACAAAACAAGGTGCAAGTAATAAATACAACAATCAAGTGGCCCAACCCTTTCTTAGCAAAGGACAAGATGGTGGAAATACTTATAAGGACTAAACGTTCTCGAGGACACATGGGAATTCCGTCAAGTGCTTTCTCTTCAAATAGCTGAGTACCCTTCTTTGGTATTGTAAGTGTTGTGTGGGTGAACATGTGCTAACATACCGACCTTACTTGGACTAATACATACTTGTGATTAAACCCCCTGCAAGCATCCGCAACTATAGGAAACGAATTAAGATATAAATCTAACCACAACCTTAAACTCTGAGATCCTACGCTCCCTTGTGCAAAGGTGTCCTAACGGGGATTTAGGTTTCTGTCACTCTGGCAACCCCACAATTAATAGCCAAATACACAATGCATTCCCTAGGCCCATAAATGCTGAAGTATCATGTAGTTGACGTTCACATGACACCACTAGAAGAATAGCACCACAACTTAAATACTAAACCATTGAATAATAACTCAACACAAATCCACTACTAACAACATGATTTCTCCCATGTCCTCAAGAACTAAATGAACTACTCACGAGACATCATATGGATCAAGATCAAAGATGATATGATAATGGATAACAATCTGAAAATAAACAATAATCCAATGGTTCCACTCACAAGCATCAACTACAATAGTAATCAACACCAGGAAAGTTTCCCCTAATGAACTAAGCAAGTATCCAACACGATTGGTACAGCGGGATGGAGTGGTGATGATGGTGCTGGTGGAGATGATGGTGTGGATGATGATGATCCCGATGAAGCCTAGCTTGATGATGGTGTTGATGGCGATGATATCCCCTCTCCGGGAAGGAAATTCCCCGGTAGAAATCTGTCTGCCAAAGAGCTCTTTCTCTCTCGGTGTTTTCCGCCCTGCGGAGGCGGCGGAAATCTTTCTGTGGTCCCTCCCCTGGTATTAGGGTTACATGAGAAAGATATAGGCGAGAGGGCGTAGTCGAAGGCCGAGCAAGTGGGCCACACCTGCCCTAGGCGTGACATAGGGGGACCCGTTCCTAGGGGGTGTGTGGGCCCCCTGTGTCCCTTCTACGCCTCCCCTTCTGGCTTCCTTCGTCTTCTGGGAAAATATAATTTCCCCATATTTTTCTAGTATTTTTATGATCTTCGCGAAATTGCATCAAAACACCTCGTTTTCCATCAGAATCCAGACTCTGGCAGTTCATCCTCCAAGAATCATCCAACATGCATAAAAAGATGAAAAGACATAAGTAATACCTCATAATAAGACATATATCAATGAATAGAGGCAAATTATGATATAGAATGGTGATGCAAATTGGACGTATCACTCGTGTGTTCTGTTTTCGACCTTGGCCTCTTCACGAAAGTTGTCCCTTTTAATAAGAGAAAGGAGATGGCAACTATATGGCCGCAACTATACTGCGGCGGCCTATATAATTGGTCGTTAAACTTGTAGTGAATTCCCCTAGATTGCTTCCAAAAAGGGATTTGCTTGCTTTCGCCTGAATATTGTGTTTTTGCTGTTAAAACCCTCTGTTGACGTTCAGAACCTAAAACACATATTAAAAACCAAGTTTTCTTCACTACCGAAGTATTAGCGTTTGGTAAAACTAGAAAACCATCAAATCCAACCGAAAACCATCGATAGAAACCATAAAAATGTAGAATCTCACAGCTATCACCGCTCTGCTAGCGAACAAGATCTTATCTATGTAGAACAAGGTATCATGTTGTTTGGGCCCTTAATTGGACAACAAGCATTAAGCATTCCACAGATAGTCATGCACACATAATATAGTAATTAAAATCAACCACAAATTTAATGGAAATTATGTAGGCACATCACATCTCACCAATCCCTTACATATCTGATGAGTGCATATTTGCATCATGTATTAGATTGTTATTTTGCATTGCAGATGTAGGATCTTGGTATTTTACGGCGTTCACACGCACTTTTTGTGTTTATTTTCACCAGGATCAGATCATATGATGGATCCAATGGACACAATTCGTGGAGCAGTTGTACTGGAGAGAAAAGGAGCCAAAAACTACGTAAATCGCTTATTTGGGAAATATTAATAATACCTGAAGCGAGAAACGGAGGCAGAAGAGTTGACGACCAACTATACAGGACGCTGCCATATAGTTGCCGCCGTATAGTTGGGGCCGCCTCCACATCCTCAAATAGTTTCACCCTGTGCAACTGGTTCGGAGAGACGACATACAGAACACCCAGAAATCGCGAAACCTAACCTCCGGAAGGCATCTAGAGGGGGAACTTGCCATAGGGATCCATCTTCGCCCTAAGCAGATCTGGGAGGCCAAGGCATCGATCTCCATCTTCATCAACCACTACATCTTCATCACCACCATCATCTCCATCCATCTCATCTAGATCTTGTTGTAATTCTTGCACTAGTTGTGGATTTATACAAATACTATTCATCGATAATCGTTTCCATTATCATTGCCATGATGCTGTTTGCCTCCATGTCTAAGTAGATTATTAGTTCTTGGGGAGATGGAGAAACCCTAGCATGAGATTGAAATAAGATAAAGTTTATTTATGATATTCATCGCTATGACCATGTGTTAGATTGTCTACATCTTGATTTTGGGAGAAGTTGACCTCTCCAATATTTGCCTCCTTTGGGGACTTGATGTAGGGAACTACTTGTTGGTAGACGGAGGGATGTTAGCACTTAAAGTGACTATAAATCTATTGGCACCCCTTATGTATCAACTTGGGAATCAAGGAAACTCACAAAACACTATCCATGCCATGGGATACGTCTTGCAGGATTATGTCCCTTCATAGCGTGGTAATTCAATTGATGTTGATTGATCTCTGTTGTGGTTATGAGGATTATTTGAGTAGTGGTTGCTGCCTCTTTGTCCAAATACGGAGTTCCTCCCACACAAACATAGTTTAGAATGTTCATGATAATAATCTTTACCTTAGCCCTTTATAATGCTAGTGGTGAATCCGCTAATCCCTGAGAACGCTTTTTCCCACTGAAGTTTCAAATCTCTTTTACATACGCGATACTTATTTTCTGTATTAAGTTTTATTTACTTTACTCATGGTTCTCTTATACCAAAAACACCTTTTTACGCAATACTCGCACTTTATCTTGTCACTTAGAACTTTATTTAGCATTTCTATTTTCAGTATTTATTTCAAGAATTCTTAGACTTCAGACTCCTGCTCCCTGTGGGATCGATATCTTTATTTCGAAACTAACTACAACCGATCTGTGCACTTGCAATGATCAAGCTATTTTCTAGCGCCGTTGTCAGGGAGCTAAGCACTGTAGGTCTTTTAGTTTTTGCTTATTTACTTTAGTTTTGTTAAGTTTTGTTTTGAGTTACAGTTTTCCACCAATGATGATGCTCGACGTGGCACTTCGTTGGTAACCCCAAGCGCAGGGTGTTCAGAGCAAGCAGCAAGTTTTCCCTCAGTTGAGACCGAGGTTATCGAACCAGAAGTAGGAAGGAAAACGTCACACTGGTGTTGCAAGCAACGCGGAGACCTGCACAACACAAACTCAAGACTTTGCCCCAATGAATCAGTGAGGTTGTCAAGCTCACTGGTTTGCTGTAACAAAGGATAAAACGTATGGTGTGGAATGTAATGGTTTGCAGCAAGTAAACAAGTAATAGTGGAAGATGTATCAATGGTAAAGATTGGACCGGGGTCCATAGTTCACTAGAGGTGCTCTCCTTAGATAAACAACATAACATGAAGGGTAAACAAATTACAGCAGGGCAATTGGGAGGCGAGCAAGGCATAACAATGCAATTACTAGTCAGAAAGATCCTATGAGATTCAATTGGGCAATACAACAAGATACATAGACCGCCATCCAACTACATCTATGACTAGAAGTCCACCTTCAGGTTATCATCTGAACCCCCTCTAGTATTAAGTTGCAAGAAACAGACAACTGCTTTAAGCAAAGTGTGTAAGGTAAACAGTCCACATGTTCCATGAACAAGAGACCGTTGTTTTCTCCCTAGTAGCAACAGCACATCTACAACCGAAGAGATTATTTTCACTTCCCTTGGAAACTAGAGGCATGAACCCACTATCGAGCATAAATACCCCCTCTTGGAGTCACTAGCAACTATTTGGCCAAGATAGCTACTAACAACGGAGGGCATGCAAGATCACAAACAACACAGACATGATAGAATAAAGACAAAACCATTAATCAAACCAACATAATAATCTCAATATCCATCGGATCCCCGCAAATACAACATGCATGATTACAAATAGATTAGATCTTGATCATGAACAAAGCTCACGAGATCTATACATGAAAGCATAAAGGAGGATATACAACCATCTAGATACTACATGGACCCATATTCCAAGGTGGAACTACTCACGCGTCATACCGGAGAGAAGGCCTCCGGGATGATCTCCCCTCCGGCAGGGTGTCGGGAAGAACTTCCGATCAACGGCTACAGAAGGTTTTGTGGATATTTGATCGGGTGCTTAGGGTTTCTGCATCTAGGGACTATGGGTCCATGTAGTAGCTAGATGGTTGTATCTCCTCCTTTGTGCTTTCATGTATAGATCTTGTGAGCTCCGTTCATGATCAAGATCTAATCTATTTGTAATCATGCATGTTGTGTTTGCGGGGATCCGATGGATATTGAGATTATTATGTTGGTTTGATTAATGGTTTTGTCTTTATGATTATATCATGTCTGTGTTGTTTGTGATCTTGCATGCTCTCCGTTGTTAGTAGCTATCTTGGCCAAGTAGTTTCTAGTGACTCTAAGAGGGGGTATTTATGCTCGATAGTGGGTTCATGCCTCTAGTTTCCAAGGGAAGTGACAGAAATCTCTTCGGTTGTAGATGTGATGTTGCCACTAGGGAGAACACAATGGTATATTGTTCATGGAACATGTGGACTGTTTACCTTACACACTTTGCTTAAAGCAGTTGTCTGTTGCTTGCAACTTAATACTGGAGGGGGTTCGAATGATAACCTGAAGGTGGACTTCTAATCATAGATGCAGTTGGATGGCGGTCTATGTATCTTGTTGTATTTCCCAATCGAATCTCATAGGATCTTTATGACTAGTAATTGCATTTTTATGCCTTGCTCAATTTGTTTACCCTTCATGCCATGTTGTTTATCTAAGGAGAGCACCTCTAGTGAACTATGGACCCCGGTCCAATCTTTACCATTGATACATCTTCCACTGTTACTTGTTTACTAACCATTACCTTCCACACCATACGTTTAATCCTTTGTTACAGCAAACCGGTGAGCTTGACAACCTCAATAATTCGTTGGGGCAAAGTCTTGAGTTTGTGTTGTGTAGGTCTCCACGTTTCCTGCAACACCTGTGTGACATTTCCTTCCTTCTTCTGGTTCTATAACCTCGGTTTCTACTGAGGGAATACTTGTTGTTGTGCTCATCACACCTTGCACTTGGGGTTTCCAACGAAGTGCTAATCAGCACCATCAACAAGTTTTCTGGTGCCGTTGCCGGGGAGGCTAAGGACATCTTCACAAGGGGAGTCCTTCACTTCCTTTCTCTTTACTTTGTTTTTAGTTTGCTTTGTTTCTTTTGCTTGGTTTTGTTTGCCGCTTTTCAAAAAACCCGAAAAAATTATTCTAGCTTGGTTTGCTTGCTTTATTCAAAAACACAAAAAATTAGTTCCTGCTCTAGTTGCCACGTTGCTCTAGCTCACCATGTTGCTCCCCAAGTTCGCCCTGAAAGATCTTGCAATAGGTAGTGGCTCAATAATTGGGAAAGATAATATTGAAGAATTCTTTAATAATATTAGCAAGCATGAAGATACTGAGGAAAAATATATCGAAGAGCTTGCTCCTAGTTATGAGATTGATGCAGCTTCTTTAGTTCATATGTTGGAGGCTAGGTTTGTTAGCCTTAACCCCTTCATACAATTCTTGTTCCTAAAAATAAAAGAAGAAAAGAATGCTGAAAAGAGGGAATTCATCCTTGAAACTTTATCAAAAGAATTCCATGATGTTCCTAGGGAAGCCAAAAAGGTCTTTGAGCGTTTCAATATGCTAGGCTCAAGTGTAGATGTTGTGTGTATTTATGATAAAACTAAGCCTAGAGAAGAATTTAAGATACCCATACCCTTTAAGCTTGTTGGAATGCATGAAGTTGTTGAAACGAATTTTGATTGGATTGCTCCTGAAAACCTTTTTGATGAAAGTAGTAGACCAAAAAGAGATGAGAAATGATCCTCCAAAACCCATTTGGATGAGATACCTTTCATAGTTGAAGACTTTGCAAGTATGGATGTGAATGCTTCATTTGAAAATACTTGATTCTTCTTGCTTCTTGTGCCTAACTTAAAGGCGTTAAAGAAAAGTACTTGTTGGGAGATAACCCAAGAGTTTCCTTGAGTCTTGGAAGCTATTACTTCTATAATGACCTCTACTTATCCTTTTTTTGTTTGCTTTTTATGCCAAGTATGACCTCTAATGAGAGGGAAGTAAGATTTGGGGAGTTGCTGTCCCGAAACAGATTTCTGTCCTCCACCAAAAAAAACGTGAGGAGTCTCCGTAACTCATATTGAGCTGAAAATTTACGAATAAATCCCCCAGTATGTTAGATAACTTTTTTAGTTCAACAATTTTTTATTTGAGCAATATAAGATGTTCGAAAAAAATCGGTTTCTACCTGCTGGTCTGTTTTGACAGATTTCTGCCATTATTTGCATTTGCTTCTTATTGGTTGTTTTTTCAGTTCTCTTTAGGTGAATTGAGCTTTTTAAAGGAGTTACTACAGTAGCTTGTGTTTTTATTGAAAAGACTTGCTGTTCCAAAGCTTTCCCAGAGGTCAAATATCTTTTGAATACACTAATGTTGCTAATGAAGATTGTGTGAAGTTTTGTATGAAGGAAAAATTCAGGTGTAAAGAGAGAATGATGCAATGAGATGAAGAATGGATAAAAGCTCAATCTTGGGATGCCACCATGGTGTCACCCCCAGAAATATCCAAGAGGTACAAGCGTCAAAGCTTGGGGATGCCCAAGGCATGCCCTTCTTCATCAATAAAAGGTTCAAGTCTGTCTAGACACTTCGTTTTTATTGTTTCATGCACAGTTGTGTTGTTCTTGGAGTGTCTTAGTTTTTGTTTGTTTTGCTTAGTTTGTTTAGATTGCTAAAGTAGTTTGGACCCCCGTTCTCGCTGTGTTGTCTTGCAAATAAGTTTGCTTGGTGTTTGGAAAGGAGTAGTAAGTTCTTGCTTGAAGTGCAAGAGGAGCTTGCATTGACTGTGACTTAGACTTTAGCATGACATGCTAGGTGTTGTTTTGACCTTATTCTTAGTGATTTTTTCTGTAGCATGTCTTGTTCCAAAAAATTGGGATTGCTTAGTGTGCCTTGAAAAAACATTATGCGTTGTTTTAGCATGCAAAAGCATAGTATTGTGGTATTCTCCTTTGATGCTTTGCTTGGGCTGACTTGCCACATGCTCATACCATGTTATGACTATGACAAAGTCACCATTAGCCTCTATGATCATTTAGTCCTTGACTTGTAGTACCACTCTTTGCTTTGATTAGTAATGCTTTGTTGCACTGCATTATTATGGCCATTATGCTCTCTTGGTTGGTTGCTCCCAGTCTTTTTGCTAGCCTCCACTTGTGTAAGTTCTACTCATGACTCCAACTCCCAAGAAACCAAGTTATTCCAAAGTTTCCACTATAAACTCATATGCATGGTGTGTTACACCATTCCAAGTATATTCTTGTTTTCAACTATCTTCCAATTAAAAACTATTTTGTTATGTGAAAACTTAGTGATTAAAGCCCTCTCGAACTTGATGGCACAGTTTATATTCCTTGCCCCTAATAAACTTGAAACATTGTGACAACTTTGTTGTATATGCTTGCACTTATAAGTTGGAATTAGCAGAACTGTGCTGTCACGGGGAACGTTTTCAACATTGCACTTGTACTTTGTACTCAGTTGATATCATGTTCTTTTGTCTATGGATGTCACCGGTATGAAATAAAGAGGGAACTTGTAAGTCCATGGAGTTTGTATCCTGTGTTAGAGAAATGCCTCGGCCGCTAGCCTACGTCATGCCTAATCATGGTGGAAACTTGAAGCATCACCATAATGAGCTATCTATGAAGCATACTCAATAAAAAGCAATGCATATGGTAAATAAAAAGATTGCTGAGATGCTCATTGTCTGCTTACCTTGTCATTTTGGTTATGGGAAAGATCATGTACCATGTGCAAGGGGTACCCCATTGTCGGTTCTCAATGATATGCAAATACTTACAATGACAAGAACTTACCTGGACCCAAAGTTGAGTATGCATGAGGTGTGGCCCTCGTATTCAAGGGACTTGATATTGCCAACTTATACTTCGTCAAGCATATACTCCACCTTTGCCACTTTAACCTTAACCACTTCAAGATGCTTATGATAGGGGCAATGAGGGCTGAAAGCTAACTAGTACCATAATTTTTGGAAGCTCTTTTTGAAACTTGTAATCCCTGATTCCTTTACAAAAAGGCCTTTCTTCCACCATTATCGAGTCTCCACCTTCTACCTTTAGGCACCATTAAGAGAGCATAGTTGTCATTCTGTGTGCAGTGTCCCAAAGTTCATTGATTGATGCATATTGTGATATTACTTGTTCTTGTGCTATTTGTTTCTATTCACCCTTGTGAACTTTGAAGGTGTCCTATGCATCTATATTGCTACTCTATGAGGGACAAGCTGATTGCCACTATGCCATGTTTTCTGTATGTGAGACAAACAAACGTTTTTCAATGCATGTTATTCATGATCTTTGTTTGTAGCCTTTCATGTTGCATGCATAGTTACTATGTCCTATTGTTAGAACTCCATCTTTCATGCACATGTTTAGAGTTCTTTGATCCTAGCTTTCAATGCTTGCAAATGGTTGGATCTTTATTGTGAGGGTGCATGTCACCTCAAAAACTATTCTTTTTATCACTTACCTACTCGAGGACGAGTAGGAGTTAAGCTTGGGGATGCTTGATACGTCGGAAATGTATCTATAATTTTTGATGCTCCATGCTTGTTTTGTATCTACTTTGCTTTTCTTGTCTACACTTTGAGGTGCTTTTTACATGTTTTCTGGTACTAACTTACTAACAAGTTGCAACAGTGCCAGATGCCTGTTTTCTGCTGTTTTTTGTTTCAGAAAAGTTAGTAAAGAAATATTCTCGGAATTGGGCGGGACAGATGTCAAAGTCAATTACTTTCCGTGGGGAACAAGAAGTCCAGAGGGGAGACGAGGAGGCGTGCCAGGGCGGCTAAACCCCCTAGGCATGGGTGGGCCCTACCCCGCGCCTAGGTAGGGTTTGCCCCCTCTGGCCGCCGCCTCGGCCTCCCCCTTCGCCTATAAGAAGCCCCTGATGCAGAAATCCTAAGAACCCGATCAAATCTCCATGAAACCGTCTGTAGCCGCTGCCACCATCGTCCCTAGATCGGGGGATCTGATGTTCTTCCAGGCACCCTGCCAGATGGGAGATCATCCCGGAGGCCTTCTCTCTGATATGATGCGTGAGTAGTTCCACCTTGGTTTATGGGTCCATGTAGTAGCTAGATGGTTGTATCTCCTCCTTTGTGCTTTCATGTATAGATCTTGTGAGCTCCATTAATGATCAAGATCTAATCTATTTGTAATCATGCATGTTGTGTTTGCAGGGATCCGATGGATATTGAGATTATTATGTTGGTTTGATTAATGGTATGTCTTTATGATTCTATCATGTCTATGTTGTTTGTGATCTTGCATGCTCTCCATTGTTAGTAGCTATCTTGGCCAAGTAGTTGCTAGTGACTCCAAGAGGGGGTATTTATGCTCGATAGTAGGTTCATGCCTCTAGTTTCGAAGGGAAGTGACAGAAATCTCTTCGGTTGTAGATGTGTTGTTGCCACTAGGGACAAAACAACGATCTCTTGTTCATGGAACATGTGGACTGTTTAACTTACACACTTTGGTTAAAGCAGTTGTCTGTTGCTTGCAACTTAATAATGGAGGGGGTTCGGATGATAACCTGAAGGTGGAATTCTAGTCATAGATGCAGTTGGATGGCGGTCTATGTATATTGTTGTATTGCCCAATCGAATCTCATAGGATCTTTCTGACTAGTAATTGCATTGTTATGCCTTGCTCAGTTCCTGTCAATTGACCTGCTGTAATTTGTTTACCCTTCATGCCATGTTATTTATCTAAGGAGAGCACCTCTAGTGAACTATGGACCCTAGTCCAATATTTACCATTGATACATCTTACACTATTACTTGTTTACTTGGTGCAAACCATTACCTTCCACACCATATGTTTAATCCTTTGTTACAGCAAACCGGTGAGCTTGACAACCTCACTGATTCGTTGAGGCAAAGTCTTGAGTTTGTGTTGTGCAGGTCTCCGTGTTGCTTGAAACACATGTGTGACGTTTCCTTCCTCCTTCTGGTTCGATAACCTCGGTCTCTACTGAGGGAAGACTTGATGTTGTGCTCATCACACCTTGCTCTTGGGGTTTCCAACAAAGTGCTAATCAGCACCATCACTTCTTTAAAACTTTCTTCACTTGTTTTCTTAAAAGTGGAGATTTCTACCATAGGGGAAATAAAGGTTGGTCCAAAACCAAACATGGTAGCAACTAGAGCAAGGACTAATTTTTTTGTGTTTTTGAATAAAGAAAGCAATACAAACTTGACTATTTTTTGGTTTTTTTGGAAAGAGGCAAACAAAACCAAGCAAAATAAACAAAGCAAACTAAAAACAAAGTAAAGAGAAAGTAAGTGAAGTACTCCCCTTGTGAAGACGTCCTTAGCCTCCCCGGCAATAGCGCCAGAAAGTCTTGATAATGCTCGACGTGGAACTTCGTTGGTAACCCCAAGCGTAGGGTGTGAAGAGCAAGCAGTAAGTTTTCCCTCAGTTGATACCGAGGTTATCGAACCAGAAGGAGGAAGGAAACGTCACACAGGTGTTGCAAGCAACGCGGAGACCTGCACAACACAAACTCAAGACTTTTCCCCAATGAATCAGTGAGGTTGTCAAGCTCAACGGTTTGCTGTAACAAAGGATTAAACGTATGGTGTGGAAGGTAATGGTTTGCAGCAAGTAAACAAGTAACAGTGGAAGATGTATCAATGGTAAAGATTGGACCGGGGTCCATAGTTCACTAGAGGTGCTCTCCTTAGATAAACAACATGGCATGAAGGGTAAACAAATTACAACAGGGCAATTGACAGGAACTGAGCAAAGCATAACAATGCAATTACTAGTCAGAAAGATCCTATGAGATTCAATTGGGCAATACAACAAGATACATAGACCGCAATCCAACTGCATCTATGACTAGAAGTCCACCTTCAGGTTATCATTCGAACCCCCTCCAGTATTAAGTTGCAAGCAACAGACAACTGCTTTAAGCAAAGTGTGTAAGGTAAACAGTCCACATGTTCCTTGAACAATATACCGTTGTGTTCTCCCTAGTGGCAATAGCACATCTACAACCGAAGAGATTTCTGTCACTTCCCTTGGAAACTAGAGGCATGAACCCACTATCGAGCATAAATACCCCCTCTTAGAGTCACTAGAAACTACTTGGCCAAGATAGCTACTAACAACGGAGAGCATGCAAGATCACAAACAACACAGACATTATAGAATCATAAAGACAAAACCATTAATCAAACCAACATAATAATCTCAATATCCATCAGATCCCCGCAAACACAACATGCATGATTACAAATAGATTAGATCTTGATCATGAACGGAGCTCACAAGATCTATACATGAAAGCACAAAGGAGGAGATACAACCATCTAGCTACTACATGGACCCATAGTCTAAGGTGGAACTACTCACACATCGTACCGGAAAGAAGGCCTCCGGGGTGATCTCCCCTCCGACAGGGTGCCGGAAGAACTTTTAGACCCCCCCGATCTAGGGATGATGGTGGTGGCGGCTACAGACGGTTTCGTGGAGATTTGATCGGGTGCTTAGGGTTTCTGCATCGGGGGCTTCTTATAGGCGAAGGGGGAGGCCGAGGCGGCGGCCAGAGGGGGCAAACCCTACCCAGGCGCGGGGTAGGGCTGACCCGCGCCTAGGGTGGGTCTGGCCGCCCTGGCTTGCCTCTCCGGCTCCCCTCTGGATTTGTTGTTCCCCACGGAAAGTAATTGACTTTGACGTTTGTCCCGTCCAATTCCGGGAATATTTCTTTACTAACTTTTCTGAAACCAAAAACAGCAGAAAACAGGAAATTTGCAACTGTTGCAACTCGTTAATAGGTTAGTACCAGAAAACATGTAAAAAGCACCTCAAAGTGTAGGCAAGTAAATCAAAGTACATACTAAACGAGCATGGAGCATCAAAAATTATAGATACATTTCCGACGTATCAACCAACATGATGGAGTTTGAGCATATGAGTAGTGCTAACCCACTCAACCGTTTTGGGAAGCCCTATGACCTTTATAAAAGAGACAAATCCAACGAGAAGATAAGGGGGTTTGAAATAAAACATCTACTACTTGGTATTTTACACAAGAAGCAAGTTACGGGAGATGAAGAAGATCATGATCCATATGAGCACATTGCATGATCCAAAGATATATGTGGCACGCTCCAATTAACGGGGTATACCGCTGATGAGGTAAGGGTTAAAAAATTTAGTCAAACTTTGACAAGTACAGCTCTCTTATGGTATAGATCTCTACCCTAAGAAGCCACTACTACATGGGATGATTTAGCTTGCGAATTCCTATCTAAATATTACCCATTATCAA
This sequence comes from Avena longiglumis, assembly GCA_030063025.1. Taxonomy (NCBI): domain Eukaryota; kingdom Viridiplantae; phylum Streptophyta; class Magnoliopsida; order Poales; family Poaceae; genus Avena; species Avena longiglumis. The sequence continues at coordinate 369,052,200 of CP125978.1, read as the reverse complement.
AATCTTTTGGAGTGTCTAATAATGACTTGGATGAACCGTCCCAATGAAGGAATAGTAAGATCTTACATAAGATTTAAAGATTTACTTAGACAATGTCCTCATGATTTGTCTGAATGGTATTTACTGCATATCTTTTATGGCGGTTTAATTGAACCTAATAAAATTGAACTAGACTCTTGCGCGAAAGGTGCTTTTATGGATTTACCTATAACTAAAGCTTGGGCTTTACTTAACAGAATTCGCGATCATAGAGTTTCATGGAATTTTGGTCTAGGAAGTGAAGGAGGCAAAAAACATAGATCATGAATGTATTCACGACTATAATAAAAAAGGCCATGTTAATGAACTATCTAAAGAGCTTTATTTATATTCAGATCTTGTGTTGCAAGTTGTTAAAGCTTTTACAGAACACATAGAAGCTCCAAAAGAGGGTTCGGTCAAGTTTGATCCACCACCTGAACCTGAGAAGAAAAGATAAGTTAAAGCAACATTGACCTCCCAAGAACCAACGTATGAGATACCTTTCCCTAACACTTCGCAAAAGCATATTTTGGAATATGAACAGGTCAAGGTAGTACATGAGGAGAAAGAAGAGGAAAGTGTTCCAATAATTGAAGAACATCTGGATGAAACCAAAGATGAAGAGGTAACCAAGGAAGCCATCATGGCTATGTATGAACATTGTAACATAGTTGAACTTGATGAAGATACTTCCATATTGGTTGAAGGTAAAATTAAGGTAAACAATGTGGGTAAGCCTATTCTTCCCTTCATATTTAAAGAAACCTTGCATTACGGTTTATGTGATCTTGGCACCAAAGTTAATGTCATATACTATGACTTTTATTTAGAAATAAAAGAAGAGATATCACCAAATACAATAGAAAATACTGATATGACAATCATGTTAGCCAATAAAAATCTTAGAATTCTAATGGGAGTAGTTAAAGATGCAACTGTCACAATTGACAATAAAAATTTCCCTATTGATTTTGTAGTTGTTGATATGCCAATTGACACTCTTTGCCCAATAATATTTGGAAGAAACTTTTTTGAGTGATATAGGTGCCAAATTCGACTTAAAAAGGAGGTTGTATCCCTTAAGCTTGGGAAAGAGGAAAAGGAATTCCACTTTTCTAAATTTAAAGACAAACCTCTATTCATAAAAGAAGAAGAGAGAGAAAAAACTATTAAAGAAATGGCATCTCTTTTCTTAAACAATCAAGATGAAGAAATAAATGAAGACCCAAATTGTGAAGAAATAATTATGGAGGATAGAACTTTAGAAGAACTAGAAAGTGAATTTGATTCATTTTCCATTGAAGAACCTCCAACCGATGAAGCTTTTGAAGAGCCAGAAAAGAGAGGGGGTGAAGAATTACCACCCTAGAATTAAAAACTCTACCATATAACCTTAAGTATAGATTCTTAGATGATACTAATAAATTCCCTATTATTAGTGCTAAACTCGTAGGGGAAGAATGAAAACTCATGAAGGTACTAAAGGAGCACCGCAAGGCCTTTGGGTACTCAATGGATGACTTTAATGGTATTAGTCCCATGATAGCCTCCCATCGGATATTTATGGAGGAAGGTGCTAAACCAGTTGTGGAATTTAATAGAAGACTGGAGCCTAAAATGAAGGAAGTGGTAAGAAAAGAAATAGTATGCCTACTTGATGCAGGTATAATCTATCTTGTAAAAGGAAGTGAATGGGTAAGTCATGTTCATTGTGTTCCTAAGAAAGGCGGCTTTACTATTGTTCCTAATGAAAACAATAAATTGATACCTACTAGGACTGTTGTTGGACATAGGATGTGCATAGATTTTAGGAAATTGAATAAGGAGACTAGGAAAGATCACTATCCTTTACCGTTCATAGATCAAACCTTAGAGAGGTTAGAAAACCACACTTATTTTTGCTACTTGGACAGATACTCTGGTTTTCCAAAATAGTTGTTCATCCTGATGACCAACTTAAAACAACTTTCATTAGTCCTTATGGTTTACGTGCTTATCGACGTATGCCTTTTAGGTTATGTAATGCTCCAGCTACTTTTCAAATATGCATGACTGCTATATTTGCAGATTTTATAGAACTAATAATGGAAATGTTTATGGATGATTTTTCTGTCTATGCAACTTCGTATACTAGTTGCTTGGAAAATCTCAATAGAATTTTGCAGCGCTGCGAAGAAACGGATCTTGTTCTAAACTGGGAGAAGTGCCATTTTATGGTCAAAGAAGGCATAGTCCTTGGACATAAAGTATCAGGTAAGGGTACTGAGATAGATAGGGCTAAGGTTGAAGCAATAGAAAGAATGCCACAACCAAGGGACATAAAAGGTATAAGAAGTTTTCTTGGTCATGTAGGCTTTTATAGAAGGTTCATTAGAATTTTTTCTGGAATTTCTAAACCTTTGACTAATCTGTTGCAAAAGGAGTAAGATTCAATTTTGATGATAAGTGTCTTATTGCCTTTTTGATAAACTTAAATATTCTTTATCTCGTGCTCCCATCATTAAACCACCTATATGGGATATGACTTTTGATTTAATATGTGAGGCTAGTGATGATGTTGTAGGAGTAACTATAGGACAACACATAGGTTGCAGATTTAATATTATACATCATGCTAGTATAACTCTCAATAGTTCTCAAAAGAATTATCCTAAGGAATAAAGAGAACTCTTTGTTGTGTTTTCTCTTGTGATAATTTTCGTTCTTATATTGTTGATGCAAAAGTAAGAGTTCATACGGATCATGATGGTGTAAAAGGACTTCTTGAGAGGAAGTTTCATAAGCCAAGACTGATCCGTTGGATCCTTTTACTTCAAGAATTTGAGTTGCAGATTATGTAGAGACATGAAGCAAAGGTAGTAGATGCATCATCTATATTTACCCACCAAGACATCGATCTTATTGAGAGGAGTTTTAGTCTTGATGATTTTTGTTTTCAAGAATTATTATATGAGCTAGAGCCAAATCCTTCCAAGGAGAAGAAGTCCTTGTTGTTGGAGAAGCTTTTCACTCCCGACTAAATAAACGGTAAGTGGAAGGTAAGTTTTCTAACTCTAATAAGTGCTTTGTTTTCACAGTTTCTACTACTAAATTTTTTGCCTTTGAATTCCTCTTGTTTTTTTGAAGTTTTTTAGGGGTTTCTACAACTATATGGCTGCAACTATATGGCCGGAGAAAACTCTCCCGCCATATAGTTGGTCATCAAACGTTTTGTATCCCCCTCATGAAATAATTTTGCGGTGTTGTAACTATACGGGCGCAACTATACGGCCAGAGAAAATTCTCCTGCCGTATAGTTGGTCGTTAAACGTTCTGTATCCTTATACAAAAGAATTTTTGAGGTGCGGTATTTATACGGCCGCAATTATACGTCCGGATAAAACTCTCCCATCGTATAGTTGGTCGTCAAAGCTTCTGTATCCCTCGACGAGTTTTTGTTCTTATTCAATCATTTCTATTAAAAAAACCTTTTTGTTGGTTCCTAGTTGGTCATCTAACCGACCTGGGCTCGAGATATATGGAAATATCTGTTCGGAACCAACTATACGATCGGAACTATACGGGCCACAACCGTATAGTTGGTCGTTACGGCGCAAGACTCTTCCAAATTCGCGATTTCTTTTTCTAGTCGGTTTGGATTATTTTCTTGGATGATAATTTTATGTTTCTTGCAAGTTTTACCAACCTCTGACCCCTCTTATATACTGCCCTTGTGCCTCTCTCTAATCACAAATCACCAGGAACAAATCTACTTCTTGTTCATACAAGAAGACACATAACATAGAGCCATCAAGATCCAAGAGGCCAAGGGGAGGAGTTCCTATGAAGATCGGAAGCAATAGCGAGCAAGGCAAGGAGATCAAGATCACCCCCTTGGAGTTTTTCGATAAAGACAAAGAGCGTCGGAAGACGGAATTGAAGGCCCTCGAGTTGAAGATTGAAGAAATAAACAAGGAGGCGTAGGGGACGCCTAGCCATCTTTGGTGGCAGCGAGTTTATCTTTATAAACTTGATGAAGATATCAAGCAAACCACTGAATTAGGTTTCACTATGAGTCTCAAGGCGATAAAATCCCTCCAAAACAACAATGAGATCATTAAAGAACAAGTGAAAATGATGGAGAAGAATAATCTCCTCTATAAGCTGCACATTAAAGAACTGGAGGCCATCAATCAATCCCTCCATTTCAGGTTGGCCCATGAAGAGAATATACCACGTGCCATGGAGCCACAGTGACCTTTAATAAATCACGGTATCAAATAATCGCAAGGGATTATTTGATCCCGCTTGGCTTGATTCCAAGTTTGGGGAGATCTTTAAGACCTTGATACATCCAAAACGTATCTACTTTATCGAACAATTTGCTATTGTTTCTTCTCTAAACTTGTGTGATTTGGATACAACTAACCTGGACTGACGCAGTTTTCAGCAGAATTACCTTGGTGTCTTGTTTTTGTGCAGAAAATGAACTATCAGGAAAAATCCTGGAAAATATGCCAAAAATTATATTTCACCAGAAGATCCACGGAGCCAGAAGAAGAGACGGAGGGGAGGCCTGGGGGGCCCAGACCCACCCCAGGCGCGGGCCCACCTGACCCCGCACCTGGAGGGGGTGCGGCCACCCCAGGCACCTCCTCGGCCTCCCTCTGCGTCTATAAGTTGCCTTTCGACCTAAAAACCGAGGGGGGTTCGATAGTTTTCCAGAAAGAGTTCCGCTGCCGCCACCAGAAACCAAGATTCGGATCCAGAAACTCCGTTCTAGCACCCTACCAGGACGAGGAAATTGGAGAGGATCATCGCCATCGTCGTCACCAACGCATCTCCATCAACCACCGATGTTTTCCTCATCCATGAGTGAGTAATCCCCCTCTATAGGCCTCGGGATGGTAGGGATTGGATGAGTTCTATCATGTAATCGAATAAGATCTGTTAGGGCATAGTGCCTAGTATTACTATTAGTGCTATTTGAATTTGTTGCAACTTGTTGTGCTTATTGCTTGTCACTAGGGCTCGAGTGCCATGATCTCAGATCTAAACTTATTATTGAATCATTATGATAGTATTATTTGTGATCTTATCTGCAAGTTGTGTACACATACCATTGTCTGGATCCAAAGTCCCCAAAGTGACAATAATTGGGACAACCGGAGGGGATGGCTATGGTGTGAGGATCACATGTGTTCACGGAGTGTTAATGCTTTGCTCCGGTGCTCTATTAAAAGGATCACCTTAATTGCCAGTAGTTCCCTAGAGCCCCTGCCACTGGTCGGGACGTAAGATGTTGTGCAAGTTCTCATTGCGAGCATGTATGACTATATTTGGAGCACATGCCTAGGATTGTTTAGTACTTGGATGCTTGTTATTATTTATCTGCAATTCTCTAGTTCTTGAAGTTACATGTTTAGACTCGTCCATGCAACGCCCGTCCATCCATCCCTATGCCTATCGCACTCGAATCCTACTGTTACCGTTACTATTACTATTGCTCATGTTTCACTGTTGTTGTTGCTACTACAAACTATTGCTACTGATAAACTTCTATGAGAAAGAAGTATTTCCAGGTGCATCTGAACTGACAACTCAGTTGTTAAGGCTTGGAAGTATTCTTTGGATCCCCTTGTGTCGAATCAATAAATTGGGCAATACTACTCGCGAAGACTGTTGCGATCCCCTATACTTGTGGGTCATCAAGACTATTTTCTGGCGCCATTGCCGAGGAGCATAGCTTTATTTGTAAGTTTACTTTGATCTATTATTTTCACTGCTACTCCTTTCATCATGGGGAAGTCTCGTGATGGAAAGTTCCCTATTTTACCATCCACTACAAGAAGAGGTACATTCCTAAACACCTCTGCTGCTCTTGATTCACCGTCTGTTATAAGTAAGATTGTCACACCACCACCACATACTCATGCTACACACACTGCTACTACTGCTGAGTCTGAAACTGCTTTTGATGCTCATGATGTTACTTCTACTATGTTCGATGTGAGTGGTTCATTAGGTACTTTTCTAGATGCTACTATGGCTGGTCTAGGAAATACCGAAACTCCTAGTGAAGACACTGTTACACCTGTTAGCTCACCTGGGGCTAGTGAGAGTTATGATATTAATGATGGTTACATTGAGTTCACTGATGATTTTGTTGAAGAGTGCCGAAACACAAATGGTACTAGTGCTATTAAGAGTGTCCTTGCTAGACGTACTATCATGCCTAAGTTGTCCTCTGATCCTAAGTTTGCCACTTCTCCCATAGATATTAAAGATGAAGATTATGATTTCTCTCTTGATTTATCTTATTTAGATATTGTTGAGAAAGAACATTGTTGTGGTACTGAAAATGAGAGTGTTGTGGCTCATATGAATGAGCTTTCTACTACGAGTGCTTTGTTCTTTGATGATTTTAAGATGCACAAGTACTTCGTTGCTAAGATTTTCCCTTTTTCACTAAAAGGAGAAGCTAGGGCTTGGTTTAATAGATTACCTCCTAGTTCCATTGATAGCCCTGATTGCTTGATTGCTTCTTTCTTCTAGAAATTTTTTCCTCCCAGTGCTAGACATGCTTCTTTGAAGAGACTTTTTGATTTTAAACAGGGATAAGAAGAGAAATTGCCTGAGTCATGGACAAGGTTTTGTGCCATGATTCATGCACATCCTGGATGTCCATTGCCTAAGAATGAGCTTCTTGATATTTATTATAATGGACTTACTGATGATTCTAGGACCTACCTAGATAGCTTTGTTGATTGTGTTTTCAGGAAAAGGACTCCTACAGATGCTGAAGAATTAATGACTAAGATAAGCAAGAATTATGATGATTGGACTTCAACTGAGCTGAATGCACCTGAGACTATTACTCCTGAACCAGTTGTTCCTGAACCAGTTCCAATACCAACAACAAAGGAGAGGGGAGTTATTACATTAAATGATGAAGTGATGAAGGAAGCTAAGAAGTGTCTAAAGGAGAAAGGTTTTAGAGCTGAAGATGTGAAGAATCTACCTCCTTTAGAAGAATTATGTAAGCCAATTCCCCACTCATCTACTATTGAGGTACACTCTCTCCAACACTTTGATGAAGGTGATATTCCTTATGGTAAGCCTCCTGATAAATCTTTAGAGGAACTTGACACTTTTATTGTTAAACAAGGGTATTTTAATAAACAAGTTCAGAATCATTTATTGGAAAACTCTAGAGCTATCCATGAGTTCAAAGATATTTTGGAAAGAACTTCTAATGATATTAAAATGCTTTGTAAACACTTTTAAATGGTTCAAACCCAACTTGATCAACTTGCTAAGGAACAAAAGGATATGCTAGTTAATGCTTCAGGATATAAACATGCTTATGGAATTAGAACTAGGAGTGGTATAGCTACTCAAGATCCTTTATATCCTGAGGGACACCCTAAGAGAATTGAGTAGGATTCTCAACAAGGTGAAGATAGTGGTAGCCCTCGTAAGAGAAAGAAAAAGAAACATAAGATAGTTGAGGAACCACTTGAACCTGCTGTAGATCCTAATAGTATATCTCGATCTTTGGCTGAGAGTGGTAATGATAAAAATGAGTCTCTTGATAAGAAGGAAGGTGAGGAAGAACCTGAGAAGCACACTAAGAACACTAGGTACACAAAGGAAGATTATATTGATAATAAACATGGTAAAGAGAGAGAACCTTGGGTGCATAAACCTATGCCTTTTCCAGGTAAGAAACACAAGTCAAAGGAGGAGGAACACTACAACAAGTTTTGTGAGTGGATGAAACCTTTATTCTTGCAAATTCCTTTGACTGGTGCTATTAAGTTGCCTCCTTATTCAAAGTATATGAAGGATAGTGTCTCTAATAAAAGGAAGATTCCTAATGAGGAGATTTCTACTTTGCTTGCTAATTACTCCTTCAATGGTAAGGTTACAAAGAAACTTGGTGATCCAGGTATACCAACTATTACTCCATTAGGAATAATTATGTTAGAACTGCTTTATGTGATTTGGGAGCTGGAGTTAGTGTTATGCCTTTTTTTCTCCACAAGAGACTCCAGCTAGAAAAGTTGATACCAACTGATATTTCTTTGCAAATGGCTGACAAGTCAACCACTTCCTGTTGGTATATGTGAGGATGTTCCTGTTCAAGTTGCTCATAATTGCATGGTCTTAACTGATTTTGTTGTGCTTGAAATGCCTGAAGATGATAATATGTCTATTATTCTTGGGAGACCTTTTCTTAATACTACAGGTGCTGTCATCAATTACAATCAAGGAAAAGTAACATTCAATATTAATGACAAAGAGCACACAATCTATTTTCCCAAGAAGGTTGTTAAGAGATATTACCTGAATTATATTGAAAACATTGAAGGCATTAAGGTTGGAGAAATATATTGTCCCATTCCACAAGAAAATTTTGAAACTATTATGATTGGGACCATTGCTATCAAGTATGAGGTAACATAATCACTTTGTGGAATACAAAGTTTTGTTTCATATAAGATTGTTTTGGTAATAAGTCTTGATCAACCTTGTTAACAAAAGGATTTTAATGAACAAAATAATGTTTCCACTGTGATTATACTTGCTCAGTTTTATTTTTCTCCTTTCCAATCTTTGCTCTTCGTCGTGCCTAACTTAAAGGCGTTAAAGAAAAGTACTTGTTGGGAGATAACCCAAGAGTTTCCTTGAGTCTTGGAAGTTATTACTTCAGTAATAACCTCTCCTTATCCGTTTTGTTTGCTTTTTGTGCCAGGGATGACCTCTAATGAGAGGGAAGTAAGATTTGAGGAGTTGTTGTCCCGAAACAGATTTCTGTCCTCCACCATAAAAATTCATGAGGAGTCTCTGTAAGTAGGATTGAGCTAAAAATTTATGAATAAATCCCCTTGTATGTTAGCTAATTTTCATTAGTTCAAAACTTTTTTATTTGAGCAACAGAAGGTCTTAGAAAAAATCAGTTTCTACCTGCTGGTCTATTTTGACAGATTTCTGCCATTATTTGCATTTGCTTCTTATTGATTCCCTTTTGAGTTCTCTTTTGGGGAATTGAGCTTTTTGAAGGAGTTGCTACAGTAGCTTGTGTTTTTAGTGAAAAGTCTTGATGTTCTAAAGCTTTACCTAAAGGTCTATTATCTTTTGAATACACTAATGTTGCTAATGAAGATTGTGTGAAGTTTTGTATGAAGGAAAAATTTCAGGTGTAGAGAAAGAATGATGTAATAAGATGAAGAATGGACAAAAACTCAATCTTGGGGGGAGACGCCCCGTGTCACCCCAAGAAATACTCAAGAGCTACAAGCGTCAAAGCTTGGGGGTGCCCAAGGCATCCCCTTCTTCATCAATAAAAATCTAAGGTCTTTCTAGACACTTCATTTTTATTGTTGCATGCATAGCTGTGTTGTTCTTGGAGCGTCTTAGTTTTTGTTTTTCTTGTTTTATTTTTCTTTGTTTGTTTTTGCTTTGTTTTCTTGTTTTAAAAAATCGAAAAAACCAAAAATATTTGTTGTTTTTCTTAGTGGATTTTGGTTTCATGTTAATTATTCAAGTCACACAAGTGAAGGGAAATAATGAAGATTAAGACAACTCGAGGCGTGGTAAGAGGCTGGTAACGAACTCTATTTGTTTCATTTTTGTACATATACTCATCATCGTGATCATGCTTAGCCTGTTTGTGTAAGGTGTATGTCATTATAGATGCTTAGTAGTTGTTTCTTATCTATGATTAGCTCCGGCTTGCTAATAGTTTGTAGCATGTCATATGAATGTTTGCTTGTATTGTTTTATTCATACTTTGGTATGACATTGTGGTATCCTCCTCTGACTGTTCATGTGAATCGACTTGGCACATGCTCACGCATGCATATGACTAATCAATAGTCAGTAAGCCTCGATGATTTATTTTGCCGCAGAGTTCTTGTATCACTTTCATGCTATAGTTAGTATTGTTTTGTTGCAAGCATGATTATGACAGTTATTGCTCTCTTGTTTGTCGCTCCCTCTCTATTGCTAGCCTTCACTTGCACTGAGTATGTGCTCTACCTGTGTTTCCAACTCCCTAAAACCAATATTGCCAATTGTGTCCACCATACCTACCTATTAGCATCATTTGCTATTTCAGTGCATATTCGATATGTCGTGTTTTCTTCCAAAATAAAATGTTTGTCTATTTTGAGAAAGTTAGTTAGTAAAGCTCTCTCTAACTTGATGGCACACTTTATTCTTTGCGCCTAATAATTCTGAACCATCGTGACCTGTCCATGAAAGTTATATGGTTGCTAATTATATACTGGGAGTCAGCAGAACCGTGCTGCCACGGGGAATGCTTTCAACACTTTTTGGATATCTCATCCAGTTGATTCCTTTCTCTTTTGTTTATGGATGTCGACAATGTGAAATAAAAGGGGAGGTTGTGAGTTCATGGAGTTTATACATTGTGTTAGAGAAACGCCTAGGCCGCTAGACTAAGCCATGCCTAATCATGGTGGAAACTTGCAGCAATACCATAATGAGCATCTATGAAGCATCCTCAATAAAAAGCTATGCATATGGTAAATAAAAAGATTGCAGAGATGCTCATTGTCTGCTTGCCTTGTCCTTTTGGTTATGGGAAAGCTCCTGTACCATGTGCAAGGGGTACCCCATTGGCGGTTCTCAATGATATGCATGTATTTACAATGACAAGAACTTTCAGGTGACCAACATTGAGTAGCATGCGGAGCAACCCTCGTACTCAAGGGACTTGAGATTTCCAGTCTATGGTCTGTCAAGCATATGATTTAGAGTGGACTTCACTTTCACCTTAACCACATGAAGATGCCTATGATAGGGGCAATGAGATCTCAAAGCTAATAAGTACCTTCCTTTCAGCATTGGGAAGCCTTTCAAACCTTCACAAAACCGTTTTCACAACCTTCTTGAGTCACCACTTATTCTATGAGCACCTTCTTGAGAGCATAGTTGTCATTTTTGTGTTTGTTCCAAAACTTGGTTAACTTTGTCATTACTTTGATGTTTGTATCTCTGTTATCTTTATCTCTAGTCTTCATGTGAACTTCAGAGGTGCCATGGCATTTATATTGTGCTCTTCAAACAAAGGCAAGCGAGATACCACTATATCGTACCTTATTATGAGCATTGCAATGTTTCTTATGTTTATGTTTCATGCTACTTATTATTATTGAGTTGGTTTCTCTTCATAGCTTGCAATTACTATTGAGTAGAATTAGTTGCATACTCTTTATTATGAATTGTCTAAGCATCTACTCTTGTGCTAAGAATATTTACATCATATGATGTTCGTGAAAGTTACTTTATCGCACTCAGTTTTCAACTGAATTGCTTGAGGACAAGGAATAAGCTAATCTTGGGGGAGTTGATACGTCCAAAACGTATCTACTTTATCGAACACTTTGCTATTGTTTCTTCTCTAAACTTGTGTGATTTGGATACAACTAACTCGGACTGACGCTGTTTCAGCAAAATTACCTTTGTGTCTTGTTTTTGTGCAGAAAATGAACTACCAGTAAAAATCTCAGAAAATATGCCAAAAATTATATTTCACCAGAAGAAGAGATAGAGGGGAGGCCTGGGGGGCCCAGACACATCCCACGCGCGGACCCACCTGACCCCGCGCCTGGAGGGGGTGCGGCCACCCTAGGCACCTCCTCGGCCTCCCTCCGCGTCTATAAGTTGCCTTTCGACCTAAAAACCGAGGGGGGGTCGGTAGTTTTTCAGAAAGAGTTCCGCTGCCGCCGCCAGAAACCAAGATTCGGATCCAGAAACTCCGTTCCGGTATCCTGCCAGGACGAGGAAATTGGAGAGGATCATCGCCATCGTCATCACCAACGCATCTCTATCAACTACCGATGTTTTCCTCATCCATGAGTGAGTAATCCCCCGCTATAGGCCTGGGGATGGTAGGGATTGGATGAGTTCTATCATGTAATCGAATAAGATTTGTTAGGGCATAGTGCCTAGTATCTCTATTAGTGCTATTTGAATTTGTTGCAACTTGTTGTGCTTAATGCTTGTCACTAGGGCCCGAGTGCCATGATCTCAGATCTGAACTTATTATTGAATCATTATGATAGTATTGTCTATGATCTTATCTGCAAGTTGTGTACACATACCATTATCTTGATCCAAAGGCCCCAAAGTGACAATAATTGGGACAACCGGAGGGGATGGCTATGGTGTGAGGATCACATGTGTTCATGGAGTGTTAATGCTTTGCTCCGGTGCGCTATTAAAAGGAGCACCTTAATTGCTAGTAGTTCCCTAGAGCCCCCGCTACCACGGGCTGGCTGGACAGAAGATGTTGTGCAAGTTCTCATTGCGAGCACGTATGACTATATTTGGAGCACATGCCTAGGATTGTTTAGTACTTGGATGCTTGTTATTATTTATCTGCAATTCCCTAGTTCTTGAAGTTACATGTTTAGACTCGTCCATGCAACACCCGTCCATCCATCCCTATGCCTATCGCACTCGAATCCTACTGTTACCGTTACTGTTACTATTGCTCCTATTTCACTGTTGCTGTTGCTACTACAAACTGTTGCTACTGATAAACTTCTATGAGAAAGAAGTATTTCTAGGTGCAGCTGAACTGACAACTCAGTTGTTAAGGCTTGCAAGTATTCTTTGGATCCCCTTGTGTCGAATCAATAAATTGGGTAATACTACCCACGAAGACTGTTGCGATCCCCTATACTTGTGGGTCATCGGATCTTGTAATCTATCTTACAAGTTTTTATTTCTATTCTAGTTTTGCATTAATTCGAGCTCATAAATAAAGATTGCATCATTAGATTCCCTTCAGGAATAGTTGATCCCTCTTATGAAATTCTGAGTTTACTATAATATATGGAGCATTATTGAGTTTGAGTTTGTCCTATTGGATATATGAATGACTTGAGCATTATTTTACTTTCACTCGATGATAGCAATAGAAGTCTTCCACACCATTGGTATTAATGGAACATATAAATATAGTTTGATCAATATGTTGTACGTCAATGGTTTGATTTACAAAAAGGAGAAATTATCTAATTAATTAAGATGAAGAAGAGAAACCTTGAACAAAGGAGAAAATATAAGTGCTATAAAAAGAGTGAGAACAGCTTTGAGAGTTATAAACATGCTTCATATATGTTTGGAATTTGATAATTGAGATCATTAAACTTTGAAATTCCTACATTAAGTGGAATATTTGGCTATCTCCTTTGCATAACACTTAAATAAAAGTGTGAGCAAAAATATATATAGAAAAATAAGAAATAGAAAGATGAAGAAAAAGAGCGAATGTGCAAAGAGCGAATAGGCATATACCACCATATTGTAGTAAGACAAAGAGACATTTGAGATTTTGAATCCCGAGTGAATATGTTAATCCTAAAAACACTTGGGACTACCTCACTGACTCATTCGGTTGAACCGAATACTTTTACATCATGTTGAAAATAATCTTTTGTGAACTGTTAATTATAAAAGGTGTGGAAGCCTACTAATATTATTCGGATAATTCGAGTAAGGTAATGTTCATGAACTTATTTATATGTATCCTTTATGATAAATACATGTTGCAACTGCCTCATTTATTTTATCGACTCAGCTTCATGAATATGAGGATCACATCCATTAAGCTAAACTTGCTCGGAACAAGCAAGAATCTAAGCTTGGGGAAGTTGATGAGTGCATAATTGCATCATGTTTTAGATTATTATTTTGCATTTTAGATGTAGGATCTTAATATTTTATGGTGTTCGCACGCACTTCCTATGTTTATTTTCACCAGGATCAGATCAGATGATGGATCCAATGGACACAATTCTTGGAGCAGTTATATTGGAGTGAAAAGGAGCCAAAAACTACGTACATCGCTTATTTGAGAAATATTAATAATACTAGAAGAAAACCTGAAGCGAGCAAAGGACACAGAAGAGTTGACGACCAACTATACGGATCGTCGCCGTATAGTTGCAGTCGTATAGTTGGCTCCGCCTTCGCCTCCTCAAATAGTTTCACCCCATGCAACTGGTTCGGGGAGACAACATATAGAACACCCAGAAATCGCCAAACACCTCACCTTCGGTAGGGATCTGGAGGGGGAACTTTCCCTAGGGATCCATATTCTCCCTAAGCAGATCTGGGAGGCCAAGGCATCGATCTCCATCTTCATCAACCGCTGCATCTTCATCACCACCATCATCTCCATCCATCCCATCTAGATCTTATTGTAATTCTTGCACTAGTTGTGGATTTATACAAGTACTATTCATCGATAATCGTTTCCATTACCATTGTCATGATGTTGTTTTCCTCCATGTCTGAGTGGATCATTAGTTCTTGGGAAGATGGAGAAACCCTAGCATGAGATTGAAATAAGATAAAGTTTATTATGATATTCATCCTATGACCATGTGTTAGATTGTCTACATCTTGATGTTGGGAGAAGTCGACCTCTCCAATATTTGACTCTTGTGGGGACTTGATGTATGGAACTACTTATTGGTACACAGAGGGATGTTAGCACTTATAGTGACTATAAAGTTGTTGGCACCCCATACGTATCAGCTTGGGAATCGAGGAAACTCACAAAACACTATCCATGCCATGGGATACGTCCTACAGTATTATGTCCCTTAATAGTGATGTAATTCAATTGATGTTGATTGATGTCTGCTGTGGTTATGAGAATGATTTGAGTAGTGGTTGTCGCCTCTTTGTCCAAATAATGAGTTCCTACCACACATACATAGTTGAGAATGTTCATGATAATAATCTTTACCTCATCCCTTTATAATGCTAGTGGTGAATCCGCTAATCCCTGAGAACACTTTTTCCCACTAAAGTTTCAAATATCTTAGAATGATTTGAGTAGTGCTTGTCGCCTCTTTGTCCAAATAATGACTTCCTCCCACACATACATAGTTGAGAATGTTCATGATAATAATCTTTACCTCATCCCTTTATAATGCTAGTGGTGAATCCGCTAATCCCCGAGAACGCTTTTTCCCACTGAAGTTTCAAATATCTTTTACATACGCGATACTTATTTTCTGTATTCGGTTGTATTTAATTTACTCATTGTTCTCTTATACAAAAAACCCCCCAAACACCTTTTTAAGCAATACTCGCATTTTATCTTGTCACTTAGAACTTTATTTAGCATTTCTATTTTTAGTATTTATTTCAAGAATTCTTAGACTTCAGACTCCTGCTCCCTATGAGATTGATATCTTTATTTCGAAACTAGCTACAACCGATCTGTGCACTTCCAGTCATCAATATCCCACTCCCAAAGGAATTTACTCACACATGAGAGAAGAAATCACCATCGATATAATTAAATAAATGGAGTTCTTCTTGATATTACCGTGGAGATCCACAATAAGAATAGAAATAAATCCAACACAATTCAAGATGGGAAGAACAATCTCAATCCCTAGTCTTTCAAGGTGGAGATCTCTCTCTCTTAAGTACAAGTAATGGCTATGGAGTTGTGGTGGCTAGGAGATCGAAGATCGTGGAGCGAGATGAAGAACGTCTTCCCCTTCTTCTTCGGAACTCTTCTTTCTCCCTTCTGGATGGGATGGCGGCTCGTGTGTTCTGTTTTCGTCCTCTCCCCCTTCACGAAAGTTGTCCCTTTTAATAAGACGAAGGAGATGGCAGCTATACGGTGGGAACTATACGGTCGGAAAAATGGGGTTGAGTAGTTTCTGAAATCAAATCCTTTGGGCTAAACATGGACTCAAGTCATCTCCTGGATGCTTTTTATTGTTATAAAAATGTCGTAAATATTTCAACCAAGTTCATTATTCATTATTTCAAAGCTAAAAGTGGATACTGTTAAAGGAATAGAATTTATAGGATAACAAGCTAGGTAGGGAATGACTCAAGTGCAAGCGATTAAATAATTGTAGGGTCAATTTAAAGTTGTAGAATAGGTGATGAAAGGAATGTTATAACTCCTCTTGCTTGCTTCGTTCTCGTACTTGAGTCGAATCCGCTCTATATTTCCCTCTTGCCAAGTCACCTAAAATTGCTCAATCTCCAAGAAAAACAAAGAAACGAATTTGCAATAAAAGTTACAACTGTTTTTTTGTGTTCTTGGTTTAAGAATGCAAACTGAAAGTAAACATGCTATTTTTGGAAAAGAAAGTAAATCAAAAGAAGAAATAAAAATATGAATGCAAGTTTTGAGGTTTTCAAACCTCCCCCGAGCTTAGTCTGTTGCCATGCTTAGTTGTTGCCGTCATTCGGCGGCGGATACGGATGCTGCTGATAGTAGTCGGGGAAGTTGGTCATGAAGTGACTAAGGTTATGAGTTAAGGCACTCACATCTTCACTCACTCCATGCAGAGTCTGGTCAATCTCCCCAACGCGCTAGTTGAGCTGCAGAAAATATTGATATGGGACATTGTTGAACCCCTGTTGTTGTTGTTGCCGATTGGGCCATGGGTCCCAAGGTCCCTCTTATTGTTACTGTTATTGTTGTCCCTCCCAAGCAGGTTTGTATTTACTCCTGCTTCTCCTGCTCATCCTGCTGCTCTCCTTCTTCCTCTTCCTCAGAGTTAGGATAGAGTGCTGCCATGATCTCAGTCACTTGATCCTTGGTGATGATCCAGTTGTTCCTCCCCTGAACCTTGAAGGCTTGCGGGCAAGGCAATGGCACCTGGTCATTCTGCACAACATCAAGATAACCAAATTGATAGGCTCGGAGCCTCATGTTATCTCGGTAAACACCAAGGAAACCACAAATAGTTATATACTTGACATCCATAAGTATGGAGCCATCAAAAGGTTGCATAATAGGGATTGCAATTCCAAAATACTGGACTAGATGGGTTACCAGTCCACCAATGCGAATGTCACCTTTCTTTTTGTTGCTCTGGTGGCGGAGGTGCTGGAGGAATAGAGATGCAGTAGTGGGACTCTGCGGTGCATCGGGGAAGAGTGTTAGAGATATACCCAAGACGCAATAATAAAATGGTTATTATCATATCTTCATGTTTATGATAAATGTTTACATACCATGCTATAATTTTATTAACATGAAACATTAATACTTGTGCGATTTGTAAACATAAAAGAGTCCCTATTAAAGCCTCTTGTTAAACTATCTTGTTGGTTAATATATGATCATGGTTTCCTGATCATGAACATTGATATGTTATTAACAACAAGGTCATATCATTAGGAGAATGATGTGATGGACATACTCCTATAGTTAAGCATAGCATAAGATCAAGTCATTCAAATAGTTCGCTTGCTATAAGCTTTCAAATACATAGTAACCTAAATACTTCAACCATGAGATCATGTTAATCACCATCATCGGATGGATGCTTTGATGACATCAAACACCACTTCGTAACTAGGTGGTTATAAAGGTGGCAATGAGTGTTCGGAAAGTATGTGTTGAGGCACATGGATCAAGAGTGGGATTTGTCCATCCATATGACAGATAGATATACTCTGGTCCCTCTCGGTGGAATGTCATCCAATTATCTTGCAAGCATGTGAATGGGTAACACGGGATCACATATCACAAGAACGAGTAAAGAGTACTTATCGGTAACGAGGTTGAACTAGGTATGCAGAGATACCGACGATCAAACCTCGGATAAGTAAAGTATCGCGAGACAAAGGGAAATTGGTATCGTATGTGAATGGTTCTTTTGATAACAAAGTAATCATAGAAATATGTGGGATCCATATAAATTTCCAGATTCCTCTATTGGTTATTGATCAGAGAAGAGTCTCGATCATGTCTTCATAATTCACGAACCATAGGGAGACACACTTAAGTATTCAATGTTGTTTAGTAGATATGGAAAGTGAGTAAAGATACTGAATGTGGTTCAGAATCTTAGATGGGATTCGGGACATCACGAGGAGATCCGGAATGGTCCGGAGAATAAGATTCATATATGGAAAGTCCAAATCTGGAGTTCGGGGAATGGTTTCGGTGTTTTCACCGGAATGTTCTAGAAGGGTCTAGAAGGTCCACCGATCTGGAGTGGGAAGGGTACATGGATGTGTCATGACAAAGTGGAATGGTTGCATCATGTCCTAGGTCACTTGGCTGCGCAATGGGAAGAGAGAAATCAAACTCTAGTTTGAAAAGTCAAACGCCAATTTGAAAAGTCAAACCCCAACATTGGTAGCCAAGTGGAGGGAGGGAAGGAATCCTACCTAAGGGAGGATTCCTCCCTCTCCCTTGTGCCGGCATATAAGAGGAGTTGGGGGAGGATTCTCTCCCCAAACCGCCCCTCCCTCTCACAAATAGAGGGGAGAGGGCGCCCCCTTGAACCCCACAAGAAACCCTAGGTTGGCCGCCGCCCCCTCTCTAGTTGCGGACGATATAGATCTCCTCTAAACAGCTACCGACTAGCTAAACCATAGTTGCTAGCCACCTCTAAACCTCGGCCCTCTAAACCCTAGATCGATGGGGCTCCCTCTACTCCACCATACTCGCACCGGCTTAGGCAAAGCCCTGTGGGATCTCCCCTCTACTTCTGACACCACGCCGTCGTGCTGCCGGAATCGCGATGAGAGAGCTACAACCTATGTTGCCTGCTGGAACAAGGGAGAGGAACGATCTTGAGATCGGCAAGTGAACGACTACATCACCCACGAGAATCCGATCTAGTTAACCACTTTGGATCTTCGAGGGTTAGTACTCTATCGACTCGTTGCTACAATCTAGTAGATAGATCTTGGCTTGTGTGTGTTCATGTGATAGAATTTTTTTGTTTTCCATGCTACGAATCCCTACAAAGAGTGCATTGGTAATCATGGACATGTCTTCATTAGCCATAGAGTTGGTATCTCCTCTTACTAACAAAGTGTTAGCAAGAACCAAAAGCGAAGTAACGAGTGGTTGGGTTCTGAATGGTGGACATCTTCTTCTGGTAGAAGTCCCTGCCACCATTAACAGAAATAACCTCCCAAGTTGCTCCACTTGAGACGCCATACAAGTTTGTGACAGTTGATTCCCCTTCCTGAGGGAAACCATAAGCTTCACAAAATTGTTGAAAAGTGATTTGATATGGCCGTTGGTTAACGGTGAAACTCACCATGCATGCATTACCTTTATACTTGTAGTCATTGTAGAAGGAGGCGAGGAACTCATGGGTGAGCTCGACGTAGGTGTGGTGGCTTGCATAAGCGAGGTTGGGTAGCCCTGCATTTGCACACAAGTGGTCGAAGTTCGCAATCAACCCTGATGAGCTGAGAAAGCCGTCATCGGACCATCGTGTGGGCAGCACCTTCTTTGCCAAAAAAAATGGCGTACTTTTTGTCGAGATCAGCCCGGAGCCCCGAGCCTTCACCACGTTGGCGGTTTCTCTTGCAAAAAATACTACCGAGCTTGTTCATCTTGATGCACTGATAAATTTTAACATTAAACCTTAGGCATATAGTTTTTGCTTGTTATATGAATGATTCTACATGGAGGAATTCAATCCTAACTTGAGAAATCAAAAAGGGAAAATCATACAAGCTTGAGTTCATCAACTAATTCATGTGAGGATTTCAACCATGGAATTCTAAAAATAAAGCATGGATAGGGAGAGAAACATATTGATCTATTGATTTCCCCACTCAAACGAACAAAATCCATGAAGAATCAAGAGTTCTTAGTGGGTTTTGAGAGGTTTGGAGAGAGAGTTTGAGAGAAACAATGAGGGGAGGAAGAAACCTAGCCTGCCCCAACCTGTTTAAGTGGTCGTGGCAAACTATACGGCGGGAGCTATACGACCGGGTTAAGTAGATCCTGTCGTATAGTTGTGGCAGCGGCGAGGGTTAGGATTTCCCAACGCCAGATCACAACTATATAGACAAACCTATACGGCCGAACCAAATAGTCCCGCCGTATAGTTGTTCGTCAAACCTTCTGTATCCGAGCCCCAAGTTTTGAGAATTTTCTCAATAACTATACGTCCGCAACTATACGGCTGGAATAAATATCCCCGTCGTATAGTTGTGTAACACCCTCAGAATCGGCCCTATGCAAGTTTCAGCGATTCCCGCCAACCCGCATAGAAACGATTCAAAGGTGCCCACCAGGCACTTGCGTGCGGGAGGAAAACGAGGTAATATCATTACACAATAGTCCACAATGGAACCCACAGAAAGATATATACAACAACGACTCCATGAGTCAAGGATACAGATACCCAATACAAAGATCCAAATCAACTTGAAAACGATACAGCGTCCGAGTACGGACAAGATGCAAATTGATCTAAGAGCCCTGAAGAATAACCAATGGCATCCATAACCCCAAAGCCTGTGCCGAAGGGTAACCACCTAACGACGTCGATCTCAAAACCTGCTTAAACAAAAGGGGTGCCGACAAAGGGCAAAGGAAAAAGAGAGAGCGGTCAGTACTGAGGCCAGTACACGGCGAGACTAGAATTCGGCGGTCCTCGCCTACATAGGTATGGTGGACTGAAGCGGCAGCGTAGCATGCACTAACAACCTATAGAGACGATATAACTGGCGGCTATCACAGAGGGATAAGAAATACCTATTCGGAACCATCCTTATACTACCACCAAACATACCCATCCTGGTATTTCCCCTCGAGACCAAACGAGGAAGTCAACCGAGGAACTCACACAGTTGGCAGTTTTATTTATTCAGTTATCGTTGCAGCAATTTCTAGTCAGGTATAGATAGTCATCTAGATATAATAAGCAGTGGGCAGTTTTAGTTAACCATTCCGTTGTAGTTGCAACACTTACTAGTCAGATACAATAAGCATGAGATATCCCAAACCCAGCAGTTGTTGGTACTTTTATTTAGCCATTCCGTTGTAGTGAAGCTGATTACTAGTCATATCGGATACAAGTCAAATTATAACAGTAAAATTTAGTTATAGTTGTCTATGATCGAGAACTGTGCTCCAAGTCGTCTGAATCATGACACGGCTTCTCGAAAAGATTTAACCTGCAGGGTGCACCAAAGTTCCCACACGCACCTACACCCTTGTTGTCGATCGTAGGTACAAGATCACAAAACATACACCCAACGGTATGTCGACGGGTTTCGGACATGACGCTTCCTGCACTCCAAAGCAAGCACAGGGGCCACCCCACTAAGCTACCCGAACGAAGTCGGCCGGTCTCCGAGACGGACCTGTGGTTTGCGTCAATGGCAGTAAACGATCGGGAACCCGAAGTGTGACTGGCTTGTCGATACCGCGAAAACACTCCGCTTACCTAAACAGTACATGCGCTCCACGCGCAATCGTAAATAAAGCAGTAAAGCATGGCATAAGTACATTATAGTAATAAAGCCCCAAACTACTTTGTGGCCCCCAGTACAATACTTTGAAATCAGGTACTAATCGATGGGGGTGCCCACACACCCCACCTGTGGTTAGCGCGCTCGATCTCTAACAGTGTCAAGAACTCGGGGTCCTACGGGACACCAGTGAGCGGTTAAGAACCAAATATTGTCTATTACCCACCGGTGCCTCTGCATTTACCTACTTCAATTTTAGTTATTAAACGATAATTAAAGCCATGATCATCTCCAACATAAAGCATATGGCCGTCCTCCAACAACCGTGGTACTGGACGACACGCAACAGCACTTGAGCAAGCGACTACGACGCGCAAGTCCAACTATCTACCAAACAATAGGTAATAGGATGTGTCCAAGGCAATATAAGGCTGCAAGGGATATCACGGGTACGAAAACTAGAACATCGCAACACAGATAGCAATAGACCAATAGAAGGGAATAAAGACTAGAAATGTAAAATAGGTAGAAAAGGGGAGAATGCTCGCCTGAAAAACATTGTTGAAGGTTCATCCGAAGATCGGGTCGACTCTCGCATCAACTCATCGGCCTAATCCGTGAAGAAGCAAAGCACTAGCACAAACACCGGATGCACTATTTAACATTATGACAGAAGATCGGCATGATGCATGTATGATGTATGACATGGCAAATGTGCAGTGCAATTTGGCAAGATTAAGCGGAAACGGGATCCCGACATTTGTTTAGATGGTTCAAGTTATTTAGATACCCTGCAATTTAAATGTTGTCTTAACAAGATAAAGCATGGCACCGGTTCACTATGCAAATTTAAATGAGGACAATATAAGGCTAGAAACGCCCGCATATGGTCTTCATATTTAATTATGAGGTGAATCGGCATAAGGCCCCCCAAACCACATGATATGCGTGCGACATGAACAATTTAGATGCAACAAGTCATAATGTCATATATTTTAAAATATAGGGCTCGGAAGAGGGGTCACACATCTCGGTATCGGCGATCTTGGGCTCCCGGGGTTTGACGGGATCGGCATTTGCCTCCGGGTTCGAGGTCTTTGGGGACTCGGCATCCATGAAGGGGACATCGACGCTCCGCGGTCTTCGGACGCCGGGATGGAGAACTTGGTGGTTCCGTGAAGAAGACCTTGGTGCTCGAAGGGGTTCGGGTTGGTCTTCGGATCCTCAGGGTCAGGTCTTCGACTTCCGTGAAGGAGGACTTGAGGTTTCCGGGAAGGAGATCTTGGGGCTCCGGGTCGATGTTCTCAAAATTCGGCCCCGATGGTCTTGTGTGGATGTTTGGATTCTCACATCAGAATCCCTCGAGTTCACTTCCCAGGTCGCACTTGACCTTTTGATTGGCAACACTTCTTCGGTGGCACCGGAGATCTTATTGAACGAAACTTGATTATGGCTCAAGGGAACGGTGACACGCTGGAGGGATTAACTTACAGCGGCACCAAGATGGAGTGGCCAGGATTGTCAAAAATTAAGGCCACCGAGGGATACAACAAGGTCTGCATCATCAGAAGGCAGCATACCATCTGGCAGCACCCAGACGATGTATTACCGTGGTAGTCGCCAACAGGGACCAGAACAAGGGACTGTCGACCCAAGCCTGTAGCGGAGCAGGTGATGTGGGCCTTGGTACTGAAGACGAGCATGAGGAACGGACACAGGTGGAGCAGGAGACAAGGTGGGACCTCGGCGAGCGGCAATGTGGCCAAGGCGCGTTCCCGATGGGGTCTGAAGGTGGCGCTGCAGGGCTTGGTGGCCTGGCGAGGAAGGGAGGAGGTGGCGTGGCGTCGGGAGAGGCAAGGGAGGGGACGAGCACAGGGTCACGGCGAGGAGGACGCGCGCGACACCGGAGATGGTTGTGGTCGGGCGGCACGCTGGCGGCCAGGCTCGAGGGAGGGCTCGCGGGGTGCCAGAGATGACGCGGATGGCGGAGGCTTGCAGGCAGGGCAGGCCGGAGGCGGGAGACGTGTGTCTACGAGGGGCTACGCCGGTAGAAGGGAGGACGGCGTCGCGGGCGGCCAGAGGCAGCGCGGAGGCGGGCGAGAGGACGCCAACGAGGGCACGGCAGACGAGCATGGAGACGAAGGAAGGCCGCTTGCGGGGAGGTCGTCGGGAAGGAAGAGGCGCGGGAGACAGCGATGGGCATGCCTGCGACAGAGAGGCGAGCTTGCCGGAGAGGTAGCGATGGTGGCGGCGGGGTCCTGAGCAAGGTGGAGAGGAGGAAAACGTGAGGGGATTGGGGTCGGGGACGGGGTTCCCGTGCGGGGCCGTGGTCGGGCGGCCGCGTGGGTGGGGTGGGGCCAGGGGATCGAGGCAGGGGTGGGTGTTGGCGTGCGTGTGGAGCCAGGGGGTGGCGGCGGCAGGGTGGGGAGTAGTGGGATGGGGTTTGGGGTAGGGAATTTAGGGTTAGGCGTGGGGTAGTAGGTGGCTGGCTGCTGGGCCTTGGGCCTAGCGGCTGGCTGCCTCCCCCACAAAAATATTTTGGGTTTTTAATTATTATTATTTTAAATATTTGGTAAATAGTTTTTAAGACAAATACAAGATCCAAACGGACCGAGAGATTTGATTTGAAATTTAAGGATGACTAGTTTACAAAACAACATTGTCTTTCACAAAATAGTTTTAGACAAAAATCATAATATGCATGATGATGTCATAATGATGCACAAGTACAAACAACAAAAAATTTCTAGTAGTGGATTTACCCTGGGTGCTACAATTCGACACCACTAACAATGGATCTCTCCCTCGAGATCCGCCTCCTGGTACGGGCAAGAAAGCCGACGCTCTGAATCTTCTCGCTTAATATAGATCTTCGCGACACCACTAACAATGATTATTTCTCCATCTTGAAATCGGTGACACCACCAACGAGCGGTCGTTGATCATGTGCGTCGAGGAAGTACTCCGGATAAACAAAAGACGAAAATAGAGGCATCAAAAGATAAGGCCACCTCTAACTTTGACAGAAGGAGAGAAAAGGTGCACTCTAATCCACTTCAATGTACAAGAGCGAATAGATTGAGTAGTCGGCATGGGGGCCAATCCATCACGCACCCAAACTATTACTTCGCACATGCAGTAGTAAATCACGCAACCCATTCTCGGAATTAGACTGAAGATCTCGACAAGCGACGTTCGGAATCAAAGGAGGGATGGAGATTCTCATCAGATCTAATGTAGATGACTTCATCGTATCGGAAAACATCGGAGGATAGAAAGAAGAATTTTAGTGAATTTTTGGGTCCACTTAAAGATACAATAGATGAAAGATTCATCAGATAGCGTCAAGACCAGTTGTCGAAGCACCGTTAACAAAGGACGGAAGTGAAAACCTGAAGGTACGACGGAAACCCAACCACGAGAATTCCTGGACTCGAAGAAAAGATAAGAGAGCAGATTCAAAACACGCAGAGGTAAGAGGAGAATAGCAAAGGGTAAGGAGTAAAAGCATACCTAATCAGATCTATCCAACCAATTTTCCAAAATAGTTTTGACACTCTACAACGTCCATTAGCTAGGTTATCCTACAGGCTGGACCAGTGGGGTATCAGAACTGCTGAGCTCTGATACCACTCTGTAACACCCTCAGAATCGGCCCTATGCAAGTTTCAGCGATTCCCGCCAACCCGCATAGAAACGATTCAAAGGTGCCCACCAGGCACTTGCGTGCGGGTGGAAAACGAGGTAATATCATTACACAATAGTCCACAATGGAACCCACAGAAAGATATATACAACAATGACTCCATGAGTCAAGGATACAGATACCCAATACAAAGATCCAAATCAACTTGAAAACGATACAGCGTCCGAGTACGGACAAGATGCAAATTGAGCTAAGAGCCCTGAAGAATAACCAATGGCGTCCATAACCCTGCCTAGGCCAAGCCGGAAGGGTAACCCTGCTAACGACGTCGATCTCAAAACCTTCTTAAACAAAAGGGGTGTCGACAAAGGGAAAAGGAAAAAGAGAGAGCGGTCAGTACTAAGGCCAGTACACGGCGAGAATAGAATTCGGCGGTCCTCGCCTACATAGGTATGGTGGACTGAAGCGGCAGCGCAGCATGCACTAACAACCTATAGAGACGATATAACTGGCGGCTATCAGAGAGGGATAAGAAAGACCTATTCGGAACCATCCTGATACTACCACCAAACATACCCATCCTGGTATTTCCCCTCGAGACCAAACGAGGAAGTCAACCGAGGAACTCACACAGTTGGCAGTTTTATTTATTCAGTTATCGTTGCAGCAATTTCTAGTCAGGTATAGATAGTCATCCAGATATAATAAGCAATGGGCAGTTTTAGTTAACCATTCCGTTGTAGTTGCAACACTTACTAGTCAGATACAATAAGCATGAGATATCCCAAACCCAGCAGTTGTTGGTACTTTTATTTAGCCATTCCGTTGTAGTGAAGCTGATTACTAGTCATATCGGATACAAGTCAAATTATAACAGTAAAATTTAGTTATAGTTATCTATGATCGAGAACTGTGCTCCAAGTCGTCCGTAATCGCATGACACGGCTTCGAAAAGATTTAACCTCAGGGTGCACCAAAGTTCCCACACGCACTACACCCTTGTTGTCGATCGTAGGTACAAGATCACAAAACATACACCCAACGGTATGTCGACGGGGTTTCGGACACGACGTTTCCCAGACCCAAAGCAAGCATAGGGGGCTACCCCACTAAGCTACCCGTAACGAAGTCGGCCGGTCTCCGAGACGGACCTGTGGTTTGCGCTAATGGTCGAAACGATCGGGAACCCGAAAGTGTGATCGGCTTGTCGATACCGCGAAAACACTCCGCTTACCTAAACAGTACAGGCGCTCCACGCGCAATCGTAAATAAAGCAGTAAAGCATGGCATAAGTACAGGATAGTAATAAATCCCCAAACTACTTTGTGGCCCCCAGTACAATACTTTGAAATCAGGTACTAATCTATGGGGGTGCCCACACACCCCACCAGTGGTTAGCGCGCTCGATCTCGGAACAGGTGTCAAGAACTCGGGGTCCTACGGGACACCAGTGAGCGGTTAAGAACCAAATATTGTCTATTACCCACCGGTGCCTCTGCATTTACCTACTTCAATTTTAGTTATTAAACCATAATTAAAGCCATGATCATCTCCAACATAAAGCATATGGCCGTCCTCCAACAATCGTGGTACTGGACGACACACAACAGCACTAGAGAAAGCGATTACGACGCGCAAGTCCAACTATCTACCAAACAATAGGTAATAAGATGTGTCCAAGGCAATATAAGGCTGCAAGGGATATCACGGGTACGAAAACTAGAACATCGCAACACAGATAGCAATAGATCAATAGAAGGGAATAAAGACTAGAAATGTAAAATAGGTAGAAAAGGGGAGAATGCTCGCCTGAAAAACATTGTTGAAGGTTCATCCGAAGATCGGGTCGACTCTCGCATCAACTCATCGGCCTAATCCGTGAAGAAGCAAAGCACTAGCACAAACACCGGATGCACTATTTAACATTATGACAGAAGATCGGCATGATGCATGTATGATGTATGACATGGCAAATGTGTAGTGCAATTTGGCAAGATTAAGCGGAAACGGGATCCCGACATTTGTTTAGATGGTTCAAGTTATTTAGATACCCTGCAATTTAAATGTTGTCTTAACAAGATAAAGCATGGCACCGGTTCACTATGCAAATTTAAATGAGGACAATATAAGGCTAGAAACGCCCGCATATGGTCTTCATATTTAATTATTAGGTGAATCGGCATAAGGCCCCCCAAACCACATGATATGCGTGCGACATGAACAATTTAGATGCAACAAGTCATAATGTCATATATTTTAAAATATAGGGCTCGAAAGAGGGGTCACACATCTCGGTATCGGCGATCTTGGGCTCCCGGGGTTCGACGGGATCGGCATTTGCCTCCGAATTCGAGGTCTTTGGGGACTCGGCATCCATGAAGGGGACATCGACGCTCCGCGGTCTTCGGACGCCGGGATGGAGAACTTGGTGGTTCCGTGAAGAAGACCTTGGTGCTCGAAGGGGTTCGGGTTGGTCTTCGGATCCTCAGGGTCAGGTCTTCGACTTCCGTGAAGGAGGACTTGAGGTTTCCGGGAAGGAGATCTTGGGGCTCCGGGTCGATGTTCTCAAAATTCGGCCCCGATGGTCTTGTGTGGATGTTTGGATTCTCACATCAGAATCCCTCGAGTTCACTTCCCAGGTCGCACTTGACCTTTTGATTGGCAACACTTCTTCGGTGGCAGCGGAGATCTTATTGAACGAAACTTGATTATGGCTCAAGGGAACGGTGACACGCTGGAGGGATTAACTTACAGCGGCACCAAGATGGAGTGGCCAGGATTGTCAAAAATTAAGGCCACCGAGGGATACAACAAGGTCTGCATCATCAGAAGGCAGCATACCATCTGGCAGCACCAGCGATGTATTACCGTGGTAGTCGCCATGTGGACCGTAACAAGGACTGTCGACCCAAGCCTCAGAAGCGAGGGTGATGTGGGCCTTGGTACTGAAGACGAGCATGAGGAACGGACACAGGTGGAGCAGGAGACAAGGCGGGACCTCGGCGAGCGGCAAGGTGGCCAAGGCGCGTTCCCGATGGGGTCTGAAGGTGGCGCTGCAGGGCTTGGTGGCCTGGCGAGGAAGGGAGGAGGTGGCGTGGCGTCGGGAGAGGCAAGGGCGGGGACGAGCACAGGGTCACGGCGAGGAGGACGAGCGCGACACCGAAGATGGTTGTGGTCGGGCGGCACGCTGGCGGCCAGGCTCGAGGGAGGGCTCGCGGGGTGCCAGAGATGACGCGGATGGCGGCGGCTTGCAGGCAGGGCCGGCCGGAGGCGGGAGACGTGCGTCTACGAGGGGCGACGCCGGTAGAAGGGAGGACGGCGTCGCGGGCGGCCAGAGGCAGCGCGGAGGCGGGCGAGAGGACGCCAACAAGGGCACGGCAGACGAGCATGGAGACGAAGGAAGGCCGCTTGCGGGGAGGTCGTCGGGAAGGAAGAGGCGCGGAAGATAGCGGTGGGCATGCCTGCGGCGAAGAGGCGAGCTCGCTGGCGAGGTAGCGATGGTGGCGGCGGGGTCCTGAGCAAGGTGGAGAGGAGGAAAATGTGAGGGGATTGGGGTCGGGGACGGGGTTCCCGTGCGGGGCCGTGGTCGGGCGGCCGCGTGGGTGGGGTGGGGCCAGGGGATCGAGGCAGGGGTGGGTGGTGGCGTGCGTGTGGAGCCAGGAGGGTGGCGGCGGCAGGGTGGGGAGTAGTGGGATGGGGTTTGGGGTAGGGAATTTAGGGTTAGGCGTGGGGTAGTAGGTGGCCGGCTGCTGGGCCTTGGGCCTAGCGGCTGGCTGCCTCCCCCACAAAAATATTTTGGGTTTTTAATTATTATTATTTTAAATATTTGGTAAATAGTTTTTAAGACAAATACAAGATCCAAACGGACCGAGAGATTTGATTTGAAATTTAAGGATGACTAGTTTACAAAACAACATTGTCTTTCGCAAAATAGTTTTAGACAAAAATCATAATATGCATGATGATGTCATAATGATGCACAAGTACAAACAACAACAATTTTCTAGTAGTGGATTTACCCGGGGTGCTACAAGTTGGTCGTTACGACTCTTGGAACATGCTTTTTCTCCAAAATTTTCAGAGATTCATTTTTAATCTGGACAATATTATTAAGATAGTTTCTACATATAAAATTTAAACTTTATTTTCTACACTAAATCTATGCTTATTCAATCAATATTTCTACTACTTTTTGTCAGCTGCATCTTTACAGGCGCGCTTTCACAAAAATGTCTGTGAAAAAGTTGTAGGAATGTGATGAACATCTTATTATTTAACTCTACTTTATTGATATGATGGGTTGACTCCCTTAAGAATTTTATTAGAAATGGTTGAATATTTCAACCCTTTTTCTGTTCTCGAATTCTTACCTTGGTTTTCCCTTTATCAAAGGCACTTACCACATGAACTCGTTTTGCCGGTGGAACATACCTTTCTCCTGCTTCTAGTTTCTTTGGAAAATACCATATTATTTCAGCATCATAAACATTGAAGATTATTTTCCCTTCAGCACAATCAACCGACGCTCCTACGGTACTAAAGAAAGGTCTTCCAAGTATTATAAATAATTTTCCATCCTCTGGCATTTCAAGAATAATAAAGTAAGTGGGAATAACATGCTCATCTATTCTAAGTAGAACATCCTCAATCATACCAACATGTTGTTTAGTGGATTTGCCAGCCATCTGTAAAGTGATAGAAGTGGGGAAATATTCTCCTAATCCTAGCCTTTTATAGAGGGAATATGG
Source organism: Avena longiglumis (assembly GCA_030063025.1). Taxonomy (NCBI): domain Eukaryota; kingdom Viridiplantae; phylum Streptophyta; class Magnoliopsida; order Poales; family Poaceae; genus Avena; species Avena longiglumis. Next base: position 369,022,545 of record CP125978.1, on the reverse strand, counting down.
CATTACACTAACTCCTGCACCTAAATCACATAACACATTATGAATATTAGTTTTGCCTATTGAATATGAAATAGTTGGCATTCCAAGATCTCCTAATTTAGATAATAGCTTCCCATTAATAGGGTAACTAGTCACCATGGAAACGGTTTCAGTTATCTCTTTCTTTCTATTAAGAATATTACGGAGAAATTTAGAATAGGTAGGCACTTTTATTGCATCCGCAAATGTAATTTCTAGACGAAAATCACTTAACACTTTTTTAAAGAGTCATAGATTACCTCATACGGTGCTTTCTTTTTGCGATCTGGATATGGAAGTTTTTGCTCACCTTTCTTATTCTTATATTTTACCTTTTGTGAGGGATCACGCTCTTTAGCTGCCTTTTTTGTTGTTTATCGGTTTTCTTCTTTTCTATTGCAACAACTTCATCTTCTTTGCTTGTGTATTTTTATTCTCTTGGATTGACAGTCTCTGCATCAGAGTCATAACTGTCATCATGTGCATCATTCTGCTCCTCCAAGGTTTGATCTTGTGTTTCTTGAGCAGTCTCATCTTGAGGATACACCAAAGTATCATATTCTTGGCTTGCTTTGAGCAAGGCTTTTTCCCTTCGATCTTTTTCAGCTTCATATTCTGGTGGTCCTAATGGTCTTTTAACAATTGCACCTCTTCTTGTAACAACATTAGTAGAAACGGGAATGTTTATATCATCTTAAAGAAAAAATTGATAACCATATGCTATTTGTTCACATTGGGTTTCAATCATACTAAGGTACTTATTAAATAATTTTATTTCTTGGCCAATTTCCTCATAATTTTCTGTAAGTTCGGCCAAAATCTTTTTGTGTCTTTGAAATTGATTATGCAAGTTATTGTAAGATTTGACCTGTCGATGTTTCAATTCTTGAAAAACTTCTATAGTTTCATCCTCTTCATTAAAAACTTGTAACAAATCTACTTTGTTTTCCTTAACTTGTTCAGAAGGTATACCTTTTTCTTTAATGGTTTTGCGTACTTCAGGCATAAGATCAGGATTTATACGAAGTATTCCCTTTTCTGGCTTAGTGCCAAAATCAGGATTATATAAACAATCATTCTTAGCCCTAGTAGACATCAATTCCAAACATGCTTTAACAATTAAATTATTTATCGATCCCCCTACAGATAAATCTAGCAACTCCCTGCATTGAGTATTAAGACCGTGGTAAAATAAGTGGCAAACAGTTGACTCAGAACAACCATGATTAGGAATACTATTGATCATTCCAAAGAATCTTTTCCAGGCTTGTGGGTAGTTTTCTCCCATGTTCTGACTGAAGTTGCATATATTCTTTCTAATTCATGTTACCTTTGCAAAAGGATTAAGCCTGTTTATGAATTTAACAATGCACTTTTCCCAAAATTTAATATAATGACGAGGGAGAGAATATAACCAGTCTAGAGCTTTACCTTTGAGAGACCAAATAAATAGTTTTAGGTGAGAGAAATCTCTAGGAAAACCTTTTGGTCCAAGTGATGTTATCACGTCGTCGAACTCTCTAAGATGTCTTCCTGGGTCTTCATCTTCCCTTTCACTGAAAGCTTTTCCTGCAAAATTTTAATAATTTCACCATCAAATTGATATTCCCTAACTCCGGGATTAGGAAATTCTATTGGTTGTTTAAGAAAAGCAGAATTTCGGGCACTGTATTCTATGAGATTCTTCTCAGGTTTCTTGGGAGTTGTCCTATGAATGGACATGATTTCCATGAAGTCACTAAGGTTCTCATCTTCAACCTTATTCGATCTCAAAAGTTTTTCAATAATTTCATCGCGCCTTTGAGCATGCACGCGATCAAGATAATTCGGTAGATAGGTCCTACCAGAGCGTGTAGACCCTTTGTCTCCTAGGGAGACCATCTTGTAATAGTAACACCTAAAATGTCAAGTGACAAAACACTTAGCGGTTAGATCCCTGGCAACAACGCCAGAAAATAACTTGATGGCTGCAAGTACACAGATTGTTTCTAGCTAGTTCCGAAGTTAAGATGTCGATCCCATGAGGAGCCCAAAGGTAAGGTGTTTATGGGTGAAGTCTCTGTCACACCCGAAGTTGTCACATGTCTTCGAGTGAATTGACTGCAAGTGTTGAAATAAAAATGAGATTTGGATTAAAGCGATTGTTTTTAAATAAAACTAAAATATAAACTTCAGAAATAAAAAACATAAAAGTAAAGAACTATTTTTTTGTTGTTTTCTGCGGATGGCAAAAGAGGCGCGGGGAGATTCAGTTCATGGTGATAGTGAATGTGCCAGTGGAAGAGTGATAAGTGTAACAATTATAATCTTATAAGTATGTGTGTAGGTGAGCAACCCATAATTAGCTGGAACTCCTCTTGGTAGATTCCATCCCAACTTCAATAATCCTACTAGCCTGTTACCACAACCATGATCAGTCACTAGACGATTAAGATCCTTTAGGTTTCTTAGCAATTAAGCTCCTTGGATCGGACTAATGCAATAAGATCGGTGGCTCCTCGTGATCCTCAAGTAAAACTAGTTTCCCACTGATATTCTCGTGTCACTCAGGGGTAACCGTTCTGCTAGCAAACAAGATCTTATCTATGCAGAACAAGGTATCATGTTGTCTAGGCCCTTAATTGGACAACAGGAATTAAGCATCCCACATATAGTCAAGCACACATAATATAGTAATTAAAATCAACCACAAATTTAATGAAAATTATGTAGGCACATCACATCTCACCAATCCCTTACATCTTCCACGCCCAAAGAAACTTACTCACACATGAGAGAAAAAAGCATCATCGATATAATTAAATAAAGGGAGTTCTTCTTGATATTACTGTGGATATCCACAGTAAGAATATAAATAAATTCAACATAATTCAAGATGGGAAGAACAATATCAAACCCTAGTCTTGCAAGGTGGAGATCTCTCTCAAGTAAAAGTAATGGCTATAGAGGTGTGCTGGCTAGGAGATCGAAGATCGTGGAGCGAGATGAAGAACGTCTTTCCTTTCTTCTTCGGATCTCTTCTTTCTCCCTTCTGGATGGGATGGCGGCTCGTGTGTTCTGTTTTCGTCCTCTGTCTCTTTACAAAAGTTGTCCCTTTTAATAAGACGAAGGAGATGGCAGCTATACGGCGGGAACTATACGGCCGGAAAAATATTCCTGCCGTATAGTTGCTCGTTAAAGCTTTTGTATACTCCCCTCGATTACTTTCAAAAAGAGACTTGCTTGTTTTCATCTGAATATTATGTTTTTGCTGTTAAATCCCTCTGTTGATGTTCAGAACCTGAAACACACATTAAAAACCAAGTTTTCTTCGCTACCGAAGGTAAAGTTAGAAAACCATCAAATCCAAACGAAAACCATTGATAGAAACCATAAAAAATATGTCGAATAACACAACTGTCATGAAGCTGTGATGTTCCATGGTGTATTTTGGTGGAGTACCGAAACAGCCGCTTCACATGCTCCACTTCACCTTGCTCGGCATCAAATTACCACAAATGCCCTTCCTAGACTATTTTATTCTCATGTCCCCAATTCTTCTATCTCCCATCCCATGGCCTATGACCGTGATGACTAGTGCCAGCTGTCGTAACCATCTCCGACGACCGTCGACCAGCCTCCCCACCGCCATCGACCCCAGCCTCCCTGTCGATCGCTGGACGGTATTCCCTCCGCCTCTATCGCCCAGCCTCCTCCTGTTCGAACACCTGACTAATTCCCGTCCTCCCCCAACTCCCAGCCCCTCCGGCGACCGTCAGCCCACCTTGCCTCCGTCCCAACCTCCTAGCTTCCTTCCCTAGGACCCCATGATCAATTCTCTCCCTCCCTTCCACCCCGACCCTCCCCAACAGTGTCCTCCCATACTTGCATCGACCCAGCATCGCAAGCCTGCAAGCACAATCAACGATGCTGCCGCTGTACCGGCAAATTTTGCCACATGCCTGCACCAGAGGGGTCGCATCTGTAGCAAGATGTCTCTGCCGATCTTCAACATGAGCAGGCCATTTATTCCTCACGATTTTTTTCCTGTACAGGAGCTCACCACCGACCCCGCCTACCTCTACTAGGAGTTGAACTCGCGTGCTCGTCATATTCACCAGGAGCGCTCGCTGCTAGAAGGCTAGCTTTCTACTGATTTATTTTTCTACCTCTGGAAGCCTCTCGTGCTTGTCATATTCACCAGGAGTATTTCTATTGTAGATGTAGATTGAGCAATACATGGTGAATAGATGGCGTTGCTTGTGCATGATTAATATTGCTTGTAGTACTCTGGAAGAAATTTATCAGGATGCTAAAACAAAAAATAATGGTACATATAAGAATCGCTACTACCAGATCGATAGGCACAAAGGAAATAAGAAAAGAAAATAAGCGGGTAATTTGGATCTTTTATAACACTCTCCCACAGTCCCACTAATCTGGATCTAGAGCTAATTTATCTCCCAAATATAATTTTCTACTCTAGAGCACCTAATGTGGAGTGGAGTTTAGAGGTGGAGTGAAGTGGAGTGGAGTTGAGCCCTCCCAAACACACTCTTACTCATACCGTACTATCAATGTTCATGTGATCAACAACTTGATCATGTGCCAGGCTAGATGATGACGAAGGCCTAGAGTGTATCTCTTCATTGTTGGAATTTGATGAGTTTTGAGATGTTGGCCCATTAGACAAATTCTGAAATTCTCTTTGGCCCACTTGTGTATGGCAGCTTATGGCTGTGCTACTGGTGCTAAAGTTTAGTCCCACATTGCTAGCTGAAGGAGAATTGGACCACCTTATATAGTAGAGTGTTGCACCACTCACTAAAGTGTGACAAGAAGAGTAGCCTCGCGCACTCCTCCTCTGACGCCGCCCGCCTCCCCTCGCCACGCCACGCCTCGCCTACACGACGCTGGTTATGGAATCTCGCCGAGCCGAGCTTTATTTTGCTTGTTGAGAAAACTGATTATGAGTCATTAATGGACACGTTAATTATATCCGTTTCCAGTTTTTTATGGACGTGGATGTTACCGACTCGGACGTGGGCTGAGCCCACGATCCTCCTAACCTGCACTATATAAGCGTCCGGGCTAAACCTAATCGGCACCGTATAAATCCACAACACGCACCTACCTCCAGAACCTTGTGTCACCGCTTTCGTCTTCTTCATCCCGCCTTGCGGCGTGCACCGCAGATCGGGACATTAGGCCTCCGGAACCCCGCATCTCGTGAACCTGTACGGGTAAGGGGCGATCAGGTTTTTGGGGAGCGCTCAAACGCGACTACTGGAAACCACGACGTCGTCCGACGACGAGTTCCCGAACGACGACTTCTTCCCGGATGTCAGCGACCTCTTCGGCAACCTCAACATGGGCGACAGCTCTACTGCTGCTACCGCTGCGACTACTGCCACAACTGCATCGTATGTGATCTCAATCTCTTTCTTTCACATTATGCTAGAGTTTCTAGTTCTAGCATTTGGAGTAGATGTGATAGGTTTGTCTTGTATAGATGTAATATGTTCATCTACTTTGTTGATCTGCATGATTGGTTTTAGTACTGTTTGTATAATTATGCTTTATTAGTTTATTATTCAGATTAAATCATATGGATTATTGCTTATATTTCCAACAATCCAAAAACCTGATTATAGGCAACTGAATTCCATTGGTGTAGCCGCGGCTACTAGGCCGCCTCCTTTTGAAGATATGCACTATAAGAGATGGCGCAAGAGAGCAGTTCTCTGGTTTGAAAACCTAAACTGCTATAGCGCCACTCTTGGCAAGCCTGAAGGAGATATTTCTGCTGAGCAGGAAGCAAATTTAAGAAAGCCGATACCATGTTTATGGCGGATTTGTTCAGTGTTCTTGGGGACAACATTGTTGACCCTTATATGTCATTTGATAATGTCAAGGATGCGTGGGAAGCGCTCGAGGCCAAGTTTGGGGTCTCGGACGCTGGCACTGAGCTGTATGTCATGGATCAATTCTATGACTACAGGATGATTGATGAGCTCTCCGTCGTTGAGCAAGCTCTGAGATACAATCACTTGCCAAAGAACTTGAGCAGTTCAAGTGTTCCTTACCGGACAAATTTGTGGCTGGTGGCATTATTGCCAAGCTTCCTCCTTCGTGGAGAAACTTTGCTACTTCTCTGAAACATAAGAGACAAGAGTTTTCCGTTACGGATCTCATTGGGTCTCTTCATGTGGAAGAGAAGGCGAGAGCAAAGGACAAAACTGCTCGAGGACTTGAGGGAGGTTCTACTGCCAATTTAGTGCAGAGGAAAAACTTCCAATCCCACAAGTTTAAGAATAAGAACAAAACTGAAGGAAAGGGAAAGTTCGATGGCAAGAACAAGGCCACGCACTCAACCAACTTCAAGAAGAAAAATGATAAGAGGAAAGGCTCTTGCCACGTCTGTGGTGATCCTGATCATTGGGCTCCTAGCTACCATAATCGCTTTGACAACGTCAACATGGGAACAGCGGCAAGACCGCGAATGTTGTTATTAGCGATACTGAGATGAAGGATGCTGGGTACGGTATTTTACCTACTATCCTTTCAGTATGTCAGTCTCCTAATTGGTGGATAGACACGGGTGCTAATACAAATGTATGTTTTGATATTTCCATGTTTTCCTCTTATCAGGTCTCAAGGACCTCTTCCGTGCTGATGGGAAATGGCTCACGTGCTTCTGTTCATGGTGTTGGTACGGTAAATCTGAAGTTTACTTCGGGGAAGACCGTACAGCTGAAGAATGTGCAGCACGTTCCATCCATCAATAAGAATCTCGTCAGCGGGTCGCTTTTATGTCGAGATGGATTTAAGTTGGTTTTTAAGTCCAATAAAGTTGTAATTTATAAGTATGTACAATTTGTTGGAAAGGGTTATGAGTGCGGAGGTCTGTTCCGCTTGTCTTTGTCAGACTCATGTACTAAAGTTATTAATCATGTGTGCAATGATAATGAGTCCAATGTTTGGCATTCACGACTCTGTCATATTAACTTTGGTTGCATGACGCGGCTAGCCAATATGAGTTTAATTCCGAAATTTACCACTTCCAAAGGTTCTAAGTGCCAAGTTTGTGTGCAAGCAAAGCAACCCCGCAAGTCTCATACGATCATGAACGAAAACTTAGCACCGCTAGAACTTATACATTCAGATCTTTGTGAGATGAATGGTGTGTTGACAAAAGATGGAAAAAAATACTTTATGACGATGATTGATGACTCCAGTAGATACTTTTATGTTTATCTTCTGAAATCTAAAGATGAAGCTTTGAACTACTTTAAAATCTATAAAGCTGAGGCAGAAAACCAACTTGATCTTAAAATCAAGCGGCTAAGGTCGGATCGTGGTGGAGAGTACTTTTCAAACGAATTTGATTTATTCTGTATGGAACACGGTATTATACATGAGAGGACGCCTTCCTACTCACCTCAGTCAAATAGGGTGGCCGAAAGAAAGAACCGCACTCTAACTGATTTGGTTAACGCCATGTTAGATACATCGGGTCTTTCCAAGGAATGGTGGGGGGAGGCGCTAATTACCGCGTGTCATGTCCTAAACCGTGTTCCTGTAAAGGATAAAACCATGACTCCATTCGAGGAATGGGAAAAGAAAAGGCTTAAACTCAATTACTTATGAACTTGGGGTTGTTTGGCGAAAGTCAATATTCCAATACCCAAGAAGCGAAAGCTTGGACCAAAAACCGTTGATTGTGTTTTTCTAGGATATGATTTTTCATAGCATTGGCTATAGATTTTTTATAGTAAAATCTGAGGTATCCGACATGCATGTGAAGGGTTTCGCGGCATAGTAAATCAAATTTTTCTACGGATGCGAACAGAGGGAAAGACAAGATCTAATCTAGGAGATGCAAACAATGAGAGAGATTGGATTAGATCTTCATACCCTTGAAGATTCGCACAGCGGAACGTTCGTTGGAACGTGGGTGATGTAGTCGTACTCGCTTCTCCTCCTCGCGATCCGATCCGATCTAGCACCACAAGTGGCGGTGCCTCCATGAGATGCACACGTGCAACACCTCGACGTCTCCTCCTTCCTTGGTCTAGCAAGTATGGTGGAGAGATGGGTTGGATCTACAACGCGACGGCGCGGTGCAATTGGTGGAGAATTTCTGCAGCAGGGCTTCGCCTACAAGCAGTTGGGAGGGAGAGGAGGCAGCAGGCGGCTAGGGTTGAAGGGAAGGTGTGGGGTTGGTGCGCTAGCCCTCTATATAGAGGGTGGGAGCAGCCCCTCCCCCAAGCCAAGGCCGGCGGCCCCAAGGAGGAAGAGTGGGGGGCAAGGAACCCCCCCCCTTCTAGAAGCTCTATCTAGAGTTTAAACCTCTCTTGGCCGACTGGGCCCTATGGGGCCTTGTGCTCCTGGCCCAATGCGGCCACGGCACTCCCTCATAGGCCCATGCCCCCTCCCGGTTATTATGCCCTAGAGGCAATAATAAAGATGTTATTATTATAATTCTTGTTCATGATAAAGTTTATATTCCATGCTAGAATTGTATTAAGCGGAAACATTAATACTTGTGTGGTTTGTGAACAACACCGTGTCCCTGGTACGCCTCTAAGGACTAGCTCATTGATCAATGATGGTTAAGGTTTCCTAACCATAGACATTAGTTGTCAATTGATAATGAGATCATTTCATTGGAGAATGATATGATGGACAGACCCAAACTAAGCAAAGCAATTAGATCGTGTCATCGTGTTCGTCTTTGCGAAGCTTTTCTTATGTCAAATATTGTATTCCTTAGATCATGAGATAATACAACTCCCTGGTATCGGAAGAAAGCTTTGAGGTCATCAAACGTCATCCTATGAGAGGGTGATCATAAAGGTGTCTCTCAGGTGATCGGAAAGTATCTGTTGGGTTGTATGTATCGAGATGGGATTTGTCCCTCCCAAGTCGGAGAGATATACTTGGGCCCACTCGTAATCGATATCAACACCGCTTGCAAGCATGTGGTTAAGGAGTTAATCACAAAGTGATATCGGATTACGGAGCAGTAAAGTACTTCCGTGAACGAGATTGAACTAGGTATGACCGCATCGACGATCGAATCTCGGGCAAGTAAAATATCGCGAGGCAGAGGAATATATATATATGGGATTGATTGAATCTGGCATCGTGGTTCATCCGATATGATCATCGATGAATGTGTGGGAGTCAATATGGGTGCCTGCACTGTTGATTATTGATAGAAGATCATGTCTGCATATTCTCGAACCCGCAGGGTCACACACTTAACGTTTCTTGACGCTAGGATAGATTGTATAATTGGTTTATGAATTTTTGTTTGGAGTCTCGGATGGGATCCGGGACATCACGAGAGGTTCCGGAATGGTCGGAGAATAAGATTCATATAAAGGCGGCAGTTTTTGGAGTTCGAATTGTTCGGGTTAATCGGTATTGTACCGAAGCTTCTAGAACCTTCCGTAAGGGACCAACGTGGCCCCACCTTCGGGAGGGGCATGGGCCTATGAGGGAGTGTCCTGGCCGCTTTGGGCCAGGGCACAAGGCCCCATAGGGCCCAGCGATCCTAGAGAGTTTAAATCGTTTAAACTAGAGATAGGGTTTCTAGAAGGGAGAGTCCATGCCCCCACTCCTTATCCTTTGGGCTTGGGGAGGGTCTAGGCTGCCCCCTCTATATAAAGAGGGTGGGGCGCACCAACCCCCACACCTCCAAACCCTAGCCGCCTTGCTAGCTTTCCTCTCTCCCTCCCATTGTTTGTGGCGAAGCCTTCTGCAGAAATTCTCCACCATATACCACGCCGTCGTGTTGTAGATCCAATCTATCTCTCCACCATACTTGCTGGTCTCGAGGAAGGAGGAGGCGTCGAGTGCTGCGTGTGCATCTCACGGAGGCACCGCCACTTGTGGTGCTAGATCGGATCGGATCGCGAGGAGGAGAAGCGATGCGACTACATCACCCACGTTAACGCGTTCCATGTCGAATCTTCAAGGGTATGAAGATCTAATCCAATCTCTCTCGTTGTTTGCATCTCCTAGATTAGATCTTGGCTTTCCCTCTGTTCGCTCCGTAGAAAATTTTGATTTACTATGCCGCGAAACCCGTCAGTGGTATCAGAGCTAGATCTATGCGTAGATGTGATTCACGAGTAGAACGCAACATGGTTGTTGCGGGCGTTGATGTTTTCTATTGCAAGCCTCTTGTTTGTGTTCTTCTTATGACGCGGGATAGTGAGATTGAAGCGGTCCAGGCCAACCTTACGCGACATCGTTCGCGAGACCGGCTCCGCACTTGACGTGTGGCTTGTACCACACATGCGGCTGGTGGATGTCAGTTTATCTCACTATAGTTGTCATGGGATTAACACTGGAGTTTGGCAACCATAATATCACCGTTGTGGCTTTCCGTAGGTAAGAATCGTTCTTAGCATCTACTCCCATAAGCCACGTAAAACATGCAACAACAAAGTAGAGGCGTCTAACTTGTTTTTGCAGGGAGTGTTTTCTGTGATATGGTATGGCCCAAGATGTGATGTGTATATTGTATGCGATGATCATGTTTTGTAATGTTTCACGACTTGCATGTCGATGAGTACACAACCAGCAGGAGCCATATGGTTGTCTTTATAATTGTGTATGACCTGCGAGTCAACTTCTTATACGCCATGTAATAGCTTCACTTTATCGCTGTAGTTGCTATTCGTGGTGGAGGCAATCATGGTGGAGTGATGGAGATCATGCCGGAACGCACAAGATGGAGATCATTGCGCGAAGATTGGCTATACCATGTCACATAAAGTTATATGCATGTGATGTTTATCCCTTTATGTATCTTATTATGCTTAGATCGCGACGGTAGCATTATAAGATGATTCCTCACTTAAAGATCAAGATAAAACTGTGTTCACCCCAAGTATGCACCGTTGCGAAAGTTCGTCATGTCCAAGCATCATGTGATGATCGGGTGCTATAGACTCTACGCTCACATACAACGGGTGCAAGCCAGTTTTTGTACACGCGGAAATACTTGGGTCTAGCTTGACGAGCCTAGCATGTACAGACATGGCCTCGGAACACAAGAACCGAAAGGTTAAGCATGAGTCATATGAATGATATGATCAACACTTTGTTGTCCACCATTGAAACCACATCTCTTCTCATGATGATTGGATTAGGTGTGGTGAATTTGGATCGTGTTCACTAAACAACTTGAGGGATGTTGAATTTAGTGGGAGTTCATCTAGTAATTTGATTAAGTTGAACTATTTATCATGAACATAGTCTAAATTGTCCTTGCAAATACTGTAGATCACATGGCCAAGTCCAACTTCAACTTCAACGTTTTTGCTGAGAAAGAAAAGCTTAGAAACAATTGGTCTAACTTCACCAATTGGTTCCGCAATCTAAGAATCATTCTGCGACGGACAAAGGACTATGTCCTTGGGAAGCGTTAGGTGACCCCTCGCAATCGCTAACGGTACGATGAGAAAAGCATCTGTCGATCGGCGCAAAGATGATTATGGTGTGATTAAGAGCACCATGTTGTTTGCTATGGAACCGGAGCTTTAAAATAGTTTTGAAGAGTATCCCGGGCCCTTCGAGATTCTCGAGGAGCTGAAAACCATGTTTTAGACTCAGGCCCGTTCTGAGAGATATCAGATCTCTGAGAAGTTCTTTAACTGCAAGATGGAGGAAGGGAGTTCCGTTAGTGAGCACGCCATAAAGATGTCGGGCTACACTCAACGCCTTGAGCAACTGGAATGCACGATTCCAGAGGAGCTCAAGATTGAGGTTCTAATCACTCCTCCCGGCTACAAAAGTTTTGTAGTGACTCATAATCAGATTGGTTCCATCGATCGATCACCGAGCTCTTCGCAAAGTCAAGGCTGCGGAAGTGGACATCAAGAAGGATAATCATGTGTTGATGGTCAACAAGCCCTCCTTTAAGAAAGGTAAGGGAGCAAAGAAACCCTTCAAGAAAGGCGTGACAGCGCAATGCTCCTGAGAAGAAGCTCAAGTCGGTCCTAAGCGGACCTTTGGTGCTTCTACCGCAAGGACAAGGGTCCTTTGAAGCATTCGTCCGAAGTACTTAGAAGACAAGAAGGCTGGCACCATCAAAGGTATATTTGATATACATGTTATTGATGTTTTCCTTACTATCCCTCGTTGTAGTGCCTGGGTATTTGATATCGGTTCGATTGCTAATATTTGTAACTCGAAGCAGAGCTACGGAATAGACGGCGGCTTCTGCGAGGATGAGGTGACGATGCGCGTTGGCAACGGATCAAGAGTTGATGTGATGGCCGTCGCGCTCTCCTTAGTTTTACCTTGGGATTAGTTTTAAACCTTAATAAATGTTATTATGTACTGCGTTGAGCATGAACATTATTTCCGGATCGTGTTTATTGCAAGACGGTTATTCATTTAAATCGGAGAATAATGGTTGTTCTATTTATATGAGTAACATCTTTTATGGTCATGCACCTCTAGTGAATGGTTTATTTCTTCTAAATCTCGAAAGGGATGAAACACACATCCATAACATTGAGGCTAAGAGATGCAAAGTAGATAGTGATAATACTACTTATTTGTGGCACTGTCGTCTAGGTCATATTGGTGTAAAGCGCATGAAGAAACTCCATTCTGATGGACTTTTGGAATCTCTTGATTTTGAATCATTTGACACATGCGAACCATGCCTCATGGGCAAGATGATCAAAACCCCGTTCTCCAGTATGATGGAGCGAGCAACGGACTTGTTGGAAATCATACATACCGATGTATGCGGACCGATGAGTGTTTCGACGCGCGGTGGATATTGCTATTTCCTCACTTTTACCGATGACTTAAGTAGATATGGGTATATCTATTTAATGAAACATTTGAAAAGTTCAAAGAATTTCAGAATGAAGTGGAGAACCATCGTAACAGAAAGATTAAGTTTCTACGATCCGATCGTGGAGGTGAATATTTGAGTTATGATTTTCTCACGCATCTTAAAGCAAGTGGAATCGTTTCACAACTCACGCCACCCGGAACAACACAGCGCAATGGTGTGTCTGAACGCCGGAATCGAACCCTATTAGATATGGTCCGATCAATGATGTCTCTTACTGATTTGCCGTTATCATTTTGGGGTTATGCATTAGAAACCGCTGCATTCACTTTAAATAGGGCTCCGTATGAACTGTGGTTTGGTGTTAAACCTAAGTTGTCGTTTCTTAAAATTTGGAGATGTGAAGCTTACGTCAAGAAGTTGATGCCGGACAAGCTCGAACCCAAAGCGGAGAAATGCGTCTTCATAGGATACCCTAAGGAAACTATTGGGTATACCTTCTATCACAGAACCGAAGGCAAAGTGTTTGTCGCAAAGAACGGTTCCTTTCTTGAGAAGGAGTTTCTCTCGAAAGAAGTGAGTGGGAGGAAAGTAGAGCTAGACGAGGTTATTGAACCTTCTCTTGAGTTAGAGAGTAGCGCACTGAAATTGTTCGATGCCGCTGCACCAATGATAGAGGAAGCTAATGACAAGGATCATGAAGCTTGGACGATCTTGCTCTTGAGCGTCGCAGTCGACAAGGTCGCGTGCCCTCCCGAGTGGTCGGCAACCTGTCTTGACTGTCTTGTTAGTAGAAGGCGGTGAACCTCACGAACTATGAGGAAGCAATGATGAGCCGGACTCGAGAAATGGTGGAAGCCATGAAATCCAATTGGGATCCATGGCGAAAACCAAGTATGGACTTTGGTGGACCCTCCTAGCGACCGAAAGGCCGTTGAGTGCAAATGGATATTCAAGAAGAAAGCGGACGCGGATGGTAATGTTACGTCTATAAAGCGGCTTGTCAAAAGGTTTTCGACAAGTTCAAGGTGTTGACTACGATGAGACTTTCTCTCCGTGGCGATGTTTAAGTCCATTCGGATTTTATTAGCAATTGCTGCGTTTCATGATTATGAAATATGGCGGATGGATGTCAATTGCGTTCCTCAATGGAAACATTGATGAAGAGTTGTATATGATGCAACCGAAGGTTTGTCGATCCTAAGGATGCCGATAAAGTATGCAAACTTCAGCGTTCCATTTATGGTGAAGCAAGCATCTCGGAGTTGGAACCGTTTTGATCAAGTGATCAAGAGCTTTGGATTTGTTCCAAATTGCTCTGAAGCTTGCATCTACAAGAAAGTGAGTGGGAGCTCGGTGGCGTTTACGGTACTATATGTGGATGACATATTGATTATCGGAAATGACATCAACATGCTTAACGATGTGAAGAGTTATTTGAACAAGTGTTTTTCAATGAAAGACCTAGGTGAAGCTGCTTATATATTGGGCATCAAAATCTATAGAGATAGACAAAGGCCTCATAGCTTTAAGCAGTACATACCTAGACAAAGTTACGAAAAGGTTCGAATGGATAAGGCAAAGAAAGGTTCGGTGCCTATGTTGTCGGGTAAGATATTGAGCAAGGCTCGGTGTCCATTCTGATGAAATGATAGGGAAGCTATGAGCAAAGTGCCTTATGCCTCGGCCATAGGTTCTATCATGTATGCCATGTTGTGTACTAGACGGATGTGTCCAATGCTCTTAGTTTGTGGCGAGATATCAAAGTGATCCAGGTGGAACCTTTGGACAGCCGTGAAGAACATCCTAAAGTACCTAAATAGGACTAAAGAAATGTTCTTAGTCTATGGGGGTGATGAGCGACTTGTCGTAAAGGTTACGTCGGCTAGTTTGACACCGACAAGGATGACTCTAAATCTCAGACAGGATACGTTTATATTTTGAATGGAGGAGCTATGAGCTGGAGAAGCTGCAAGCAAAGCATGATCGCGGGATCTACAGTGGAAGCGGAATACATGGCTGCTGCAGAAGCGTCAAGTGAAGGAGTTTGGATCGAAACTTCATCACTAAGCTTGGCGTGGTTCAAGTGCATTGGACCTTTGGAGATATTGTGTGACAACCTGGCGCCATAGCACTAGCTAAGGAACCAAGATATCATCCAAAGACCAAGCATATCAACATAAGTTTCATATAATCCGAGATTATATAGCGGATGGAGATCGAAGATTAGCAAAGTACATACGGATCTGAATGTCGAGATCCATTGACTAAACCTCTTCCACGTGTAAAACATGATCGACACCTCGATTGCCATGGGTGTGAGATTGTTGCCAGATGTAAACTAGATTATTGACTCTAGTGCAAGTGGGAGACTGTTGGAATTATGCCCTAGAGGCAATAATAAAGATGTTATTATTATAATTCTTGTTCATGATAAAGTTTATATTCCATGCTAGAATTGTATTAAGCGGAAACATTAATACTTGTGTGGTTTGTGAACAACACCGTGTCCCTGGTACGCCTCTAAGGACTAGCTCATTGATCAATGATGGTTAAGGTTTTCTAACCATAGACATGAGTTGTCAATTGATAATGAGATCATTTCA
The DNA here is from genome assembly GCA_030063025.1 of Avena longiglumis. Classification (NCBI taxonomy): domain Eukaryota; kingdom Viridiplantae; phylum Streptophyta; class Magnoliopsida; order Poales; family Poaceae; genus Avena; species Avena longiglumis. The sequence continues at coordinate 369,007,113 of CP125978.1, read as the reverse complement.
TTGGAGAATGATATGATGTACAGACCCAAACTAAGCAAAGCAATTAGATCGTGTCATCGTGTTCGTCTTTGCGAAGCTTTTCTTATGTCAAATATTGTATTCCTTAGACCATGAGATAATACAACTCCCTGGTATCGGAAGAAAGCTTTGAGGTCATCAAACGTTATCCTATGAGAGGGTGATCATAAAGGTGTCTCTCAGGTGATCGGAAAGTATCTGTTGGGTTGTATGTATCGAGATGGAATTTGTCCCTCCCAAGTCGGAGAGATATACTTCGGGCCCACTCGGTAATCGATATCAACACCGCTTGCAAGCATGTGGTTAAGGAGTTAATCACAAAGTGATATCGGATTACGGAACGAGTAAAGTACTTGCTCTGAACGAGATTGAACTAGGTATGACGGTACCGACGATCGAATCTCGGGCAAGTAAAATATCGCGAGACGAAGGGAATATATATATGGGATTGATTGAATCCTGGCATCGTGGTTCATCCGATATGATCATCGATGAATGTGGGAGTCAATATGGGTGCCAGCACCCGTTGTTGATTATTGATAGAAGATCATGTCTCATATTCTCGAACCCGGGGTCACACACTTAACGTGTCTTGGCGCTAGGATAGATTGGATAATTGGTTTATGAATTTTTGTTGGAGTCTCGATGGGATCCGGACATCACGAGAGGTTCCGAATGGTCCGAGAATAAGATTCATATAAGGCGGTGCAGTTTTGGAGTTCGAATTGTTCCGGTTAATCAAGATTGTACTAAGCTTCTAAAACCTTCCGGAAGGGGACCAACGTGGCCCCACCTTCCGGGAGGGGCATGGGCCTATGAGGGAGTGTCTGGCTGCTTTGGGCCAGGGCACAAGGCCCCATAGGGCCCAGCCGATCCTAGAGAGTTTAAATCGTTTAAACTAGAGATAGGGTTTCTAGAAGAGGAGAGTCCATGCCCCCCACTCCTTATCCTTTGGGCTTGGGGGGGCTAGGGCGCACCCCCCTCTATATAAAGAGGTGGGGCGCACCAACCCCACACCTCTCCTCCAAACCCTAGCCGCCTTGCTAGCTTTCCTCTCTCCCTCCCGACTGTTTAGGAAGCCTGCTGCAAATTCTCCACCATATACACCACGCCGTCGTGTTGTAGATCCAATCTATCTCTCCACCATACTTGCTGGTCCGAGGAAGGAGGAGACGTCGAGGTGCTGCACGTGTGCATCTCACGGAGGCACCGCCACTTGTGGTGCTAGATCGGATCGGATCGCGAGGAGGAGAAGCGAGTATGACTACATCACCCACGTTCCGACGAACGTTCCGCTGTGCGAATCTTCAAGGGTATGAAGATCTAATCCAATCTCTCTCGTTGTTTGCATCTCCTAGATTAGATCTTGGCTTTCGCTCTGTTCGCTCCATAGAAAATTTTGATTTACTATGCCGCGAAACCCGTCAGTGGGGCCACGTTGGTCCCCTTCCGGAAGGTTCTAGAAGCTTCCGGTACAATACCGATTAACCCGGAACAATTCCGAACTCCAAAAACTGCACTGCCTTATATGAATCTTATTCTCCGGACCACTCCTGAACCTCTCGTGATGTCCCGGATCCCATCCGAGACTCCGAACAAAAACTCATAAACCAATTATGCAATCTATCCTAGCGTCGAGACACGTTAAGTGTGTGACCCTACGGGTTCGAGAATATGCAGACATGATCTTCTATCAATAATCAACAGCGGGGTCTGGAAACCCATATTGACTCCCACACATTCATCGATGATCATATCGGATGAACCACGATGCCAGGATTCAATCAATCCCATATATATATTCCCTTCGTCTCGCGATATTTTACTTGCCCGAGATTCGATGTCGGTACCTTCATACCTAGTTCAATCTCGTTCACAGCAAGTACTTTACTCGTTCCGTAATCCGATATCACTTTGTGATTAACTCCTTAACCACATGCTTGCAAGCGGTGTTGATATCGACATCGAGTGGGCTCAAGTATATCTCTCCGACTTGGGAGGGACAAATCCCATCTCGATACATACAACCCAATGATACTTTCCGATCACCGAGAGACACCTTTATGATCACCCTCTCATAGGATGATGTTTGATGACCTCAAAGCTTTCTTCCGATACCAGGGAGTTGTATTATCTCATGGTCTAAGGAATACAATATTTGACATAAGAAAAGCTTCGCAAAGACGAACACGATGACACGATCTAATTGCTTCGCTTAGTTTGGGTCTGTCCACCATATCATTCTCCCAATGATATGATCTCATTATCAATTGACAACTCATGTCTATGGTTAGGAAACCTTAACCATCATTGATCAATGAGCTAGTCCATAGAGGCGTACTAGGGACACGGTGTTGTTCACAAACCACACAAGTATTAAAGTTTCCACTAAATACAATTCTAGCATGGAATATAAACATTATCATGAACAAGAATTATAATAATAACATCTTTATTATTGCCTCTAGGGCATAATTCCAAAAGTCTCCCACTTGCACTAGAGTCAATAATCTAGTTTACATTTGGCAACAATCTCACACCCATGGCACTGAGGTGCTGATCATGTTTTACATGTGGAAGAGGTTTAGTCAATGGATCTGCGACATTCAGATCTGTATGTACTTTGCTAATCTTCAGATCTCCATCTGTTATATAATCTCGGATTATATGAAACTTGCGGTTGATATGCTTGGTCTTTGGATGATATCTTGGTTCCTTAGCAAGTGCTATGGCGCCAGTGTTGTCACACAATATCTCCAGTGGGTCCAAGGCACTTGGAACCACGCCAAGCTCAGTGATGAAGTTTTTGATCCAAACTCCTTCACTTGACGCTTCTGCAGCAGCCATGTATTCCGCTTCTACTGTAGATCCCGCGATCACGCTTTGCTTGCAGCTTCTCCAGCTCACAGCTCCTCCATTCAAAATATACACGTATCCCGTCTGAGATTTAGAATCATCCTTGTTTGTCAAAACTAGCGTCGACGTAACCTTTACGATTTAGCTGTTCATCACCCCCATAGACTAAGAACATTTCTTTAGTCCTATTTAGGTACTTTAGGATGTTCTTCACGGCTGTCCAGTGTTCCACTCCTGGATCACTTTGATATCTGCTCGTCAAACTAAGAGCATTGGACACATCCGGTCTAGTACACAACATGGCATACATGATAGAACCTATGGCCGAGGCATAAGGCACTTTGTTCATAGCTTCCCTATCATTTACCGTAGCTGGACACTGAGCCTTGCTCAATATCTTACCTGACAACATAGGTACCGAACCTTTCTTTGCCTTATCCATTCTGAACCTTTTCAGAACTTTGTCTAGGTATGTACTCTGGCTTAAAGCTATCAGGCGTCTTTGTCTATCTCTATAGATTTTGATACCCAATATATAAGCAGCTTCACCTTGGTCTTTCATTGAAAAACACTTGTTCAAATAACTCTTCACATCGTTAAGCATGTTGATGTCATTTCCAATAATCAATATGTCATCCACATATAGTACCAGAAACTTCACCGAGCTCCCACTCACTTTCTTGTAGATACAAGCTTCGTAGCAATTTGGAACAAATCCAAAGATCTTGATCACTTGATCAAAACGAAGGTTCCAACTCCGAGATGCTTGCTTCAGTCCATAAATGGAACGCTGAAGTTTCCATACTTTATCAGCATCCTTAGGATCGACAAAACCTTTGGGTTGCATCATATACAACTCTTCATCAATGTTGCCATTGAGGAACGCAGTCTTGACATCCATCTGCCATATTTCATAATCATGAAACGCAACAATTGCTAATAAAATCCGAATGGACTTAAACATCGCTACGGGAGAGAAAGTATCACCGTAGTCAACACCTTGAACTTGTCGAAAACCTTTCGCGACAAGCCGTGCTTTATAGACAGTAACATTACCATCCGCGTCCGTTTTCTTCTTGAAGATACATTTGCACTCAACGGCCTTTCGGTCGCTAGGAGGGTCCACCAAAGTCCATACTTGGTTTTCGCTCATGGATCCCAATTCGGATTTCATGGCTTATAGCCATTTGTCAGAGTCTGGGCTCATCATCGCTTCCTCATAGCTTGTAGGTTCACTGTCTTCTACTAACAAGACAGTCAAGACAGGGTTGTCGTACCACTCAGGAGGGGCACGCGACCTTGTCGACCTGCGACGTTCAGTAGTAGCATCGTCCGAAGCTTCATGATCCTTGTCATTAGCTTCCTCTATCGTTGGTGCAAAGTGCACCGAACAATTTCAGGTGCGCTACTCTCCAACTCAAGAGAAGGTTCAATAACCTCGTCTAGCTCTACTTTCCTCCCACTCACTTCTTTCGATAGAAACTCCTTCTCAAGAAAGGAACCGTTCTTTGCGACAAACACTTTGCCTTCTTCTCGGATAGAAGGTATACCCAATAGTTTCCTTAGGGTATCCTATGAAGACGCATTTCGCTTTGGGTTCGAGCTTGTCCGCATCAACTTCTTGACGAAGCTTCGCATCCCCAAACTTTAAGAAACGACAACTTAGGTTTATCACCAAACCACGCTCATACGGTGTCGTCTCAACGGATTTAGATGGTGCCCTATTTAAAGTGAATGCAGCGGTTTCTAATGCATAACCCCAAAATGATAACGGCAAATCAAGAAGAGACATCATCGATCGGACCATATCTAATAGGGTTCGATTCCGCTCGTACACACCATTGCTTGTGGTGTTCCGTGGCGTGAGTTGTGAAACAATTCCGCTTGCTTTAAGATGCGTGAGAAAATCATAACTCAAATATTCGCCCACGATCGGATCGTAGAAACTTAATCTTCACATTATGGTTCTCCACTTCATTCTGAAATTCCTTGAACTTTTCAAACGTTTCAGATTTATGTTTCATTAAATAGATATACCCATATCTACTTAATTCATCGGTAAAAGTGAGAAAATAGCGATATCCACCGCGCGTCGAAATACTCATCGGTCCTCATACATCGGTATGTATGATTTCCAATAAGTCCGTTGCTCGCTCCATCATACCGGAGAACGGGGTTTTGATCATCTTGCCCATGAGGCATGGTTCGCATGTGTCAAATGATTCAAAATCAAGAGAATCCAAAATTCCATCAGAATGGAGTTTCTTCATGCGCTTTACACCAATATGACCTAGACGACAGTGCCACAAATAAGTAGTATTATCACTATCTACTTTGCATCTCTTAGCCTCAATGTTATGGATGTGTGTTTCATCCCTTTCGAGATTTAGAAGAAATAAACCATTCACAAGAGGTGCATGACCATAAAAGATGTTACTCATATAAATAGAACAACCATTATTCTCCGATTTAAATGAATAACCGTCTTGCAATAAACACGATCCAGAAATAATGTTCATGCTCAACGCAGCACATAATAACATTTATTAAGGTTTAAAACTAATCCCGGTAAAACTAAGAAGAGCGTGCCGACGCCATCACATCAACTCTTGATCCGCTGCCAACGTGCATCGTCACCTCATCCCTCGCAAGCCGCCTATTCCGTAGCTCTGCTTCGAGTTACAAATATTAGCAATCAACGTATCAAATACCCAGGCACTACAACGAGGGCTAGAAGGAAAACATCAATAACATGTATATCAAATATAACTTTGATGGTGCCAGCCTTCTTATCCGCTAAGTACTTCGGACAGTTGCGCTTCCAGTGACCATTGTCCTTGCAATAGAAGCACTCAGTGTCCGGCTTAGGACCAGACTTGAGCTTCTTCTCAGCAGGTGCAGTGCGCTTGTCGCCGCCCTTCTTGAAGGGCTTCTTTGCTCCCTTACCTTTCTTAAAGGTTGGCTTGTTGACCATCAACACATGATTATCCTTTTTGATGTCCACTTCCGCGGCCTTCAGCTTTGCGAAGAGCTCGGTGATCGTACCAGTGGAACCAATCTGATTATGAGTCACTACAAAACTTTTGTAGCTGGGAGGGAGTGATTGCAGAACCCTGTCAATCTTGAGCTCCTCTGGAATCGTGCATTCCAGTTGCTCAAGCCGTTGAGTGTAGCCCGTCATCTTAATGGCGTGCTCACTAACGGAACTCCCTTCCTCCATCTTGAAGTTAAAGAACTTCTTAGAGATCTCATATCTCTCAGAACGGGCCTGAGTCTGAAACATGGTTTTCAGCTCTTCGAGAATCTCAAAGTGTGGAATTATGCCCTAGAGGCAATAATAAAGATGTTATTATTATAATTCTTGTTCATGATAAAGTTTATGTTCCATGCTAGAATTGTATTAAGCGGAAACTTTAATACTTGTGTGGTTTGTAAACAACACCGTGTCCCTAGTACGCCTCTATGGACTAGCTCATGGATCAATGATGGTTAAGGTTTCCTAACCATAGACATGAGTTGTCAATTGATAATGAGATCATATCATTGGGAGAATGATATGATGGATGACAAACTAAGCGAAGCAATTAGATCGTTTCATCGTGTTCATCTTTGCGAAGCTTTTCCTATGTCAAATATTGTATTCCTTAGACCATGAGATAATGCAACTCCTGGTACCGAAGAAAGCTTTGAGGTCATCAAACGTCATCCTATGAGAGGGTGATCATAAAGGTGTCTCGGATGATCGGAAAGTATCTGCATTGGGTTGTATGTATCGAGATGGAATTTGTCCCTCCCAAGTCGGAGAGATATACTGGCCCACTCGTAATCGATATCAACACCGCTTGCAAGCATGTGGTTAAGGAGTTAATCACAAAGTGATATCGGATTACGAATGAGTAAACTACTTGTTGTGAACGAGATTGAACTAGGTATGACGGCAAACGATCGAATCTCGCAAGTAAAATATCGCGAGACGAATGGAATATATATATGGGATTGATTGAATCTGGCATCGTGGTTCATCCGATATGATCATCGATGAATGTGTGGGAGTCAATATGGGTGCCTGCACCGCTGTTGATTATTGATAGAAGATCATGTCGCATATTCTCGAACCCGCAGGTCACACACTTAACGTGTCTCGACGCTAGGATAGATTGGATAATTGGTTTATGAATTTTTGTTCGAGTCTCGGATGGGATCCGGATATCACGAGAGGTTCCTAATGGTCCGAGAATAAGATTCATATAAGGCAGTTTTTGGAGTTCGAATTGTTCCGGTTAATCGGTATTGTACCGAAGCTTCTAGAACCTTCCGAAGGGGACCAACGTGGCCCCACCTTCCGGAGGGGCATGGGCCTATGAGGGAGTGTCTGGCCGCATTTGGCTAGGGGCACAAGGCCCCATAGGGCCCAGCTGATCCTAGATAAGTTTAAACTCGTTTAAACTAGAGATAGGATTTCTAGATAAGGGAGAGTTTAAATCGTTTAAACTAGAGATAGGATTTCTAGATAAGGGAGAGTTTAAATTGTTTAAACTAGAGATAGGCTTGGAGGAGGGCAAGGGCCGCCCCTCTATATATAGAGGTGGTGCGCCTCCCCTACTAACCACACACCTTCCTCCAAGCCCTAGCTGCCTTGCTACCTTCCTCTCTCCTCCCGATCGTTTGTAGGTGAAGCCCTGCTGCAGAAATTCTCCACCATATACACCACGCCGTCGTGTTGTAGATCCAATCTATCTCTCCACCATACTCGCTGGTCCGAGGAAGGAGGAGACGTCGAGGTGCTGCACGTGCGCATCTCACGGAGGCACCGCCACTTTTGGTGCTAGATCGGATCGGATCGCGAGGAGGAGAAGCGAGTACGACTACATCACCCACGTTCCGACGAACGTTCATTGCATGCGAATCTTCAAGGGTATGAAGATCTAATCCAATCTCTCTCGTTGTTTGCATCTCCTAGATTAGATCTTGGCTTTCCTCCTGTTCGCTCCGTAGAAAATTTTGATTTACTATGCCGCGAAACCCTTCAAAGGGTATCGAGCTAGATCTATGCGTAGATGTGTTTCACGAAAGAACGCAACATGGTTGTTGCGGGCGTTGATGTTTTCTGTTGCAAGCCTCTTGTTTGTGTTCTTCTTATGACGCGATAGTGAGATTGAAGCGGTCCAGCCAACCTTACGCGACGTTTCATGAGACCGGCTCCGCACTTGACGTGTGGCTTGTTCCACACATGCGGCTGGTGGATGTCAGTTTCTCTCACTATAGTTGTCATGGGATTAACACCGGAGTTTGGCAACCATAATATCACCGTTGTGGTTTTCCATAGTAAGAATCGTTCTTAGCATCTACTCCCATAAGCCACGTAAAACATGCAACAACAAAGTAGAGGCGTCTAACTTGTTTTTGCAGGGAGTGTTTTCTGTGATATGGTATGGCCCAAGATGTGATGTGTATATTGTATGCGATGATCATGTTTTGTAATGTTTCACGACTTGCATGTCGATGAGTACACAACCGGCAGGAGCCATATGGTTGTCTTTATAATTGTGTATGACCTGTGAGTCAACTTCTTATACGCCATGTAATAGCTTTACTTTATCGCTAAGTAGTTAGCAATAGTTGTAGTTGCTATTCGTGGTGGAGGCAATCATGGTGGAGTGATGGAGATCATGCCGGAACGCACAAGATGGAGATCATTGCGCGAAGATTGGCTATACCATGTCACATAAAGTTATATGCATGTGATGTTTATCCTTTTATGTATCTTATTATGCTTAGATCGCGACGGTAGCATTATAAGATGATTCCTCACTTAAAGATCAAGATAAAAACTGTGTTCTCCCCAAGTTCGTCGTTTCCAAGCATCACGTGATGATCGGGTGCTATAGACTCTACGCTCACATACAACGGGTGCAAGCCAGTTTTGCACACGCGGAAATACTTGGGTCTAACTTGACGAGCCTAGCATGTACAGACATGGCCTCGGAACACAAGAACCGAAAGGTTAAGCATGAGTCATATGAATGATATGATCGACACTTTGTTGTCCACCATTGAAACCACATCTCTTCTCGTGATGATCGGATTAGGTGTGGTGAATTTGGATCGTGTTCACTAAACAACTTGAGGGATGTTGAATTTAGTGGGAGTTCATCTAGTAATTTGATTAAGTTGAACTATTTATCATGAACATAGTCTAAATTGTACTTGCAAATCTTGAGATCACATGGCCAAATCCAACTTCAACTTCAACGTTTTTTTGAGAAGGACAAGCTTAGAAACAATGGGTCTAACTTCACCAATTGGTTTTGCAATCTAAGAATCATTTTGTCATGGACAAAAGGACTATGTCCTTGGTAAAGCGTTAGGTGACCCTCAAGCAATGCTACTACCGATGAGAAAGCTGTCTATCACAAGAAAGATGATTATGGTGTGATTAAGAGCACCATGTTGTTTGCTATGGAACCGGAGCTTCAAAATCGTTTTGAAACCTATCCCGGCCCTTTGAGATTCTCGAGAGCCGAAAACCATGTTTCGACTCAAGCCCGCTCGAGAGATATGAGATCTCCGAGAAGTTCTTTAACGCAAGATGGAGGAAGGAGTTCCGTTAGTGAGCATGCCATAAAGATGTCGGGCTACACTCAACACCTTGAGCAACTGGAATGCACGATTCCGGAGGAGCTCAAGATTGAGGTTCTGCAATCACTCCTCCCAGCTACAAAAGTTTTGTAGTGACTCATAATCAGATTGGTTCCACGATACGATCGAGCTCTTCGCAAAGTCAAGGCTGGAAGTGGACATCAAGAAGGATAATCATGTGTTGATGGTCAACAAGCCCTCCTTTAAGAAAGGTAAGGAGCAAAGAAGCCCTTCAAGAAGGGCGGCGGCAAGCTTAATGCTCTGTTGAGAAGAAGCTCAGTCGGTCCTAAGCCGGACCTTTGAGTGCTTCTATTGCAAGGACAGGGTCCTTTGGGCGCAATCGTCAAGTACTTAGCGGACAAGAAGGTGGCACCATCAAAGGTATATTTGATATACATGTTATTGATGTTTTCCTTACTAGCCCTCGTTGTAGTGCTGGGTATTTGATACCGGTTCGTTCCTAATATTTGTAACTCGAAGCAGAGCTACGGAATGACGGCGGCTTGCGAGGGATGAGGTGACGATCTGGCGTTGGCAACGGATCAAGAGTTGATGTGATGGCCGTCGGCACGCTCTCCTTAGTTTTACCTTCGGGATTAGTTTTAAACCTTAATAAGTGTTATTATGTGCCTGCGTTGAGCATGAACATTATTTCTGGATCATGTTTATTGCAAGACGGTTATTCATTTAAATCGGAGAATAATAGTTGTTCTATTTATATGAGTAACATCTTTTATGGTCATGCACCTCTTGTGAATGGTTTATTTCTTCTAAATCTCGAAAGGGATGAAACACACATCCATAACATTGAGGCTAAGAGATGCAAAGTAGATAGTGATAATACTACTTATTTGTGGCACTGTCGTCTAGGTCATATTGGTGTAAAGCGCATGAAGAAACTCCATTCTGATGGACTTTTGGAGTCTCTTGATTTTGAATCATTTGACACATGTGAACCATGCCTCATGGGCAAGATGATCAAAACCCCATTCTCCGGTATGATGGAGCGAGCAACGGACTTGTTGGAAATCATACATACCGATGTATATGCGGACCGATGAGTGTTTCAGCCTTGTGGATATCGCTATTTTCTCACTTTTACCGATGACTTAAGTAGATATGGGTATATCTATTTAATGAAACATAAATCAAACGTTTCAAAAGTTCAAAGAATTTCGAATGAAGTGGAGAACCATCGTAATGAAAGATTAAGTTTCTACGATCCGATCGTGGAGGTGAATATTTGAGTTATGATTTTCTCACGCATCTTAAAGCAAGTGGAATCGTTTCACAACTCACATACCGGAACACCACAGCGCAATGGTGTGTCTGAACGCCGGAATCGAACCCTATTAGATATGGTCCGATCAATGATGTCTCTTACTGATTTGCCGTAATCATTTTGGGGTTATGCATTAGAAACCGCTGCATTCACTTTAAATAGTGCTCCATCTAAATCCGTTGAGACGACACCGTATGAACTGTGGTTTGGTGCTAAACCTAAGTTGTCGTTTCTTAAAGTTTGGGGATGCGAAGCTTACGTCTAGAAGTTGATACCGGACAAGCTCGAACCCAAAGCGGAGAAATGCGTCTTCATAGGATACCCTAAGTAAACCATTGGGTATACCTTCTATCACAGAACTGAAGGCAAAGTGTTTGTCGCAAATAACGGTTCCTTTCTTGAGAAGGAGTTTCTCTCGAAAGAAGTGAGTGGGAGGAAACTAGAGCTAGACGAGGTTATTGAACCTTCTCTTGAATTGGAGAGTAGCGCGACACTGAAATTGTTCGATGCCGCCTACCAACAATAGAGGAAGCTAATGACAAGGATCATGAAGCTTGGACGATCTTTGCTCTTGAGCGTCGCAGTCGACAAGGTCGTGCCCCTCCGAGTGGTACGGCAACCTGTCTTGACTGTCTTGTTGGTAGAAGACGGTGAACCTCTGAACTATGAGGAAGCGATGATGAGCCCGGACTCGAGAAATGGCTGGAAGCCATGAAATCCAATTGGGATCCATGGCGAAAACCAAGTATGGACTTTGGTGGATCCTCCTAGCGACGAAAGGCCGTTGAGTGCAAATGGATATTCAAGAAGAAGAAAGCGGGGCGGATGGTAATGTTACCGTCTATAAAGCACGGCTTGTCACAAAAGGTTTTCGACAAGTTCAAGGTGTTGACTACGATGAGACTTTCTCTCCCCTAGCGATGTTTAAGTCCATTCGGATTTTATTAGCAATTGCTGCGTTTCATGATTATGAAATATGGCAGATGGATGTCAAGACTGCTTTCCTCAATGGGAACATTGATGAAGAGTTGTATATGATGCAACCCGAAGGTTTTGTCGATCCTAAGGATGCTAGTAAAGTATGCAAACTTCAGCGTTCCATTTATGGACTGAAGCAAGCATCTCGGAGTTGGAACCTTCGTTTTGATCAAGTGATCAAGAGCTTTGGATTTGTTCCAAATTGCTATGAAGCTTGTATCTACAAGAAAGTGAGTGGGAGCTCGGTGACGTTTCTGGTACTATATGTGGATGACATATTGATTATTGGAAATGACATCAACATGCTTAACGATGTGAAGAGTTATTTGAACAAGTGTTTTTCAATGAAAGACCTAGGTGAAGTTGCTTATATATTGGGCATCAAAATCTATAGAGATAGACAAAGGCCGATAGCTTTAAGCGAGTACATACCTAGACAAAGTTCTGAAAAGGTTCAGAATGGATAAGGCAAAGAAAGGTTCAGTGCCTATGTTGTCAGGTAAGATATTGAGCAAGGCTCAGTGTCCAGCTACGGTAAATGATAGGGAAGCTATGAGCAAAGTGCCTTATGCCTCGGCCATAGGTTCCATCATGTATGCCATGCTGTGTACTAGACCGGATGTGTCCAATGCTCTTAGTTTGACGAGCAGATATCAAAGTGATCCAGGAGTGGAACATTGGACAGCTGTGAAGAACATCCTAAAGTACCTAAATAGAACTAAAGAAATGTTCTTAGTCTATGGGGGTGATGAACAGCTTGTCGTAAAAGGTTACGTCGACACTAGTTTTGACACCGACAAGGATGATTCCAAATCTCATACAGGATACGTTTATATTTTGAATGGAGGAGCTGTGAGATGGAGAAGCTGCAAGCAAAGCGTGATCGCGGGATCTACAGTAGAAGCGGAATACATGGCTGCTGCAGAAGCGTCAAGTGAAGGAGTTTGGATCAGAAACTTCATCACTGAGCTTGGCGTGGTTCCAAGTGCATTGGACCCACTGGAGATATTGTGTGACAACGCTGGCGCCATAGCACTCGCTAAGGAACCAAGATATCATCCAAAGACCAAGCATATCAGCCGCAAGTTTCATATAATCCGAGATTATATAGTAGATGGAGATCTGAAGATTAGCAAAGTACATACGGATCTGAATGTCGCAGATCCATTGACTAAACCTCTTCCACGTGTAAAACATGATCAACACCTCAGTGCCATGGGTGTGAGATTGTTGCCAGATGTAAACTAGATTATTGACTCTAGTGCAAGTGGGAGACTGTTGGAATTATGCCCTAGAGGCAATAATAAAGATGTTATTATTATAATTCTTGTTCATGATAAAGTTTATGTTCCATGCTAGAATTGTATTAAGCGGAAACATTAATACTTGTGTGGTTTGTAAACAACACCGTGTCCCTAGTACGCCTCTATGGACTAGCTCATTGATCAATGATGGTTAAGGTTTCCTAACCATAGACATGAGTTGTCAATTGATAATGAGATCATATCATTGTCCTCTATGGACTAGCTCATTGATCAATGATGGTTAAGGTTTCCTAACCATAGACATGAGTTGTCAATTGATAATGAGATCATATCATTGGGAGAATGATATGATGGACAGACCCAAACTAAGCGAAGCAATTAGATCGTTTCATCGTGTTCATCTTTGCGAAGCTTTTCCTATGTCAAATATTGTATTCCTTAGACCATGAGATAATGCAACTCCCTGGTACCGGAAGAAAGCTTTGAGGTCATCAAACGTCATCCTATGAGAGGGTGATCATAAAGGTGTCTCTCAGGTGATCGGAAAGTATCTGTTGGGTTGTATGTATCGAGATGGAATTTGTCCCTCCCAAGTCGGAGAGATATAATTCGGGCCCACTCGTGTCGATATCAACACCTTGCAAGCATGTGGTTAAGGAGTTAATCACAAAGTGATATCGGATTACGGAGCAGTAAAGCACTTCGTGAACGAGATTGAACTAGGTATGGCCAATGCACGATCGAATCTCGGGCAAGTAAAATATCGCGAGACGAAGGGAATATATATATGGGATTGATTGAATCCTGGCATCGTGGTTCATCCGATATGATCATCGATGAATGTGTGGGAGTCAATATGGGTGCCCAGACCCCGCTGTTGATTATTGATAGAAGATCATGTCCGCATATTCTCGAACCCACGGTCACACACTTAACGTGTCTCGACGCTAGGATAGATTGGATAATTGGTTTATGAATTTTTGTTCGGTCTCGGATGGGATCCGGGATATCACGAGAGGTTAGAATGGTCCGGAGAATAAGATTCATATAAGGCGAGGCAGTTTTGGAGTTCGGAATTGTTCCGGGTTAATCGGTATTGTACCGAAAGCTTCTAGAACCTTCCGGAAGGGGACCAACGTGGCCCCACCTTCCGGGAGGGGGCATGGGCCTATGAGGGAGTGTCCTGGCCGCATTGGGCCAGGGGCACAAGGCCCCATAGGGCCCAGCCGATCCTAGATAAGTTTAAACTCGTTTAAACTAGAGATAGGATTTCTAGATAAGGGAGAGTTTAAATAGTTTAAACTAGAGATAGGATTTCTAGATAAGGGAGAGTTTAAATTGTTTAAACTAGAGATAGGCTTGGAGGAGGGGCAAGGGCTGGCCGCCCCCTCCCCCTACTAACCACACACCTTCCTCCAAGCCCTAGCTTCCTTGCTACATTCCTCTCTCCCTCCCGACTGTTTGTAGGCGAAGCCCTGCAGCAGAAATTCTCCACCATATACACCACGCCGTCGTGTTGTAGATCCAATCTATCTCTCCACCATACTCGATGGTCCGAGGAAGGAGGAGACGTCGAGGTGCTGCACGTGTGCATCTCACGGAGGCACCGCCACTTGTGGTGCTAGATCGGATCGGATCGCGAGGAGGAGCGAATGCGACTACATCACCCACGTTAAATGAGCGTTCATTGTCGAATCTTCAAGGGTATGAAGATCTAATCCAATCTCTCTCGTTGTTTGCATCTCCTAGATTAGATCTTGGCTTTCCCTCTGTTCGCTCCGTAGAAAATTTTGATTTACTATGCCGCGAAACCCTTCACAAAGGGCCCGGGATAGTCTTCAAAACGATTTTGAAGTTCCGGTTCCATAGCAAACAACATGGTGCTCTTAATCACACCATAATCATCTTTGTGCGACTGATAGACAGCTTTCTCATCGGTAGCTTGATTCTTGGGGTCACCTAACGCTTTCCCAAGGACATAGTCCTTTTGACCGCCAGAGATAATGATTCTTAGATTGCGGAACCAATTGGTGAAGTTAGACCCATTGTTTCTAAGCTTTTCCTTCTCAGCAAAAACGTTGAAGTTGAAGTTGGACTTAGCCATGTGATCTATAGTATTTGCAAGTACAATTTAGACTATGTTCATGATAAATAGTTCAACTTAATCAAATTACTAGATGAACTCCCACTAAATTCAACATCCCTCAAGTTGTTTAGTGAACATGATCCAAATTCACCACACCTAATCCGATCATCACGAGAAGAGATGTGGTTTCAATGGTGGACAACGAAGTGTCGATCATATCATTCATATGACTCATGCTTAACCTTTCGGTTCTTGTGTTCCAAGGCCATGTCTGTACATGCTAGGCTCGTCAAGTTAGACCCGAGTATTTCCGCGTGTGCAAAACTGGCTTGCACCCGTTGTATGTGAGCGTAGAGTCTATAGCACCCGATCATCACGTGATTCTTGGACACGACGAACTTTCGCAACGGTGCATACTTGGGGAGAACACAGTTTTTATCTTGATCTTTAATTGAGGAATCATCTTATAATGCTACCGTCGCGATCTAAGCATGATAAGATACATAAAGGGATAAACATCACATGTATATAACTTTATTTGACATGGTATAGCCAATCTTCGCTCAATGATCTCCATCTTGTGCGTTCCGCCATCATCTCCATCACTCCACCATGATTTCCTCCACCACGAATAGCAACTACAACTATTGCTAACTACTTAGCGATAAAGTGAAACTATTACATGGCGTATAAGAAGTTGACACACAGGTCATACACAATTATAAAGACAACCATATGGCTCCTGCCGGTTGTGTACTCATCGACATGCAAGTCGTGAAACATTACAAAACATGATCATCGCATACAATATACACATCACATCTTGGGCCATACCATATCACAGAAAACACTCCCTGCAAAAACAAGTTAGACGCCTCTACTTTGTTGTTGCATGTTTTACGTGGATTATGGGAGTAGATGCTAAGAACGATTCTTACCTACGAAAAGCCACAACGGTGATATTATGGTTGCCAAACTCCGGTGTTAATCCCATGACAACTATAGTGAGAGAAACTGACATCCACCAGCCGCATGTGTGGAACAAGCCACACGTCAAGTGCGGAGCCGGTCTCGTGAACGACGTCGCGTAAGGTTAGCCTGGACCGCTTCAATCTCACTATCCCGCGTCATAAGAAGAACACAAACAAGAGGCTTGCAATAGAAAACATCAACGCCCGCAACAACCATGTTGCGTTCTACTCGTGAAACACATCTACGCATAGATCTAGCTCTGATACCACTGAAGGGTTTCGCGGCATAGTAAATCAAAATTTTCTACGGATGCGAACAGAGGGAAATCCAATATCTAATCTAGGAGATGCAAACAACGAGAGAGATTGGATTAGATCTTCATACCCTTGAAGATTCGCACAATGAGCGTTAAACGTGGGTGATGTAGTCGTACTCGCTTCTCCTCCTCGCGATCCGATCCGATCTAGCACCACAATTGGCGGTGCCTCCGTGAGATACACACGTGCAGCACCTAGACGTCTCCTCCTTCCTTGGTCCATCAAGTATGATGGAGATATGGGTTGGATCTACAACGCGACGGCGCGGTGCAATTGGTGGAGAATTTCTGCAGCAGGGCTTCGCCTACAAGCAGTCGGGAGGGAGAGAGGAGGGCAGCAGGGCGGCTAGGGTTGAAGGGGAAGGTGTGGGGGGTTGGTGCGCCCCATCCTCTATATATAGAGGGTGGGCAGCCTAGCCCTCCCAAGCCAAGGCGGCCCCAAGGAGGAAGAGTGGGGGCAAACCCCTTCTAGAAGCTCTATCTAGAGTTTAAACCTCTCTTGGCCACTGGTCCCTATGGGGCCTTGTGCCCAATGCGGCCAGGGCACTCCCTCATAGGACCATGCCCTCCCGGAAGGTGGGGCTACGTTGGTCCCCTTAGGAAGGTTCTAGAAGCTTAGGTACAATACCGATTAACTTGGAACAATTCAACTCCAAAACTGCACGCCTTATATGAATCTTATTCTCGGACCACTCCGGAACCTCGTGATGTCCGGATCCCATCCGAGACTCCCAACAAAAACTCATAAACCAATTATCCAATCTATCCTAGCGTCGAGACACGTTAAGTGTGTGACCTGCGGGTTCGAGAATATGCGACATGATCTTCTATCAATAATCAGCGGGGTGCGAAACCCATATTGACTCACACATTCATCGATGATCATATCGGATGAACCACGATGCCGAGATTCAATCAATCCCATATATATATTCCTTCGTCTCGCGATATTTTACTTGCCGAGATTCGATCGTCGGTACCTTCATACCTAGTTCAATCTCGTTCACGCAAGTACTTTACTGTTCGTAATCCGATATCACTTTGTGATTAACTCCTTAACCACATGCTTGCAAGCGGT
The DNA here is from genome assembly GCA_030063025.1 of Avena longiglumis. Lineage (NCBI taxonomy): Eukaryota > Viridiplantae > Streptophyta > Magnoliopsida > Poales > Poaceae > Avena > Avena longiglumis. Next base: position 368,989,623 of record CP125978.1, on the reverse strand, counting down.
GTTGATATCGATTACCGAGTGGGACCAAGTATATCTCTCCGACTTGGGAGGACAAATCCCATCTCGATACATACAACCCAATGATACTTTCGATCACCGAGAGACACCTTTATGATCACCCTCTCATAGGGTGACGTTTGATGACCTCAAAGCTTTCTTCCGATACCAAGGAGTTGTATTATCTCATGGTCTAAGGAATACAATATTTGACATAAGAAAAGCTTCGCAAAGACGAACACGATGACACGATCTAATTGCTTCGCTTAGTTTGGGTCTGTCCACCATATCATTCTCCCAATGATATGATCTCATTATCAATTGACAACTCATGTCTATGGTTAGGAAACCTTAACCATCATTGATCAATGAGCTAGTCCATAGAGGCGTACTAGGGACACGGTGTTGTTCACAAACCACACAAGTATTAAAGTTTCCGCTTAATACAATTCTAGCATGGAATATAAACATTATCATGAACAAGAATTATAATAATAACAGCTTTATTATTGCCTCTAGGGCATAATTCCAACAGCATGTTGGTACAATTATGGAGTCGAATGATGCGACTTTCTTTGAGGACAACTTTCCTATGAAAGGCATGTCTAGCTCATCAAATCAGGAGATGACTAGTTCATCTAGTCAGGAATTTTCTATAATTGCTGAACCCACTATGCCGATAGAACACTTTGATGATCCTGTGGAGGATGACAATGAAGCTCCCAAAAGGAGCAATAGACAAAGGACTACAAAGTCATTTGGTGATGATTTCATTGTGTACCTTGTGGATGATACTCCCACTTCTATTTCAGAAGCCTATGCATCTCAAGATGCTGACTACTGGAAGGAAGCTATCCGAAGCGAGATGGACTCCATCTTAGCTAATGGTACTTGGGAAATCACTGATCATCCTTATGCGTGTAAACCTATAGGATGTAAATGGGTGTTCAAGAAAAAGCTTAGACCTGATGGTACTATTGAAAAGTACAAGACACGTCTTGTGGCTAAGGGTTATACCCAAAAGGAAGGTGAAGACTTCTTCGATACCTACTCACCTGTAGCCAGATTGACCACTATTCGAGTACTAATTTCCTTGGCTGCCTCACATGGTCTTCCCGTTCATCAAATGGACGTTAAGACAACTTTCCTAAATGGAGAGCTAGATGAGGAAATTTATATGGAGCAGCCTGATGGATTTGTAGTAGATGGTCATGAAGGAAAGGTGTGTAAGTTAGTGAAGTCTTTATATGGTCTTAAGCAAGCTCCTAAATAGTGGCACGAGAAGTTTGAAAGAACTTTAACTGCTGAAGGCTTTGTTGTAAACGAAGCTGACAAATGTGTGTACTATCGCCATGGTGGGGGCGAGGGAGTTATTATGTGTCTCTACGTTGATGACATATTGATATTCAGGACCAACGTCGCTGTTATCGAGGAGGTCAAAGAGTTCATATCTCACTGCTTTGAGATGAAGGACTTGGGAGTGGCTGATGTAATTTTAAACATCAAGCTACTAAAAGATGACAATTGTGGGATTACACTGCTTCAGTCTCACTATGTGGAAAAGATATTGAGTCGCTTCGGGTATAGCGACTGCAATTCTTCTCCAACGCCTTATGATCTGAGTGTGCTACTTCGAAAGAATCGAAGGACTGCTAAAGATCAATTGAGATATTCTCAAATTATTGGCTCGCTCATGTATTTAGCCAGCGCTACTAGACCTGACATCTCCTTTGTTGTAAGCAAACTGAGTCGATTTGTGTCAAATCCTGGAGATGATCATTGGCATGCTCTTGAAAGAGTTTTGCGCTATTTGAAAGGCACTGTGAGTTATGGTATTCACTATACTGGGTATCCACGGGTACTTGAGGGTTATAGTGATCCAAATTGGATATCTGATGCTGATGAGATTAAGGCCACAAGTGGTTATCTGTTTACACTTGGTGGTGGCGCTGTTTCCTGGAAGTCTTGCAAGCAGACCATATTAACGAGGTCAACAATGGAAGCAGAACTCACATCATTAGACACAGCCACTGTTGAAGCAGAGTGGTTTCGTGAGCTCTTGATGGACTTACCTGTGGTTGAAAAACAATACCCGCCATCCCGATGAACTGTGATAATCAAACTGTGATCGTCAAAGTAAACTATTCTAAGGATAATATGAAGTCATCAAGGCATATGAAGAGGAGATTGAAATCTGTCAGGAAACTGAGAAACTTCGGAGTTATTGTGTTGGATTATATCCAAACATCTAAGAACCTGGCAGATCCCTTCACAAAGGGTTTATCACGCAATGTGATAGATAATGCATCAAGGGAGATGGGTTTGAGACCCATGCTATGAGTTGATCCCAGTGGCAACCCACTCTATGTGATCGGAGATCCCGTGAATTAGAGCTGGGAGACAAGCTGTTGGTCAGCTGAGAGGAGAGTATCCCTATATTATATTATATTTACATCTCCATAAAGATGCAATACTCTCCTAATCTGCATGGCAGGTTGATATTTATCTTAATATGTTCCAAGTCGCTTTTTATAAACGGAGATGTTGTCCAGCAGAACATCTCTTGAGGAACACACCTATATGAGTCTGACTGTCAAACGTCGCAGTCCGTAAGAGTTGGGTGCTCTCTAATAAACTCATGAAAGGCCCTGGAGTATGACGCATAAGCTCCAAACCATGGGAAGGCGACGGTAGCCTGTCAGTCTAGATTTTGTGTGAAACTAGTGCGCAGAAAACTTGTAGTTCAATGCATAGTCTACTATTCAAGTTGCTAGCTAGTGTAGCATAAAGTTTAACGTGGAAGTTCAACTTAACAGTCTCCACTACACACCGGTATATAAAACAATGTTCTGAAACGAAAATGATGTGATGTGCCAATGAGACTTTGTGGGGGATTGTTGGAATTTGATGAATTTTGGGATGTTAGCTCATTAGACAAATTCTGAAATTCTCTTTGACCCACTTGTGTATGGCAGCTTATGGCTGTGCTAGTGGTGCTAAAGTTTAGTCCCACATTGCTAGTTAAAGGGGAGTTGGACCATCTTATATAGTAGAGTGTTGCACCACTCACTAAGGTGTGACAAGAAGAGTAGCCCTCGCGCACTCCTCCTCCGACGCCGCCCGCCTCGCCACGCCACGCCACGCCACGCCTCGCCTCGCCTCGTCACGACGCGCGCGCCGCGGGTTGCGGAAATCTCGCCGAGCCGAGCTTTATTTTGCTTGTTGAGAAAACTGATTATGAGTCATTAACGGACGCGTTAATTACAGTCGTTTCAACTTTTTTATGGACGTGGTTGTTGCCGACTCGGACGTGGGCTGAGCCCACGATCCTCCTAACCTGCACTATATAAGCGTCCGGGCTAAACCTAATCGGCACCGTATAAATCCACAACACGCACCTACCTCCAGAACCTTGCGCCGCCGCTTTCGTCTTCTCCATCCCGCCTTGCGGCGTGCACCGCAGATCGGGACAGTAGGCCTCCGGAACCCCGTCTCTCGTGAACCTATACGGGTGAGGGGCGATCAGGTTTTTGGGGAGCACTCAAGCGCGACTACTGGCAACCACGACGTCGTCCGACGACGAGTTCCCGAACGACGACTTCTTACCGGACGTCAGTGACCTCTTCGGCAACCTCAACATGGGTGACAGCTCTGCTGCTGCTACCGCTGCGGCTACTGCCGCAACTGCATCGTATGTGATCTCAATCTCTTTCTTTCAGATTATGCTAGAGTTTCTAGTTCTAGCGTTTGGCGTAGATTGATAGGTTTGTCTTGTATAGATGTAATCTGTTCATCTACTTTGTTGATCTGCATGATTGGTTTTAGTACTGTTTGTATAATCATGCTTTATCAGTTTATTATTCGGATTAAATCACATGGATTATTGCTTATATTTCCAACATTCATCGTCAAGAGTAGCAATTTCTGCAAGCACGCCATATGAATAATTGGCGTACCATCCGATAAGAGCAAACAACGACTTTATGATTACTCCTGTTCAGAGCAACGTCATTGTTTTACCAACAACTTTGATCTCATATATCATGGCAACTACACAACAATTTGTCGTCTTGCCCATAGTCAGAAAACCGTGACTATCGTTGATTCATGAAATAGTCTTAGAGTCAAGACTCAAGACCAGGGATGTCTTATTCATGTTTACTATTCTACAGATGTGTCAGGGTTTTCCTCCAAATACACTTTATCAAGAATCAGTACAATTATAGCGTAGAACAATACACTTAATTATAAAACGGGAATATAAATAAATAATACATTTACTATTACCTGTAGGACATATTTCCATCTTCAAGCTTCATTCGAGTCAGAATGGGACAGTCAGGAAACACTGGAGGGAAAAGGTGGGGGCATGTTGGGGGTGGCGCATGAGAAACCTCAACGGTGGCGGTGAGAAACCTGTTCGGCCGTGCTCAGGGGATGGGTGGCCATCCTCGACAACGATGTTCGAGAGTAGACCGATCCCGTGATGCGAGCAAATCAAAGGAGCAGAGAGGAGTCTCCACCGCCGGCGACGACGAGCATGGATGCAGAACCAGAGGGCAACATGCGGTGACCAGGCGAGTCTCCAAGGAGTTTTTCCTTTTTTTTTTATGTGGGAGAATATAGGAGGAGGATCCTAACATGGGCAAATACAAAGCTATACCATGACGATTGACCGTAGAAAAAAAAAATCGGAGTAGCTCTGTACGTTGATGAAGACAAAAAAAATTGAGCTTCAGTGACCTCTTTTGTATTTTACTCCTGTGTGAGCTGGTTCCCTTGATCCATCAGTCCCGGAACGGAGCCCCGTACGTGACGCACCTAGCCACCAGCACCGCGGGATATTACCTGTGGACAGCTAATAATACCGCGACGCGTTGCCATGCAAACCCTTGAATGCGACCGGAAAATCCCAATAGAATACTCGGGCAAGCAACCCGCGGCTGCCGCCGCCAACCACGCCACGCAGCTTCGTTCGGTGCAACCACCACCCGAGCGCCCAGATTGCGTTGCCAGTCAATTTCCAGTCGGTCAGCGGCGCATTTTCGCCCCCAAGGCACCAGCCCAGCCCATCTCCAGACGGTCAGCCGTCAGCGGCGCAGCCATTTCTCTTCCCCCGGAAGCCACCAGCCCAGCTCCTCGCCGGAACGCGGTTTGGTTAGCAGACCGCTCCTCGTTTAAAAGACGCCACCAAAACTGTTGAACACCACCACGCCATCCAGCACCACCAAGCACAGCGCGCACACATCCATTCCAAAGAGAAACCTTCTTCCCGTCTCTGTTTTGCACCATCGTGCTGCTGAATTCCGATCGTCGGAGGACGGATCGAGCTACTGCCTGTCCTAACATGGTGCACCACCACCGGGCGAGCCTTCTGCTGCACCACAACCAGCAGCAGGAGGAGGCAGGAGGCAGCAAGATGGAGGAGCTCCGGTGCCGGCTGGCGGACTGCGCGTGCCACCACCGGAAGCATGGCCACGACGCGCTCCTGCTCATGCTCGCCGGCTTCGCCTTCGTCTCCTGCCTACTGCTAGTGCTGCTCCTCCCCAACAGCCCCTTCTCCGCCGCGATGGACGACCTCCTGCAGCTCGGGAGGACGCGGTGCGACCAGGAGTCCACGGCGCCGGCTCCGGCGCCGTGCTCCGCGGTCGCCAACGGCACCATCTGCTGCGACCGCACCTCGGCACGCACCGACGTCTGCGTCATGCGCGGGGACGTCCGCACCCAGGCCGCCTCCAACTCGCTCTTCCTGCTCCTGCCCGCCAACTCTTCCGCCGGCGGCGCCGGCCGGGCTGACGAGCGCATCCGGCCCTACACCCGCAAGTGGGAGTCCAGCATCATGGGCACCATCGACGAGCTCCGCCTCCGCGCCGTGCCCCAGGCGGCGCGCTGCGACGTCCGGCACGACGTCACGGCCGTCGTCTTCTCCACCGGCGGGTACACCGGCAACGTCTACCACGAGTTCAACGACGGCATCATCCCGCTCTACATCACCGCGCGGAAGTACAACAGGAAGGTGGTGTTCGTCATGCTGGAGTACCACGACTGGTGGATGACCAAGTACGGACACATCCTGGAGCAGCTCTCCGACTACGCGCCTATCGACTTCGCCAACGACAACCGGACGCACTGCTTCCCGGAGGCCGTCGTCGGCCTGCGCATCCACGACGAGCTCGCCATCGACGCGTCACGGATGCCAGAAAACCAGAGCATCCAGGACTTCAGGCGGTTACTCGACGACGCGCACCGCGGCCGTATCAAGGCGATCGTTGAGGAGGAAGAGGAGAAGGCCGCGGCGGCGAGCGGCGGCACGAAGATCATCCGGCGCGCCACGGCGCTCGGGAAGAACGACAAGCCGCGGCTGGTGATCGTGTCCCGGAACGGGTCGCGCGCGATCGAGAACGAGGCCGAGCTGGTGCGCGCGGCGAAGAGGGCCGGGTTCCGCGTGGAACTGCTGCAGCCGCGCCAGGACACGGAGCTCGCCCGGATGTACCGCGTCCTGAACGCGTCGGACGTGATGGTCGGCGTGCACGGCGCCGCCATGACGCACTTCCTCTTCATGCGCCCGGGCTCCGTGTTCATCCAGGTGGTGCCGCTCGGCACCGACTGGGCCGCCGAGAACTACTACGGCGAGCCGGCACGGCGACTCGGCCTGCGCTACATCCCGTACAAGATCCTCCCGACCGAGAGCTCGCTGTTCCGGCACTATTCCAGAGATGACCCGGTGCTCACTGACCCGGTCACCGTGAACGCCAAGGGGTGGCAGGTCACCAAGAAGGTGTACCTGGACGGGCAGAATGTGCGGCTGGACATGCCGCGGTTCCGGCGCCGGCTGCGCGACGCGTACGGTCACTGGGCGGCGCAGAGGCAGGGTCAACAATTGTAGAATGGGTAGTGTGCATACCGCGTTTTTTGATTTTTTTTTTTTGGGGAGAGAGGTTGATTACTGTACAGAAAATTATTTTATTCTTTATAATGCTGGCGGCAGTAGTTTTGCATGTGCTAGATCTTGTTTTCACATGTGTGAAGCTGGGAAACAGAATAGAGGCGTTGCGTTGTGTTCAATAATATTGGACGTTTTGACAAACAGACAAAGCAAATAAAAACACATACTACTAGCTAATAAAGATTTAAAAGGAACAGGAACAAAACTGTGTCAGATGTTCGATATATATAATTTTATGAGTGATCTGTATTACTCTCTGTCCGGTTTATTATCACTGATTTTTTTTGAGAAACACAGTACAAATACAGACGCTTACCATGCGTATATACACTCACCCCTATGAATACACACGCACATCCTATCCCTATGAGCACCTCCAAGAGACTGAATCGACGATACAAGCAATTCCCACCGTGTCTCCTTTTCAAGAAAAATACTCGTGTTCATTTAGCAGAAAAGTATCCATGGCCTCGAAGCATGCTACCCGTGCTAATTTGTTGCCAAAGAAACTAAAGTGCTACCAGCTTTATTTGTTGGCATTCGTTAACACGCTAACCTCAACTGTTAGAGACATCTGAACAACCTTAAGGTGGAGATTAGAAGGTGTGTTGTCGTTGTAGGAAAGCCAACATGGACAACGTCAGAAATAGAAAAACAAGGGTGTACATGCGGGTCGCTTCTCATGTTCATAGGAAGGTTCATGTGGATTTAGCTAGACATTACCAAACTTGAAAGTGCTTGCGCTGGTCCAGCTTTTAATTCTTGATGTGTACTAGCACCTCCACTGGCGCATGCTGCGGACGTGCGTTATCTAGAACGTTCAGATTGATATATACTTTTTGCTTGCTAGCGAGTATTTCTTCTCACCAAGCAACTAGGACGTTCAAAAAAAAAAGCAAGCAACTAGGAAAAAGTTATGGGATGGCTATTAAACATGCGCTAGGGAGTTACACTAGATTCCTGATCGCTCCAGGGATTTCAGATCACGTCGATGTTAAAACTTGCGTCGAACGCTAAGGCTATTTTTCTCATGCACAAGTCTATAGCGTCCCAGATAAGCGCTGAGCGTGGGGTGGTACACACGCTTATGTTTATAATTAGGAAAATGATACGCTCCCTCCGGGGGATATCGCGTTCGTATCCTCCTGGTCCGTTGCGTGACGCGTGTCCTTGTATTGGAAAAAACTGAACCCATCTCCACCCCGTTTCCACCATACATTTTCAACCTTATCTCTTCTGCTTTCATCGCTGCTTCGTTTCCCAGGCTCAGCGGCGGATGCCAGCACCGCGCCGCTTCCTAGATAAAGCTCGCCGGCTGATCACACCTGCGCCGCCCTCTGCCAACATAAAGCTTGCGCCGGCCGACGCCGCCCCGCTGCCTATCTCGCCGACGCCTGTCCCCGCCAAAGTGCTGCAACGAACTAGGCCATGATGCTCGCTCCACCGGCGTGCTTGTCGACCGTGCTTCCCGTGGCCGCACGGTGTCGGCCATGCTCTATCCCACTAGCGTGCGGCAAACACCCGATCGCCCTCGCCTCTCTCGCGCCGCCGCGTGCGTCGTCGTCTGTAGCTCGCCGGAAGCCGCCACCAACCTCCAACCCGCTACACCTGTTTTGTGGGTTTGCTACCACAACGGCTCCCTGTAGCTCGTGCTCCTCTTCCAATGGCTCCTGGTGCTCCCGCCACCGTGTTCCTACCCCACTGTCTCATCATCCCTCCTCCCGACGACGGATATTATGCTACTGACGGTTTGCGGTGGCAGGTGCTACTAGCGCCGGTGGTGGTGCTGCCCCGCCTCGATGGCGGTGATACTCCTTGCCCCCGCTACATCCGTGTGAGGCTCTGCTACAAGCTGTCAAAGGGCTTGCTACATAGGCATCTACGCCTCGCTACATAGGCACGTCGGAGGAAAGGTATAGGGATCGCCTTTGCTACAAGCGGTGTGAGGATCTGCTACAAAGGCACGACAACCTTGCTACAAAGGCATGCCAACCTTGCTATAGAGGTATGGAATCGTCTTCTAAGGCGACGACGTTATCCTTGCTACAGAGGTACGACATCACCTTCTCTGGTGATAGCGTTTTTGCTACAAATGGTGCAAAGCCATGCTACAGGGGCACACGACCTTGCTACAGAGGCACGGCGGCGTCTTCTCTGGTGACATCGTGTTTGCTATAATTGTTAAATTTTTTTGCTACAACCGTTTTATGAATTTGCTACAAAAGTGTAAAGTTTTTGCTACATACATTTTGTACTCTTGCTACAATAGCATAAATTTTTTGCTACATGGTCTCCGGCGAAAGTCTCCGGTGAGATCTCCGGCGAGGTCGGGTTTGCTACATTAGCACAACTTTTTTGCTACACGATCGCCGACGAGGTCTCCGGCGAAATCTCCGGCGATGTCCAATCTGTTTTTATTTTTCTAGACCGAACCGTTTTCTGCTACAATGTAGCAAAAGCGGGGCAAATGTAACAAAAACGAGGCGAATGTAGCAAAAAAGGGATTTTGAATCTAAATAAAGGACACGTGGTTGGCTGGGGACCCGGGGGATAAAAAGACCCGGGGGACGCGTAGGCCTGTCATTATTTTTGGTACTTAGGGCATGTACAACAGTAGATGTCTAGATAGACTCTTAGGTGCGAAAAAAAGAAAACACAAAATATATTGGATTATTACCTTAAGCGACCGGCCTTTCAATGCAGCTCGCTTATGTGGGTCGGCGCTAGGTGTGAGGCAAAAAATAAACAGCTTGCGTCCGGCGTTTCTTTTGACGTCAACGCAAGGAAAGATCCTAGGATTAGATGGTATTGGAGCCTAACTACTAGGATCTCTATCATAGCGTCTATGAATAGAACGTTGCATTGTACGTGCCCTTAAGCATGATCTAAGGTGTAGGTTGGTATTGTACATGCCCTACTAGGCTACTACTCCCTCAGTCCTAAATTGTAAGACACCTAAGCTTTATTCAAAAGTCAATATATTTTATGTTTGACCAAATTTATATGTAAAAATATAAATATTCAAAATATCAAAGCAATATCAATAGATTCACCATGAAGTATAGTTTCCAATATGTCCATATGATACTGTAGATATTCATACCTTTTTGTATAAACTTAGTCAAAATTAAAAGATATTAACTTTTGATTAAAGCTTAGACGTCTTACATTTTAAAACGAAGGGTCATGTTGGATGTTGAAAAAAAAAATCAGCTTCATGTTGGAATGGTTCCACGTACGCGGTATGCCCCTGCCCCTACCGTTTCCACGCAAAGACCACCATTCCAAAATCCAAACCGGCCCCAGAGCAGGCCAGGTTCCACATACGCCCCTACCGTTTCCAGCTGGCCCGTCCCTTCCCGACCTTTCCAGTAGTAACAGGCCACTGGATTCCAAGTAGCCTCCGTCTTCCCCCGACTTCCACCCGCCGCCGCCGCCAACAGCAACTGAAGCAACTCCGCGCGATGGCTGCGGCGGCGATTTCCGGCGGTCACCTCGTCCTCTCCGCCCCTATCTCCACCCGGCGCCCACACTCCCTCGCCCTCCATCCTCCCTCAGCGCGGCCAATCGCCGCATCGTCTGCCTCCGTCGCCCGCCGCGGGGTCGCAGCCGCCGCAGTGTCCAGTCCCGCCGCGGTCTCATCTCTGGGGAAAGATGGTTAGGGTTTCTAACCCCGCATTGACTTATATTTGTTGGTTAGGAGGCTACCCAGTAACTAGGGTTCTAGTGGAATTGTTGTCTGTGTTCGAATAGATTTGAGAATCAGGAAGTAATCAGCGTGAAGGAGTACTGTGGAACTTGAGTAGTTTTTAAGCCTGCCATTCTGTAGTAGTAGTTTTTAGTCCTCTGCCATTGCTGATTCCTCAGGGACTAGCTAGTAGTTGCTGATAGTGCCCAAATCTTTGCTAATCTGTAAACTATTGTCGCTTTGCATGCTTCCTTGTAATCCTGAAAAAGCATGCTCGTGTCCTGTTTAGTTATTAGTTTTTAGTTCCGCTTAAATCCTTAGTTGCTTTTGAGATTCTGTATCAAACTCCTGGTTTCGTTTATGAAATGGAACTGGGATCTCCTTTTGGGGGCCCTATATTGATCTAAAAGGAATATTTAGTAGTTGCTGACAATGCCCAAATATTTGCAGTGGCTTTTTAAATATAAGAAACTGTTGAGCAAAACATGGACCCAACTATGTTGACCACCAGCTTCTGGTTTTATGTGGAACCGGATAAAAAAATGATTTGCAGCAATAATCCATATCGATAGATCACACTAATCACATGGTTATCAAACAAGAATTGTACTGAATTTTCTGGTTTGACAGATAGCAAAGCCTGCCTTCTCCCTGTGTGTTCCCATTATCACTTTTATCAGTTCTATGTTGTGCTTACTTTAATTTTATTGCCCAGTCTCGACCATTGAGGGAGTTTTGTTGTTGTAAAATTTTAGCTGTGTGATTCAATGTTGCTCATTAGCTTTTATCCTGCTGCTTTATTCCAAACAGATTTCTGTGACGAAAGTGTACATTCCAAAAGATTTGGGCATCAAAAGAAATTTTTATTACCGAAGATGCAATAAAATATGACAACTTTATTAACCATACTAATTTTTTGCAGCCAAACAGATTCCTAAGGATTTTCTTCATATCAATGATTTTGACAAAGATACGATCATGAAGATCCTTAACCAGGCGATTGAGGTTAAGGCAAAGATCAAGTCAGGAGATAGGAGCTTCCAACCATTCAAAGGAAAGTCAATGGCAATGATATTTGCCAAACCATCGATGAGGACCCGTGTTTCATTTGAAACAGGATTCTTCTTGCTTGGCGGGCATGCCATTTATTTGGGCCCTGATGATATCCAGATGGGCAAGCGTGAGGAAACTCGTGATGTTGCCCGAGTACTTTCTGGGTATAATGACATCATTATGGCCAGGGTTTTTGCTCACCAGGTATGATTATAGTAGCATGATCACGGTTTATGAAATTTATATTGTACCAGTTTACCGGAAAATCTGCATATACATAGATCCAAATCAAACTCCTTAACATTCAAACTATCTGTTTGCATGCCTAATGATTGCAATCAAGACGTAAATGCAATTCCTTTGGAGCTTACGTTTGTTTTTGGTGCTTAAGTGAAGTTAGATATCTACTCTGAAACCATAAGTGGAGCAGAAAAGAAAGATATTTCCCAAGCATAAAAGAAAGATATTTCCCAAGCCAAAACATATTAAATGAAGCATCAACCTTGATAAATTGTAGTTGTAACTGAAATAGTAAGTTGTTTCACTCTGATTGTCTAAGAGCATCTCCAACAGGCGCCCAATAATGACGCGCGCTAAAAAAATTATTGGGCAATGGGAGGTGCTAATATGGGCAATGGGAGGAATGAGAGCACCTATGGAGGCATGAGAGCACCTCCGCGTGTCTATGGAGGCATAAGAGCAACTTCAGGTGGCTATGGAGGCATGAGAGCAAATTCAAGTGGCTATGGAGCCATGGGTGGGATGAGTGCACCTCCGGCCTACAATGGAGGTATGGGTGCTATGGGAGCATTTCCGGGTGGCATGGGAGCACGTCGGGTGGATTCATAGCTCCCATGCCTTCTATGAATGATGGCTTTGGAGTTTGGAGATTCCACGGTTCATGCCAACACCGTCTAAGTTTCAAATGATGATGAAGCGCAAGATGCAGATGCTGATGAGAAAAATGATGAAGAATGAATAGTGATGTGTTAGTGTGAACTTGCTTGTGTCGAATTTTATGCTTGCTTTTGAACTATGCCGTGAATTTGAAATATGATATGTTGGTCAAGTGATGAGCTTGAATTTTATATGTTGTGTTTATATTCAATTGTTTGATATTGACTAATTGAGATGTGTTTGTTTGATGTTTGGCAAGCGGGCAGCCGGTCGCGCGCGCTGCATTTTACCACGTCTAGTCTAGCGCTGCTTGCCGCGTGCACTATTTTACCGCGCCTGGAATTGCTATCGCCTGCTGCAGCAGCTAAAACAGCAAGGCGCCTAATAATTTTTTTAGTGCACGGCACTATTGGGCGCCTGTTGGAGATGCTCTAATGGCCAACCTGGAAATATTGGATGTGTGAATTTGATGATTAAACAATGTTGTTGTGGCAGTTCCTTTGTACCATGCTTCTCCATTTGTTTATTATGAATATTTTCTTTAGTAGACTTAACATCTAATTGATGTTTGGAATTGGTCACTGAACTCACTTTCACATTATCCTGCTTTGTTAGCTTGCTTGTCACTGGGATGCCATTTCTCCCTAAGCTATTCTTGTTCTGCCTTCATGCAATTGGTCTTAAGAAAGTGAACGGAAGCTAGTTCCTGTTTAGTTCTATCCGAGTATTGCCTTCCTAATATATCATATGATTTTGGCAGGATATTTTGGACTTGGCAAAATATGCCTCTGTACCTGTCATAAATGGGCTCACCGACTATAACCATCCATGCCAGATAATGGCTGATGCACTTACTATGCTTGAACACATTGGTCGTATTGAGAACACCAAGGTAGAGTACCCTTACAAGAACAGTGTATGGTGGTTTTTTTATAGGATGACCAATTCTATCTCTGTTCCCCTAATTGTTTATGTAGGTTGTCTATGTTGGAGATGGGAACAATATTGTGCACTCATGGCTTCTATTGGCTGCTGTAATTCCTTTCCACTTTGTATGCGCTTGTCCTAAGGGTTTTGAACCAGATGCAAAAACTGTAGAGATTGCCAGAAATGCTGGAAGTAAGATTGAAATAACTAATGATCCCAAGGAAGCGGTTAAGGGAGCAGATGTTGTGTATACAGATGTTTGGGCCAGCATGGGCCAAAAGCAGGAAGCTGAAAAGAGGAAAGAATTATTCAAAGGATTTATGGTCAGTCTACCTCTTGTTTTATAATTTACACCAATTTTGATCTGTCAAAGTTTCATTTCCACTGGATTATTGAAACCTGTTCATATTGCAGTCTTGTTTTGTTTGCTAGATTCTAGCTAGTAGCTACACCTCCTCGCAAATGTTAATATTGATGATCTACTAGAAACCAACAGACTCTTGTTTCTTTATGTTTGTTGCTTAGAAAATTTAAAGAATACTACCAGAAGGTCGCTAATAAGAAGTCATTATGGTTTATCCTTTCACAGCCAGTAGTCTGCTCATGGATGACCCTTGGCTAATACGTTTGTGATTTTCTCTCTGCAGGTGGATGAAGCCCTGATGGAGATGGCTGGTCCGAAAGCCTTCCTTATGCATTGTTTGCCTGCAGAGAGAGGGGTGGAGGTAACAGACGATGCAATTGAGGCCCCCAACTCGATCGTATTCCCCCAGGCAGAGAACAGAATGCATGCTCAAAATGCAATCATGCTTCATGTGTTTGGGGCTTAGTTATCCTATTGCATGCTCGGTTGCTAGTGTTAAATCAGTACTGAAACTGAAGATTACTACTGGACATTAGGTTCCTTGGGTTTTCACAGTGTGACCCTTAAGAGGCTTAGAGATTTTGGAAACATGTCAGTGTCCAGTAACTGAAGTGTGTTTGTACTTCGTTGGCGGCGGCATGTGGTACTGTGTCGGATCAGGTAGTGCTGAATAAATAGAGCGCCTCCAAGATTTACTTCCATGCTCTACTTTTGATCTTTATCGTTTTCCAAACCTTTTTTTAGAATCAGTCAGATGGTCATTTACTCATAGTACCATCGAATCAAAAGTGTACTAATCTCCTGCACAGCACAGTTTGCTGCGTTGAAAATCTTCCTTCACCTGCCATTCCATATTGCATATGCACTAGCCGTAATTACAATCTTCCTTCACCTGCCATTCCATATTGCATATGCACTAACCGTAATTACAGCCGCATCTTATATGCAGCTTAGATGGTACATTACCCAGGCAGTTTAACACCGTGGTCTCCTGTTACTGTATTCCAAGACAGAAAAGAAACTCGTGCACAACTTAATTCTAACAGCTCTGAACTAACATAGATCTGGTTGCTAAGACTACCGGGTTGGCCATGATAACAACAATGTCGGGCGATGCTGGATGACACTCACAAAAAACTTATCTAGAAACCAGTTAACCACACGTAGCAACAAACACATATCATTAGATATTCCACAGATAAAGTGAAAGGAGTGGATACCAGGCATCTCCAGGCAACAACGCGTACTTAACACATAACATCAGAGACATAGGAGCATGATCCTTGATATAATGCTGATGTTCTATCAAGCAACCGTTCGACGGTTTGGCAACAAAGGTTCCAGCAAGAGGTGGAATACTTGGACCTTACACGGCATATATGGAAAGAAAAGGTTCTGATGCGTCGTCTCAGCATTGACCTTACACGGCATATAACCCTGAGCCATGGTTTTCAATCGTGATGTTAACATAAATGTCTGCCGTACTATTGGTAGTCGAGTGAATCGCGTAGCATCTGCAGTTGCACTGCTGGAGATCACTTCCTTAAGCCCTCGATGATGTACGAACCGTACAGGTCCCTGCAGTATAACATTTCAAACGGTTCAGGGAAAGGATCCGTCCTGGCAACAGTAAGTCAAAAAACAGCAGAAAAATATGACGTTTGTAGAAGTATGAAGCAGTAAAACTCACATTGAGTACTTGATTGCGTTGATGGCGTCCTCTGCTGGGAGGAAGTCATTCACTGCAACCTCCTTGTTTTCATTCTTCTTGTCTGCCAACACAGCAGAAGGTCAATTGTCAGAATCCAGTTATACCGCAGTTCGTTGTCTGGCACATATAAATTTGGAATGGAAAGTGATATATCATAGTTTAGGAACGTACAGTCTTCAAAGAAGCGACGAATCTCCTGCAGGCGATGCTTGGGAAGTTCACTGATGTCTCTGAAGTGACGGTATTCAGGGTCATCAGCACAGACAGCTATGATCTTATCATCTTTCTCACCCTAGTGATATCAAATGGTTAACAGATGTAAGAACTCAGCAGTTAGTTAGAACCCACTTATAATACTCTAATTCTTCCTCTCTTTTTTTGCTGCCTTTGTGAAATCTCATGCATCAGAGGATCTTAAAATTGTCGGTAGAATAGAAGCAAAGGAAGCATGCACTTCATATGTTTACTGACATGAAACAAAGCAACTTCAGTGTAATCAAGGGATGGAGAAAATTTAACCTGGTCAATCATAGGCATTAGCCCAATAGCACGTGCACGCAGGAAACAGCCAGGAACAACTTGCTCCTGTCCGAGAGAAAGATAAGGGAGGTTATATCAAAGCTTATATAATGTATAAATATCTAAACCCTGCATCCTCCACATACCTGCATCAGGACAAGGACGTCCATGGGGTCATTATCCTCACACAGTGTGCGTGGAATGAAACCATAGTTGTGTGGGTAAACAACTGAGGAGTAAAGAACACGATCAACCTGAAACACAGTCGAAACGTTCAAGCTCACTTTTGTCAATGCGGAAGACAAGGCATACAAGTCCTCCACATTCCTGTCTGTTACTACTTACTAAGCATCCTACAGTTAGTGGCACATTATTAAGGCATGCGTTTTATTAAATTACTAATATTTTAAACAAAACTCATCAATCCATACCTAGCAGTGTTAATCAATAGTATTAAAATCTCCATATTTAAACTGTGAGCCCAACAACTAGATTTCAGTGAAGGAGTATAATTGTATAAAAATGCACACAAAGCCCAAATGATTCAGTGCTAGCTGACCTTGATAAGACCAGTTCCTTTGTCCAACTCATACTTAACCTTGCTGCCTCTAGGAATCTCAATCACCTGACAATTGAAAAAACAAGTCCGTGTAACTTCAGTACTTCACTGCACAGAACTTAATAACACAGCAGATAAAGACAATTAAAATTTCTAAAATAGAACATCTGGCCTTATCTGGTTTAAATAATCTTTCAATAACAGTTGATTGGCGCATATAAGAATGTTAGTACAATAACTTGAGACATGCCTGAACTAGTATATCATGTGAAAACCAAACTGGTAGAAGGAATTGCAAACTCTAGATTGTCCCAGAAAGTTTTAATAGACCCTGACCCAGTCCTCTTTTATGGAATTAATACAAGCATGGAGGATTCAAAAGGAAGATTTCTATACTTCAGAACCAAAAAGATGAATTTCAATCTGGTATCAGAATGCACAATTTGAGACTCAATACAGCATGAAGGTATTGCTCCAATCTGGTATCAATCTATGTGATCAGAACATTAAATATAGTATTTGAAACTGAACAAGTAAAAAATAACTTACACAGTTGAAAACCGCAGGAGCTCCTGGACCTGCATTTAAAAGAAAATATAGTTACCGGTACGATAAATTTAAATCAAAGCATTTTGTGCATGTAAAAATTTATAGAACATAACAGAACAAAAAAGCATATAAAATAATCATCATCAACATTAAAGCCTTTTTCCCAAGCAAGTTGGGATAGGCTAAAAAAGCATACAAAATAATCTCTTAGCATAACATATAAATGCAATAATATGGTAGAACTGATAGTGCACAATACCTATCTCCAGGTCGTGCCATGGGTGAGCAGCAACGTGCTTATGGGACATGGAAGAAAGGATACGCTCATTGAGAACAGCAGGGGGCATCCTTGCTACCTGTCGGGTCTTTCCATCAGCTTCAGCCATAGCTATATGATTAAAAATCATCAGTGAGTTAATAGATTCTCTGTATCAGGGACACTGATAATCAAACATAAAACTTAAACAAAAGACATGTTAAGAAAAGGCTCCAACCTGCAACGGTAGGGTGAGAATATTTCAAAAGTTCAAAAAATCACACAACAAACAAAGTTCTAAACATCATCACTACAAAAGCTGACAGTGCTATCCTCCACATATTAATCTGAATAATTCTCTACTGCATGTTGAATGATGCAAGCTATGTAATGGGCAAATAAATTTGATGTTTGACCATCAAGCAATCTCTATGTGTGAACTATGCAAAATAAAAATGGAATACATACATAGATAAAACCATCAAGCAATATCTAATGTGTGAGATTTTATTGCTGACAGATTATAAACAATGGCGCATGCCCTCAATATTTTGCTCTTCAGTAAACATACAGGTTTTTTGATCATACCAATACTACCGTCTAAATCTTTCACAGGAGCCCTTTCCACAGTGATATATCAATATTGGCACCTACATAAGCGCGGTAACTGTAAACAATACAACAGCATATTCAAATTTGCCCATCCCAAGAACCCAGTATCCATAAACACAAGGCGTGGTATCCAAGAATACATACATGATTTCTATGTTTTCTTGAAATAGACCACTTTGGGCAATTGCCTGATAATTGACCACTATATATCTAGCAAACAAACTGTCCAATTATCCAATGCAAATGATTACTACAACATCCATGACCTGAAAGACCAATTAAACTGAATGCTCATATTTGTGCTCTCATATCAGCAAACACAATTCTCATACAACTGAAAACAGACGCAAAGAAAGACAGATCTAACTCATCTAAGTAACGTCATGGGCATAAACCAATCTGAAAAGTCAGAGAAAGTCCCCCCATTCAGGGGTAACTGCAAAGCCACATAAAAGGGCTAATATAAAGTCTACTTGAAACGAACACTAGCAAGATATCGGCAACCAGTACTAGCAAGTGCCATTAATTTAACCGATAGGCTAATAATCTATGCAATGACCGTGGCATACTATTAGTCAAACTTAGCATGAATGCATGATCTTAGTACACAAAATAAAATAAAATAAAATGGAAAGATGACGTCACATCCTAAACAACTCAACATCAGACGAGACGAAGAACCTTCCCCTGAACAAGTATCACATCACCCTAGTCGTGCTCTCTTCTAGAAATAACAAACGAATCATCCACGGTTATAGATGGGACGAAGAACAAATGCGGGTAAAAGTGACTTTTATCTCGACAAGGGGGAGGCCCATCGTCGCATCGAGACGGACAGATTTGGGGAGGATAGCGAGTTCGTGGAGACGACGAATGCTGCCACCAGGTTTGGCAAACTAATCGCGAGAAAAGTTGCTGAACAGGGAAGAAAAGGTAGAGCGCAGAAGAGCCCATGCCTCTGCAACTGCGAAAAAAATCGAACTAAATCGGGAGACCGGACTAGAAATCGCCCCCCAAAATAAAAGCACCGCCACGACGCGAGTTCAAGCGGGATTTAATGAAGTACTACTACTTCAATCGCAGCAGGAAGGCCATTCAGGTACATCGAAATGTTGAGGAAGCGGGAGAGATGCAAATAGAGGGGGAACTACCCTGTGAAGCAAAAAAAAAAAAGATTAAACGAAAAAAAAAAAGCAAGCGAGAAAGAAGCCACGAACTACACCGCAATCATCTGACCGCGAAACGCACCACCATCACCACCAGACGAAGCACGGCGCGGAAGGATCTCACCGAAACCACCAAACCAGAGAGAGTTCGTAACCGAAAAATATAAAAGTAGCAGAAGAACGCACGGCAAAGCGACAAGGAACCCAGAAATGCGCTCGCTCGTACGGCGCCACGCAGGCAGAGATGCCTCAGCGAGGAACCAACAGCGAACCGCACGCCACAGCGACCGATCCGACCACCGCAACTAGAGAGGAGCAGACGAGGAAGAGAGGGAGGGATCCCTCACCGGAGTTGATCTCGTCAAGGAGGAGAGGCGAGGAAGCAGCGGCAGTGCAGCGCGGCGCGGGACCCGATGCTGCCTCTGCCTGGGATATTAACTTCGAGCGAGGCGTGGCCTTGCTTCCTTTCTGGCGACGCCAAGATATACATACATACGGGGATGGGAAAAAAGCGTACTGGCGTCCGGGGCCAGTTGCTCGGGCTTCTGGCGCCGTCCGATCGACAGGTGGACGGCAGGGATGGATCCGCGAGGGGGATAACGCTTTAGTGGAAGCAGGCGTGGGTTGGAAGCAGCGGTGGGGCCGCGAGCGGCACCGGATTCCCTCCCCGAAGCGCACCACCCACGAGACGAGAGCATATACTGGGAATCGGGACCCCGGTCGACGTAGGCGCCGTCCACCGTGGACCGTGGGAGGAATGAGTTGAGTACGCAGGATGCCGCGGGTTCTGTTGCCCATGGACCAGGACCATGGTTCTTGTTGCGTTTTGACTCGGAAATGACTTTCTTATTGGGGTAAATTTGGGACATAATTTTTTTCAAAAATTATACCGATCTTTTAATAATCATCAACAGTAGTATAAACAGGTCTAAAAGTAATAAAAATTACAAATACATCGATTGACCACCTAGCGAAGACTACAAACACAAGATGAGAGTCAAGACGCTAATTGCCCGCCTCCATCCATCACCGGAATGAGCATTGTCAGTAGAAATTGTTGTAGTAGACAGACGGAAAGTCGTCGTACTAAAATCCCAAAGAACCAGCACACTAAAACAGTAACCATCACCAATAATGGCATCAATAGATTGGAAGAGACTTAGATCGCAGAAGATCAGCCAGACACACGACTCCATGCGAAGGGATTGGAGCTGGAGAAGAGTTTCCAATCGATTGTTTGGATGGATGGTAATTCTAAATTTTAGTTTGATTGATAGATTAGTTACTGTTAGCAGCAATCTAAGCAATATTTAATGCCGTATTTTCAATTCTTGCTGCCGCTACGGGTCGATGCTACACTTGTTTTTTGAGAGTTTATTTAAAGAACGAATAAAGCTGGAATTCTGGTATTCCTTCTGGCAGTTACGCAACAAAATTGCAACATTTCTACTGTGCATGCCCATCAAGGTGAAAGAACGGAGCCACTGTTCCCCATTTGGAGTGATGTGCTTGGTGAGCGCCGGCCCCGGCCGTCAGAGAGCAGGCTGTGTGCTGTCTAACTTTTTTTTTTAGAGTACTGTGCTGACTAACTTTTCTTTAGCAGTACTGTGCTGCCTAACTTTGCCGCTCACAAGCACACAGACAAAAAAGAAGTCCGTAGAAAAAGAAGGAAATGCTCCCTTCACTACGCTTTACAGTCCATGTAGACCCACTGGGGAGGGGGTCGGAGTCTGACGCCGCGCGGGGCAGGCCGTTCAGTTGGCCCAGATAAGCGACCCATGGAGGGACAAGGTTAAAGCACTGCTCATTTTTACCTGAGCAAAAGAAAACTAAGCAAAATACTGACCATGCTTTCCTCGGAGATTTTTTTTTACCTGAGCAAAAGAATACCAAGCAAACTACTGACCATGTTTTTTCTCGGAGAAAAAAAAATACTCCCTCCAATCCAAATCACCTATAACATGTTTACTAAACCTAGACAGAATTTCAGCAACATTTTTGGATCGGAGGAAGTAAAAAACATACTCCCTTCGTCCCAAAATAGATGTCTTAAATTTGTCAAAATTTGGATGAATCTAGACATTGTTTAGTATATAGATTCATCCAAAATTCGAAAAAATCCAAGACATCTATTCTTGGACGGAGGGAGTACTCAAAAATAGAGGGCTACAGAATTACTTTGAGAAAAAAAATACTATAGAGTATTTTTCACTGAGAGACCGAGAAAATACTGACCGACCATGTTTCTCAAAGGAATTCACACACATACATAAATTAACATAAAACGACAATCATACCACAAAACACTCTCATGAGACGTTTCAGACGCCTGCAGGAACTTATTCCCTGTACATTTTTAATCCAGTAACAATGCACAGCTGCATCATCGGTTGGTTGAGTCCAACGACCAAATGCACAAAGGGGTATGTAACACAGACTAACTGCACAACAGACTGATTTCACCCTGCTTTGTTCAGCAGACTTATTCTCTGTTTTCCTGATCCAAAATACGAACACCGGCTCCATGACAGGTAAACTGAACACTGGCTGCAGCTGAACCACGTGTGGTCATGAAACACCCGACACGTTCTTCCGATGGATGCTCATGAACTTGGCAATAAATTCTGCAAAAGAAAAGGCAGCAATTAACTTTCAGGGTTATCTGTAGTCCCTAGGATCATGGTTTTGGGCTGTTTTAGCTTAAAAGGTAACATCTGACGAAGACGATGCAGATGGTGGGGCAGAGGAGTGGCAAATTACCTTCCAGTTTCAGCAGTGCACTTGCACCAGCCGGCAACCTCTTGTCCTGAAATTCGTTATTTCCATACTGGTTATCATAGCTTACCGAGGAATTGCATTTAAAACAGAGAGGAAACTCACGTAGTAGGCATGCCAATAATAAACGTCCCTCTTTATGCTAGCATGGATTCCCTTCAGGAACAGCTCTACAAGTTTCTGCAGGGAAAAAGAATCAAGAATGATGTTTAATTGTATGGTTACATCTGAGAAGACAATATCATCCTTGAGGTGAATCTGCATAACTCATTAGCAAAATATTTCCGTTTGTTTTGCATAAACTACCTGGAGAATAAGTTTAGGTGGTACGAATTCAACCAAGAGCTTTTGGAGCTTGCCTCGTACCAAAAACAACCTGCACGATGCTTTCATCTGTTATACAAAATAGATCTGTGAATATAATCACACAGAACAATATCATTGTTCTGTGTTAGGCAGCATTGATTCACTAAATTGACCGATCAAAAGATGCTGCAATTTATAAAGCGAAAAGCTGCTGCTCAGAAAAGTACAGTTACCACAAGTTCACAGTAAATGAGAAGTTGGAAAGGGAAATGAAACATTTCTTGGCTTCTGACTCCAAATGCCTAACCTTTTGGGAGAAGGATCATCCAAAATATCTGCTGCAAGTTCCTGAAGAACATTCTCCCATCCAACCGGTATAGCTTGTCCAGCAACGAAGGGGTAACTGGTAAATGAAAGGGAGATAAAAATAAATAGCAGGTATTGGAACCATAATACATATAAATCCAAAGAAAACAAGAACACTTCGTAACAAGTAAAATACTGAAAGAATACTTGTTGGTTTTGCATGCCTCCAGGGCCAATATCGCCTCCCTCATGTTCTGCCTAGATTGAGTTGCAATGGTAGCAGCAAAACTTGCAGGAAGATCAAAATTCTCTCTTTTTGATATGTAAGTAAGAATCTCCACAATCTAGGTTTTTATTTGTCAGTCAGTGATCGTAGCAAAATAATGAAGTTAAAGTATAATGTAAAAAAGAAATGGAAGTTTGTCTCTGTTTCATATTATGAACTCGTCCTGCTAATGTTGAGTTGAAAGTACAATCTTAGTGGTTCTCAGAAACAAAATATATCAGCAGTGTTAATGTTGTAGAATGCCATATTTGTGTTTTTGAATTTGGAACTAAGCTAGTTGATAAGAAGGTAATATGTACTATAATCGCTGGAAGCCTGTGAAATTACACGTAGACATTAGATACTTGTTCTGCAATCTATATACTCACAAACCCCAATGAAAATACCAGATAGCTCACCTCTCGTGCATTGGGCATACTAATGCTAATAATCTTGCAACGGCTTATAATGGAATCAAGAAGATTGGGCTCATCTTTGCAAGTCATTATTATCTTGCATGCATCAGAGGAGGAGTCAATAATCCATTTTATCAAACGTTGATTATTCTCACTAACTTTGTCAACATCATACAGAACAATTACTGGAATCAACAAAAAAACATGTTAGGGAGATTCCAACAGAAATGGGATTTCCAAAAACAACGGTCACATGATTTAAGTATATACCTTTAAAGTTCTTTCTCGGAGCTATCGCAGTGGTTTTATGCTTATTTGGTATTTCATTCGCCAGAGCTGTCAAAGCATATCTAGCATTCTTGGATTGATATCTCATATCAAGTTCAACATGGTGATCACTTGATGATAACGGGACAAGAATGGGCACAGATGCAGACCCCTGCCAAACTCAGGGAAACAAGTGCTCACTTAGAATTCCTATAACATAATTACTCTATATGGTGATTTTTATGAAATATATATATATATATATATATATATATATATATATATATACATAATGATGAAAACATTTTTCCTGTCGACTGATGGATGTGACATATTGTTAAATTAATAGAAAGCAAGTACAACATGGTATGGAAATGATTACATGTTTAAATGAATTTATGTTTCTACCAGGCTCCAACTCAAAAGTTGTTGTGACAGAAATGATGGTTTTGAGATTTTATTTTTCTAACTACAGTGAAGAAAACAAATAACTAACCTGCCACGGAAGTAGTGGTATATAAGGTTAACATTTTACTAAGTTTTGAAGCAGTAACATTTTGGATGAACAGTGTTGTGGTCCTGGTAAATTATTTACTATGCTTCTGATAAAATGATGAGCTAGCAAACAAACCCACAAGGAACTAAATAAAGATATCTCTTTTTTCCTTCAACAAAACCAGAAACTGTTTACGTCGCCTTTCAACCAGAAGTATGATTACTTTATGCAAACTACAGGTTGCAATCTACATGGAGAAAATTCCTTATTTGACACTGACTTAAAACTAGGTTCCTTATTTGACACTGGACAAAATTTTCTTCCCTATTTGACATCTGCTCAAAATTTATTTCCCTATATGACACTCTAGTGCATTTTATCCACTAACGGTGTTAAGGAGAGACATGAAAAGACCTTTGTACCCCTAGGACATAATATGACCAAAATCATTATAGGACAATAGCCGCATATATTGTTACATATTTGGCCATCGATCTGCAACCAGGGTACGTGCTGCTAGGGGCGGGAAAAAACGGTTTCACGGTTTAGGTGGGTTCCGCATAGTTTATTTATTTATATTAGAGTGGAGGTAAGGATTTGATTCGTGAACGAAAATGAACTACATCCACCCAGCCGGTTTCACCAGTGTGGGATTTTGCACACCCCTACCTGTTGCCTTGCTCGCTTGGTGTCATGTCCGCATGCAGCGGCGGAATCAGTGCACCACGACCAGCCCAAGATCCCCAACGGCCTCACCCAGCTGGACATCAAGCCACGGTGAGCACCTCTTCCGATCTGGCCTACTAGTTTGAGCTAGCCAATTTTGTAGGGAGCTTTTGATTCAGCTGATAGGCAGCTTGTTTAGCTAACGCATCGCATGAATTGATTCAGTATCATGCTAGCTTGGTTGTCTAATCATAACGCCATACACCCTTTTATCTCTGCTACTGTATTTGGAGATCAATCTAAAGCTGAACCTGCAGCCGCGCCTTCGCCCAAGCCCACAACGACGCCAAACCTTGCAGCAACAGCACCATGGCCTGACGGGCGCTCCACAGCCGCACCATTCCCTCCCGCCGAGCCTTGGCTTCCTTTTCCAGCCCGCCTTGGTCGCCTTCCGCCGTGGCTGGGTTGCCGTCCGCCGCCGCGTCTGGGTCGCCATCCGCCACCACGCCTTGGTCCATGACCCGCAGCACACGCCGCTGCCGCTGGTATGGTTCAAGTCAGGTCGGTTCTGAACAATAGTGAATGAGAGGAACACGTTCTTCGATTCGGTAGCGATGGGCTTTTTCGTTCCAGGGTTAGGCCACTTGCAGGGTATTTTGGTCCATCCGATCATTTTTTGACGGAACAGTGGGACGGAAGCAACGGCAATGTCATATAAGGAAACTAATTTTCAGCACATGTCACATAGGGAAGAAATTTTTGTCCAGTGTCAAATAAGGAACCTCATTTTAAGGCAGTGCCAAATAAGGAATTTTCTCATCTACATGAATGCTTCATTAAAATGGATTCAAGTTGTTCGATATGAAGGCAATCACAAATGGGAAGTACTCTATCAATATAACTTACTTGGCCAGTGCAACTCTTCAAATAGTGAGATACCTGGAAAAGCAACAAGAAATACTTAATGTGGTATGTAATGGGTAGTAACATGGCTTTCAATTTTCACTGCAAAAGTTTGTACATTTAGGGACGAATCGCCAAAGATCTCTGTGAGTATGGCTCTGCACAATGACCTCTTTCCTGATCCCGGAGGCCCTTTGAGAATAATATGAGGGCAAAAGTCAGGGGAAACCTGCCACAACAGGAAACTAGCATTCAGAAGACTAGAGAACTAATTTTGAGCTACTAGAGCAATCATCTATAGAACAACATAGCCATGCAATTGCCAAGAAAATCCATACAAGTTAGCAGTTTGGATTTTATTTAACTGCGAGGTAGAATGGACTAACAGCAAGAATCAGAAATCTAAGATCGAAAAAACTCGTGTAATCAGGAAAGAGGTAGAAGGTGTTACCAATTGTTTAAGCTGTTGAATTTGCTCCCTGTGACAAGTAAATCCACTCAAAGTTCGTGGACGATATTTATCCGCCCAGAAAAGTCTAATCTTCTCTATGACGATTGCCTTCTGAATGAAAGTTGATTCGGATTCATCAACAGCTTTGCTGTTCGGTGATCTTGGTTTACGGCATAACTTTCCAGTCATGCATGGAAGCCAAGCATCATTTTGCGACTTCTGCATGTTGGATGTGAGTTTCATGACGCCTCCAACTAGTTTCCCAGTGAAATCACTGAACTTTCCACTGTCCCCACTAAATCTGTCACCATTAAACTGGCTACTCAAAGTGGTGGTGCGGTTAATTTGGGAATGGCGACCAGTAGCATAGCTGGTGGTTGTAGTTGTTCGTGACAGACCAGTCCGGACTGAAACAAACTGTGACGTCCTGACCAAATTACTGCTATTTGACTGAGTAACAGGACCATCATTATCAGCATCGACATGTGAATCAGAGGTGAAGGATTTGTCGATATTATTATGCTTTACTGATGTTTTCTCAAGCGGAGCCCTACAATCACGGGAAAAGAAGATGTCACTTGTAGACTCTGTGCTTGTACATATATACTCATTTTTCCTGGAATTGGGCGACTTGCCATTTGCAATCAACTCATTGATCTCTTGCGAATAGTTTTCTGCATGTGAATCTGCTTTCATAAAATCAGTTGAGTCTCTTTCTGCCTGTTTTGAGACAGGAGTGCCATGGAAAGCAGGAACTCTAGAAGGGTGTCCCTTCTCTTGTGGTCGTAGTTTCGGAGTAGAAATTGACCGATGAGAAATCTTCTCCTTGATTGATGAACGGCTAAATTTATCCATAGAAGATCGAGATTTGGGGGGTGTTCTGTTGCTCTTCTTGCGTGACTCACTTTTTCCACCAGCGTATGGGGAAGTTTGGTGCCTTTGTTCTGTGAGCCTGGGAGGAGTACGATTGTTTCTCATATTTGAAGTTTTCTCATCAGAATGCTCTCTTCCACGGTTCGGGGATGTGTTTTGCCTTCTAGCACCAACTTGGGGACTCCTACCAGGATCTTTAGGCAACCGAGTCCTCTGTGATTTCAGTATTGCATCATTCCAAGGGCTTTCATGCCACTCAGTTTCCGTGTCTGAAGGTTCATAGCCACTTATGTGCCTTGTGGAAGCATCATGGCGGGACTGCCTATTGTTCGCTGAGTTGCTCTCTGCTGCTAGCATGCTTGATCAATCAAATTTATGCTTCTGTGGTTAGAAAAAATAGCATTATTATGATAAACAAAATAAATCACTAGAACATTTGTGGAATTACTGAGAAGGACCAAGATCAATTATGGCCTAGCCTGAAATTCAAACAAATCCAAAGTAATTTCTTGCTCATCCTATTCCATGAGAATATAGCAATTATGCAACGAAAACAATGATTAGTCATTCTGCTAAACAATTTTGCTTGGCAGCAATCTTGGATGACTTGTACGAGACGAGAACACTACAATAATAAGTAAAAAAATTGCAGGTGCAAAATGCAAAATCTCTACTGTTCATTCCATTCAGACTCAACAGACCACAGCCAGTTCATTAGTACGATTATGGACTCCAAAGGTTGTTGGTTGTAGCTTCAGTGATGCAATGTCTGTAGTTTCTTTTTGGTTGTTGGTTGTTTGCTACCTTGTTTTACAGAATCCGATTTCATAATGAAACTGGGAGCCGTATGGCCTCTTTAATAAAAAAATGTCCACTTGTTTATTCTCCCATTTGCTTTTTCATGTCAGCCATGAAATATTGTACTACTAAATTGCAATAATTGACTTTGTTTATATGACAAATCAAAGAACCTGTATGTGGTCAGAGAAAATCACACCAGTTGCAGTTTCCAAAAAAAAAATGTGTAATGCAAATTATGAATCACGTAATAAACGGATCAAAGATGATTCAGAAAAAATGTTACCTGAAGGGCCTAGAGCAGTATGGTTTTCTTCCAACATCCACAGGTAGAGGCCCAAAGGGAGGACAAGAGTAAGAGTTATAACTTATAAGGAGACAAATAAGTAGAAAGGGCAAGAAATGCATATTTTGCTCAGCTGTCTTATCATTCTTGTCCTCTTCGTCCACTCCAACAAGGAGAGAAGAAACCAAAGAAGAAGAGAGAAAGCAGACACACTTCTCCATTTCCGAGGCTGCTCATTCTAAGAACAGTCATCTATTCCTAGGAACACTAAACATATACCTAAAGGGAGCAAATATATGTAGGACCTAACAGCTAAAGAATATTGTATTATGACTCAGATAATCCTGATGACAATCCCTACTGGCTACTGAAATAACTATATT
Source organism: Avena longiglumis (assembly GCA_030063025.1). Lineage (NCBI taxonomy): Eukaryota > Viridiplantae > Streptophyta > Magnoliopsida > Poales > Poaceae > Avena > Avena longiglumis. Next base: position 368,961,188 of record CP125978.1, on the reverse strand, counting down.
ACTGGATACACAATACAGCACAACAAAACAATATTCCCACCGTCCCAAATTAGTTGTCCCAACTTTGTTTAGATACGCATGTATCTAGACGTGTTTTAGTGTATAGATACATGCGAATCTAGGCAAAGTTGGGACAACTAATTTGTGACGGAGAGAGTACATCGGATTCAAGGAACATGACCACAGGACAAAAGCTGGCGCTTTGCAAGCTTAGCTAAAAGGATCTGAAAGAATGGGCTAAGAGCCAGTTAATTAACAGGCAGAACAGGAAAAAAAAAAAGAAACATGTGACAAACATCATAAATTTACCGAGCACACAAAACTCGACAAATATACATCGCTACTCGGTACCCACTTCTTTCTGAAAACAGAAAAGAATGAGACCATTTTATTAAATTACTGAATTAACTGAGCACAGGTAACTCAAACATATTCATCAAAATGCCATCTGAAACAAAGGATGTTATTTATGAGCAAGATACAGATCAAACCGACATTCTAAACTAGTGTATCCAAATACTCACTCACTGTGGTATACTTTACACGAGGATATAATTGAGTTCCTTCAGTTCTCGAGTCAATTTCAAAATATGTGTGGTCTCCCTTAACAAAAGCTGAATAGATAAATATCAAATCCATTTTCAAGGGAAACGGTGCATCTGCAGATGAAAAAAAGAGAATGAGATACATGAAAAATATAATTATAGAAACAGGGAAGGTTTGAGATTGTGTTCCTATTTCATCAACTCCATTGTATTCACGAAATACTTCTAACATAGAAGCATAGTTCCATTTCATGAAGCATATGTTGTTGCAACTTTATGTGAAGGCTTGGAAAAACAAAAGGTCGGGGCTGGAACTTGTAAGAATATGAAAGATAAAACTATTATACAAATCTCATATCGGAAAAAATCGATTAGATCAAAAGTCGTAACCATGGTTCTGTTTTCTAACTAAAAGAATGAAGCTGTATCCTTCCATTTACAGCCCATGATATCAGGAAAGTTCATCAGAACCTTCCTCAAAGTTGGATTTGATTACACCTGGTAGTAGGCTGGTACTGGTTGCTAAAACAGGAAATGACAATTTAATATGGAACAAACAACCCTGGCAGCAGGACACATACAGAAGCAACAGCAAAAATCGTACTAATACATCACCGAAACCATTAATCCTTACCATGGATGTTTTTAAGCAGTTGCTCTTCTGTTATATGTATCTTTTTTAGGCGTTTCTTGATTTTTGTCTCCCAGAGGCCAGCTAATTCATTCAGCGAGTAGACATTTCCTGGAGGTCTCAGATACAGTGACTTGTTTATTGTTCTTGGGTCCTCTATGGTACACACCGTAAATTTAGCCACATCACTCTCTTCGACAAAGATACCTGAAGAAACAAATTCTTCTTTGAGGAAAAAAAACAAGAAAATGGGAGAATTTTCACTTTTCAGGAATAGAGAGATGTAATATCACCAGACCTTTAGTATTTCCTCCTCCAAATATCATAAATTCATCTCTTGGAGGAGCATCTAGACCTGGCTGCACCAGTGAGGGAAGCAAATAGCGCATGAGGAAGTTGCAGTAGACGTATGTGTGAGGAATATCTTCACTCTCAATTAAACGACGGATTTCAGCTTTCTTCTCATAGAAACCATGGTCCATGTCAGAAATCTTTATCTTTGTGTGATCAACTCCAAATTCCGCCGGGATAAATCTCTGCATGAATTTCCCGCAAGGTCAGAAACAATGCTTCACATTTTGTTTCGTAATGCGACGAGTCACCACTACTATATTCCAAACATTTTTTTGGGTGGGTGGGAGACTATATTACAAAGCGATCGTCCTTAGATTGTGAAGGAAAAACTCAGACGGCTAAAGGACGGAGATTATTTTATATTATGTCTGTTTAGGATACATTTTTTGACTGTTCACTGCAGTGCAACCATTCTGTCCTGTTTTGATTGTATCTGTGCGTGTGGTGGGGGCTTTCCTTTTGAGGATTTTCCCAACTAATTACATATGCATAATTTTTTTTGGAAAATGAAAATACGAAAGGGATATGCATAATACAGTTGGACTTGCGACCTCACCTTCACGCACGCAGCTTCTTTTATAGCCCGAACCAGAGGCTTCTGCTCGAGCGCATGCTTCGTGGGCACCGCGCAGATGACCACATCCACCTGCCGCACAGCTTGTAGCAAGCTCGGGTAATCTTCCAGCGACCCCTGAATCAGACGGTCAGACACTTTCGAGTCGACCATGAAGAACGGAGGTCTGGCACAGCCGGACCATGAGATCAAGGGGGTATTTACCTTGAGGAGCGTCGCGCCGGCGGCGGCGAGCGACTTGAAGGGGATGTTGTCGGGGAGGGCGAAGTGGTGGGGGCGGACAAGCGCGAAGGTGGGATGGCCGGCGGCGAGGCTCGCGCGCACGAGGCTGACACCGAGGCGGCCGGTGGCGCCGACAACCAGGACCCTGCTCCTGGTCGCCTCCTCGGACATCGCCGCCGCGGGCTAAAGGATCGATGGGGGAAGAACCAAAGAAATGGGACGCCGTTGATTGTCTGACATGTAATCAGATGGCTTAAAACGGCTCAAAGTGGAGTTGGCTTAATCAGATTTTACTACTATTTAGAAAATATCAGGCGGAAACCAAGTAAAAACCATTTTTAAGTTTCTATTCTGAAAAACATTATTGTAAGTCAGGGAGGTGATGTTCTACAAGCATGTGAAATTTCAACTTCAAATTCAAATTCATTTAGAAAATATGAAAACGAACAAATTCAGCAATAAATAGTACAAAATCACTACTCATACATAATTTTTTTTATCTTACCCTCACATGTGAATATAAGTTTTGAAATTCAAATCTACACGCTTTACAGAACATCACCTTTTCCAATAAACCATATCTCTTTTAACATTTCAGAACTTCTAAATGTGGTTTCAGGAAATTTTCATTGTAAGTTGGTTACTGCGGGATACTTATCATTTTCTAAGAAGCATGGTTAAGACGTAAGTCATAGAATTTCAGATGTGCACCTATGAACACGAAACTACTTAATGTTTGAATAAATAATTAGCATTCGAAATTGTCCGTTTAAATGTTTTATTCGAAAATAGTAGGTCTCTCCGCAAACTGTACAGACATATGCGCGTTTTTTATCAAAAAAAAACTCTCCTTAGAAGACACATAACATGCTACTGTTTCAAAATATAAGATGTTTTAGGTTTGTGAAGAAAATGTATCTAAACTTATTTTAGTGTGTAGATTCACAAAACTGAATGTTAACGAAGTCTAGATACATTTGCTATTGAAAACTAAAATATCTTATATTTGAAATGGAGGGAGTATATTTTTAAAGACGAACCCATCTAGGATGAACACATAAATTAAGAGATATATAAAAGGGAGAGGCGGCGGCCGGGTGGGTCCCGCACGCCAAGCCTAGGCCAGCCAGCCATTCCTCTCCTTCCTTGGGGTGACGGCCCCTCTTGGACCTCTTCCTTCGGGAATTGGCCCACTAAGTAGGCTGCCAAAAAAATACATTTAAATTAGATTTTCTTTATTAATTCCAATAATTAGTAATAAAATTATATTTAATTAATTCCATATGATCAAAAACTCCTTTTCGATCACTCTGAACAACCTTCGGCCTCTCGAACCCATCTAGGGTGAACACATAAGTTGAGAGAGATATAAAGGGGAGAGGCGGCGACCGGGTGGGTCCTGCGCGCCAAGCCTAGGCCGGCCAGCCCCTTCTCTCCTTCCTTGGGGCGGCGGCCCCTCTTGGACCTCTTCCTTCGGGAATTGGCCCATTAAGTGGGCTGCTAAAAACTAAATTTAAATTAGATTTTCTTTATTAATTCTAATAATTAATAATAAAATCATATTTAATTAATTCCATATGATCAAAAAATCCTTTTCGATCACTCTAAACAGCCTTCGGCCTCTCACGGAACACTTCAACTTTCTCTTCTCTTTCTTCCGGTGATCCCGATAAATCTAAAAACATCTCCAATCATCATTGAGCCCTTAAGTGTATTACCCTACGGTTCGGGAACATCTAAACATGATCGAGACACCTCACAGATCAATGATCATCAGCGGGATCTAGATACTCATAATGATCACTATGCATTCCACGATATCAATGTCGTTTGAACCATAAACGTCAAGTCCAATTTCCTTTGTTACTTCGATGCATGACTTGTCCGAGATCTGATCATTAGTATCACCATACCTAGTTCAATCTCGTTACTGACAAGCGCTTACTTAACTTGTTTCCGTGATATTCCATTCCCGTGACCTAGTCATACGTTGCACAAATTTATGGATGTAATCTGATCGAGTGGGCCTAGCATATCTTCCTATCACGCGGGAGAACAAATCCCGATCTCGATGCTTACGCCTCAACTTATTCCTTTAGAATAACGGAGATACACCTTTATGATCATTCTGTTATGGTGTGACGGTCGATGCAATCAAAAAAGTCTCAGGTAATAGTGATTAGATATGATCTCACGATCTAAGGAGTAGGATACTTCGTTTCTAATTATTACAACAATGAACTTTATGATTTGATCGTGTTGTAGTACTTATGTTGGGTACAGTGTTCATCACATAATTCACCTAATGATGTGACCTTATTGTTAATTGACATAAATGTCCATGATCAAAAAACTTGATCATCAGTTGACCAATAAATTAGTTAAATAGAGGATACTAGAGGCTTGGTTTGTTTACCACATGTGTACCAATATTTCTGACTTATATAGTTATAACATGGTATTTAACCTAATATGAACTAATGAGATATGATAATAAACATCTTTTATTATTTGTCTCTAGAGCATATCTCCAACAACATGTTGTCGGAAATAATCCTTAGAAGGAATAACACACTGCCTAAAAAGATCATGGTATTTTGAGACAGCACTTTCAAAAAGGGAGCTCACACTACAAGAAATCTGCTCGCCTGTGACCCTCTATTTTTGTCACTGAATCGTCACAGTTTTTCAACTATCTGATACTATGACGAAAATGGGATCATCAAAAGTTGGTCGTATCTAATGAACTATAATTATGTTTTTGATAAAATCACCATAACCGCAAAACTTAAATCTAAAATTATCATCCCACGTAAACACACAACTTCGAGTCCAAACTTTTAACAAGGGTCTGACATACATATATCAATATTACTTGAGCTAGTAAGAGACAATATCATGGGCCTTCACCTAGAGAATATGTAACACCCTCAGAATCGGACCTATGCAAGTTTGAGCAAAATTCGCCAAACCCGCATAGAAACGATTCAAAGGTGCCCACCAGTCACTTTCGTGCGGGTGGAAAACGAAGTAATAACATTACACAACAGTCCTCGATGGGACCCACAGAACAGATATATATAACAGCGACTCGAAGAGTCAAGAATACAGATATAAGGTACAAAGATCCAAACCACCTTGAAATGATCGAGCGTCCGGCTACGGACAAGATGCAAATGGGGCTAAGAGCCCTGAAGAATAACCGATGGCGTCCATAACCCCTGCCAAGCCGGAAGGGTAACCACGCTAACGACGTCGATCTCAAAACCTGCTTAAACAAAAGGGGTGCCGACAAAGGGCAAAGGAAAAAGAAGGAGCGTCGATCGAGGCCAGTACACGGCGAGGCTAGAATTCGGCGGTCCTCGCCTACATAGGTGTGGTGGACTGAGCGGCAGCGGCAGCATGCACTAAACATCCTATGGAGACTCGATACAACTGGCGGTTATCAGAGAGGGGTGAGAAAAACCTATTCGGATCCAACATGATACTATCATCAAACAAACCCATCCTGGCGTTTCCCCCCTCGAGACCAAACGAGGAAGTCAACCGAGGAACTCACACAGTTGGCAGTTTTATTTATTTAGTTATCGTTGCGGTAATTACTAGCCAGGTTTAGATAATCATCCTGATAAAGTAAGCAGTGGCCACTTTTAGTTAACCATTCCGTTATAGTTACAGCAATTACTAATCAGATACAGATAACATGATATAAACCCCAAACCCGACAGTTGTTGGTACTTTTATTCCGCCATTCCATTGTAGTTGCCATACTTACTAGTCAGGTACAATGGTCGCAAGCGACAACTCAAACAAGCAATTGTGGGCAGTATTATTTAGCCATTCCGTTATAGTGAAGCTGATTACTAGTCATTATAAAGTCAAATTTATAGCAATAAACTTTAGTTATGCTTGTCTATGATCGAGATACTGTGCTCCAAGTCGTCCATATCCGCGGACACGGCTTTCAGAAAGTTTTACCCGGCCGGGGTGCACCAATAGCAACACACGCTCGATCAACCTCGGAAAAAACAAATCAAAACCCAACGAGGCTTTCACGACTGAACAATCACAGGATTCAGAAATATTTCAGGCCACCTTTGAGTAGATCCCAACGAAGTAAGCTAGCTTCGAGACGGACTCAAGGTTAGCGCCAATGGTACATGCGGCGGGAACCCGAAAGTGTGGCTGGGCTTGTCGATACAGCGTAATCACTCCGCCTTCCTAAAAGATGCAGTGTGCTCCTCGCACAATTTAAATCTGAAGTAGCATGGCATAAGTACAGGATCGTAAATAAAACCTCAAACTAGTTGTGGCCCCAAGAAATAAGACCGAATCAAGCTCGCTCGGGGTCCCATATACCTCCCGGATGTGGATAGCGCGATAAAACAAGGAACAGGTATCAAGTACTCGGGGTCTTACGGGACACAAGTGGGCGTTCGGAAACCAAATATTTTCTATCACCCACCGATGCCTCTGCTTATTTCAATTTTAGTTGTTAAACAGAAATTTAAGTGAACAATAAGTAAAACTAGGATCATCTCCAACATCAACATGCGGCAATACATCAGCAACTGTGGCACTTGACGACACGCAACAGCACTTGAGCAAGCGACTACGACGCGCAAGTCCAACTATCTACCAAACAACAGGTAATAGGATGTGTCCAAGGCAATATAGGGCCGCGGTATATCACAGTGCGGAAACTAAAGCATCGCAACACGTATAGCAATAGATCAACAGAGGAAGTAAATACTATAAAAGTAAGATAGGTAGAAAGGGAGATGCTACTTTGAAAACATTGTCGAAGGAACAACCGAAGATCGGAACGAAGCTCACATCAACTCAACGGCCTTATCCGCGAAGAACCAAAACACTAGAAGAAACACCGGATGCTATATTTAATACAACGGCAGAAGATCGGCATGATGCATGTATAATGCATGGCATGGCAAAGTGCGATGCAATTAGGTCATATTAAGCGGAACCGGGGTCCCGACAGTTAATTAGGTGGTTCAAGTTATTTAGAACCCCCCGCAATTTAAATGTTGTTTAACAAGGCAAGATAAGATACCGGTTCGCTACACAAGTTTAAATGAGGCCAATATAAGACTAGATTTGCCCGCATATGGGCCCCATATTTAATTATTAGGTGAATCGGCATAAGGCCCCCAAACCACATGATAAGATGCATGCATGAACAATTATTATGCGACAAGTTGTATTTCAATTATAAAATAGGGTTTGCGGGAGAGGGTTCGCACATTAAGGGGCCTCGACGAACTTGGGGTTCCGGGGGTTCGGGGTTCGGGGTCGGTCTCGGGGTCCAGGGTTCGACGGGGCGTTCTCGGGCTCCGGGGTTAGGGTCTCGGATCGGGGTAGATCTTGGCGCGTCCGGGTGCGGAACTTGGGTCGGTGTCGGGGGCGCATCGGTCTCGCCTTGTACGGTGTCGATCTTGTCGCATGCAGATCTTGTCGCATTCGCGGTCCTCGGGTCACGTTGTGGGTTCGTCGCCTCCTGCGGAGATCCTGGCGTCCGGAAGAGAGCACTTGTCGCGCATGTGGCCTTAGGGTTCGATGACGATGATCTTGTCGCTCTGGGGGGCAGGACTTGGTGCGGCGTCGGGGCGCATCGGGTTCTTCCGGTCGGGGCGTCGGGGCTTTGGTTTTACGCGATGGCGGCCTTAGCGGTCGGGCTTCAATGTCGATGACGGACTTGACACGGCGTCGATCGTGGACAACCATCTTGGCCAAACCGATGGCGGCTTCGCGAAGCACTTGTCGATGAGGAAGTTCTTGTGGTGTCGTTCTGGGGCCTCGGAGCTAGACGATTACACGGGGAGCTTGCGTCGGAGTGACCTTTGGTGACTTCAAGGGTCGTATGCCACCGGATACATATGCGGTACGCACTTGGAGGTAGGCACTACACAGGAGCATCGAGGCTAACCGACATGTTACCAGGTTCATGTCCCTTAGAGACATAGCATCGAACACCATCTGTGCTGGCCGGAGCAGCTCGCTCGCGGACGAGCTCTCTCCGCAGACCGATCGAGGTGGTTGACGACGAGGGCGTCAGGATGGCGGTGCGGCTCGACGGAGCCCCGAAGGCGGCTGGTGGAGGGCCCCTGGCGGCGGTGGTTGACAGGGACGGAGCGGAGGTCGGGGGCCAGCGGATGCGGGCGAGGGACGCAGCGATGCGCCGGGCGAGGCGAGCCAGGAAGGCGTCGACGGGCGGCGGCGGCGGGGCCTTGGGGAAGGGCGGCGGGCGAGCAGCCAGGGCGGGCGAGGCACCGTGGCGGCGGGGTTGGGCGGGCGGGCGGCGGGCCTCTGGCGAGGCGCTTCGTCTGCGGGTCGCCAGCGAGGCCTTGGAGTACTGGCAGCCGTGTGAGGAGTGTGGCGGCGGAGGGAGGCGGTTGGCGCGGGCGGCTCGGCAGGCTCGAGCGGCGAGCGAGGGGATCCGGCGAGGGCAGCTCGGTCGCGTGCCATGGCGAGCAGCGGCCGGAAAGGCCAGAGGCGGCTCGGCGGCGGCAGCGGAGAGGTGGGCGGAGGCGTTGGGAGGTTGTGAGGGGAGGCGGTTGCGGGCGGCAGCCAGCCGGCGTGAGGAGGCGAGGTTGGCGGACTTAGGGAAGAGGGAGGCGGGAGGCTCGGTGCGGCGAGAAGGGAGAGGATCGGGCGCAGGCGTGAGAAGGCGGGCGTGGGACCGGGGAGGCGGGCCGAGGCAGGGGCCACAGGCGGTGTGGGGTGTGACAGCAGCGGGATGTGGCGTCTTGGTCTTTGGCAGCTAGTGGGGGCCACGCGGCAGAGAGGTGGAAAGGGAGGCTGCGTGGGGGTGAGCTGAGAGGGTGAGAGAGAGAGGAAAAAGGGGAGAGAGGCTGGGGGGTGACGTGGCGGAGGGTGATTGGGTGAGGGAGAGGGAGAGATGAGGTGGCGAGGTCTGATTGGGTGGAGTGAGGTGGCCAGGGGGTGTGGGTAGGATAGTGGGTAGCTTTAGGAATTTAGGAGGTGGACCGATTTAAAAACAGGGGTGGTCGTTCGGGTCTACTCGGCCCGTTCGACTGCCCCACTAAAATAAAAATAAATTTTATTTATTTCAAACAAAGCTTTTGCAAACCGATGTCGGGCAAAACAAAATATTCGCGACCAGTTTTGATGTTTGGATCAAGAGGGGCGTTTTAGAAAACAAAACGAGTGTTGCGAAAATAATTTTTGGCAAACAATGCATGATGATGACGATGCAATGCACAATTCAACGCGATTTTCTAGTAGTGGTTTTTGCGGGATGCCACAATTCGACACCACTAACAATGGATCTCGCCCTCGAGATCCGCCTCATGGTACCGGAAGGAAAGGTCGGCGATCTGCATCTTCTCGCTTTGTGTAGATCCTCGCGACACCACTAACAAGAGTTCGTTGCCCGTGATCGTCGAGAGAACACTCCGGAGACAAAAGGTCGAAGGTAGAGGTATCAACAAATAAAGCCACCCTAACTTCCGTGGGCGGAGTAAAATTGCTGGATCCACTGATTCAATGTACAAAAGCGAATGATAAGAGTAGTGGTATGGTAGCTACTCCATCCCGCACTCAAACCATTACTCTGCACACGAATAGGCGGATTATGCAACCAACTCTCGGAAACAGACTGAAGATCTCGACAAGCGAGGTTAGGAAACAACGGAGTGATGCAGACTCTGCATCGGATCTGGCATAGATGAGGTCGTCGCGTCGGAAACTCCGGAAGGCACAAACAAAGAACAAAGGACGGCATCACAGACGAAGGATTCCTCGGATAGCATGGAGACCAGATGTAGCAACACCGTTATCGAAGAAGGAAGCGAATCCCTAAAGGTACGACGGAAACCCCACCACGAGAATTCCTAGACTCGAAGAAAGAGGCGAGAGCGGATTCAAAACACGTAGGGGTAAGAGGAGAACAGCAGAGGGGTAAGGAGTAAAATCAGACCTAATCAGAACTATCCAACCGATTTTTCAAAAATAGTTTTGACACTCTACTTGATAGTTAGCTAGGTTATCCTCTGAAATTTGGACTTGTGGGGTATCGCATACTGAGCTCGATACCACTCTGTAACCCTCGAATCGGACCTATGCAAGTTTGAGCAAAATTCGCCAAACCCGCATAGAAACGATTCAAAGGTGCCCACCAGGCACTTTCGTGCGGGTGGAAAACGAAGTAATAACATTACACAACAGTCCTCGATGGGACCCACAGAACAGATATATATAACAGCGACTCGAAGAGTCAAGAATACAGATATAAGGTACAAAGATCCAAACCACCTTGAAATGATCGAGCGTCCGGCTACGGACAAGATGCAAATGGGGCTAAGAGCCCTGAAGAATAACCGATGGCGTCCATAACCCTGCCCAGGCCAAGCCGGAAGGGTAACCCTGCTAACGACGTCGATCTCAAAACCTGCTTAAACAAAAGGGGTGCCGACAAAGGGCAAAGGAAAAAGAAGGAGCGTCGATCGAGGCGATTACAGCGAGGCTAGATCGGGTCCTCGCCTACATAGGTGTGGTGGATCGGCGGCGGCAGATGCACTAAACATCCTATGGAGACTCGATACAACTGGCGGTTATCAGAGAGGGGTGAGAAAAACCTATTCGGATCCAACATGATACTATCATCAAACAAACCCATCCTGGCGTTTCCCCCCTCGAGACCAAACGAGGAAGTCAACGAGAACTCACACGGTTGGCGGTTTATTTATTTAGTTATCGTTGCGGTAATTACTAGCCAGGTTTAGATAATCATCCTGATAAAGTAAGCAGTGGCCACTTTTAGTTAACCATTCCGTTATAGTTACAGCAATTACTAATCAGATACAGATAACATGATATAAACCCCAAACCCGACAGTTGTTGGTACTTTTATTCCGCCATTCCATTGTAGTTGCCATACTTACTAGTCAGGTACAATGGTCGCAAGCGACAACTCAAACAAGCAATTGTGGGCAGTATTATTTAGCCATTTCGTTATAGTGAAGCTGATTACTAGTCATTATAAAGTCAAATTTATAGCAATAAACTTTAGTTATGCTTGTCTATGATCGAGATACTGTGCTCCAAGTCGTCCATATCCGCGGACACGGCTTTCAGAAAGTTTTACCCGGCCGGGGTGCACCAATAGCAACACACGCTCGATCAACCTCGGAAAAAACAAATCAAAACCCAACGAGGCTTTCACGACTGAACAATCACAGGATTCAGAAATATTTCAGGGGGCCACCCCTTTGAGTAGATCCCACAACGAAGTAAGCTAGCTTCGAGACGGACTCAAGGTTAGCGCCAATGGCTGTAAGCGACTAGGAACCCGAAAGTGTGGCTGGGCTTGTCGATACCGCGTAATCACTCCGCCTTCCTAAACAGTACAGTGTGCTCCTCGCACAATTTAAATACAGAAAGTAGCATGGCATAAGTACAGGATCGTAAATAAAATCTCAAACTAGTTGTGGCCCCAAGAAATAAGACTGAATCAAGCTCTGGCTCAGGGGGGTCCCATATACCTCCCGGATGTGGATAGCGCGATAAAACAAGGAACAGGTATCAAGTACTCGGGGTCTTACGGGACACAAGTGGGCGTTCGGAAACCAAATATTTTCTATCACCCACCGATGCCTCTGCTTATTTCAATTTTAGTTGTTAAATAGAAATTTAAGTGAACAATAAGTAAAACTAGGATCATCTCCAACATCAACATGCGGCAATACATCAGCAACTGTGGCACTTGACGACTTGAGCAAGCAGCGACTACGGCGCAAGTCCAACTATCTACCAAACAACGGGTAATAGGATGTGTCCAAGGCAATATAGGGCTGCACGGTATATCACAGTGCGGAAACTAAAGCATCACAACACGTATAGCAATAGATCAGCAGGAGGAAGTAAATACTATAAAAGTAAGATAGGTAGAAAGGGAGATGCTCTGAAAAACATTGTCGAAGGAACAACCGAAGATCGGGACGAAGCTCACATCAACTCAACGGCCTTATCCGCGAAGAACCAAAACACTAGAAGAAACACCGGATGCTATATTTAATACAACGGCAGAAGATCGGCATGATGCATGTATAATGCATGGCATGGCAAAGTCGATGCAATTAGGTCATATTAAGCGGGCAAGGGTCCCGACAGTTAATTAGGTGGTTCAAGTTATTTAGAACCCCAAATTTAAATGTTGTTTAACAAGGCAAGATAAGATACCGTTCGCTACACAAGTTTAAATGAGGCCAATATAAGACTAGATTTGCGCATATGGGCCCCATATTTAATTATTAGGTGAATCGGCATAAGGCCCCAAACCACATGATAAGATGCATGCATGAACAATTATTATCGACAAGTTGTATTTCAATTATAAAATAGGGTTTTGCGGAGAGGGTTCGCACATTAGGGCCTCGACGAACTTGGGGTTCCGGGTTCGGGGTTGAGGTCGGTCTCGGGGTCCGAGGTTCGGAGGCGTTCTCGGCTCCGGGGTTAGGGTCTCGGATCGGGGTAGGTCTTGGTGCGTCCGGGTGCGGAACTTGGGTCGGTGTCGAGCGCATCGGTCTCGCCTTATCGGTCGATCTTGTCGCATGCAGATCTTGTCGCATTCGCGGTCCTCGGGTCACGTTGTGGGTTCGTCGCCTCCTGCGGAGATCCTGGCGTCCGGAAGAGAGCACTTGTCGCGCATGTGGCCTTAGGGTTCGATGACGATGATCTTGTCGCTCCGGGGGGCAGGACTTGGTGCGGCGTCGGGGCGCATCGGGTTCTTCCGGTCGGGGCGTCGGGGCTTTGGTTTTCCGCGATGGCGGCCTTAGCGGTCGGGCTTCAATGTCGATGACGGACTTGACACGGCGTCGATCGTGGACAACCATCTTGGCCAAACCGATGGCGGCTTCGCGAAGCACTTGTCGATGAGGAAGTTCTTGTGGTGTCGTTCTGGGGCCTCGGAGCTAGACGATTACACGGGGAGCTTGCGTCGGGGTGACCTTTGGTGACTTCAAGGGTCGTATGCCACCGGATACATATGCGGTACACGCACTTGGAGGTAGGCACTACACACAGGAGCATCGAGGCTAACCGACATGTTACCAGGTTCATGTCCCTTAGAGACATAGCATCGAACACCATCTGTCTTGGCGGGCTCGCTCGCTGGACGAGCTCTCTCCAGACCGATCGAGGTGGTTGGCAGGGCGTCGGGATGGCGGTGCGGCTCGACGGAGGGGCCCGTAGAGGCGCGGCTCGGTGGAGGGCCCGCTGGCGCGGTGGTTAGCGGGGCCGGGCAGAGGTGGGGGACGGCGATGCACGGGCAGGGGCAGCGATACCCGCCCGGGCGAAGCGAGCAGGAAGGAGCGCCGGGCGGGCGGCAACGAGCGGCGAGGCCTTGGGAAAGCGGCGAGGGAGCATGAGCGGTTGGGCGGGGCAGGGCACCGGTGGCGGCGGGTTGGAAGCGGGCGAGCCGGCGGGCTCTGGCGGGCGCTCGTCTTGAGTCGCCGGCGAGGCCTTGGAGGTGCTGGCAGCCCGGCGAGGAGGCGTGGCGGCGGCGAGGGAGGCGGTTGGCGCGAGGCGGCTCGGCAGGCTCAGCGAAGCGGCGAGGAGGATCCGGCGGAGAGGCGCTCGGGTCGCGTGGCCTTGAGCGGGAGCCGCGCCGGAAGCCAGAGGCGGGCGGCTCAGCGGGGCGGCAGCGGAGGAGAGAGGCGGGCGCTAAGGGTTGCGAGGCGGTTGCAGGCGGGCGGCACGCCTTGGCGTTAGGAGGCGAGTTGGCGGACTTGGGGAAGAGGAGGAAGGCGGGAGGCTCGGTGCGGCGAGGAGAAGGGAAATGTCGGGCAGGCGCGTGAGAAGGGGCAGGGCGTGGGACCAGGAGCGGGCCAGGGGGAACCGGGGCCACGGGTAGTGTGGGGTGTGACAGCCAAGGGGATGTGCGCGTCGGGTCTTGGCCGGCTGAGTGGGGGCCTGGCGAGAGGTGGAAAGGGAGGCTGCGTGGGGTGGTGAGAGGGTGAGAGAGAGAGGAAAAAGGGAGAGAGGCTGGGGTGGCGTGGCGGAGGGTGATTGGGTGAGGAGAGGGAGATGAGGTGGCGGTCTCGATTGGGTGGAGTGAGGTGGCGGGGTGTGGGTAGGATAGTGGGTAGCTTTAGGAATTTAGGAGGTGGACCGATTTAAAACAGGGTGGTCGTCGGTCTACTCGGCTCGATCGCCCACTAAAATAAAATAAATTTTATTTATTTCAAACAAAGCTTTGCAAACCGATGTCGGGCAAAACAAAATATTCCGACCGGATTTTGATGTTTGGATCAAGAGGGGCGTTTTAGAAAACAAAACGAGTGTTGCGAAAATAATTTTTGGCAAACAATGCATGATGATGACGATGCAATGCACAATTCAACGCGATTTTCTAGTAGTGGTTTTTGCGGGATGCCACAGAATACGATCTCATTAAACACTTTGGATCTACGAGGGTTAGTTCTCTACAATCTCACTGCAACGATCTCGTAGGTTAGATTTTGGCTTTTCTATAGATTGGATCTTGGTTTTATACATTTTTGCGATAATTTTTTATTTTCCATGCAACAAACCCTACACTTGAAAATTTCCCTTTTATATTCATAAGTTCATTTATAAATCGACATGTAAATATGGTGCTGAAAGAGCATGTGACCCCCCATTTATGGTTTTGGTAATTAATGACAATCTCTATGGAGTAATGCTTCTATCAAGTTGTACTTGTAGGAATTGTCTACATGCAATGGTTGAACCATATGTTGGCTTCAAGGTTGAGAGAAGAATAAAGTGAAGAAGATCAAGTGATGACCAAGGTGTATCTTTAAGACAACATCTGAATGGAGTTAGAAGAAATATTGTGCAAGCTAAAGATGTGCCATATCTAGAAGATCTCATGCTTGAAGCTTGCCATCCTTGGTGATCATGGATATGTGAAGATATGCCTAAAAGAGAGGCTCTCCCATAGTGAGTATGGGGAGCAATTTGCAAGACTTCACCAAACTAGAGCAAACAAGAAAGGTGTTCCATCTTGAGGTGGACAATATCGCTATCGTCAAGCTCAAGTGAAATATACTCAAGGCAAAGGTATGTTCTTGATAGGGTTTCTTTCTTACCGGTCTCATGGTGCTAGTTGGGAGACCGGTTTATAGGATAGGTAACCGTCTATCAAGAGGGGCTCTCAAGTGAGTAGCTTGATCATATCCTTCGGAGATATCTCACACCTTTGCATACTTGGAACCATTATTCTTAATTGTTATTTGGATATTATACATGTGAGATTCTAGAGCTTGTCGTAATATTCATAACAAGCTCTAGTTCATCGAAAACGGATTTCATATGCATTCTCTATTGCGTTTTCGATATTGGGGGTTTTAAGTTTGTATTTTAGATATAGGTAAAACCTTTCATTATTTGTTCCTTAAAAGCTTAAGCGTGGTGTTCATGGCGAGCGTTCAGGCCACTTGCGGGTGTTGGGCACTTGGTTTTATTTTTATCGTGGTGGAGTCTGACACAAGTCTACGACAAGTTTGCATGTATCCCATGTGGCCTTCTAGATAATTCGCGAGCCCCTTCTCGAGAATTCCCCGACCACCATGTTATTTTCCTCCACCACTTCTCCCCTAATTGTGATTTGCCGCCGCGACCGGCTGTTCGGCTGCGCTGCTTGGTGCTCCTCGATGTCATCCTGCTTGGCACCGCAGACTAGCACGGCGTGCCCAGTCCTCTGCCGTTCCCATTCTCGTCGTCGCCTAAAGTCGTCAGCACCCTCATCTCCTTTCCAAGGAGGCCGGCGGCACAGTGGAGGACCTCTCCTTCCCGGGTGGTGCATCCATGGGAGGAGTCGACATTGCTATCCCCATGGTGAGTCCTCTTCTTTTCTCTCTGTCTTGTGTATAGGATGGAGATGACCACTACGCGACATGCTGTGTTCGTCGAGCATGCAAAATAGAGGAATGAGCAGCAGTAGAAGCTCCACACGTCCTAGGCGACAAGCCAGAGGGCCAGCGCAACCACCACGGGGTTGACTTATGCCATGGCTGGCACGCAGATCGTGTCTTCGCATGTTGTCGTGCCTTGACCCTTTTGATTTGGTTTGTGTGTGCAGAGAAGGGAAGGGAGGCGATCGAAAATGTTGGGGATGTCATGGAGAGGATAGAGCAGGGGGCCGGTCGATAAGGCCGCAAGGACGATGCTAATCTTGTTGAGTATTTCCTTTAATTTTCTCTGCATGGATTTGGAAAGGGAGATGATCTCCTGTTCGTTTTTCTCGGCCTTCTTTGGTGTGGTTTTGCATTTTTTTGCTCTGCATTTTGTCCCCCATGTGTGATTTCTGACATTATTTTGTATGGGATTTAGGTGTTCTTCGTCAGAGGAGGACGAGTTTGGCATGGGGCTACTAGGACATGGAGCAACAAGCTATGGTGAGTGTTCTGCACCTACATGAGCTAGCAACATGAATAGTCTTCATGTTCGCATCTCCCCATGATTTTCCATAAATCACTTATCAATATTGTTTTGCTTTATTGGTTCTTGGGCTCTTAGTATGTGTAGTGTAGATCCACGAATTGTACAAATCCTAAACCTGCAACAAGGGAGCCTTTTGATCGTTTTGGTAGATTTTGCAAAATAGTGATGGATAACGAGAGGGACGAGGTAAAGACCCATTCTTGGAGTTAAGCTTGGTCAATATGCATGCATATTGTATCCTGATTGTTGGAAAAATAATTTTAATCCTACCTTTTTAGGTTATGACTGTAGGATTTGCAACCTTGATTTGCTTTTCTCGGACACAAACTAAATTCATTACTCTCTGTTGGTTCAACCGACGATGAACGAAAACCTGGTGATTGACATGACATCATGTGGAAACGAAGGAGGTTGAGTCCGTGCAAGACCTCAGCCTCATAGACTCCCTGCGCGGCACTGATGACAAGCTCATCACCGTCGACTATTTCTACGGTGGATTCGACAAACCTATAGGTGAACTACCAGAATCACACGCCCATGTTCTACAAATTTGAAGAGAGATGTCTAGCATTCTTATTTGTATATCTCCCTTTTGTGTGGTTTATTCTTTCTCATTTTTACACAACATGTGATTGTGTTGTTATGAAACCAAGATTTATGATCCTATACTACAACATATTACGCTTAGTCCTTGGTCATGTATGTCATAATCAGTGTGTTACTCTTTTCCCTTCTCTTGGTTCAGCTGCTACCTACCAAGATATTTGACGTATCTGTCACAAAAAGAACTTTGTTTGACTAGTGCATTCTTTTTATATACCACTTTATATATGGAATTATCTTTTCAAAATTGTAGTTTGTCTATCCATGTATGCTTAAATTTTGTCCCCGAGTTTTTATTCAGGTGCAGACATTCACTTGCTGTTGTTTTTGCAGGTGCCTCTACAAGGAAGGACTGGAAGCAACTATAGAGTCAGAAATTAGTTGAGCTGGGTGGAACATGAATTGATGTTGCGTGGACTTCTAGAACATATTCAATTTTCATTGCAGAGTTGAGTTTATACATGTAAGTGTGTTGTTCAATCATGTTTGCTGAATGGTTTAATAGTGTATGGTTTATACATCGCAACACTGAACAAACACTGCCCTCTTGTGCCTCTTGTGTTCAGTTCATTTAATGGCTTAAGGGAATAGAAACCGATAGATAATTCTTTTGTTCTGATGTTGTTTTAGAGTGGATTTTGGCTATGAGATAACTGCATTCTTTGTACCAAAAAATAGGGATATAACAGAGGGAATCTTTGTTCAATGATGCTACATTTCTTCAGAAAATCAGGTTAAGGCTATTCTGTATCTATTGATAAGGTTAGGATGATAATGTATAGTTTTGCATCGATATTTTATTCTGTTCTTAAACATTTTCCCCTTTTGCTCACTACTGCCTAGGGGCTAGAGTTTTGGACTTTTAAGATCATCTATAAATTATCGAGAGAGTTCTCCCTGTAAAAAACATGAAACATATAATGGAGGACTGTCATCTTGCTAGAACCAGTTGTCATGGCTAGCTGACTAGCACTCTCATGTAAGACACACCTGTAATATCTACGTTGTTTCATCTTATTTATATATTTTTGCCACAAATTAGCACTTTGTACAAAAAGAAAATGCATGATTTGAAACTGTTAGTGTCAATTTTTGTCAACACCCGGATTTTTAATCCGAGATGCCTGTTATGCCATACATCGCAATTCCAGGATTACTAATTTGCGAGACATAACAGATTTGGATACCACAGTACATCATCCATTACAAACCATACATAAGGTCTTACACATATAAGGATCTCATGATCTAGTTCTTAATACAACTCAAGCAGCGGAAATACGTAATAATAATGGTAACATAGGCGAAGCTCCATCTTCGGGGTCACATGCAATGCTGACGATGGGAGATGATCCTAGTTGTCGTAACCTTCCTGGGGTCCATCCTCCTGGTACTCCTCTTCATAGTCTGGCCACAGGAATAGCCAGGGACAAAGCCATGAGTACTCTTTAAGTACTCGCAAACTAAGACTAACAAGTGAAAGGGGTGTTTGTAATAGGACACTAAGCTCTAGGGTTGTTTTGCAAAAAGCCGGATTTACCTCTACTAAGTTCAGAAGCAAAGAATGCTAGTTGAAGTTTTATAACACCTAAGTGGGAACTTGTATTTCATATCACAACTCTGTTGTGGTCAAGTCAAAATCTCAATCCATTTCACAAGTCATTTTGAAAACATCTGACAGGGGAACAGTATGGCCACTCAATCGTCCATAATCATGACGCCTATTCGAATAGTTTGACACTCTGCAGAGATTGTACACTTTCACCACAACATTCGATACATCCGTCAGGAACAAATCCTGAATTCACCATACTCAGTATGCGGATAATCAATCCTAACCTTTCAATTACATGCCCTAGTATAAGCACCTCTCCTGTGAGTTTGGCCTCCCAACCATGACCAACTGTCATCTTGGATACTGCACAAGTGGACAATCTTCACAAGGTAGCCTTAGCTCAGACCTTGGCCGTGAGGGAACCAATACTAAGGTATATAAGTTTCCAGTCAAGCCTTACCCAATTTTTGGGTATTGTGGTTGTACGGTAAAATTGGAATGGTATCGCATCCAGACAACCATCAGTTTTATAAAGGGCTAAGGCTCATGCCTCAACATTTTCATCACCAAAAATCATCTGGTGTTTGGAAACACATGTCAAAACATCTCAATAGAATGATCCATCATTCCAAGGTTTTCATAACCATTTTTCCACCAAGTATTCCCATCTAAAGTTGATCAAGTTTTATGCTTAGCACTAGCATCTACAAGTGGTGGTAAGTACTAATGAGGGGTGGTAAACTAGTGGAGTTTTACTAAGTTCAATCTCATGCCTTAGGATGACATAAAGATTATCTAGCTTAGGCCAAGTTTTATGCTCTTTATGCAACCTTTAATTATCTCTCTAGAATCTACAATTCACTTAAGTAAGCTCTAAGTACTAGCTTTGATAAAGAAATAAAGTATAAAGCTTGTAAGTAAAACTAGGATTGGGTATCATCAAATGTGTCTAACCAAGCATTCTTAGTGCATTGCATAGGTTATTTAACTCTCATAATTGCAAGTGTTAGCTTGCCTTGTGCAGAGCAGTGGTTGAAGTTCTCCTCGGCTTCTTCTTCGTAGTATCATCCTTCTTCCTCGTATCCTTGGTCGGTACTAGCGTCTATAAATAGATACGAGGTACACAATCACCAAACAATACTTAACTATTTTCAATCATCACACAAAAGGGTCCTATAGATGATCTAGCATCATCACTAATATTACAAGATTAAAGCTTGGTTTAATTTCTTTTATTTTTAGAAAAGTAATTTCTACTCATTGAAAAACTACTTAAGATTTAATATTCTCCAAACCAAACATGGGATCATGTTGACACATGTCATCACCACACATTTCAGTACATGGTAATGTGATTTAAAGTGGTGTCACAATTTAATAAGGTTTAACCTTTTATTTTAATTAAATAAAGTGACTAGAAATGCCTATGTGGCATCCTTTTATTACTTGAACATTATTTCTGTAAGTAAACCCATATATTTTTATATATTCTGAAAGGTATGATCAAATGTGATTTTTGAGAGTTGGAATCAACTCAAAAGCTATTATGGTTTAAATTTGAAAAATGTTTGAATGCAGAAAAGGTTCTGCCTTGTTATTTTTACCAAGGTTGATCTATAGATGCAAATGATTTGAATCCAACGGGCTTGGATTAAGCATTTCAAAACCTTTCTAACAAAATTGGTTTCATTCAATTTGGTCCACTGAATCGAGCTGGGTTGATTTTTGAAACTAGGTACAGAACTGTGTTTGAATTAAAATGGAAAAAGTTAAATTCAAGCAGTAGGGCTTGAGGAACTGCTAATGGGCGGCCCGGTGTCACTCGGCAAGCGGGGCTCAAGCGACAGGGGGTTCCACGGTCGGTGGCTCTTTAAGCGGCGATGCAGAGCAATCTCATCCGCACGATCTAAGTCTAATCGAACGCCTGCTACTCATCGTCCACGTCGGGCGACGCCGGCGAGACAGAAACCTAACGCGGCAGGTGGGGATCGTCGGGGGCTCACCAGGGCTCAGGCAACGGTCGGCGAGGCGGGCGAACGACGAAGTCGACAACGACAAACCTCCTGGTACCGGCGGCTTCTCCTGGGGCGACTCCAATCGCTGGCTCCCTTCTTCTCCAGCAGCGGCGGGCTCTGGCCAAATTCCGGCGATGCGCTACTCGCCTTGCTCCGGGAACGGGGTGGAACGATCAGTGAGGAGAGGGGAGTGAGATGGTGTGCTCAATTCGGCTGGGGATCGTCTCCTTTTATAGGCCCGACGGTGAGACCGAGAGGGATGGGCAGACGACGGTGGCGACACGGCTACGGGCAGCTAGAGGCATGGCCGAGGTTGGCGATCGTTCGGTGGTCTCCTGGCGATGCTCTAGGGATTTAATGCGCGTGTAGGGGCGGTGGAAAATGGTCAGGAACACTCGATGCTCTGCGAGGCAGAGGCGGCATCTTCGACGGCGAGCGGTGGCTACAGGGCACGGGCGGTGAAATGGGCATGTCTGGCGGTCTCCTAGGACGGTGGGGAGCATGCTGGCGGGCGGCGAGGGCTCGAGGTGGCCGGGTTGCGTGGGAACGGTGCGTGCTCTGCGGTGCACGTCGGCATGGTCGACAGCGGCACGGGCGCGGCGTTCCTGGCAGTTCTGGTCGGGGTCTTTGAGCTAGGGTTGGTCGATAGGGGGCGGTGAGACACGGGCTACCTCCCAGACAAGGTTAGCACGGCTAGTTTTTCTCCTAGCTTGATGTCCACACTGGGGTGACATGGGTGCTCTCGGCCTGTTCACCATTGATGACATTGGTGAGTTTACAGTGGGGCTAGAGCTTAGTTAAGTTTTCTAGATGATCTACTGAGGCTAGTGTAACCAGAGAGGGAACAAGTTAGGCGCAAAACACTGCACACTATAGTGTTTTGATTTTGTTTGATTTGAATCAGCAAGGTGTCTGATGAAATGGCCGCATGAATTCAAGTTTTGAATTTTGAAAAGATTTTTGGTGGGTGTGCTAGGCATGTGCTGGTGAGTCTGTAGATGCTTGGGTTTTAAAAGTTGAGCTTGTTTGAGTGGTTTTTGAAAAAGTGGGATCTTCCCATATGATATAGATTCAATTTTAAACTGTCATTTAAACTATGCATTTGAATGTTTCTGGATGATCACAAGGTAGGCCTTGATACTTTGTTATGAGTACTATCAAGGGATGCAAAGATCCAAACAAGTTTCTGTTAAGTTCTGAAAGTTAGAGATAGCCAAAGTAGGCATGAGAGTTAATTTGGCAAAAGTGACCATTCACTTAATTTGTTTGTTTTGATTTATTGGTCTTTGGGAAAAGTTTGGAAAATGTTTAGATGATGTTTATTTCACCTAAGAATCATTTTACAAGCAAAGAAACACAAAATTATGGAAATTCAAAAGAATCCAAATTGTCATGCTTACACATATGCATGCCTTCATATTTTTGTTTAGAAAAGTTTTTGTTAATCCTAAATTTTGATGATTAGAGTTTGATGATTCAAGTTTAATATTTTTGGGATGTTACAATTTTTTAATTCACAAGCCCATGGACTTGGTTTCTATGATCTAAAAGCTAATTCAATGGATATCTCTTTGATTTTCATGATCACCGTGAAATTACGAGTATCTAAGTAGTTCAGTCGCCTGTGCAAAATGAAACTTAGCTGTAATATACTCAAATATTTTTTTCTCTTTTGTTGTTCATCATTTCGGTTATAAGTACACATCATTTCAAATGTACATGTCTGATAGCAGGCAGTTTTAATAATGATTTCATGAGTGATTAATGAAATTTAGTAATCAACTGCAGTATGAAACTAAACGGCAACTATTTTCAAATTTCTATGCGTTCTTTTGTTGTACATCATTACAGTCATTTTTCAGATGACATGTTTGAAAGCATGCACCAGACAATGAGTTTTTTCTCAAACTATACACCCATGGACCAATGCAGTACCTCTGCACAATTCTTATTTTTGAATGCATACCCAAAGTAGCCCCATGCATTCCCATGCATTATTTTTATGTTACTACATATATCCTCTTATTATTGTCTTGGGTAATAGATTGACGTGAATACGGTGTGCTCAAGGAATGGACAAGTGAAGCAATAAGTTTTCAGCTGATGATTAGTCAGATGTAAAAGCAAAGGTCAAATATCCAGCCCCAACTGGATTCCCAACCCCGGGGTTCCACTGCCCGAGCCGCTTGCCAGCCTTTTAAGATTTTATGGCATTTCGTTTGATAATAGAAAGTCCTCGAAGTTCGGAAGGTGTTCCCATCTTTAGTTTCTATGACCTGAGTTTCTGAGAAAGATCAGTTGACAAACCTGTTTGTGACACTAGGTAAATTGGAGTATTTCTAGATGCATAATGCTTTGATATGTTTGTTTGGTACCAATCTAAAAAAATTATGTATTTAAAAAATGTAGGTATTTTGTAGCTGTTTACACTAAATAAATTCATTGCCATGTGAATTTGACGCTGAACCTTGGATGTTGGTAGGTTGGACTATTGCTTTTTCTTCTTACCGAGTGGTGCTAATAGGGTATTGGCACACACTTGACATGGAGCCGACGAAGTTCTATTGATGCAATATTTTGATTATGCATCCCATTTGTTCCTTGGTTCATCGCTATTATTTTTTGATCAGTGTATCACTTATAACCTCCGTGTAAAATGGGTGTAAGGTTATTAGATGTATGTATTAGATATATGGTTCATAATAATTGCATCAAGAATTATCAAAGTTCGGTTTCTGGTGAGAAGTTATGTGAGAAACACCTGCGAGTCTACCACACGTATCACAGTGCCAAAACAGATGGTAGGCGGCGAGGCGAAGCTCGCCTATCCATCTAGTTTGAGTATTTAGAGACTGTGTTAATCTCCATGACAAGCTCTAGTTCATCGAAAACATATTTCATATGCATTCTCTGTTACGTTTTCGATGTTGGAGGTTGAAAGTGTAAGATGGTTAACCTAGAGGGGGGTGAATAGGTTTCTATAAAATTCTTTATAATCTTTTGCAAGTTTTAGGCTTTGCGGAATATAAGTGAGCCTAAAAGCCAACTAGGTGAGTGAAAGTACCGACTTTGAATCGACTAGAGGGGGGGGGGTGAATATGCCACAACCAATTTTAATTTGTTTCACACTTTTAGGCTTAGCGAGAAAGAAATTTATCTAGATGTGCAGCTAGGTGAACAACCTATATGCTTGATAACTTACAACAACCACAAGAACGGTAAAGAGCAAGAAGTAAAGGAAGGGAATGAAGTAACCGGAGCGGGGACACGGAGATGTAATTCCCATAGTTCACTCACAAAGGAGCTACGTCTATGTTGGAGAGGTGTCGGGGCCACACAAGGTCACCCGAGCGCCAAAAAGGTCTCACCTTGTTCTCCGGTGAGCTCCCCCACAAAGGAGGACTCACAATTCCACTAACCGGTGCCCTTGAAGGCGCCAACCGAAACCTTTACAACAAGGTTAAGGGGGAAGCTCCACAACTCAATTGGAGGCCCTCAACGACACCACGGAGCTTTACAACACAAGCCCTTAGCTCTGAGGATTCCCTACACCATCTAGGGTTTCAAGAAACCCAAGAGAAACAAGATCCACAAAGGATAGGTGGGGGAAATCAAATCTTCTTTGGTGGAAGTGTAGATCTAGGTCACCTCCCTCACCTCTCAAAATATCAAGTGATTTGAGTGGCTAGGGAGAGAGATCTAGTGAGGTGAAGCTCGAGCATTAATGGAGGACAGAGAAAATTTTCAAGTTAGGTGGTAGGAAGAAGGAGGGCGCCTTAAATAGGCTCCCTCCGCGCTGAACTGTTACAGACTCCGTGACCTCACCGGAACTTCCGGTGAGCGGCCGGAAGTTCCGCCCAGCAAGGCTTCAACGGTCATCAGCCCGTTGACGCCCGCTCCAAAAGCTTGACTGGTAGTTCCGGTCAAAATGTCCGGAAGTTCCGGCAAAACTTCCGATGCAAGTTCCGGTCCAAGTTCCGTCAAATAGACCACTTCGAACAGAAGTATACTGATCCTTCATCGGAATTTGGAGAGGAACTAGGGGCGGAACATCTGGGTCACGAAGCATGTCTGACCGGAAGTTCCGGCGTCTGAGCGGAAGTTCCACTCAGGAACTTTCTGGTAGGAGCATGTGGCATCCCGCAAAACCACTACTAGAAAATCGCGTGAATTTGTGCGTTGCATTGTCATCATCATGCATTGTTTGCATAAAACCATTTTCGCAAAGCCCGTTTTGTTTTCTAAAACGCCACATCTTTATTCAAACGCAAAACCCCGGGTCTCCGGATTATTTTGTTTTGTTGCTATCGGGTTGCAAAAGGTCCAATTAAATTAAATAAAATATTAAGTTATTTTAGTGGGGCAGTCGAACGGGCAATGACCCGAACGACCACCCCAGAAAAATAAATCGGTCCAACCCACAACCTTTTTCCTACCCATCCTAGTCTACCCAACCCGCTGGCCACATCACCCCACCCAATGGCTAATCGCCACCTCACCCTCACCCTCTCCTCCACCACTCCCTAGCTGCCACGTGGCCTAGCACTCACACACCACACAACCCCACTCAAACCACCCCACACCACACGCACCCCACCTGTCCCCTGGCCCATCCCCCACCAGCCACCATCCCCGCGCCTCCCTCTCTCTCTCCGTGTCCCTGACGCCTTCTGTCTTCTTCCTCCCTGCTCGGCCTCCTCCCGCCGCCGGCAGGGGCCTCCTCCTCCTCCCTCCCCTTCCTCACCAGCCTCAGTTCCCCACCCCTTCTCCTATCTCTCCGGCCGCCCATCGCCGCTGCTCCGTGCAGCTGCCTCGCCAGCCTTGTGCCGCCAGTGCCAAGCTCCTCCGCCCTCTCCTCTCTACGCGCTAGCCGTCCCCTTCCTCCAGCTCGCCACTGCGCCACCATCGCCGCTTCCGGCCTCGAGCCCGCCCGTCGCCGTCGATGCCCGTCCTCGCCGGCGAAGCGTCGCTCCGTCGCCCGCGTGTGGCCCGCCGCCCAGCTCCCTCTGCGCCCGCCAACCCCCTCGAGGCCGCCGGCCAGCTCGAGCTGCCGTCGCTGCAGCTCTCTCCGCCCGCCTCCGGCCGCTCAGCGCCTCGCCTCCGGCGCCGCCTCCACCCTCCGCTTGCGCCTCCGCCACCGCCCGGTCCTCCGTCGTCGCCTACCTGCCGCCGGTCGCGACCGCTCTCGTCGCCTCTGCAAGCCCCGCCTCGCGACCACAGGCTCCTTCCCCGCCGCCTCTGCGTCGTGTCCGGCCGGGCCGCCCCTCCACCGGCCGCGAGCTCGCCGTGGCCACTTCTTACGGGCAGCCTGGCCTCTCGACGAGCCCCGCGTCGCTGCCCCACCGCCCTCCCTTGCGGTGCGCTCCCCTCCCTGCCGTTTTGCCTCTCTGTGAGCCCCGCTTCGGGTCTGCTCCCCTCCAGCGAGTTCCCCACCGGCTTCAGTGACCTCGCCGCCCCTGGCCACGAGAGACCTTCGATCAAGCTCCTCTTCACCGTGGCCTCGCCTCCATCGTTGGTTAGTGTCTAGCAGCAACATAACGCGTTGGTGAGTTTGTTGTGTTGATGCGCCTCGGCTCCTCGGGTGTGAAGTTGTGGTGTGTGGCTACAAGGCAAACCCGTAGAGAAAGTGCATGTGTAGATGATGTTGGGTGTGGGACGCACTTGACAATGATACATCGCCAAGATCCACCGGCGCCAAACCAAGATCGACATCATCACCCGAGAACTCTGACAAGAACGCCAAGCTCGTCGAGAACCCGGACCGCCAAGTTCTTCAATCGGATCCGAGGACACCGAGACCCCGGTGCGGCAAGTACTCCGCCCCGGACACCAAGTTCTGCACCCCGGACGCCAAGTCCGACCCGACCCGCGAACCCGGCAAGACCTTCGCAACGACGAGAACGACACCGCCCCGGAAGAACCCGATGCGCCCCGGCGCCGAACCAAGTCCTTCTTCGTGGATGCGACAAGATTTTTCTCCGTTATCCGAGAACGCTTCGGCCGAGACCGAACCCGTCGAACCCTGGATCCCGAGACCCGACCCCGAACACCCCGGAACCCAAGATCTGCCGAACCCTGATGTGTGAACCCTTTTCCCGAACCATATTTTATAAACGCTAATATAAAACTTGTTGCATATAAACTTGCCATGCATGCATACTTGTCATGTGGTTTGGGGGTCTTATGCCGATTCACCTCTAATTAAATATGGGGCCCATATGCGGGCAAATCTAGTCTCATATTGGCCTCATTTAAATTTGTGTAGCGAACCGGTGATATATTTTGCCTTGTTAAAACAACATTTAAATTTAAATTATGGGTAGCTAAACAACTTGAACCATCTAACTAATTGTCGGGACCCCTGTTCCACTTAATATTGACCTAATTGCATCGTACCTTTGCCATGCCATGCATCATACATGCATCATGCCGATCTTCTGCCGTTGTATTAAATATTGCATCCGGTGTTTGTTCTAGTGTTTTGGTTCTTCGTGGATAAGGCCGTTGAGTTGATGTGAGCTTCGCCCCGATCTTCGGTTGAACCCTTCGACAATGTTTTCAGGCGAGCATCTCCCCCTTTCTACCTATCTTACTTTTATAGTATTTATTTCTCTCCTGTTGATCTATTGCTATCTGTGTTGCGATGCTCTAGTTTCCGTACCCGTGATATCCCCTGCAGTCTTATATTGCCTTAGACACATCCTATTACCTGTTGTTTGGTAGATAGTTGGACTTGCGCGTCATAGTCGCTTGCTCAAGTCTTTGTGCGTGTTGTCAAGTGTCACGATTCTTGATGTATTGCCGCATGTTGCTGTTGGAGATGATCCTAGTTTTACTTATCGCTCACTTTAATTCCTGTTTAACAACTAAAATTGAAGTAAGCGAGAGGCATCGGTGGGTGATAGATAATATTTGGTTTCGAAGCCCACTTGTGTCCGTAGGACCCCAAGTACTTGATACATTCCTTGATTTATCGCTATCCACATCCGGAGGTATATGGGACCCCAGGCGAGCTTGATTCAATCTTATTTCTTGGGGCCACAAACTAGTTTGAGGTTTTATTTACGATCCTGTACTTATGCCATGCTACTTCTGTATTTAAATTGTGCGACAGATAGCACACTATACTGTTTAGGAAAGCGGAGTGATTACGCGGTATCGACACCGAGTTTGGGTTCCCGATCGCTTCTGACCATTGTCGCAAACCTTGAGTCCGTCTCGAAGCTTGCTTACTTCGTTGCGGGTGTACTCCAAGGGGTGGCCCCCTGAAATATTTCTGAATCTTGTGATTGTTCAGTCGTGAAAGCCTCGTTGGGTTTTGAGTTGGTTTTTCCGAGGTTGATCGAGCGTGTGTTGCTATTGGTGCACCCCGGCCGGGTAAAACTTTCTGAAAGCCGTGTCCGCGGATATGGACGACTTGGAGCACAGTATCTCGATCATAGACAAGCATAACTAAAGTTTATTGCTATAAATTTGACTTTATAATGACTAGTAATCAGCTTCACTATAATGGAATGGCTAATTAATACTGCCCACAACTGCTTGTTTGGTTTATCGCTTGCGACAATTGTATCTGACTAGTAAGTATTGCAACTACAACGGAATGGCTAAATAAAAGTACCCACAACTGCTGGGTTTTGGGTTATCTCATGCTAAAAGTATTTGACTAGTAAGTGGCGCAACTATAACGGAATGAATAACTAAAAGTGCCCACTGCTTATTTTATCAGGATGATTAGCTAAACCTGATTAGTAATTGCTGCAACGATAACTGAATAAGTAAAACTGCCAACTGTGTGAGTTCCTCGGTTGACTTCCTCGATCGGTGTCGAGGGGGAAACACCAGGATGGGTTTGCCTGATGATAGTATCAGGTTGGATCCGAATAGGACTTTCTTACCCCTCTCTGTTTGCCGCCAGTTGTATCGAGTCTCTATAGGTTGTTTAGTGCGTGCTGCCGCTGCCGCTTTAGTCCACCATACCTATGTAGGCGAGGACCGCCGAATTCTAGCCTCGCCGTGTACTGGCCTCGATCTTGCGCTCCTTTTTTCTTTGCCCTTTGTCGGCACCTTTTTGTTTAAGCAGGTTTGAGATCGGCGTCGTTAGGGTTACCCTTCCGGCCTGGCAGGCGGGGTTATGGGCGCCATTGGTTATTCTTGAGGATCTTAGCCCCATTTGCATCTTGTCCGTAGTGGACGCTATATCGTTCTCAAGGTGATTTGGATCTTTGTCTTGTATATCGTATTCTTGACTCATGGAGTCATTTGTATATATATATACGTTACGTGGGTCCCATCGAGGACTGTTGTGTAATGTTATTACTTTTTCACCCTTGCGAAAGTGCTGGTGGGCACCTTTGAATCGTTTCTATGCGGGTTTGGCGGGTTTTTCGCTAAAACTTGCATAGGTCCGATCGAGGGTGTTCTGAGTGGTATCGAGCTCGGTTGCGATACCCCACAAGTCCAGCCTGTAGGATAACCTAGCTAACGGCCGAAGTAGAGTGTCAAAACTATTTTGAAAACCGGTTGGATAGTTCTTATTAGGTCTGATTTTACTCCTTACCCCTCTGCTATTCTCCTCTTACCTCTACGTGTTTTGAATCCGCTCTCCTCTCTTTCTTCGAGTCCAGGATTTCTCGTGGTCGGGTTTCCGTCGTACCTTCAGGGTTTCGCTTCCTCCTCTGTTAACGGTGTTGCTACATCGGGTCTTCATGCTATCAGAG
The DNA here is from genome assembly GCA_030063025.1 of Avena longiglumis. Classification (NCBI taxonomy): domain Eukaryota; kingdom Viridiplantae; phylum Streptophyta; class Magnoliopsida; order Poales; family Poaceae; genus Avena; species Avena longiglumis. The sequence continues at coordinate 368,931,506 of CP125978.1, read as the reverse complement.
GAGCCTTCGTCTGTGGTACCATTCTTGGTTCCTTGTTTGTGCCTTCCGGTGTTTTCTGACGCGACGACATCATCTACGCCAGATCCGATGTAGTGTCTGCATCACTCCTTGGTTTCCGAACCTCGCTTGTCGAGATCTTCAGTCTAATTCCGAGAATGGTTGCACTCCCTTCTACTGATTGTGCAGAGTAATAGTTTGGGTGCGTGATGGATTGGCCCCCATGCCGACTACCCCTTCTATTCGCTTTTGTACATTGAAGTGGATGAGAATGCATCGGTTCCCCTTTCCATGGAAGTTAGAGGTGGTCTTATCGTTTGATACCTCTACCTTCGTCCTTTGTTCTCCGGAGTGTTCTCTCGACGATCAGGAACAACGACCCTTTGTTGGTGGTGTCGCCGATTTCAAGATGGAGGATGAACTCTTGTTAGTGGTGTCGCGAGGGTCTACACGAAGCGAGAAGACGCAGATCGCCGACCTTCCTTCCCGGTACCACGAGGCGGATCTCGAGGGCGAGATCCATTGTTAGTGGTGTCGAATTGTGGCATCCCGCAAAACCACTACTAGAAAATCGCGTGAATTTGTGCGTTGCATTGTCATCATCATGCATTGTTTGCATAAAACCATTTTCGCAAAGCCTGTTTTGTTTTCTAAAACGCCCCATCTTTATTCAAACGCAAAACCCCGGGTCTCTGGATTATTTTGTTTTGTTGCTATCGGGTTGCAAACGGTCCAATTAAATTAAATAAAATATTAAGTTATTTTAGTGGGGCAGTCGAACGGGCAATGACCCGAACGACCACCCCAGAAAAATAAATTGGTCCAACCCACAACCTTTTTCCTACCCATCCTAGTCTACCCAACCCGCTGGCCACATCACCCCACCCAATGGCTAATCGCCACCTCACCCTCTCCCTCTCCTCCACCACTACCTAGCTGCCATGTGGCCTAGCACTCACACACCACACAACCCCACTCAAACCACCCCACACCACACGCACCCACATCCCTGGCCCACACCAACACCAGCCACCATCCCAGCCCTCTCTCTCTCCACGTCCTTGGCACGCCCCCTGTCTTCTTCCTCCCTGCTCGGCCCCTCCCGCCGCCGGCAGGGGCCTCCTCCTCCTCCCTCCCCTTCCTCACCGGCCTCAGTTCCCCACCCCTTCTCCTATCTCTCGCTCGGCCGCCCTTTGCCCCGTGCACAGCTCGCCTCTGGCAGCCTTCCGCCCTTGCCAAGCTCCTCCCGTGCCCCTCTCCTCTCTGCGCGCGCTAGCCGTCCCCTTCCTTGTGGCATCCCGCAAAAACCACTACTAGAAAATCGCGTTGAATTGTGCATTGCATCGTCATCATCATGCATTGTTTGCCAAAAATTATTTTCGCAACACTCGTTTTGTTTTCTAAAACGCCCCTCTTGATCCAAACATCAAAATCCGGGTCGCCGGAATATTTTGTTTTTCCCGACATCGGTTTGCAAAAGCTTTGTTTGAAATAAATAATTTTTTTTTTATTTTAGTGGGGCAGTCGAACGGGCCGAGTAGACCCGAACGACCACCCCTGTTTTTAAATCGGTCCACCTCCTAAATTCCTAAAGCTACCCACTATCCTACCCACACCCCCTGGCCACCTCACTCCACCCAATCAGACCTCGCCACCTCATCTCTCCCTCTCCCTCACCCAATCACCCTCCGCCACGTCACCCCCCAGCCTCTCTCCCCTTTTTCCTCTCTCTCTCACCCTCTCAGCTCACCCCCACGCAGCCTCCCTTTCCACCTCTCTGCCGCGTGGCCCCCACCAGCCGGCCAGCACCCGCACGCGCCACATCCTGCCCCGCGCGCGGTCACACCCCACACTGCCCGTGGCCCCGGTTCCCCCTGGCCCGCTCCTGGTCCCACGCCCTGCCCCTTCTCACGCGCCCTGCGCCCCGATCCTCTCCCTTCTCCCTCGCCTCGCACCGAGCCTCCCCGCTCTCCTCCCTCTTCCCCAAGTCCGGCCAACCTCGCCTCCTCCTCACGCCCCGTCTTGGCTCCGCCCTCAACCGCCTCCCCGCGCAACCCGGCGCCTCGCCCCACCTCTCCTCCGTCGCCCTCGGGCGCCCGCCTCTGCGCCTTCTCCCGCCGTCTCCACGCCTCCAGCAGCGTCCGCGACCCGCCCGCGCCGGTTCCCCCTCCCTCGCCGGCTCGCCCGCTCGAGCGTCGAGCCGCCTCGCGCCGCCCTCCCTCGGCGTCGCGCCGCCCGCACGCTCCCTCGCGGCGCTCGCCCGGCGACGCCTCCAGCGCTCGCGGCGCCTCCAACCCGCAGCCACGGCGCCTCGCTTAACCGCCCGCGCGCCGGCGCTCGCCCTCCCGGCTCGCCCTCCTCCGGCCGGGCATCGCGCGCCCGGCCCGCGTCGTCGCGTCCCGACCCTCTGCTCCCTGCTGTCAACCACCCGCCCGGTAACCCCTCCACCGAGCAGCTCCTCTGCGGGCCCCTCCGTCGAGCCACGCCCCGACCGGTCGTCAACCACCTCGGGTTCTGCGGAGAGAGCTCGTCCTCGAGCTGCTCGGCCGCCACAGATGGGTGTTCGATGCTATGTCTCTAAGGGACATGAACATGTCGGTAACTCGATGCTCTGTGTGTGCCTACCTCCAAGTGCGTGTACCGCATGTATCGCATATATCGACCCTTGAAGTCACCAAAGGTCACTCGGCCTTAAGCTCCCGTGTAATCGTCTAGCTCGAGGCCCGAGCGACACCACAAGAACTTCCTCATCGACAAGTGCTTCGAAGCCGCCATCGGTTTAGCCAAGATGGTTGTCCACGATCGGCGCCGTGTCAAGTCCGTCATCGACATTGAAGCCCGACCGCTAAGGCCGCCATCGCGTAAACCAAAAGCCCGACGCCGGCCAGGAAGAACCCGATGCGCCCGGCCGCACCAAGTCCTGCCCCCAGGCGACAAGATCGCCGTCGCCGAACCCTAAGGCCACATGCGCGACAAGTGCTCTCTTCCGGACGCGGGATCTCCGCGAGGCGGCGAACCTAACGTGACCCGAGGACGCGAATGCGACAAGATCTGCATGCGACAAGATCGACACCGTACAAGGCGAGACCGATGCGCCCCCGACACCGACCCAAGTTCCGCACCCGGACGCGCCAAGATCTACCCCGATCCGAGACCCTAACCTAACCGGGCCGAGCGCCGTCGAACCTGGACCCGAGACCGACCCGACCCGAACCCGGAACCCCAAGTTCGTCGAGGCCCCTTAATGTGAACCCTCTCCCATAAACCCTATTTTATAATTGAAATACAACTTGTCGCATAATAATTGTTCATGCATGCATCTTATCATGTGGTTTGGGGGCCTTATGCCGATTCACCTAATAATTAAATATGGGGCCCATATGCGGGCAAATCTAGTCTTATATTGGCCTCATTTAAACTTGTGTAGCGAACCGGTATCTTATCTTGCCTTGTTAAACAACATTTAAATTGCGGGGGGTTCTAAATAACTTGAACCACCTAATTAACTGTCGGGACCCCGGTTCCGCTTAATATGACCTAATTGCATCGCACTTTTCCATGCCATGCATTATACATGCATCATGCCGATCTTCTGCCGTTGTATTAAATGTAGCATCCGGTGTTTCTTCTAGTGTTTTGGTTCTTCGCGGATAAGGCCGTTGAGTTGATGTGAGCTTCGTCCCGATCTTCGGTTGTTCCTTCGACAATGTTTTCAGGCGAGCATCTCCCCCTTTCTACCTATCTTACTTTTATAGTATTTACTTCCCTCCTGTTGATCTATTGCTATCTGTGTTGCGATGCTTTAGTTTCCGTACCTGTGATATACCGTGCAGCCCTATATTGCCTTGGACACATCCTATTACCTGTTGTTTGGTAGATAGTTGGACTTGCGCGTCGTAGTCGCTTGCTCAAGTGCTGTTGCGTGTCGTCAAGTGCCACAGTTGCTGATGTATTGCCGCATGTTGATGTTGGAGATGATCCTAGTTTTACTTATTGTTCACTTAAATTTCTGTTTAACAACTAAAATTGAAATAAGCAGAGGCATCGGTGGGTGATAGAAAATATTTGGTTTCCGAACGCCCACTTGTGTCCCGTAAGACCCCGAGTACTTGATACCTGTTCCTTGTTTTATCACGCTATCCACATCAAGGTATATATGGGACCCACGAGCGAGCTTGATTCAGTCTTATTTCTTGGGGCCACAACTAGTTTGAGGTTTTATTTACGATCCTGTACTTATGCCATGCTACTTTACGTATTTAAATTGTGCGAGCACCTTTGTCTTGTTAGGAAGGCGGAGTGATTCTGGTGTCGACAAGCCCAGCCACACTTCGGGTTCCCGATCGCTTCTGACCATTGGCGCTAACCTTGAGTCCGTCTCGAAGCTAGCTTACTCGTTCGGGATCTACTCAAAGGGTGGCCCCCTGAAATATTTCTGAATCCTGTGATTGTTCGGTCGTGAAAGCCTCGTTGGGTTTTGATTTGGTTTTCGAGGTTGATCGGCGTGTGTTGCTATTGGTGCACCCGGCGGTAAAACTTTTCAAAGCCGTGTCGCGGATATGGGCGACTTGGAGCACGATATCTCAATCATAGACAAGCATAACTAAAGTTTATTGCTATAAATTTGACTTTATAATGACTAGTAATCAGCTTCACTATAACGGAATGGCTAAATAATACTGCCCACAATTGCTTGTTTGAGTTGTCGCTTGCGACCATTGTACCTGACTAGTAAGTATGGCAACTACAATGGAATGGCGGAATAAAAGTACCAACAACTGTCGGGTTTGGGGTTTATATCATGTTATCATCGATTAGTAATTCTTTGTAACTATAACGGAATGGTTAACTAAAAGTGGCCCTTTTACTTTATCGGGATGATTATCTAAACACGGCTAGTAATTACATAGCGATAACTAAATAAAAGCGCCAAGCTGTGAGTTCCTCGGTTGACTTCCTCGTTTGGTCTCGAGGAAGCGCCAGATGGGTTTGTTTGATGATAGTATCATGTTGGATCCGAATAGGTTTTCTCACCCCTCTGATAACCGCCGGTTGTATCGAGTCTCCATAGGATGTTTAGTGCATCTTTTGCTGCCGCTCGATCCACCATACCTATGTAGGCGAGGACCGAATTCTAGCCTCGCTGTATGGCCTCGATCTTGGCGCTCCTTCTTTTCCTTTGCCCTTTGTCGGCACCCCTTTGTTTAAGCAGGTTTTGAGATCGGCGTCGTTAGCGGGGTTACCCTTCCGGCTTGGCTCAACAGGGTTATGGGCGCCATCGGTTATTCTTGAGGCTCTTAGCCCCATTTGCATCTTGTCCGTGGCCGGACTCGATCATTCAAGGTGGTTTGGATCTTTGTACCTTATATCGTATTCTTGACTCTTGAGTCATGTTATATATATCTGTTCTGTGGGTCCCATCGAGGACTGTTGTGTAATGTTATTACTTCGTTTTCCACCCGCACGAAAGTGCTTGGTGGGCACCTTTGAATCGTTTCTATGCGGGTTTGGCGAATTTTGCTCAAACTTGCATAGGTCCGATCGAGGTGTTACTGAGTGGTATCGAGCTCGGCGGTTGCGATACCCCACAAGTCCAGCCTGTAGGATAACCTAGCTAACGGCCGAAGTAGAGTGTCAAAACTATTTTTGAAAAATCGGTTGGATAGTTCTGATTAGGTCTGATTTTACTCCTTACCCCTCTGCTGTTCTCCTCTTACCCCTACGTGTTTTGAATCCGCTCTCGCCTCTTTCTTCGAGTCTAGGAATTCTCGTGGTGGGGTTTCCGTCGTACCTTTAGGGATTCGCTTCCTTCTTCGATAACGGTGTTGCTACATCTGGTCTCCATGCTATCCGAGGAATCCTTCGTCTGTGATGCCGTCCTTTGTTCTTTGTTTGTGCCTTCCGGAGTTTCCGACGCGACGACCTCATCTATGCGGATCCGATCTGAGTCCATCACTCCGTTGTTTCCTAACCTCGCTTATCGAGATCTTCAGTCTGTTTCCGAGAGTTGGTTGCATAATCCGCCTATTCGTGTGCAGAGTAATGGTTTGAGTGCGGGATGGAGTAGCTACCATACCACTACTCTTATCATTCGCTTTTGTACATTGAATCAGTGGATCCAGCAATTTTACTCCGCCCACGGAAGTTAGGGTGGCTTTATTTGTTGATACCTCTACCTTCGACCTTTTGTCTCCGGAGTGTTCTCTCGACGATCACGGGCAACGAACTCTTGTTAGTGGTGTCGCGAGGATCTACACAAAGCGAGAAGATGCAGATCGCCGACCTTTCCTTCCGGTACCATGAGGCGGATCTCGAGGGCGAGATCCATTGTTAGTGGTGTCGAATTGTGGCATCCCGCAAAAACCACTACTAGAAAATCGCGTTGAATTGTGCATTGCATCGTCATCATCATGCATTGTTTGCCAAAAATTATTTTCGCAACACTCGTTTTGTTTTCTAAAACGCCCCTCTTGATCCAAACATCAAAATCCGGGTCGCCGGAATATTTTGTTTTGCCCGACATCGGTTTGCAAAAGCTTTGTTTGAAATAAATAAAATTTATTTTTATTTTAGTGGGGCAGTCGAACGGGCCGAGTAGACCCGAACGACCACCCCTGTTTTTAAATCGGTCCACCTCCTAAATTCCTAAAGCTACCCACTATCCTACCCACACCCCCTGGCCACCTCACTCCACCCAATCAGACCTCGCCACCTCATCTCTCCCTCTCCCTCACCCAATCACCCTCCGCCACGTCACCCCCCAGCCTCTCTCCCCTTTTTCCTCTCTCTCTCACCCTCTCAGCTCACCCCCATGACCTCCCTTTCACCTCTCTCTAGCGTGGCCCCACCAGCCCGGCACCCGCCCACCGCGCCACATCACACCCTTCCACCCTGCCCGTGGCCCGTTTCCCCAGCGCTCCTGGTCCCACGCCCTGCCCCTTCTCACGCGCCCTGCGCCCCGATCCTCTCCCTTCTCCCTCGCCTCGCACCGAGCCTCCCCGCTCTCCTCCCTCTTCCCTAAGTCCGGCCAACCTCGCCTCCTCCTCACGCCGGCCGCTGGCCTCCGCCCTGTCGCCTCCCCGCGCAACCCCGGCCCGCCTCGCCCCACCTCTCCCTCCCGTCGCCCGCTCGGGCGCCCCACCTCTGCGCCTTCTCCGGCGCCCGGCTCCCGCCTCCGCCGCCGCCCCCCTCGCCCGCGGATCCCCCTCCCTCGCCGCTCGCCCGCTGAGCCCGTCGAGCCGCCTCGCGCCACCGCCTCCCTCGGCGTCCGCCGCCGCCACGCTCCCCTCCCGGCGCTCGCCGGGCACCCTCCAAGGCTCCCGCCCGGCGACCCCGCAGCCAGCGCCTCGCTGCCAGCGTCCGCCTCCGCTCCAACCCGCGCCACGGTGCCCCTGCCCGCCCAACCGCCCGGCTCGCGGGCCCCGCTCGCCCGCCGCTTTCCGCTCGCCGTCGCCCTCGCCCGGCGCTCCTTCCCTGCGCCTCCCTCTGCCCGGCGGGCGCCGCGCGTCCCGCCCGCATCGTCGCGTCCCGACCCTCGCTCGGTCCTCCAACCACCGCCGCCCGGTAACCCTCCACCGAGCCGCTCCTCTGCGGGCCCCTCCGTCGAGCCGCACCGCCATCCCGACGCCCTCGTCGTCAACCACCTCGATCGGTCTGCGGAGAGAGCTCGTCCGCGAGCGAGCTGCTCCGGCCAGCACAGATGGTGTTCGATGCTATGTCTCTAAGGGATATGAACCTGGTAACATGTCAGTTAGCCTCGATGCTCCTGTGTGTAGTGCCTACCTCCAAGTGCGTGTACCGCATATGTATCCGGTGGCATACGACCCTTGAAGTCACCAAAGGTCACCCCGACGCAAGCTCCCCGTGTAATCGTCTAGCTCCGAGGCCCCAGAACGACACCACAAGAACTTCCTCATCGACAAGTGCTTCGCGAAGCCGCCATCGGTTTGGCCAAGATGGTTGTCCACGATCGACGCCGTGTCAAGTCCGTCATCGACATTGAAGCCCGACCGCTAAGGCCGCCATCGCGGAAAACCAAAGCCCCGTCGCCCCGACCGGAAGAACCCGATGCGCCCTGACGCCGCACCAAGTCCTGCCCCCCAGAGCGACAAGATCATCGTCATCGAACCCTAAGGCCACATGCGCGGCAAGTGCTCTCTTCCGGACGCCAGGATCTCCGCAGGAGGCGACGAACCCACAACGTGACCCGAGGACCGCGAATGCGACAAGATCTGCATGCGACAAGATCGACACCGTACAAGGCGAGACCGATGCGCCCCCGACACCGACCCAAGTTCCGCACCCGGACGCGCCAAGATCTACCCCGATCCGAGACCCTAACCCCGGAGCCCGAGAACGCCCCGTCGAACCCTGGACCCCGAGACCCGAACCCGAACCCGGAACCCCAAGTTCGTGAGGCCCCTTAATGTGAACCCTCTCCCAAAACCCTATTTTATAATTGAAATACAACTTGTCGCATAATAATTGTTCATGCATGCATCTTATCATGTGGTTTGGGGGTCTTATGCCGATTCACCTAATAATTAAATATGGGCCCATATGCGGGCAAATCTAGTCTTATATTGGCCTCATTTAAACTTGTGTAGCGAACCGGTATCTTATCTTGCCTTGTTAAACAACATTTAAATTGCGGGGGGTTCTAAATAACTTGAACCACCTAATTAACTGTCGGGACCCCGGTTCCGCTTAATATGACCTAATTGCATCGCACTTTGCCATGCCATGCATTATACATGCATCATGCCGATCTTCTGCCGTTGTATTAAATGTAGCATCCGGTGTTTCTTCTAGTGTTTTGGTTCTTCGCGGATAAGGCCGTTGAGTTGATGTGAGCTTCGTCCCGATCTTCGGTTGTTCCTTCGACAATGTTTTGATGAGCATCTCCCCTTTCTACCTATCTTACTTTTATAGTATTTACTTCCCTCTGTTGATCTATTGCTATCGTATTTACGATGCTTTAGTTTCCGTACTGTGATATACCGTGCAGCCCTATATTGCCTTGGACACATCCTATTACATTGTTTGGTAGATAGTTGGACTTGCGGCGTCGATCGCTTGCTCAAGTCTTGTTGTGTCGTCAAGTGCCACGATTGCTGATGTATTGCCGCATGTTGATGTTGGAGATGATCCTAGTTTTACTTATTGTTCACTTAAATTTCTGTTTAACAACTAAAATTGAAATAAGCGAGGCATCGGTGGGTGATAGAAAATATTTGGTTTCGAGCCCACTTGTGTCCCGTAAGACCCAGTACTTGATACCTGTTCCTTGTTTTATCGCGCTATCCACATCCGGAGGTATATGGGACCCCAGGCGAGCTTGATTGGTCTTATTTCTTGGGGCCACAACTAGTTTGAGGTTTTATTTACGATCTGTACTTATGCCATGCTACTTTACGTATTTAAATTGTGCGAGGACCTTTGTCTGTTTAGGAAGGCGGAGTGATTACGCGGTATCGACAAGCCCAGCCACACTTCGGGTTCCCGATCGCTTCTGACCATTGACGCAAACCTTGAGTCCGTCTCGAAGCTTGCTTACTTCGTTGCGGGTCTACTCAAAGGGGTGACCCCCTGAAATATTTCTGAATCCTGTGATTGTTCAGTCGTGAAAGCCTCGTTGGGTTTGATTTGGTTTTTCCGAGGTTGATCGAGCGTGTGTTGCTATTGGTGCACCCCGGCTGGGTAAAACTTTACGAAAGCCGTGTCGCGGATATGGACGACTTGGAGCACGATGTCTCGATCATAGACAAGCATAACTAAAGTTTATTGCTATAAATTTGACTTTATAATGACTAGTAATCAGCTTCACTATAACGGAATGGCTAAATAATCGCCCACAATTGCTTGTTTGAGTTGTCGCTTGCGACCATTGTACCTGACTAGTAAGTATGGCAACTACAATGGAATGGCGGAATAAAAGTACCAACAACTGTCGGGTTTGGGGTTTATATCATGTTATCTGTATCTGATTAGTAATTGCTGTAACTATAACGGAATGGTTAACTAAAAGTGGCCACTGCTTACTTTATCAGGATGATTATCTAAACCTGGCTAGTAATTACCGCAACGATAACTAAATAAATAAAACTGCCAACTGTGTGAGTTCCTCGGTTGACTTCCTCGTTTGGTCTCGAGGGGGGAAACGCCAGGATGGGTTTGTTTGATGATAGTATCATGTTGGATCCGAATAGGTTTTTCTCACCCCTCTCTGATAACCGCCAGTTGTATCGAGTCTCCATAGGATGTTTAGTGCATCTTTGCCTTTGCCGATCCACCACACCTATGTAGGCGAGGACCGAATTCTAGCCTCGCTGTCTTGGCCTCGATCTTGGCCTCCTTCTTTTCCTTTGCCCTTTGGCACCTTTTGTTTAAGCGGTTTTGAGATCGGCGTCGTTAGCGGGTTACCCTTCCGGCTTGGCACAGGCAGGTTATGGACGCCATCGGTTATTCTTCAGGGCTCTTAGCCCCATTTGCATCTTGTCCGTAGCCGGACGCTCGATCATTTCAAGGTGGTTTGGATCTTTGTACCTTATATCTGTATTCTTGACTCTTCGCGTCGCTGTTATATATATCTGTTCTGTGGGTCCCATCGAGGACTGTTGTGTAATGTTATTACTTCGTTTTCCACCCGCACGAAAGTGCCTGGTGGGCACCTTTGAATCGTTTCTATGCGGGTTTGGCGAATTTTGCTCAAACTTGCATAGGTCCGATTCTGAGGGTGTTACATTCCTCCAGCTCGCTGCGCCACCAGCGCCTCCCCATCGCCGCTTCAGCTTGACCTCGAGCCGCCCCGTCGCCGTCGGTCTGCGTCCTCGCTGCCGCGTCGAGCTCCCGTCGCCCAGCGTGGCCCAGCACCAGCTCCCTCTGCGCCCGCCAACCGCTCGAGGCCGCGCCCGGCGAGCTCGCCGCCGTCGCTGCAGCTCTCTCCTTCCGCCTCCGGCCGCCCGCTCGCCTCCGACCCGGCCTCCACCCTCGGCTGCGCCTCCGCCACCGCCCGGTCCTCCGTCGTCGCCCCTACCTGCCCGCCCGGTCGCGACCGAACCGCTCCGTCGCCTCTGCAAGCCCGCCCGTCTTGACTGGCTCCCTTCCCCGCCGCCTCTGCGTCGTGTCCGGCCGCGAGCTCGCCGTGGCCACTTCTTCCGGGCAGCCTGGCCTCTCGACGAGCCCCGCGTCGCTGCCCCACCGCCCTCCCTTGCGGTGCGCTCCCCTCCCTGCCGTTTTGCCTCTCTGTGAGCCCCGCTTCGGGTCTGCTCCCCTCCAGCGAGTTCCCCACCGGCTTCAGTGACCTCGCCGCCCCCGGCCACGAGAGACCTTCGCTCAAGCTCCTCTTCACCGTGGCCTCGCCTCCATCGTTGGTTAGTGTCCAGCAGCAACATAACGCGTTGGTGGGTTTGTTGTGTTGATGCGCCTCGGCTCCTCGGGTGTGAAGTTGTGGTGTGTGGCTACAAGGCAAACCCGTAGAGAAAGTGCATGTGTAGATGATGTTGGGTGTGGGACGCACTTGACAATGATACATCGCCAAGATCCACCGGCGCCAAACCAAGATCGACATCGTCACCCGAGAACTCTGACAAGAACGCCAAGCTCGTCGAGAACCCGGACCGCCAAGTTCTTCAATCGGATCCGAGGACACCGAGACCCCGGTGCGGCAAGTACTCCGCCCCGGACACCAAGTTCTGCACCCCGGACGCCAAGTCCGACCCGACCCGCGAACCCGGCAAGACCGCCCATAGCAGCGAACGACACCGCCCCGGAAGAACCCGATGCGCCCCGGCGCCGAACCAAGTCCTTCTTCGTGGATGCGACAAGATTTTTCTCCGTTGTCCAAGAACGCTTCCGCCAAGACCGAACCCGTCGAACCCTGGATCCCGAGACCCGACCCCGAACACCCCGGAACCCAAGATCTGCCGAACCCTGATGTGTGAACCCTTTTCCCGAACCATATTTTATAAACGCTAATATAAAACTTGTTGCATATAAACTTGCCATGCATGCATACTTGTCATGTGGTTTGGGGGTCTTATGCCGATTCACCTCTAATTAAATATGGGGCCCATATGCGGGCAAATCTAGTCTCATATTGGCCTCATTTAAATTTGTGTAGCGAACCGGTGATATATTTTGCCTTGTTAAAACAACATTTAAATTGCGGGGTAGCTAAACAACTTGAACCATCTAACTAATTGTCGGGACCCCTGTTCCACTTAATATTGACCTAATTGCATCGTACCTTTGCCATGCCATGCATCATACATGCATCATGCCGATCTTCTGCCGTTGTATTAAATATTGCATCCGGTGTTTGTTCTAGTGTTTTGGTTCTTCGCGGATAAGGCCGTTGAGTTGATGTGAGCTTCGCCCCGATCTTCGGTTGAACCCTTCGACAATGTTTTCAGGCGAGCATCTCCCCCTTTCTACCTATCTTACTTTTATAGTATTTATTTCTCTCCTGTTGATCTATTGCTATCTATGTTGCGATGCTCTAGTTTCCGTACCCGTGATATCCCCTGCAGTCTTATATTGCCTTGGACACATCCTATTACCTGTTGTTTGGTAGATAGTTGGACTTGCGCGTCATAGTCACTTGCTCAAGTGCTGTTGCGTGTTGTCAAGTGCCACAGTTGCTGATGTATTGCCGCATGTTGCTGTTGGAGATGATCCTAGTTTTACTTATCGCTCACTTTAATTCCTGTTTAACAACTAAAATTGAAAGCGAGGCATCGGTGGGTGATAGATAATATTTGGTTTCGAGCCCACTTGTGTCCGTGGGACCCCAAGTACTTGATACTGTTCCTTGATTTATCACGCTATCCACATCCGGGAGGTATATGGGACCCCCACGAGCGAGCTTGATTCAATCTTATTTCTTGGGGCCACAAACTAGTTTGAGGTTTTATTTACGATCTGTACTTATGCCATGCTACTACGTATTTAAATTGTGCGACGAGATAGCACTGCATCTTGTTTAGGAAAGCGAGTGATTACGCGGTATCGACACCCAGTTTTGGGTTCCCGATCGCTTCGACCATTGTCGCAAACCTTGAGTCCGTCTCGAGCTTGCTTACCGTTGCGGGTGTACTCCAAGGGGTGGCCCCCTGAAATATTTCTGAATCCTGTGATTGTTCAGTCGTGAAAGCCTCGTTGGGTTTTGAGTTGGTTTTTCCGAGGTTGATCGAGTGTGTGTTGCTATTGGTGCACCCCGGCCGGGTAAAACTTTCTGAAAGCCGTGTCCGCGGATATGGACGACTTGGAGCACAGTATCTCGATCATAGACAAGCATAACTAAAGTTTATTGCTATAAATTTGACTTTATAATTACTAGTAATCAGCTTCACTATAATGGAATGGCTAATTAATACTGCTCACAACTGCTTGTTTGGTTTATCGCTTGCGACAATTGTATCTGACTAGTAAGTATTGCAACTACAACGGAATGGTTAAATAAAAGTACCCACAACTGCTGGGTTTTGGGTTATCTCATGCTAAAAGTATTTGACTAGTAAGTGGCGCAACTATAACGGAATGAATAACTAAAAGTGCCCACTGCTTATTTTATGAGGATGATTAGCTAAACCTGATTAGTAATTGCTGCAACGATAACTGAATAAGTAAAACTGCCAACTGTGTGAGTTCCTCGGTTGACTTCCTCGATCGGTGTCGAGGGGGAAACACCAGGATGGGTTTGCCTGATGATAGTATCAGGTTGGATCCGAATAGGACTTTCTTACCCCTCTCTGTTTGTCGCCAGTTGTATCGAGTCTCTATAGGTTGTTTAGTGCGTGCTGCCGCTGCCGCTTCAGTCCATCATACCTATGTAGGCGAGGACCGCCGAATTCTAGCCTCGCCGTGTCTTGGCCTCGATCTTGGCGCTCCTTTTTTTCTTTGCCCTTTGGCACCCCTTTTGTTTAGCGGGTTTGAGATCGGCGTCGTTAGCGGTTACCCTTCCGGCTGGCTTGGTCAGGTTATGGGCGCCATTGGTTATTCTTGAGGCTCTTAGCCCCATTTGCATCTTGTCCGTGGCGGGCCTATATCGTTCTCAAGGTGATTTGGATCTTTGTATTGTATACGTATTCTTGACTCATGGAGTCGTTGTTATATATATATCATTACGTGGGTCCCATCGAGGTGTTGTGTAATGTTATTACCGTTTTCCACCCGCACGAAAGTGCTGGTGAGCACCTTTGAATCGTTTCTATGCGGGTTTGGCGGGTTTTCGCTAAAACTTGCATAGGTCCGATCGAGGGTGTTATAGAGTGGTATCGAGCTCGGTTGCGATACCCTGAAGTCCAAATGTAGGATAACCTAGCTAACGGCCGAAGTAGAGTGTCAAAACTATTTTGAAAACCGGTTGGATAGTTCTTATTAGGTCTGATTTTACTCCTTACCCCTCTGCTATTCTCCTCTTACCTCTACGTGTATTGAATCCGCTCTCCTCTCTTTCTTCGAGTCCAGGATTTCTCGTGGTCGGGTTTCCGTCGTACCTTCAGGGTTTCGCTTCCTCCTCTGTTAACGGTGTTTCTACATCGGGTCTTCATGCTATCCGAGGAGCCTTCGTCTGTGGTACCATTCTTGGTTCCTTGTTTGTGCCTTCCGGTGTTTTCTGACGCGACGACATCATCTACGCGGATCCGATGCGATACGCATCACTCCTTGGTTTCCGAACCTCGCTTGTTGAGATCTTCAGTCTAATTCCGAGAATGGTTGCACTCCCTTCTACTGATTGTGCAGAGTAATAGTTTGGGTGCGTGATGGATTGGCCCCCATGCCGACTACCCCTTCTATTCGCTTTTGTACATTGAAGTGGATGAGAATGCATCGGTTCCCCTTTCCATGGAAGTTAGAGGTGGTCTTATCGTTTGATACCTCTACCTTCGTCCTTTGTTCTCCGGAGTGTTCTCTCGACGATCAGGAACAACGACCTTTTGTTGGTGGTGTCGCCGATTTCAAGATGGAGGATGAACTCTTGTTAGTGGTGTCGCGAGGGTCTACACGAAGCGAGAAGACGCAGATCGCCGACCTTCCTTCCCGGTACCACGAGGCGGATCTCGAGGGCGAGATCCATTGTTAGTGGTGTCGAATTGTGGCATCCCGCAAAACCACTACTATAAAATCGCGTGAATTTGTGCGTTGCATTGTCATCATCATGCATTGTTTGCATAAAACCATTTTCGCAAAGCCCGTTTTGTTTTCTAAAACGCCCCATCTTTATTCAAACGCAAAACCCCGGGTCTCCGGATTATTTTGTTTTGTTGCTATCGGGTTGCAAACGGTCCAATTAAATTAAATAAAATATTAAGTTATTTTAGTGGGGCAGTCGAACGGGCAATGACCCGAACGACCACCCCAGAAAAATAAATCGGTCCAACCCACAACCTTTTTCCTACCCATCCTAGTCTACCCAACCCGCTGGCCACATCACCCCACCCAATGGCTAATCGCCACCT
This sequence comes from Avena longiglumis, assembly GCA_030063025.1. Classification (NCBI taxonomy): domain Eukaryota; kingdom Viridiplantae; phylum Streptophyta; class Magnoliopsida; order Poales; family Poaceae; genus Avena; species Avena longiglumis. The sequence goes on along the minus strand of CP125978.1, from coordinate 368,916,048 downwards.
CACCCTCTCCCTCTCCTCCACCACTCCCTAGCTGCCACGTGGCCTAGCACTCACACACCACACAACCCCACTCAAACCACCCCACACCACACGCACACCCGCACCCCACCTGTCCCCTGGCCCACCCCCACCAGCCACCATCCCCGCGCCTCCCTCTCTCTCTCCGCGTCCAGCCCGCCTTCCTGTCTTCCTCCTGGCCCCCCTCCCGCCGCCGGCAGGGGCCTCCTCCTCCTCCCTCCCCTTCCTCACCGGCCTCAGTTCCCCACCCCTTCTCCTATCTCTCCGCTCCGCTCCGTGCACAGCTGCGCCTCCGGCCGCGCGGCCTGCCATGCCGCCACAAGATCCTCCGTGCCCTCTCCTCTCTGCGCTTAGTCCCCTTCCTCCAGCTTTGCACCACAGCGCCCCATCGCCCGCTTCCGCTGCCTCGAGCCGCGTCGCCGTCGGTGCCGTCCTGCCGGCGAGCGCGTCAGCTCCCGTCGCCCCAGCGTAAGCGCCGCCCAGCTCCCTCTGCGCCCGCCAACCCCTCGAGGCCCGCCCGGCTCAGCCCGCCGTCGCTGCAGCTCTCCTTCCGCCTCCGGGCCCTTGCTCGCTCCGCCGCCTGCCTCGGCCGTGGCCTCCACCCTCGGCGCTGCGCCTCGCCACCGCCCGGTCCTCGTCGTCGCCCTACCTCGGCGGTCCGCGACCCCGAACGCTCCGTCGCCCTCTGCAAGCCCCGCCGTCGCGACCACAGGCTCCTTCCCGCCTCTGCGTCGTGTCGGCCGGCCGCCCCTCCACCGCGAGCTCGCCGTGGCCACTTCTTCCGGGCAGCCTGGCCTCTCGACGAGCCCCGCGTCGCTGCCCCACCGCCCTCCCTTGCGGTGCGCTCCCCTCCCTGCCGTTTTGCCTCTCTGTGAGCCCCGCTTCGGGTCTTCTCCCCTCCAGCGAGTTCCCCACCGGCTTCAGTGACCTCGCCGCCCCCGGCCACGAGAGACCTTCGCTCAAGCTCCTCTTCACCGTGGCCTCGCCTCCATCGTTGGTTAGTGTCCAGCAGCAACATAACGCGTTGGTGGGTTTGTTGTGTTGATGCGCCTCGGCTCCTCGGGTGTGAAGTTGTGGTGTGTGGCTACAAGGCAAACCCGTAGAGAAAGTGCATGTGTAGATGATGTTGGGTGTGGGACGCACTTGACAATGATACATCGCCAAGATCCACCGGCGCCAAACCAAGATCGACATCGTCACCCGAGAACTCTGACAAGAACAACAAGCTCGTCGAGAACCCGGACCGCCAAGTTCTTCAATCGGATCCGAGGACACCGAGACCCCGGTGCGGCAAGTACTCCGCCCCGGACACCAAGTTCTGCACCCCGGACGCCAAGTCCGACCCGACCCGCGAACCCGGCAAGACCTTCGCAACGATGAGAACGACACCTCCCCGGAAGAACCCGATGCGCCCCGGCGCCGAACCAAGTCCTTCTTCGTGGATGCGACAAGATTTTTCTCCGTTGTCCGAGAACGCTTCCGCCGAGACCGAACCCGTCGAACCCTGGATCCCGAGACCCGACCCCGAACACCCCGGAACCCAAGATCTGCCGAACCCTGATGTGTGAACCCTTTTCCCGAACCATATTTTATAAACGCTAATATAAAACTTGTTGCATATAAACTTGCCATGCATGCATACTTGTCATGTGGTTTGGGGGTCTTATGCCGATTCACCTCTAATTAAATATGGGGCCCATATGCGGGCAAATCTAGTCTCATATTGGCCTCATTTAAATTTGTGTAGCGAACCGGTGATATATTTTGCCTTGTTAAAACAACATTTAAATTGCGGGGTAGCTAAACAACTTGAACCATCTAACTAATTGTCGGGACCCCTGTTCCACTTAATATTGACCTAATTGCATCGTACCTTTGCCATGCCATGCATCATACATGCATCATGCCGATCTTCTGTCGTTGTATTAAATATTGCATCCGGTGTTTGTTCTAGTGTTTTGGTTCTTCGCGGATAAGGCCGTTGAGTTGATGTGAGCTTCGCCCCGATCTTCGGTTGAACCCTTCGACAATGTTTTCAGGCGAGCATCTCCCCCTTTCTACCTATCTTACTTTTATAGTATTTATTTCTCTCCTGTTGATCTATTGCTATCTGTGTTGCGATGCTCTAGTTTCCGTACCCGTGATATCCCCTGCAGTCTTATATTGCCTTGGACACATCCTATTACCTGTTGTTTGGTAGATAGTTGGACTTGCACGTCATAGTCGCTTGCTCAAGTGCTGTTGCGTGTTGTCAAGTGCCACAGTTGCTGATGTATTGCCGCATGTTGCTGTTGGAGATGATCCTAGTTTTACTTATCGCTCACTTTAATTCCTGTTTAACAACTAAAATTGAAGTAAGCAGAGGCATCGGTGCATGATAGATAATATTTGGTTTCCGAACGCCCACTTGTGTCCCATAGGACCCCGATTACTTGATACCTGTTCCTTGATTTATCGCGCTATCCACATCCGGGAGGTATATGGGACCCCCCTGAGCCAGAGCTTGATTCAGTCTTATTTCTTGGGGCCACAAACTAGTTTGAGGTTTTATTTACGATCCTGTACTTATGCCATGCTACTTCTGTATTTAAATTGTGCGACAGATAGCACCTTGTCTTGTTAGGAAAGCGGAGTGATTACGCAGTATCGACACCCGAGTTTTCGGTTCGATCGCTTCTGACCATGTCACAAACCTTGAGTCCGTCTCGAGCTTGCTTACGTTGCGGGTGTACTCAAGGGTGGCCCCTGAAATATTTCTGAATCCTGTGATTGTTCGATCGTGAAAGCCTCGTTGGGTTTTGAGTTGGTTTTCGAGGTTGATCGGCGTGTGTTGCTATTGGTGCACCGGCCGGGTAAAACTTTCGAAAGCCGTGTCCGCGGATATGGACGACTTGGAGCACAGTATCTCGATCATAGACAAGCATAACTAAAGTTTATTGCTATAAATTTGACTTTATAATGACTAGTAATCAGCTTCACTATAATGGAATGGCTAATTAATACTGCCCACAACTGCTTGTTTGGTTTATCGCTTGCGACAATTGTATCTGACTAGTAAGTATTGCAACTACAACGGAATGGCTAAATAAAAGTACCCACAACTGCTGGGTTTTGGGTTATCTCATGCTAAAAGTATTTGACTAGTAAGTGGCGCAACTATAACGGAATGAATAACTAAAAGTGCCCACTGCTTATTTTATCAGGATGATTAGCTAAACCTGATTAGTAATTGCTGCAACGATAACTGAATAAGTAAAACTGCCAACTGTGTGAGTTCCTCGGTTGACTTCCTCGATCGGTGTCGAGGGGGAAACACCAGGATGGGTTTGCCTGATGATAGTATCAGGTTGGATCCGAATAGGACTTTCTTACCCCTCTCTGTTTGCCGCCAGTTGTATCGAGTCTCTATAGGTTGTTTAGTGCGTGCTGCCGCTGCCGCTTCAGTCCACCATACCTATGTAGGCGAGGACCGAATTCTAGCCTCGTGCATCGCCTCAAGATCTTGGCCTCCTTTTTTCTTTGCCCTTTGTCGGCACCTTTGTTTAAGCAGGTTTGAGATCGGCGTCGTTAGCGGGGTTACCCTTCCGGCCTGGCAGGGGTTATGGACGCCATTGGTTATTCTTCAGGGCTCTTATCCCCATTTGCATCTTGTCCGTAGCTGGACGCTATATCGTTCTCAAGGTGATTTGGATCTTTGTACTGTATATCTGTATTCTTGACTCATGGAGTCGCTGTTATATATATCTGTTCTGTGGGTCCCATCGAGGACTGTTGTGTAATGTTATTACTTCGTTTTCCACCCGCACGAAAGTGCCTGGTGGGCACCTTTGAATCTTTTCTATGCGGGTTTGGCGGGTTTTTCGCTAAAACTTGCATAGGTCCGATTCTGAGGGTGTTACAGAGCAATGGAAATTCCTCACCAGATCTTCCGGTGGAAGTTCTGGCAAATAGAGCATACCCAAACAGAAGGTACTAGGAGCTCACCGGAAGTTCTAGCGGAAGTTGGATCAGAACTAAGTTCCAAATCATCCCATAGCAAAGTCCTGAGCGGAACTTCTTGCGCCTGGCCGGAAGTTTCGATCAGACAAAAATGGCTCCAGCAAATCAGAACCTCGCTCTCTCGCAGATGAGTAGGATGGATGTGGCAGTGCATATGGGGTTTGTGCAAGAACAAGTGATTTCCCATAGCCTTCCAAGATGGACCCCCTCTTGATAGTATGGCGACCTAAAGCAATAAAAAGAGAGAAACTAGAAAAACTAAAGGCCGCCGTCTTCACGAGATCCCAAAGAGAGCATCCGCATAATCCATAGGAATCATCAAAAGCATTTTTCCTGAAACTCAAGTACACGGTTAAACCACAAGTGGGATTGTCATCATCACCAAAATAGCATGGGAAAATATAGTCCTTTCAATCTCCCCCTTTTTGGTGTTTGATGACAATCCCAAAGATTTGCATAAGATGGAAATAATCTTTGCAATGGATGGAACAAGCTCCCCCTATATGTGTGAAGGTAGAGAAAATGCTCTAAGGACAATACTACCACACATACAAGGAGGATCCCCCTTCCAATTGCAAATATAACACAAGTGAAAGGAATAGATAGTATAGAGATCATACCGATGCACCAACCAACTGTGGTGGAGACAATAGAAGAAATATCAAGGGAGACTAAAGATGCTCCACCACCATATACAAATGCCCATAAGACAATAACAATAAAACCAAACACTAGGCATTAACCAAGCATAACAAAACATACCACATAGTCTCATACACATAATATGGTCCACAAGCACACATAAGTTCACAAGCACACAAATAAACTAGAGAGTTCATGAGCTAGAAAAGATCAAAGACAAGAACGAGCTCGCGACTCAGCCCATGCAAATCCCGTGAGCAACCTAATAGACATCTTTCTCCCCCTTTGGCATCGAGACACCAAAAAGGAAGAAAAGATCACTCTAATCGCCCCAACCGTGAAAGGGAGGAGGAGGAGAGGGCTCAGGGACCCAAGGATCCCACGCAGGCGGAGGACCGGTGACTTCCTCCTTGGACTCATACTCAGACCAACGGCAGTTGTCGTGAATCCAATCATCCCTGGGAGCAGTGACAGAGCTAGTGACAGGAGAGCAAGGAATGTTGAGAGCAGTCATGATGGCCTTCTGGTGCTGAACACTGTGTCGCTGATCGACATAAGACTGATACTCACGGTTCTGGAGAAAGTAGAAAGTCTTCTTCACCTTTCCAAGCAGCTTCTTTGCCCAAGATGGCTGCCTCTGGAGAGAATGACCACCAGCACTAGAGCCGCCATGAGCAGAAGAGGGACCACCAGCTTCAGCATGAGCCTTTTGGAGAGCTTCTTCCTTTTCTTCTTGGGACCGAGGCTTGTTGTGTTTGCTCACACGCAGCTTCTTCTCCTCATGAATGGTGATGGAGGCCTCAGAGAAACTTGTACCAGTCACCTCAAGCCACTTGTGATTGATGAGTGTCTGAATATATGGAGCATAGGGGCAAGAGCGCTTGTCAATGATATCCCACCACATCTCGTTATAGATGAAATGCATGACGTCCATCTTCCTGTCAGAGTCACGACGAAGGTAAGTCTGATGCATGAGATCAACTTGATAGGCATGAAATTGATCAAATTTGCCGACCTTGGGAGAGATGGTGTTGAAGTACACCCTGCGCATGATGTCATAAAATGGCCGCAGATGATTCACAAAACCAACAGTGCCCCAACCTTCAACGTAAAGAGGCTCCAGGACTTCACGATCAGCAGCTACGGCGGTATGGACACAACATCCATTTGCCACTTTGCCAGGTTGAATGGGATAGCCAAGGAGCTCAGCAAACTCGGACCATTGGGCGATAAGCAGCACGCCATTAGTCATCCAATTCATCACACCTTCAGTAGAAGAACTCATATTCAAGTGAAGAGTAGTGTAGAACTGAGCAATAGCACCTTCATCGAAGTTCTGACGGTGCTCCATGAGGGGAATTGCGGTGACCCAGCATACCACTACATGTGTAGTACACTATAGTCGTTGACATGACACTCACAGAGCACCATTCTGTAAATATCACATCCCTCAGAGTGGTACAACAGAAACATTGCGGGTACATATTACAAACATTCACATATTATTATTATTACAATACCAGAAGTTCACGACTTCAATAGGTTCAACTTACAAACTAAAATATAAAGTGTTTCAGCGGAGTTTAAAAGTAACAACTCCGACTAGGAGTTGAGCTCAGCAGCTTATTATATAGAATTCATCTTTTTTCGGCTCGTTGGTTACTACTAACTAGGGATACTTAGTTGGACTCGTTATCATCGACACCGTAGGATTTCGTAATACACTCCTTCAACACCTCCGGACGGTCGGGTTCCTCGTAGAACACATCTTCTTGGCATTCATTTGCATACATTGGCACGTCTTGGGATCCTCAGAGTCTAAGCAAGGGATCAAAGGAAAGAATGAGTAACAGCGTTACCCAACAAGTTCATTATATGCAAGGTGGGAAGTTTGATGCTCTAACTACCACCTAGGATTATAAATCCTTGGCACTATGCAATTTTTGTAAATCTTTCTTCAAAGATTGATTTTATTCTGAAAAACTATGACAATTAGCCTTCATAGGTTGACCAGAACTTTCATGGAGTTCCTTTCCTGCTGCGTTCATAGCTCCTTCCCGAAATAGGGAGTACCAAGTTACAATTCTTACACTCTATAGAGGTGCGTTACTTTACCCATGAGAGATCAACTCCTTGTTGCACAACCGGGCGTACTTTCCCGTCCAAAATTCCATGATGTGGGGCCCAGTAGTTGGTCCAAGCCAATCACGGCCCCCTTCGCGACCTCGCATGCCTCCTTGGTGTACACCATGCCCACATAATGAATTACGGCAATGGTTTGTACAAATCGTTAGATGCCAGAACTATCATGGGATGATGAGGGTTCCCACCCATATGCTGCATATCCTCTACGAATTACCAATCAATATGCACGCTACGAGGATAACGACCACACACATCCGGCTTCATGCGAGAGGAGGAAGATACAGATGACTTCTCTGTCCCATTCCAAATCTCATGGCTAACGCATAATATACGACGCTAGAATCACTGATGTCAGGGGTTATTAAGTCCCTACTTGATCATCATTGTTCCAAATAGAACCCTAAGTTCTATTGCTCCATTATATCACCACTTAGGATGATATCTATGATTTTTTTATGTGTGAAAATAATATTTTCTTTCTTTTATAATATATATGATAACACACAATTTGCAAATACTTTGATAAAGACTCTTCAAAGGACATGAGCAAGTGATGAACTTGCCTTGTGATGGCAAGGTAGTGAAGTATGATGCTTGCACTGGACCTTGAGCTTCTATGTCTACAAAAACATCATTATTGCCCGGTAAGGACAATATTTAAAGAAGCAAAATGATTATGCAATAATGTAATGCATCATTTAACTTGATATGCATTCACTCTATTATTATTATACAAGGTTCTTTTTAATAATAAAGGATTTATAAATATTAATTTTTAATATTTATAACATATATTGAATTATTTTATTTTATTTTCCTTTTATTTGACTTTTATTGATTTAATAATTCTTTTAGGAATTATCAATTAAACATTAAAAATTGTTATTAAATATTTATTTAGTATTTTTCAAAAATACTAGAATATTAATATATAATGAAAGTGATTTTTATTTATTTTTATCATCTTTCATTATATTTTTTTAAATTCCATAAGGAATATAAAAATTACAAAATTATTAATAAAATTTAAATGTCTAAAATTTTATATCTTATTTTATTTGGATAGTGTAGATTACTGTGAATCCAAAAATATTTTGTTTATAATTTTTGGACTTTTATTTTAATTTCTAGGATTTAATTAAGTTCAGGGGTATTTTGGTCTTTTCCTATTTATTAGAATAGGCCTTAAAATATTTCTGGGCTGGCTTAATCTTATTGGTCCCTAGTGGCCCATTAGACATAGTCAAAATAACCACTCTGAAAGGGTCTGGCCCAACTCAGCCCACTCCCCTGCTGCCTCTCTCCCTCGAGCTCATTCCTCTCCTCCTCTGACCTCGACCCCGTGGTCGGTGATGTCGCCGCCGGTGATTCCCGCCGTTGTGGACGGTTCTGGTCGCCGCCGTGGTGCGATAGTAGGTTGTCGACTATGCTCATCCTTTCTATCCAATTAGATTCGAGTATGGGGCTCGCCTGCGATGGATCGATGCCGTCCCGAACCCTAGGGTTTGGGGGTTGGCGTGGATCTTGGTGTTTCCGCTGCCGTCGTGCTTCGTGGTGATGCTCCTCACCTCTATGCGTGTGCATGGTCGCTGCCGTGGCGCCATATGGGTTGCAGCACCCCTCCTGGGTGCTCCTCGTGCCGCCATGGACGCCACCACCGCTTCCTCTTCTAGTCTTTAGCGAGGCCCTTTGGTGAGTTCTGTTCCCCTAGTGCTCTATGCTCGCTCATCCTATCCTAGATGTTGGCGTGACCTCTCAGTTCTTGTCTTGTCCTGATTAAGATGATTTATTCCATTTAGGGTTCTTATCCTGTGGTTGATCATATACTGGATGAATTAGATCATGTCTAGATGGTCTGTAAGCATGTTAAATGGTTATTAGCCTAAGGCTTGTTGCTTGAGATGAGCTATAATGGTTCTGGTGGCTTATTAGATGATTTTTATGCTTGGTTTTCATATGATTCAGATGGTATAGTTTCTTTGGAATCCATGCTTGGTAAAGTCAGTGACTTGATAACTTTTCACTGTCATTTCTTGGTTTATGATCATGGTTATGGTGTGATGAAACCACTGTCTTAGTGATGTTGGCTTGAGAATTTATGTGTGGATCAAACAGTGAAGATTAACATAGATATATCCTAATTATGATTCTTGTATTAACAGGAAAATGATTAGTAAGTTAATTGATTGAATCTGTGATGATTAAATGTTTATCCTGATTCATGTAGAATTGTTCTTGTGACACCATCTTGGTATGGCACACAAGATTGATTCTAATCCTTTGATTAGGTTGGTTTAAGATTAAGACAAGCTTAGCTTTAAAAGATAAATGGAAATGTTCTTTTCTGAAATCCCTAAGACCAATGATGTTGGTCTAAGGCTTAGGGTTTTAGGCCTTATCTAATTGATTCATATAGATAGTCCTGGTAGTGGTACCAGCTATTGTTTCTTGAATCAAATCTTGGAGAAAAATGATAGTAGGCTTGATCATTATATGGATCCAAAAGATTAGCTTCTAAGGTGCTACCCTTATCTTAGGGATGTGCCTAGAATTTAAATCTTAGCTATATTTGTGCTTGAATTGAAATATATAGCTTGACAACCAATTCAATGATGTTGTTCTGAGTGTTGGTTGGATCCTTGTACTTTGTTGTTTGCTTTTAGAGTTTAAAATATCAATGATGGATTCACCCCACTTGGGTGCTTTCTAAGAGTTTGTTTCATAAAACAACACATGATTCTGTCTAGATAATATGATTTGATCATGTGAGTGTTTTATGATGCTCACCACAAAAACTGATGATTATGGAGTAAGGTGGTGAAGTTGATCTTGTTTTGCTAAGCTCCTGATCTTGACCTTGAGCCAGCCTGCTCCTCCTAGCTCCTGGACTTGATCTTGCTGTCCACCTGATCCTTCCCCCTCCTTATGTTACCATCCTGGTGATGAGATCTGGGGCTTTGGTTGGTTTGGTTACTGGCTGTTGTGCTTGGTTTAGCTGCTGTCTAAGCTGGATGTTCTTGTGTGTGCAGTGAAGAGATGCACTAGTGCCTCTCCACGGCTGTGCTGATGGTTTTGTGAGTTTGGGATGTGCTGTGAAGCCGACAGCACATCACATGCATTTAGTTGTGTGTCCTGCTTGTGTGCTTGTTGTGCACTTGTGGATATGCTTTGGACTTGAAAGTTACTTTGATCATATTACTTTTACCTGGATGGTGAACTTGCCCCTCCTTGCTGTCCATTTGACCCCTTTTTGGCTTAAAATTTATGAAAGATAAATTCTTTCATATTGGTGAAATTTGCCCCTTTTATATTTTCTCAATGATGAACTTGTTTAGTGCACCTCACTGACATGTCTGAGAGAAAAACAATTCTAACTCTACCTTATTATTGTTTTATTAGTGTTTGTCTTGCAGGTACAGATTTGAAGATGAAGATTTTAGTTTAGGTTTTATTTATAGAATAGTTAATGTAATCTTCTTATTCTTTTGTAATTTTCATTTTATTATTTTGTAATCTTCATTTTATTCTTCTGTAATAAAGATTATATAATTTTCAATAAAGAAATATTCTTATTCTTTATTCATTTGTTATGGTGAAATTTGGAGATGATTTCAATAAGTTACATTTTTTTGTAACTTGTTTATGTATTGATAATATGAAATAAGTTTTCATATTATTAATTGTTTTCTTTGGATAAAGTTTAAGTTATAATAGTTAACTTTTAATTAAATTAAGATTCAAACATTATTCCTAATTCATTTGAATTATAATTCAAACACTCAAGTTTAAAATTCAAATTCACTTTCCAAACACATAATTCCTCAAGGATCATATCAAAGTCTATAGCAATCATCCTTTAAGACTAAACCTAATATCAAAGTATGAAAGAAACCTTGATCACTTAAGGTTTTTATTTGGCGAAATTTTTTCCCACATTTTCACAGATGAATGCATGAAACAATCCAAATTCCTAAATCTACCCTTCGTTAGTTCCTAAATGCTGGGATGTTACGACTTTACCTTAAATTAAACTTATCCAAGTTTGCGGAGATGTACCTGAATAGTTCTGGATAGGATTTTCTTAAGTCCTCTTCTTTCTCCCATGTGGCTTCCCTTTCAGGGTGATGTTCCCACTGTACCTTGCAATATTTGATTGCTCTGTTCCTTAATATTTTCCAGTTTTCTTCCAGAATCTTACAGGGCTTTTCAATATAGGTCAAATCTGCTTGTAGTTCTATCTCCTGGTGTGTGATTGCATCATTCGGAACTTTCAAACATTTACGAAGTTGTGACACATGGAAAACATTATGCACTTGAGCTAATCTTGATGGTAACTCTAAAGCATAAGCTATAGTTCTGTTTTGACTTAGTATCTTGAATGGTACGATGTATCTTGGACTCAATTTCCCTTTAACTCCGAATCTTTTCACCCCTTTCATTGGACTTACTTTCAAATAGACCATATCTCCCACTTCTGGATGCCATGATCTTCGACTTTGATCCGCATAACTTTTCTGCCTACTCTGGGCTATTTCCAGTCTATCCCTGATCTTATCAATGATATCTTGTCTTTCCTTGATATAATCTGGCGCAAATTCTTTGCTGCTTCCAGGCTCATACCAACATATTGGTGATCTACACTTCCTTCCAAACAAAACTTGGTATGGGGCTGCCTTCAGACTACTCTGATAGCTATTGTTATAAGAAAATTCTGCCAATGGTAGATGATCTTCCCATGTTCCTCCAAAATCTAGTGCACAAGCTCTTAACATGTCTTCTAGTATTTGATTTGTTTCTTTCAGTTTGACCTCCTGTCTCAGGATGATATGCTGCGCTGAAATCTAACTTTGAACCAAGTGCTTCATGCAATTGCTTCCAAAATGCTGAAGTAAACACTGATCCCCTATCAGTTACGATCTTTTTGGGTACTCCATGCTTACTTACTATCTCTTTGACATATACTTCAACTAACTTCTCGACATTATCTTTTTGATTCACCGGAATAAAATGTGCACTCTTAGGGAGTCTGTCCACAATTACCCATATCATATCCTTCCTTTTTGGTGTCATGGTCAATCCTGTGATGAAGTCCATACCTATTTCCTCCCACTTCCATTCAGGAATTTCCAAGGGTTGTAATGGTCCTGCTAGACTTTGATGTTCCGCTTTCACCCTTCGGCAAGTATGGCATTCAGATACATATTTAGCAATATCTCTTTTCATGTTATTCCACCAGAATAGTTCTTTCAGATCCATATACATCTTAGTACTCCCGGGATGTATAGAATATGGTGTTTCATGTGCTTCTCTGAGTATGACATCTCTAATCTCAGTCACATCTGGAACACATAGACGGTCTTGAAACCATAAAGACTCATAATCCCCAAGGCGAAAAACTGATTTTTTGCCCTTGAGATATCCTCTGAATTTCCTCAGCAATAAAAGGATCTTCTGCTTGATGTCTAAAAATTTCTTGTTTAAGATCACTGTCCTGCTTTGCAACTACCTGCATAGTAGCTAATCCTCCAAGAACCTCTGTTCTAATGAATTGAAGTTCTAATCTTTCCAAGTCCATTTGTAACTCCTTTGGTAGCTCCCTATTGCTAGGCTGAATATCTGCACTCTTTCTGCTTAAAGCATCTGCTACAACATTTGCTTTCCCTGGGATGTAGTTGATTGTTAAATCATAATCCTTGATTAGTTCCAACCAACACTTCTGTCTCATATTCAATTCCTTTTGAGTGAAGAAATATTTGAGATTTTTATGGTCAGTGTATAACTCACATCTGGATCCATAAAGAAAATGCCTCCATCCTTTCAGGGCAAAAACTACTGCTGCTAACTCTAAATCATGAGTTGGATAGTTGACTTCATGTGGTTTCGGTTGTCTTGATCCATAAGCAATCACTTTCCGATCTTGCATTAATACACAACCCAAACCTTCTTTAGATGCATCACAATATATGGTGAAGTCCTTCCCGGTTTCAGGAACTGCTAAGATTGGAGCTGTGGTTAATCTAGTCTTCAACTCTTGAAAACTTGCTTCACATTTCTCATCCCACTTGAATGGTGTATTCTTCCTTAATAATTTGGTCATTGGTCCGGCTATTTTGGAGAAACCTTCAATGAATCTCCGATAATAACCAGCCATTCCTAAGAAACCTCGAATTTGCTTCACATTGGTCGGTGCAGTCCACTCTAGTACTGACTGAACTTTAGATGGATTCACAGCAATTCCATCCTTACTGATCACATGATCGAGGAATTCTACCTCATCAAGCCAAAATTCACACTTACTGAACTTAGCATAAAGTTTGTGTTCTCTTAAAGTCTGCAATGCTATTCTCAAATGATCAGCATGCTCTTCCTTATCCTTGGAATATATCAGAATATGATCAATAAAGACTATGAAGAACTTGTACAAATATGGCATGAAGATCTTGTTCATCAGATTCATGAATATTGCCGGTGCATTGGTCAAACCAAATGGTACTACTAGATACTCATGGTGTCCATATCTTGAGACAAATGTTGTCTTTGGAACATCTTCCGGTTTGATTTTTATTTGATGGTATCCAAATCTTAAATCGATCTTTGAAAATACCCCAGCTCCTTTTACTTGATCAAACAAATCTTGAATTCATGGTAAAGGATACTTATTCTTGATAGTAACGTTGTCTAGGTTTCTATAATCACCACACATCCGTCTTCCACCATCTCTCTTATCCACAAAGATTACTGGTGTTCCCCATAGAGATACACTTTCCTGAATAAATCCTTTTCTAGCTAACTCATCAATTTGCTCTTTGAGTTCTTTCAACTCTTTGGGTCCCATCTTATATGGTGCTTGAGCTATTTGTGCTGTTCCAGGAATTAGGTCAATAGTGAACTCTATCTCCCGGTCTGGTGGCATTCCCGGTATCTCTGCTGGAAAAACATCTTGGAATTCATTAACTATAGGAATCTCTTCCAATTTGACCTCTTTCATTGAGTTCATCTGCAGATCCACCATGATATGACTGTGCTTATCTTCTTGGTAAACTATCCTTGCTCCACTTGGAGTTTTAATTGAGACAGTTTTCTCCTCACAATTTATCCGAGCTCCGTGTTCCATCATCCAATCCATTCCCAACACTACTGCAATTCCCTTCAAACGAATCACATAAAGGTCTGCGAAATATGTACAACCACAGATCGAGATAACCTGATCTTGTTTTATGTGGCGTACAATCACATTCCCTCCTGCCGTAACTACGGTCATAGGACTTTCTAACGTTGCCCTTCTAATCCCGAACTTATCACAAAATTCTTCAGAAATGAATGAAGTAGTTGCACCAGTACCAAATAGAACTTTGCTGGGATTGGTAAGGATATTGAGCGTACCTATCACTGCATGCTCCGAATTATCCACCTCCTAGAGGGTTGAACACTTCAGTTTCCCAGTAGGTCGGTTCCTGTTGCCATTATTTCCTCCTTTATTGGCCTGTCCATTTCCTCCACTGACTTGTCCTCCTCCCTTGGTAGGCCAACCTCCAGGTGGTTTGCTCGGACAATATGGCTTGATATGTCCCTTCTGACCACAACCGTAACAGATCACTACAGGATTTTTGCATTCCCTCTGGAAATGTCCTGGAATTCCACAATTGTTACAAATAACATTCCTTCTCGGATTGGATTGATTTCCACCACTGCCCTTGTTATTGTTATTGTTATTGTTATTGTTGCCATAATTCCTATTCCGAGGTTTGAACTCCAGGTTGGGTTTAGGTTTGCTAGCCTGAATTCTATTGGTTTCTTTCTTGGCTCTCTTCCTCCGATCCTCTTGGACATTCGTATAATCATCTTAAAAAGTAATGGCTGCATCCAACAACTGCTGATAAGTTTGCTTATTGGCTAACCTTAGTTGCATCTTCACAAATGGATTTAATCCATGCAGGAAACGCTTCTTCCGCTTCTCTTCAGTGTTGACATCCTCCTCAGCATAGCGAGACAGTTGAATAAAGTCCCGGATGTACTTCATAACACTAGTATATCCTTGCTGAAGCTCCTCAAATTCTCTCCGCTTCAACTCCATAACACTTTCCAAAACATTATATTCACGGAATCTCTGCTTGAACTCTTCCCAGGTAAACTCCCTTCCTGGTTGTTGCATGGCTAACTGATTTTCCCACCATAATGCTGCAGGTCCAGTCAGCAGATGAGTTGCATACCTCAATTTCTCCTCATCATTACCACCTAAAGTTTTCAGCTTCCTTTCAGTATCTGCTAGCCAATCTTCTGCATCCATTGGTTCAGGAGCTGATGCAAAAGGTAACGGTCTTGCATTCTGGAAATCAGATAGACTCACTCCTCCACCTTCAAGTGCCCTCTGATTTGCTCATCCCAGAAACTCTTCCATGAACTTGTTCTGGGTCTCTGTTATCGCCATATTTTGGCCTACGAAGGGGATGGGCCGTGATCAAGATGGGCTTAGAAGATACATATATTCAACGTGTTGTTGGATCGGCCTAGTGCGTAGATTTGGGCTGAATTGCCCGTGTATCTTGTATCTTAGTAGGATTCGTATTTGTTTAGGTTCTGTTTATGTTTAGATAAAGATAGAGTTGTAGAGTTATTCCAAAAGTAGAGAGTCTCCGGACTATAAATATGTACCTAGGGTTATTGAGAAAAGGAGGACAATCACGTTCACAACCAACACAATCTCGGCGCATCGCCACCCCTTGTTTCTAGGGTTTTTCTCGGGTAAGTGCCATGCTGCCTAGATCGCATCTTGCGATCTAGGCGATATTACTATCGTTATCCGGTGTTACTCGTACTGAAGCCTTGTTGATGGCGAGTAACACCTTTACCACAGATGTGTTAGAGCTAGCATCGATGCTTTTACTATGATTGCTTATTTATGCTACCTCTAGCTATCTCGCCGTCTTTGCACCTTCTCCCGGGTGTAAAGGTGGCATCTTGCTTAATTTCTGCTTAAGTCGATTTGATCTGTTATAGTTGTGCCTTGTTCATCAAGGTTTAGTTTAATATCTACGTGATTTGGCCTCACAAACGGGTTGAACGATCCGGTAATACGTAAGGTATGGTTTATTGATCTTAGAGGGGATGTTTCCGGGAATTGACGTTATGTTGGTTTTTAGGCCTTCTCTAGGATCGGTTTTCTACTACTTTTCGTATCTATTAGGCTTAACCACGCGTGGGACGTTCCGGTTACGTGGTGAAAACACCAAACTATCGTAGATCGATTTAGCTTGTAGTAATTAAGCAAAACCCCATGTTATCATAAGATCCAATGCAAAGCCATGGGGTAATCGGCTCCGAAAGCCGATTTACAGGGAAACCTGGGAGCCGATCACGGCTCGAATTTTACGTATACTTGTTTACCGTGCAGGAAACCAATCGGAACAATCCATCACCTTCCTGACCAGGTATAGGTCAGGTGGCATCTCGAACCAAGGCAGACGCGTGCGTCTTGGAAGATTGCCGTCGACCGAGGGACCAGGGCCCACCGCCTGGAGCCTCCCGGCTCTTCGTGTTGCTCGTCGCTGCCCGCCGTGAGTTTTGACAGCAACACATTACACGCCGGTGGGACCTTCAACAACGTCTACATCAATGTCCGACTGCGATGGAGAACAGGCGGTCACATACGACGAGCTTCTGCTGAGCACAAAGCGAAGTATGACGAGATCGAGAGCTCTTGAGGCCGACCTCATCGGCTCTTTCGAGAGGACCGTCTGGCGTGGCATCGTGGAAGGATTCTCCGAGGGTGCTCTCGATGAAGTGGATGTCTGTTCCTTCGGAGGAACGCCTGTGGCTCTGACGGGAGGTCAACTACATGGTGGCTCATTCTACACCGCCACTCGAGAGCCTGGTGAACGCTTTCGAGCGGGTCGCGGTTCGTGGTCCAGAAATCATGAAACATCGTACTCTCCGTCGGGCCCACTTTAGGAACCCACCAAGGAGAAAGACCGCTCCACAGGGCCGCAATCGCCATTCACACTCGCGGCTCCAGAGCCGCCAGAATCGGCGGCATATATTGTCTACAAGGCGAGGCGATCCGTGATTGCACCTGTTCGAGCCACCCAAAGAGATCCCGCATGGGTACATATGTGCCTACGTGCGGATCGCAACAACTTGGCGCACCAGCCAGTCGCAACCGCAGAGTGTCCGCGGGGTTCCTACCGCAGGTCTTGAGCAAGGCGTTCTCGAGCAACGATATGCAGGATGGACGACAAACAAAGCGTGGCTAGCCAATTATGCCATGGAACAAGCCATGAGAGTCTAGCCCTGCAGCTCAAACAGTGGATCAAATCACTACCATCCCGAGAGATCGGTTAAACCGTGCGAAAAAGCGCCTGTCGGCTACTCAAAGCCGTACTAACGAAGTTTGACCTGATTCCACTACCACCCAAATATAAGCTCCCCGAGTTCTCAAGATTCAGCGGATCGAGGGTCAAGCTCGATCGAGCACATAAGCCGATACCGCACAACTAGGCATGATTTCGCATCGGATCAAATGCGTGAGATTTTTTGCACAATCTCTAACAGGACCAGCCTTTGGGTGGTACACCTCGCTGCCAGCTGATTCAATTCGCACCTGGAAACAGCTAGAAGAACAGTTCCACATCCAATACCATTCGGAGGCTACCGAGGCTGGCATTGCCGACCTGGCGCAAGTACGATGTAAGCGAGAAATGTAGCGAATACATCCAGCGCCAGACCATCAAGAACAGATGTTACTCGCTCGTTTAACCGAGAAGGAAGCAATCGAAGCAGTATCAGGCCTCTCAGCACCCATCAAGGACGTGGCATTCCAGGTAGAATACAACTCATTGGCGCACATGGCCCAGAAACTGACGATGTATGAGCAGCGCCACCCTGAGTTGTACCAAGACAAATTCAGACGTCCGATAAGCCTGGTCGATGCAGAAGAGGAAGATCCTACGCAGGACCAGGAGGTGGCCGTAGCTGAATGGGCTCGGGGGGCAGATCCTGTGGCCTGTAAATGGGTGAAACAGCAAGGGCCTGCGAGAGGGTTCGACTTCGATGTGAGCAAAACTGAGCAGATATTCGATCTACTGCTGAAGGAGAAGCAGCTGAGGTTGCCCGAAGGCCACAAAATCCCTACGGCTCAGGAGATGAACGGGAGGCCATACTGCAAGTGGCATCATTCGTTCACTCACCCCACCAACGAGTGCAAGGAGCTTCGCCGCCAAATCCAGATGGCTATAGAACAAGGCCGTCTGATCCTCGGCCAGTTCGCCATGAAAGTGGACACGAACCCGTTCCCCGGTGTCAACACGATAGCTCGATCGCTCGAGACGTCAATCTGGACTTTTCGTTCGGTGTCAACATGGCTGGGTCTGGCACCACCATGACACGCATAAGGAAGGAGGCGATCACTCGGGGCAAAGAAAGAGAGAAGGCTGGTCCACGCGACGCCCGGCCACGATAACGGGCGATACTTAACAGAGGAACAAGTGAGGAGAGTGCGATATCAGAAGCCACATTCCACGCATCTCCTTAACAAGTATGAGCGCCAGTATGACCAACGTCGCCAGCACGACAGAGACGACGGAAGATATGAGCACTTTGCTAGGGGACCGTCGAAAGAGAAGGAAGGCGCAGACAAACATTGGGATTGCCCCTTTTTCAAGCATTCTTTGGGGCTGACGTGGGAATGAGCCGATTGCCTACCGACAAGCCCGCGTGAATGTGGACAACAAAAGAAGGGCACGAGGCCAGTATCGGTGTTCGAACGTCTAGGACCTCTCCAACCTCAGAGCCGTCCTAAGGAGTCCGCTCGAGCAAAGGGCCTTGAGAGGCCCAGGGATGACAAAGAAGAAGACAGGTTTCACCGTCCAAGGTGGTGCCCCGATGGACTCAGACACACCCAGAAGCGTAGAGTGCAACGGCGGCGTAACTTAGAAGAGGCCGAAGCGCAGTATCTCCACGCGCTAAAGAAAGCACGGCCTGATCTGGCCGTCAAAGTAAGGCAGACTACGGAGACGGAGGGCCGCGCGACAAGGAAAGAGTGGCGACCCAAGCCAATAAAAGCCGATGCACAGGCATCGGCTGGCACAAACATGGTGTTCGTGCTCCCGTCAGAATTCTGCGCGCCAAGAACCGATGAGTTACCCGTGGCACAACTTGACTGCGGCCCACGGCCGGTTATCTTTGAGAAGCCACGTGAGAAGGGTTACAAACATCTGAAAGCTCTGTACCTGCGGGGCTACATCAATGGACAACCCGTCAGCAAGATGTTGGTGGACACCGGAGCGGCAGTCAATATCATGCCATACTCCATGCTACGACGTTTGGGACGCTCTACTGCGGACCTGATCAAAACCAACGTCACGTTAAGCGACTTCAACGGCCAGTCTTCGGAAACGCAAGGCGTTCTGAACGTGGATCTGACTGTGGGCAGGAAAACCGTACCCACGTCATTTTTCGTCGTGAACAGCAAAAGTACCTACGCCGTCTTGCTAGGAAGGGATTGGATCCACGCTAACTGCTGCATTCCATCCACGATGCATCAGTGCCTAATACAGTGGGACGGGGATGAAGTGGAGGTCGTCCATGCAGACGATTCTATCGAGGTTTCCACTGCTGGCATGAACATCTGGGAAGCGGAAGACCAAGAGCCGATCTCTGGAATCAATCTAGACGGCTGCGAACGTATTGAAGCTACAAAAAACGGGGTGAGGCTGGTCTTATCCACTGGCCTTACAGAGTAGAAAAGCCCACGATCATCCGTGGTACGGCCGATCCCTGCAATCGGCCACAAAAAATAAAAAGCAGCGATCATACGACAAGCAGTTCATGTAGTCGTAGCAGAGAGATACTCTGCCATTGTAAAACTATGAGGTGTACGCCACCCTCGACTAACGCAATCAAAAAGGGGGCCGATTCAGTCAATCGGCCCAAATGATTCTTGTGGTCCTTACCTACTGCTTGCCCCGTGTTTAGCATCGGTTTGACGGGATGAGTATCGGATGGCTGAGAGCCGATATCTTCAATTACTTGAAGGATTCGGCTCGGGGGGCACCTAAATGGATGATGGATAGTAAAAATATGGGGGCCGATGTGGAAAATCGGCCGATTAAAAAACACAAGTTACGAACGAGTGCCAGTGTACACATACGAGCTACTGCCAGTTTACACATATGAGCTACTGAAGAAGGCATCGAAGGCGTGGAAGGCGTCAGCCCGGATACGATCCACCTCGGCGATCTCGGCTTCGTCATCTTCATCCTTGCCCGACACTAGCTGCTTGCTTAAGGCGCGTATGCCTGCCAGATCGGTCTTCAGTTGAGCCTTGAGGCCTTCCGCCTCGTCTTGGGAACGGGCTATGGATTCTTCCTTGTCACGGATGAGCTGTTTAGTCACCCGGGCTTTCTCCTCAAGATCTTCCAGCTCCTTTTTCAAGGATGCGAGCTCGGCAATGCTGACAGAAGTGTCAGTTCTAGCATCCAGAGATGCCTTTTTCTCATTAAGCTGCTGGCATCTTTCTGCAATATCGGCTTTCAGCGGGAGTTGGGCATGGCGCAGGTGGATCCTTTCACGGGCTAGTTTCACCCGTGGCCCGAAAAGGGACAGATTTGCAACCGACCAAAGCTTCACTTGTAATGTGCCTGGAAGATGATCCTGAAGTTCGGCAAGAACGCCCTTCACTTCCTCAGAACCCTCGATCAACTCCTCGAGCGGGGAAGACAGCAAGGTTTTCAGGCGCTGGAATTGAGGTGGAGCAATCCTGGCTTGTAGTTCAGCGGGAGTAGGTTCGATGGATGCAGGGTCGAACGACAGCAAACCTGAAAGATCGCAACCCTGGCAGCCAGAAAAGCGTCAGTATGCGTTTAAACATACAAGAGCGGACGCGAAAAATAGTATGTAAACGTACCTCTCCTATCGAGGAGATAGCCGATGAAGAGACCATCGGTTCGTGTGTGATCACTGGAGGCTCGGCCAGGTTGGCAGCCGTTCCATCTACACCTTCGGGGTTCCCCAGATCCGGCGTCAGCACGGCCCCGGCCTTCCCACTGGAAGCATCAGTTGCCTGTATAAAGGGTAATTTATCAATATCGAAAAGGGAGTAAGGGGCAGGGGCATAGCAGATGACGATTTTTTAGAACCTCCTGGCTCGACGAAGAGGCTTGCAGTCCTTTGCGAGCTCTTTTGGGGCCCGCAGATGGCCCCCCCTCGACTGATGCTCGGGGGGCAGCAGTTTCAGGGGCCAACCTCTTCTTGGAAGCCGATGGTGGTGAGCCCGGCTGGTTCGGTGTGATGGTCCTCTCAGAATCCGTGGGACCTAACTCCCCTCGATGGGTCTGGGTATCCTCGCTAGAAGAATCTTCGACAGAAGCCTGCAAAGGAGGGGAGTCAGTAAGCATGGGTGTGGCTGCAAGAATAAAAGAAGTGACAAGGATTGATTAAAACCTAAAGTTAAGCTTACATGCGAGCTGTCTGGAGAAGGGCTCCGGCGCCTCAAGGTTTTTCTGGCAGCTACCTTCCTCACCATCGTCCTGGTTTTAGTCGGAACTCGAGGGGCCGCTGACTTAGGAGTTACTGGTTTCTTGGAAGCCGATTGTGGCGTCGTCAAGCTTTTACGCATTATGACCTTTTTCGAGGTGGCGAGTCTTTGCGTAAAAGAACCACGGAGAGTCAAGGGAAGAATTGAAGGGGAGCCATCATGTGCGTGGGCTCAGGCCATCTTGTTGCCGCGAAGAGAAATAGTGAGTTAATAAAAGGATCAATTGCAGTCGCATTGAGAAAATTTGCAAGTAGGAGTACCGGTCCACGGGATGTCATAGTCGTCTAGCTGTTTCAAAGAACGGTCCCAGAGCTCTCCTAAAGACGTGAGTCTTCCACATCAACCACCAGTCTTCAAAGCCATCGGTTGATAAGGCAAAGGTGAGGTCGGTGGGAATTGGGATGGTCAGAGCATCAAAGAAAGAGTAGCACCTCTGACTGGTGAGAGGATCAGGCAGATCGGCTCTACACTCTGTGAGTTGATGAAGAAAGAAGTGGGGAGCCACTTGCCCAAGGCCGAATTGACGAGCCACTACGACTGGCTGGTAGAATTCGTACCCAGGTTTGATTATCCGGTTAGATGTGCTCATACCGACTGGAAGGAAACAGGGGCGGATAACGGTGGAAAAGAGTTGCCGGGTGCCAGTGTCATCGGCAAAGTTGTCCAGCCTGAAGGAGAGTGGATTCTCAAAATGTTCTGCTTCTTCCATATAAGGGAAAAAGTTGAGGTTGTCCAGGCCTTGGAAGAAGATGCTGAACCATTTTGACGCCTCTTGAGGGGTCAGTTTACTACCTGGCAATCGATACAAAGCTTGGCCATAGCTGGTGCATCGGATTTGCCTCCCTTTGACGTCGGGGAAAGTGCAACTCGCCAGAAGGGGGAAGTCTGGGATGCGGTTTTGGAAATACAGCTGAGCCCACAACTGGATGAACCACCAAGGTCCACCTGTTCTGATTGCTGTGCCTGAGAACAGTTTAACAGACATCAACTGGAGGTATCGGTAGACCTCTCCAAGGAACAGTTTGCCGATGCCAAGCTGGGTACCTTTGGCCAGTTCGTAGGCTAGGGAAATATAGTTCTTAGTGGGGGCCAGCGAAGGGCCACAGAAGATGAAATGCTCTAGCCGGTTGAGAAAGGTATGTTCTTTCTCCAAACAGGCCCTTGGTTTTCATATGACGTTGGATATAAGCGCCCCAGCTTGTGCACTCTGTTTTGGAAGATAGTTTGTAAGGGACTGTGGTCAGTTTGAAAGCAGAGGGGCTGGGTGATGTAACATCCAGACCAGTAATCATTGCCACGTCTAGCAAGGTTGGCGACATAGGGCCATGGCCGAATATGAAACAATTCAGGCGTCGGACTGAAGTAGCCAATGGTTTTGAGAAGATTCTCGTGTTTTTCAAGAGGAGACAATGATAGATGCAAGGCATCGGCTATTCCCAAGATTTCCCATTGGGGTTGGTGAGCTCTAGCTACTCTACTGAACCAAGAAACCCAAATTTCAGGGGGATTAGGCCAGGCTCGCAAGCAGTCGGCCCAAGAATTCAGATCTAGGTCCTGGCTTACGAAGGGGATTCTATTGGCCTCGCAAGAGATTAGATGGGCAGGACTAGAATCTGTACGAGGGCCAAGACAGAGAGAATTGGGGAGAGAAGGATGCGGCAGCAGAATGTCTGAAACCTAGAAGATTTAATGGCGAAATAAAGGCATTAATTCAAGTGTTCGCCATCAAGTTTTAACCTTGTGTTAAAATTATGAGGGGCAAGCGTACCTTCAGACCGGAGACCTCCGGATTGGTGGTGGACGATTCTGCCATCTGGTTTGCCGGCGGAGATGGATCTGTGCGGAGTAAGGATTGAGGGTTCTTGTTGCTATGAGCTCGATCTGGTCGGTAGGCAGTTGGGGATCTAGGTCGCCCTTTTTGAAGAGAGTCGCAAGTTACCGTTTGAAACTTGGAAGTGGCCGTTTGGTTTTGGCCTAAATATACGGCTGGGTTGACCTTGTCAACAATTTGGGGAAAGCTGATATGCATCGGCTTTTGAATTGTGGTTCGGTTGACTGTGAAAACATGATAAGGTAAAAGCCGATGCGTTGCTATCGGCTCTTGGAGCATCGACTTGTTTTCAACATCGGCAACATTGGGACGACAAAATTAGCATCTTTGAGGAAACAGATTCTCATTCATTTGGAGACGGATCGATTACAAAAGGGGGGTCCGGCTACTACTACTACTATTATTGCTAATTCCTAATTTAAAGGGCGAGATCGTCACGTCGCCGCCGCCGTCTTCGCTGTCTTCGGCGCTACTACCGTCGTTTCATTCTTCTTCTTGAAGAAGCCGAGGGGCTTCATCGTCTTCATCGTCATCTTCAGATTCGCTTGATCCGCGCGAAGCGCTTCATCGCGGATACTCATCGGAGGACGGGTCTTCCCGATTCTTCCTCTTTGTCAAGACTCGACGCCGTCCACGACCGAGCATCGTCACTTTTCGCCTCCAGCCCCGTCGACCAGGCGAAGGTTCTCTTCGCCGTCTGTCGAGGACGCATCGTCCCGACCAGACGGCAAAGTCCCGATCCTCGACATCCCACCATCGTGGGCGAAGGTACTATATGTGGCCGTAGGTGGGTGCTCCGAGTCGGCTCACGGTCACTAATGCTATTGGAGGCATGAGAGGATAGACCGAGGAAGCAGAGGAGGCCATGGCGAGAAGGGTTTTTCCGGTGGAGAAAGAGGGTTTTCGGCTACGGAGGAAGATGGGGACTGAACTGTTCAGCGGATTTAAATAAAGAGGAATAGTGAAGAAACGGTTCAATGCCATAGTTTCCCAGATTGCGCTGCCAAAATCGTCAAATCATGCCTTCGCGGAGGAGTTGAGAAGACAGGCATCATGATGAAGGGTGGCGTGATTTATCTACTCGCCACGCGTTCGACGTCGCAGAGCCCGATAAAAAACCAGAGAAGAAGAAAACACGAGTGGTTTTGGAATTATCATTACCAAAACCGGGGGCATGTGTTATCGCCATATTTTGGCCTCTGAAGGGATGGGCCGTGATCAAGATGGGCTTAGAAGATACATATATTCAACGTGTTGTTGGATCGGCCTAGTGCGTAGATTTGGGCTGAATTGCCCGTGTATCTTGTATCTTAGTAGGATTCGTATTTGTTTAGGTTCCGTTTATGTTTAGATAAAGATAGAGTTGTAGAGTTATTCCAAAAGTAGAGAGTCTCCTGACTATAAATATGTACCTAGGGTTATTGAGAAAGGAGGACAATCACGTTCACAACCAACACAATCTCGGTATCGCCACCCCTTGTTTCTAGGGTTTTCTCGGGTAAGTGCCATGCTGCCTAGATCGCATCTTGCGATCTAGGCGATATTCTATCGTTATCCGTGTTACTCGTCTTGAAGCCTTGTTGATGGCGAGTAACACCTTTACCACAGATGTGTTAGAGCTAGCATCAATGCTTTTACTATGATTGCTTATTTATGCTACCTCTAGCTATCTCGCCGTCTTTGCACCTTCTCCCGGGTGTAAAGGTGGCATCTTGCTTGATTTCTGCTTAAGTCGATTTGATCTGTTATAGTTGTGCCTTGTTCATCAAGGTTTAGTTTAATATCTACGTGATTTGGCCTCACAAACGGGTTGAACGATCCGGTAATACGTAAGGTATGGTTTATTGATCTTAGAGGGGATGTTCCGGGAATTGACGTTATGTTGGTTTTTAGGCCTTCTCTAGGATCGGTTTTCTACTACTTTTCGTATCTATTAGGCTTAACCACGCGTGGGACGTTCCGGTTACGTGGTGAAAACACCAAACTATCGTAGATCGATTTAGCTTGTAGTAATTAAGCAAAACCCCATGTTATCATAAGATCCAATGCAAAGCCATGGGGGTAATCGGCTCCGAAAGCCGATTTACAGGGAAACCTGGGAGCCGATCACGGCTCGAATTTTACGTATACTTGTTTACCGCAGAAACCAATCGAACAATCCATCACCTTCTGACCAGGTATAGGTCGTGGCATCTCGAACCAAGACAGACGCGGCGTCTGGAAGATTTGCGGGCCGTCGACCGAGGGACCAGGGCCCACCAGCCGCTCTGGGAGCCTCCCGGCTCTTCGTGTTGCTCGTCGCTGCCCGCCGGTGAGTTTTGACAGGCAACAGTCTCTTGCATCATTTGCATACACTGCATAAAGTTCTGCTCCATTAACGGCCTCATTGGTGGTGGTAATGCTCCTTGATTTGCTGCATCTGCATCGTCCTTCTCCTTGGCCTCTCGCTCCATCCGTTGCTGCTCAGTTTCCATTCCTACACCCATATCCATGACCCTCTAGTCCTGCAACATAAAGCGAATACTCATAATTACATCATGCACATGTGTTCTGAGCTCGACTTTACGCACAGAACTAATCACACAATGAAAATCCAAAGAAAATCCAAATGTGCATTTCACATATGATACATACTATCATAATAATACAAAGTCATTACAACATATACCATATAGGTATAATCACAAAACTACCTTATTACTTGGAGTACAATACACTGTACTTGATACCATTAACTAATTGCCTCCTTCTAGTAGTAACTATGCTCATCGTACATGTCTGATGTCCAACCGTGATGACGTGTTATTCGTCGCATAGTTTGTGGAACATATGGCCTTCCAGAAGGAACATACTCTGTATCTGAAGTGTCAGGACTTGAGTCATTACTCAACCTGAGCGCATTGACTCCCTCCAACTCAGCTAAAAAGTCTTCAGAAACATATTCAATATTATATCCAGCCTGCATCTCCTGAGCTTCATTTCTTGAGTTGTCAACAGGATACGCAGATCCTGCTGCTTCCCAGGTGCTCTCTTGGGCAAGATAATTAAACACTGGATAATGTATATTCCCTGGGTTTTGAGAATATGTTGATGATTCAAACACTCTCTCCTCAGGATCTTCTTCTTCATCCTGGTTATCTATTGACATGGTATTTCTACTCTTGTTATTAGGGTTCATCCTTACACCCATCCAACTAGAATGTCCAACATTTCTGTCAGAAACATCTATGGACATCTGGTGTTCATGAGATCCATCATATGATCCCATTCTCCAACCATCCGAATTCTCAATAGGAAGTTCTGAGTCAGAACCCTCCTATGATACCTGTGGTATTGCATACCTCATATCCATAGTAGGATCATGTATAGGTTCAGGTCTTGGTGAATAAGGATATGGTATAAAAGATTCAGGATCTATAGGTATATCCTTAAAGATAGGTGTTGCACTACTACTTGCTTCCTTCTCTAACTGGAATGCTAACTGCTTCCTCCTTTCCGGATCAGTTAGATCCTCTAACACATCATTTTTGTCTTAGACAATCACTTGATGGGTCTTATAAAAAGACGCAACGAGTGTTCAATATCTATCCATAAACTTGGAAGCTAACTTAGGATGCTTCTTAACCAAAGTAAGATGATCCGGTATAGGCTCCGAGTCTATAGAATCATGAGGTATCATAGAGAATGTGCTACCTTCTAGCTCCTTGGTTTTCTGCTCCCGGATATTAGCTATCGCCTCCACAACAGCAACATGATATGCTGCTAAATGACTCCTACCTTCTCCTGTAGGTAGATCATGATATAATCCAAGCTCCTCTGGAAGTTGGATACTCACACGATACTTGGATAACATCCGGCCATCAAGGTAAGTGATAGTGTTCACTGTAATTCTAGTTGGACAACTAAAGAGCTTTAAAAGTTGACGAAGTTGGTCTGTGAATGATCCTTGATAATCATCAAGAGTCTCCTTTTTCCTTACCAAAGTCTGTTTTGGAAACTTTGGTGCCATAACTCTGTATATCAGAAAAAATAATTTTGATTAGTATCCAATGATATATTGCATCATAACAAAGAATTATCGCACTAAAATATATAACAGAATATCCTCAGTTGAATACCCATTATACTACCTTTAGAGAATTCTTTATCGTTGACAAACTTTACTACAGGTAATACCCTTTACTAGGTTTCCAACCTAAGGTCAAAGCAATTTGCTCTGATACCAACTGCGGTGACCCAACATACCACTGCATGTGTATTACACTATAGTCGTTGACATGACACTCATAGAACACCGTTCTGTAAATATCACATCCCTCAGTGTGGTACAACAGAAACATTGCGGGTACATATTACAAACATTCACATATTATTATTATTACAATACCAGAAGTTCACGACTTCAATAGGTTCAACTTACAAACTAAAATATAAAGTGTTTCAGCGGAGTTTAAAAGTAACAACTCCGACTAGGAGTTGAGCTCAGCAGCTTATTATATAGAATTCATGCTGCTCGGCTCCGTTGGTTACTACTAACTAGGGATACTTAGTTGGACTCGTTATCATCGACACCGTAGCGGATTTCGTAATACACTCCTTCAACACCTCCGGACAGATCAGGTTCCTCGTAGAACACATCTTCTTGGCATTCGGCTGCATACATTGGCACGTCTTCGGGATCCTCAGAGTCTAAGCAAGGGATCAAAGGAAAGAATGAGTAACAGCGTTACCCAACAAGTTCATTATATGCAAGGTGGGAAGTTTGATGCTCTAACTACCACCTAGGATTATAAATCCTTGGCACTATGCAATTTTTGTAAATCTTTCTTCAAAGATTGATTTTATTCTGAAAAACTATGACAATTAGCCTTCATAGGTTGACCAGAACTTTCATGGAGTTCCTTTCCTGCTGCGTTCGTAGCTCCTTCCCGAAATAGGGAGTACCAAGTTACAATTCTTACACTCTACAGAGGTGCGTTACTTTACCCATGAGAGATCAACTCCTTGTTGCACAACCGGGCTTACTTTCCCGTCCAAAATTCCATGATGTGGGGCCCAGTAGTTGGTCCAAGCCAATCACGGCCCCCTTCGCGACCTCGCGTGCCTCCTTGGTGTACACCATGCCCACATAATGAATTACGGCAATGGTTTGTACAAATCGTTAGATGCCAGAACTATCATGGGACGATGAGGGTTCCCACCCATATGCTGCATATCCTCTATGAATTACCAATCAATATGCACGCTACGAGGATAACAGCCACGACCTGCACATCCGGCTTCATGCGAGAGGAAGAAGATACAGATGACTTCTCTGTCCCATTCCAAATCTCATGGCTAACGCATAATATACGACGCTAGAATCACTGATGTCAGGGGTTATTAAGTCCCTACTTGATCATCATTGTTCCAAATAGAACCCTAAGTTCTATTGCTCCATTATATCACCACTTAGGATGATATCTATGATTTTTTTATGTGTGAAAATAATATTTTCTTTCTTTTATAATATATATGATAACACACAATTTGCAAATACTTTGATAAAGACTCTTCAAAGGACATGAGCAAGTGATGAACTTGCCTTGTGATGGCAAGGTAGTGAAGTATGATGCTTGCACTGGGACCGAGGCTTGACCTTTGTTCAAAGATTGATTTCATTCTGAAAAACTATGACAATCCTCCTTCACAGGTTGACCAGAACTTTCATGGAATTCCTTGTTGGGAATATGCCCTAGAGGCAATCATGTATGATGATATTTCCCATTGTATTCATAAAGTTATTAAGTAGTCCTTGTATAAACATCTGATGTGTATCATTGAATATGTGATTCAGTTGTGGAACTATGCATTCATGTTGTTTGTACTAAATATCCTTGGTCATTGAGGTTGTGCTGGACACACAACTTAGACCAATGTGAAAGTTGGCTTGATGACTCGGTTCCACTTGTCATGGGCATGGAGATGCTATTCCAACTTACACAGACTAGGCTAAAGAGTTTAGCGAGTCGGATTGACCCATATTGAGGTACAACGAACTAAGCTGTCATTTGTATATCTCAATCAATGTAATCCTTAGACCTGAGGTTGTTGCATAGTCCGAGTTGAGGATCACCGACTTAGGTTACATCAAATGATCCGTGAATCGGGCGGTTATAAAGGCGGGTTTGGTCGATGAGAATCAAGCTGCGTGATGTGAATAACCAAGATGGGATTTTGCCCTCCACTCGGAGAGATATTCTCCGGCCCTCTCGTGAGATATGATTCGGAAAGCATGGCCATGCACGACTCGGTTAAGTGTTAACCGAGGCGATCGGCTAAGAGTTAGTCGGGTGAATCACTTATCTCGGATCGAGAAGAGAGTCGGACTATTTAAGGGATGACATATATTCGCCTATAGTTTGACAAGGTATATCGTGAGGCAAAAGGGACTCAGACGTAAGTCGCATTGGAAAGGCAAGTCGTCATGACTCTTTGGTACTTGGGAATCGGTACGTTCTGCTAGGAGCCGATGCCAATTGATCGATTGTGAGTTGGACTCTAATCGTGTCCAAGTAACCATGAGCCTGCGGGGTCACACACTTAAGAGCGGGAGCAAGTTCGGATTGGATCCGAATCTGTGATCTGGTTGGGTTGGACCTAAACCAGATTAGGACTGAGTTAATGAGTTGGACTCACGGTGACTAGTTTTATATGGGCTTTAGTGAATGGGTCGCGCGAGCAGAGCCCACGTTCACTCCCTATATATAGTGGAGCACAGTAACCCAAAAAGGTTAATCGTTGTTCGGTTAGGTCGTTCCATGTGTTGGAAACCCTAGCTCCTGACAGTCCGCCCGTAATCTAACCTAGCGATTCGCGGCGCCTCCTCATATGCGTGTGGATACCCGGCAGAGGTGCTTTGCGATCGCACCGGACGATCGGATCGTGAGGATCGATCGCATCAAGCGACGCTTCATCAGTAATCCGCAACCGCGCGTCTAGTGGTAAACCTCGTGGCCTTCTACCTCAGCTAGGTCTTGGGATCACCACGTTAGAGGAAAAGTTTTTGTTTTATCTCTGCGTGGCCCAACAGTGGTATCAGAGCGATAGCTTCTGGTTTTAGGCTCGAGATCTCGCATATGTGATATGCGGTAGGCTATAGATGAGATCTATGTCCTGTTTTGGTGGTCGATCTATGAGATAGATCGGTTTTGTATGAAGTTGATTGGATCAACTGTACTCGGGGAATGGTAGATCTGAATTCCGTGATCATACTGCTGAGGTCGTGGAACGACATACCCCTACCGGTCGGCTTCCGCCATCGGGGTAGACTGTGACACGTAAATCCAGAAGCGGTGATCGAAGATCAAAAAGTTTGATCGAATCGGAACGATGGTCGGAATCCATGTTCGGATCGTAGATGAGATCGGGACCGCCGGCTTCGCCCTGTCGTAGCGCCTTAGATGTCGTTGCGAGTTTCACAACGCCGGTAGATATTGTATCTATGCATAACTTGTTTTTGCAGGAAGTTGTGAATGGTATGGTTCATGTGCATGTGATGTATGTGTGTAATCCATACGTGATCTGCGAATCACGGTTTTTGTCGGTACCGGAGCCTAGGTGCATCATTTTATTGTATAACGACCTGCGTGTCGGATTCTCTATGTAATTTACTTTACTAAGCTAGTGTAGCTGTTTGAGAACCCGGAAGGCATGCAAGGCGTTGTACATGTCGGCGACATGGAGTAAGATGGCAAGTGACAAGAGTTGGCACGAGTCGGATTACAGCTTTGTGGAGATGGAGATCGCCATGAAGAGAGCCATACCATTTCACATTATAATTGCTTTATTTTGTGTTATTGTTATGTCTCAGTTTTACCTCTATTAGATAGTCGGTAAAATTTAATCCCTCAAAGAAGGTCTAGTCGGTTTTCCCTTGGTGTTTGCACCATCACAAGTCGGACATTTTTGGTAGTGGGCTCATAAAATTGAGGTGCTGCCAATTCTTTCCGACTAGGTGGGTTCGAGTCGGACTCTTACTGCAGAAACACTTGGTAAGCTAGACGGGTCTATCACAACGGTTGTGGGACTCGGGGAAAAGTCGGATGGGAGCCGGGCATGTGATGCCACCCGTCCAACAGGAGTCGCATGAGATGCGATTGACAAGGAGTTGTCTACCTAGATCACTTGGCGGCCAGCGGTGATGCTAAAGCTCACTAGCCGACTTGCTTATTTAGGATCCTGAATCACTAAGTAACCATCGGAGGGGTGTTGGTTCTAGTGGGAGCATAAATATTAAAATGTTTAATATTCTTGCTCTTTTATGAATACATGTCTTAAGTGTTTTTTGCATATTTTACATTGTAGATCATTGCACCAAGTAGCAGTCACTCTCAGATATCCGGTTTTGCTTTGAGAACCATTCTTGAGAAAGATAAACTGAACGACACTAATTTTACCAACTGGTATCGAAATCTGAGAATTGTTCTCAAACAAGAAAAGAAGGACCATGTCCTAGACAACCCACTTCGGATGAGCGAATGAGAATGCATTGTCATGCCACCAATGCCTACCGTCGGGCTAAAGATGAGTCCACGGATATTAGCTGTCTTATGCTTGCTCACATGGAACCGGACTTGCAAAAGCAGTTCGAGCATGTTGAGGCCTACGATATGATCGAAAACCTCAAAAGTATGTTCGAGCTCGAAAGACCGAGAGGTATCAAGTCTCTCGGCTTTCTTTGAGTTGCAAGCTTAAGGATGGTGATCCCGAGTCGCATGTGATCAAAATGGTTGGTTACGTGCGGTCTGGAGAGACTTGGCTACCCCATAAGCGAAGAGTTCGCTACGGATATAATTCTGAACTCTCTTCCTAGTGCATATGGGCAGTTCATTTGAACTACCACATGCATGGTATGGATAAAGCTCACTGAATTACATGGGATGCTCAAGCAGAGGCGGATCTCAAGAAGGGCACCCGATCAAGTGTTGATGGTGCGAGAATAAGGCTAAGTTCAAGAAGAGTTCTTGGACTAAGAAGAAGGCTAAGTCGGGAGGAAAGCGGGATCGGGACCCGGTCCCAAGTGCTTCCTCGGGGACTAAACCATCTCCTTCACCCGGATCCACTTGCTTCTCTTGCAAGGCGGATGGCCTTTGGAAGAGGAACTGCGGCAAGTACTTGGCCGACAAAGCCAAGAGTGGAGGTATGACTTCGACTCAGGTACACTTGTATGCAATGTTATAGACATATATCTTCGATGCACCTAATAGTTCTTGGGTATATGATACGGATCGATTATTCACATCGCAACTCGTTGCGAGACCGCAAGAACTAGGAGCGTAGCAAGAGGAGAGGTTGATATTCGAGTCGGCAACAAAGCAAGAGTTGCTGCGTTGGAAGTCGACGCGATGCAACTTCATTTACCTTCCGATTCATTATGGAACTAAATAATTGTTATTATGTTCTAGTGCTCGGTCGAAACATTATTTACGCTTCATGTTTGATGAGGCAAGGCTATGAGTCGAATATCAAGAATAATGGTTGTTCTTTGTATTTGAATGATATGTTTCACGGCTTTGCACCCGTTCAGAACGGGTTATTTATTTTGAATCTTGATGGTGAGTCGGTTTATAACATAAATGTTATAAGGTTGAAACCAAATGATCTGAATATGACTTACTTTTGGCACATCGGCTTGGTCATATAAGTTGGAAGCATGAAGAAGCTCCATGATGATGGACTCTAACCCGTTCGACTTGGAGTCGTTCGAGACATGCGAATCTTGCCTACTCGGCAAAATGACCAAGACACCTTTTGCAAAGAGTTGCGAAAGGGCGTCCGACTTGTTGGGACTAGTACATAGTGATGTATGTGGACCAATGAGCACGACAGCCAGGGGTGGTTATGAGTACTTCATTACCTTCACTGATGATTTGAGTAGGTATGGATATATCTACTTGATGAAACATAAGTCGAAAGCCTTTGAAAAGTTCAAAGAATTCCAGAATGAAGCACAGAATCAACTCGGCAAGAAAATAAAGTTTCTTCGGTCGGACCGAGGAGGCGAGTACATGAGCCATGAGTTTGATGACCATCTGAAAAGTTGTGGAATAGTTCCTCAACTTACCCCTTGAGAGCATACAAAGGAATAGTGTTTGGAAAGGCGGAATCAGACCTTGTTGGACATGGTACGATCAATAATGAGTCAGACAGATCTGCCTTTATCATTTTGGGGTTATTGTCTAGAAACAGTGGCGTTCACACTAAACAGAGTACCATCAAAATCGGTAGAAGACACCGCATGAGATGTGGACAGCAAAAGCCGAGTTTGTCTTTTCTTAAGATTTGGGGTTGTGAAGCTTTTGTCAAGCGACTTGATCGGACAAGCTTACGGCCAAATCGGATAAATGTATTTTCGTGGGGTATCCGAGAAACCTTGGGTTACTACTTCTACAACCGAGAAGAGGGCAAAGTGTTTGTCGCTCGGGCGGTGTCTTCCTTGAGAAAGAGTTTCTCGGTCGGGAGTAAGTGGGAGCACGGTGCAACTCGAAGAAATTCGAGAGGAATCGGCTAATAGCGAATCGGCAAAACCTTGGAGGTTGAGCCGGTCGTGGCAGCTGAGCCGGCAGCAGCACTTGTACTACGAAGATCGGCAAGATTACGAAGTGTTCGTGATGTGTTACTGTTAGACAGTGATGAGCCGGCAAATTATTCGGAAGCGATGGTGGGATCTGATTCCGAGTCATGGCTTGGAGCCATGAGATCCGAGATAAAGTCCATGGATGAAAATCAAGTTTGGAACTTGGTTGATCTGCGAACGGTGCAAGACCGTCGAGTGCAAATGGGTCTTTAAGAAGAAAACTGATATGGATGGAAATGTTTCAATCTATAAAGCACGCCTTGTCGCGAAGGGGTTCCGACAAGTTCAAGGAGTTGATTACGACGAGACTTTCTCGCCCGTAGCGATGCTTAAATCAGTTCGGATCATGTTAGCTATAGCGGCCTATTTCGACTATGAGATATGGCAGATGGATGTCAAAACGGCTTTCCTTAACGGAAATTTAACCGAGGACGTGTATATGCTACAGCCCGAGGGTTTTGTCGATCCAGCTAATGCTGACAAGGTATGCAAACTTCTGAAATCCATTTATGGGTTGAAGCAAGCATCTCGGAGTTGGAATATTCGCTTTGATGAGGTAGTCAAATCGTTTGGTTTCATCAAGAGTGATCATGATTCTTGTTTGTACAAGAAGTTTAGTGGGAACAAAGTAAATTTTCTAATCTTATATGTGGATGACATATTACTGATTGGAAATGATGTCCAGATGTTGCAAGAAACCAAGGAATCATTGGAAAGGAGTTTCTCAATGAAAGACTTGGGTGAGGCAACATACATCCTCGAATCGGATCTATAGAGATAGATCAAGGAGGCTCATTGGATTGAGTCGAGTACTTATTTGGACAAAGTGTTGAAAAGGTTCAACATGGAATCGTCTAAGAAGGGGTTCTTACCGATGTCCCATGGTGTAAAACTTAGCAAGACTTCGGTGTCCTTCGACAACCCGATGAGAGAAGTCGGATGAGTGCGATTCCGTATGCTTCTGCATCGGATCCATCATATGCGCCATGATTTGTACTAGGTCGGATGTTTCTTATGCTCTAAGTGTTGTGGCGAGATACAGGCTGATCTGGAGAGATCCTTTGGACACGGCTAAAAATATCCTAAAGTACTTGAGAAGGACTAAGGATAAGTTCTTGGTTTATGGTGGTGAAGATGAACTTAGTGTAAAGGGTTACACGGATCGAGTTATCTCACCGACTCGATGATTCTCGTTCGCAATCCGGATCGTGTTTATTATAAGCGGAGGTGTTGTGAGCTGGAAAAGTTCCAAGCAAGAGGCGTATGCTGCGTCTAACAGAGGTCGAGTATATTCGCCTCGGAGGCAACAAGGAAGGCTGTTTGGATGAGGAATTTCCTCATGGATCTTGGTGTGGTTCAGGCTCGTCCAATCCGTTGGGCGTGTATTGTGACAATAATGGTGCTATTGCACAAGCCAAGGAACCTAGACAACACCGGAAGAACAAGCACATACTCATGCGGTACCACCTAATTCGCCGGTTAAGTGGATCGAGGTGATATCAAGTTATGCAAGGTACACGGATGCAAATATTGCGGATCCGTTGACAAAGCCGTTACCCCAGCCGAAACATGAGGCGCACCTGAGAGCCATGGGCATTAGATGCCTAGACATGTGATGTTGGAAGATTGACTCTAGTGCAAGTGGGAGACTGTTGGGAATATGCCCTAGAGGCAATCATGTATGATATTTCCCATTGTATTCATAAAGTTATTAAGTAGTCCTTGTATAAACATCGATGTGTATCATTGAATATGTGATTCAGTTGTGGAACTATGCATTCATGTTGTTTGTACTAAATATCCTTGGTCATTGAGGTTGTCTTTGGACACACAACTTAGACCAATGTGAAAGTTGGCTTGATGACTCGGTTCCACTTGTCATGGGCATGGAGATGCTATTCCAACTTACACAGACTAGGCTAAAGAGTTTAGCGAGTCGGATTGACCCATATTGAGGTACAACGAACTAAGCTGTCATTTGTATATCTCAATCAATGTAATCCTTAGACCTGAGGTTGTTGCATAGTCCGAGTTGAGGATCACCGACTTAGGTTCTGTCAAACGCTGATCCGTAACTGGGCAATTATAAAGGCAGGGTTCGGGTCGACTGAGAATCAAGCTGCGTGATGTGAATAACCAAGATGGGATTTTGCCCCTCCACTCGGAGATATATTCTGGGCCCTCTCGTGAGATATGATTCGAAAGCATGGCCATGCACGACTCGGTTAAGTGTTAACCGAGGCGATCGGCTAAGTTAGTCGGGTGAATCACTTATCTCGGATCGAGAAGAGAGTCGGACTATTTAAGGGATGACATATATTCGCCTATAGTCGACAAGGTATATCGTGAGGCAAAGGGACTCGGGCGTAAGTCGCATTGGAAAGGCAAGTCGTCATGACTCTTTGGTACTTGGGAATCGATGCGTTACGCTAGGAGCCGATGCCGATTGATCGATTGTGAGTTGGACTCTAATCGTGTCCAAGTAACCATGAGCCTGCGGGGTCACACACTTAAGAGCGGGAGCAAGTTCGGATTGGAGCCGAATCTGTGATCTGGTTGGGTTGGACCTAAACCAGATTAGGGCGAGTTAGTGATTTGGACTCACGGTGACTAATGTTATATGGGCTTTAGTGAATGGGTCGCGCAAGCAGAGCCCACGTTCACTCCCTATATATAGTGGAGCACAGTAACCCAAAAAGGTTAATGGTTGTTCGGTTAGGTCGTTCCATGTGTTGGAAACCCTAGCTCCACAGATCCGGCCGCCCGTAACGAACCTAGCATTCGCCATGCGCTCCTCCTTATGCGTGTGGATACCAAAGAGGTGCGTCGATCGACCAGGACGATCGGATCGTGAGGACTGCACTGCATCAACTGACGCGCTTCATCAGTAATCCGCAACCGCGCGTCTAGTGGTAAACCTCGTGGCCTTCTACCTCAGCTAGGTCTTGGGATCACCACGTTAGAGGAAAAGTTTTTGTTTTATCTCTGCGTGGCCCAACATTCCTTTCCTGCTACGTTCGTAGCTCCTTCCCGGAACAGGGAGTAACAAGTTACAATTTTTACACTCTACAGAGGTGCGTTACTTTACCCATGAGATATCAATTCCTTGTTGCACAACCGGGTGTACTTTCCTATCCACAATTCCATGATGTGGGGACTAATAGTTGGTCCAAGCCAATCACCGCCCCCTTCGCGACCTCGCATGCCTCCTTGGTGTACACAATGCCCACATAATGAATTACGACAATGGTTTGTACAAACCGTTAGATGCAAGAACTATCGTGGGACGATGAGGGTTCCCACCCATATTCTACATATCCTATATGAATTACCAATTAATATGCATGCTACGAGGATAACAACCACGACCTGCACATCTGGCTTCATGCGAGAGGAAGAATATACAGCTGACTTCTCTGTCCCATTCCAAATGTCATGGCTAACGTGTAATATACGGCGCTAGAATCACTGATATCAGGGGTTATTAAGTCCCTACTTGATCATCATTGTTGCAAATAGAACCCTAAGTTCTATTGCTCCATTATATCACCACTTAGGATGATATCTATGATTTCTTTATGTGTGAAAATAATATTTTCTTTCTTTTATAATATATATGATAACACACAATTTGCAAATACTTTGATAAAGACTCTTCAAAGGACATGAGCAAGTGATGAACTTGCCTTGTGATAGCAAGGTAGTGAAGTTTGATGCTTGCACTGGACCTTGATCTTCTATGTCTACAAAAACATCATTATTGCCCGGTAAGGACAATATTTAAAGAAGCAAAATGATTATGCAATAATGTAATGCATCATTTAACTTGATATGCATTCACTCTATTATTATTATACAAGGTTCTTTTTAATAATAAAGGATTTATAAATATTACTTTTTAATATTTATAACATATATTGAATTATTCTATTTTCCTTTTATTTGACTTTTATTGATTTAATAATTCTTTTAGGAATTATCAATCAAACATTAAAAATTGGTATTAAATATTTATTTAGTATTTTTCAAAAATACTACAATATTAATATATAATGAAAGTGATTTTTATTTATTTTTATCATCTTTCATTATATTTTTTTAAATTCCATAAGGAATATAAAAATTACAAAATTATTAATAAAATTTAAATGTCTAAAATTTTATATCTTATTTTATTTGGATAGTGTAGATTACTGTGAATCCAAAAATATTTTGTTTATAATTTTTGGACTTTTATTTTAATTTCTAGGATTTAATTAAGTTCAGGGGTATTTTGGTCTTTTCCTATTTATTAGAATAGGCCTTAAAATAT
Organism: Avena longiglumis; assembly: GCA_030063025.1. Classification (NCBI taxonomy): domain Eukaryota; kingdom Viridiplantae; phylum Streptophyta; class Magnoliopsida; order Poales; family Poaceae; genus Avena; species Avena longiglumis. Next base: position 368,877,953 of record CP125978.1, on the reverse strand, counting down.
TTCTGGGCTGGCTTAATCTTATTGGTCCCTAGTGGCCCATTAGACATAGTCAAAATAACCACTGAAAGGTGCGGCCCAACTCACTCCCCCTCTCCCTCGAGCTCATTCCTCTCCTCCTCTGACCTCGACCCCGTGGTCGGTGATGTCGCCGCCGGTGATTCCCGCCGTTGTGGACGGTTCTGGTCGCCGCCGTGGTGCGATAGTAGGTTGTCGACTATGCTCATCCTTTCTATCCAATTAGATTCGAGTATGGGGCTCGCCTGCGATGGATCGATGCCGTCCCGAACCCTAGGGTTTGGGGGTTGGCGTGGATCTTGGTGTTGCCGCTGCCGTCGTGCGTCATGGTGATGCTCCTCGCCTCTATGCGTGTTCATGGTCGCCGCTGTGGCTCCATATGGGTTGCAGCACCCCTCCTGGGGTGCTCCCCGTGCCGCCATGGACGTCGGCCACCTCTGCTTCCTCTTCTAGTCTTTAGCGAGGCCCTTTGGTGAGTTCTGTTCCTCTCCCCTAGTGCTCTCTATGCTCGCTCATCCTATCCTAGATGTTGGCAGTGACCTCTCTGGTTACTGTCTTGTCCTGATTAAGATGATTTATTCCATTTAGGGTTCTTATCCTGTGGTTGATCATATACTGGATGAATTAGATCATGTCTAGATGGTCTGTAAGCATGTTAAATGGTTATTAGCCTAAGGCTTGTTGCTTGAGATGAACTATAATGGTTCTGGTGGCTTATTAGATGATTTTTATGCTTGGTTTGCATATGATTTAGATGGTATAGTTGCTTTGGAATCCATTCTTGGTAAAGTAAGTGGCTTGATAAATTTTCACTGTCATTTCTTGGTTTATGATCATGGTTATGGTGTGATGTAACCACTATCTTAGTGCTGTTGGCTTGAGAATTTATGTGTCATGATCTCAAATAGTGAAGATTAACATAGATATATCCTAATTATGATTCCTGTATTAATAGGAAAATGATTAGTAAGTGTAGAGGTCCCAACCTTTAATAAGGTAGAGATACCTGTGTTTACAATGCTAGTCCCTGGATCAATATCTAGCATCCATAGTTAAGATGTAATATCAAGAAACAAAGGTCATGATACAACTTTATAACTAGGAATAAAATAATTCATTACATATTACATAGCTCATTTGGCTATCTCATTACAATGCAGCAGAAATAACTATAGCATGGAGTCCTTCATCTTCAAAGTGCCAGATGCAATCATGTTGGTTGTAGACTTCTAATCCTAATCAACACACTTCACTAACATCAAATAAACCTGCAACATATTAAGTTACAGCCACAAGGGTCAATACATTTGATTTGTATTGGCAAGTGATACTATGGATGAATAGTAGTAGCTATCATCTATATGCATTTGGCTAAGTGGAGCTTAGGCTCGCTTTGCTCAAAATAGATTTTCCTTATCATTTGAAAACACTAAGTTTTTGTTTGTAAAAAATCACCCAAGGAACCACCAATAGAAATTGGTGAACCTTAAACCCTTGTTCAACCAAAAGTTTTTAACTTAAAAATTGGGATGAGGAAATTCTTGATAGCTTCCATGTCTTGATGCTCAAATTGTCCTTTGCCAGGGACATGGCTAAGTACTTAAATTTTTTTACATCTGCAGAGGTGGTGCACTTTCCCCACAAGACTTGATTTTCACCAAGACAGGACCTTTCAGAAGCCTTACCTTAGACCAAAATGGACGCGCTCCAAACCTATACTTTCCCCTACCACCAACTGTCCATTTGGCTAAGTTATTGCAACCTATATGATCCAGGCAGAGCCCATAATGCCATGTGGCTGCACTAGAAGCTTCTTTACATTTGGCATCTCAAATCCCTTTGTTCCTGGGTGGAAATCCACAAGTGAGATACACAAGGTAAACCATAGAAATGGGCCTTGTGTAACCACTCAACCAAAAACCACCAAGCAATTACCATTCCACCCAGGTGTTTCATTCACTTAGTTGTTTTATTAAGCAAAACCATAAGTCAAGGACTTAGCAATATTTTTACATAACATGAATATAATCCACCCTTGTTTTCTACTAGCTAAGCTAAGCATGATGGTAGTATGAATCTCAACTTAGGAAAATTCTACTAAGGTTTCATCTACTAGGATTTCCCATGGCATAGTTTATACTTAGCAAAATTTCCATGCAAGTCCTACTTAGAAATATCACTAATGCATAGTGAAAATAATAGGACAAAAGTATGAAGCATCACTTGCCTTTTGGTAGAGAATTATAAGTTCACTCCTTGATCTTGCAATAGTCACACTCTTCAAATTGCACTACAATTCAATCAAGCAAGGCACAAATTCAATCTACCATTCAAGCAATTCATCACATAGAATAATAAAACAAAGCAATGCATGCAAGCATGCCAAAGATTGTTTTATTTGGAAAAGTGGTTTCTAATAGGTTATAAACATTTGAAAACACCCAATGGTCATTTATAAAAGTGGTAAAACCATTTGATATTAAGTTAGTGAAAAAGGCCATTTTAATCATTTTTGTTTTGCTAGAAATGGTTCAAACCAAAGTAATGTTTTCTAGTGTTTGACAAATACATTCAAACACAAATGTTAGTGTTTTATGGTCAAGTGTTTAATATGAAAACCATTTGCAAAAGGTTTCACCTATAAACCATTTTTATACCAAATAAATATTTTATGTTGTTGAAAATGCCTTTAGCAAACAATAATTTTTATAGGTTCACCAAATATATTTTTAATTGTAAAATTTTGTTTTTAGGGTCAGAGAGTTTAAATCAAATCATTTTCCAAAGGTTTTACTCAAAAAGCATTTTTAATACATAAATCACATTTTCTTTAACTAGAAATGCTTTAATTCAAAGATTTATTCTTTAGCTTCACCAAATATGTTTTTCAATCCAAAATTTGGTTTATATGATCAGTAGGTTCAAAACAATCCATTTTCCAAAGACTTACCACAAAAATAATTCTAGAACAAATTTTATATCCAAATTATGCCTACACAAGTTTCTGTAAAAACAACCAATTTAACTGAAGAATTTTACTAAACAAAGTGCATGTTTGGATAGAGTTTGTTTTTCTGATTCCATTGATATAAAATTTGCAAAATTTGGACGTGTGGATCAAAAGTTATGAATTTTGCAAGTTTAAATATCTAATAGAACATTTTCTGGTTTTTATAACAGAGTCAGTGCCACGTGGGATGTTTTGATTGGGCGATACCGTTTCGCGTGGATCGCTTGATTCTAGCCGTCAGATCTAATGTGCATCGCACGGCTCACAGACGCAATACCTATTTGGTTAAGTCAATCTATCCTACTCGTCAGATCCAAATCGAACGGTGCACAGGCGCTTGGCCAACAATGGGCGGCGGCTAACGGCGGCGCGCGCTCAAACGGTGGCGTTGGCGATGAACCAGGAAGCGCAGGAGGGAGTGAGGATGCTCACCAGACTCGCCGTGAAGCATTGATTCTCGTCGTTGCCTCGGTTGGCCAAGGGGAGCACGGAGGCAATTACGATTGCTCTCCGGAGACGGCGTCGGCGTCGGGCACGCTCAGTCGTTGACGAAGGTGAAGATTGCGGGCGCGCTAAGGAAAACAGAGAGTGATGTTAGATGTGCGCGAGAGGGGCGAGTGCGAGAGAATCAACGAGAGGGTCTGGGACAGTCTGTACTCACTAGGGGAACTCGCCGGAGTCGAGGTAGGAGGTGGCGACGCTCTGATGTTGATGTTTCCGAGCCTCTGGTGAACGCGCGGGCTAGCGAGCGGCACTGGGAGATGCAGGGGGAGATGGGGAGCACACACGTATGGACTAAGAGGCAAGGGGTGGTCGGACGACGACGGATTTTGCCGGAGAGGCTCGTCGGAGCAGCGAGGTTGCAAACGAAATCAGGGACAACCTGGTGGCTCTGGTCATGTGATGTTTGAGGGGAAAGAAGGAGGGGAGGGAGGCAGTTAAAGGAGAGTAATCGCGGGGAGGAATTGCTGGCGGAATTGAGAGAATTAAACCGAGGTTTGAACGAGCAGTAATGGCCGGAGTTGAGGGCGAGGTCAGCGTGGGTGAGGAAGACGGTGACGTGGCTGTGGGGTCTGGGCGTCTGCGAGAGAGAGAGAGAGGAGTGGTGGGGGCCATTCGTCAGTGGCGTTGCGGGTTGAAGTCTGGGTGCGAATCGTTTTCCCGCGGGAGAGGGAGTGGGCTGGATGCTGGGCCAGATAGGTTAGTTGGGCTGGGCTGGGTTCTTTCATTTTTTTTGTTCTGAATGTTTTTCTTTTTCTATTTTGAATTTATGTTTTGATTTCTAATCAAATAATTCGAACACCATTTAAATTCAAACCTTTTACAAACTTTGTGTACATTTTAATTCGGTTTATTGACATATTCTAAAATCAAATTTAGAATATCTTTTTAGGGTATATTAATTATTTAGAATAGGCCCTAGTCTTAATTCAATTAAGATTTTATTAATGTTTCCAAACTCTATTTGAATTCTAATTTTTTACCAAACCTTTTCAGTAGGTTTTTCAGAATAATTTTACTTTGAATTATTTAAAACATTTTAATATGATTGTTAATCATTTAATTTGGGCAATTTTGTCTTTATTCAAATAGGGATAGAATTTGTGTAATGCCATTTTATTTTATTTGAATATTCTTTATCCATTATTTTATTTGGATTTGGATTATATTCAATCCATTTATGGATTTGGCTAAGATTTAATTTGGCTTTTAAAATACTCCTCATTTAATATGTCTTTCTTTATCTTATAAAATCCATATCTTTTTATTAATATATACAATGTTGGTGATTCCAATTTCTAAAATTTTATTTAATATTTGCTTGTCCTTTTAAATATCTTTAGGATTATTTGCTCACCATTTGGTATGGATTTTTAGATAGATGCTTTATTAACTTTGGAAATTCAATTTCCTTATCTTACTAGATTCATAAGATTTTATCTATGGCTCCAAATTAAGTGAAACCAATTTCTATGGTTTTATAATATTTCTATTTGTCATTCTTGATCATTTGTAAATGTTTGTTGACAAATTTTTATATGGATCAAATACATAGTCGATATCTAGGGAAATCTCCCATTAGGGTTTTTAGGGTTTTGGTTTATTTTCCAAGTGTTTTAAATATCAAGATGCATTTATGAAGAATGCATTTCACTTGATTTGAATTTAGTTGGTTTCAAATATTATTCAAAGTTTGTTCAATATGGATTTTTTTAAGTTTCCATTTAGAAACAAAAAGTTTCTTTTCACCCTAAATTTCAATAATTATTTATTTTGTTTATTTATTTTTCACATTTCAAAATTTCGAAAATTTTGGGATGTGACAGTAAGTTAATTGATTGAATTTGTGACGATTAAATGTTTATCCTGATTCATGTAGAATTGTTCTTGTGACACCATCTTGGTATGGCACACAAGATTGATTCTAATCCTTTGATTGGGTTGGTTTAAGCTTAAGACAAGCTTAGTTTTAAAAGATAAATGGAAATGTTCTTTTCTGAAATCCCTAAGACCAATGATGTTGGTCTGAGGCTTAGGGTTTTAGGCCTTATCTAATTGATTCATATAGATAGTCCTGGTAGTGGTACCAGCTATTGTTTCTTGAATCAAAGCTTGGAGAAAAATGATAGTAGGCTTGATCATTATATGGATCCAAAAGATTAGCTTCTAAGGTGCCACCCTTATCTTAGGGATGTGCCTAGAATTTAAATCTTAGCTATATTTGTGCTTGAATTGAAATATATAGCTTGACAACCAATTCAATGATGCTGTTCTGAGTGTTGGTTGGATCCTTGTACTTTGTTGTTTGCTTTTAGAGTTTAAAATCTCAATGATGGATTCACCCCACTTGGGTGCTTTCTGAGAGTTTGTTTCATAAAACAACACATGATTCTGTCTAGATAATATGATTTGATCATGTGAGTGTTTTATGATGCTCACCACAAAAACTGATGATTATGGAGTAAGGTGGTGAAGTTGATCTTGTTTTGCTAAGCTCCTGATCTTGACCTTGAGCCAGCCTGATCCTCCTAGCTCCTGGACTTGATCTTGCTGTCCACCTGATCCTTCCCCCTCCTTATGTTACCATCCTGGTGATGAGATCTGGGGCTTTGGTTGGTTTGGTTACTGGCTGTTGTGCTTGGTTTAGCTGCTGTCTAAGCTGGATGTTCTTGTGTGTGCAGTGAAGAGATGCACTAGTGCCTCTCCACGGCTGTGCTGATGGTTTTGTGAGTTTGGGATGTGCTGTGAAGCCGACAGCACATCACATGCATTTAGTTGTGTGTCCTGCTTGTGTGCTTGTTGTGCACTTGTGGATATGCTTTGGACTTGAAAGTTACTTTGATCATATTACTTTTACCTGGATGGTGAACTTGCCCCTCCTTGCTGTCCATTTGACCCCTTTTTGGCTTAAAATTTATGAAAGATAAATTCTTTCATATTGGTGAAATTTGCCCCTTTTATATTTTCTCAATGATGAACTTGTTTAGTGCACCTCACTGACATGTCTGAGAGAAAAACAATTCTAACTCTACCTTATTATTGTTTTATTAGTGTTTGTCTTGCAGGTACATATTTGAAGATGAAGATTTTAGTTTAGGTTTTATTTATAGAATAGTTAATGTAATATTCTTATTCTTTTGTAATTTTCATTTTATTATTTTGTAATCTTCATTTTATTCTTCTGTAATAAAGATTATATAATTTTCAATGAAGAAATATTCTTATTCTTTATTCATTTGTTATGGTGAAATTTGGAGATGATTTCAATAAGTTACATTTTTTTGTAACTTGTTTATGTATTGATAATATGAAATAAGTTTTCATATTATTAATTGTTTTCTTTGGATAAAGTTTAAGTTATAATAGTTAACTCTTAATTAAATTAAGATTCAAACATTATTCCTAATTCATTTGAATTATAATTCAAACACTCAAGTTTAAAATTCAAATTCACTTTCCAAACACATAATTCCTCAAGGATCATATCAAAGTCTATAGCAATCATCCTTTAAGACTAAATCTAATATCAAAGTATGAAAGAAACCTTGATCACTTAAGGTTTTTATTTGGCGAAATTTTTTCCCACATTTTCACAGATGAATGCATGAAACAATCCAAATTCCTAAATCTACCCTTCGTTAGTTCCTAAATGCTGGGATGTTACAGACTTTACCCCTTAAATTAAACTTCGTCCCGAAGTTTGCGGAGATGTACCTGAATAGTTCTGGATAGGATTTTCTTAAGTCCTCTTCTTTCTCCCATGTGGCTTCCCTTTCAGGGTGATGTTCCCACTGTACCTTGCAATATTTGATTGCTCTGTTCCTTAATATTTTCTAGTTTTCTTCCAGAATCTTACAGGGCTTTTCAATATAGGTCAAATCTGCTTGTAGTTCTATCTCCCGGTGTGTGATTGCATCATTCGGAACTTTCAAACATTTATGAAGTTGTGACACATGGAAAACATTATGCACTTGAGCTAATCTTGATGGTAACTCTAAAGCATAAGCTATAGTTCTGTTTTGACTTAGTATCTTGAATGGTACGATGTATCTTGGACTCAATTTCCCTTTAACTCCGAATCTTTTCACCCCTTTCATTGGACTTACTTTCAAATAGACCATATCTCCCACTTCTGGATGCCATGATCTTCGACTTTGATCCGCATAACTTTTCTGCCTACTCTGGGCTATTTCCAGTCTATCCCTGATCTTATCAATGATATCTTGTCTTTCCTTGATATAATCTGGCGCAAATTCTTTGCTGCTTCCAGGCTCATACCAACATATTGGTGATCTACACTTCCTTCCAAACAAAACTTGGTATGGGGCTGCCTTCAGACTACTCTGATAGCTATTGTTATAAGAAAATTCTGCCAATGGTAGATGATCTTCCCATGTTCCTCCAAAATCTAGTGCACAAGCACTTAACATGTCTGCAAATATCAAGAGCCTCGCCCAAGTATGCATGCTTTTCTTCCATGTGAGCCACATTGATGTACTTCTGAGGAGCAACTACAAAATTTGTCTTGGTAGCATAGATTTTAGCAAAGATCTGTTCCTGACAGCAATTGTGGAAGAGGGGATCCAAGCAGAGACGGTCACGGGGAACAAGGTAAGGATCCACACGCCTAAATTCAGAGTAGGCCTTCTGAGTCCATTTAGAGACCTTGGCCTTGGATTTGTCAGGCCCAGCAGTAGTGGCCTTTTGAGAGGCAAGAACATGCCTCTTTCCTTCAGCAACAGCAGCACGACGAGCAGCAGCAGACCTCTGACAGCTGGTCTGAGTGGATGGACGCACCACCTCAGCATCATCTTCATCAATCTCTTGAGGAATGTTGGAGGATAGTCGACGGAGACGCTTGCCTTTGCGGGTACCACCTTGCCCTGAGAAGAAAGCAAAAGAATAGGGAGGGAAGGTGGGGTAAGTGCACAAGTTTGGAAGAAGATACAAAATAAGATTGGAAAAATACAGTCAAGGAATAATTTTACTAGCGTCCGAACTTCCGCTGAAGCGCCGGAACTTACGGTGTAAATGGTCCACCGGAAGTTCCGATCGTGTCTCACCGGAAGTTCCTGTGAGACCATGAACTGGCGGTTCAAACAGCAAGATCCATAGATCTATATCTACAAGGCACAAGTAAAAGTTTCCAAGAATGTATTGGACCAATCTACTCTAGCATGATTCCCTAGGCCTACCAAGAGCTCCCAACACGTTCTAGCCAAACAACTAGCCTAGACAAGGTGAGCCCTAACTCAAGCAATGGTGAGAGAGAGCTATATCTCCATTAATGGAGGGAGTTGAGGGAAAATAACAGAGTCCATGGCGGGATATCGAGGTGGGGAAGGTTCCCACGGAGCAGATCTGAGGAGAGGTGGCCGGAGACGAAGGGGCCGGAGCACCTTCGCGGAGAGGTCTTCGCCGACGGCTGCTCCAAATAAAAGGTGGGTCTTAGGGAAAAGAGGAAGAAGATCCTGTTTTCCCCAGGGCCCACTTTATATAGGACAGAGAGCCTCACCGGAAGTTCCGGTCAATGACCGGAAGTTCCGCTGAACCAGAAGTTCCGGGTCAGGCAGAAACTGTCCAGGTCAGCAGGTGGTTCCTACGAACAACTTGCTGACCAGAAGTTCCGGCAGCTGACCGGAAGTTCCGGTGACGCCAGAAAAACTTCTTAGGATTGGAAGAAAACAAGGAAGAACTTGTGCAAGGAATAGAGAGGGTTTGAGGAAAGGAAAGTCTTAGGATATAGAGCTCAAACTGTGAAGAACCAAAGCCAACAAAAACCAAGAAAAACACAAAAATAACCAAGCACACAAAGAGAAACAAGACACGAGACAAAAATGAGTCGGTGGTCGAGGCCACCTTATATAAGATTAAATGGCTTGACACCGCGAAGATATATCTTGGGTTCATTACCAACACTCATCATGAAGCTCAAATGGTCTCCTTTAGAGACTATTGAGTATGAAAACTTTAATGTGCGCATAATAGGGATAGTGTTTGTTCATGAGAGGAAATACACTCCCCCTAAATCCATGCCTACATCCAAACAAGATACACATTGAGACACGGGGAGGTGTGCAAGATACTCAAGCCACATTGCTCGAATCAATGATATTTAGCTCATGCCTTAACTCTCGGAACCTTGCTTCATCAAGAGGCTTCGTGAAAAGATCTGCAAAATTTGCCTTGGTGGGAACATACCCCAAAGAAATGTCTCCTCTAGCAACATGGTCCCGAATGAAATGATGACGAATCTCAATGTGCTTAGTCTGGTTGTGTTGCACGGGGTTGTGAGCAATAGAAATGGCACTCTCATTGTCACAAAGAAGGGGCACCTTGTCAAAAGATAGTCCGAGATCCTTCAAAGTTTGCTTCATCCATAGCAATTGAGCACAACAACTTGCGGCGGAGATGTACTCAGCTTCGACAGTGGACATAGACACATAGTTTTGCTTCTTCAAGGACCAACAAACCAAAGATCTTCCAAGAAACTGACAAGCTCAGGAGGTTGACTTTCTTCCCACTTTTTCACCAGCCCAATCCGAGTTCGTGTATCCAATAAGGTCAAAGTTGTCTCCCTTGGGTACCACAACCCAAAGTTTGGGGTATGAACCAAATATCGAAAGATTCTCTTGACCGCCACCATGTGGCTTTATTTTGGTGCGGCTTGGAATCTTGCACACATACCCACACTCAACATAATATCCAGTCGGGATGCACAAAGATAGAGCAAAGAACCAATCATAGAGTGATAGAGTTTTTGATCCACATCCTTACCCTTGGGATCGAGATCAAGATTAACCTTAGTTGGCATGGGAGTCTTGGCACCTTTGACTTGATCAAAATTGAATTTCTTGAGCATGTCTTGGATGTATTTGGCTTGGTTGATGAAAGTCCCTTTCCTCAATTGCTTGACTTTAAACCCAAGGAAAAACTTCAACTCCCCCATCATGGACATCTCGAAGCGATCGGTCATGAGCTTGGCAAAAACTTTGTTAATAGACCCAAAGATAATATCATCAACATAGATTTGGCATACGAACAAGTGGCCTCCAACTTTCTTAGTAAAAAGAGTGGGATCAATGAGGCCCACTTCGAAGCCACGGTCTAAAAGAGCTCTCTAAGGCAATCATACCACGCACGTGGGGCTTGTTTGCGGCCATAGAGTGCCTTATTGAGCTTGTAGACATGGTTCGAGAAAAGTGGATCCTCAAAGCCCGGAGGTTGCTTGACGTATACCAACTCTTTCAAAGGCCCATTAAGAAAAGAACTCTTCACATCCATTTGATGCAGCTTGAAGTTATGGTGAGTTAAAGCAAAAGCAAGAAGCATACGAATGGATTCAAGGCGAGCAACGGGGGCATAAGTCTCACCGTAGGCGATGCCCTCAACTTGTGAGTATCCTTGGGCAACTAACCTTGCCTTGTTGCGCACAAATATTCCATTCACATCACACTTGTTCTTGAAAACCCATTTGGTACCTATGATGTTTTGACAATCTTTGGGCCGCTCAACCAATGTCCAAATATTGTTCCTCTTGAAGTTGTGAAGTTCTTCGTTCATAGCATCAAGCCAATAATCATCTTCAAGAGCCTTGAAGACTTTCTGTGGTTCCACAAAAGAGATAAAAGCATGGTGAGAGCTAAATGAGGCTAGTTGCCTCCTAGTAGTGGAACCTTTATTGAAATCTCCATAAACATTATCAAGGATATGGCCATCTCTAACGATCTTGGCGAGACGATAGGATTGACGGAGGGCTTGTGCTTCAACACGAGATTCTTGAGCAACCACTTGGTCATTTCCACCATTGGAGTCCCCGCCTTGACTATAAGCACGAACATGAGGATCATCTTCATCAATTTCCACTTCGGGAGATTCATCATTTGGAGTAGAGCCTTGATTATCATTGGCTTTCCCTTGATCTTGAAGAGCTTGAGGAGGAGATACTTGAGGAGGAGGAGCCCCATATTGGGGAGGTTGATGTGGTTGATGAAGAGCTTGACCTTGGGAGGTGCCTTGAGGGGAGCCCCATCTTGGGGAGGTTGATGTTGTTGATGAAGAGCTTGACCTTCGAGGCTTGGAGAGTCATGAGCATGAGAAGCTTCGGAAGAGTTTGAGGGAGCTTGTGCCAAAATAGTAGGTCCTTGAGAGGCAAGATGGTCTTGTGAGAGTGAGGGCTCCACTTGAGTAGAGCTTGGTCCTTCTCCTTCATCCGCAAGGGGATCCTCAATCGGGAGGTGGAAATCTACACCCATTCTTCTTATGGCCTTAGGAGGAATCTCATCACTTGGATCACAAACACTGTCTTGCCTAACAAGGGACTCATGGTTTTCATCAAACTTCACATTGCTCGCCTCTTCAACTCTTCCATTGGCTTTGTTGTAGACTCTATAAGCATGGGACTGATTTGAGTAACCAACAAAAATTCCTTCTTAAGCCTTGGATTCAAACTTGGACAAACGGACTCCTTTCTTGAGAATATAGCACTTGCAACCAAACACTCGAAAGAAGCTAACATTTGGCTTTTTCCCGGTGAGCAGCTCATAGGGAGTTTTGTTCTTTTTTTGCGAAGGTAGAGCCGGTTGGTTGCATGGCAAGCGGTGGAGATGGCCTCGTCCCAAAAGTTGTATGGAGACTTGAATTCAGCTAGCATAGACCGAGCTGCATCCATCAAAGTGCGATTCTTCCTTTCGGCAACCCCATTTGGTTGAGGGGTATAGGGAGTGGAGTATTGATGCTTGATTCCTTCATCACTAAGAAACTCATCCAAAGTATAGTTCTTGAACTTGGTTCCATTGTCACTTCGAATTGAGAGAATGGTTGCATTGTGTTTCCGTTGAACTTCATTGGCAAACGTGATGACGGTTTGTTGAGTCTCACTCTTGTACTTGAAGAAGAACACCCAAGTGTATCTTGAGAAATCATCCACAATAACCAAACAATACTTCTTGCCTCCAAGACTATCATGAGAGGGAGGACCAAAAATATCCATATGCAAGAGCTCCAAACATCTCTCCGTGGTGATTTGATTAAGCACTTTGTGAGGAGTTTCATGCATTTTTCCTTCAATACAAGCCCAACAAACACGATCTTTGGCAAAAGAAACATCGTTAAGCCCAAGGATGTGGCCCTCGGAGTGAAGTATTTGCAAAGTTCTCATGTTAACATGGGCTAGGCGGCGATGCCACAACCAGCCCTTGTTGGCTTTAGCATAGAGACATAGAGCATGAGGAATAGTGGTCCCCGAAAAGTCTACCACATACAATTCATGCTCTACGTACCCTACGAAAACCACCTGGAGAGAGTTGCTCCACATGAGGACCACAGAATGCACATGGAAGAAAGAAGAAAGACCCATAAGGGCAAGATCACGAACTGCAAGTAAATTGTAACCAAGAGTTTTGACAAGCATGACGTCAACCAAGGATATATCCAGGGTTACCACCACTTTGCCAAAACCCAAAACCTGAGAACTTATTTTATCACCATAGGAGACCATGGTGTTGGCAATATTTGGCCTCATCTCCATCATGATAGACTTGCTTCCGGTCATATGACTTGTGGCACCACTATCAAGCACCCATTTTGATCCACCGGAAGCATAGTCCTACAAGAAAATCAAGCTTTGGTTTTAGGTACCCATTTTGCAATGGGTCCCCTTTTGTTAGTAACAAGAGTGTTTAGCACCCAAATGGCCCAATGATAATCATGCGTGTAAGAAGTTCCAACATATCTAGCATATACATTACCATCATAGGACTTGCAAAGAATATAAAAGGGATTGTTCTTTCCGGCAAAGTTGTCACTTTGCAAGATGGTTGGACCATATGAGGGTCCTTGAGCCATGCTCTTGTTCCTTTTCTTCTTCTTCTTCTTCTTCTTCTTCTTCTTCTTAGTCTTGGCAAGTTGATCCTTCAATGCCTTGTTCTCCTCAATGAGATGCTCATGCTTGCAACAAGGGTTAGGAGTGCTAGACAAGTCTATAATTTGCACAGCGGAAGACTTAGCATGTTCACAAGTTAGTTGAGTTTGAAGTTGTTCATGGGCTTCAAAAAGACTTGAGAATTTTCTCTCCAAGGCTTTGTGTTCCTCTTTGAGTTTCTCAGAATGTTCTTGAGTCCTATCATGATCAACCACAAACTCAACTTTTTCTTTCTTAAGCACTTTAACCAAAGCAAGATCATGATCACGTTCTTTAACTAGAGAGCACATGGTTTTGTTATGGTCATCAACTAGTTTAGACACACTCTCTTCAAGATTAATTCTCATGTTTTGTTCATCCTCAAGACTTTGAGTGAGAGAAGCAATTTCATCGGCGGCATCTCTTTCATTTTTACTTAACAAGTCAAGAAGTTCTTCCTTTTCATCTAAAGAATCCCTAGCATTGTCAAGTTGTGCAAGCAAGGACTCATAGCAAGTTTAAGTTTCTTCATCCAAGGTAGCAACAAATTCACACATGTCTATCATCTCTTTCTTCACCTCTAGACCAACAAGATCAAGAGAAGAAGGCTCACTAGAGATGGGTTGAGGAGTGGGTTTAGATGTTACCTCGGTGGCCTTGGCCATGAGACACTTTTGGTTGGAGTATATGACGTTCTCATTAGGTGAGTCGAAGAGGGACAATCATGGAGTAGAGGTAGTGGCAATAGCAGCAACTCCCACAATCTCTCCACCTTGTACTTCATCATCATCATCATCATCATCATATTCATCCGTACCCGAAAGGTATTCTTCATGGACCACGATAGCTCTTTCCTTGTTGGCGACGTTCTTGACGACGTAGTTCTTGTTCAAAGGATGAGGAGGCCTTGACTTGATCTTGCGAATGAGACGACCACCATTGTCTTCACGGTTCTCAAAGGGACACTTGGCCACAAAGTGACTCTTGTTATTGCAATTGTAGCATGACCTTGCCTTGGGAGACTTGTTGGGTGAGTTGAATCTTGAGTTGTCCCTTGACCTTGACTTGAGCCCGGACTTGTTCCAAAAGGCCCTTGAAGCGAGAGCAAGATGTTCGTTGAAGGCACACTTGAGGTCCTCTTGAGACCACTCACTTGATGTATCATCATCATCAACTTCAATAGCCTTGGCCTTCAAAGCAAGATTCACTTTGGTTGATCCAATGGCCCTAGCACGGGCGGACTATGCATTCTTCTTGGCAATGGTCATGGCAATCACTTCACTCAAGACTTCTTGGGAGGTCATTAGGTGAAAGTTGGTTCCTCCCTTGATAGAGTTGAGCTTTTTTTCTTCAAACGGAAGGATAGCTTGAATGAACTTCCTCTTCATGAACTTGTCATCAACATAGGTGAACCAAGATCCCTCATAGTGCAACAAAGGACCTTGAGCCTCCTATACATATCTTCGGGAGTCTCATCATCTTGCATAGCGAAACCATCGCACTAATTGTTGACTTCATCAAACTTGGAGCTTTGGATGCTTGCATTCCCAACAAATAGCTCAGTGAGTTGATCCCATGCTCCCTTGGTGGTGTCGAATTGGCGAACGTGAGCAAAGTACTTTGGAGTCAAGGCCTTTTGAATCATCCCCAAAGCCGTGTCATTGAGTTGCTTGTCCACCGCTTCACCTCGTGTCAACTTCTTTGGGTCATATGGAGAGAACCCATCCTCCTCAATCCTCATTAACTCAATAGAAGAGATGGAAATATGTGAGCGCATTAGATATTGCCAATTGGTGAAATTTGAAGTATCTAGCATAGGTGGTGCTCCTTGAGGAATGATGTGTGGCATGGGAATGGGTGGATCCGGAGTGTACTTTGGCGGTGGGGGTACCGCCGAGTAGTCCTTTCCTCCATTTTCCTCTTTGGAATTTGAGTTCTCGGGCTCCTCGGTGTTCTCACTTGGAACCTTGGTAGATGTTTGAGCAACAAAACCAACTCCCAAGTGAGTGGTGACGGCCGCGGGATTCACCCGGGAGCGATCACCGTAACGGTGGGAGGAAGCTCGGTGGTTTGGGGTGTGTCAAGAGCAACCATGGGGTTTGGCTTGAGAGACTGCAAGATAGTCATCATCTCCTCAAACTTGGACATCATGGATGTCTCCAATTGCTTGAGGTCATCCATGGTTGCCAAGCTCTTGGGGTTTTCAGTTTCACTACCCCCTTCGTCGGCCATTGTCTCTTAGGCGGTAAAGCCCAAAATAAGAGCCTTGGCTCTGATACCAATTGAAAGTACCGACTTTGAATCAACTAGAGGGGGGTGAATAGGCGACTACCAATTTTTAATTTGTTCACACTTTTAGGCTTAGAGAGAAAGAAATTTATCTAGATGTGTAGCTAGGTGAACAACCTATATGCTAGATAACTTACAACAACCACAAGAATGGTAAAGAGCAAGAAGTAAAGGAAGGGAAAGAAGTAACCGGAGTGGGGACACGGAGATATAATTCCCGTTGTTCACTCACAAAGGAGCTGCGTCTATGTTGGAGAGGTGTCGGGGCCACACAAGGTCACCCGAGTGCCACAAAGGCCTCACCTTCTTCTCCAGTGAGCTCCCCCACAAAGGAGGCCTCACAATTCCACTAACCGGTGACCTTGAAGGCGCCAACCGAAACCTTTACAACAAGGTTGAGGGGGAAGCTCCATAACTCAATTGGAGGCCCTCAACGACACCACGGAGCTTTACAACACAAGCCCTTAGCTCCGAGGATGCCCTACACCATCTAGGGTTTCAAGAAACCCAAGAGCAACAAGATCCACAAAGGATAGGTGGGGGAAATCAAATCTTATTTGGTGGAAGTGTAGATCTAGGTCACCTCCCTCACCTCTCAAAACATCAAGTGATTTGAGTGGCTAGGGAGAGAGATCTATTGAGGTGAAGCTCAACCATTAATGGAGGAGAGAGAAAAATTTTGAGTTAGGTGGGAGGAAGAAGGAGGGCGCCTTAAATAGGCTACCTCCACGCTGAACCATTACAGCCTCCGCAACCTCACCGAAACTTCTGGTGAGCGGCCAGAAGTTCCGCACAACAAGGCTTCAACGGTCATCAGCCCGTTGACGCCCGCTCCAAAAGCTTGACCAGAAGTTCCGGTCAAAATGTCCGGAAGTTCTGGCAAAACTTCCGATGCAAGTTCCGGCCCAAGTTCCGTCAAATAGACCACTTCAAACAGAAGTATACTGATCCTTCACTGGAACTTGGAGCGGAACTAGGGGCGGAACATCTGGGTCGCGAAGCATGTCTGACCGGAAGTTCTGGCATCTGAGCGGAAGATCCGCTCAGGAACTTTCTGGTAGGAGCAATGGAAATTCCTCACCGGAACTTCCGGTGGAAGTTCCGGCAAATAGAGCATACCCAAAAAGAAGGTACTGGGAGCTCACCAGAAGTTCCAGCGGAAGTTGCACCGGAACTAAGTTCTAGATCATCCCACAGAAAAGTCCTGAGCGGAACTTCCGGCGCCTGGCCGGAATTTCCGATCAAACATAAATGGCTCCAGCAGATCAGAACCTCGCTCTCTCGCAGATGAGTAGGATGGCTGTGGCGGTGCATATGGGGTTTGTGCAAGAACAAGTGATTTACCATAGCCTTTTGAGATGGAACCCCTCTTGATAGTACGATGACCTAAAGCAATAAAAAGAGATAAACTAGAAAAACTAAAGGCCGCCGTCTTCATCAGATCCCAAAGAGAGCATCCGCATAATCCATAGGAATCATCAAAAGCATTTTTCCTGAAACTCAAGTACACGGTTAAACCACAAGTGGGATTTTCATCATCACCAAAATAGAATGGGAAAATATATTCCTTTTAGTGAGGCAACCTAGATGATGAACAAGTTACTTCAAGCTCGAAGGCTATCACAAGGTAAACAACACAAGTAAGAGATCGGTTAAGGAATAACCAAAGTACGCGGAGACGAAGATGTATTCCTGTGTTCACCACCTTTGGGAAGGGGGCTACATCATGTTGGACAGGTGTGAGGTTCCACGAAGGATTCCTCACGTGCCACAAAGGCTCACCTTCTTATCCGAGCCTATCCCACGAAGGAATAGCTCACTTACTCGTGGTAGACTTTAAGGTAGTCTACAAACCCTCACAAACTTTCCTCGAAGAAAATCACAAGCCGAATGCCTCCGGGCGACCCTAGCCGCCTAGGGTTTCCCACAAACCCAAGAGTAACAAGCTAACTCGATTAACTCAAGGGGGAATGAACTTTGGCTTGGTGGAAACATAGATCGGGATTTCCTCTTCCTTTCTACCAAAGGGATTTTGATTTGGTTGGGTAGAATGGGAGATCCTCAATTTTTTGTGTTTTAGAAATGGGGGAGAGAGAGGGCTTCAAGGAATGAATGTTTTACTGAAATGCCTAACCTCTCAATAGAGAAGAAAGGGGTATATATAGTATGTGGAGAAAAAGGGCCGTTTGGGGGTTCCTGCGACAGAACTAGTAATAAGTCTGGTCGGACCTAGTTGCTCGCTGGAAATTCCGGCGACAGCTCCGGTGGACCGGACCACACGCCGGAAATTTCGGCGGCGACCGGAATTCTCGGCGATCAGCCAAAAGTGCTTCCAGTACGCCATGTCGGTGCTTACCGAGAATTTTAGGCGGCGACCGAAAATTCCAGCGACAGCACCGGCGGTGCCGACACTTCTGCTGATTTCATAGTAACCCCTTTTGCTCATTTTTTCAAGGCTATTCTCTCTCTCTCTCTCTTCGAACGGGTGTGTGGTGGTGGATGTTTAGAAGTATATTTGGTGTAGAAAAACCCCAAATAGCGCATCGATATCACCCCTCTTAATAGTGTGGTATTTCCTATTTGACTCGAGAGTAAATAAGAGAGAATAATAAATAACACCACCGGCTCTTCATATAGAAACGAATGGGGGGGGGGGTCACCCATCGCCTTTCACCAACAACCTGCGGACTCTCACCTGTAGATAAGCTAATAGAAACATTAGTCCGCTCTCTAGCTTCGATGTCACAGTTAACCAAAACACTAGATAAGGGCTATTTGCCCTTTCAATCTCCCCCTTTTTGGTTAACGATGACAAACCGAGCTAGAGTCAAAAATATATTATGATACGATTAGATCTAGCACATAGTTATAGGAAATCCAAGTACAATAAGAGAACTGCAAATTTTTCCAGACACACACACAAATGGTTCGATAGAGCAAATAAAAGCACAAGCTCATGAGAGACAAACGAACAAAGTAGGGCTTGTGTAAGAGGAAAGTCATGAAATAAGTGACTCTATAATCTCTCCCCCCCTTTGGCATCGAGACCAAAAAGGAAGAAAGAAGTGGAGAGAACGATCTAGCCAGCGAAGTTGTCCTCATCGTCTTCATCATCATATGGTACTTCCTCCTCCTCTTCGTCGTCACCCTCCTCTTCATCCTCGTCCTCACCATCATCATCATTACTTGTAGGTGTAGCGCGACGCTAAGAGGAACTGGAAGTGGTAAACCCGGGGAACATAGATTAATCAAAAAACCTAAACATGCCCTCATCCAGCGGGGGCTTCTCAAAGTTGACATAAGGGATAGGAGCTAGAGCATTGCCCAAGTCTGGCACTGGTCGACCACGTTCTGTCAAGAAAGCATTGTGCTACCTCCTATTCTCCTAACTGGGCTCCAAACTGCGGTGGGCAACATCATATGAGGAGCGACACATATCCCACAAGCTGTTGAAGAAACGGGCAAGACCTTTCTTGCGAGGAAGAACACGGGGAAGGTCCCGACGAGAGCGTGAGCAACTAGCAAAAATAGGATCATGAGCAAGATTGGTCCGACGCTCAGATGGCATCATCTGGGGGAAATCCACATGAGAGCCCCGACGAGCTAAGGTGAACTCCTCCATATCCTCACGCGGACCTTTGGGGATAGAAGATGCAGGGACGGTGGCCTCAATCAGACGTTGAACATACTGACAGAAATTGGGAGTCATGCGCTTCTCGATGGACCGTTGAATCTCAAAATAGATGAAATCACGCCCATTGATCTTCCAAAGGCGACGAGGATCACAGTAGTACAACAGGTTCTTGTGGTGACCACGGACATCAACTGCATCACCAGCCTTGCTCACAAGATTGTAGCGGAAGAACCGAGCAAGCACCATATAGTAGTAGTACATGCCTGACAAGCTGGGAGGTTCATGGCTGGGCTCACTGGGGTAGCATGAAAGGAGCTGGTTGTCACTGAAGGCCTTCTCAGAGTGAATGCAGATGCCAGAGACACGGTCAGGAGGGTAAGTCGGGGCATTGCAGAAATCATCAAAGGAAGCCGAGTACGGCTTGGCGTCGGTCATCCAAGTGACGTGCGAGCATCATCAGTGTGAAAGTAAGCAGTGCAGAAGAACTGGCGAATGAGATCTGGCATGAGCTTAACCTTGATAGTGGCAAGACCAAAGACATCCATCTGCTTCAGGGCCACATCCACATGCTCAAAATCTGTAGAGAGGTAATGATCATAGTGGTCCTCATTGAGATACTTGGGAGGAACAAAGAAACCCCAATGAGTGTCAGTCTAGAACATCTTGTCAGCCCCAAGATAAGTGCGGTTGGGAAAGCGGTACAGATTCTGCCTCCTTAAATCCCTCCACTGATTCATAGAGATATCCGAAGCAATATTGTAGTTGGGAGGAACTTCTTCTTTAGTAGGACCAAGGCTGGACTTGCCCTTGGGAGCGGATCGGCTAGCAGAGGCTTTCTTATTCTGTCCACTTGCAGAACCAAAAACCCCTGCGATAGAAGATGCTTGTTGACGCTGAGTGAGGCGAGGAGGAGGAGGAGGCCACTGAATAGTAAGCTTTCTCTTTTTGCCGGTGTCTAGCTCAAAATCGCTGTGGTCAGACGCTGCACAAGAAGCACACAAGAACGCAAGGCAAATAAAGAAAATGAGTGCATATGCCATAAGAGAGCTCACAAGAACAGAGAATTAAAGTTGGACAAGCGCATGGACAGAAAAACAAGCAAAAGAACAATTTCGGCTCCAGGTCTGGTGGAACCGAACCTGTCGCCGGAATGATCGGCGACGGTTCTGGCGGACCGGAAGATCGACCGGAATTTCCGGCGAGCATTTCGGTCGACCGGAACGGTGACCGAAAATTCCGACAGAGGTATCGGCTCGATCGGGCCTAGGACCGAAAAGTCAGGGCAATCGATTGTGATACTATGCATGACTTAGTACTTGCGCAAAAAACAACATGTGGGAGAACATGGGTGAAACTAGGGTGGTACTAGCCTAGTTATTCTACTAGGGGGTAGAGAGAACTAAGGGAGCACAAGTGTGACCATGAAGGGTTTCGCCACCAAGAAGAAAGGTAAAGAGGAGAGGAAAGGGAAAAATACCCTCGAATGCAGAAGAAGAAGCCATGCCCCCTTGCCAAAGATGGGCAAGAAGAAAGAACCACACGAGAAAGAGGGAGAGCACTCCCTGATCTCTCAATGCAGGCAAGGAGAGAGCAAAACCTTCGGTGAGAATACTTGTAGAGGCCCGATCTATAACTTGGTGGAGTGGGGAGGGATTTGGGTGGAGGTAAGGGCCTATGGGGCGACAACCATGGAGGAGGGGAGGGCATGGGGAAGAAAGAAGGAAGAAGATCGAACTACCCCACGCACGGGCTATAAATACCTTCCTCAGAAAAGATTTCGGCAATAAGTCCGATCGAACCGGCGCCCACGCCGGAATTTACCGAAATTTCAGGTGGCGACCTAAATTTTCGGCAGAAAACCGAACCCGTATTCTGTAAGGGTTTTTGGTCTGCTGCCGGAATTTTCGGCGGTCGACAGAATTTTCGGTCTGTAGGCCGGCAGACCGGAAGTTTTGCCGGAATTTTTCTAGAGATAGCATATGAGGAAAATTTTCTGGAGATGATGAAATGTGAGAAATCATATGAGCATATACACAAAGTCCCAATGAAAACCAGATAAAGGACTGTCCATTTGACAAATTTAGGAAGAAAAAAAACGAAGAGCAATCATGGACATAGGATTTAGCTTTGAACATCAAGGCACCCAATACACAAGACCAACCATTTGGCGGAGGATTTCTCCCCCTATGTTTAAGCACACATGTCATGGAGCCTCAAAGGTAGATGCTTGGACCCATATCATGACACGAGATCAATTTATGTTCACACATAGGTAAGCATCAAACCAAGACATGGTGAGATGACCATCCCTACATGTGCTGCACAACTAGGCTACATAGCACGTTAAGAGCAAGAATATAGTGCAAGAAGCAAATCAATCCAAGTTTTGAGGATCTAGGATACCGAGTTCTTGCCTCAACATGACAAACTGGGCTTCATCCAAAGGCTTCATGAAGATATCAGCCAATTGGAACATCGTACCCACATGAGTGAGATTGATATCACCATTTGCAACATGGTCACGTGGGAAGTGGTGGCGAATTTCAATATGTTTGGTGCGGCAATGTTGGACGGGGTTATTGGCGATCTTTATTGCGCTTTCATTATCACATAGAAGAGGCACCGTACCAAGAGACACACCATAGTCTTTCAAGGTTTGCCTCATCCATAACAATTGAGCACAACAAGATGTCGCAGATATGTATTCGGCTTCGACGGTGGATAGGGCTATGGAGTTTTGTTTCTTGGAAGACCAACTCAAATTTCAAGGTTTCTTGGATAGGGCTATGGAGTTTTGCCAAATTCCACATTCCAATATAACCATAGCCAAGATTATGATTTCCGGGCACATCTCTTAAAAGAGTAGCACCCCAGAAACTAACAGATCTTATGGATCCATATAAAACAATAAGTACACCAACCATTTTATTAGAAGGACTCAAGAATCAGTAACTGGTATTAATACCAGAACACATCTATGAGGGACAACAAGTTAGGAACCTAGTTCCTAAGCCTCAGACCAACATCATAGGAAAATCTATTTAATAAAAGCTTTCAGCTTATCTCAGTACTAGTCCAATCTTGAGCACTGACAGAATAAAGCCTAGCACTATAAACAACACTTGTGTGCCATTCTAAAGATGGTGTCACAAGAATAAGTTCTAAACCAAGCAGATCATTTACTTAGCTTTCATAAGTAAACTTGCAAATCACTAACTATCATTTTCCTGGAATCAACCACCAGGAATCATTACCAAGTTTATATATACATAATCAGAGCATCATTGTAATAACATGTTAACCCTCAATCTGCATATGACCACACAAGCCAATACTTATAAATGTAGTGAATAAATCATTGATAGAACTACTGTCAATATCAAGATCATGACAGTAGTGAATTTCCAAATCACCAGAACCATAAGTAATAGTCCCACAGTAGCACTATCATCTAGACAATGCCCAATAATCAATTGGAATTAGACTAACAAAGCCACTAGCATTCTCAAGACCAACTATACACAGTAATCAACATGATATACTCAATCACCATCCTCAATAACAACAACTGCTAGTTTCAATCCATTGATTATAATCAAAACAGAGGGGTGAACCCTAATCAAAGCATGAACCCTAATTAGGGATGGACACTAGAAGCACACAGAGGAGATCAAGAAAGGCAGAGGATAGAAAGCATGAGGGGGGGGGAGAAAAAACAAACTTACCAGTGGTCCTCGCTGCCGATTAGAAGAGGAAGCAGAGGGGTCGATGAGCGCACGGAGGTACGGGGAGTACCCGAAGGGGGATGCAACCCGCACCGAGCCATGGCGGCAGCCACAACAACGCACGGGGACAAACAACACCACCACATCACCAGGAGCACCGCACATCACCATAGGAGCGGCGGAGAAGAACAACACCAGCAGCCACCAAACCCTAGGGTTCAGGATGGAGCTAGCTTGGCCGAAGGAGAGCTCTAGAGACAAATCGAACTGGACCAAACGACGGAGCAGGTCTAATGGCGCCTGATAGCGCTTCGTCAGGAAACCCCAAGAGCAAGGTGTGAAGAGCACAACATCAAGTATTCCCTCAGTAAAAACCGAGGTTATCGAACCAGTAGGAGGAAGGAAACGTCTCAAAGGTGTTGCTAGCAACTTGGAAACCTGCACAACACAAACTCAAGACTTTGCCCCAACAAACAGTGAGGTTGTCAATATCACTGGTTGCTGTAACAAAGGATTAACTGTATGGGGTGGAAGGTGATAGTGGTTTGCAACAAGTAAACATGAACAATGGAAGATGTATCAATGGTAACGATTGGACCAGGGTCCATAGTTCACTAGAGGTGTTGTTCTTAGATAAACAAACATGGCATGCTTGGTAAACAAATTACAGCAGGGCAATTGACAGGACTGAGCAAGGCATAACAATGCAATACTAGACATTCATGATCCTATGAGATTCGATTGGGCAATACAACAAGATACATAGACCTCCATCCAACTGCATTTATGACTAGAAATCCACCTTCAGGTTATCATCCGAACCCCTCCAGTATTAAGTTGCAAGCAACAGATAACTGCTTTAAGCAAAGTGTGTAAGGTAAACAATCCAATTGTTCCATGAACAAGAGACCGTTGTTTTCTCCCTAGTGGCAATAGAACATCTACAACCTTAGAGATTTTTATCACTTCCCTTAGATTAAATAGAAGCATGAACCCACTATCTAGCATAAATACCCCCTCTTGGAGTCACTAGCATCTACTTGGCCAAGATAGCTAATAGAAATGAAGAGCATGCAAGATCACAAACAACACAAACATGATAGAATCAATAAGACAAAACCATTAATCAATCTAACATAGTAATCTCAATATCCATCGGATCCCTGCAAACACAAAATGCATGATTACAAATAGATGATCTTGATCATGAACGGAGCTCATAAGATCTAAACATGGTAGCACAAAGGAGGAGATACAACCATCTAGCTACTACATGGACCCGTAGTCCAAGGTGGAACTACTCACGCTTCATACCGGAGGTTAGCATGATGAAGAAGAATGCCTCCGGGATGATCTCCCCTCCGGCAGGGTGCCGGGAAGAGCTTTAGATCCCCCCTATCTAGGGACAATGGTGGCGGCGGCTACAGACGGTTTCCTAGAATATTGATCAGGTCCTTAGGGTTTATGCATCGGTGGGTCTTTATAGGCGAAGAGGCGAGGCAGGGGGCGGCCAGGGTGGTCACACCCTCCCAGGCACGGCTAACCCTAGCCCGCGCCACCAGGGGTGTGGCCCCCTGGTGCCTCCCCTCCGTCTCGTACTCTGGCTCCGTGTTCCCCATGATAAACTATTGACTTTGGCTTTTGTCCCGTCCAATTCCGAGAATATTGATTTTCTGCCTTTCTGGAACCAAAAACAGAAGAAAACAAGCAACTGGCACCGTGGCATCTTGTTAATAGGTTAGTACCAAAAAATATGTAAAAACACCTCAAAGTGTAGACAAAGCAAAGCAAAGTAGATACTAAACAAGCATGGAACATCAAAAATTATAGATACGTTTTTGACGTATCAGGGTCTAGTACCACTTCGGTGAGTAATTTTTGACCAGCCCATTTGGGCCAGGGTGGGCCTGGTCAGCCCAATTGGGTAGCCCAAAACTTAAAGAAAAATAATTTAAACATTTACCAAAAGACCAAAATACCCCTAGGATTTAATAAATTCTAGAAAATAAAATAAAAGCTCTAAAAAATATAAATGATATATTTTTTATTTTATAATAATAAAGGCTACCTAATTAAATTAAGAAATCCATTTTTAATAGAATAACTTTTGGATTAAAGACTTTTATAATATATATTCCTTATGGAATTTTATAAAAATAAATAAGATACCTAAAAATAAATAAAAATACTTTTATCATCCTTAACTACTATAGTATTTGATAAAAAAAATACTAAATTGATGTTTAAGATATCAAAATAAAATCTTATAAATTAAAATTCTTATTCTCAAATGAAATATTAAGAAAATAATTCTAAGAGTTAAAATTGAATAAAAATTAGTTTTTAACTCTATTACTAATATATAATATTAAAAAAAAGTGAATATAATATTTACAAAATATTAAAGGTTATTCCTTAAAATGAATTCCTTTATTACATAAAGAAATTTCAAAAATTAATATATTGGGTAAAACACACAAAGAAGATAAATAATAAATGATGCATTGTATTACTATGTATATTCATTTTAATTCTTTAAATATTGTCCTTACCGGGCTATAGTGTACTGATGTCTACCCTATGGTGCGTCTCCGGCCCCCCTTCTGGATTCGTGTCCCTCACGGAAAGTTATTGACTTTGACTTTTGTCCCGTCCAATTCCGAGAATATTGTTTTTTTGCCTTTCTGGAACCAAAAACAGAAGAAAACAGGCAACTAGCACTATGGCAACTTGTTAATAGGTTAGTTCCAGAAAATATATAAAAACACCTCAAAGAAAGACAAAGCAAAGCAAAGTAGATACAAAACAAGCATGGAGCATAAAAAATTATAGATACGTTTCCGACGTATCAAGCATCCCCAAGCTTAACTCTTGCTTGTCCTCGAGTAGGTAAGTGATAAAAAGAATAATTTTTGAGGTGATATGCACCATCAAAACCAATTGCAAGCATTGAAAGATGGGATCAAATAACTCTAAACATGTGCATGAAAGATGGAGTTCTAACAATAGGACATAGTAACTATGCATGCAACATGAAAGGCTACAAACAAAGATCATGAATAACATGCATTGAAAAACGTTTGTTTGTTTGACATACAGAAAACATAGCATAGTGGCAATCGTCTTGTCCCTCATAGAGTAGCAATATAGATGCATAGGATACCTTCAAAGTTCACAAGGGTGACTAGAAACAAATAGCACAAGAACAAGTAATATCACAATATGCATCAATCAATAAGCTTTGGAACACTGCACAGAATGAAAATTATGCTCTCTTAATGGTGCCTAAAGGTATAAGGTGGAGACTCAATAATGGTGGAAGAAAGGCCTTTTGTAAAGGAAGCAGGGATTACAAGTTTCAAAAGGAGCTTCCAAAAATTATGGTACTTCTTAGCTTTCAGCCCTCATTGCCCCTATCATAAGCATCTTGAAGTGGTTAAGGTTAAAGTGGCAAAGATGGAGTATATGCTTGACGAAGTATAAGTTGGCAATCTCAAGTCCCTTGAATACGAGGGACACACCTCATGCATACTCAACTTTGGGCACGGGTAAGTTCTTGTCATTGTAAGTATTTGAATATCATTGAGAACCGCCAATGGGGTACCCATTGCACATGGTACATGAGCTTTCCCATAACCAAAATGACAAGGCAAGCAGACAATGAGCATCTCATCGATCTTTTTTATTTACCATATGCATAGCTTTTTTATTAAGGATGCTTCATAGATAGCTCATTATGGTGATGCTGCAAGTTTCCACCATGATTAGGCATGACTTAGGCTAGCGGCCCAGGCGTTAATATAACACAGAATACAAACTCCATGGACTTACAAGTTCCCTCTTTATTTCACACTGGTGACATCCATAGACAAAAGAGCATGATATCAACTGAGTACAAAGTACAAGTGCAATGTTGAAAACGTTCCTCGTGACAACACGGTTCTGCTAGTTCCAACTTATAAGTGCAAGCATATACAACAAAGTTGTCACAATGGTTCAAGTTTATTAGGGTCAAAGAATATAAAGTGTGCCATCAAGTTTGTGAGGGCTTTAATCACTAAGTTTTCACATAACAAAGTAGATTTTAATTGGAAGATAGCTGAAAACAGGAATATACTTGGAATGGTGTAACACACTATGCATAGGAATTTATAGTGGACACTTTGGAATAACTTGGTTTCATGGGAGTTGGAAGCATGAGTAGAACTTACTCATACAAGTGGAGGCTAGCAAAAGACTGGAGCAACCAATTAAGAGAGCAATAATGGCCATAATCATGCAAAGCAACAAAGCATTACTAATCAAAGCATAGAGTGGTACTACAAGTCAAGGACTAAATGATCATAGAGTCTAATGGTGACTTGTCATAGTCATAACATGGTGTGAGCAGGTGCCAAGTCAACCCAAACAAAGCATCAAAGGATAATACCGCAATACTATGCTTTTGTATGCTAAAACAACGCATGATTCCTTCAAGGCACATTAAGCAATCCTAATTGTTTGGAACAAGTCATGCTACAACAATAATAACTAAGCGTAAGGTTAAAACAAGATCTAGCATGACATGATAAAGTCTAAGCCATAGTCAGAACAAGCTTCCTTTTGTACCACTTAAGCATGAAGCTTCCTACTCTTTTCCAACACCAAACAACTTATTTGAAACAACTCACAAAGATAATAATAAATAAAGATCTGTGAGATTGTCTCACAAATCCACAAAGAAGAACTAAAAAGTTCCAAGCTGAAAGCACAAGAAAACTAAGGCTGAACGCAGTGCTAGCAAAAGTGAACACTCACAAAACAATAAGAGTGAAAACTAGAGTGTTCTAGGCAATGGAAACGGAGTGTGTCTCTCTCCAAAATAAGTGTGGTGTAACCAACCAACTTACTCAAGCAAACTATGCAAACAAAAACCAAAAATGAAAACTAAGACGCTCCAAGAACAACACAACAATGCATGAAGCAATAAAAACGAAGTGTCTAGAAAGACCTCAGATTTTTATTGATGAAGAAGTGGATGCCTTGGGCATCCCCAAGCTTTGACGCTTTTACCTCTTGGATATTTCTTGGTGTGACACCAGGGTGGCATCCCCAAGCTTGAGCTTTTGTCCATTCTTAATCTCATTACATCATTCTCTCTCTACACCTGAAATTTTTCCTTCATACAAAATTTCACACAATTTTCATTAGCAACATTAGTGTATTCAAAAGATAATAGACCTTTAGGCAAAGCTTTGGAACAGCAAGACTTTTCACTACAAACACAAGCTAATGTAGTAACTCCTTCAAAAATCTCAATTCCCCAAAAGATAACTCAAAAAGGAATCAATAAGAAGCAAATGCAAATAATGGCACAAATCTGTCAAAACAGACCATCAGGTAGAAACCGATTTTTTCGAAGACCTTCTGTTGCTCAAATCAAAAAGTGTTGAACTAACTAAAGTTATATAACATACTGGGGGATTTATTCGTAAATTTTCAGCTCAATCCGAGTTACAAAGACTCCTCATTAATTTTTATGGTGGAGGATAGGAATCTGTTTCGGGACAGCAACTCCCCAAATCTTACTTCCCTCTCATTAGAGGTCATTCTTGGAACAAAAAGCAAACAAAAAGGATAAGGAGAGTTCATTACAGAAGTAATAACTTCCAAGACTCAATAAAACTCTTGGGTTATCTCCCAACAAGTACTTTTCTTTAACGCCTTTAAGTTAGGCTTGATAGTTTGAGAAGATGCTCACATAAGAAATATGAATTGAAGCAAAAGAGAGCATCAAGAACCAAATTCAAAACACATTTAATTTTAACCCACTTCCTATGCATAGGAATCTTGTAAAGAAACAAGTCATGAAAGCACAAAGCAACAAGCATAGGAAAGTAAAACAAGTGCAACTTCAAAATTTTCAACATAAAGAGCGGAAACTTAATATTATTGAGATGCATAAAACCATTTTTCCCTCTCTCATAATAACTTTCAGTAGCAACATAAACAAAATTAACAATATAACTATCACATAAAACATTCTTATCATGAGCCATATGCATAAAATGATTATTACTCTCCACATAGGCATAGTCATTCTTATTAATTATAGTGGGAGCAAATTCAACAAGATAGCTATCACTATTATTCTTATCACCATAGTCATCAAATATAGGAGGCATATTAATCACAATTAACTTTCTCCTCAATAGTAGGTGGACTGAAAATATCATACTCATCATTGTAATCATCATATATTGGAGGTTTGGTATCATCATAACCAATAGAATAGCTATCTTCCAAAGCTAGGGGACTAAAAAGATCATTTTCATAAAAACTAGCTTCCCCAAGCTTAGATTCTTCCATAGCATTAGCAACAATGGTGTCCAAAGAGTTCATACTAATAACATTGCTACTAGCATGCAAATAAAGTTCCATAGGTTTTTTAAATTTTCTCTTCAAACACTTCATGTCCTAACTCAAGATAAATGCTATAGAGCTCTCTAATTTTGTTGTTGTTTTCCATTAAGCCTAACTAGTGAAAACAAGAAACAAAAAGACAAAAATGCATAATCTAAAGGAAATAACTTCGAGCACTCACACTGGAGGATGTAAGTACCTTTTACCTTACCTCCCTAGCAACGACGCCAGATAAGAGCTTTCTGGCTTTCTATTGCCGTGGGGTAAGTGTGTGAGTGCCTTTTACCTTTCCTACCTGGCAACGATGCCAGATGTCAACACCCGGATTTTTAATCCCAGGTGCCTGTTATGCCATACATCGCAATCCCAGGATTACCAATTTGCGAGACATAACAGATTTGGATACCACAGTACATCATCCATTACAAACCATACATAAGGTCTTACACATATAAGGATCTCATGATCTAGTTCTTAATACAACTCAAGCAGCGGAAATACGTAATAATAATGGTAACATAGGCGAAGCTCCATCTTCGGGGTCACAAGCAATGCTGACGATGGGAGATGATCCTAGTTGTCGTAACCTTCCTGGGGTCCATCCTCCTGGTACTCCTCTTCATAGTCTGGCCACAGGAATAGCCAGGGACAAAGCCATGAGTACTCTTTAAGTACTCGCAAACTAAGACTAACAAGTGAAAGGGGGTTTTTGTAATAGGACACTAAGCTCTAGGGTTGTTTTGCAAAAAAAGCCAGTTTTACCTCTACTAAGTTCAGAAGCAAAGAATGCTAGTTGAAGTTTTATAGCACCTAAGTGGGAACTTGTATTTCACATCACAACTCTGTTGTGGTCAAGCCAAAATCTCAATTCATTTCACAAGTCATTTTGAAAACATCTGACGGGGGAACAGTATGGCCACTCCAACTGTCCATAACCGCGGACGCCGCTATTCGAATAGTTTGACACTCTGCAGAGATTGTACACTTTCACCACAACATTCGATACATCCGTCAGGAACAAATCCTGAATTCACCATACTCAGTATGCGGATAATCAATCCTAACCTTTCAATTACACGCCCTAGTATAGGCACCTCTCCTGTGAGTTTGGCCTCCCAACCATGACCAACTGTCATATTGGGTACTGCACAGGTGAACAATCTTCACAAGGTAGCCTCAGCTCAGACCTTGGCCGCGAGGGAACCCATACTAAGGTATATAAATTTCCAGTTAAGCCCTACCCAAATTTCGGGTATTGTGGTTGTACGATAAAATTGGAATGGTATCGCATCCAGACAACCATCAGTTTTATAAAGGGCTAAGGCTCATGCCTCAACATTTTCATCATCAAAATCATCTAGTGTTTGGAAACACATGTCAAAACATTTCAGTAGAATGACTCATCATTCTAAGGTTTTCATAACCATTTTCACCAAGTATTCCCATCTAAATTTGATCAAGTTTTATACTTAGCACTAGCATCTACAAGTGGTGGTAAATACTAATGAGGGGTGATAAACAAGTGGGGATTTGCTAAGTTCAATCCCATGCCTTAGGATGACATCAAGATTATCTAACTTAGGCCAAATTTTATGCTCTTTATGCTACCTTTAGTTATCTTTCTAGAATCTACAAGTCACCATGTAAACTCTAAGAGAAAGCTTTAATAAAGAAAAAAAAGTATTAAGCTTGCAAGTAAAACTAGGATTGGGTTATCAAGTGGGTATGATCACATATGCTTAAGGCATATAGTCGGGATAGTAACAAGCAAGTATTGGCTTGCATAATTTGCAAGGGTTAGCTTGCTAAGTTAATAGCTTGCTCATTCAACTAGTAGTATTAGGCTTGCATAAGTAGGGTATCTTGCAAGTGTTAGCTTGCCTTGTGCAGAGCAGTGGTTGAAGTTCTCCTCCGCTTCTTCCTCGTAGTATCCTCCTTCCTCCTCGTATCATTGGTCGGTACTAGCGTCTATAAATAAATACGAGGTACACAATCACCAAACAATACTTAACTATTTTAAATGATCACACAAAAAGTCACACTAGATGATCTAGCATCATCACTATTATCACTAGGATTAAAGCACTTGTCTTATTTATTTTATTTGAGAAAAGTAATTTCTACTCATTGAAAAACTACTTAAGATTTAATATTCTCCAACTCAAACATGGGATCATGTTGACACATGTCATCACCACATATTTCAGTACATGGTAATGTGATTTAAAGTGGTGTCACAATTTAATAAGGTTTAACCTTTTATTTTAATTAAATAAAGTGACTAGAAATGCCTATGTGGCATTCTTTTATCACTTGAACATTATTTCTACAAGTAAACCCATATATTTTTATATATTCTGAAAGGTATGATCGAATGTGATTTTTGAGAGTTGGAATCAACTCAAAAGCTTTTATGGTTAATTTTGAAAAATGTTTGAATGCAGAAAATCTTCTGCCTTGTTATTTTTACCATGGTTGATCTATAACTCCACATGGGTTGAATCCAACGGTTTTGGATTAAGCATTTCAGTACCTTTCTAACAAAATTGGTTTCATGCATTTTGGTTTAGTGAATCGAGCTAGGTGGATTTTTGAATCTAGGTACAAAACTATTTTTGAAATTAAATGAATAAAGCTTAATTTGAATTGTTGGGTCGTGCAGGATGTTTTACTGGGCCGGCCCACTACACACAGTGCGTACGCGGGCTGGTTAAATGGCTTCCCCACGCGTCAGTGAGACAGGGAGAGGCAAAGCGGTACGGGGCAATGCGAACCACACGATCTAACTCTAATCGAACGACTACGGTTCATCGTCCATGTCGGGCAGCGCCGGCGAGACAGAACCCTAGCGCGGCAGGTGGGGGGCGTGGGTGGCTCACCGGGGCTCAGGCGAGGGTCGGCGACGGGGGCGAACGACGAAGTCGACGACGATGGTTCTCCTGGTACCGACAGCTTCTCCTAGGGCGACTCAATCAACGACTCCCTTCTTCACGAGAAGCGGCGGGCTCCGGCCAAATTCCGGCGATGCGCTGCTCGCCTTGCTCCGGGAGTGAGGTGGGGTGGTTCTGGGTGAGAGGGGAGTGAAATGGTGTGGCTAAAACGAGCGGTGGAGGCCTCTATTTATAGTGTGCGGAAGGGGACCGACGGCGTGGGCTGAGCTCATCGTGGTCGACGTCACAGAGGGCTACTGGCATGGGAGATGGTACGGGGCGGTGCTGTGCTCCCTGGTGAAGCTCAATTGCACGGTGGCAAGGCGTGGGGCGGTGTTGATCGGTCGGAACACGCTGATGCTCTGGGCGGGTCCAACGGCGGTTTTAATGCCGCACAACACGCGTGGTCGACGCGGCGGCGAACTCGCATGTCTGGCGGGTTGCTGGGGTGCTGGTGATCATCCCTGCAAGCGGCGAGCGGTCTGTGGGTGCTGGTCGAGCGTGGCGCGCTCTCGACATGGTCGCAGAGGAGTTTGGCATGGGCGTGTCGTGTGGTCCAGGGGATGGCATTGCTCGGGGCTGGGACAATGGGTGGCGGTGGACGGTGCTCCATGTCCCAGACAAAGTTGGCAAGGCTAGTGCGGCCTCTAGCTCGCTGGCGACAATGGGGTGGCGATAGTGCTCTTGGCATGCTTGACATTAATGGCTAGGCTTGCTCACAGTGGCGCTAAAGCTAGTTAGATTACTTTGATCATCTACTGAGAGTGTAGAGTGAGCTATAGAGGGAACAAGTTAGGCCAATTTTACTGCACACTATAGTGTTTGATGTTTGTTTGATTTGTATCTACAAGGTGTTTGATGAAATGGCCGCAAGAACTTTAAATTTGAATTTTTGATTCAAACTTGGTGGGTTTGCTAGGCACATACTAGGGAGTGTCTGGTTAGTTGGATTAGTCAAGGGACACTGGTTTGGTTGGGTTTTGAAAATGTGTGATCTTCACATATGATAAAGATTCAATTTTGAATTGTGATTTGAATGAGGTTGCCAAATGTTTCTGCAAGTTTGAAAGGTGGGCTTTGATTTACTTTTACTTGTCCTAGCAAGGGGTGAAAAGAGTTGGAAAAGTTTCTGTTTGTAATCTTGAACTAGAAATACTCAAAGTGACCTAGTGAGCAAGATTGGCAAAAATGACCATTTGCTTTATTTGATTTGTTTTTGATTTTCTCTTGATTTGATTCTGCATGGAAATGTTTTATATGATGTTATTTTCCTCTTTAAACCATTTCTTGCTATTTAGGTTAATCACACAAGTTCATTCATGCATTTATCAAATCATTTCATTCACACATGCATTCATATGATTTTAATTAATCAAAGTTTTTGTTAACCCTAATTTTAGTGATTGGAGTTTGATGATCCTTGTTTTATATTTTGGGATGTTACACCAGAAAAGAGCTTGTTGTCTACGCACTTCTATTCTTGTAGACAGTTGTTGGCCCTCCAAGTGCAGAGGTTTGTAGAATAGCAGCAAGTTTCCCTTAAGCGGATTACCCAAGGTTTATCGAACTCAAGGAGGAAGTGGTCAAAGGTATTCCCTCTCAAGTAACCATGCAATCAAGATACAAGAAGTCTGGTGTGTCTCCAACACACCCAATATAGGTGCACTAGTTCGGCGAAGAGATAGTGAAATACAAGTGGTAAACGGTGCCAGAAAATAGCTTTTGACTTGTTGTTGACGTGGGGTAATGGTGCCAGAAAAGAGCTGATGGCGTGGAGGAAAGGTAAAAGCCCAAAACCTCTCCGGCAAATGGAACAAATATGGAAGCAATCAAACATGCAACAGATCTAGTAGAAAACGGTGTTTCAATGCTTAGAAACAAGGCCTAGGGATCATACTTTCACTAGTGAACACTCTCTCACATAAATATCCTCTCTTCATGATACTACTCTTAACTACTCTCCGTTTGGACACTCTAATCCATGGTAGGGCTATAACAGCACACCTCAAAGTCCGCCTTTGTCACATCCCAAGATTTTCCAAATTTTGTAATGTGAAAATAAATGAATAAAATAAAACTTTGTTGATTTTCAGAGCCAGAAGAAACTTTTTTTTAATGGGACTTCAACCTATTGAGATTAAATAAAATCCTAAAAAAAGAATTAAAAAGTTAAAACAATTAATAAGGGAAAATAAGTATTCTGAAAATACAATTTTGAATCTTTAAATAAAAGGTTGTGATTTCCCAAAAGAAAAGGGCAGATTGTAAATGAAGAACATTTTATAAAAGCCAATTAAACCTTGGCCAGGACTTTGAAACAAAAGGGTTTTATTTTGATTAAAATAATAGAGGTTTATTTAACATAAAACAAAAAAAAAGATTTGAAATCCAAGTTTTATTAATAAAGGTTCTATTATTGCTAAACCATCAAGACTTGTTTAAAATAAGTTTCCCAAGTGTTTTATATTTTCAAATTAAACCTACTAAATGGTTTGGTACTATTTTAGATTTCAAAATAAAGGACTCAAATAAAACCAATCCTAATTGATTTATAAATAAGTCCCATTTAATTTAATTGTTAATGGACCCTATAACAAAAATGTTATTTTATTTTAAACAAGCTTTCTAAATAATCCTTATTTTCAAATACAACCTACTGATTTGGTTTTGAAAATAATTGGATTTCAAATGGAGATTTTATTAATAAAATCAAATCCTATTTGATTAATAAATCATGATCCATGTTATTAATTAATAATGTACCTACAAATAAAATTATTATCTTGACTTTAGAATTTGGTTCAGGTTACCAAACAGAACTAAATTCAGAGTTACAAAATTGGGTGAAAATTTGAATTATTTTGATTGTTTGGAAATTGTTTGAAATTTGAGACAGAATATAGAAATAGAAAAAGAAAAAAATTCAGAAACAGAAAAAAAATAAGAAAAGGACAACCCAACCCAAGAGCCAAACAGCCCAAAGAATCAGCCCAGCTCCTCACCCCGAAAGAAAACGTTTCGCACTAGTATTCGAACCCGCGCAGAGTATGACCAGTGGACCCTCCCCTCGTTTCTTCCCTACTGACCGGTAGGCCCTCTTTCCACTGTTCTTCCTCCTCACCCGCACGACCCCTTCTCCCTCCTTCGACACCGCTCCTGCCGATGATTTCGCGGCCTTAATTCGCTTTAACTCGACCACCGTTACCAGCTTTGATCACGCAGGTTGAAACGCCCATGCCTCCTCTATATTTCCCCTCTGACACCTCGCGCTCGCATGGCTTAGACCACCCCAATTTCCTCCCCAAGCACCCTCTGTTCCGACGAAGTCCGGTGCCGATTCCGGCGACTCGACACCGCCCCGAGCCTCCCTGAGCACGCTGGAAGCTTCCCCACTCCCAGACGCTTCTCCCCGTGCCCTTCATTCAACCGCGGGCGCCCCGGAGCGTCGGATTTGACAAGCTCCGACAGCGCTGCCGTCTGTTTCTTCTCCGACGATGTTTTCCAGGTGAACCAGACCGCCCCTTCACTTCTCGTTCACGCACACAATGTTGTCTTGATCCTGCCATCTGACCGCGCCTTCGTTTTGCCTTAGGGCGATCTGCAGCAACGTCCTCGACCTCAACCAGAGCCACCCGCCGCCAGAACGAACTCCGGCGAGAGATTCCACCTGACCCCGTGCGCCCCTTGCCACATCGACCACACGTCGAGCACCACCTCGTCCTCGCAAACACGGTAAGCGCCACCTCCATCTTCCTTGCTTCCTAGAACCACCGCGAGCACTTTGTCTGGCCGTCGCCGCCGTCCACCGCCGCGCAGCGCCGCCCATCTGTGACCGAGTAGTAGCATCCGTAGGATCTTAATCCAACGCCTACGATAGATCACTTAAGTCACGAAGAGGTACGCAATAGGGACCATGCGATCTAACTTGATCCAACGCACCGCGTTGCCGATCCGGCCGAACCGGTACCGACCAGTTAAAACACGCCGCGTGTCACCTATTCTGTTTAAAAACAGATTTATTTGCAAATTTCAAACCCTTGTAACTTTGGATCCACACGTCCAAAAATTACAAATTTTATGTCGTTGGATTCAGGAGAGCAAGACCTAACCAACCATGGCCTTAGTTTAGAAAATAGTATCTGTTAGTTTGCTTGATCTTGCAGATTCTTTTGTGAGCTTGTTTAGAGTAGGAAAAATGTTTAAAAATGATTTTAGAGTTAAAACTTCTGCAAAATGGTTTGTTGTGACCTTACTGACCCTAGGAACCAACCCATGGTTTTGAAAATGAAATTGGAAAAATTTAGAATGGATTAATTGAATTAGTCTATTTCTAGCTAAGTAAAGATAATGGTTTATTATGAAAAAGGATTTTGGAATAAAAACTTTGAGAAAATATTTAATTCAAAGCTACTGACCCAAAACACCAAGTCTTGAGAGTTAGAAACTTTTGGTGAGAAACTTAAAGATTTTTTATCTGATAAAACCATTTTCCACCATATAAAATGTTGAATGGATTTTAAAATAGTTTTGGGAAAAACCCTCTAACTAATGACTTTGCCATTTTGGTAAATGACCAATTTGGACCTTACAAAGTTTAGAAACCTAGTGGAGACCATCCTTGCAATAGAACCATCCTTTGCATAAATTATGCATGACTTAGATTCCATTGCTTTGTGAGTGAGAAATTGTTTGTTTGACTTTGGTTTGGAATGTTAGTTGATTTTTGTGTTTGCTTGATTGACTTGTAGTGAATTTAGCAAAGTGTGAGACTAGCAAGATCAAGGAGTGAACCATCATTCCCTACCAAAAAGGCAAGTGACACTATCATCTAAAGTCCTACTACTTTCATTATATACTTAGTGGATTTTGGAAACATGCATGAAAATAATTTATACTTATGCTATGCTAAATCCTAATAGGATTCCCTATACACTCCTTAGTGAAATATTGTAGTTGATACATGCTTAGCCATGCTGTATTTTGAAAAGAGATACATGTTGAGATTTTACAAAGGTTGAGAAAAGGACTTGTGTTTTACATAATAAAACAAGGACTCAATGAACCACCTAGGTGGTGGATACTTTAAGTTTTTGGAGAAGGTGGCAACAAAAGGAACCATGTATATGGGAATCACTTTGTGTTGTGCTCCAAAAGAAAACCACCTAGGAAACTTAGAGATTGAACATGTTTCTCCAATTGTGGCTTTCGTGTGCAACCACATGCTATTATGGCTCTGGCTTAGTCAACTACATTAGGAAGACCCATACATTGTCTTTAGTTACCGGACATGGGGATCTGGAATGCTTCATGGGGGCTGAAGACAAGCTAGCAACGATGTATGGGAGGACCTTTTGGAAAGACTTCGTCACATTCTCAGTCTGCCAGTACTGCATCTTGGGTGAGCACTAATCCAGTAGGCCGTTGGTGGCATAAGGATGGGATTGTGACATGTGGGTAAAGTGTACTCCTTCTGCAGAAGTAAATAAAATCTAAGTACTTAGCCGTGTCCCCGGTTATGGACAATACTGAGCAACTAAAGTTTGAACTATGGGAGATCTCGACATTCCAACTTCTAAAATAAAAACTTGATGCCCTTGTGTGTCTACCAAGGAATTCAAAGAGATTTTGTTAAGCGTGATGCACTTGGGGTTACCAAGGTGCTCAAGAGATTTTGCTTAACACTTGATGTACTTGGGGTTACCAAGGAACTCATGAGATTTTGATAAGACTTGTTGCACTTGGGGTTACCAAGGTGCTCAAGGAATTTTGGCAAGGACTTGAACACTTGAGTTTCTACCAAGGAGTTCAAGGAACTTGGAAAAGAGATTTGACAAAGGACCAAAACCCTTTTGAAAAGATAGGATAAAATATTGATTTGTGCAAATAAGCCTTAAACTCTACTTAGCCAAATATGCATGTATTGATAGGATCCACTCTTATTATACATAGAAGTGAAGCTTGCCAATACAATTCAAATGTATTGACCCTTGTGGCTGTAACTTGTGATGTTGCAGGTTTGATTGATTTTTAGTGAAGATTGTTTGATTAGGATTACAAAGTCTACAACCAACATCTGCCTGTGGCACTTTGAAGATGAAGGACCCATGACTATAGTTATTCCGCTGCAATGTAATGTAATAGCCAAATGAGCTATGTATGATGTAATAAAATTATGTTCTTCCTGGTTATAAAGTATTATTATGACCTTTGTTTCTTGGTATTACATCTAAAACTGTGGATGCTAGCTATTGATCCAGGGACTAGCATTGTAAACACAGGGGGCTCTATCTTATTAAAGATTGGGACCTCCACAGCCTTCCCCAATCTAGATAACCCCACACTGTCACCTTGAGCGCTAGATGGTTCCAACAAACACCACAATTTCATAAAGACATCCAACTCCAAATATAACTCATAACAAATTCAATCTAGCCAAAGTGCCACACACGGTATGCCCGATGTCACTTTCACACACGTGGGGAAAAACATAGATCTATTAAAGCACGAAGAGTATTTATGTAGACTCAAGCCTAAGTGTCACCATGGCATGCACGCTGTCACTTTCACACACATGGGGAAAGCAGAGATCTAATGAAGCACTTGAGTAGCAAGGTAGATCTACTTGATTACAAAGCTCATGACCACGACATGATCACACACATAGAGAGAGATGACCACATAGCTACCAGTAGATCCCTTAGCCTCGAGGAAGAACTACTCCTCCTCATCATGGGAATCAGCAACGGTGATGGAGATGGTGGTGGAGATCGATGGAGATGGCTCCGGGGGCACTTCCTCGTCCCGGCAGGGTGCCAGAACAGAGACTTTCTGTCCCTCGAATCTCCCTTTCGGTGGCGGCGGCGCAGTAGAGGTTTTTGTGGATTTCTTCTGGATTCTTTAGGGTTTTCTCATCGGGGGGCTCTTATAGGCGAAGGGGGAGGCCGAGGAGGTGGCTAGAGGGCCCACACCCTCCCCAAGCGCGGGCCAGGCTTGGTCGTGCACAGGGGGTCTGGCCACCCTCTGGTGCGTCTCCATCCCTCCTTCTGGATTCATGTCCCTCACGGAAAGTTATTGAATTTGGCTTTTGTCCCGTCCAATTCCGAGAATATTGATTTTCTGCCTTTCTGGAACCAAAAACAGAAGAAAACAGGCAACTAGCACTGTGGCAACTTGCTAATAGGTTAGTTCCAGAAAAGATATAAAAACACCTCAAAGAAAGACAAAGCAAAGCAAAGTAGATACAAAACAAGCATGGAGCATAAAAAATTATAGATCTCCATCAAAAATTATAGATACATTTCCGGCGTATCATGTATTACACATGCAGTGGTATGCTAGGTCACCGCAATTTTTGACCTCTTGAAGCTTGCTATCTCTCAATCCCTCCAATGATTCTTGCATCTTCTTGAGGGAAAAGGGAGAGGGTATCTAGATCTACAACTCCACTAATCAATCTCTCCTCTAAGTGAGGGAAACATCTTGGGATCTAGATCTTGGAGTCTTTTGTGGATTCCCTCCATTGTTCTTCCTCTCTTATTCGCCCACAAGTTTTTGTAGCTTTGGTGGAATTTGGGAGATAAGGACTTGAACATTTCTTGTGTTCTTGCCATTGTATTTGGTGCATCGGTTTGAGTTCTCAGTGAGGATTCGATTGGGTGAAAGTTGAGAAGCTTTTTTACTCTTGGGTTCTTGGAATCCTAGACGGTTTGGTTGTTTTGCAGGTTTGTGGATTACTTGGGGCCTCCAATTAAGTTGTGGAGCTTTCCCCAAGCTTATTTGTTGGGAGCCTCCAATTAAGTTGTGGAGCTTTCCCCAAGCTTGTTTGTTGGGAGCCTCCAATTGAGTT
The DNA here is from genome assembly GCA_030063025.1 of Avena longiglumis. NCBI lineage: Eukaryota > Viridiplantae > Streptophyta > Magnoliopsida > Poales > Poaceae > Avena > Avena longiglumis. The sequence goes on along the minus strand of CP125978.1, from coordinate 368,837,700 downwards.
GTGGAGAAGTGCCCTAACCTTGTGAGAGGTTCGGGATTGCCACCGACAAGTGCACCGATAGTGGAAGTGTGGATCGATCCCATTGGGGTGAAATTCACAGGAGAAAAAGGGAGGCCTCTTGTGGCGTTGGTGGTTTGATACCACCCCCTCTCCAAACGAGACGTACTCCATGTTGGGAGGAACTCGATAAAACATCATCGTCTCCGCATGCCTTAGTTATCTCTATATTCGAGCTCTTACTTATGTACCTTACTTTGTGATAGCCTTCGTGCTTGAAGTATATATCTTTCCATCACATAGTTGCTTGTCTTGATTAGCATAAGTTGTTGGTACACATAGGTGAACCCTACTTGTTCTAGGTTTTATGCTTGACAAAGTAAATAATAGTTTTATTCCGCCTTTGTTGAGCCACTCTCGGAAAAGTTTTAAACCGCCTATTCACCCCCCTCTAGGCGGCATCTATATCCTTTCAGGTGCTCCAACGGGAAGTTCACTTGCTATCTACCGAGAAGTTCACATCTTTCATCGCGGAAGTTTCGAAAGCCCCCATCCCCCACACCCCTCTATTCCCAGATGAATTTGGTGCTTCGACACGAGGTTTGATGACCCACAAGTATAGGGGATCAGAACAGTCTTCGAGGGTAGTATTACCCAATTTATTGATTCGACACAAGGGGAGCCAAAGAATACTTGCAATCCTTAACAACCGAGTTGTCAATTCAGCTGCACCTAGAAATATTTCTTGCTCACAGAAGTTTATCAGTAGCAACAATTTTTTAGTAGCAACAACAAAGCAACAACAACAGCAAGACAAGGGCAATAGTAACAGTAGTAGCAAACAGTAGGATATGAGCGCGGTAGGCATAGGGATGGATGGACGGGCGTTGCATGGACGAGACTAAACATGTAACTTCAAGATCTAGGGCAATTACAGATAAATAAGAATAAGCATCCAAGTACTAAACAATCATAGGAATGTGCTACATATATAGTCATCCGTGCTCGCAATGAGAACTTGCACAATATCTTTTGTCCTGTCAGCCCGTTGCAGCGGGGCCTCAAGGGAAATACTGGCAATTAAGGTGCTCCTTTTAATAGAGCACCGGAGCAAAGCATTAACACTCCATGAACACATGTGATCCTCACATCACAACCATCCCATCCGGTTGTCCCAATTTATGTCACTTCAGGGCCTTTGGATCCGAACAATGATATGTGTACACAAATTGCAGATAAGATCACAAACAATACTATCATAATGATTCAATAATAAGTTCAGATCTGAGATCATGGCACTCGGGCCCTAGTGACAAACATTAAGCACAACAAGTTGCAACAAAGTCAAATAGCACTAAAAGAGATACTAGGCACCATGCCCTAACAATCTTATTCGATTACATGATAGAACTCATCCAATCCCTACCATACCCATAGCCTACAGCGGGGGATTACTCACTCATGGATGAGGGAAACATTGATGGTTGATGGAGAGGCGTTGGTGATGACGATGGCGATGATCCTCCCCAAATTCCCCGTCCCGACACGGTGCCAGAACGGAGTTTCTGGTTTCGAATCGAGGCTTCTGGTGGTGGCATTGCAGCGGAACTCTTTCTAGAAAAACATTGAACCCCCCGAGTTTTAAGGTCAGAAGGCATCTTATAGGCGAAGAGAGAGGTCGAGGGGATGCCTGGGCTGGCCACACCCCTCCCAAGCGCGAGCTGGTCCCACCCGCACAGCAGGGGGTGTGGGCCACCCAGGGCCCCCCTCCGTCTCGTATTCTGTCTCCGTGGATCTTCTGGTGAAATAGGATTTTAGCATATTTTACGGGATTTTTCCTGATAGTTGATTTTCTGCACAAAAACTAGACACCAAGGTAATTCTGCTAAAAACAGCATCAGTCTGTGTTAGTTGTATCCAAATCACACAAGTTTAGAGGATAAACAATAGCAAAGTGTTCGGGAAAGTAGATACCTTTTGGACGTATCAACCCCCCAAGATTAGCTTATAGCTTGTCCACAAGCAATTCAGTTGAAAACTAAGTGCGATAAAAGAACTTTCATGAACACATTTGTGTCATATGATGTATATATTCTCAGCACAGGAGTAGATACTTAAACCATTCATAATAAGAAGTATGCAACTAAGTCTACTCAATAGCCATTGCAAGCTATGAAGAGAAACCAACTCAATAATAAGTAGCATGAAACATAAAAAGCAACATTGCAATTCTCATGAGAAGGTATGATAGAGTGGTATCTCGCTTGCCTTTGTTTGTAGAGCACAATATGAATGCCAAGGCACCTCTGAAGTTCAGGTGAAGACTAGAAGTAAAGATATCAGAGATACAAGCATCAAAGTCATGGCATAATTAACCAAGTTTTGGAACAAACACAAGAATGACAACTATGCTCTCAAGAAGGTGCTCAAAGAATAAGTGGTGACTTAACAAGAAGGTTAAAAGGTTTTGAAAAGTTTGAAAGGCTTCCAAACGGTAAGGTACTCAGTAGCTTTGAGCTCTCATTGCCCCTATCATAAGCATCTTTATATGGTTAATGGTGAAATTGAGGTCCAATATGAGTTATATGCTTGACAGACCATAAACTGGAAATCCCAAGTCCCTTGAGTACGAGGGCCGCTCCTCGTGCTACTCAACTTTAGTTACCTGTAAGTTCTTGTCATCGTAAATACATGCATATCATAGAGAACCGCCAACGGGGTACTCCTTGCACATGATACATGAGGTATCCCATAATCAAAATGATAAGACAAACAGACAATGAGCATCTTAGTGATCTTTTTATTTACTATGTGCATAGATTTTTATTGAGGATGCTTCACAAAATGCTCATTATGGTGATGCTTCAAGTTTCCACCATGATTAGACATGGCTTAGGCTAGCGGCCTAGGCGTTTCTCTAACACATATATATAACCCAATGAACTCACAAGCTCCCCTTTTATTTCACACCAACGACATCTGCAAACAAAAGCGCATGGTATCAAATGGATATGTATCCATAAGTGTTGAAAGCGTTCCCCATGACAGCACGATTCTACTAACTCCTAGCCTATAATTTGCAAGCATATAACTTTCATGGACATGTCACAATGGTTTAGGATTATTAAGGGCAAGAATTAAAGTGTGCCATCAAGTTCATGAGAGCTTTACTAACTAACTTTCTCAAAACAGACAAACATTTTATTTGGAAGAAAACAAGGCATAATGAATATGCACTGAATAGCAACTGATGCTAATAGGTAGGTATGGTGGACACTATTGGCAGTAATGGTTTTGGGGAGTTGAATGCACAAGTAGAGATCATACTCAGTGCAAGTGAAGGCTAGCAAAAGAGAGGGAGCGATAAACGAGAGAGCAATAATTTTCATAATCATGCTTACAACAAAGCAAGACTAATTATGGCACGAAAGTGATACAAGAACTCTAAGGCAAAATAAATTATCGAGGCTTACTAACTATTGTTTAGTCATATGCATGCATGAGCATGTGCCAAGTCGATTCACATGAAACATTCAGAGGAGGATACCACAATATCATACCAAAATATGAATAAAACAATTCAAGCAAACATTCATCTGACATGCTACAAACTATTAGCAAGCTGAAGCTAATCACAAGAAATAAAGAACTACTAAGCATCCATAAATAACATACACCTTACATGAATAGACTAAGAATGCTCACCATAATGAGTATATGTACCAAAATGAAAACAAATAGAGTTCGTTACCATCCTCTTACCACACCTTAAGCTGTCTTAATCTTCATTATTGCCCTTCACTTGTGTGGCTTGAATAATAAGATGAAACCAAACTCCACTGAGGATAGCTGAACCCTGCAAAGAACTCACAAAACCAAAGAAGAACAACAAATATTTTTGGTGTTTTCTATTTTTTAAAGCAAGCAAACAAAGCAAAATATTTTTGGATTTTTCTTTAAGGCAAACCAAAGATAAAAAGCAAAGAAACAAACCAAGAGAAACAACGAAAATATTTTTGGTATTTTTGTGTTTTGAGAAAGCAGGAACAAAAACCAAAAATAAAGTGAAACAATGGATATACAAAGAACCGACAAAACATGATATATAGATGAGTGTGATGTCGGTATACCTCCCCCAAGCTTAAGCTTTTGGCCTAAGAGGGACTCAACTCCATGGTGACCAAGTGGGTGCACCTCCGTAGTATGACAAGGAGGCCCCTTCGTCCTGGTAAGAGCTCGAGGACTCCCCTGTGTAGTGCACAGAGTGGTCGTATGAGGGCGCATCCCCCTGATAGTGTCCATGAAATCCAAGAATGTGCAGCTTCTCATCCATCTCCTCCTTGGAGCGTGACAAAGGTCCCTAGGAAATACTGAACAAAGTGGTTTGGGGTAGAGGGATCTCTCTCTCTTCCCCGTCAGTAAACATCATTTTATAAACCAGGCTCTCAAGGGTAGAGCCACCAGTGACAAAGTGATGCGCCTTCATGGCAACAAGATCAAGCCTCTGAGGAGCCAAAACTGTATCATTTGGATCAACATCAAGGTCCAAAGCAGCAGCAACACGTGCAACAATATTTCCCCCATAAATGGGTCCCTTAGCAGCTAAGCGACAAGCAATGAGAGAACCAAGATTGTACCTAGTTTCATTGTTGAGTGCAACAACTATGAAGGCCAAATGATAGTTCAAAATGTTGCTAGTGTTCTCCCTACCAAGAACACTAGTGGCGAGATAATAAGCAAAGTACCTGATAGCTGGGAGTTGAATATTTCTTATCTTGCCCCTTTGGGCTCTACGGTCATCATCATTGGTTATCCCGCGGTAGAGCTCCAACAAATCAGTGGGTTGAGATGGAATCTTCTTCGCCGATCCAGCTGTAACAAGTCCCAAGGCCTCACAAAATTTTTTCAATGTCATGGTGTAAGGCCTGCCATAAATTTTGAAAGACACATCTGGCTTGAATAATTGTTAGAAAAAGAGAATCTCTCCACAAATGTTTTAGTGAGCGTTGCATATTGCACTCTCTCATCCTGCATGTAACTTGTTAGTCCAACCCTCCGAACCAAGGTTAGAAAATCCTCAAGAATCCCAGCAGCCCGCAAAAAGGTTGGGCAAGGAAAGGTGGAAGGGTGCACATCCCCCTCATCTCCCTCGTCGCCAAATCATGGTGTAATGAGATCCTCATTGTATGAGGGCCTAGCTCGGGAGGATGATCTTGAAGGCCTTGCCCTTCTAGGTGCATCACTCTCAAATATTTCACCAAAGGTGTGGTTGTCCATGACCTCTTTTTTCTGAAATGTTTAGACAAGCATCAAACCAAGTGATTTCCAAATCGATAAATGATGAGAAACTACTATAGGAACTTGCTAGAGGGCTGCACATGCATCAAAATGAAATATATAAGCATATAACAAGCATGCAAGCTCACACGACATGTCACCTATAGAAGCAAAATACTCAAGATACAATCTACCAATCACAATTCTAATTGGATAAGCGGAGGAGGCACATACCAAGGAGAAATCCCTCCAAAAATCAGCAACAAGGATGGGCTAAGCAAGGAGATCGAAAATCGGGAGCAAGAACAACAGGAACTCAAGCTTGAGAAAGTTTTCCAGTGTTTTTCAGGAGAGAGAGAAAGAAGATGGCTGGGAGGAGGCATCTTGGAGGGCCACATGTGGGCCACACCCTAGCCAGGCGCTACCTGGGGGCTGGCCGCGCCGCCCAAGGGTGTGCTGTCCTGGGGTGGCCCCCTTGGTCACTCCAGGTGTCCATCTGCCCCTTTTTCGAGGAAAAAATTATTTTGAATTTTCTGGGATTTTTCGGGAAACTTTATTTTTGGCCAATTTTCAGGGTATGAAAATTGATTTTCTCACAGAAAATATTTTTTTTAGAAGAAGAAAAAGCAAACCAAAACCAAACTACAGAAGTTCTAAGACACTCTAACAAGCAAACAACTAACAAAACCAAAGCTAACAAAAGAAAAGGCAAAGACTAGCAAGGAGAAAAGTAAAATAAAGCAAGAATAACCATAGTGAAAACATTGTTTTGTTCATTAAAATCCTTTTGTTAACAAGGTTGATCAAGTCTTGTTACCAAAACAATCTTATATGAAACAAAACTTTGCATTCCACAAGGTGATTATGTTACCTCAAACTTGATAGGAATGGTCCCAATCATAATAGTTTCAAAATTTTCTTGTGGAATAGGATAATATATTTCTCCAACCTTGATGCTCTCAATATTTTCAGTGGAATTCAGGCAATATCTTTTAGCAACCTTCTTGGGGAAATAAATAGTATGCTCTTTGTCATTAATATTAAATGTTACTTTTCCTTGATTGCAATTAATGACAGCACCTGCAGTATTAATAAAAGGTCTCCCAAGAATAATAGACATATTATCATCTTCAGGCATTTCAAGCACAATAAAATTAGTTAAAACCAAGCAATTATGAGCCACTTGAACAGGAACATCCTCACATATACCAAAAGGAATAGTAGTTGACTTATCAGCCATTTGCAAATTTATATCAGTTGGTATCAACTTTTCTAGCTAGAGTCTCTTGTAGAGAGAAAAAGGCATAACACTAACTCCAGCTCCTAAATCACATAAAGCAGTTCTAACATAATTGTTCTTAATAGAGCAAGGAATAGTTGGTATAACTGGATCACCAAGTTTTTTTGGAACCTTACCATTGAAGGAATAATTAGCAAGCAGAGTAGAAATTTCCTCATTAGGAATCTTCCTTTTATTAGAGACAATATCCTTCATATATTTTGAATAAGGAGGCAACTTAATAGCATCAGTCAAAGGAATTTGTAAAAATAAAGGTTTCATCCACTCACAAAACTTGTTGTAGTGTTCTTCCTCCTTTGACTTGTGTTTCTTACCTGGAAAAGTTATAGGTTTCTGAACACAAGGTTCTCTCTATTTACCATGTTTATTAGCAATAAAATCTTCCTTAGTGTACCTGCTGTTCTTAGTGTGCTTCTCAGGTTCTTCCTCAACTTCCTCCTTATCAGGAGCATCATTTTTATCATTGCCTCTATCAGTTTCAGCATCAGAGATAGGTATACTATTAGGATCTACAGCAGGTTCAAGTGGCTCCTCAACTATTTTATGTTTATTTTTCTTTTTCTTTTTGTTTCTCTTACGAGGACTACCACTACTTTCACCTTGTTGGGAATCCTTCTCAATTCTTTTAGGGTGTCCTTCAGGATATAAAGGATCTTGAGTAGCTATACCACTCCTAGTTCTAATTTCATAAGCATGTTTATCTCCTAAGGCATTAACTAGCATATCCTTTTGTGCCTTAGCAAGTTGATCAAGTTGGGTTTGAACATTTTGAAAGTGTTTACAAAGAATTTTAATATCATTAGAATTTCTTTCCACAATATATTTCAACTCATTAATAGCTCTAGAGTTTTCCAATAAATGATTCTGAACTTGTTTATTAAAATTACCTCTTTTAACAATAAAAGTTTCAAGTTCCTCTAGACATTGATCAGGAGGCTTACCATAGGGAATATCACCTTCATCAAAGTGGAGAGAGTGTACCTCAATAGTAGATGAGTGGAGAATTGGCTTACATAATTCTTCTATAGGAGGTAGATTCTTCACATCTTCAGCTCTAATCACTTTCTCCTTTAGACATTTCTTAGCTTCTTTCATCACTTCATCATTTAATGCAATAACTCCCCTCTTCTTTGGTGTTGGTATTGGAACTGGTTCAGGCACAACTGGTTCAGGACTAATAGGCTCAGGTGTATTTAGCTCATTTGAAGTCCAATCATCACAATTCTTGCTTATCTAAGCCATTAATGCTTCAGCATCTGTAGGAGTTCTTTTCCTGAAAACACAATCATCAAAACTATCTAGGCATGTCCTAGAATCATCAGTCAGTCCATTATAATAAATATCAAGAAGCTCATTTTTAGGTAATGGACATCCAGATTGTGCATGAATCAAGGCATAGAACCTTGTCCATGACTCGGGAAATTTCTCTTCTTCTCCCTGTTTAAAATCAAAAAGTCTCTACAAATCATCATGTCTAGCACTGGGAGGAAAATATTTCTGAAAGAAAGAAGCAATCAAACAATCAGGGCTATTAATGGAACCAGGAGGTAATCTATTAAACCAAGCCTTAGCTTCTCCTTTTAGTGAAAAGGGGAAGATCTTAGTAACAAAGTACTTGCACATCTTAAAATCATCAGAGAATAAAGCACTCATAGTGGAAAGCTCATTCATGTGTGCCACATCACTCTCATTTTCAGTCCCACAAAAAGGTTCTTTCTCAACAATGTCTAAATAGGATAAATCAAGAGAGAAATCATAATCTTTATCTTTGATATCTATGGGAGAGGTGGCAAACTTAGGATTAGAGGATAGTTTAGGAATAATGGTACGTCTTGCAAGGAGACTCTTAATAGCACTAGCACCATGTGTATTTCAGCACTCTTCAACAAATTCATCAGTGAACTCAATGTAACCATCATTAATATCATAACTCTCTCTAGACTCAGGTGAGCTAACAGGTGTAACAGTGTCTTCACTAGGAGTTTCAGTATTTCCTAGACCATCCATAGTAGCATCTAGGAAAGGACCTAATGAACCACTCGCATCAAGCATAGTAGAAGTAACATCATGAGCATCAAAAGAAGTTTCAGATTCAGTAGTAGTAGCAGTGTGTGTAGCATGAGTATGTGGTGGTGGTGTAACAAACTTACTTATAACAGACGGTGAATCAAGAGCAGCAGAGGTGTTTAGGACTGTACCTCTTCTTGTAGTGGATGGTAAAATAGGAAACTTCCCATCACGAGACTTACCCATGATGAACGGAGTAGTAGTGAACAATAGTAGATCCAAGTGCACTTAAAAATAAATCTATGATCCCCGGCAACGGCGCCAGAAAATAGCCTTGATGACCCACAAGTATAGGGGATCACAACAGTCTTCGAGGGTAATATTACCCAATTTATTGATTCGACACAAGGGGAGCCAAAGAATACTTGCAAGCCTTAACAACCGAGTTGTCAATTCATCTGCACCTAGAAATATTTCTTGCTCACGGAAGTTTATCAGTAGCAACACTTTTGTAGTAGCAACAACAGCAGCAAAACAAGAGCAATAGTAACAGTAGTAGCAAACAGTAGGATATGAGCGCGGTAGACATAGGGATGGATGGAGGTGCGTTGCATGGACGAGACTAAACATGTAACTTCAAGATCTAGGGCAATTGCAGATAAATAATAATAAGCATCCAAGTACTAAACAATCATAGGCATGTGCTCCATATATAGTCATGCGTGCTCGCAATGAGAACTTGCACAACATCTTTTGTCCTGCCAGCACGTTGCAGTAGGGCCTCAAGGGAACTACTGGCAATTAAGGTGCTCCTTTCAATAGAGCACCGGAGCAAAGAATTAACACTCCGTGAACACATGTGATCCTCACATCAAAGCCATCCCCTCCGATTGTCCCAATTTCTATCACTTCGGGGCCTTTGGATCCAGACAATGATATGTGTACACAACTTGCAGATAAGATCACAAACAATACTATCATAATGATTCAATAATAAGTTTGGATCTAAGATCATGGCACTCGGTCCCTAGTGACAAGTATTAAGCACAACAAGTTGCATCAAAGTCAAATAGCACTAAAAGAGATACTAGGCACCATGCCCTAACAATCTTATTCGATTACATGATAGAACTCATCCAATCCCTACCATCCCCATAGCCTACAGCGGGGGATTACTCACTCATGGATGAGGGAAACATTGATGGTTGATGGAGAGACGTTGGTGATGACGATGATCCTCCCCAAATTCCCCGTCCTGGCAGGGTGCCAAAACGAAGTTTCTGGTTCCGAATCGCGGCTTCTGGTGGTGGCGGTGCAGCGGAACTCTTTCTGGAAAAACGTCGACCCCCCCCCCCCCGAGTTTTTAGGTCAGAAGGCATCTTATAGGCGAAGAGAGACGCCGAGGGGGTGCCTGGGCTGGCCACACCCCTCCCAGGCGCGGGCTGGGCCCACCCGCAAGGCGGGGTTGTGGGCCACCTGTGGCTCCTCCGCCTCAGATCTCGCCCGTGGATCTTCTGGTGAAATAGGATTTTTGGCATATTTTCTGGGATTTTTCCTGATAGTTGATTTTCTGCACAAAAACTAGACACCAAGGTAATTCTGCTCAAAACAGCGTCTGTTCGTGTTAGTTGTATCCAAATCACACAAGTTTGGAGGAGAAACAATAGCAAAGTGTTCGGGAAAGTAGATACGTTTTGGACGTATCAAGGTTCACTTGCTACCTACACGGAAGTTCACATCTTCCACCATAGAAGTTCATAAAGCCCCTCCAACCCCCCACCACCCTCCCCCAATCTTCTCACATGAATCTGGTGCTCCGACATGAAGTTCACTTGCTATCTACAAAGAAGTTCACATCTTCCACCATGGAAGTTCAGAAAGCCCCCCCCAAACCCCCCACCCCCTCTCTTACCACGTGAATATGGTGCTCCGATAGGAAGTACACTTGTTATCTATAGAGAAGTTCACATCTTCCATCGCGGAAGTTCAGAAATCCCCCCAAAACCCGCCACCCTCCCCCTCTCTTCCCACATGAATCTGGTGCTCCGATAGGAAGTTCACTTGATATCTACAGAGAAGTTCACAACTTCCACCACGAAAGTTCAGAAAGGGTTGTAGAATAGTTATTCTACAAGGGCTTGTAGAATAGCGTACAATGGGGAAATAACTAGTGTATATATAGAGTGAGAGAGAGGAAGGATAGAAGAGGTAACTAACCACCAATGGGGAGCTATGTTGTGTGTCTAGAGGAGAGCCCCAAGGGGGATTTATATAGGAGGAGGGGAGGGCCTTGGCGCCCTAGGTTCCCCCTGGTTGCCGGTGGCCAAGGAGGTCCAGATGTGGCACCTCACCCTTTTAGCTAGTGATGCGTGTTGACGCCTCGTCGGGAAACCACAAGAGCAAGGTATGATGCAGCACAGCAGCAAGTTTTCCCTCAGTAAGAAACCAAGGTTATCGAACTAGTAGGAGGAAGGAAACGTCTCAAAGTTGTTGCAAGCAACGTGGAAACCTACAGAACACAAACTCAAGACTTTTCCCCAACTAACAGTGAGGTTATCAATCTCACCGGTTGTTGTAACAAAGGATTAACTGTATGGTGTGGAAGGTGATGATGGTTTGCAGTAAACAAAGAATAATGGAAGATGTATCAATGGTAAAGATTGGACCGGGGTCCATAGTTCACTAGAGGTGTTCTCCTTAGATAAACAAACATGGCATGCTGGGTAAACAAATTACAACAGTGCAATTGACATGACTGAACAAGGCATAACAATGCAATACTAGACATAAAGATCCTATGAGATTCAATTGAGCAATACAACAAGATACATAGACCGCCATCCAACTGCATCTTGACTAGAAGTCCACCTTTGGGTTATCATCCAAACCCCCTCTAGTATTAATTTGCAAGTAACAGAAAATTGCTTTAAGCAAAGTGTGTAAGGTAAACAATCCACTTGTTCCATAAACAAGAGACCGTTGTTTTCTCCCTAGTGGCAATAGCACATCTACAACCTTAGAGATTTCTGTCACTTCCCTTGATTAAATAGAGGCATGAACCCACTATCGAGCATAATACCCCCTCTTGGAGTCACTAGCAACTACTTGGCCAAGATAGATACTAACAACGGAGATCATGCAAGATCACAAACAACACAGACATGATAGAATCAATAAGACAAAACCATTAATCAATCTGACATAGTAATCTCAATATCCATCGGATCCCCGCAAACACAACATGCATGATTACAAATAGATGAGATCTTGATCATGAATGGAGCTCACAATATCTAGACATGAAAGAACAAGGAGGAGATACAACCATCTAGCTACTACATGGACCCGTAGTCCAAGGTGGAACTACTCACGCTTCATACCGGAGGCTGGCATGATGAAGAAGAAGGCCTCCGAGATGATCTCCCCTCCAGTAGGGTGCCGGGAAGAGCTTTAGATCCCCCCGATCTAGGGAAGATGGTGCCGGCGGCTACAGACGGTTTCATGGAATATTGATCGGGTGCTTAGGGTTTAGGCATAAGGGGATTCTTATAGGCGAAGAGGCGAGGCTGGGAGGCGGCTAGGGGGCCTACACCCTGCACAGGCACGGGCCCAACCTAGGCCGCGCCTAGGGGTGCAGCCGCCCTGTGGTGCCCCTTCGTCTCTCCTCTGGACTCCGTGTTCTCCTCGGTGAAATATTGACTTTGGATTTTGTCCCTTACAATTCCGAGAATATTTCCTTATTAGCTTTTCTGGAACCAAAACAGCAAGAAATGGGCAAGTGGCACTGTGGCAACTTGTTAACAGGTTAGTACCAGAAAACATATGAAAAGCACCTCAAAGTGTGGACAAAGCAAAGCAAAGTAGATACTAAACAAGCATGGAACATCAAAAATTATAGATACGTTTCCGACGTATCAACCATCCCCAAGCTTAACTCCTGCTCGTCCTCGAGTAGGTAAGTGATAAAAGAATAATTTTTGAGGTGACATGCACCATCAAAACCAAGATCAAACCATTTGCAAGCATTGAAAGCTAGGAATGAAGAACTCTAAACATGTGCATTAAAGATGGAGTTCTAACAATAAGACAAAGTAACTATGCATGCAACACGAAAGGTGAAAGGATCGTATGGGCACCTAGAGGGGGGGTGAATAGGTGCTACTTCAAATTTTGTTCTTTTTCAAATTAAGGTTTGACAAACAGGTAAATTCTCTAGATAATGCAACTACGGTGAATTTACCTATATGACAATTATACACGGACTACCACAACACAAAGTATTAGCAAGTAAGTAAGGTGCGGTAAAGGATAGAAGTAACCGAAAAGTGGACGCGGAGACACAAGGATTTGTTTCCCGTAGTTCCTTCCTTTTGAGGGGAAGTACGCCTACGTTTGGAGAGGGGGTGGTTTCAAACCACCAACACCACGAGAGGCCTCCCTTGTTCTCCGATGAATCTCACCCAAACAGGATCAATTCACCTTCCACTATATCAGCAACCTTCAAGGTGGAAGCCGGCACCGTTACAAGTTTGGGGCACACATCCACAACTTAATCGAAGGCTCCCAAATACAAGCAAGCTGTCAAGGCAATCAAAGACAAGCTTGTAAGAATCAAAACAAGAACTAGGGTTTCCAAGAAAACACTAGAGCAAAGGGGCACTCAATGAAATGAGGGGGAAATGAAGATCTCTTTTGGTGAAGTAGTAGATCGGGGCCTCCTCCTTCGATTCCCCAAAGATCAAGGACTTTGGGTGGTGGGATGAGGAGATCTTGAAGATTTGGGTGGCTCCAATGGACTCCAATGGTGGTCTTTGACTTTAATGAGCTGAGCAATTTGTCCCAAGGTAGGTGGAGGGGTATTTATACCCCTCCATGAAATATGGCCGTTGGAGTCATTAATGCACCGGTAGTACCGGTCCTCAAGCGGTAGTACCGCTTGCAAGCGGTACTACCGGTCAAGTACCGGACCAGGTACCGGAGATGCTTCAGTTCGTCTAGCCTTCTTCAGTTTTGGGCGGTATCGCCCTTGCGGTACTACCCCCAAGCGGTAGTACCGGTCGTATGACGCGGTACTACCGGTCGGGGCGGTAGTACCGGTCCCAAGTACCGCTTGGTACTGACCAAAACGGAGAGGAGTGGGTGTTCTTCAGTACGGTCCGGTACTTCCGAGTGGTACGACCGTGTCAAGCCGTAGTACCGCTTGTCTCAAGCGGTACTACCGGTTGGACCAGTAGTGCCGCTCCGTGGTACCGGGAGGTACTGACTAGCACACACCCTTATCAGTTTTGGACGGTGCCAACGGCATCGAACCGTAATCTGGTGTCAAGCGGTAGTACCGGTCGTAGTTCCGGTACTACCGGTTGGCACAATGGTTTTTCGCAAAGGGAATTGATATGCCAATATTTGTGCCACCCCTTATCAAACCTGTGATACACTTAGCACACAGTTAAACCGATAAGTGTGTTGTTATCAAACATCAAAATCAGAGGGATTAGGAAAATGCTCTTTCAATCTCCCCCTTTTTGGTGTTTGATGAAAATACACTTTTGCAAGATGATTTTTAATAGAAAACATATGGAATTTGTAAAATAGAGACGGGGCTCCCCCTAGATGCGTAGAGACAAACCTCCCCCTCTATTTTACAAACCCAACATGGGTGCACAAATATTGATACTAGCATGTGAAATCATACCTTTGCAAAATAACATGTGATGATAAATATATAGACAATAGATAACGCATATCATCACAAGATGGATCCAATGAAATAAACCACGTAGTCTCATAAGATGGATCCAAGACATAACCACATAGTCTCACACATAAAAACATAGTCTCATACATAACTTAGAGGGAAATCGAAGTTCATAAGCAATAAAAGGATCAAGATAAGAACGAGCTTGTGACTTCCCATGCAACACCCGTGCCTAATGTGCAACTTCTCCCCCATTGGCATCAAGACACCAAAAAGGAACAAGTGCAATACTACCATCCCAATGGTCAATCATCCTCCTCCTCCTCATCCTCAAGGTCCTCCTCATCCTCGTAAGTGGGTGGGGCGCGGTGCGAGGAAGAGACATCATCGTCCCAACGGCTTGCTGAGAGATCCACTGATCTTCTAGAGTGATGTTGTTCTCGGACCCATCGGAGACGGTCAAACCCTGAGCAGCCATCATTTCCTTCTGCCGAGCACTGGCTTTCTTGGCATACACATGCTCCTCATACATGCGCTTCTGGTTGTCAACCTGGAAGCATAAGATCTTCTTGAGCTTGACCTCTATCCTTTTGGCCCAAGAGGGCTTAGCATTCTTGCGACGAGAGACAACATAGTCAGTGTCATGTCCACTGTCAGCATCCTTAGAGTCATCCTCATCCTCCTCACCCGCCGCAACGCGAGGTTTAGCATGTGTCTTGATCTTGAGTGCCTTTGGCCTGTGCACAATGAGAGAGCGAGTGGAGAGTGTCCTAACAATGACAGGGCACTTTGACACAATGAGGGCCATAATATAAGGAGCAAATGGCGGAACCCTCCGAGAGTGTGCAGCAGCAACCATCTCATTCCATATGAAGTTTGACACGTCAAGAGGAGTGCCTGAGTCTCGGTTGAGGAAGGTGTTGAACAGCAAGTCAACAGACAACCCATGTAAATCATCCTTGTTGCCCGCACGAGGAGCATCAGTCTCACGGAAAATGCGATGGAGAATGTCATATGTCGGGAGAAGATCCTTGATCTTGCCAGCGACCCCACGGCCCCGAATATACAAAGGTGTAAGGACATCCTTTTTGGAGGGATGATCCCGCATGTGACAGCGAAAACCACAAGGAACGTCCCAGTCGCGCAGCAAACTCCACTAGTGTAGCTTCCTTGACAGCACCTTGAGTCATCCAGGTAATCTTCCGAGTGTGGCCAGTGTGGAAATGTGCAGTGGCATAAAACTGGCAAATAAGGAGGGGATCATAGTCATACTGAAACTCCATAATGGGGAACAAGCCAAGGTGAGAGCAGATTTCCTTAGCTTCAGCAAAGTAGTCAAGATTCTTGTCAATGTGCCCCATGTCAATCCACTGCTGAGGCACCACCATCTATATATTGGTCAAAAGAACCTCATGATAAACACGCTCTTGGAAATCATCATAGAAGAGACTGTCTTCCCTTGCCTCGCTATGGTTGCGGGAGTATGCATTTTCAATCCGGAGAGCCCTAAAATCCGACTCAGAGATGTCTAACAATTTCCTTGGCCCAGATGGCCCAGAGCTGAGACTTTTGGTACGCCCAGTGGAAGGGGGGAGAGAGGGAGGGGAGCTGCCACGCCCAGCAGAGCGCTTGGTAACCCCTTCACGACCCCCACGACCACCTCGAGTGGCAGGCAACTTGGTACGGTGTCTTGGTCGTGGCATAACCTCTTCCTCAGACTCCGTCTCTTCCTCAACAATCTCATGTCTAGTCTTGGAACGCTTGCGTGCACCCCGAGAACCACCTGCATCTGTGAAAGCACGAGGGAGGATAGCAAGGGGGTAAGGGCACAAGAATCAAAAGGAGCAAACGAGAGAATCTAGTATTTAAGCAGAAAAATGTGGTCAGTTTGGGCCGGTACTACCGGACCTGACAACCGGTAGTACCGCTTGCAAGCGGTAGTACCGGAAAAAGTTCCGGTACTACCGGTTGAGCGGCACACAAGATCGTCAGATCTGATGGAAACGGACCAAATTGACGACATTGAACTGCAAATAGATGATTCTACTCGGTAACAAGGAAGCATATGGCAGTACAACCTTTCAAAAAGTCAATTTTTCTCCACAAATCTAAGCCAAAACCTAGATCTAATGGGGAAATCAAATGGGGAGAGAAAGGGCGGTTGTACTGGGATACATGGCGGTGGAAAGAGGTGGGATCCCGCCAAGAGGCCGAATCCAAGGGGAATCCGGGGAGAGGAGGGCGCGGCAGGGCTCCGCGGCTTCAAGGTCTCCTGCGGTGGCGCGGGTATGAGTGGATGGAGTGGGGATGAATGGGGCACTGAGTTGTGCCTCCCCACGCGCGTCCAATATATACCAGGAAAACGCCGACCGGTAGTACCGGTTGCTGAAGCGGTAGTACCGGTTCCCCAACCGGTAGTACCGGTGACCGGTAGTACCAGACATGTGAGTGTAGTACCGTTCCTGGAGCAGTTCTTCCAGGAGACGGCC
Organism: Avena longiglumis; assembly: GCA_030063025.1. NCBI lineage: Eukaryota > Viridiplantae > Streptophyta > Magnoliopsida > Poales > Poaceae > Avena > Avena longiglumis. The sequence goes on along the minus strand of CP125978.1, from coordinate 368,820,935 downwards.
TGGGAACTACCCAGGTCCGGTAGTACTACTCCCACATCCGGTAGTACCGGTCCCATCTGATTCCAAATGCCAAGAAACAAGGATGATTCTTGTGCAGATAGAGAGAGGGTTTTCGTGAGGGAGTAAGGAGTCTTGGGTTAAGACAAGTGAGCTGGGAAGCACATGCACTCTCAAAATCGAGAAAAAGGAAGTTCAAAACCAAACTAGAGTGCAATTCACAAGATGATAATCATGAGTACAAATCAACTCAAAAATGACAAACACGAGTATGCACATCAACCTCTCGATTGAGAGGGGGCGGTGGCCTAGGCCACCATATTTGAGTATACTCGGCTTGGCACCACGAAGATATATCTTGGGTCCATTACCGAAACTCATCATTGAGCTCACATATCACAAAATGATATTAAGAGGAATGATTTTGTTTACTTTGCGCATAATGGCGGGAGGGATAGTCCAATCAATTAGGACCGCACTCCCCCTATGTCCGTGCCTACACCTAAACCAAATATGGGTCGAGTATTAGGTGAGAGTGCAAGATAATCAAGTCAAGCTCCTCGAATCTACGATATTTAGTTCATTCCTCAAGTAGCAAAACCTTGCTTCATCAAGTGGCTTCGTGAAGATATCGGCAAGTTGATCTTTGGTTGAAACATAGGATAGATCAATATCACCTCGAGCAACATGATCTCTAATGAAGTGATGACGAATCTCAATATGCTTTGTCCTTGTGTGATCCACCGGATTGTATGCAATTTTGATGGCACTTTTATTGTCACATAGAAGAGGCACTTTGTCACAATGGACACCGTATTCCTTTAAAGTTTGCCTCATCCATAGCAATTGAGTGCAAGCACTAGCGTAAGCAACATACTCGGCTTCGGCGGTGGAGAGAGATATACAATTTTGCTTCTTAGAAGACCAACATACCAAGGACCTACCAAGGAATTGGCATGCCCTGGATGTTGATTTTCTATCATCCTTGTCCCCTGCCCAATCCGAATCCGTGTACCCACAGAGATCAAATGTTGAACCTCGAGGATACCAAAGACCATAAAATGGGGTATGAACTAAATATCGAAATATTCTCTTGACCGCCATTAAATGGCTTTCCTTAGGAGCCGCTTGATATCTTGCACACACACCTACACTCAACACAATATAGGGTCTAGATGCACAAAGGTAAAGCAAATAACCAATCATAGAACGGTATACCTTTTGATCCACATCTTTACCATTTGGATTTTGTTCTAGATGAGTCTTTGTAGCCATGGGAGTAGGAGCTCCATTCAAATCTTGCATTTTGAATCTCTTGAGCATATCTTGAGTATACTTGGCTTGGTTGAAGAATGTTCCTCCTCTAACTTGCTTGATCTCAAAGCCAAGAAATACTTTCAACTCCCCCATCAAAGACATCCGGAACCTACTAGTCATAAGCTTTGAGAATTCATCATTAAAAGCTTTGTTAGATGAGCCAAAGATAATATCATCAACATATATTTGGCATACAAAAAGCTCCCCATTGACCCTCTTAGTAAAAAGAGTGGGATCGATTTTCCCAACCTCAAAGCCACGGTCAAACAATAACTCTCTAAGGTGCTCATACCACGTGCGTGGGGCTTGCTTGAGCCCATAGAGCGCCTTATCAAGTTTGTAGACATGGTTTGGGAAGTTGGGGTCCTCAAATCCCGGGGGTTGCTTAACATATACCAATTCATTTAAAGGACCATAAAGGAATGCACTTTCTACATACATTTGTTGCAACTTAAAGTTATGATGTGCCGCATAAGCAAGAAGGATACGGATGGACTCAAGGCGAGCCACGGGTGCATACGTCTCTCCATAATCAATGCCTTCAATTTGAGAATACCCTTGTGCAACCAATCTAGCCTTCTTCCTTACTATAATTCCATGCTCATCTTGCTTGTTCTTGAATATCCACTTTGTTCCAATAACATTGCGGCAATCCTTAGGCTTCTCAACTAACTTCCACACTTTGTTTCTCTCAAAGTTGTTGAGCTCTTTGTGCGTAGCTTCTAACCAATCCGAATCTTCAAGAGCTTCCCACACTTTCTTTGGTTCAATCATGGAGATGTGTGCTTGGTGTTCACTGAACCTCTTCAATTGTGCTCTTGTGGAAATTCCTTTCCTTAGATCTCCAACAACATTTTAGAGGGTGTGGTCTCTTATTTCCAACATTCTTTCCTTTCTAGATTCGCGACGAGCGTGGATCTCCTCATTGTTTCTTGGAGGACCCTCTTCATCATTTTGATCCTCGTCTTGACCATCAACTTGACCTTGATCATCATTGGAGTCATCCTCTACATTGGGAGGCAAGGATTGACCTTGGTCTTGATCAAGTGCTCTTCTAGCATCAATTTGAGCTTGTCTCAAAACAGTTTGGATGGATCTTCCTTGACAAATTGACTTGGCACCACTTGACAACCCATCGAATGGACCAAGCTCCCTTTGACTAGAGTTCACACATTGATCACTATGTTGAGGGTCCACATCTTGTCTTTGGCTTGAGTCAATGTCCTCTTCGGTAGATGGAGCATGTTGAGGTTGTGAATATGAGGGCTCCACTCGAGTGGAGCATAGTTCTTATCGATCCGCCATAAGGGGTTCCTCAACGGGGCGGATGTAACCCACACCCATTCTTCCTATGGCATCCTGAGGCATTTCATCATCTGCATCACAAGCATTAACACGCCCCCCTTGGGGACCATCATATTCTTCGAAGGTCACACTACAAGATTCTATGACGGCTCCGGAGAGCTTGTCATAGATTCTATAAGTGTGAGATTCGAGACCATAGCCAACAAAAATACCCTCTAATGCTTTAGCGTCGAATTTAGACAAACGAACACCTTTGATGAGATAGAAACACTTACAACCGAACACCCAGAAATAAGATATGTTGGGATTGTTACCGGTAAGTATCTCATATGGAGTCTTGTTGATTTTCTTGCGGAGGTAGAGTCAGTTTGAAGCATGGAAAGCGGTGAAGATGGCTTCGGCCCAGAAGTTGTATGGAGATTTAAACTCCGCCAACATGGTCCTAGCCATCTCAATAAGAGTTCGGTTCTTCCTTTCATCCACACCATTTTGTTGAGGGGTGTATGCAGCGGAATATTGATGTTTAATCCCCTCATCACTAAGGAAATCATTCAAGGTGTAGTTCTTGAACTCGGTGCTGTTGTCACTTCTTATAATCAACACGGGAACATTGTGTTGCTGTTGAACCAAGTTGATGAAGTCGATAAAAGTCCTTTGAGTTTCACTCTTCAACTTGAAGAAATAAACCCAAGAGTATCTTGAAAAGTCGTCAACAATCCCCAAACAATATTTCTTCCCTCCAAGACTTGCATGAGATGGAGGACCAAATAAGTCCACATGGAGGAGTTCCAAGATCTTGTTAGACTTGATTTGGTTCGTGGGCTTGTGAGGAGCGTCATGCATCTTCCCCAGAACACATGCCCTGCAAACACGATCTTTGGCAAAGGAAACATTTTCTTTTAGTCCAACTATATGGCCCTCTTTATGGAGACTTTGAAAAGTTCTCATATTGACATGGGCTAGTCGGCGATGCCATAACCAACCCACATCGGCCTTTCTGAATAAGCACATCGGAACTGTAGTGGTTTGCTCCGAGAAGTCCACCACATACAAGTCATGTTCGACGTTCCCAACAAAAGCGACCTTGAGAGACTTTCTCCACAAGAGGACCACAATATCTACATCAATTAAGACGGCAAAGCCCATCTTACCAAGAGCAAGGACAGAAAGTAAATTGTATCTAAGGGTCTCAACAAGCATGACGTTCACGAGTGTAATGTCGTGAGCAACCACAACCTTGCTCAAACCCATTACCTTAGACTTTGATTTGTCGGAATATGTCACGGTAATTTGATCATCATTAGGCTTTAACTCCTTGACAATAGACGAGCTTCCGGTCATATGACTTGTGCAACCACTATCAAGCACCCACTTTGACCCTCCGGAAGCATAAGTCTACAAAAGATCAAGCTAATTTTTAGGTACCCTTTTTTCAATGGGTCCTCTTTTGTTAGCAAAAAGGGTCTTGGGAACCCAAATAGACGAAGCAATATAACCATCATAAGGACCAACATATTGTGCATACACATCACCATAGTAATCACGCATTAGAACATAGTGAGGGTTAGCACTTCCCGCAAAGTCATCATGTGACATAGTTTTACCATTTGTGGTCTTACTCTCCACAATGGTCTTGTTGGTCTCTTGTGCGGGCTTGTCCTTCTTCTTATTCTTTTTCTTCTTGTTGGTTTTGGAAACAAAACCAATGCCCCCTTTATCACCACTACGCATTTGCTTGGTCAAAAGATCATCAATGGACTTGTTGCCTTGTGGAAATGTGGCCTTAGCAAGATCCCCCTTCAACCTAGCATTCTCTTCAAGAATAGTTGTGCTACTAGATGGAATGAAGTTTCTAGGTGAAGGAATATTGGCCAATTGAGTTTGAAGCGTTTCATGGGACTTTGTGAGTGACAAGATTTCACTCTCCAAGGCCTTGTGGGCCTTGTTAAGCAAGCTAAAGTCCTCGTCAAGTTTTTCATGAACCACACCAAACTCAACCTTGTCCTTTTTAGCTCTTTTATATTTAGCAATAGCATGATCACGCTCTTTGATGAGTTTGTTAACAATAATGTCATTGGCCTCATCAATCCCTTCAAGTTTTAATTCAAGTGACAACCTAGTTTCTTGTTCTTCTTCTAGAGCATTGTTTAGGGCCTCTAGCTCAATCATATGTTCATGCCCAAGTTTACATCTTACATCTAGAAGCTCTTGAGTATGTGATAGTTGATCTAAGATGTTTCCAAAATGTAGCTTAGCATCACCTTCTAGGTTAGTCATAAACTCATCAAAGGCAATTAATTCCTTTTTAACATCAAGAGACATCTCATCGTCAATTTCATCATTATCTAAGTGAGTAGAGCGGGATGATGAAGATACCTCCGTTCCTCTTGCCATAAGGCAAGTGGCGTTCTTGGTGGAAGAGTTCTCATTTGGAGAATCGAAGAGTGAGAATGTCGGAGTAGAGGTGGTGGCAAGAGCAGCCACACCATGAGAAGTTTCCTCTTCATCATCTTCATCATCTTCATTGTCGGAGGAGTACTCTTCATGAGTAATCAAGACAATTTCTCCCGGCTTCTTGTTGATGGGATTCTTTTTGATGAAAGGTTTCTTGTACGGTCCCTTGAGAGTCTTCTTCAACACAAGCTTTCCACCATGATATTCTCTCTTCTCATAGGGGCAACTAGCCACAAAGTGGTAGCGGTCACCACAATTGAAGCAAGTTCTCAACCTTGTGGTATTCTCTCTTTTCCCATTTGGATTGCTTCTCTATTCCATTTCCATCTTGGCCTTGGCGGGGTTCTTACAAAAGTTCTTTGCATAGAAAGCCATATATTGACCATGAGCAATCTTGACTTCATCGGGATGGTCCATGGAAAGCCTTTCATCACTATCATATTCATACCCATGGTCCACAACTTTGTCCTTCAAAGCAACATTGACAACATTGCTCATACCAAGGGCACGAGCACGGGCATCTTTGGCATTCTTGGCGGCAACCTTGAAAGCAGCCATCTCTTGAATAACTTCATTTGAGGTCATGAGATGGTAGTTGTGTCTTCCTTGTAGGCTCTTCAAGTCGGTGGGCTCAAAAGGCATGAGTGCACTCACATATTTCCTTTTTATCCATGCATCATCTACATGTGAGGCACCCACATTCCTAAAAGCAGTGGCGGTGGTCTTGAGCCTTCGGTACATGTCTTCGTGATCTTCACCTTCTTTCATGTAGAATCCTTCGGCTTCATTGCTTAGAGCATCATATCGGTTCCTCCTCATACTCTCATTTCCAATAAACAACAAAGTGAGAGCATCCCAAGCTTCCTTGGCAATGCTAAAGTGCTCAATGTGTGGATAATCCTTTGTCCCCAAACCTTGTTGAATCATATGCAAAGCAGTGGCATTGAGTTGACTATTAACAACCTCTCTTCTTGTCAAGTTGTTTGGATCCCCAATAAATAGTCCATGCTCGATGATGTTCCATAGTTCAATGCAAGAGCTGCGCATATGAGTCCTCATTAGTGATTGCCATTGAGCAAAAGTAGCAGATTCTTCAAGCTTAGGTGGGTCACCTCTATTGTAAACATGAGGGTGAGGGATTGGAGGGTCGGGAGAGTTCCATGAGTCACGGTGCTCACCCTTCCCACCATCATTGTGTGTGGAGGAATTAACGTTGTCAAGTTTACCCCCCCACCATACCCTCGGGGGATACCGGTGTATTCCCTTTAGGTAAAATGGATGGTTGATCCTCTTGAGGAGATGGAGGTGATGAGCTTTCTTTGTCTTTAAGAAGTTGCTCGAGCATCTTCTTGACTTCGTTGACCAAGGAAGATCTCAATCTTGTTTCCAAGTTTTTGAGATCTTCCATGGTCACCGGTGTCGGCTCACTACCACCATCCCCATCGTTGCTACCCATATTCTCTTAGGCGGTAAAGCCCGAATAAAGAGCCGAGGCTCTGATACCAATTGAAAGGATCGTATGGGCACCTAGAGGGGGGTGAATAGGTGCTACTTCAAATTTTCTTCTTTTTCAAATTAAGGTTTGACAAAAAGGTAAATTCTCTAGATAATGCAACTACGATGAATTTACCTATATGACAATTATGCACAGACTACCACAACACAAAGTAGTAGCAAGTAAGTAAGGTGCAGTAAAGGATAGAAGTAACTGAAAAGTGGACGCGGAGACATAAGGATTTGTTTCCCGTAGTTCCTTCCTTTTGAGGGGAAGTACGTCTATGTTTGGAGAGGGGGTGGTTTCAAACCACCAACGCCACGAGAGGACTCCCTTGTTCTCCGATGAATCTTACCCCAACGGGATCGATTCACCTTCCACTATATCGGCAACCTTCAAGGTGGAAGCCGGCACCGTTACAAGTTTGGGGCACACATCCACAACTTAATCGGAGGCTCCCAAATACAAGCAAGCTGTCAAAGCAATCAAAGACAACCTTGTAAGAATCAAAACAAGAACTAGGGTTTCCAAGAAAACACTAGAGCAAAGGGGCCCTCAATGAAATGAGGGGGAAATAAAGATCTCTTTTGGTGAAGTAGTAGATCGGGGCCTCCTTCTTCGATTCCCCAAAGATCAAGGACTTTGGGTGGTGGGATGAGGAGATCTTGAAGATTTTGGTGGCTCCAATGGACTCCAATGGTGGTCTTTGACTTTAATGAGCTGAGCAATTTTTCCCAAGGTAAATATGGCCGTTGGAGTCATTAATGCACCGGTAGTACCGGTCCTCAAGCGGTAGTACCGCTTGCAAGCGGTACTACCGGTCAAGTACCAGACCAGGTACCGGAGATGCTTCAGTTCGTCTAGCCTTCTTCAGTTTTGGGCGGTATCGACCTTGCGGTACTACCCCCAAGCGGTAGTGCCGGTGGTATGACGCGGTACTACCGGTCGAGGCGGTAGTACCGGTCCCAAGTACCGCTTGGTACTGACCAAAACAGAGAGGAGTGGGTGTTCTTCAGTACGGTTCGGTACTTCCGAGCGGTACGACCGTGTCAAGCGGTAGTACCGCTTGTCTCAAGCGGTACTACCTGTTGGACCGGTAGTGCCGCTCCGTGGTACCGGGTGGTACTGACTAGCACACACCCTTATCAGTTTTGGATGGTGCCAACCGGTAGTACCGGTGTCAAGCGGTAGTACCGGTCATAGTTCCGGTACTACCGGTTGGCACAATGGTTTTTTGCAAAGGGAATTGATATGCCAATATTTGTGCCACCCCTTATCAAACCTGTGATACACTTAGCACACAGTTAAACAGATAAGTGTGTTGTTATCAAACATCAAAATCAGAGGGATTAGGAAAATTCTCTTTCAAAAGGCTACAAACCAAGATCATGAATAACATGCATTGAAAAACGTTTGTTTGTTTCACATACATAAAACATGGCATAGCGGCATTCATCTTGTCCCTCATGGAGTAGCAAATAGATGCATAGGACACCTTCAAAGTTCATAAGAGTGACTAGATACAAATAGCACAAGAACAAGCAATATCAACAATATGCATCAATCAATAAGTTTTGGGACACTGCACAGAGAACTAAGAATGGCAACTATGCTCTCTTAACTGGTGCCTAAAGGTAGAAGGTGGCGACTCAATATAATAGTGGAAGAAAGGCCCTTCATAAAGGGAAGAAGGGATTTCAAGTTTCAACAATAGCTTCCAAAAATTATGGTACCGGTTAGCTTTCAGCCCTCATTGCCCCTATCATAAGCATATTGAAGTGATTAAGGTTAAAATGAACAAACTATGGAGTATATGCTTGACAAAGTATAAGTTGGCCATCTCATGTCCCTTGAATACGAGGACCGCACCTCATGCTACTCAACTTTAGTCACCTGTAAGTTCTTGTCATAGTAAGTACATGTGTATCATAGAGAACCGCCAACAGGGTACACCTTGCACATGGTACAGGAGCAATCCCATAACCAAAATGACAAGGCAATTAGACAATGAGCATCTCAGCGATATTTTTATTTGCTATTTGCGTAGGTTTTTATTGAGGATGCTTCACAGAAAACTCATTATGGTGATGCTGCAAGTTTCCACCACGATTAGGCATGGCTTAGTGTAAGATCCCACCTTTATAAAGGTAAAGATCCCTGTGATTGCAATGCTAGTCCCTGGATCAATGCTAGCATCCATAGTTTAAGATGAAGTACACAGAAACAAAGGTCATTATTACATGTCATTCCAGAGACAACATAGTCTTTTACAACTCCATGGCCACAGGCCTAATACAAGAATTCAAATATAACAATATAAATAAGTCTTCATCTTCATGTGCCACAGGCCAGCATGTTGAGTGTAGACTCATAACCCCTAATCATCATCAGAGTAACCTGCAACATCACAAGTTACAGCCACAGTGGGTCAATACATTGGAATAGTATTGGCAAGTGATACCTTAGTAGAATATTAACATCTAGTTACTACATGAATATGGTTAAGTGTAGCTTAGGCTTGCTTTGCTCAAAATAGGTTTTACCTATCAGTTGAAAACACTTTTCTTTGACAAAATTTTCCCAAGGAACCACCAATAGAAATTGGTGAACCTTCACCCTTGTTCAACCACAAGTTTTAACTTAGAAAATTGGGATGAGGAGATTCTTGATAGCTTCCATGTCTTGATGCTCAATTTGTCCAATACCAGGGACATGGCTAAGTACTTAGATTCTTCCATCTGCAGAGGTTGTGCACTTTCCCCACAAGACTTGATTTTCACCAAGACAGGACCTTTTAGAAGCCTTCCCTTAGACCAAAATGTACGCGCTCCAAACCTATCATTCCCCTACCACCAACTGTCCATTTGGCTAAGTTATTGCAACCTATATGATCCAGGCAGAGCCCATAATGCCATGTGGCTGCACTAGAAGCTTCTTAACATTTTGGCATCTCAATATCCCTTTGTTCCTGGGTGGCAATCCACAAGTGAGATACACAAGGTAAACCATAGAAATGGGCCTTGTGTAACCACTCAACACAAACCATTCTTTCCATTCCACCCAGGTGTTTCATTCACTTAGTTGTTTTATTAAGCAAAACATAAGTCAAAGACTTAGCAATAATTCTCATAGCATGAATATATATTCCACCCTTGGTTGCTACTATGTAGGCTAAGCATGGCAATAGCATGTATCTTACTTAGAGGAAATTCTAACATTTCTACAACTACTAGGATTTCCCAAGCATAGCATATAGATACTTAGCAAAATAATCATGCAAGTCCTATACAAAATATTTCTAATGCATATGTGAAAATATAGCGATAAAAACATGAAGCACCACTTGCCTTGGTAGTTTGGGGAGTAGCAACAATATTCAAAACCACAATCACTATTAGCACCAAAATCTACACATAAAATAATGGCACCAAAATCACATATCAAAAACATACAAGCAAAAATATATGAATGCATGCAAATGCCATGTGATGATTTCCTACACCAAATAAGACAAGTATACAATACTTAATCAAAAACAAGACCAAGACACACTAAATAAATTTTATTTGATCTTTAAATCATTTTTCAAATCATTTTTATACTCAGAATAAGCCTATAAATGTCTCTGCAAAAATAACCAATTTTATAGAAGCAAAACTTTAAACACATTGCATAAATAGATAGCATTCTTTCTCCTGATTCCAATGATATAAAATTTGAACGTGTGGATCAAAAGTTATGAATTTTACAAGTTTGAATCACTAATAGATTTAAATCAGATTTTTAAAACAAAGAACAGGCCATGCGGCAGCGTCTGATTGGACGATACCGCTTCGCACCGGATCACACTCGCGGGCCGTTAGATCTAACTTACTACGCACGGCCCAGATCAGCGTGTACACCTTCGCGGTTGATCTAATCGCATGCGTTGGATCTAGATCTGACGGCTATCGATCAAGCGACCACAGATGGGCGGCGCTAGCGACGGCGGTGCGGCGGCGACGCTCTGTCAGTGGTGTTCCGGTGGCTACGGAGGGGGATGGGGTGTGTGGTGTGGCTTACCAGACTTGCAAGGTCGCTCTGATGCTCAACTACTTGCTGGCGTGGGCGGGGGCGTATTGTGCTGGTCGGAGGAGCTCGACGGAAAACTTGCAGACGTCGAGTGCACAGTGTCGGAGACGACGGTGATTCTCTGGATTGCCCTAGCACAAACCAATCACATCAGGAGGTGCGCACGGTTGTGGCGAACACGACAGGGTCAGATAGGAAACAAGGGGCGCTCGAAGTTTACCAGTATTCCTCGTCGGAGTTGGGCGGCGGCACTATGGTTTGCAGAGGTGGACGGAGGTGACGTCCTGGTGCATTACAGAGCAAACGGACAGCATGAGACGATGCGCAAGCATATGCTGATCACGCCCGTTTGAATCAGAGACAGGGGCGGTCGATGCTTACCGGAATCGCACGCCAGAGTTCGTCGGGCAGCGGCGGTTCGAGCTTGAATGCGCGCAGCCCGGTGGCGGAGTGAGCGGGGAAAGTGAGGGGAAATGATCGCGGCGGGGCGGGGTTTAAGTAGCAGGTGAAGGCTGGGAGAATTACTGGCGAAATCAAAGGAATTGATTTGGTTTGATTGCGCGAGGTAACGACGGCGACGACGTGTTCATCGCGCGGTTTCTGGGGAGGACGATGACGACGTGGCGATGGGGCCACTATTCAGCGACTGGTTGGGTTGGTTCAGCGCGGGTGAGAGAAGGGAAGAGGGAAAATGCCCCGGGTGGGCTAAGTGGGCTGGGTTCGTTGCTGGGCCAAAAGAGTAGCGCTGGCCCTTTTTCTTTTCTTTAACCTTTTTCTTTTTCTGTTTGAATTTCCAGGAATCAAATTCAAATGATTTCAAATGTGTTTAATTTCAAACTTGTTCTGAATTTTTGTAAAGTGAAACCTGCACATATTTAGGTATAGAAGCATGCTGTTTCACCAAACTTGTTTTGGTTCTTTGGAGTTTTAAAAGAAAACAGTGTGTAAGATCCCTCCTTTATAAAGGAAAAGGATCCCTGTGATTACAATGCTAGTACCTGGATCATTGCTAGCATCCACAGTTTAAGATGAAGTACACAAATACAAAGGTCTTTATTACAGTCATTCCAGAGATAAAATAGTGTTTACAACTCCAAGGCCACAGGCCTAGTACAAGAGTTTGAATAAGTAAATAAATAAAAGTCTTCATCTTCATGTGCCACAGGTAAACATGTTGAGTGTAGACTCATGACTCCTAATCCTCATCAGAGTAACCTGCAACATCACAAGTTACAGCCACAGTGGGTCAATACATTGGAATAGTATTGGCAAGTGATACCTTAGTATAATTTAGGTGGACTATATTACTATATGCAATTTGGCTAAGTGTAGCTTGGCTTTCTTTGCTCAAAATAGGTTTTGCCTATTAGTTGAAAACACTAAGTTTTTCTTTGTCAAAACTTTTCCCAAGGAACCAACAATAGACATTGAGGTCCTTCACCCTTGTTTGCCCACAAATTTTTACTTAGAAATTGGGATGAGGAGATTCTTGATAGCTTCCGTGACTTCATGCTCAAGTTGTCCATTACCATGGACTTGGCTAAGTACTTAGATTTTTCCATCTGCAGAGGTTGTGCACTTTCCCCACCAAACTTGGTTTCACCAAGACAGGACCTTTCAGAAGCCTTCCCTTAGACCAAATGGACGCGTTCCAACCTATCATCCCACTACCACCAACTGTCCAAATGGCTAAGTTCTAGCAACTTATGTGATCCAGACAGAGCCCATATTGCCAAGTGGCTGCACTAGAAGCTTCTTAACACTTGGCTTCTAAAATCTCTTTGTTCCTGGGTGGCTTACCACAAGTGAGATACACAAGGTAAACCATAGAAATGGGCCTTGTGTAACCACTCAACATAAAACCAATCCTTCCATTCCACCCAGGTGTTTCATTAACTTAGTTGTTTTATTAGGCAAAACACAAGTCCAAAGACTTAGAAATGTTTTCATCATAGCATGTATATTTCACCACCCCATGTTTGATACTAGCTAGGCTAAGCATGGCATAGATAGTAACTTAACTTAGAAATTCCCTAGCAATTCTACATCTACTAGGATTTCCCAACAAGGCATATAAGCAAAATAATAACATGCAGGACTTAGCAAAATATCTCTAATGCTTAGTATATAACATGGGATAAAAATATTCATGAAGTACCACTTTCCTTGGTAGTTTGGAGAGTAGTTACACTCTTCACAATCACAATCACTAGCACCAAAATCTACATAAAGAATTGTAGCAACAAATTACACACCAAACATATACAATCAAAAATATATGCATGCATGCAAGATGATATGTGATGATTTTTAAAACTCAACAAAGCAAGTATGCAGTACTGATTCACTAACAAGTTAAAAACTTGCCAAACAACCATTATTTAAACCCTAAATTATTTCCTAAACATTTCATATACTCAGTTTAGTCCTACACAAGTTTCTGCAAATAAAACCTTTTTAACAGAAGCAAAACATTAAACACATTGCATATTTAGAAAGAGCTCGCTCTCCTGATTCCAACGATATAAAATTTGTCAAATTCTAACGTGGGAATCAAATGTTATAGCCAAAACAATTTTGAATATCAAATAGATTCAAATTCTATCTTCTAAATCTAACTGCTGCCACGCGGCAGCGTCTGATTGGACGATACCGTTTCGCACCGGATCACGCTCGGCTACCGTTGGATCTAACTAAACACGCACGGCTCAGATCTGATCTTACCTCTTCATCACAGATCTAATCTCACACGTTAGATCTAAATCCTACGGCCCTAATCTAACTGACCACAGACGGGCGGCGCTAGCGGCGGCGCGCTCTGACAGTGGCGGTGCCGGCGAACTAGGGTGCTCGGAGAGGTGGTAAGATGCTCACCTGTACCGCAGTGACGAGGAGAAACTCGACGTGTCCTTGGTTGGCGAAGGGGCGCTCGGAGTCGTCGCGGATTGCTCGTCGGAGTAGTCCTTGGCGGTTGTGGCTTCAGCTTGTCGACCTTGGCGATGTTCTGAGCCGCGCTAAGACAAGGGGAGGGTACTGTTAGATGTGCAAGACGCTGGGGACCTTATGCGTATCAAACAGAGGGCAAGGGGAGGCTGCGACTTACGGGGAAAGGTCGCCGGAGTTCGAGCAGAGAGCGGCGGCGCTCAGTTGTTGACGTTGCCGAGGCTACAGGCTATGCGCAAGCAAACGGGAAGTGTCAATATATGCGCACAGAGATGCAGAGCAAGCTAGCATGAACCACGGGCAGGGGGGAGTGCGGTGCTCACCGGAATTCGTCGGCGAGGTCGTCGGAACAGTGGGGTTGCGGCGAGGAATACTCGCAGCCTGAGGGCGCTTCGGGTTGGCTCTGTTGGGGGAAATGGCCGAGAGGGGGAGGGGTTTAAGTAGCCAGGAGGGGCGAGGAAATCACGCTACAGATCAATGCCAATTAAGTGCGGAATCAAACAGGAAACGCCCGCGGAATTTGGGGATGAACCAGTCGCGGGGTGGAGACGACGATGGTCGTGTGGGCCGTGGCTGTCAGCGAGAGAGAAGGAGAGGGAGTGGGTCCTGCCTGTCAGCGAGCTAGTGGGTGCGGGGGTGAGTGAGAGAAAACGATTCGCGGGGTGGAGTGTTGGGCTGAGCTGGGCTGGTTGGGCCAGATTCGGCTGGGTTGTATTTTTTCTCTCTCTTTAGGCTTTTTTCTTTTTCTGTTTGTTTTTCTGAAATGGTTTTTAAACCTCAATTCATTCTGTTTGAATCCAAAGCTTTTCAAGACTTTTGTACAGACAAACTTGTGCTCAAATAAGTGTCAAACACATGTGTTCACTCAAACACACTTGGGTCTTTTGAAAATAAAAATAAAACCATGCCTTTATGAGGTGTGACAATAGGCATAGATTTGGTTTTATTTCATATTTTTCTTTGAGACTTTGCTCAAGTTTTTGGGATCATTTGAGTTTGGATTCTAAACAATACTGAATGGTTATCAGTACTTTTCTCAACACAAGTAGCACAAGGCTTGAGTAAACTTTACATAAAATAATAAGCACAAATGCTTCTGTTTTGAATTGATTTGTTTGAAATGAAAATCATATGCTCATGGATGCATGGATGCTATGCATAAGTTTAAGACATGATTTTGAGGATGTTACAAATCTAACCCCCTTAAGGTGAATCTCACCCTTGAGATTTGGATTGGCTAGCAAATAGGTGAGGGTGGTCTTTCCGAAGATCATCTTATCTTTCCCATGTTGCTTCTTCTTCGGAATGATGGTTCCACTGGAATTTACAAAACTTGATAGTCTTTTCCGTGTGACTCTTTCTGCAGTCTCAAGAATCTTGATAGGTTTCTCTTCATAGGTGAGATCACTCTCCAACTGAACCTCCTCCAAAGGTATAGTATCCTTCAAAGAAGTTTCTTCCATTTCTGGATGACATTTCTTAAGTTGACTCACATGAAACACATTATGGACAGCTGACAGAGATTCTGGCAGTTCAATTTCATAGGCAACTTCTCCTTTACTACTCAGAATCTTGAATGGTCCAACATATCTTGGTGCCAATTTTCCTTTGACTCCGAACCTCTTCACTCCACGAAGTGGTGACACTCTAAGATAAGCTCTATCACCAACTTCGTAGGTGACTTCTCTACGCTTAGGATCCGCGTAGCTTTTTTGTCGGGACTGTGCTATATTCAACCTGTCCTTAACTAACTTGACTTTCTCTTAGGCTTCTTTGATAAGATCTGGTCCGAATAAACTTCTTTCTCCCACACCATTCCATAACAATGGGGTGGTACACTTCCTTCCGTAGAGAAACTCAAATGGTGCCATCTCAATGATGGCTTGATAGCTGTTGTTATAAGAGAATTCTGCGTAAGGCAGACTTTCATCCCAACTGGCTCCATAGTCTAGGGCACATGCCCTTAACATGTCTTCAAGAATCTGATTGGTCCTTTCTGTTTGTCCATCCGTTTGAGGATGAACAGCAGTACTGAATTCCAACCTCGTTCCCAATGACTCATGTAGCTGTCTCCAAAAATGGGAAGTGAATTGAGTTCCCCTATCAGACACGATACTCTTGGGCACTCCATGTAGACATACAATTCTACTCATATAGATTTTGGCTAACTTAGCACTTGTGTAGGTTGTCTTCACGGGTATGAAATGAGCCACTTTAGTTAGGCGATCCACTACTACCCAAATAGAATCATATCCTGACCTGGTCCTTGGTAATCCGGTAATGAAATCCATACCAATCTTGTCCCACTTCCAATCAGGAATAGGTAGTGGTTGAAGCAAACCTGCTGGTTTCTGATGTTCCGCTTTCACTCTACTACACACATCACACAAAGAAATATGTTCGGCGATGTCCTTCTTGAGATTGTTCCACCAAAATCTGTCCTTCATGTCCATGCACATTTTGGTGTTACCCGGATGAATGGAATACGGAGAGTTGTGTGCTTCTTGCAAAATCAGTTTCCGCAGCTCCGGATCTTGTGGAACACATATACGCTTCCCATGCCATAAAGTACCTTGTTCGTCTTCATGGAACCCTTTGGCTTTTCCTTTGCCAATCTTTTCTTTAATCTCTTCGATTTCTTTATCAATCTTCTGGGCTTCTTTGATCTTGTCCAACAAAGTGGGTTGAACATCCAAAGACATGAGATGTCCTTCAGGCACAATCTCCAATCTGAGTTTTCTGAATTGGGCACACAAATCATCTAGAAATTCTCCTTTGGTAAGGCCATTCACAAAAACCTTACGACTTAGAGCATCTACTACAACATTTGCTTTACTGGGGTGGTATTGCAAACTTAAGTCATAGTCTTTAATGAGTTCCAGCCATCTTCTTTGTCTCATATTAATTTCCTTCTGGGTGAAGATATACTTCAAACTCTTGTGATCTGTGAACACTTCGCAACGTTTTCCCAAAAGATAGTGCCTCCATGTTTTGAGTGCATGAACAATAGAGGCTAACTCTAAATCATGAGTAGGATAGTTCACTTCATGAGTTTTGAGTTGTCTCGAGGCATATGCCACAACTTTTCCTTCTTGCATAAGTACTTCTCCCAAACCATGATGAGATGCATCACAATATACTTGGAAATCTTTTTCCAAGTCTGGCAAACACAAGACTGGTGCTGTCACAAGTCTCTTCTTCAATTACTGAAAGCTGAGTTCACAACCTTCCGTCCAAGCAAATTTCTTGTCTTTCTTTAGCAATTCAGTCATAGGCTTAGCTACCTTGGAGAAATTTTCAATGAACGTTCTGTAGTAACCTGCTAAGCCAAGGAAACTACAAACTTCTTTTACTGACTTGGGAGATTCCCATTCCGTTACAGCTGAAACTTTAGCAGGATCAATTGCTACACCATCCTTTGTCATAACATGTCCAAGAAATCCAACTTCATTCAACCAGAATTCACACTTGCTGAATTTGGCATAAAGTTTATGCTCTCTTAACTTCTCAAGTATTAAACGTAAATGTCCTTCATGCTCTTCTTTGCTCTTGGAGTAGACTAAAATGTCATCGATAAAAACGACAACAAACTTGTCAAGGAATTCCATGAACACCTTGTTCATCATATTCATGAAGTATGCTGGAGCATTGGTCAAACCAAATGGCATCACGGTATACTCATACAATCCATACCTTGTGGTGAAAGTTGTCTTAGGTATGTCTTGCTCTCTTATCTTGAGTTGGAAATAACCTGACCGGAGATCAATCTTTGAGAACACACAAGCTCCTTCTAGATGATCAAACAAGTCATTGATTCTAGGAAAAGGGTATTTGTTCTTGATAGTCACCTCATTGAGTGAACGGTAATCTATGCATAACCTTTGACTTCTATCTTTCTTCTCCACAAACAAGACTGGGGCTCCCCAAGATGAAGAACTTGGTTGAATAAATCCTTTCTGCAACTGTTCCCCAAGTTGTTTCTTGAGTTCTTTCAGTTCATCAACTGACATCTTATACGGTCTCTTAGCTATTGGTCCAGACCCTGGTACGAAATCTATAAGAAACTCCACATCTCTATCTGGTGGAATTCCCGGCAATTCTTCCGGAAACACATCCAGATACTCACTCACAATTGGCACACTGTCTATGCTAACCCCATTAAGAGAATTTAGCATACTCCTTCTTGCTTCAAAGTTGGTCCTGAATCTGATCCTTTTATTTTCTGGAGTTGTGAGTGAGACAGTATGGTTGGCACAATCTATCACTCCCTTGTGTTTAGTCATCCAGTCCATTCCCAAAATGACATCCAATCCTTGGGAGTTTAGAATTATCAAGTTAACGGGAAACTTATACTTCCCAAACTCTATGACTAGATCATGAAATCCTGAATTCACTATCATTTCTCCACCAGGAGAACTTACTTTTATAGGACACCCAATAGTTTCTATCGGCAGTTCATTTCTTTCAACAAATGCTCTTGATATGAATGAATGAGATGCACCAGTATCAAAGAGAACAAATGCTAGAACAGAATTGAGTTTGAACTTACCAGCAACAGCATCAGGCTCCTCATAGATTTCCTCCACATTGATGTGGTTCACCTGTCCTTTCTGAAAAGGGTTGGGCTTGTTGGGTCCTTCAACTTTCTTTTCTGGGCATTCATTTGCATAATGCCCCATCTTCTTGCACTTGAAGCATTCAACCTGACTAATGTCCTTCTTGACAGGCTGGATTCCACTTCCACTTCCATTACTACTGTGGTGGCTCTTGTATCCACCCTTGTGGTTCTTGTACTTGTCATTGTCATGACTGCGGTGATGCTTGTTGTCATGAAGATTGTGGTTGTGGTGCTTGTTGAATTTCCCATGCTTGTGGGGTCCTGAGCTTGCACTGTCATCATAATGGGATCGTTTGTGTGACGATCCCGAGCTGTGCTTGTCAGAGTGCTTCCTCTTCCTGCTATCAACTTGCTTTATTTTGTTCTCCAAAATAGCAGCCTTGTCACAGAGAGACTGATAAGTGGGAACATAGGCCACAGCCAACTGCAGATTCAGCTCATCATTCAACCCTTCGAGGAACTTTTATTTCCTCTTAGCATTAGTGTCAACTTCATCCGGTGCATATCGCACCAGATTGTTGAACTCCTCAATATATTCAGCCACGCTGCGGTGGCGCTGCTTCAGGTTATGGAACTCCTTCTTTTTCAGACTCATCACTCGAGATGAGATATGAGCAGTACGAAAGCCATCCTCAAAGATAGCCCATGTCACATCTTCTATGGGAGTGGTGATCTGGAAGTTATCCCACCAAGTGGCGGCTGGTCCTTCCAAAGAAATGTCTGCAATCGACCTTTTCAGATCCGTCTGACCCACGGTTACCAAGTCCTTGTTCACAGAGCGTAGCCAATCATTGGCCACCATGGGATCAGTCGTCCCTGAGAACTTTGCTGGCCTCAATCTCAAGAACCTGGTAAGCATGTCAAAACCCGGTGGGTTGTTGTTGTTGTTATTGTTATTGTTGTTGTTTTGGTTCTGGATGAACGTCATCATCATCTGCATCAGCTGAGTTTGAGCGGTCATCATTTGCTGCATTTCTGGAGTGATGTTGTTGTTGTTGTTGTTGTTGGCGTTGGGGTTTGCACGATGGGGAGGCATCTGTGGTTTGTTCAATAGAGATAAGAATGAGATACCCATAGATGCTATCATGCACATTACATCACATAACAACACAAAGCATGCAACAATAAGGATAAAGGTTCAACAACAAGATAACAAGTTCGCAAAGTAAAACACACAAGTAGCAAGCCATCCACATGTCGGATGGTCAAATAACAAGTTCTCAAGCAACAAGTACGATATTAAATGATAAATGAGTAGTCAAATCTACTCCTCGGCATCAACCTCCTCCTCGACAAAGGTTAGACCTGCGTTCTCCATCGCGGTCTTGTATTCCTCGACACTAGTGGTCAAGGCCTCTATCTTGGCTTTGAGAGCCCTCTTCTGGGAACGAAGCCTCTCAATCACCGTCTGCTGATGCTCGAGCTCGAAGTCCTTGGCCTGCAGTTCTTCAGTCATGTCCCGGATCTTCTTGTTCCTATCCTGGACTCGC
Organism: Avena longiglumis; assembly: GCA_030063025.1. NCBI lineage: Eukaryota > Viridiplantae > Streptophyta > Magnoliopsida > Poales > Poaceae > Avena > Avena longiglumis. Next base: position 368,801,245 of record CP125978.1, on the reverse strand, counting down.
TTCTCCTGACTCTTGAACTTCCTGTCCTGGCTCTCGAACTTCGCCTCCATCTCCTTGACTATCTCGTCTTGCTCCGTGAAGAGCTTGTCCTTCTCGCGAAGCTGCATCTGGAGTTCGTCATTACTTAGCATGACATTGGTCCTATCGGATTCCACGTGCCTAATGAGAGCCTCTAAGTCCTGGAGGTATAGACGAATCGGCTCCGCTGTGTCCCTCGAATCGTCCTCGAAGTCGATGGACTCTCCATCCTCATCACGTCTACCGAAGACGTGGAAGTGAGTACCTCTAACCTGTCGGGAGTGTCTCCCCAGCAGACGTCCTATCAGATCCTGCATGACTACCTCAAGGCCTCTCTCCTTGTCATCGTGCATGATCTTGAAGACAATGGCCTCCGTGGTAGGCTCAGTCTGGCGTCCGGGATGGTTGACCTTGAAGCCCCAGAGGTCTTTCCTCTCAAACTTGGTGAGGGGAAGCACCATGATGGTAGGAAGAGGGAGATTGAGCAAAGTAGTAAGCTCAACAATACGAGGACCAAAGCGTGTAACCTAGAACTCCTCAACAGTGCTGATGGTAACAGTAGGCATCTATTTATAAGATATAAAAGTTAGAACAACACAATTCAAGATAAAACAAAAGACAAAACATCACATACATATCCTTGGAAATCAAAACACACAAGTCATGGCATACATGGATCCATTACAACAACCAAGGTTCAACTTATTTTAAAGCAACATTTTGGAAAATAAGGTGATAAGTGGTGGTCCGACTAACGTTTACAATCCTATCTCATCACATTGGATCATAACACAATGCTTCTAGAAGCAATCAGCCTATCTTGCTCACATGACTCCATCACTAAGTCTATAATGTCTCCTCTTAAGGTTTGGTTGGTTGCTTCCAACTCTTGGGTGTGTTTCTTCTCTTACTTTAGATCATTTTGAAGGTTGAGCATTCTGCACTTGACTCTATCACCAAGTTCTTTGATGGTCTTCCAAGCTGCATCCCTTGCTGATTCAAAGAATGTAGTGTGCACCACTGAATTGGTGAACATGCAGAATCCTTTTTCCTGGTGGTTGTCTTCTTTGTTTTTATACAAGTGAAGTTGCACCCACCAGTATTCCACTCCTTCATCCATTACAGGAAAACCTTTGTACACAGCTGCACCTTGTATCTCTAATGCAACCATGAGGTCCTTGGGAGCCTTGGGGAATTCTGTCTCACACTACAAAGTCATTGTCATGAGTGGTCCTTTCCTTACGGCTTCGTTGATGGAGTTCATCTACAAATAGAGATGAGGAAGAAGATTAGAAAAGTTTACGAGAAGAATAGACAAGTGTAGAAGTTGCTGAAAAATTTTCCTTAGTGGTTTCCAATCCTAGGGTCATAATCCTACAGGCAACACAGTGCTCTGATACCATCTGTAAGATCCCTCCTTTATAAAGGAAAAGGATCCCTGTGATTGCAATGCTAGTCCCTGGATCATTGCTAGTATCCACAGTTTAAGATGAAGTACACAGATACAAAGGTCTTTATTACAGTCATTCCAGAGATAAACATAGTCTTTACAACTCCAAGGCCACAGGCCTAGTACAAGAGTTTGAATAAGTAAATAAATAAAAGTCTTCATCTTCATGTGCCACAGGCAAACATGTTGAGTGTAGACTCATGACTCCTAATCCTCATCAGAGTAACCTGCAACATCACAATTCTGACAATACGGTGGGTCAATACATTGGAATAGTATTGGCAAGTGATACCTTAGTATAATTTAGGTGGACTATATTACTATATGCAATTTGGCTAAGTGTAGCTTGGCTTGCTTTGCTCAAAATAGGTTTTGCCTATTAGTTGAAAACACTAAGTTTTTCTTTGTCAAAACTTTTCCCAAGGAACCAACAATAGACATTGAGGTCCTTCACCCTTGTTCACCCACAAATTTTTACTTAGAAATTGGGATGAGGAGATTCTTGATAGCTTCCATGTCTTGATGCTCAAGTTTTCCATTACCATGGACTTGGCTAAGTACTTAGATTTTTCCATCTGTAGAGGTTGTGCACTTTCCCCACCAGACTTAGTTTCACCAAGACAGGACCTTTCAGAAGCCTTCCCTTAGACCAAATGGACGCGTTCCAACCTATCATCCCACTACCACCAACTGTCCAAATGGCTAAGTTCTAGCAACTTATGTGATCCAGGCAGATCCCATATTGCCAAGTGGCTGCACTAGAAGCTTCTTAACACTTGGCTTCTAAAATCTCTTTGTTCCTGGGTGGCTTACCACAAGTGAGATACACAAGGTAAACCATAGAAATGGGCCTTGTGTAACCACTCAACATAAACCAATTCTTCCATTCCACCCAGGTGTTTCATTAACTTAGTTGTTTTATTAGGCAAAACACAAGTCCAAAGACTTAGAAATGTTTTCATCATAGCATGTATATTTCACCAACCCTTGTTTGCTACTAGCTAGGCTAAGCATGGCATAGATAGTAACTTAACTTAGAAATTCCCTAGCAATTCTACATCTACTAGGATTTCCCAACAAGGCATATAAGCAAAATAATAACATGCAGGACTTAGCAAAATATCTCTAATGCTTAGTATATAACATGGGATAAAAATATTCATGAAGTACCACTTGCCTTGGTATTTTGGAGAGTAGTTACACTCTTCACAATCACAATCACTAGCACCAAAATCTACACAAAGAATTGTAGCAACAAATTACACACCAAACATATACAATCAAAAATATATGCATGCATGCAAGATGATATGTGATGATTTTTAAAACTCAACAAAGCAAGTATGCAGTACTGATTCACTAACAAGTTAAAAACTTGCCAAACAACCATTATTTAAACCCTAAATTATTTCCTAAACATTTCATATACTCAATTTAGTCCTACACAAGTTTTTGCAAATAAAACCTTTTTAACAGAAGCAAAACATTAAACACATTGCATATTTATAAAGAGCTCGCTCTCCTGATTCCAACGATATAAAATTTGTCAAATTCTAACGTGGGGATCAAAAGTTATAGCCAAACAATTTTGAATATCAAATAGATTCAAATTCTGTCTTCTAAATCTAACTGCTGCCACGCGGCAGCGTCTGATTGGACGATACCGTTTCGCACCGGATCACGCTCGGCTACCATTGGATCTAACTAAACACGCATGGCTCAGATATGATCTTACCTCTTCGTCACAGATCTAATCTCACACGTTAGATCTAAATCCTACGGCCCTAATCTAACTGACCACAGACGGGCGGCGCTAGCGGCGGCGCTCGACGATGGCGGCTTGGCCGAACTAGGCGCCGGAGAGGTGGGAAGATGCTCACCTGAACCGCAGCGACAAGGAGAAACTCGACGTGTCCTTGGTTGGCGAAGGGGCGCTCGGAGTCGTCGCGGATTGCTCGTCGGAGTAGTCACAGCGGGCTTAACCCGGCTGTCGGCGATGTTCTAAGCCGCTAAGACAAGGAGGTTGCGGCGAGGAATACTGCGACTGGGGCGCTTCGGGTTGGCTCTGTTGGGGGAAATGGCCGCGAGGGGGAGGGGTTTAAGTAGCCAGGAGGGGTGAGGAAATCACGATGCGGATCAATGCCAATTAAGCGTGGAATCAAACAGGAAACACCCACGGGATTTGGGGATGAACCAGTCGCGGGGTGGAGACGACGATGGTCGTGTGGGCCGTGGCTGTCAGCGAGAGAGAAGGAGAGGGAGTGGGTCCTGCCTGTCAGCAAGCTAGTGAGTGCGGGGTGAGTGAGAGAAAACGGTTCGCGGGGTGGAGTGTTGGGCTGAGCTGGGCTGGTTGGGCCAGATTCGGCTGGGTGGTATTTTTTCTCTCTTTAGGCTTTTTTCTTTTTCTGTTTGTTTTTCTGAAATGGTTTTTAAACCTCAATTCAATTCTGTTTGAATCCAAAGCTTTTCAGGACTTTTGTACAGACAAACTTGTGCTCAAATAAGTGTCAAACACATGTGTTCACTCAAACACACTTGGGTCTTTTGAAAATAAAAATAAAACCATGCATTTATGAGGTGTGACAATAGGCATAGATTTGGTTTTATTTCATATTTTGCTTTGAGACTTTGCTCAAGTTTTTGGAATCATTTGAGTTTGGATTCTAAACAATACTGAATGGTTATCAGTACTTTTCTCAACACAAGTAGCACAAGGCTTGAGTAAACTTTACATAAAATAATAAGCACAAATGCTTCTGTTTTGAATTTATTTGTTTGAAATGAAAATCAAATGCTCATGGATGCATGGATGCTATGCATAAGTTTAAGACATGATTTTGAGGATGTTACACAGTGCCTTTTACCCAAGTTTTAATAAAGATATAAAAATGGTTTTAAAGTCGTATTTTGTTTTGAATTTTTTGTCCAAGCTTTGGAAAACAACCAAACCAACTCTTGAACAAACAATCTTGGTTTAAAACAAATAATCTCTCATTAGAGAGTATCATTGCATCAATGCTTTGCTTACATAAAATAATAAGCATCCAAATGCTTCTGTTTTTGTAATGACTTTGAAAATGATCCCTAAATGATAATGAATGCATGGATGATATGCAAACTTTGAAAACATGATTTTAGGGATGTTACACTTAGGCTAGCGGCCCAGGCGTTTCTCTAACACAACATACATAACTCCATGGACTTACAAGCTCCCTTTTTATTTCACACCGGCGACATCCATAGACAAAAGATCATGATATCAACTGTGTACAAAGTACAAGTGCAATGTTGAAAACGTTATCCATGAAAACATGGTTCTGCTAATTCCAACGTATAAGTGCAAGCATATACAACATATATGACACAATGGTTCAACTTTATTAGGGGCAAGGAATATAAAGTGTTCCATCAAGTTCGTGAGAGCTTTAATCACTAAGTTTTCTCATACCAAAATATTTTTTAAATGGAAGATAGATGAAAACAAGAATATACTTGGAATGGTGTAACACACCATGCATAGGAGTTTATAGTGGACACTTTGTAATAACTTGGTTTGTTGGGAGTTAGAAGCATGAGTAGAGCTTACTCATACAAGTGGACGCTAGCAAAAGACTGGGAGAGACCAACTAAGAGAGCAATGATGGCCATAATCATGCAGAGTGAAAAAACATTACTAATCAAAGCATAGAGTGGTACTACAAGTCAAGGACTAAATGATCATAGAGGCTATGGTGACTTGTTCATAGTCATAACATGGTGTGATCATGTGCCAAGTCAACCCCAACAAAACATCAAAGGAGAATACCATAATACTATGCTTTTGCATGATAAAACAACGCATGATTCCTTCAAGGCACACTAAGCAATCCCAATTATTTGGAACAAGTCATGCTACAGCAATAATAACTAAGCATAAGGTCAAAACAACACCTAGCATTACATGCTAAAGTCTAAGTCACAGTCAATCCAAGCTCCTCTTGCACTTTCAAGCAAGAACTTTCTACTCCTTTCCAACACCAATCAACTTATTTGAAACAACACAGCGAGAGCAGGGGTCCAAACTACTTTATTCAAGCAAACTAAACAAACTAAGCAAAGCAAACAAAAACTAAGACGCTCCAAAAACAACACAACAGTGCATGAAACAATAAAAAAGAAGTGTCTAGAAAGACGTAAGCTTTTTATTGATGAAGAAGGGGGTGCCTTGGGCATCCCCAAGCTTTGACGCTTGTACCTCTTGGATATTTCTTGGTGTGACACTGGGGTGGCATCCCCAAGATTTATCGTTTGTCCATTATTCATCTCATTACATCATTCTCTCTCTACACCTGAAATTTTCCCTTCATACAAAACTTCACACAATCTTCATTAGCAACATTAGTGTATTCAAAATATAATAGACCCTTGGGTTTAGCTTTATAACAGCAAAACTTTCACTAAAAACACAAGCTACTATATCAAATCCTTCAAAAATTCAATTTCCCAAAAAGAACCCAAAAAGGAATCAATAAGAAGCAAATGCAAATAATGGCAAAAATCTGTCAAAACAGACCAGCAGGTAGAAATCGATTTTTTTCGAAGACCTTCTGTTGCTCAAATCAAAAAGTGTTGAACTAACGAAAGTTATCTAACATACTGGGGGATTTATTCCTAAATTTTAAACTCAATCCGACTTACATAGAATCCTCATGAATTTTTATGGTGGAGGACAGAAATCTGTTTTGGGACAGCAACTTTCCAAATCTTACTCCCCTCTTATTAGAGGTCATTCTTGGCACAAAAATCAAACAAAAAGGATAAGGAGAGGTCATTACTGAAGTAATAACTTCCAGGACTCAAGAAAACTCTTGGGTTATCTCCCAACAAGTAATTTTCTTTAACGCCTTTAAGTTAGGCACAAGAAGCAAGAAATCAAGTATTTTGAAATGGAGAAGCATTAACATCAACTCTTTTGCTCCTAAATTTCTTACCTTTCTTCTTCTCTTTAGGGAAAATATGATTGCTTACTGGAGGATCAAACTGCATAATGACTTTTCCCACATCTATTATTGACCCAAGGTGTTTCAGTAGGGATCTGTCAACACCCGGATTTTTCAATCCTAGATGCCTGTTATGCCATACCTCGCAATCCCAGGATTACCATATTTGCGAGACATAACAGAATTGGATACCACATTACTTCATCCGTTACAAACGATACATAAGTTCTTACACAGATAGGGATCTCATGATCCAGTTCTTAATACAACATCAAGCAGCGGAATACGTAATAATAACGGTAGCGTAGGCGAAGCTCCATCTTGAGGTCACAGCAATCTTGTGATGGGAGATGATCCTAGTTGTCGTAACCTTCCTGGGGTCCATCTTCCAGGTACTCCTCTTCATAGTCTGGCCATGGGAATAGCCAGGGACAAAGCCATGAGTACTCTTTAAGTACTCGCAAACTAATACTAACAAGTAAGGGGTTTTTGGATAATAGGACACTAGGCTCTAGGGTTGTTTTGCAAAAAGCCAGGTTTATCTCTACTAAGTTCCAAAGCTAGTCACAATTTTATAATTCCTAAATGGGATCTTGTAATCCAGGTCACAACTCTGTTGTGTTCAAGTCAAAGTCTCAATTCATTTCACATGTCATTTTAAAAGTCTGACGGGGGAACAGTATGGCCACTCCAATCGCTCCATAATCATGACGCCAGCTATTCGAATAGTTTGACACTCTGCAGAGATTGTACACTTTCACCACAACATTTGATACATCCGTCAGGAACAAATCCTGAATTCACCATACTCAGTATGCGGATAATCAATCCTAACCTTTCAATTACACTCCCTAGTATAAGCACCTCTCCTGTGAGTTTGGCCTCCCAACCATGACCACTGTCATCTTGGGTACTGCACAGGTGGACAATCTTCACAAGGTAGCTTCAACTCAGACCTTGGCCGTGAGGGAACTAATACTAAGGTATATAAGTTTCCAGTCAAGCCCTACCCAATATTCGGGTATTGTGGTTGTATGCTAAAATTGGAATGGTATCGCATCCAGACAACCATCAGTTTTAAAAAGGGCTAAGGCTCATGCCTCAACATTTTCATCACCAAAATCATCAAGTGTTTGGAAACACATGTCCAAAACATTTCAATAGAATGATCCATCATTCCAAGGTTTTCATAACCATTTTTCCACCAAGTAATCCCATCTAAAAGTTGATCAAGTTTTATGCTTAGCACTAGCATCTACAGGTGGGGGGTAGTAATAATGAGGGGTGGTAACTAGTGGAGTTTCACTAAGTCCAACATTATATCTTAGGCTGATATCAAGGTGTCTAGCTTAGGCCAAATTTTATGCTCTTTAAGCAACTTTCAGCACAACTGTCTAGTATCTACCAAACTCTTAGGTAGACTATAAGTAAGCTTTGATAAAGAAATAAAGTAAGAAGCTTGCCATAAAACTAGGATTGGTTTAGCAAGTGGGTATGATCACATATGCTTAAGGCATAAAGTAGTCATCTCACAAGTATGGGTTTGTGGCATCATTAAGGTATCTTGCAAGTGTTAGCTTGCACAGGTCAACTTGATTAGTAAGGCTGGCATCAATGTCAATATAAGCTTGCTAAATTGCAAGTGTTAGCTTGCCTTGTGCAGAGCAGTGGTTGAAGTTCTCCTCGGCTTCCTCTTCGTAGTATCCTCCTTCCTCCTCGTAGTATCCTTGGTCGGTACTAGCGTCTATGAATAAATACGAGGTACACAATCACCAAACAATACTTAACTACTTGCAATCATCACACGCAAGGGTCCTATAGATGATCTAGCATCATCTCTAACATTACAAGGTTAAGGCTTGGTTTAAAACTTCTTATTTTTAGAAAAGTAATTTCTACTCATTGAAAACTACTTAAGATTTAATATTCTCCAAACTAAACATGGGATCATTTTGACACATGTCATCACCACATATTGTAGTCCATGGGAATGTGATTTAAAGTGGTGTCACAATTTAATAAGGTTTTACCCTTTTATTTTAATTAATTAAAGTGGCTAGAAATGCTTATGAAGCATTCTTTTATTACTTGAACATTATTTCTGCAAGTAAACCTATATATTTTTATATATTCTGAAAGGTATGGTTAAATGTGATTTTTGAGAGTTGGAATCAACTCAAAAGCTTTTATGGTTTGAATTTGAAAAATGTTTGAATGCAGAAAAGCTTCTGCCTTGTTATTTTTAATATGGGTGATCTTCAGATCCAAATGACTTGAATCCAACGGGCTTGGATTAAGCATTCACAGACCTTTCTAACAAAATTGGTTTCCTTCAATTTGGTGCAATGAATCAATCTGGGTTGATTTTTGAAGTTGGGTACAGAAGTGTGTTTGAATTTAAAAAGAAAAAGGTTTAATTTGAATTGCTGGGCTGCGCGGGAAATTCTAACGGGGCCTGCCTGCTGATGCTCCAGGCTGCTTAAGTGGGTGTCCCCACTCGTCAGTGACACGGGGCTGGGCGAAGCGTTATGGGGCAACGTGGGTCGTTCGATCTAGTTCTAATCCAACGGCTGGGGGTCATCGTCGACGCGAGATAGCTCCGTGAAGCGAAACCTAGCGCCGATGAGGGTTGCCGGGGCTCACCGGGTCTTGGCGAGGTCGGTGAGGCGGCTAACGATGAAGTCGGACGGCGCGAACCTCCTGAGCACCGGTGGCTTCTCTGGGCGGCTCAATCTGGCTCCTTTCTTCTCCGTGGCGGGGCTCCGGTGAAATTCCGGCGAGGTGGTGCTTGGCTTGCTCTGAGGATGGTGTGGCACGGTCAGTGGGGAGAGGGGAGTGAGATGGTGTGAAGAAATCGTGCGGGGGTGGCCTCTATTTATAGTCGAGCGAGGGGACCGTCGGGGCGCAAGGTGAGCTCGTCGGGGGCGACGTTACAGGCGGCTATAGGCATGGGCAAGGGTAGGGGACGGTGTTGTGTCTCCTGGCGATGCTCAACGACATGATCTCGAGGCATTGGGCGGTGCGGTTTGGTGCAGGCAGGCGGTGCTGCTGCCTTGGCGGCGTCTTCGACGGGCGGTATGGCACGGCGGCAAGCGGGGATGCTGGCGGTCTCTGGTCGGTGGTGATCGTGTGTGCAGCGGTGAGGGCGGCGATGCGTGGGTGATGGTCGAGGATGGTGCTGGCGCGCTTCGGCATGGTCTGCAGGCATGTCTCGTGCTGCGTGGTCGAGCTTGGCAACGCTTCGCGGGGGCAGTGGCGATGGCGGTGGCTGCCTCCCGGACATCTTTGGCTAGGCTTGCTGCTGCTCCTAGCTCGCTGTCCACAATGGGGCGACATGGGGGTGCTCGGCTGTTCACCATTAATGACAATGGAAAGCTCACAGGGGTGCTAGTGTTGGGCTAATCTTTCTAGATGATCTACTGGGTTGTGTGTGAGCTAACTAGGGAACAAGTTAGGCTGAAAACACTGCACACTATAGTGTTTGATGTTTTGTTTGATTTGTGTCTGCAACCTGTTTGATGAAATGGCCGCATGAAATCAAGTTTTGAATTTTGAAATGAATTTTGGTGGGTTTGCTAGATTTGTGCTGGTGAGTCTGCAGATGCTTGGGTTTTGAAAGTTGAGCTTGTTTGAGTGGGTTTTGGAAAAGTGGGATCTTCTCATATGAAGAAGATTCAATTTTGAATTGTCATTTAAACTATGCATTTGAAAGTTTCTAGATGATCACAAAGTGGGCCTTGATACTTTGTTATGAGTACATTCAAGGGGTGCAAAGATCTATAAAAGTTTCTGTTAGGTTTTGAAAGTTTGAGACAGCCAAAGTAGGCATGGGAGGTAAATTGGTCAAAATGACCATTTACTTAATATATTTGTTTTGATTTACTTGTTTTTAGGAAAAGTGTAGGAAATGTTTTAGATGATGTTCATTTCACCTAAGAAACATTTTACAAGCAATGGATCACACAAACAAGGTGGTTTTTAAAGAAATTCAAAATCCATGCATTCACATATACATGCATTCATGAATTCATTTAGAAAAGTTTTTGTTAACCCTAAACTTGATGATTAGTGTTTTGATGATCTAAGTTTGATATTTTTGGGATGTTACAGGATCTTCCAAGTGTAATCTGTCCTTTGCCTACACATTTAATAACAAGATAATTAGTAGACACCATTTTCCCTAAGATTTTTGTAAACACACCTTCAGCTATTCCAATAGGTAATAAAGTTGAATTATTGGTAAGATATATTTCTTCTGCTCCTTTAGAAAGTCCCCAAATACCCAAAGACTCATAAATATCTTTAGGCATAAGGAAAAATTCAGACATGACATCACAGCGAGCATCAAAAGTTGCACTATTTATAGAGACTTTGATTATGGAAAACCACTTTGAAGGCTCAGAATTTATTGGAACATAATCATGGTACTCCCTAAGTGTGTGATAGCAACTGTTCAAAGCAGCAATACTGGACTCAAGAGTGTTCAACCTAGCAAAAATGTCTATAAAAGAGAAATCAGACTTGCCAGGCAAATTATAAATTATAATCAATTTCTTTATGGCATCAAAAGCTTCATCCTGAGTACATCGAAAAATATCTTTCTTAGCCACAACATCCAAAGCATATCTATAAAAAGAGAAATACCATGGTAGAAACTATTAATAACCAAGCTAAGACTCATCTTAGGCTCAGTGTCCCTTTGTAAAGCAGAGATTCTAGACCAAGCTTCTTTGAAACTGATACGTTAGAAACGTATCTATAATTTTTGATGCTACATTCTTGTTTGGTATCAACTTTGCTATGTTTTGTCTACACTTTGAGGTATTTTTATACACTTTGTGGAAATAACCTATTGACAAGATTCCATAGTGCCAGTTGCATGTTTTCTTCTGTTTTTGGTTCCAGAAAAGGCAGAAAATGAATATTTCAGAATTGGACGGGACAAAAACCTATCTTCCTATTTTTCCCGGAGCAACACGGAACCACGAAGCAGAGACAGAGTAGGGCACCAAGGTGGCCGCACCCCCCAGGCGCGGGCCAGCCCTGGTGGCGCCTACATGGGGTGTGGCCCCCCTGGACCTCCATTGACCTTGCCTCCTGCGCCTATAAGAAGCCCCCGGGGAGAAAACCCTAAATCATCCAGAACAAAGCCACGAAAAGTTCATGGCGCCGCCACACGAAGGGAGATTCGGTGTGAAAGTCTCTGTTAGCACCTGGGACGGGGAAGTGCCCCCAGAGCCATCTCCTTCGATCTCCACAACCATCTCCATCGCCGTTGCTGATTCCCATGATGAGGAGGGAGTAGTTCTTCCTCAAGTCTAAGGGCTCCATCGTTAGCTATGTGTTCATCTCTCTCTATGCATGATCTTGTTGTGTTCATGAGCTTTGTAATCAAGTAGATCTACCTTGCTTATCAAGTACTTCAATAGATCTCTGCTCTCCCCATGCGTGTGAAAGTGACAGCGTGCACGCCATGGTGGCACTTAGACTAGAGTCTACATAAATACTCATCGTGCTTTAATAGATCTATGCTTTTACCCACGTGTGTGAAAGTGACAGCATGCACACCATGTGTGGCACTTAAGCTAGGTTACATATATATTTATCATGAGTATATTTTGAGTTGGATGTCTTTATGAAATTTTGGTGTTTGTTGGAACCATCTAGCGCCTCAAGGTGACAGTGTGGGGTTATCTAGATTGGGGAAGGCGGACTTTGAGGAGTGCTGTTATATCCCTACCATGGATTAGAGTGTCCAACCGGAGAGTAGTTAAGAGTAGTATCATGAAGAGAGGATATTTATATGAGAGAGTGTTCACTAGTGAAAGTATGATCCCTAGGCCTTGTTTATAAACATTGAAACACCATTTGCATATAGATCTGTTACATGTTTGTTTGCTTTAGTCTTTACCTCACTCACACACGTTACCCCACGTCAACAATAAGTCAGAAGCTATTTTCTGGCACCGTTACCACTTGTATTTCACTATCTCTTCACCGAACTAGTGCACCTATACACCTGACAAGTGTATTGGGTGTGTTGGGGACACAAGAGACTTCTTGTATCTTGATTGTAGCGTTTCTTGAGAGGGATACCTTAGACCACTTCCTTCCTGAGTTCAACAAACCTTGGGTAATCCACTTAAGGGAAACTTGCTGCTGTTCTACAAACCTCTACACTTAGAGGCCCAACAACTATCTACAAGAATAGAAGTGCGTTGACATAAAGCTATTTTTTGGCGCTGTTGCCGAAGAGGTTTTGGTCCTTTTACCTTTCTTCCACGTCAAGCTCTATCAAAGATATTTTCTGGCGCCGTTGCCAGGGAGGTAAGGTAAAAGGTACTCACATCCTCCGGTGTGAGTGCTCGAAGTTATTTCCTTGAGATTCTGCAATTTTGTATTTTTTTTCTTGTTTTCACTAGTTAGGCTTAATGGTAAACAACAACAAAATTAGAGAGATTTATAGTATTTATCTTGAGTTAGGACATGAAGTGTTTGAAGAGAAAATTAAAAACCTATGAAGCTTTATTTGCATACTAATAACAATGTTATTAGTATGAATTCTTTGGACACAATTATTTCTAATGTTATGGAAACGTCTAAGCTTGGGGAAGCTAGTTTTTATAAAAATGATCTTTTTAGTCCCCTAGCTTTGGAAGATTGCTATTCTATTGGTTATGATGAAACCAAACCTCCAATATATGATGATTACAATGATGAGTATGATATTTTCAGTCCACCTACTATTGAGGAGAAAGTTAATTGTGATTAATATGCCTCCTATATTTGATGACTATGGTGATGAGAATAATAGTGATAGCTATTTTGTTGAATTTGCTCCCAATACAACTAATAAGAATGACTATTCTTATGTGGAGAGTAATAATTATTATATGCATGTGGCTCATGATAAGAATGTTTTATGTGACAGTTATATTGTTAATTTTGTTCATGTTGCTACTGAAAGTTATTATGAGAGAGGGAAACATGGTTTTATGCATCTCAAAACTATTAAGTTTCCCCTCTTTATGTTGAAAATTTTGAAGTTGCATTTGTTTTGCTTTCCTATGCTTGTTGCTTTGTGATTTCATGAATTGTTTCTTTACAAGATTACTATGCATAGGAAGTGGGTTATACTTAAATGTGTTTTTAATTTGCTTCTTGATGCTCTCTTTTACTTCAATTCATATTTCTTATGAAAGCATCTTCTCAAACTATCAAGCCTAACTTAAAGGCATTAAAGAAAATTACTTGTTGGGAGATAACCCAAGAGTTTTCTTGAGTCTTGGATGTTACTACTTCAGTAATGACCTCTTCTTATCCTTTTTGTTTGCTTTTTGTGCCAAAAATGACCTCTAATAAGAGGGAAGTAAGATTTGGGGAGTTGATGTCCCGAAACAGATTTTGTGCTCCACCGTAAAAATTCATGATGAATATCTGTAAGTCGGATTGAGATGATATTTTACAAATAAATCCCCCAGTATGTTATCTAACTTTTGTTAGTTCAACACTTTTTTATTTGAGCAACATAAGGTCTTCGAAAAAATTGGTTTCTACCTGCTGGTCTGTTTTGATAGATTTCTGCCATTATTTGCATTTGCTTCTTATTGATTCCTTTTTGGGTTCTTTTTGGGAAATTGAAATTTTTGAGATAATTGCTACAGTAGCTTGTGTTTTTAGTGAAAGTTTTTCTGTTCTAAAGCTAAACACAAAGGTATATTATTTTTTGAATACACTAATGTTGCTAATGAAGATTGTGTGAAGTTTTGTATGAAGGAAAATTTTCAGGTGTAAGGGAAGAATGATGTAATGAGATGAAGAATGGAAAAAAGCTCAAGCTTGGGGATGCTACCCCGGTTTCACCCCAAGAAATATCCAAGAGGTACAAGCGTCAAAGCTTAGGGATGCCTTGGGCATCCCCTTCTTCATCAATAAAAATCTCAGGTCTTTCTAGACACTTCGTTTTTATTGTTTCATGCATAGTGGTGTTGTTCTTGGAGCGTCTATGTTTTTGTTTTTAGTTTTATTTTGGTTTGGTTGCTGCACAAAGTTGTTTTGATCACAGCAAACTTCTTTTGGAGAGAGACGCACTCTGTTTTTATTGCCTAGAACACTCTAGTTTTCATTCTTATTTGTTTTGTGAGTATTCTCTTTTGCTAGCACTGTGTTTAGCCTTAGTTTTCTTGTGCTTTTTGCTTAGAACTTTTTAGTTATTCTTTGTGGATTTGTGAGACAATCTCACTGGTCTTTATTGATTATTATCTTTGTGAGTTGTTTCAAATAAGTCGATTGGTGTTGGAAAAGAGTAGAAAGTTTCATGCTTAAGTGGTACAAAAGGGAGTTTGTTTTGACTATGTCTTAGACTTTATCATGTCATGTTAGATGTTGTTTTGACATTATGCTTAGTGATTATTGTTGTAGCATGACTTGTTCCAAACAATTAGGATTGCTTAATGTGCCTTGAAAGAATCATGCGTTGTTTTAGCATACAAAAGCATAGTATTGTGGTATTCTCCTTTGATGTTTTGTTTGGGTTGACTTGGCACATGCTCACACCATGTTATGGCTATGAACCAGTCACCTTAGCCTCTATGATCATTTAGTCCTTAACTTGTAGTACCACTTTATGTTTTTATTAGTAATGTTTTGTCGCTCTGCATGATTATGGCCATTATTGCTCTCTTAGTTGGTCGCTCCCATTTTTTTGCTAGCCTCCACTTGTATGAGTAAGCTCTACTCATGCATCCAACTCCCAAGAAACCAAGTTATTCCAAAGTGTCCACTATAAATTCCTCTGCATGGTGTGTTACACCATTCCAAGTACTTTCTTGTTTTCAACTACCTTCCAATTAAAAAGTTATTTTGTTATGTGAAAACTTAGTGATTAAAGCTCTCACAAACTTGATGCCACACTTTATTTTTCTTGACCCTAATAAACTTGAACCATTGTGTCATCTATGTTGTATACGCTTGAACTTATACGTTGGGATTTGCAGAACCGTGTTGTCACGGGGAACACTTTCAACATTGCATTTGTACTTTATACACAGTTGATATGATGCTCTTTTGTCTATGGATATCGTCGGTGTGAAATGAATGGGGAGCTTGTAAGTCCATGGAGTTATGTATGTGTGTTAGAGAAACACCTGGCCGCTAGCCTAAGCCATGCCTAATCATGGTGGAAACTTTCAGCATCACCATAATGACATCTATGAAGCATTCTTCTTATAAAAAAAGAGATTGAGAAAAAGAAAAAAATATGAGAAAAGAGGAAAGAGAGAAAAAACACCATATTCCCATGGTAAATAAGAAGATTGCTGATATGCTCATTGTCTGCTTGCCTTGTCATTTTGATTATGAGATAGCTCCTGTATCATGTGCAAGGGGTACCCCATTTGCGGTTCTCTATGATACACATGTACTTACTATGACAAGAACTTACAGGTGACTAAAGTGGAGTAGCATGAGGTGCGGCCCTCGTATTCAAGGGACTTGAGATTGTCAACTTATACTTTGTCAAACATATACTCCATAGTTTGTTCACTTTAACCTTAATTACTTCAAGATGCTTATGATAGGGGCAACGAGGGCTGAAAGCTAACAAGTACCATAATTTTTGGAAGCTCTCTTTGAAACTTGAAATTATCACATCCCAAGGATTAGAAATTGGGACAAGAATAGAATTTTGCATTAGCATGTCATTCATGAGCATTGAATTGCATTTTGCATCTTGAGAAAAACCCAAAATGGAAACAAGGAAGTAAACCCTAATTTCTATGTGCCATATTATTTCTAAAGGGAAATATTTTGGCTTCACAAAAACTCACTACAACTAGGGCAACATTTATTGCTAAATGTTAGCCTAGATTAATCTGCTCGATTTTATAAAAATTTAGAAACAAGTTTGAACTCATTTGGAGTTCAAAAGAAAAAGTTGTGAGGAGAACAAATAAACAGAAATAAAAAAAGAACAAAAAAATGAACTAACCTACCCTGGACGAACCACCTGCCCCACCTAGCCTAGCTACACTGCTCACCCCGCCGGCTCACGCCTTGGCAGCCTGACACAGCCGCCGCATGAGCCCGGCAAGCTCGACCAGCTTGCCAGCGTGGCCGCTGGCAGCGGCGCTGTCATCCGTCGTCGTGACCGACACGGACTCAACGCCACCACCGCCATGTTTCTCGCTCCGATTCGGCCGAACCGCGTAGCCCCTCACCCAAGTCTTTGCCCCCTTATATACCGCACCCCCGCCTCCTCCTGCCCCTCCCCCAACCCTCGAAAACCCTGGCTCGAGCTCGAATTTTCCGCCACCGCCGCAGCACCTTCGAGGAGCTTCGCCGCCGTCGGTTCTGATCCTCCCCCTTGCCCCCTCTTTGCTCCTTGATGATCACCATGGACCACTGATTCGCCCCGTGCCTTTTTCCCCTTCCCTCTCGCAGCGTAGCGTCGTCGATTCCTCGCCGAAGTTCGTCAGAGTCGCGGGAGAACGGCCACCGATCGTTGTTGCTCGGGGAAGAGAAGGACGCCGACGAGGTGACAAGGACGACTGTCGCGAGGAGCTGAACGTCGTCGACCCCGCCGCCGTCGCCAAGGACCACCGGAGCGCTGCCGCTGTCGCCATCGATGCCGCCCCGCCGGTGAGTGACCACGCTCGACCACGGCCGTTGGATCTCGATCCAACTGTGTAGATTAGAACACCACCGAACCGGTATCGTCCACTAGCATTGCGCCACGTGGAAACCCACTTACCCCAGTCAGCGTTGACTCGGCACTGGCGCAATAAAGCTAGTTTTCAGAAAAATTAAAATTGCAGAAAATAGATCTAACTTCTAAAATTAGTAGAAAATTTATACTTAGTCCAAAAATTAAGTGTAATATATCAAATTTAAGCTATTCAAGAGTAGATTATTAATATATGGTTAGATATAACACTTGCAGTATCTATCCATCGTGTTAATCTAATTAGTTTTAATGGCCACTTAAATCATTAAATTCATAGTAAATCATCTGCAACTCGGAAAAATATAAATAATATGTCCCTGGATTCAGAATTCCATGAAGATCATAGATCTGATTTTAGTTTGAATTTTAGGCAACAGAAACTATTTAGATTGTTTAAAACTCATTAAACCATATTTAAATCATAGAAAATGATATGTAACTCTGATTAGGGTGAATCCAACGCCTACTGGTTCATATTAAAGCCCTCTAACCAGTACACTTTAGATGCAATTTTAATTCAACAATGAGAATGGAAGTTACAGCAGATCTGTTAAAACACCAGTAATGGTGAGTAATAATTAATACAAATACTCCTTTGCATAAACCAATCTCTTGCATGCATCATATACATCAGTACTATTTAGAGAACTAAAACAACAACCTTTTTGGTTATTAAATTGTCATGCATGCATTGTTTGTTTGCTTATGATTGTATGGTTGTTTATGTTGTATGCATTTGTTTGATCGATAGATTGTGAGGAGTGCAACGTGTGTGATTGCAACAAGTGCTTGAACGACTTTAGCTGCAACCAAGGCAAGTAGATGCTATTTTGATCATACCATTGTTCTATTATTTTGTAGTGTATTTTGTAGTTGCATGTGTAGGAAAGTACTATCGCTATGCTAAATCCTATACACCTTGGTAGAAATTCCTTGTAGATGAACCATCGTATGTCTAGAGGTGCTTAGCCATGCTGTGATAGACGAGGGCTAGGTTACATCCTGTGATAATTGTTAGTGTTAGTGTTGTTTTGAGAAAACTAAAAGCAACTTAATCAATGAATCTCCTAGGTGTGATGGGATTGATATTTTTTTGTGGTTTCATTGCGGAAAGGCACCCAGGTATCAAGATAAAATGATTTGCTTCTTTATTTGGTAGCTTACGTGTAAAACCATGTGCCAATAATGAAATGAGCTCTTGGTTGGACTCAGTAGGTTGTGGTAACTCGAACCCACGTATCCAGAGATGTAGAATTTTGATAGGTTGGTACGGTGCGTGTCGGGTTTGGGGAGCTACTTCCCGAATGGTCCCTTCTTGGACTTCTCCCTATCATCACCCAATATGAGAGTGGTGGCATGAGATAGGCTGGCAAGGTCACATGGGTAAAGTGTACTAACTCCTGTAGGGTGTATAATCTAATCGATTAGCCGTGTCCCTGGTTATGGACATTTGAGTTGCTTGATATTGAGTTCATGACATGTTTCTCGCTCATTGCAATTTCATAAAGTACTTAATTTTGTTGGGATAACTCAATTGGTATATTTTCAAAGAAAATCTAAAAGTGATTATGAAAGTAGGATAAAGTGTTTATGCTTGCAAAATAGCCAAGCTTCCACCTAGCCAAACAAGCATATACAAGCTAGGTGTATTGTCTCCTTACTTAGCTCTACTTGCCATACATTCCAAGTATTGACCCTTCGGGGCTGCTACGTTTTATGTTGCAGGTTGTTTGTACAATTCCGAGTGATCGATTAGGTTGCGATACTCCACTCAACATTTGTTCGCTTATGGGCAATTGAAGATGGAGTCTACTTTATACTTATG